>CM070773.1:113041325-114241325 GCA_036346955.1 Dipus sagitta
GGGAGCGGGCAGCGTGAACTTTACCCGCGCCCGCAAAATTGGCCTGAGCCCGAAACCGCGGCCGCCGCGGCCCAGGCCTGACCCCCCCTGGCACCGGGCCTGGTCTCTTGGCTGCTACTTTAGCACCTCTACAGCACTTTCCTTCTTCAAAACCTTTTTACAGACCCAGCTGAGTGAGCACGGGTTTTTTTTTACCCCCTTCAGGCAAGACCCAAAAGGAGAGACCATTGTTCAAACTGTCCGTTTTCCCATTGCCCTGTCCTCATTAGCCTGCCCTGACAAGGCCCTGGGGGCATGAGGTCTGGATTATTCCCATTTTACAGAGAGAACGAAGGGAGGGGACTGCCCAGGTCACTTCAAGTCATAGGGCAGGAGAGCGTGACTACAAAAAGAAGTGGAGACACCGAAGCTGCATCCTGTCGACTTAGGCTGGAAGAAAAAGGGGTCCTCCCTTACACTGTGAGCAAATCCAACAATAGGATCAAAGTGTCAGTGGAGTTCAAAATCAAACCTAGTCATCTCACCACTTAAAATGGTAGCCACTGAAGCTGCTTTGGGGACACAGGACAGTACTCCAGCAGAACCAGAGCCCCATTATCATTTCCTAAGGGAACTTCACTTACAATGACCAGTAGCCCCAGTCTCCAAAGGCAATACCTGGTAGAACTGTAAACAGGCCACAGAAGAGGCTCCAGGGACTAGCAGAAACTGTGGGAAAACCACTGTAGAAGAGAGATGCAGAGAAGAGAAACCATTTTCTCCTTAAAGAGGGAAAAGCCACAGTCTAACAGGACACTCAGGAAACAAGACACTATTCAGATCTGTTATCTAACCTGAGGTGTAAAGATTTTTTAAACTTTGCCATTACCATTACTTTTTTTTTCTTTTTTTTTTTTTTCTTTTTGGCTTTTTGAGGTAGGGTCTCTCTCTAGCCCAGGTTGACCTGGAATTCACTGTGTAGTCTCAGGGTGGCCTCAAACTCACGGCAGTCCTCCCAACTTCTGCCTCCCAAATGCTGGGAATAAAGGCATGCGCCACCACGCCCAGCAAAGTTTACCATTACATTCTTGGAGACCCTAAGGCCAGGTTTATCTAAAAAGATCAAAGTATTAGCCAAAACCCCCAGTGATGTCCTGATCTACAGGCCCCACCAAATCCCAGCAGCAGCCTTTTCTCCTCAGGCTGTCTTAGAGTGTGCTAACCTGACAGGAAAGGCCAGAGGGGATTCTGGCTTCTTACCAGGCCCAAGAAGGTCTAGGGAAAGGCCCAGGCCAGTATCACCACAGGGTCTCAATCTCCCCTTCAGATTTTTATAAAACAGACCATTCATTATCTTAGAACTTCTGAATTCTGCAGGCCTCTAGAGTTCTGACCATGTCTTGGATCACCATAAATAATTACAAAAGCCTGAACTCACTGCTCTACCCCCAAGGAACAAAAAAGAAAAAAAAAAAAAAAAAAAAAGACTATCATCTTATAATGCAAAGGCAAACCGTCCTGTTAATCTAGTGGTAAGAGTCCGCCAACACCCCTCCCCACCCCGCCAAACCCTGTGTTCCCATCCCTGAAGACAAGAACCAAACCAACCTTCCAAGATGGATGGAACTGGCTGGTATGGCCAGTGTGCCCTCTCACTCACAGTTCTCAGGAGCAACAACTCTACTGGTGCATTAGGTCCTAGAAACCAAATTATAGGCTGCCTCATAAATGAAGCTTTGCTATTTAATCAACTGCCTCGGAGCTGCCAAACAGTCCTGAGTCCTGCACACAAATGAGGAATTTTTTACATGCAATTACCCTGCCATTTTCCTCAGAGCTGGGGTGTAATGAGAAACCTGGAGCCCAGTGAAAATCTGGAAGCCAGAATGGATTTGTCTTCAAAGAAAGACCTCAAGGGCCTTCCTTCCAGGACTGTGAAATCTGGAAAGCGCCAAAAAATCCCTTCCCCTACACGTGGGCACGCTGTTTTGAAAACAGTCACCATTTTAATCTAGCCATAAGGTAAAGTGCATAAAAATCTATACAGCTGGGTCAGGAGAGGTCGCCTTTCTTACTTTTTCTGGAGGGGGAGAAGAGGGGGTCTTAAAAGTCAATCTTTAAGGGTCTCTTCCACTCCCAGGGAGACCTTACAGCACTAACCTAAGGACTGCTGAGAGGAGGAACTTTCTTAGAAACTGGCCCATCCGCTTTCCCCAGGGGCACCGGCAACGGGAAAGGGGGAGGGGAGGAGCGGGCACGTGGCTGGCCCGAGCAGCGAGACCCCGACTCCGGGGCCGTGGGTCCTCCCCTCGGAGGGGTATTTTTCTCCCCCCACGGCCCCTGCCTTTTAACCCCGCACCCCAGCAGCTCAGGAATCCCGGCGCAGATTAGAGAAACTGGGACTAGGACAGCGCTCTCCTCTCGAAAGCGCCTCTGCCACCGACAGCCTGATGGCAAATATGGACTGAATCGTTGACATGGAAACCGGACTAAAGTCTCGCCCGCTCGCTCTCTCACCGGAGAGTTCTTATCACCGAGCCCAGCCGGACGGCCTTGGGCAAACGCGGACTGGATCCCGGGGCCGCACGGACCGGGCGCAGTTTCTGGGGCGCCGGAACTCCAGCGGCTGCGGCAGCTCAGGAAGGGGGCTGGGCTGCCGGGACCCGGCGGCTGAAAATGGCAGAGGATGTGCTCTCATTTTTCTCTGGCTGCTCAGCACGCCTGGATTGGGCCCGAGGACGAGGGAACAGCCTACTAAAATCTACCCCCCCCCCCCCCACACACACACAGTCAACTGCAAAATATGGAAGCGGGGCCCTGGAGGGTTTGCTAGGAGAAGGAAACGTTTGCAGGAAAGAGTCCTTCCTCTTGCAGTTTGCTCACTGAAATCCCAAAACTCCACAAACACACAGAAAGGCTGGGTTCACCTCCCCGGAGATCCCTCCTTTCCTTCCCCACTGCTGTGGCCCGGGAGCCCCGCGGGGCTTCGGCTGGGCTGGGCTGGGCTGGGCTCGGAGACGCGCGGAGCCGGGCCGGGCCGAGCCGTGGCCCCGCACGTTCCCGCCGCCCCGCCGCCCCAGACACCCAGCCGAGCGCCCGCTCTCCAGTGCGAACTGGAGCTGGAGTTTGAGCAAAAGGGCAACTGTGTCAGTTGACGGAAGCCAGAAGCAGAGTTCAAAGCCCGGCGTGGATTTCCATGTGGAGCCATCTGTTTCTGAAAGTTTGTAACTCACTGTTGAGAAACAGCTCCAGCGGAGGCTTTGGGATCAGTGTGAAAGTCTAGCACTACCATCTGACAGCGAGCCGCAAAACTTTGGGCTGCATATTAAGCGAGGAAAGTGGATTGAAGCTAGAGTCACGGCAATTCATTATGTTCCCGGCTCCAGGACAGGAGCGGTAAGATACGAAGTGGATCGACGTGGGGGAAGATGGAACGGAGTGCCAATGGCGCTCCACAGCTCTTCGCGGCAAAATTGTGCATGCCAAGGACCTAACTCAGATCCCAGCGGAGCCTCCAATTTGGTGGATGCTCAACACTGCTTCTCAGGATCTCATAGTCTTAAACAATTTGGGGAAATGTACATTTCACAACAATAATAAGGGACTCATTTTAAGTAATGATAAGTTCTGAACGAGACTTTGTTCACAAAAAGGGCAGCAATGAAAAGATAGCTTGAAGCATGAATCTACCAGCTTCTCTTGTACTAACTTAAAATAAGAATTATCCTCACCACCAACTCAACCAAAAATGAATAAATAAAACAAAGGTACTCATGGTGGCTCACGCTTATAATCTCAGCCCTTTGGAGGCTGAGTAGGATTTCGAGGCCAGCATGGATTACAGAGTGAGTTCCAGGCAATCTGGGTTAGAATGCGACTGTGCCTCAAAAACGAAAATTAATAAATAATATAGCTCAGTAGGAGAACTCTCATTTTGCATGAATGAATATCTAGGTTTTGATTGTCAGCACTGCAAAAAAAAAAAAAAAAAAAGCCATGCTGGGGGCTGGAGAGATAGCTTAGCAGTTAAAGTATTTGTTGGCAAAACCAAAAGACCCACATTCTATTCCCCAGTACCTACATAAAGCCAGATACACAAGATGACACATGTATCTGGAGTTTTTGCAGTGGCTAGAGGACCTGGCACACCCATTCTCTCTCCCTCTCTGTCATAAATAAATAAAATAAAAACACTTTACAAAAAAGTGTCCATGCTGGTTCTAGTTTGTGGTAGGTTTCAAATGACATACAGTGCCCAAGCTCAATCTAAGGAAGGAAAAAGGTACCAAGTCTTTCACACTAATAATATAGATATATCTTCCAGTTCAAGGATCTCACTGGAGAGCTTGCTTTTTTATTAAAAAAAATATATTTTAAGGCCAGGTGTGGTGGTACATGCCTTTAATCCCAGCACTTGAGAGGCAGAGGTAGTAGGATTGCTGAGAGTTCGAGGCCACCCTGAAAGTACATAGTGAATTCCAGGTCAGCCTGAGCTAGCATGAGACCCTACCCAAACAAACAAACAACAACAACAACAACAAAAAAAGACTGGGGTATTATATAACCATTGAGTAGATCAGGATTTGGGGATGTTTGTTTTGTTTTTTTTAAGAGAGGGTCTCACTCTGAAGCCCAAACTAGCCTAGAACTCACTCTATAACCCAGCTGGCCTCGAACTTTCGACAGTCATCCTGCTTCAGCCTCCTGAGTACTAGGACTGTAAGAGTGAGCCATCGTGCACAACTCACATCAAGATTTTGGATTTATTTCTGCTGAGTCTCACTGAAGACTTACAAACTGAGAACAAAAAGCATTTTGGACTGTAGAGATGGCTCGGTGGTTGAAGGCACTTGCAAAGCCTGAGGGCCAAGGTTTAATCCTCAATATTCATGTAAATCCAGATGCACAAAGTGGCACATATGTCTGGGGTTCCCTGGCACTTCCATTCCCTCCCCCACTCTCTCTGCTTGCAAATAAATAAATAAAATATTTAAAAAAAAACAATATTTGAAAGCCCTATTTCCAAAGAAGCTTGATAACCACATCAGAATCCATCAAAAGAGAACTGGAAGCCGGGCATGGTGGCTCACACCTTTAATCCCTGCCCTCAGAAGGCAGAGGTAGGAGGTTCTCAGTGAGTTTGAGGCCACCCTGAGACTACATAGTGAATTCCAGGTCAGCCTGGGTTAGAGTGAAACCCTATCTCGAAAAACCAAAACAAAGAGAGAGAGAAGTAGAGCTGGAGAGGTGTGGTTTAGCAGTTAAGCTTAGGGGTCTGAAACCACTAGCGTTCAAATCTCCATATCCTACATAAACAACTGGGCATAGCCATACATGCCTATAACCCCAGTCCCACCAGAGAGCTGAGACCAAATCATCACCAAAGCACTCCCAAATTCCAGATTCAATAAGGAGACTCCAGTTCAAATCAAGACCAAGCAAAAGAGTGGGGCAGCTAATGTTCCACTCTGATAATTGGGCCATCTTAGCTAGTGCCCCTACTGCTGGCAAGTGTTTGAGGCACCACACTACACACACACACACACACACACACACACACACACACACACCAGCAAAAACAACAATTTTGTAGGTAGTATGTGTTACACTAAACTGCTTCTCAATGGAGAAGGCTACATCCCAACAATATTACCCAGGAAGATAAGGTCACCAATCTTAATACAGCACACTATTACCCAGAACAGGAAAAGTCTGTTGTCTTTGACTTCCCATATTAAACCAGTGTAATTGCTTTTCTTTTGTTTTGTCCTAGAAAGCCAACTTGGGAAATTTTCACACTATATATGAAATGATGGAAAGGGGAAATGATTACAGTTGAGGGTAGAGAAGATCAGAAGGAAAAAAGGAATATTCTAGGTGGCCTTTCAGCCCTTACTAGCATAAAGCTTTCTTTCACTGCCATTTTACTGAGATAGGAGAAAGAGTCGAGTGGGGGAAGTTTCTCACAGCAACTCTGGAATGGATCTGGAATGGAGTCTTTTGCTCCAACACAAAGTCTGTGGAAAAGAGCTGGAAGAAAGCAAAAACACAGTGTGGCCATGGACAAAATGGACAGAAACAGGCAGTCAGTGCTTTAAAACAGGGTAAGTGGTCAGAAAAGCACATCCTGCCTGTTCTCCACAACACGGCCACTTCATGAGAAGTCTAGTGTGAACACACTAGGCTTTTTTTTTTTTTTTTTTCTAGAAGAATCAAAGAAAATCCAAAGGAACTGATGAAGCATAAGACAGGAAGTAAGTGGCCCTCAGGGAAAGCCTTGCAAATTTTATAGGGTTTAGACCCATCCTTTCCTACCGAAAATTACTTAGCCAAACATAAAGTGGACCAAAGAAAACAAGCCAGTCATGAGACTGATCACCACAGTTGGAGTGGCTAAATGGTGTGGCACCCTACTCCAGGGAAAGGAAGAACTTAGCAGTGACCAAGGGAAAGCTCTCAGGAAATGGCATCAAGTTTTGGCATTTTCCCACATTGTCACTCAGTGCTTGCCTGGAATTCAGGAAGCCCTGGGTTCGATTTTCAGCTCCACATAAACCAGGCATGGTGGCCACAGTTTGTAATCCCAGCACCCAAGGAATGGGGGAGGGAAGATCAGGAGTTCAAGGTCATCCTGTGCTACTTAGCAAGTTAAAGGCCAGCCTGGGATACTTGAGACTCAGTCTCAAAAAATATATTTTTTTTTTTAATAGCTCATCATTAGCACAATTTGTCATTGATTGTAGAGAGTAAACAAACCATTTATAAGCAAGTACTGTGACCAAGGGCATGCAATCTCTACCCTGAATACTTCTCTTTCACAACTAAGCAACTTTACCCTCTGCCCCTGCTTATCTTCAGCAATCCTTGATTTACATGGGTGGTTCTGTCCCACTTTTCACCAAAACCAGACTTCTACTGAGGCTCAGAAATCTTGTGAGTATGTTGCTCTTGCAAGGAGAAATTGCTGGTGTGTTGATTGCTAACAATAAGAGCACATGAGGGAGTGATGGCTCAGAGGTTAAGGTGCTTGCCTGCAAAGCCTAACAAATAGGGTTTGGCTCCCCAGTACCCACATAAAGCCAGATGCACAAAGTGATGCCACTTTTGCACCCATTGGCTCATTTGGCCTGGCTGGCTAAATATAAGGCTTGCAGTGTCCACTGTTGAGTATCTTCACTGGTGATTTCTCTTTCTCCCATTGAACTGCATGAAGAATGGCTTCTTCCAGTTTTCTCTCAGCTGATCTACATGGAGGAGGTTATCAGCTCAGTTCCAGCAGGATTTCTTAGCCCAAGTATGTGGTGTCTTCAGCAATAGGGTCTTACCATCTATTCCTGGTAACATTCCAATTTTTTTTTTTTGCTTGCTTGTTTGTTTTGTTTTTCGAGGTAGGGTCTCACTCTAGCCCAGGCTGACCTGGAATTCACTATGTAGTCTCAGGGTGGCCTCAAACTCATGGAGATCCTCCTACCTCTGCCTCCCGAGTGCTGGGATTAAAGGTGTGCACCACCACGCCCGGCTCTGTTCATTTTTTTGCTGGGGTGATCTATCAGTTGATGAGAAAGAAGTATTGAAATTGTGTGTTTGGAGTTATCTGTGACTTTATGTCTAAGTAGCATTTGTTTAATGAAGTTGGGTACACCCATATGCAGTTCATATATGTTAAGAATTGGAATGTGCCGGGCGTGATGGCGCACGCCTTTAACCCCAGCACTCGAGTGGCAGAGGTAGGAGGATCAGTGTGAGTTCAAGGCCACCCTGAGACTCCATAGTGAATTCCAGGTCAGCCTGGGCTAGAGTGAAATCCTACCTTGAAAAAAACAAGAAAAAGAAAATAACAACAACAACAAAAATGAACAGAGAAGTGTTTGGATTAAAGTCATAGAACAAATGGACCAAAAAGACTTCTACAGAACATTCTATCCAAATGCTACAGAATATACATTCTTTTCAGCAGCACATGGACATTTTCTTTTCTTTTTTTTTTTTTTTAAGTTTTATTTATTTGAGAGAGTCACAGAGAGAGACAGAGAGAATGGGCACGCCAGGGCCTCCAGCTATTGCAAACAAACTCCAGACACATGTGCCCCCTTGTGCGTCTGGCTTACGTGGGTTCTGGGGAATAGCTCCAGGGTCCTTTGGCTTTGCAGGCAAATGCCTTAACCACTAAGCCATCCCTCCAGCCCAGAAATTTCTTTTAAAATAAACCACATATTAGGACACAAAGCAAATCTTAACAAATATTTTTAAAGAGTTGAAATGATTCCTGGTACTCTGATCACATTGGGATTAAACTACAAATAAGCATCAAGAAAAACTACAGAACATACACAAACTCATGGAAACAAAACAGTACACTACTGAATGATGAATGGATCACTGAAGAAATCAAGAAGGAAATAAAAAAATTTTATAAGGGGCTGAATGGATGGTTTAGCTGTTAAGGCACTTGCCTGCAAAGCCAAAGGACCCAGGTTCAATTCCCCAGGACCCACATAAGCCAGATGCACAAAGTGGCACATGCATCTGGAGTTTGTTTGCAGTAGCTGGAGGCCCTGGTGTGCCCATTCTCTCTCTTTCTCTCTATGCCTCTCACTCAATCAAATAAATAAATAAAATAAAATTTAAAAATTTTATAGGACCACGTGATAATGAAAACACAATATAAGAAAACCTGTGGGATACACTGAAGGCAGTCCTAAGTGGAAAATTTGTAGCTTTAAGTGCCTATATTAAGAAATTAGAAGCTGATAGGATGGTATTGTATATATGTAAGTAGAAGAAGAGATTAATGGGGGTGAAAAGGCCCAAGTGTGGTCAGGGGAAGAGATTGAGTAAAGGAAAGGTGGAGGGAGGGCTAATCAAAATTTAAGAGGTTATAAATAAATCATATGAAAACCTACTTTTTCAGACAATGGAACACTCAGGAGCTGTAGATTGTTGCTAGAAAATTTTCAGTGCCAGGAATGGGATACCTTCCAGTGAGTTGTTGGCCAGAGAGGTCCCTGATGCCCCCAAAACATTACAGGCCATTGCCAAGGCCCTTGGCTTCCCACCAGGAATAGATGGTAAGACTCTATTGCTGAAGACTGCACATACTTGGACTGCAAGGCCACTGAGAAATCCTGCTGGAACTGAGCTGATAACCTCCTCCATGTAGACCAGCTGACAGAAAGCTGGAAGAAGCCATTCTGCATGTAGTTCCATGGGAGAGAGAGAAATCACCAGTGAAGATACTCAACAGTGGACACTGCAAGCCTTATATTTGGCCAGCCAGGCCAAATGAGCCAACAGGTGCAATAGTGGCATGTCTGTCATGGTGGAAACAAACTGTCCTCTAATTGGACTGGAGGCCCGCTCCAAGTGTGTGGGGGGGAATACATCCCTGATACTGAAAACTTAAAACAGGGGTAGTCATGAGCCCTAAGGGTATAACATCTGCTGGTGTCTGGCTAAATGTATATACTATGTTCATCAAACTGCCTAGTAAGCACTTCTCTTAATGTTAATACCCTTATATTAATGCTACTCTCATTTTTGGTAGAGAATCTTCTCTTTTCAGATGGCAGTGACCCTTGGGATGACTCAGAAGGCATAGTGCAGGGAAGAAGTGACAGGAGTGCTCAGTACTGCAATATCTCTATCACACCTTCCAAGGCTCCAGGTCTAATGCAGAAGAGGTGGCGGAAAGAATGTAAGAGCCAAAGGAAGGGTAGGACTCCTTACAACGTGCTCCCCCCAGACACAAACTGGCCTGGATATCCATGACCTCACAGTGCCTTGACACTACCTACACAAGACCATCATAATAGGAAGAAAAGATCATGACATCAAAATAAAAGAGAGACTGATTGAGATGGGAGGGGATATGATGGAGAATGGAGTTTCAAAAGGGAAAGTGTGGGGGGAGAGGGTATTACCATGGTATATTGTTTACAATCATGGAAATTGTTAATAAAAAAATAATAATAAAAAAGAAATTAGAAGCTGGATGTGGTGGCACATGCTTTTAATCCCAGCACTCAGTATACAGAGGTAGGAGGATTGCTGTGAGTTCAAGGCCACCCTGAGACTACATGGTGAATATCAGATCAGCTTGGGCTAGAATGAGACCCTACCAAATAAAAAAAAAAAAAATTAAAAGGTGAGGGGGCTGGAGAGATGCCTTAGTGGTTAAGGCACTTGCCTGCAAAGCCAAAGGACCCAGGTTTGATTTCCCAGGACCCACGTTAAAGCCAGATGCACAAAGTGGCGCATGCAGATGCATCTGGAGTTAATTTGCAGCATCTGGAGGACCTGGTGTGCCCATTCTCTCTCTATCATAGATATAGATACAGATATAGATATATAGATATGTGTGTGTTTGTGTGTGTATCTGCCTCTCTCAAATAAATAAATAAAAATAAATAAATGTTAACAGAATACAGAAATTCATTGAAAAGATTACTCATGGGGATGGAGAGATTGCTCAATGGTCAAGACACTTGCCTGCTGTGGTGGTTTGATTCAGGGTGTCCCCCATAAACTTAGGTGTTCTGAATACTAGGTTCCCAGCTGATGGGGATTTGAGAATTAATGTCTCCTGGAGGCAGTGTATTGTTGGGGGCTGGCTTATGGGTGTTATAGCCAGTTTCCCCATGCCAGTGTTTGGCCCAACTTTCCCCTTTGAAACTCCACTCTCCATCATATCCCCTCCCCCTCTCAATCAGTCTTTTATTTTGATGTCGTGATCTTTTCTTCCTATCATGATGGTTTTGTGTAGGTAGTGTCAGGCATTGTGAGGTCATGGATATCAGGCCATTTTGTGTCTGGAGGAGCACGTTGTAAGGAGTCTTTAAAAATTAAAAAAATAAATAAATAAAGATCAGGTGTTGTGGCGCATGTCCTTTAACCTCAGCACTCGGGAGTCAGAGGTAGGAGGATTGTCATGTGTTCAAGACTACCCTGAGACTATATAGTGAATTCTAGGTCAGCCTGAGCTAGTAGAGTGAGACCCTACTTCAAAAAACCAAAATAAATAAATAAAAATAAAAATAAAAGAATTTGTGCAGAAGTGTCCTATAGAGGTGGATAATGGTATGCCCCAAAGTCATAGATTGTTATCTTAAAAAATTCAGTACCAAGCCAGGCGTGGTGGCACACGCCTTTAATTCCAGCACTCAGGAGTCAGAGGAAGGAGGATTGCTCTGAGTTTGAGGCCACCCTGAGACTACATAGTGAATTCCAGGTCAGCTTGGGCTAGAGTGAGACCCTACCGCAAAAAAAAATATATATAAATAAATTCAGTACCAGAGGATACTGTCCAGTTAGTTGGCCAGTGAGGTCCTGATGACACCAATACATTATAGGCATTGCTAAGGCTCTTGTTTTCCCACCAGAACTAGATGGTAAGACCCTGTTGCTGAAGGCTTCACTTGCTTGGGCTACAAGTCACTGAGAAATCAAGCTGTAGCTGAGCTGAAAACCTCCTCCCTGTTGACTAGCTAACAGATCTCTGGAAAGACCTATGCAGCATGCAGGCTTTTGGGAGAGAGGAGTCACCAACAAGGTTAAACAGCAGTGATCCTCAAACCTTACAGCTGGCCAGCCAGGCCAAATGTGCCAACTGGTGCAATAGTAGTATGTCCGTTATGGAGGAGAGCAACTGCTCTCTACGTGGCCTGGATGCCCACTCCACAGGAGGCAATACATGCCTGGTACTGAATACCTATGGCTGGAGAAGTCCTAAGCCCTAGGAACGTAATGACTACTATTGTCTGGTTAAATGGATATATTATGCCCAACAAACTGCCCTCTAAACACTTATGTTTATGCCCACATGTTAATGTTGCTTTCATTTTTGGTTAGAGAAGATTCTCTCTCCAAATGGTGGTAACGACTGGGGTGATTCAAAAGTCACCATAGCGCTGAGAAGAAGTGACAGAGGAGTGCTCAGCACTGAGACATCTCTGTCACACCCTCCAAGGTTTAGGGGTCCATTGCAGGAGAGGTGGCGGAAAGAATGTAAGAGCCAAAGGAAAGGGTAGAACTGCTTACTACACTGTCTTCCAGCTCACAAAATGGTCTTAATATTCATGACCTCATAGTGCCTCACACTACCTACAGAAGACCTTCATAATAGAAGGGAAAAAATGACATCAAAATAAGAGAGATTAGCCGGGCATGGTGGCACATGTCTTTAATCCCAGCACTTGGAGGCAGGGGCAGGACTGCAGTGAGCTCAAGGCCACCCTGAGACTACATAGTGAATTCCAGGTCAGCCTAGGTTAGAGTGGGACCCTACCTTGAAAAACAAAAACAAAAAAATTATTTATTTATTTGCAAACAGAGTGAGAAAGAGAGCCAAAGAGAGAGGGGGAGAGGCTGGAGAAATAGCTTAGTATTTAAGGCGCTTGCCTGTGAAGCCTAAGGACCCAGGTTCGATTCCCCAGGACGCATGTAAGCCAGATGCACAAGGTGGCACATGCATCTGGAGTTCGTTTGCAGCAGCTGGAGGCCCTGGCATGCCCATTCTCTCTTTCTGTCTCTCCCTGCCTATTTCTGTCTCTCAAATAAATAAATAAAGAGAGAGAGAGAGAAAGTATATATTAATTTGTGCATCTGGCTTTATGTGGGTACTGGGGAATTGAACCTGGGTAGTCAGAGGCTTTGCAAAGCAAGTGTCTTTAACTTCTGAACCATCTCTCTAGCCTCTATTTAATAAAAACATGTCAGGCTAGAGGGATGGCTTAGCGGTTAAGGTAGCTAGCCTGCAAAGCTAAAGGACCCAGGTTCAGTTCCCCAGGACCCTCATAAGCCATACACCCAAGGTGGCACATGCTTCTGGAGTTCCTTTGCAGTGGCTGAAAGCCCTGGCATGCCCGTTCTCTCCCCCTCTCTCTCCCTTTTTTCTCAAGTATAAGTAAAAATAAAACAAATATTAAAAAAAAAATATGGCTGGGCCTGGTGGAGCACGTCTTTAATCCCAGCACTCCAGAGGCAGAGGTAGGAGGATCACAGTGAGTTCGAGGCCACCCAGAGACTACATAGTGAATTCCAGGTCAGCCTGAGCTAGAGTGAGACCCTACCTCAAAAAACCAAACAATAAATAAATAAATAAAAATATCTCTATTAATTTGAGAGCAAAAAGTAAGAGAGTGGGCTAGAGGGATGGCTTAGCAGTTAAGGCATTTGCCTGCAAAGCCAAAGGACACAGGTTCTATTCCCAGGACCCACATCAGCCTGTTTGTTTGCAATAGCTAGAGCTAGCGTGCCCATTCTCTCTCTCTCATTCTCCGTCTCTCTCTCTCTTTCTCTCTCTCTCCCTCTCCCTCTTTCTCTGTCAAATAAATAAATTAAATTTTTAAAGACGCAAGAGAGTGAAAGACGGAGGGAGAGAATGGGTGTGCCAGGGGCTCTTGCTGCTAAAAACAAACTCCAGGCCCATGTACCACTTTGTGCACCTGGCTTTATGTGGGTAATGGGGACTCAAACCAAGGTTGGCAAGCTTTGTAAGCAAGTCCCTTTAACCACTCAACACCTTCTTTCCAGCCCTGTGAGTCTTTTTGAGATAGGGTCTCTCTCTAGCCCAGGCTGATCTGGAACTCACTCTGTAGCTCAGGCTGGTCTTGAACTCATGGTGATCCTCTTACCTCAGCTTCTCAAGTGCTGGGATTAAAGGCATGCACCACCACACCCAGCTAAACTTTTTTTTTTTTTTTTTTTTTTTTTTTTTTTTTTTGGTTTTTCAAGGTAGCTGTCTCACTCTAGCTCAGACTGACATGGAATTCATTATGTAGTCTCAGGCTGGACTCGAACTCACAGTGATCCTCCTACCTCGGCCTCTTGAGTGCTGGGATTAAAGGTGTGCGCCACCACGCTCAGCCTTTTCTTTTGTTTTCTTTCTCTCTTTCAGGTAGGCAGGGGAAGCGTATGAGTGAGGCAATTTGGAAAACCCTGCTTTGGAATGAGCTGCTCAGTAGCTCCCCGTAGGAGAGGGGTTCCTGGGAGTTAGAATGACAACACAAACTGCTGCTTCTACCCTGTGCTGCTCTGACCTGGGTCCTGCAAGGCACATGGTCTGCATTTAGGTGAGCATGAGGAGTCTTGTTCTCTCTTGAATACCTGGGCTATTCTTCTCCGTGACAGAAGACAGATGGGAAAGGCTGCCCAACTTGTTTTCTTTTTGTTCTTATATTCTTTTGATTTTTAGACCAATGTTATCTCTTTGTGATTTACTTGTCTCTGGAAGAAAATGCAGCAAATGCTAGCTGTCACGGGTGCAGTGTTAGTGAAATTAGTTTTATTCCTTTTTTTTTTTTAAATTTCTTTTCTTTTTTCCCTCCTTTTTCGGAAGAGAGAGAGGAAGAATGAGTGTGACAGAGCCTCCAGCCACTGCAAACAAACTCCAGATGTATGCACCACTTTGTGCATCTGGCTTTATGTGGGTACTAAGGAATCAAACCTAGGTCCTTAGGCTTTCCTGGCAAGCACCTTTTAACTGCTGAGCCATCTCTCCAGCCCCAGTTTTCTTCCTTTTTTTCTTTTTTGAGGTAGGGTCTCACTCTAGCTCAGGCTGACCTAGAATTCACTATGTAGTCTCAGGCTGGCCTCAAATTCACAATGACACAATGATCCCCCTACTCAGCCTTTAGTCCTGGGACTAACAGCATGCACCGCTATGCCTAGCCCCCCTGTTAAATCTTTTTAAAATATATACTTTTGTGAGTTTAACTTCTTGCCAACCTCCCTCTTTTAAAAAAAAAATTTTTTTTTAATTTTGAGGCAAGCCCAACAGATTGACTTTTTTTTTTTTTTTTTTAATGAGATAGAGCAAGAGCAAGAGTGAGGAGAGAAAGAGAGAATTGGCATGCCAGGGCCTCCAGCCATTGTAATTAAACTCCAGACATGTGCACCACCTTATGTGCATATGCAAGTCACCTTGTGTGTCTGGCTTACATGTGATCTGGTGAGTCGAACCTGGGTCCTCAGGCTTTGCAGGCTAGGACCTTAACTGCTAAATCATCTCTCCAGCCCTTGCCAATCTCTTTTTATCATTGTGTACTCAGCATATGAAGGTATGAAGACTTAAGAATTTGGATATTTTTTTCCTGTTTTTGTTTGTTTTGTTGGGTAGGGTATTTCTCTGTAGCTGTGGCTGGCTTGTTGCTCATGACGTAGACCAGGCTGACCTTGAATTCTCAGTGATCTTCTACCTCCGGAGTGCTGGGATTACAGATGTGTGCCATCAAGCCCTGCCTTGTATTTTTTTTTTTTAAACTATGGATAAGCCTAATGCCATCAACTGGTAAATGTTTAGAGTTTGAGGCAAATACCATTCCAGCTTTTATAAATATTATAATGGACAACTTGCTTTAGAGATGCTTTTTCTTAAAAGTATAGAATTATATTGAGCATGTATTTTCAACTTGAAAAAGAAAACAAGGGTTTCTAAATATTCATCTGTTCATAGCTTCAAATATTTAGGATTTCTCTGATTACGCATTCTGCTTTGCATCGAGGCTGGACTGAGGAACCAGCTGCTGAAGAGGGACATGCTCACAGAGTGAGGAAGTGCTGGCTGTTGGTCTGGGACTTCCCAGGTCACTAATTTTGAAACCCACCCAACATTGATCTAAAGATCAAATTCTAACCTTTCAATAGCAAGGAGCAAAAGGTTGGAAGACAACATTCTGTTTCTATCTCTGGCGCTAGGACTGTGTCAGAGGGAGGCAATCAAATGGACTCCAAGTCAGGCTAGTTCTTTGCTTTCTCATCTGTCTGCTGGGCATGGTGGTGCATGCCTTTAATCCCAGCACTCAGGAGGCAGAGGTAGGACCGCCATGAGTTCAAGGCCACCCTGAGACTACATAGTGAATTCCAGGTCAGGCTGGGCTAGACTGAGATCCTACCTCAAAAAAAGAAACAAACAAACAAAAAAACCATTTGGTTCACCTTAGCCGTATATTTTGGAGGATAGTTGTTTTTCTTATTACAAAGACCATTCTAAACACAGTCAGCCAAATAGGTAGAACACAAATCTCCTAATTCCACATAGCTGCCTTGGGAGCCTTAGGTCTCAAGCCAAGCAGGAATCTCTGGCATGAACCTGGCTCACTGCAGGAGCCTAAGCCTTTAGAGCAGTCCATGTAGCATGGATTGCACATGGTGGACATTTTTGCACAATTTGGTCCAAGTAAAATCATCCAGTGCCAGAATCTAAGTGAACTTGAGACCCAAGTAAAGAAAGAAAGCCGGACGTGGTGGCGCACGCCTTTAATCCCAGCACTTGAGAGGCAGGAGAACTGCCATGAATTCGAGGCCACCCTCAGACTACATAGTGAATTCCAGGTCAGCCTGGGCTAGAACAAAACCCTACCTTGAAAAAAAAAAAAAATCAAAAATAAATAAATAAATAAAAGAAAGAAAGAAAAGAAAAAAAGCAGAGAAAGAAAAAGAAAAAGCAGGAGTAGAGAATTGATTTGAGTCAGGGTCTCACTGTAGGTCAGGCTGACTTGGAACTCTCACTGAAACTCAGGTTGGACTCAAACTCACAGCAATCCTCTCAAGTGCTGGGATTAAAGGCATGAACCACCATGCCCAGGTATTATTATTTGTTGCTGATGATTAAGAGAAATTATAGACTAACCTATAAACCTGAGTATAAGACCAGTAATTATACCAATAACACCTTTGATAATTATACCAATAATCTCAATGTACAATTCATTTTTTTCTAAAATATTTTATTTATTTATTTGGCAGAGAAAGAGGGAGAGAGAGAGAGAATGGGCATGCCAGGGCCTCTAGCCACTGTAAACAAACTCTAGACGCGTGTGCCCCCTTGTGCATCTGGCTGAGTCCTGGGGAATCAAACCAGGGTCCTTTGGCTTTGCAGGCAAATGCCTTAACTGCTAAGTCATCCCTCCAGCCCTACAATTCATTTTTTAAAATATATTCATTTATTCATCCACTTATTTATTTGAGAGAGAGAGTGAGAGATATGGCATGGGTGCCAGTAAAAGGAAATTCCAGATGCATGTGCCACCTTGTGCATTGGGCTTAATGTGGGTGTTAGGGAATTGAACCTGGGTCCTTTAGTTTTGCCAGAAAGTACTTTAACTGCTAAGCCATCTCTTCAAAGCAAACCTATATTGAAGATCCTTTTTTTTTGAGGTAGGGTCTCTAACTCAGGCTGACTTGGGACCTACTATGTAGTTTCAGGGTGACCTTAAATTCACAGCAATTCTACCTTTGCCTCCCAAATACTGGGGTTAAAGGCATGCACCACCAGGCCTGGCTTCCAAAATCCAATTCAGTGTGTGTGTGTGTGTGTGTGTGTGTGTGTTTTATTTATGAGAGAGAGAATGGGTGCCCCAGGTTCTCTAGCCACTGCAAACAAACTCCAAAACCATGTGCCACCTTGTGCATCTGGTTTATGTAGTACTATGGAATTGAGCCTGGGTCCTTAGGCTTTGCAGGCAAGGGCCTTAACAGCTAAGCCATCTCTCCAGCCCTAAAGAACAATTCTTTTTTCTTTTTTTTTTTTTTCTTGTCTTTTGAGGTAGGGTCTTACTTTAGCTCAGGCTGACCTGGAATTCACTATGTAGTCTCAGACTCGGACTCTCGGTGATCTTCCTACCTCTGCCTCCCGAGTGCTGGGATTAAAGGCATGTGCCACCCGGCCAGTATCTACCTTTTAAGTGGGTCCTGAGAATCTGAATTTAGGTCCTCATGCTTGCATAACAAGCACTTTATCCACCAAACCATCTCCCTAGCCCATTTTTTTCTTTTCCTTTTATTTAATTTAATTTTTTTTTCGAGGTAAGTTCCCAGGCTTACTTGGAATTAACTTGGTCATCTCGGGGTGAACTCACTGTGATCCTCCTACATCTGCCTCCCAAGTGCTGGGATTAAAGGCATGTGCCACCATACCGGGCTTCCTCTTCCTTTTAAATAGATATCCATATATAGTGAATGAGAAGATTGACATCCCAAAGTGGGGCTGGAGAGATGGCTTAGCGGTTTAGGCATTTGCCTGCAAAGCCTAACGGCCATGGTTTGATTCCCCAGTCCATGAAAGCCAGATGCACAAGGTGGCACATGTGCCTGGAGTTCGTTTACAGTGGCTAGAGGCCCTGGCACACCCATTCTCTACCTGTCTCTCTCTCTCTCTCTCTTTGAAATAAATAAATAAAATATTTAAAAATAAAAATAACTAGTTTCAAAATATCACAGTGAAGAAGTGGCCAGTAAGTCAGGTGTTGGTGGCTCACACCTAAAATCTCAGTTCTCAGGGCTGGAGAGATGGCTTAGCAGTTAAGGCTCTTGCCTGTGAAGCCAAAGGACCTAGGTTCATTTCCCCAGGACCCACGTAAGCCAGATGCACAAGGGGGCACATGCGTCTGGAGTTCCTTTGCAGTGGCTGGAGAATCTGGCACACCCATTCTCTATATCTGCCTCTTTCTCTCACTCTCAAGTAAATAAATAAAAATAAAATCCCAGTACTCTTGAGGTGGAGGGGGGAAGATCAGAAGTTGTTGGCATTCTTGGCTACATAGTGAGTTCAAGGCCAGCCTGAGCTACATGAGACCCGGGCTCAAAAAAAGGAAACAAAACAAAATAAAATGTTTCTCTTCCATTTAAATATGTGTCTTATTTTGTCTGTGTATGTAGTGTGTGTACGGTGTGTGCATAGGCATGGGTCCCTGTGTGTGGCATACTTGTGGAGATCAAAAGACAACCTTGGGGTGTTGGTCCTGGTCTTCACCTTGTTTGAGAAAATAGTTTCCTCTCATTTCTATTTTTGGGGGTTTTATTTATTTATTTATTTTATTTTTATCTTTATTTTTTATTTTTTTGTTTTTGAGGTAGGGTCTCGCTCTAACCCAGGCCTACCTGGAATTCACTATGTAGTCTTAGAGTGTCCTTGAACTCAGTTGTTCCTCCTACCTATGATTCCCCAGTGCTGGGATTAAAGGTGTGTGCCACCATGCCCAGACATTTATATTTTTTTGAGGAAGGGTCTTACTGTAGCCCAGGCTGACCTGGAATTCACTCTGTAGTCCCAGCTGGCCCGGAATTTGTGGTGATACTCCTACTTCTGACTCCAGAATGTTGAGATTAAAGGTGTGTACCACCCTGCCTGGCTTGGGTTTTTTTGAGGTAGGGTTTTACTCTAGCTTGGACTGACCTGGAACCTGGAACTCATTCTAGCCTTGAACTTTTTATATTTTTTATTTTTTTTAACAACTTCCATGATTGTAAACAACATCCCATGGTAATACCCTTCCTCCCCCCCCCCACTTTCCCCTTTGAAACTCCATTCTCCATCATATTATCCCCTTCCCCTCTCAATCAGTCTCTCTTTTATTTTGATGTCATCATCTTTTCCTCGATTATGATGGTCTTATGTAGCTAGTGTCAGGTGCTGTGAGGTCATGGATATCCAGACCATTTTGTGTCTGGGGGAAGTACATTATAAGGAGTCCTACCCTTCCTTTGGCTCTTACATTCTTTCCGCCACCTTTTCCACAATAGACCCTGAGCCTTGGAAAGTGTGATAGAGATATTGCAGTGCTGAGCACTCCTGTCACTTCTTTCCAGCACCATGATGGCTTCTGAGTCATCCCAAGGTCACTGCCATCTGAAAAGAGAAGGTTCTCTACCAAAAGTGAGAGTAGCATTAGTATATGGGTATGAACATTGAGAGAAGTGCTTACTGGGCAGTTTGATAAGCATGTATGCATTTGATAAGCATATACACTTAGCCAGAAACCAGCAGACATTACAGCCCTAGGGCTCATAACTACCCCTGCTTTAAGTTTTCAGTATCAGGGATGTATTCCCTCCCATGGAGCTGACCTCCAGTCCAATTAGAGGGCAGTTGGTTTCCAGCATGACAGATGTGACACTATTGCACCCGTTGGTTCATTTGGCCTGGCTTTTTTTTTTTTTTAATTAAAGGTGTGTGCAACTACACCTGGCTAGACTTGAACTCTTGTCAATCTTCCTACCTCAACCTCCTGAGTGCTGGAATTAAAGGTGTACACCACCAAGGTGGGCTCTTTTATTTAAAAACAAAAATACTATTGGCTGTCTCATATGTGGATCCTAGCTACAAATGTTTGGACTTGTATGTGAGTTGGAATAAAACTCAGTAGCAGAGGCCAGTAAGCTAGAAAGGGGACATAAGGGAGGGAGGGGGGTACTTAAGGGGATGGTATTGTATATATGTAAGTAGAACAGGATTAATGCAGGAGGAAAGGCCTAATGAGGTCAGGGGAAGAGACTGAGTAAAGGAGAGGTGGAGGGAGGGTTAATCAAAATCTAAGAGGGTATGAATAAGTCATATGGAAACCTTCTGTTTTGGACAATGCTACACCCAGAAGTCATAGATTGCTACTAAAAAGTTTTTGGGAATGGGATACCTTCCAATGAGTTGTTGGTCAGGGAGGTCCCTGACAGCCCCCAAAACATTACAGACCATTGCCGAGGCTCTTAGTTTCCCACCATTTCCCACCAGGAATAGATGGTGAGACCCTATTGCTGAAGACCCCACATGCTTGGGCTACAAGGTACTGAGAAATCCTCCTGTAGCTGAGCTGAAAACCTCCTCCATGTAGACCAGCTGACAGAAAGCTGGGGGGAAAAAAAAGCAACTATGCTTTATTTAGCTCCTTTGGCCAGTCAGGCCAAGTGAGCCAATGGGTACAATAGTGGCGTGTCTGTCATGGGGGAAACCAACTGCTCTCTAATTGGACTGGAGGTCCACTCCATGGGAAGGAATACATCCCTAATACTGAAACCCTATGACAGGGAAAGACATGAGCAGTAGGGGTGTAACATCTGCTGGTGTCTGGCTAAATGTATATATTCTGCTCACCATACTGCCTAGTAAGCACTTCTGTTAATATTCATACCCATATGTTAATATTACTCTCAGTTTTGGTTAGAGAAGCTTCTCTTTGCAGATAAAGGTGACATTGGGATGACTCAGAAGGCACCATGGTGCTGAGAAGAAGTGACAGAGGACGGCTCAGCACTGAAACATCTCTATCACACCTTCCAAGGCTCAGGGTCCATTGCGAAAGAGGTGGCAGAAAGAATGTAAGAGCCAAAGGAAGGGTAGGACTCCTTACAATGCTCTCTTCTAGACACAAAATGGCCTGGACATACATGACCCCATAGTGCCTGATATTACCTACACAAGACCATCATAATAGGAGGAAAAGATGATGACATCAAAATAAAAGAGAGACTGATTGAGAGGGGGAAGGGGTGTGATGGAGAGTGGACTTGTGAAAGGGAAAGTGGGGGGGGGGAATTACCATGGTTAGTCTATAATTACGGGAAGTTGTCAATGAAAAATTAAAAAAATACTGCTGGGCTGGAGAGACGGTGCAGCAGTTATGGCGCTTGCCTGCAAAGCCTAACAACCCAGGTTTAATTCCCCACGACCCTGCGTCATGCCATACGTAAAAAGCGGTTCATGCATCCGGAGTTCATTTTTAGTGGCTAGAGGCACTGGCATGCCAATTCTATCTCTCTTCTCTCTACCTCTCTCTCTGCTTGCAAATAAATAATTTTTTTAAAAAAAACATTATTTACTTATTTGTGAGGACAGTGAGAGAGAGAGAGAGAGAGAGAGAGAGAGAATGGATGCACAAGGGCCTCTAGCCATTGCAAACAAACTCCAAGTAAATGTGCCATTTTGTGCATCTGGTTTTACGTAGATACTGGGGAATGAGACCCAGGCTGGCAGGCTTTGCAAACAATAACCATTGAGCCATCACTCCAGTCTTTATCTCTCTATTTATTTATTTACTTGGTTTTTCAAGGTAGGGCCTCACTTTAGCCCAGGCTGACCTTGAATTCACTATGTAGTCTCCAGGTGGCCTCAAACTCACGGCAATCCTCCTACCTCTGCCTCCCAAGTGCTAGGATCAAAGGCATGTGCCACCACCCCGACTCTTATTTATTTATTTATTTATTTTTTTTTTGAGGTAGGGTCTCACTCTAGCTCAGAATGACCTAGAACTTATTCTGTAGTCCCAGGCTGGTTTTGAACTCACAGCAATCTTCCCATCTCTGCCTCCCAAGTGCTGGGATTAAAAGCATGTGCTGCTGTGCTGGGTGTGGCCGTTTGATTCAGGTGTCCCCCATAAACTTAGGTGTTCTGAATACTGGGTTACCAGCTGATGGAGATTTAGGAATTAATGCCTCCTGGAAGCAGTGTATTGTTGGGGGCGGGCTTATGGTTATTATAGCCAGTTTCTCCTTGCCAGTATTTGGCACACTCTCCTGTTGCTGTTGTCCACCTGATGTTAGCCAAGAGGTGATGTCCACCCTCTGCTCATGCCATTATTTTATCCTGCCATCATGGAGCTTCCCCTCAAGTCTATAAATCAAAATAACCCTTTTTCTTCCCCCACAAGCTGCTCCTGGTCAGATGATTTCTGCCAGCAATGTGAACCTGACTGCAACATCAGGCTCTCTTTCTGTCACTGTGGACAACAGACTAGCTAGCCCACAAGTTTCTGGATTCTCCTGACTCCATCTCCCATCTCCATCAATGTGTAGGGATTACAGACATGTGGGCCACTTTGGGTCCATTTCACATGGGTTCTAGGGATACAAACTCCAGTTAGCAGGCTTGCAGAGCAAATGCTTTTAACCACTGAGCAATCTCCCCAGCCCATATTTTGATATCACACACTAAAATACGATGTCAGAGGCTTGTATGCATGTGCGCATGTGTGTGTGGTAGAGGTGAGAGGGAGACTTAGTCTAGTGTGGACAATGGTGAAGAATTTCCTAAATTAATCAATTATTAGAGCTGGACATGGTGGTGCATACCTTTAATCCCAGAACTCAGGATCCCATGTATCACTTTGTTTTCAGAGGAAAAGATGATGACATCAAAATAAAACAGAGACTGATTGAGATGGGGAGGGGATATGATGGAGAATGGAGTTTCAAAGGGGAAGTGGGGGAGGGAAGGTATTACCATGGGATATTTTTTATAATCACGGAAGTTGTTAATAAAAATTTGAAAAAAGGGCTGGAGAGATGGCTTAGCGGTTAAGCACTTGCCTGTGAAGCCTAAGGACCCGGGTTCAAGGCTCAATTCTCCAGGACCCACGTTAGCCAGATGCACAAGGGGGCGCACGCGTCTGGAGTTCGTTTGCAGTGGCCAGAGGCCCTGGCGCGCTCATTCTCTCTGTCTATCTGCCTCTTTCGCTCTCTCTGTCCGTCGCTTTCAAATAAAAATAAACAAAAATTAAAAAAAAACAATTTGAATAAAAAGAATTGGAATGTCTTCTCGGGTCTGAAAAGATGGCTAAGATGCTTGCCTGTGAAGCCTAAGCACCTAGGTTCAGTTTTCCAGTACCCATATAATTCACATGCACATAGTGGTGCATGCATCTGAAGTTTGTTTGGCATGCCTTATCTCCCAAATAAATAAATAAAAATAAATTTAGAAAAGAATTGGAGGGCTGGAGAGATGGCTTAGTGGTTAAGTGCTTGCCTGTGAAGCCTAGGGACCTTAGTTCAAGGCTCCATTCCCCAGGACCCATGTAAGCCAGATTCACAAGGGGGCACATGCATCTGGAGTTGTTTACAGTGGCTGGAGGCCCTGGCACGCCCATTCTCTCTCTCTCAATCTTTCTCTCTCTCTCTCTGTCATTCTCAAATAAAAAAATAAAAACAAAAAATTAATTTAAAAAAAGGAATTGGAATGTCTTCTTGTTGGATTGTTCCCTTAGTCAGTATAAAGTAACTTTCTTTATCTCTTCTAACAAAAATAAATTATATCCTAGGCTAGGAATGGTGGTATATACTTGGAATCCCAGCACTTGGGAGGCTAAGGCTCCATAGTAAAATCCAGATAAATTTGGGTTTATAGTACGAAACTTTGTCTTAGAAAGAAAGAAAGAAATTAAGAAATAAAGAAAAAAAAAGAAAGAAAGAGAAAAAGAAATAAAATTTAAATGGATTTTATTAGAGCTCTAAACAGCAATGCCTTCTACAAATGGATGTAGAAAAGTGTGTGTGTGTGTGTGTGTGTAGACTAAATGCATAAATGCAGAGCCTGAGGCATAATAGATGAGCACTGTACTACTGAGCTACATGCTCAGCCCTCCCCCAAGAAAATCTTAGGGAAACATGTCCTATATCACCAAAATTTCAAGATGGAGGAGATCTAGAAAAAAATATGCGCAAAGCCCCAAATTCAATCCCTAATACCAAAAGACCAGAATCAAGTATGGTGGTGCATGCCTTTAATCCCAGCACTCCAGAGGCTGAGGTAGGAGGATCACTGTGAGTTTGAGGCCAGCCTGAGATTGAGACTATGTAGTGAAGTACAGGTCAGGCTGGGCTTAAGCAAGACCCTACCTTGAAAGAAAAATAAAAGTGGAGTGGGCTGGAGAGATGACTTAGCAGTTAAGGCATTTGCCTGCAAAGCCAAAGGATCTTGGTTCGATTCCCCAGGAGCCATGTAAACCAGATGCACAAGGGCGCATGCGTCTGGAGTTTGTTTGCAGTGGCTAGGGGCCCTGGCGCACCCATTCTCTCTCTCTCTCTCTCTCTCTCTCTCTCTCTCTTCTCTTTCTCTCAAGTAAATATAAATAAATAAATAATATTTTAAAAAGTGGAGTGTGTGTTTATAGTTCCTTTACAGCGACAAGAGGCCCCTGTGCATACAGAGATATGATGTCATTAACAAGCATGGGAAATTCACAATAAAAATGCATAATTATCTGGGCATGGTGGCACACACCTTTAATCCCAGCACTTGGGAGGCAGAGGTAGGATTGCTGTGAGTTCAAGGCCACCCTGAGACTACATAGTGAATTCCAGGTCAGCCTGGACTAGAGCGAAACCCTACCTCAAAAAAAGAAAGAAAGAAAGAAAGAAAGAAAGAAAAAGGAAAGGAAAGGAAAGGAAAGGAAAGGAAAAGACTTTGCCTGGAGAGATGGCTTAGAGGTTAAGGCGCTTGCTTGCAAAGCCTAACCTTGGTTTGATTCTCCAGTACCCATGCAAGCCGGGTGCACAAGGTGGCACATGTATCTGGGCTTCATTTGCAGCGGCTAGAGGCCCTGGCACACCCATTTTCTCTCTCTCTCTCAAATAAATAAGTAAGTAAATAAATAAATAAATAAATAAAATTTTAAATGCTTAATTAGGTGCTGGACATGGTGGTGTACGTTGGAATTCTGTGTTCATCAGTTTATCAGTTCCATAACATTTCCTCACACTGAAACCCCATACTCATTGCAGATGCCCTCATCTGCACAGCCTCAAGTCCTAAGCAACTACTAATCTATTTTCTGCCTGTTTTCTATATGTGCTAGTTCTGGACATTTCTTTCTTTTTAATTTTTTTGTTCATTTTTCTTTATGTATTTGAGAGTGACAGAGAGAGAAAGAGTCAGAGAGAGAGAGAGAGAGGGAGAGAGAGAGAGAGAGAATGGGCGCGCCAGGGCTTCCAGCCACTGCCAACGAACTCCAGACACGTGCGCCCCCTTGTGCATCTGGCTAACGTGGGTCCTGGAGAACTGAGCCTTGAACCGGGGTCCTTAGGCTTCACAGGCAAGAGCTTAACTGCTAAGCCATCTCTCCAGCCCTAGTTCTGGACATCTCATACAAATGGGGTCACACAATATGGGTGGGAAAAGTCCTTCTCCTCCCATTACTACCCACTCTAATGAAGAGGCCTTCTGCAGAGGTCTCTTTCTCCACTTTCTCCCTGGGACTGAGCAGCTCCTGGTCCGTGGCCAAGCTTCCTCTCCAAGACACCTTCAGTCACTACCAGTGCTGCCACCTTATGCCCATTTCTTGAAGTAGTGGACACTGGGTCACGCTCTGTCTTACTCCTGGAGAGACCTGCTCTTTGCCAGGTTTTCACCAGCAATCAAGGTTGTGACTCATGACAGAGTGTGACCAGGAGAGGCCCAGGGTGTGCTACGTGAGAACTCTTGCCTGGTATCTGTCAAAAACCAACGGGCAGAGGAAGAAATTTGCACGTGCGCAAATGCACACAGGGCTAAAGGGGAGCTGGGTCTCAGCCTCACCATCTCTCTTCCTGATTCTCTTGGCTTCCACTTCTCTGCTCTCTTCAGTTCACTTTCACTTCCCCATGTTATTCTTCACAGACCAGGGAACCTAAACATCTCTCCCTGTTCATTTCTACCTAGACTGTCTTCTCTTGCCATTTCCAAGGGCATAACAGTGGTGTATTTGGACAGTGGGTATACTTCAATTACTTTTTCTGTTTTTTCAAGATAGGGTCTCACGTCGGGTGTGGTGGCGCACGCCTTTAATCCCAGCACTCGGGAGGCAGAGGTAGGATTGCTGTGAGTTCGAGGCCACCCTGAGACTCCATAGTGAATTCCAGGTCAGCCTGGGCTAGAGTGAGACCCTACCTCGAAAAACCAAAAAAAAAAAAAGATAGGGTCTCACTCTAGCCCAGGCTGACCTGGAACTCACTCTGTAATCTCAGGCTGGCCTCGAACTCAAAATCCTCCTAGCTCTGCCTCCTGAGTGGTGGGATTAAAGAAATGTGCCACCATGGCTGGCTACTTTTATTTTTTATTGTTCTTTTTAAATTTTAATTTAATTTATTTTTCTTTGAGAGAGAGAGAGAGAGAGAGAAAGGGAGAGAATGGGTGTGCCGGGGCATTCAGCTACTGCAAATGAACTTCAGACGCATGTACCACTTTGTGCATCTGGTTTATGTGGATCCTGGGGAATTGAACCTGGGTTCTTTGGCTTTGCAGGCAAGCGCCTGAACCACTAAGCCATCTCTCCAGCCCTACTTTTATTTTATTTTATTTTTTAAGGCAGTTTTGTCTAGGCGTGGTGGTGCACAGCTTTAATCCCAGCACTCAGGAGGCAGAGGTAGGAGGATCCTATGAGTTTGAGGCCACCCTGAGGCTACATGGTGAATTCCAGATCAGCCTGAGCTAGAGTCCCTACCTCGACAAACCAAAAAAAAAGGCAGTCTAAGTATTCTGCTATATTGACAAGCAAAGTAAACAAAAGGTTTTCTGTTCCCCAAAATCAAGATGTTCTTCCTTCATAAAGGAAGCTACTCAAAGCCAAATGTTATGAAGCATACGTAAATTATGAGTCCCATAGAAAACTAGTATATGAGCCAGGCATGATGGCACACGCCTTTAATCCCAGTACTAGGGAGGCAGAGATGGGAGGATGGCCATGAGTTCGTGGCCACCCTGAGACTACATAGTGAATTCCAGGTCAACCTGGACTAGGCAAGACTCTACCTTGAAAAACAAAAAACAAAAGAAAAAGAAAGAAAGAAAGAAAGAGAGAGAGAGAGAGGGAGGGAGGGAGGGAGGGAGGGAGGAAGGAAGGAAGGAAGGAAGGAAGGAAGGAAGGAAGGAAGGAAGAAAAACTAGTATAGTAACAAATACACACTCTTTAAATGCTCGGGCCTATGTTAAAGACCTTATATGAGCTTATTGGGGGCATATAGTCCCATTTGGGATTATTATCAAATACTCAGTACTTGTGGAGTAGCCTATGTATTCCCACATCCATGTCCTCATTCCTGGAAAGCACTTTCCAAATTAAGGCTCTAAGTACCTTTCTGCCTCAAGCTTTCACTGCTGTTTTATCATAAGCACTCAAGAAATGTTTGGGCCTGAGGAGATGGTTTAGTGGATAAAGACAAAGCAGGCCTTTGATCCCAGCACTCCAGAGGCAGAGGTAGGAGGATTGCTGTGAGTTCGAGGCCACCCTGAGACTACATAGTGAATTCCAGGCCAGCCTGGGTAGAGTGAGACCCTACCTCAAAAAAAAAAAAAAAAAAAAAAAAAAAGAAGAAGAAGAAGAGAAGAGACCTGCCTATTTGAGGTGGAAGGTGAGGACTGACAGCCAAAAGTTGTCCTCTGTCCTCCACATGTGTGCATGCACCCACACACATGAACATGAATGCATGCACCTCATACAAAAGAAAGAAAGAAAAAGAAATGTGCCCATACTACTTCAAGGCAGTGATCTGCAGGCAAGGTTCTGGTTCCTATGGGGTTTAGCTTCTGGGCAGGGGACAAGGTGGTGAAGTACAGGTCGTAGAGCATTTGTCATGTGCCAGGCTACTTTCCTTGCTGTGTCTTGACAAGTCTTATTGTCCTCATAAACTTTGGTGTTCTGGATGCTAGGTTCCCAAGCTGATGGAGAGTTGGGAATTAACACCTTTGGAGGCAGGGTATTGTATGGGGGTGGGCGTATGGGTGTTATAGCCACTTTCCCCTTGCCAGTGTTTGGCACACTCTCCTGCTGTTATTGTCCGTCTAATGTTGGCCAGAAGGTGATGTCCACCCTCTGTTCATGCCATTGTTTTCCGCTGCCATCATGGAGCTTCCCTCTCGAGCCGACAAGCCAAAATAAACCTTTTCCCCCCACAAACTGCTCTTGGTCGGGTGATTTCTGCCAGCAATGAGAACCTGACTACAACAGTAAAGCTGGTATTCGAAGTGAGGTTGCTGCTAGACACCTGACTGTGTGGCTTTGGCCTTTTGGAGCTGATTTTCAAGAGGAATGTGGAAGGATTTGAAACGTTGGCCAAAGAGACACCTTGCAGTGCTGTAAGTACAGTTTGATGGACTGTTCTGGTCAGAGTTGAAATGCCTGAATGCAGAAGGAACTATGGACTGTGAGGTTTGGCTTATGAGGGTGAGGAAGAGCTTTGTCAGGACTGAGCTAGAAGCAGTTTGTGTGAGAGGCTTGCTGTTATGCCCATTTCCTGAGAATTTGTGTAGGATTGTTTTGCATAGAAATGGACTTGGTGTGAGCAGAGGGATATGGCACAGAAATAAAATCTTTGGGCGGAAACAGCTTCCTGTTCAGTTGCAATTGCATGAGAGATTACAACCTTTGAGATTGGGCCAACTGACCTGCATTTGGACAACAGAAAGAATGCACTCTTTTCCTGAATGCTCAAGGACTGTCCTATTCTTTGAAGTCTGCTTTATTCCCCCAAGATTAACAAATTGGCACCTTACCTGGTTTTATGGAGCAGAAGAAATGCAGGAAAGAGAGGGTCATTGAGTTTGCAACACGGTCTTGTGTTTTGGAAATGGCCATGGGCAGTGTGAAGCAGGTTTGCTGGATGCCTGCATGGAGACCCAATGGAGCCGTGAGGATGGACTGTGGGTTGCAGCGGAGACCCAGTGGAGATGCTAGGACCACGAGATGGCTGCTAAGGAGAGCTGCCAGCCCCGGATGAAGTTTTGCAGGACGTGAGTAGCCTAGCTGGAGGGGCAGAATTAGAACTCCAGAGATTTGTTGCTGGTTACAATTATCGGACTTGGAGACTTGTCACTGGCTAGAGTTGTTGGACTTGGAACTACCAAGTTTGATATCTGCCCTGTTTAAATCTTGTATTAGTTGAGTATTTCTTTGCTATACCCAATGCCATCTTTTACAATGTGAATGTGTATTCTGTGCCATTATGGATTTTGGGGGGATTTTTTGGTATTATGGCTCAGTTAAAAGACCTTGAATTATGGGGATGTTTGAACATCATTAGGATTGATAAAAAAAAAAAAAAAGAAAAAACTATGGGGATTTTTAAGGATGGACTGAATGCTTTGCATTTTACATCATGGATGGTTATCAGTTTAGGGAGGCCAGGGACAAAATGTGGTGGTTTGATTCAGGTGTCCCCCATAAACTTAGGTGTTCTGAATGCTAGATTCCTAGCTGATGGAGATTTGGGGGCACTTCTTGGAGGCAGTGTATTGCTGGTGGTGGGTTTATGGGTACTATAGCCAGTTTCCCCTTACCAGTGTTTGGCACACTCTCCTGCTGTTATTGTTCATCTGATGTTGGCCAGGGGGTGATGTCCATCCTCTGCTCGTGCCATTGTTTTTCCCTGCCATCATGGAGCTTTCCCTCGAGTCTGTGAGCCAAAATAAACCTTTTATTTTTTTCCCATAAGCTGCTCTTGGTCAGGTGATTTATGCCAGCAACGCAAACCTGACTGCAACACCGAGTAAAACAGGCCACAAAGATCCTGCTGTTTTGGACTCCGAGGAAGAAGAAAAGCAGATAGACTCAGGTGAGCCTGGTGGTAGGGTAGTCTTGTACAACCTTCTGCCTTAATCTTACCTTGACCCTTGAATAGCTTCTTAAGAGCCATTGAAGGCTCAGCACCATAGTATTAATGACTTTATGACATTATTGAGTTTATAAAATTCTGTGTGTGAGCCGGGCGTGGTGGTGCATGCCTTTAAATCCAGCACTCAGGAGGCAAAGGTAAAAGGATCACTGTGAGTTCGAGGTCACCCTGAGACTACATAGTGAATTCCAGGATAACCTGGGCTAGAGTGAAATGCTACCTCAAAAAAACAAAAGAAAACAAAACAAAAAATTCTGTGTGGGTGGGGGTTGGTGCATATGCCACAGCACGCATGTGGAGGTCAGAGGACAACTTCAAGGTGTCTGTGCTCTACCTTCTGTGAGTCAGGGGTCTCTCGGGAGCATCAGACTAGGTGGCACTGTTTGCTTCTGGATTTTCTGGTTCCACCTCCCATTGTCATGGGCCACTTTGCCGGGGAATTGAACGTGGGGTGGCAGGCTTTGCAAGCAAGCATCTTTAACGGCTGAGCCAGCTCTCCAGCTCTTGGGGTTTTTATTTGTTTGTTTTATTTTGTTTTGGCTTTAAAAAATTATTATTTTACTTATTTGAGAGAAAGAGAAAGATAGAGAGGGGGAGAATGGGCTTACCAAAGCCTTTAGCCACTAGAAACAAACTTCAGATGCATGTGCCCCACTTTGTGCATCTGGCTTACATGGGTACTCGGGAATCGAACCTGCATCCTTGGGCTTCGCAGGCAAACACCTTAACCACCAAGCCATCTCTCCAGCACAACTTTTACTTTTATATTTGGGGGGGGGGACTACAGTGGAGGTGGCATTTATTTCTGCTGTTGGGGATAGAGATGAAGGGTCACTTTCCCAGGCACCTCCAACTAAGCAAAAGGTGGGTGTGCCAGGCTCAGTCATTCTGAGGGGCTCCTTTGTGTCCACTTCCTGGCCCTCGATGCCTTGGGCCAGCAGCTTGGTATTTTCAGAGGCAGAAGAGGAAAGGAAGCAGGTGCCCTGAATGATGGAACAGGGCTTGCTGGTCGACCCCGCACCCAATGCCTGCCCAGTGGGACAACTTTACCAGGCCTGGATGCTGTGACTCTCTAAGAAAGGGTCTCAGAGGTCCAGAAGCATCACCCTGGCCTGTGGCTGGTCCCTTAAACGTCTATCTCAAACTGTGACTCTTCACCACTTACCCACTTATATTCTGGGCTGTTGCACAGGTGGGTGTGGTCAATTGGCATGAGCGGCTCTTCGCTGACGTGAAGGCTGGTGACCCCGGGAATAGTGCACAGGTCCCTTGTGGATACTTTTGGCTACTAGTGATTTCTGGCACTGCATCAGGAATTTCCAACCATAGGTGATTTTGGTCCTTCAGGGCATGGTGCTGCCCAGCATGGAGCTGTAGTCCCAGGTGGGAGCTGCACGCTATTGTCAAGGGCCCTGATGGCCCTGTCACAAGTGGCCTGGATGTTCCAGAGTCTGGCTGTAGTAGCTGCAGTGTCAGGCATGGCTCCTGGGGGCCAACCATGACCCTATAGTGCCTCATCTCCAATTTTGTTTTCTTCTGTTTTTCTGTTTTTCAAGGCTGACCTGGAATTCACTATGGAGTCTCAGAGTGGCCTCGAACTCACAGGGATTCTCCTACCTCTGCCTCCTGAGTGCTGGGATTAAAGGCGTGTGCTACCACGCCCGGCACTTTTTTACTTTTAAATATTATTTAGCATTATAAACAATTGACTTTATGAGCGTGTTATATAATTTGTTTTTAAAAATTTTTTTAATTGTTTTTGGGTCTCATGTGGCCCAGGTTGGCTCTCAACTCACTACATAGCATAGGCTGGCTTTGGACTCCTAATTTTCCTGCCACCATGTGTGAACTACTAAGCTTTGCTGGATAGCTGGATAATCTTTTTTTTTTTTTTAATTTTAAGAAGTTTTTAAATTGAATTATCCTTTTTAATTGTTTAAGTTTTTTGAGGAAGGTCTTACTCTAGGCCTTGAATGAACTCACACTCTGCCTCCCAAGTGAGGTTTGTTTTTTTTTAAGGTGTATACCACCACACTTGGCTTGCTTTTCTTTTTAAATTTTTATTTTATTTTATTTTATTTTATTTTATTTTATTTATTTGAGAGAGGCAGATAGACACACACACACACACACACACACACATAGAGAGAGAGAGAGAGAGAGAGAGAGAGAGAGAGAGAATAAGCATGCCAGGCCTCCAGCCACTGCAAAGGAACACCAGATACATGTGCCACCCTGTGCATCTGGATTACGTGATTCCTAGGGAATGGAAACTGGGTCTTTTGGCTTTGCAGGCAAATGCCTTAAGTGCTAAACCATCTCTCCAGCCTCTGAGAAGTGTTTTTTAAACTTTTTTTTTTTTTTTTTTTTTTTTTGGTTTTTCAAGGTAGGGTTTCACTTTAGCTCAGGCTGACCTGGAATTCACTGTGTAGTCTCAGTGTGGCCTCGAACTTATGGCAGTCCTCCTACCTCTGCCTCCCTAGTGCTGGGATTAAAAGTGTGCGCCACCATGCCCGGATTTATACTTATTTTATTTTATTTGAGAGAAAGAGATGGAGAATGGGCTCACTTGGGCCTCCAGCTACTGCAAGCGAACTCTAGACGCATGCACCACTGTGCATCTGGCTTACATGGGTCCTCGGGAATTGAACCTGGGTCGTTAGGTTTCACAGGCATTTGCCTTAACCACTGAGCAATCAACTAGCTCAGGCTGACTTGGAATTTACTGTGTAGTCTCTCAGGATATCCTCAAACTCATGGCAATCTTCCTACGTCTGCTTCCCAAATGCTGGGATTAAAGATTAAAGGAGGCCGGGTGTGGTGGCACACGCCTTTAATCCCTGCACTTGGGAGGCAGAGGTAGGAGGATTGCCCTGAGTGCGAGGCCACCCTGAGATGACATAGTGAATTCCAGGTCAGCCTGAGCTAGAGTGAAACCCTACCTTGGAAAACCAAAAAAAAAAAAAAAAAAGAATAAAGATTAAAGGCATGCGTCACCACGCCGGGCTTTTTCTTTTTTTCTTTTTCTTTTCTTTTCTTTTCTTTTTCTTTTTCTTTCTTCTTTTCTTTTCTTTCTTTTTTTTTTTTTTTTTTTTTTTTTTTTTTTTTTTTGAGGTAGGGTCTAGCTCTAGCCCAGGCTGACCTGGAATTCATGTAGTCTCAGGCTGGCCTAGAATCCTCAGTGTTCCTCCTGCCTCTGCCTCCCAAGTGCTGGAATAAAAGCCTGGTTTATTTATTTATTTAAGAGACAGAGGTAGAGAGAGAGGAAAGGCAAGAGTCAGATAGAGAGAATGGACTCTACCCACTGCAAATGAACTCCAAAACGCATGTGCCACCTTGTGCATCTGACTTACATTGGTACTAGGAAATTGAACTGGGGTCCTCAGGCTTTGAAGACAAGCACTTTAACTGCTAAACCATCTCTCCAGCCCTGTTAAACTTTTACTACTAGTCACTTTGCATTATTTATTTTCTTTTGCTCAGGTTCATAGCAGCCAACCAGTTTGGAGGACCTGCCAATATAAACAGGTATGTATTTACCCTCGACTTTGCTATTAAAATTTAGTAAAGCTTCATTTATCTCACACCTTTGGAGAGTGTGAAAAGCCTGAATTCATTATCTCAAGAACTGAAACTAATCACCTAAGTGCTTAAAATGATACCTTTAGTGGAAATAGACTCATGCTTTCTTGAAATGTATAGTAAGCATAATTTTTTAGTGTTTTATTTGTTTATTAGAAAGAGAGAAAGAAGCTGGGTGTGGTGGCACATGCAATCCCAGCACTGGGAAGACAGAGGTAGGAGGATCGCCATTGAGTTCAAGGCCACCCTGAGATTACGTAGTGAATTCCAAGTCAGCCTGGGCTACAGTGAGACCCTACCTTGAAAAAAAAGAGAAATAGAGCCAGGCATGGCACATGCCAGTGAGATCCTACCTCAAAAAACAAAAACAAACAACAACAAAAATAGAAGAAGAAGAAAGAGAAAGAGGAGAATGGACATACCAGGGCCTCCTGCCACTACCAACAAACTCTAGATGCAGGTGCCACTTTGTGCATCTGGCTTTATGTGGGTACTGGAGACTCAACCCAGGCCATCAAGCAAGCACCTGTAACTGAGTCATTTCCCCAAACCTAGCAGACATAATTTAACCTATTTTTACATTCTTGGTTATTGCATTCAAACCAGATTGCAAGAGCCAGGCATGGCGGTTCACGCCTTTAATCCCAGCGCTTAGGAGGCAGAGGTAGGAGGATCACTGTAAATTCAAGGTCACCCTGAGACTACATAGTGAATTCCAGGTCAGTCTGGGGCTAGAGTGAGACCCTACCTCAAAAAAACAAAACAAAACAAAACAAAAAAAAGCCATCAGGTGACCACTGGGATGACCCAAAAGGCAACATTGTGCTGAGAAGAAGGGACAGAGGAGTGTCCAGCACTGAAACATCTCACACCCTCCAAGGCTCAGGGTCCATTGCAGAAGAGGTGGCGGAAAGAATGTAAGAGCCAAAGGAAGAGTACCACTCCTTACATACAATTGTCCAGACAGAAATTGGCTTCAATATCCATGACCTCACAGTGCCTAGCAATACTAACACAAGACCCTTATAACAGGAGAAAAAGATGATGACATCAAGTTAAAAGAGAGACTAATGGAGAGAGGGAGGGGATATGATGGAGAGCAGAGTTGTGAAGGGGAAAGTCGGGGAGGGGAAAGAAATATCATGGTTTATTGTGTGTAGTATAGAAGTTGTCAATAAAAAATAAAAATTAAAATAATTTCTAAAAAATATAGAAAAATAGAGGTTTTTATAGCAAATGTACAAGAAAAATTATTAAAAATAAATGTACATACAAAATATATTTTATTTGTTCTGACATTGGATTCCACAACCTGGACTCTGCCTTCTAAGTGTTAAATTACAATGGTATGCCTCAAAAAAAAAAAAAAAAAAAAAAAGCCATCAGGGAAATGCAGATTAAAACTACATTGAGATTCCATCTCACTCCTGTCAGATTGGCTACCATCATGAAAACAAATGACCATAACTGCTGGTGAGGATGCGGAAAAAGAGGAACCCTTCTACACTGTTGGTGGGAATGCAATCTGGTCCAGCCATTGTGGAAATCAGTGTGAAGGTTCCTAAGACAGCTAAAAATAAATCTACCATATGACCCAGCTAAGGCACTCCTAGACATATATCCTAAGGACTCATGTCACTACCTTAGAGATACTTGCTCAACCATGTTTATTGCTGCTCTATTCACAATAGCTAGGAAATGGAACCAGCCTAGATGTCCCTCAACTGATGAGTGGATAATGAAGATGTGGCACATTTACACAATGGAGTCCTACTCAGCAGGAAGAAAAATGAAGTTATGAAATTGGCAGAAAAATAGATGGATCTGGAAAGGATTATACTTAGTGAAGTAACCCAGGCCCAGAAAGCCAAATATTACATGTTCTCTCTCATATGTGGATCATAACTACAAATGATTGGACTGCTATGTGACTAGGAATAAAACTCAGTAGCAGAGGCCAGTAAGTTAGAAAGGGAATAGAAAGGGAAGGAGGGATACTTAATAGGATGTATTATATATAGTATATTATATATTATATGTAGTATTATACATTGTATGTCTTGTATATATGTAAGTAGAAGAACAGATTAATAGGGTGAAAAGGACTAAGCGAGGTCAGAGGAAGAGATTGAGTAAAGGAAAGGTGGATGGAGGGCTAATCAAAATCTAAGAGGAAGCTGGGTGTGGTGGCGCATACCTTTAATCCCAGCACTCGGGAGGCAGAGGTAGGAGGACTGCTGTGAGTTCAAGGCCACCCTGAGACTACATAGTGAATCCCAGGTCAGCCTGACCTAGAATAAGACTCTCCTTGAAAAAAAAAAAAAATCTAAGAGGATATAAATAAGTCATATGGAAGTCTACTTTTTTGGATAATGGAACACTCAGAAGCCATAGATTGTTACTAAAAATTTTCAGTGCCAGGGATGGGACTCTTACCAGTGAGTTGTTGGCCAGGGAGGTCCCTGATGCTCCCAAAACATTATAGGCCATTGCCAAGGCCCTTGGTTTCCCACCAGGAATAGATGGTAAGACCCTATTGCTGAAGACTTCACATACTTGGGCTGCAAGGCCACTGAGAAATCCTGCTGAAACTGAGCTGAAAACCTCTTCCATGTAGACCAGCTGACAGAAAGCTGGAAAAAGGGCTGGAGAGATGGCTTGGCAGTTAGTGTGCATGCCTGTGAAGCTTAAGGACCCAAGTCCGATTCTCCAGGTCCAATGTAAGCCGGTTGCACATGGTGACATATTCTCACTCTCTCTCTCTCTGTCTCTAATAAATAATTAAATAAAAATAAAATCTGAGAAAGCTAGAAAAAGCTACGCTGCATGCAGTTCAATGGGAGAGAGAGAAATCACCAGTGGAGATACTCAACAGTAGACACTGCAAGCCTTAAATTTGGTCAGCCAGGCCAAATGAGCCAATGGGTACAATAGTAGCATGTCTGTTATGGGGGAAACCAACTGCTCTCTAATTGGACTGGAGGCCCGCTCCATGGGAGAGAATACATCCCTGATACTGAAAACTTAAAACAGGGGTAGTCATGAGCCGTAGGGGTGTAACGTCTGCTGCTGTCTGGCTAAATGTATATACTATGCTTATCAAACTGCCCAGTAAGCACTTCTCTTAATGTTCATACCCATATATTAATGCTATTTTCACTTTTGATTAGAGAATCTTCTCTTTTCAGATGGCAGTTACTTTGGGATGATTCAAAAGGTACCATTTTTGTGTTGAGAAGTGACAGAGGAGTGCTCACTGAAATATCTATCACACCTTCCAAGGGTCAGAGTCCATTGCGGAAGAGGTGGCAGAAAGAATGTAAGAGCCAAAGGAAGGGTAAAACTCCTTACAACGTGCTCCTCCAGACACAAAATGGCCTGGATATCCATGACCTCGCAGTGCCTGACACTACCTACACAAGACCATCATAAGAGGAGGAAAAGATCATGACATCAAAATAAAAGAGACTGATCGAGAGGGGGAGAGGATATGATGGAGCATGGGGCTTCAAAGGGGAAAGTGGGGGGAGGGAGACAATTACCATGTCTACAATTATGGAAGTTGTTAATTTAAAAGAAAAAAGAATGGGGGGCTGGAGAGATGGCTTAGCGGTTAAGCGCTTGCCTGTGAAGCCTAAGGACCCCGGTTCGAGGCTCGATTCTCCAGGACCCATGTTAGCCAGATGAACAAGGGGGCGCATGCGTCTGGAGTTCGTTTGCAGTGGCTGGAGGCCCTGGCGCGCCCATTCTCTCTCTTTCTATCTGCCTCTTCCTCTCTCTTTCACTCTCAAATAAATAAATAAATAACTGAACAAAAAAAATTTAAAAAAAGAAAAGAAAAGAAAAGAAAGGATTGCAGGTTGGCGATGGAGATCAGGGGTACTTACCCAAATGCACCAAGGCCCAGGGTTTGGTTCCTAGCACTGGGGGATGAGTAAAACTAGACTGCCAAGTAATCAAGAGCTCTCTCTAGGGAAACAGAACCTATAGAATGAATGTATATTATAAAGGATGTTTAATAGATTGCCTTACACAATGCAGTCTGCAGGCTAGAGTCTGAAAATCCAACTGCTACTCAATTCATGAGGCTGGCTGCCTCAGTGGTCTCTATCTGACTCTGAAGATCTGTAGGATTCCTGGATTGCTGCTGGTCTTCAGTTTGTGAGGAAAGCTGATGAAGCGCGTTCTGAAGTCAGTGAGGGACAGGGGCAGGGGAGGAAAAGGCCACTTTTTCCTGGAACATCTTTTTGTTTTGATTTTTTAAAAATTTTTAAATTTTATTATTTTATTTTATTATTATTATTATTTTGGTTTTTCAAGGTAGGGTTTCACTCTAGCTCAAGCTGACCTGGAATTCACTAGGTAATCCCAGGGTGGCCTCAAACTCACGGTGATCTTCCTACCTCTACCTCCCTAGTGCTGGGATTAAAGGAGTGCGCCACCACGCCCGGCTTTTTTTTTTTTTTTTTTTTTTTTTGACAGAGAGAAAGAAAAAGAGAGAGAGAATGAGAGAGAGAGAGAGAATGGGAGTGCCAGGGCCTCCAGCCACTGCAAACGAACTCCAGATGTATGCTCCCCCTTGTGCATCTGGCTAACATTGGTCCTGGGGAATTGAACCTGGGTCCTTTTGGTTCATAGGCAAGCGCCTTAACCGCCAAACCATCCCTCCAGCCCTTGTTTTGATTTTTGGTGGTAAGGTTTCACTCTAGCCCAGGCAGACCTGGAATTCACTATGTAGTCTCAGGATGGCCTCAACTCATGGTGATCCTCCAATCTCTGCCTCCAGAGTGCTGGTATTCAAGGCGTGCGCCACCACGCCTGGCCTCTATTTTGAGAGTTTTTTAAATATCCTAATAATTTTTCTTGTGTTTTCTTTCCTTGTTCTGGTCACTTCTGGAGTGTCTTGTTTTAGCAGTATTTATCTTCCTAGTCTGTATCCTAGGAAGTCAGATAATCTAAGTATAAGCATTGTTTGTAAAGTAAGAGCAAATAGGTTTTGAATCCGAGGGTCTTTCGGTCACTAATGCCCTAGATTGTTGGATAAGCTACCTTCTGTGTAAACTGTGGAGTCTCTTCTGGTAACATAGTACAGCAGATAACCTGTTGGTTTGTTAACTTGTTTGAGTCAGAATCTCACTCTAGCCCAGGATGAGCTGGAATTTACTCTGTAGCCCAAACTAATGTTGAATTCATGGCAATCCTCCTACTTCACCTCCCACGTGCTTGGATTAAAGAAGTGAGCCACCACACCCATCTACTCAAAGTTCTCCTGCGAGCTGAGTGTGATGGCTTCAAACCTAAGACTGAGGTAGGAGGAGTGCTGTGAGTTCGAGGCCAGTCTCTCTGTAGCCCAGGCTAACCTGGAATTCGCTATGTATTCTCAGGGTGGCCTGGAACTCACAGCAGTCCTCCTACCGCTGCCTCCTAAATCCTGGGATTAAAGGCATGTGCCACCACGCCTGGCAAATTAGTTGTTTTTAAACTACTCTTTTAGTTTATTTTATTCAGTTCTTCCTGATTTCTTATTTCAAATCATTATTTCCAGGAAGGCAGAGAAACCCTAAATATCTTAGAAACATAATAAACATTTTCTTGCAGATTATAGCAAGCGTTCCAAATACAATTTTAGTTTTGTTTTCTGGTGGGAAATGTCTCATTTCTGTTTTGTTTTGCTCTTTAAAAGCAGGATCTCATGTAGCTCAGGTTGGCCTCAAACTCACTAGGTAGTCTAGGATGACATTGCTCCTAGCTAAATGTGTTCACTTTTTTTTTTCGTTTTCTATTTTTTTAATTGGTAACTACCATAATTACAGACAACAAACCATGATAATTCCCTCCCTTCCTCCATTTTCCCCTTCACAGATCCACTCTCCATCATATCTCCTCCCTCTCTCCATTACTGTCTCATTATAAGTATACTGGGATTACAGAAGTCTGCCACAGCTTCCAGCTTTTATGTGTGGATCTGGGGATCTGAACTCAGGTACTCCAACTCTCATGGCAAACACTTTATCCACTGAGCCATCTCCTTAGCTCTGCTATTTGCTTTTATATAGTTCTGGATGGCCTTGAACTCACAGCAATCCTTCTCTTTCAACCTCCCAAGTGCTAGAATTACAGGATGAGCCACCTAGCCGCCCTGTATCCTTAATGGCAGTGATGGCAAAAGCTCTTCTCTACTGCCCATTGATGATGTTGTTGACTCCTCACAGAGAGCTCTAGAACTTCTCAGGGGTCATTAGAGATGTGGTGGTAAAACCAGAGGTGGCAGGCAAGGCTTCCTGTGGAAGAGTTTTTTGTTTCTTTATATATTTTTAATCAACAATTTCACATATGTACATAATATTTGTTTCCTGAGGAAGGGTTTCACTTTAGCCCAGGCTGACCTGGTACTCAGTCTGTAGCCCCAGGCTGGCCTTGAACTCAGAGCAATCCTACCACAGTCTCCCTAGTGCTGGGACTAAAGACCATAATGCCTGGCCATATGTATTTTGATTAAAATCCCCCTCCCATTACCTTTTGTCCTCTCTTCTGTTCCACTGAACCCCTTCTTCTTTCTAACCAGTCCCTCTTCCACTTTGAGGTCTTCCACTACTCCTAGCAGAATATTGATGGGCCAAGTATTGTGCTGGTCTTTGTAGGCGGTGACAGTTGCTGTGACATCATTCATTTGACATCACTCCCCCATCCTTCAGCTTCTTGCTCTCTTCTGCAGTGTTCCCTGAGCCTCTGAGTCTGTGATAGAGATGTCTCATTTAGCACTGAGCACTCAACAGTCACTTATTCTCAGCACTAAGTTTTGAGTCTCCAACTTCTACCAAAAGTCAGAGCAGAAATTGGAAACATGGCTCAGTGGTTAAAGGCACTTCTTTGCAAAGACTGATGGCTCAGGTTCAGTTCCCCAGTACCCATATAGAACCACAGACACAACATAGCACATGTGTCTGGAGTTCATTTGTAGTGGCAGGAGGCCCTGGTTTGCCCATATTCTCATTTATTGTCCAACCTCTTCAAATAAATAATAAACGTATTCTTTAAGCAGGGCATGGTGGTGCATGCCTTTAATCCCAGCCCTCAGGAGGCAGAGGTAGGACCTTAGGCTACATAATAGTGAATTCCAGGTCAGCTTGGACTAGAGTGAAAGCTTACCTCAAAAAAAAAAAAAGAAAGAAAGAAAGAAAGAAAGGGCTGGAGAAATGGCCTAGTAGTTAAGACGCTTGCCTGCAAAGCCAAAGTCCCAGGTTCAATTCCCCAGGACCCACATAAGCCAGATGCACAAGGTGGTGCACACATCTGTTCATTTGCAGCAGCTGGAGGCCCTGGCAGGCCCATTCTCTCTCTCTCTCTCACTCTGTCTCTCCCTGCCTATTTCCCTCTCAAATAAATAAAGAAAAATCAAATATTTAAAAAAAAAAAAAAACTTAAAATAGGCTGGAACCCGAGAGTTGTGGTGCACGCCTGTAATCCCAGCACTCAGGAAGAAGAGGTAGGAGGATCACTGTGAGTTCAAGGGCAGCCTGAGACTACAGAGCAAATTCCAGATCAGCATGTGCTAGAGTGAGACCCTACATTGAAAAGAAAATTAAGCTAGGGATGTAGTTCAGTTGGTAAAGTGCTTGTCTAATATGCCAGAATCCCTGGGCTCAATCCCCAGTATCACATAAACTAAGTATGGTGGCCTCAGCTACACAGCAAGTTCAAGGCCAGCCTGGACTACATGAGATCTTATCTTGAAAAAAAAAAAAAATCCCAAGGGCTGGAGGGATGGCTTACTGGTTAAGGTGCTTGCCTGCAATGCCAAAGGTCCTCGGTTTGATTCCCCAGAATCCACGTAAGCCAGATGCACAACGTGGCACATGCATCTGAAGTTTGTTTGTAGTGGCTGGAAGCGCTGGTGTGCCCATTCTCTCTCTGTGTGTGTGTCTCTCTCTTTCTCCCGCTCTCTCAAATAAATAAAGTATTAAAAAACAAAATAATTAAAAAAAAACAACATCCCAACTAAATAAACAAACAAAGCCCTCTAATAATGCCTCTTGTTTTTCACCTGGAACTCATTCTATAGTCCCAGGGTGGCCTCAAATTCACAGTAATCCTTCTACCTTTGCCTCCTGATTGCTGGAATTAAAGGCATGCATAATAATGTCTCTTTTGGGGCAGGAGAGATGGCTTAGCAGTTAAGGTGCTTAGCTACAAAGCCAAAGGACCCAGGTTTGATTCTCCAGGACCCATATAAGCCAGATGCACAGGGTGGTGCATGCATCTGGAGTTCATTCACAGCAGCTGGAGGCCCTGGCATGCACATTTTCTCTCTCTCTCTTTCTCTGCCCCTTTCTCTGTCTCTCAAATAAATAAATAAAAATTAAATTAAAAAAAGATACTTTAGCCAGGTGTGGTGGCGCACAGCTTTAATTCCAGCACTCAGGAGAAAGAGGTAAGTGGATCACTGTGGGTTCAAGGCCACCCTGTGACTACATAGTGAATTCCAGATCAGCCTGGGCTAGAGAGTGATACCATACCTCGAACGCCCGCCCCCCCCAAAAAACAGTACAGGCTGCAGAGATGGCTCAGCAGTTAAAAGTGCTTCCTTTGCAAAGCCTGTTGGCCCATGTTTGATTCCCCAGTACCCACAGAATTCGTTTGCATTGACAAGCGGCCCTATTCTCTCTCTGCTTGCATTCACATATTTATTAATTTATGAGCAAGAGAGAGAGAGAGGCAGAGAGAGAGAGAGAGAGGCAGAGACAGAATGGGTGTGCCAGAGCCGGGCGTGGTGGCGCACGCCTTTAATCCCAGCACTCGGGAGGCAGAGGTAGGAGGATCGCCATGAGTTCGAGGCCACCCTGAGACTCCATAGTGAATTCCAGGTAAGCCTGGGCTAGAGTGAGACCCTACCTCGAAAAAAAAAAAAGAATGGGTGTGCCAGGGCCTCTAGCCACTGCAAATGAACTCCAGATACATGTGCCACCTTGTGCATGTGCCTAACATGAGTCCTGGGTCCTTTGATTTGCAGACAAATGCTTTAACTGCTAAGCCATCTCTCCAGCCTTTTTTCTTTCTTTCTTTCTTTCCTTCTTTCTTTTCTTTTTTTTTTTTTTTTTTGTTATGGCATCACTATATAGTCTAGACTGGCTTCGAATTTGTGGCAATCTTCCTGCCTCGGCCTGCTGAGCAACAATTACAGATATGCACCACCACATCTGGCTGAGACTTTTTTGTTGCAATCCTATATAATCAAAAAAGGGTAAATCATAGTCATGCCAGCCATGGACAACACAGCCTTGAAAAGGACCTCCTTGGGGCTGGAGAGATGGCTTAGTGGTTAAGCACTTGCCTGTGAAGTCTAAGGAACCGGGTTCAAGGCTCAATTCCCCAGACCCACGTTAGCCAGATGCACAAGGGGACGCATGCGTCTGGAGTTTGTTTGCAGTGGCTGGAGGCCCTGGCGCACCCATTCTCTCTCTCTCCCTATCTGCTTCTTTCTCTCTCTGTCTGTCACTCTCAAATAAATAAATAAAAATAAACAAAAATAAATTAAAAAAAAAAGAAAAGGACCTCCTAAGAAAGCCACAGGAGCCCCACTGTGGCCATGGCGTTTCCATGTAAGATTCTCATCTGGATCCCTGTGCTCTGGTTAGGTTACATGTTGATCTTAAGAGCACCTTGGCTCCAGACTGCAGCTTGCTTACTAAGAGTATTTCATTACACCGTCATGAGAGGAAAGCTCATTAACTGATAAGAGGAACTTGAATTCTAACTTTCACAGTAGACTACTTTGTTAGATCCAAATTAACATATTCAATTTCATTTTATAGTCTCAGGCTATCATGGCAATCATTCATTCAGCATATATGGCTTGTGATTTCCCTGGCACGATGCTAGGTGTTAGGGGTAAATAAAGAGGACAGAAACCTCTGCCATTAAAAATTTAAATTCTAGGGCTGGAGAGATGGCTTAGCGGTTAAGGTGTTTGCCTGCAAAGCCAAAGGATCCCGGTTCGACTCTCCAGGACCCACATAAGCCAGATGCACAAGGGGGCACACGCATCTGGAGTTTGTTTGCATGAGCTGGAGGCCCTGGCATGCCCATTCTCTCTCTCTCTCTTTCTTGCTCTCAAATAAATAAATAAAATATATTTAAATAAATTAAATTCAAGGGCAGGAGAGATGGCTTAGTGGTTAAGGCATTTGCCTGTGAAGCCTACGGACCCAGGTTTGATTCTCCAGGTCCCACATAAGCCAGATGCACATGGTGGTGCATGCGTCTGGAGTTCATTTACAGTGGCTAGAGACCCTAGTGTGCCCATTCTCACTCTCTCTTTCTCTCCCTCTATCTAATAACTAAATAAAAATAAATCTTATTTTTTTAAAAAAAAGGATTAAGGGCTTGGAGGGATGGCTTAGCGGTTAAGGAATTTGCAAAGGCAAAGGACCCAAGTTCGATTCCCCAGGACCCACATTAGCCAGATGCACAAGGGGGTGCACGTGTCTGGAGTTTGTTTGTAGTGGCAGTGGCTGGAGGCCCTGGCGTGCCTAATCCTTCTTTCTGTCTCTCTCTCCCCCTCTTCCTCTGTCAAATAAATAAATAGATAAAAATCAAATATTTAAAAAAACAAAATAAGAAAAGGACTTAAATTCTAGTGCTGGTAGATGATATGTATATACATGAATACATATATATGTATATGTATACACATACATATACATATGTCAGGAATGATGGTATGTCCCTATGGTCCCAGCCACTTAGAAGACTAAGACTGGAGAATCAAATGAGGTCAGGAGTCTGAGGTCAGCCTGGGTAATACAGGAAAAAAAAAAAAAAAAAAAAAAAAAAAAAAAGACTAAACCAATATTTTTCAAGTGGGCAAAGGATTTTAACTGACATTTCTCAAAAGAATATTTGTAAGCCAGGCATAGTGGTGCATGCCTTTAATCACAGCACTTGGGAGGCAGAGGTAGGAAGATTTCCATGAGTTCGAAGCCACTCTGAGACTACAAGGCACAGTGAATTCCAGGTCAGCCTGGGCTAGAGCAAAATACTACCTCAACAATAATCATAATCATAAAAGAATCAAGTAGTCAAGTATGAATACATCCTATAATATGAATGCACCTGAAAACCTCATGCTAGATGGGAGAATCAGGTGACAAAAGACCACATACTTTATGATTTTTATTAATGAAAAGTTCAGAATAGGCAAACCCAACAAAGATAAAAGAATTGTGCTTGCTGGAGAGATTGCTCAGGAATTAAGGGACTTACTTGAAAAAAAAAAAAAAAAAGGCCAGGTGTGGTGGTGCATGCCTTTCGAATGGGAGCATGCCAAGGCCTCCAGCCATTGCAAAGGAACTCCAGACACATGTGTCACTTTGTGCATCTGGCTTACATGGGCCTGGGGAATCTAACCTGGGTCCTTTGGCTTTTAGGCAAATGCCTTAATTGCTAAGCCATCTCTCCAACCCAAATAAATAAAATAATTTTTAAAAAAGAAAGAAAATAAAAGAAAAATCAGGGCTGGGTATGGTGGTGTAGGTAAAGGTAGGAGGATCACCATGAGTTCTAGGCCACCCTGAGACCACATAGTGAATTCCAGGTCAGCCTGGACTAGAGTGAAACCCTACCTCAAAATAAATAAATAAGTAAATAAAAGGAAAAAAGAAAAACCAAACCAAAATAAAACAGACACCAGCCTGGAGAAGTAATCTAGTATAAATTAAACCCTAGGTTCAATCTCCAGCACCACATAAAACTAGGTATTACATGGCTATAAATCCAGAACTTGGGAGGTAGAGGCAGGAGAGTTAGGAATTCAAGGCTATCCTTGGTTATGTAATGGGTCCCAGGCTAGTATGGGCCACAGGAAACCTGGTCTCAAAAAAAAAAAAAAAAAAAGCCAGGTGTGATGGGCACACCTTTAATCCCGGCACTCAAGAGGCAGAGGTAGGAGGATCACCATGAGTTCGAGGCCACCCTGAGAGTACATAGTGAATTCCAGGTCAGCCTGGGCTAGAGTGAAATCTTACCTTGGGGTAGGAAAAAAGCTAACAACAAGACAAACAGATAAGTGTTGGTGATGTGGAAAAATTGAAGTTGTCATTCACGTTGGTGGGAATGTAAAATGATATAATGTTTAGGGAAAGTTCCTCTGAAAGTTAAGAATAAAATTGTGTGCCAGGCATGGTGGCTCATGCCTTCAATACCAGCACTCAGGAGGCAGAGGTAGAAGGACAGCTGTGAGTTTGAGGTCAGCCTGGGCTACAGCAGGACCCTACCTCAAAAAAAAAAAAAAAAAAAAAAAAAAAAAAAGAATTGTGATCCAGCAATTTCATTCCTAAGTATATAATGTAAGGCAAGCATAGTGGCACACACCTTTAATCTCAGCACTAGGGAGGCAGAGGTAGGAGGATCACCATGAGCTCGAGGCCACCCTGAGACTACAGAGTGAATTCCAGGTCATCCTGGGCTAGAGTGAGACCCTACCTCAAAAAACCAAAAACAAAATAAAATAATAATCATAATCATAAAAGAATCAAGTAGTCAAGTATGAATACATCCTATAATATGAATGCACCTGAAAACCTCATGCTAAATGGGAGAATCAGGTGACAACAGACCACATACTTTATGATTTTTATTAATGAAAAGTCCAGAATAGGCAAAACCAACAGAGACAAAAAGAATTGTATTTGCTGGAGAGTTTGCTTAGCAGTTAAGGGACTTACCTGCAAAGCCTAAGGACTTGGGTTTGATTCTCCAGCACCCACATAAAGCCAGAGGCAAAAAGTGGCGCATGCACCTGGAGTTTGTTTGCAGTGGCTGGAGGCCCTCGTGTACCTATTTGCGCTCTCTCTCTCTCTCTTTCTCTCTCTCTCTCTCTCTCTTACCTCTTTTCTCTCTATCTCTGCTTGCAAATAAATTAAATATTCAAAACAAAAGATTTGTAGTTGTGTAGGCTTTTGTTTTATTCACTTTTAATTTTTTTTCTTTTTCAAGGGAGGGCCTCACTCTAGCCCATGCTGACCTGAAATTCACTATGTAGTCTGAGGGTGGCCTCAAATTTATAGCAATCCTCCTACTTCTGCTTCCTGAGTGCTGGGATTAAAGGCATGTGCCACCATGCCCAGTGGTGTTTTTTTTTTTTTTTAAATATTTTTATACATATTTGCAAGAAAGACAGAAAGAGAAAGAGCATGGGGGCACCATGTCCTCTGGTCACTACAAACTCCAGACACATGTGCCACTTTGTGCATTTGGCTTTACATGGGTACTGAGGAATTGAACTAGGGTTGGCAGGCTTTGCAATCAAGCACCTTTAATCACTAAACCATCTTTCCAACCATTGTGTAGGGTTTTATAGAACAGGAGGCCCTTATGGATGTGGTGGTAAAAACATTCAAAAGTTTTTTTTTTTTTTTTTTTTTTTTTTTTTTTTTTTTTGGTGGGGTCTCACTCTAGCTCAGGCTGACCTGGAATTCACTATGTAGTCTCGGGGTGGCCTTGAACTCAAGGCGATCCTCCTACCTCTGCCTCCTGAGTGCTGGGATTAAAGGTGTGTGCCACTACGCCCGGCTACATTCAAGCTTTTTTTTAATTTTAATTTTAAATATATTTTTATTTATTTATTTGAGAGAGAGAAAGAGGCAGAGAGAGAGAGAGAGAGAGAGGGAGAGAGAGAGAGAGAGAGAGAGAGAGAGAGAATAGGCACACCAGGGCCTCCAGCCACTGCAAACGAACGCCAGGTCCATGTGCCCCCTTGTGCATCTGGCTTATGTGGGTTCTGGAGAATCGAACCAGGATCGTTTAGCTTTGCAGGCAAACACCTTAACTGTTAAGTCATCTCTCCAGCTCTTGATTTTCATTTTTTTTATTGACAACTTCCATAATTGTAAACAATATCCCATGATGATTCCCTCCCTCCTCCCACTTTCCCCTTTTTTTTTTAGTTTTTCGAGGTAAGGTCTCACTCTAGTCCAGGCTGACCTGGAATTCACTATGTAGTATCAGGGTGGCCTTGAACTCATGGCGATCCTCTTATCTCTGCCTCCCAAGTGCTGGGATTAAAGGCGTGCACCACCACGTCCGGCTTCACTTTCCCCTTTGAAACTCCACTCTCTATCATATCCCCTCCCCCTCTCAATCAGTCTCTCTTTTATTTTGATGTCATCATCTTTCCCTCCTATTATGATGATCTTAAGTAGATAGTGTCAGGCACCATGAGGTCATGGATATCCAAGCCATTTTGTGTCTGGAAGAGCACGTTGTAAGGAGTCTTACCCTTCCTTTGGCTCTTACATTCTTTCTACCACCTCTTCTGCAATGGACCCTGAGCCTTGGAAGGTGTGATAGAGATATTGCACTGCTGAGCGCTCCTCTGTCACTTCTTCTCACCACCCTGGTGCCTTCTGAGTCATCCCAAGGTCACTGCCATATGAAAAGAGAAGGTTCTATAACCAAAAGTGAGAATAGCATTAATATATGGGTATGAACATTAAGAAAAGTGCTTACTGGGCAGTTTGATAAGGATAGTATATACATTTAGCCAGACACCAGCAGACATTACACCCCTCTGGCTCATGACTACCCCTGTTGTAGGTTTTCAGTATCAGGGATGTATTCCCTCCCATGGAGTGGGCCTCCAGTCAAATTAAGGGTGGTTTGTTTCCCCCATAACAGACATGCCACTATTGCACCCCTTGGCTCATTTGCCTTCGATGGCCAAATATAAGGCTTGCAGTGTCCACTGTTGAATGTTGAGTTTCTTTCTTTCTTTTTTTTTTTTTTTTTTTTTTTTTTTTGGTTTTCTCAGGTAGGGTCTCACACTAGTCCAGGCTGGCCTGGAATTCACTCTGTCGTCTCAGGGTGACCTTGAACTCACGGCAATCCTCCTACCTCTGCCTCCCGAGGGCTGGGATTAAAGGCGTGCGCCACCACGCCCAGCTCCACTGTTTTGTTTCTTCACTGGTGTTTTCTCTTTCTCCCATTGAACTGCATGCAGAATGGCTTTTTCCAGCTTTCTGTCAGCTGGTCTACATGGAGGAGGTTTTCAGCTCAGCTCCAGCAGGATTTCTCAGTGACTTTGCAGCCCAAGTATGTGGAGTCTTCAGCAGTAGGGTCTTACCATCTATTCCTGGTGGGAAACCAAGGGACATTCAAAAGTTTTAATGATGGCTACACGATCCTGAGCATATCCTAAATTATTAAAGTGTACACTCTGACTTTCATGGGATGTAAGCTATTTCCCAATGGGATTTTGTTTTTCCAAGACAGGGTCTCATGTAGCCTAGGCTGGCTTTGAACTGGCTATGTAGCCAACAATTACTTTCAACTTTATTTTTTGGAGGTAGGGTCTCTCTCTTGCCCAGGCTGACCTGGAATTCACTATGTAGTCTCAGGCTGGCCTTGAACTCATGGCGATCCTCCTACCTCTGCCTCCTGAATGACTTTGAACTTTTGATCCTCCTTCCTCCACATCCTAGGTGCTGGGATCACAGAGTGTACTACCACACCTAGTTTATGTGATGCTGGGGAATGCAATCAGGGCTTCATGCATGCTAGGCAAGCATTCTACCAAATAACCTACATTCTCAGCCCAAAGGCATATATTGCAAATGAAACAGTGCATAGCAATGATGTGAGGAACAAGGAAACAGCTGAGGAAGATGAGGTAGACATGGTGGTACACACCTATAAGCCCAGAGTATCACACGATTGAGACCAGCCTGGTCTATATATTGAGACTATCTCTAAAAGAAAGAAAAAGAAGGAAAGAAGAAATGAAGGAAGGAAGGAAGGGGAAGAAAGGAAGGAAGGAAGGAAGGAAGGAAGGAAGGAAGGAAGGAAGAAGAAAGAAGAAAGAAAGAAAGAAAGAAAGAAGGAAAGAGAGAGAGAAACTGGACTGGGAAGGTGGCTCTGCGTTTAGAGGTGCTTGCTTTCAAAGCCTACAGGGCTGGCTTCAATTTCCAAGTATTCACGTAAAGTCAGATGCACAAAATCGTGCATTTATATGGAATTCTATGCAGTGGCAAGCAGGCCTTAGTGTGCCAGTTCTCTATTTCTCCTTCTGTTTCCCTCATTCTCTCTCTGATTATGAATAAATAAAAATACTTTTGGTGTTGGGTGTGGTGGTACACGCCTTTAATCCCAGCACTTGGCAGGCAGAGGTAAGAGGATTGCCATGAGTTTGAGGCCACCCTGAGAATACAGAGTGAATTCCAGGTCAGCTTGGGCTAGAGTGAGACCCTACCTTGAAATACCAAAAAAAAAAAAAAAAAAAAAAAAAAAAAAACTTTTAGTTTTTTAATATTTGATTTATTTATTAGAGAAGAGGGGATAGAATGGGCACTCCAGGGCCTCTAGTCACTGCAAATGAACTCCAGACACATCCAATAGGTACATGCACCACTTTGTGTGTCTGGTTTACATCTAGTTTACATGGGTACTGGGGAATCGAACCTGGGTCATTAGGCTTCAAAGGCAAGTGCCTTAATTGCTAAGCCATCTCCCCAGCCCCCAAAGTGGATTTTTCTTTCTTTTATTATTATTATTATTATTTATTTGAGGGCGAGAGAGAGCAAGAAAGAGACAAATAGGGACACAGAGAGAGAATGGGCTCACCAAGGCTTCTGTCCACTGCCAACAAACTCCAAATGCATGACTTGTGCATCTGACTTATGTGGGTCCTAGGGAATCAACCCTAGGTCCTTTGGCTTTGTAGGCAAGTGCCTTAACCACTAAGCCATCCCTCCAGCCCCAAAGTGGATTTTTAATTGTCCTTGCTATTGATAATGAGGGCCAATGTCACACAAGTGCAGGCCGTGAGATTCTTCTGGGTCACTCAGATGATTTGGAGAGGGCCTGTGGTCTATGTGAGAACGAGTTTATTTCTATGTCTCCCTTGCACCTATTGAACAGCATTTTACAGCCTTAGGCCAAAACAGGGTGATCTGTCAGGGCTATCACCCTTTATAGGGCCTGGACTCTAACTTTTGTCCCTGAGGAACTATTGAAGGTGCCAAAATTGCATCTGAGCTTCCCAATTATATCTTCTGAGTCAGCGAAATGCCTCAGACAAAAGCGGCAGGAGTGCTCGGCGCGTCACTTCAATCCCTTAACTACTAAGCTCGGTCTACCCGATTCCTCACTGTCTTGTTAGCTGTTAGAGGCTGTTAGAGGATGTCTCTTTTTAAATATCCCAGCCAACTTGCTTAGCTGTGTTCTGTGGAGGCTCACTCAAGTTACATAGCTGACCGTTATCCACAGCTAAAGTCCATTCCCTGCATTTTATTACTGCAAGAGAAAAATCTCATTAGCTCTAGTCTAGGGCTCACTCCTGGTCTTGTGGGCAGTAGTACAGAGGCCGTCACCATGATTGTCTTTGAGAAGGACAGATTTCTTTTCTTTTTTCTTTCTTCTTTCTTTCTTTCTTTCTTTCTTTCTTTCTTTCTTTCTTTCTTTCTTTTTTCGAGGTAGGGTCCCACTCTAGCCCAGGCTGACCTGGAATTCACTCTGTAGTCTCTGTGTGGCCTTGAACTCATGGCGATCCTCCCTCCCAAGTGCTAGGATTAAAGGTGTGCACCACCACGCCCGATTTTCCTGTCTTTTTTTTTTTTTTTTTTCCAGTTGTTTGAGATAGGGTTTTTCTCTAGCCCAGGCTGACCTGGAATTCACTGTGTTCTCTCAGCCTCGAACTCACTGCAATTCTCCTACCTCTGCCTCCCCAGTGCTGGGATTAAAAACTCTTACATTCTTTCTACCACTTTTTCTACGGTGATGCCTGAGCCTTGATGAGTATGCTAGAGATGTCTCGTTTAATGGTGAATACTCCATTGTCACTTTTTCTCAGCACTTTGATGAGTTTGAGACTTCCAGGTGGTCACCATCATCTGAAAAGAGAAGCTTCTCTAGCCAAAAGTGAGAGAAGCGTTCATATATGGGCACAAGCATAAGTATTTAGAGCACAGTTTGGTGGGCATGATATATCCAGTAAGCTGAACAACAGAAGTAGTTTCTTCCCTAGGGCTTATGACCTCCCCAGCCATGGACTTTTCGTTAGGTTTTCAGTATTCCCTCATGTAGAGCAGGTCTCAAATGATCAGAGAGCAGTTAGTTTCCCCCTTAACAGACATGACACCATAGCAACAGTCGGCACATTTTGCCTGGCTCGCCAGCCAACACAACAACTTTTTTTTTTTTTTTTTTTTTTTTGCAGGGGGGTGCAGGAGTTTGAGGTAGGGTCTCGCTCCAGCCCAGGCTGGCCTGGAATTAACTGTGTAGTCTCAGGATGGCTTTGAACTCACATTGATCCTCCTACCTCTGCCTCCCAAGTGCTGGGATTAAAGGTGTGCACCACCACGCCCGGCTCTCCAACATGTAACTTCTTCTTCCTTTTTTTTTTTTTTTTTTTTTGGTTTTTGAGGTAGGGTCTCACTCTGGCCCAGGTCTACACATAACTTTTTTTTTTTTTTTTTTTTTGGTTTTTCGAGGTAGGGTTTCACTCTAGCCCAGGCTGACCTGGAATTCACTATGGAGTCTCAGGGTGGCCTCGAACTCACGGCGATCCTCCTACCTCTGCCTCCCGAGTGCTGGGATTAAAGGCGTGCGCCACCACGCCCGGCTTACACATAACTTTTTATCTTCACAACTGTGTAGCTTCTATAAAGATCAGATGTTACATCAACATATATCAAGCTTAATAAGGAACCTAAGCAATAAATTCAGATCATTCCTCTGGGACTTCTATCAACCAACTCCAAAAAAATAATTTATTTGGTACCTTGACATTCAGTTGTGCCAAACACTAACCCTAACACTAACACTAACAAACAAAAACATGTGTGTGCACAAACCATGTGTGTGCACCGAGGAAGTCACCCAACAACAACTTTCATCAGAATAAGTGAGACATAACGTGTCTCTTTTTACTTCTTTATTTATTTGCAGAGAGAGAAACAGGGAGAGAAACAGAGGACTGAGAACAGACGGAGAAAGAGAATGGGCCCATCAGGGCCTCCAATCACTGCAAACTCCAGATGCCTGTGCCACCTTGTGCACCTGGCTTTATGTGGGTACTGGGGAATTGAACCAGGGCCATTAGGCATCGCAGGCAAGTGCGTTAACCACTAAGCCATTTCTCCAGCCCTTTATTGGATCTTTTGAAATTTTCTTTTTTTCGTTTTTCAAGGTAGGGTCTCACTCTAGCCCAGGCTGACCTGGGATTCACTATGGAGTCTCAGGGTGGCCTTGAACTCACGGCGATCCTCCTACCTCTGCCTCCCGAGTGCTGGGATTAAAGGTGTGCGCCACCATGCCCGGCTTGGTTTTTATTTTTTGTTTTTTCTAGGTAGGGTCTTGCTCTTGCCCAGGCTGAACTGGACATGGAATTCACTATGTAGTCTCAGGCTGGCCTCGAACTCACAGCCATCCTCCTACCTCTGCCTCCCAAATGCTGGGATTAAAGACATGTGCTGCCACGCCTGGCTAAAGTTATCTTTTCAAGATGGACATGGTAGCGCACATCTGTAATCCCAGCACTCATGAAGGCTGATAGAGAGAAACTCTCTATATATGCATACACACATATGTATGTGGGAACATCTGACTATGGATCATATATGAGGTAATGAAATTGTATGTGTGTGTTATGGTTATGTAGGAACTGTGCTATATATTTGCCCCTTCAAAAACAATATTTTAGCAGGGCATGGTGGTGCACACCTTTAATCCCAGCACTCGGGAGGCAGAAGTAGGTGAATCACCATGAGTTTGAGGCTACCCTGAGACTACATAGTGAAAGTGAATTCCAGGTCAGCCTGGGCTAGAGTGAGACTACCTCAAAACACACACACACACACACACACACACACACACACACACACACACACAAAACAAACAATATTTTCACACACTAAGCCCTGAACTTTTGTTATTTGGGAAAAAAAAAAAGCTCTTAGTATAAGTAGTTAAGGATTTTGAGTGCTGGGGAGATTGCTCAATAGTTAAAAGCACTTGCGAACTGGAGAGGTGGCTTAACTGTTAAGGCACTTGCCTGCAAAGCCAAAGGACCTAGGTTCAATTCCCCAATATCTATGTAAAGCCAGATGCACAAGGTGGCACATATGTCTGGAGTTTGTTTGCAGTGGCTAGAGGTCCTGGCATGTCCATTAAAAAGAAAAGGAAACAAAAGAAAAGAGAAGAGAAGAAAAGAAAATAATTTAGCCGGGCATGGAGGTGCATGCCTTTAATCTTAGCACTCAGGAGGCAGAGGTTGGAGGATAGCCTTGAGTTGGAGGCTACCCTGAGACTCCATAGTGAATTCCAGGTCAGCCTGGGCTAGAGTGAGACCCTACCTCAAAAAAAAAAAAAAAAAAAAAAAAAAGGATTTAAAGGCACTTGCTTAACAAAGCCTGACAGCCAAGAGTTCAATTCCCCATACCTACATAAAGCCAGATATACAAAGTGGTACTTGTGTCTGGAGTTTGTTTGCAGTGACAAGGGGCTCTGGCATGCCAATCCTTTCTCCTTCTCTCTTCCCACTCATAAATAAACTTTTTTTTTTTTTAAACTCTTGAGCTGGGCATGATGGCACATGACTTTAATCCCAGTAATCCCAGCACTCAGGATACAGAGGTAGGAGGTCACAGTGAGACCAAGGCCAGCTTGGGACTACAGAGTGTGTTCTAGGTCAGGTCAGCCTGGGCTAGAGTGAGACCCTACCTTGAAAAAAAAATCAAAAAACAAAACAAAAAAAGAATCTTGAGATGAAGAGATGATCCATCTTTATCTGTGTGGTACCCAATTCCAGTGACAAGTATCCTTTAAGAGACACGAAAAGGATGTAGTAAACAAGAGGAGAACCAGGCATAGCAGCACATGGCAGAAACATCAGCACTTGGGAGGGGCATGCAGGAGGGTACAGTGTTCAAGATCATCCTTGGCTTCATGGTGAGTTCAAGGCCAACCTGGGATACATGAGATTCTGTCTCAAAAAGCATCCCTAGAGAGAGAGAGAGAGACCCTACCTCAAAAAAAAAAAAAAAAAAAAAAAAAAAAAAGCATCCCCAACAGGGCATAGTGGTGCACGCCTTTAATCCCAGCACTTGGGAGGCAGAAGTAGGAGGAACACCATGAGTTCAAGGCCACCCTGAGACTACATAGTGAATTCCAGGTCAGCCTGGGCCAGAGTGAGACCCTACCTCAGAAAAAAAAAAAAAAAAAAAAAAGCATCCCCAGCCCCAGAAAAAAAGAAACAGCCAGGCATGGTGGCTCACGCCTTTAATCCCAGCACTGTGGAGGCCGAGGTAGGAGGATTGCTCTGAGTGCAAAGTCAGCCTGAGGCTACATAGTGAATTAGTGAATTCCAGGTCAGCCTAGACTAGAGCAAGACCCTACCTAAAAAAAAAAAAAAAAAAAAAAAAAAAGGGAAAGAAAAGAAAAGATGAAGGGCAAAGTGATCCAAGAAACAGCTAGAACAGTGTGGGTTAGGCTAACTATGCCACTAGCCATGAGAATATGGAAGAGGTAAAGAGCTGATTCTGCCTACAGAGCCTCCGTGAGTGAAAGCTTGCAGACATCTCACCTTTGGACTTCTGGACTCCAGAACAGTGAGACATTATTTTCTGATGGCTTAACTTGTTTGTGGTACATTTTTTTATAGCAGCCACAAAATATATATATATATATATATATGTAGTATTTACTCTTTGTTTGTTTTTTTGAGGTATGCTCTCACTCTGACCTAGAACTCACTCTATAGTCCAGGCTGGTCTCAAATTCACAGTGATTCTTGTACCTCAGTCTCCTGAGTGCAGGGATAAAAGACAGGCGCCAACACGCCTGGCTCAGGAAATGTATTTATTCTTAAGCAACACATGTTAAAATATTTAGCATACTTAGTAAAATGCCATGATGGGGGCTGGGAAGATGTCTCAGCAGTTAAAGATACTTCCTTAAAAAGCCTGCCTGCCTGAGGTTCAATTCCCAAGCCAACCATGGAAGCCAATTGAAAAAAAGTGGCCCAACGTGCTAAGGAGATGGCTCAATGGATACTTGCAAAGCCTGTCAGCCTAGGTTTGATTCCCCAGTACCCATGTAAAGCCAGATACACAAAGCGTTGCATGCATCTGGAGTTTACTTGCAATGGCAGGAGGCCCTGGTGCACCCATACTCACTCTTTCTCTTTTTCTTTCTCTCTCTCTCTGTCAAATAAATACATCTAAAAAATATTATTTTTATTTTTATTTATTTATTTGACAGAGAAAGAATGGGTGCACCAGGGCCTCCAGCCATTGCAAACGAACTCCGTACGCGTGTGCCCCCTTGTGCATCTGGCTAACGTGGGTCCTGGGGAATTGAACCTGGACCCTTTGCCTTTACAGGCAAACACTTTAACTGCTAAGCCATCCCTCCAGCCCATAAATACATTTTTAAAAAAGTGGCTCAACAGCCAGGCAAAATGAGCCAACCGGTGCAATAGTGGCACGCCTATTATGGAGGAAACCAACTGCCCTCTAATTTGAATGGAGGCCTGCTCCATGGGAGGGAATATATCCCATACTGAAAACCTACAACAGGGGTAGTCATGAGCCCTAGGGGTGTAAGGTCTGCTGCTGTCTGCCTAAATGTATATACAATGTTCATCAAACTGCCTAGTAAGCACTTCTCTTAATGTTCATGCCCATATATTCATGCTACTCACACTTTTGTTTATAGAACCTTCTCTTTTCAGATGGCAGTGACCTTGGGATGACTCAGAAGGCATCATGGTGCTGAGAAGTGACAGAGGAGTGCTCAGCACTGCAATATCTCTATCACACCTTCCAAGGCTCAGGGTCCATTGCAGAAGAGGTGGTAGAAAGAATGTAAGAGTGAAAGGAAGGGTTGGACTCCTTACAATGCACTCCTCCAGACACAAAATGGCCTGGATATCCATGACCTCACAGTGTCTAACACTACCTATATAAGACCATCATAATCGGAGGAAAAGATCATGACATCAAAATAAAAGAGACACTGAGAGGTGGAGGGGATATGATGGAGAGTGGAGTTTCAAAGGGGAAAGTGGGGTGAGGGAGGGAAATACCATGGGATATTGTTTACAATCATGGAAGTTGTCAATAAAAAATAAACTAATTTTTTAAAAAGTGGCTCAAAGCTGGTGTGGTGGCGCATGCCTTTGATTCCAGCACTTGGGAGGCAGCGGTAGAAGGATCACTGTGAGTTTTAGTTTGAGGCCACTCTGAGACTACATAGAAAATTCCAAGTCAGCCTGAGATGTCAGACCCTACCATGAAAAATTAAAAAAAAATTTAAAAAGTGACTCAAATGTCTGGTGTTTGCTTGTAGTACAAAAGGTCCTGGTGTGTACCCCCACACACTAATAAATAATTTTCCTCCACCCCCTCCCACCACCCTGATTGCCATGACTAATGCCGTAGCCCAAGCTGTGGCTCATAAATAATTTTTTTTTTTTTTTTGGTTTTTGGAGGTAGGGTCTCACTCTAGCCCAAGCTGACCTGGAATTCACTATGTAGTCTCAGGGCAGCCTCGAACTCATGGCGATCCTCCTACTTCTGCCTCCCAAGTGCTGGGATTAAAGGTGTGCACCACCACGCCCGGTTCATAAATAATTTTTAAAAAATATTTACTTATTTGCAAGCAGAGAGAGAGAGGTAAGAGAGATAGACAGAGAGAATGGGTGTGCCAGGGCCTCCAGCCACTGCAAAGACTCAAGATACATGTGCCACTTAGTACATTTGGCTTTATGTGGGTACTGGGGAATCATTAGGCTCTGCAAGAGTATCTTAACCACTAAGCCATCTCTCCAGCCCATAAATAATTTATTTTAAACATAATATCTATAAGTTGCAACTTGCTATCTGAAGGGATCATAAATATTTTTTAATATATTTTATTTATTTATTTGAGAGCAAGAAAGAGGCAGGGGTGGGGGGAGAGAATGGGCACCACAGGGCCTCCAGCCACTGCAAACGAACTCCAGAAGCATGTGCCACCTTGTGCATCTGGCTAATGTGGGTCCTGGGGAATTGAACCTGGGTCCATTGGCTTTGCAGGCAAATACCTTTAACACTAAGCCATCCCTCCAGCCCAATACTTTTTTTTTTTCGAGGCAGTGTCTCACTCTAGCCAAAGCTGACCCAGAACTCACTCTGTAGTCCCAGGCTGGCCTCAAACTCACAGTAATCCTCCTACCTCTGCATCTCAAGTGCTAGGATTAAAGGTGGCGCCACCATGCCCAGCTTATCTCATTTTCTTTTCTTTTTTATGTTTTTTTAAGGTAGGGTCTCACTCTAACCCAGGCTGACCTGGAATTCACTATTTCAGGGTGGTCTTGAACTCAACGGTGAACCTTCTGCTCTGCCTTATGAGTGCTGGGATTAAAGGAGCGGGCCACCATGCCCAGCTTCATTTTATTTCTACATGTATCTGTTAATGGACATTTGGGTTGTATCCATCCTTTTCTTATTATGAATATTTATGAACAAGGTTTTAAAACATATTTTTATTCCTTTATTTTTTGAAAGAGAGAGAAGCCGGGCGTGGTGGCGATTGCCTTTAATCCCAGCTCTCGGGAGGCAGAGGTAGGAGGATCTCTATGAGTTTAAGGCCACCTTGGGACTACATAGTGAAATCCAGGTCAGCCTGGGCTACAGCAAGACCCTACCTCAAAAAAAAAGCAAAAAAAGAAAGAGAAAGAAATCACAGGTACACCAGGGCCTCTTGCCTCTGCAAAGGAATTCCAGACACATACACCATTTTGAGCATCTGGCTTCACGTGGGTACTGACTGGGGAACACAATCCAGCCAGAAGGCTTTGCAAGTCAGCACCTTTAAGTGCTGAGCCATCTCTCCAGCCCCTATTTATTTATTTATTTATGACACAGACAGGGAAAGAGAGAGAGGGAAAGAGAATGGGTGCACCAGGGCCTCTAGCCACTTCAAACAAACTCCAGACACATGTGCCACCACGTGTATCTGGCTTAAGCGGGAACTGGAGAATCGAACCTAGGACCTTAGGCTTCGCAGGCAAGTGCCTTAACCACTAAGCAATCTCTCCAGCCCTTTAAAGCCAGGTGTGGTGGCACACGCCTTTAATCCTAGCACTCAGGAGGCAGAGGTCGGAGGATCGCTGTGAATTCAAGGCTACCCTGAAACTAAAGAGTGAATTCCAGGTCAGCCTGAGCTAGAGTGAGATCCTACCTCTAAAAACAAAACAATAACAACAAAAAATAATGATAATAATTTAAAATTTATTTTTATTTTATTTATTTGCAAGAGAGAAAAGAGGCAGATAAAGTGAATGGGTGCCCCAGGGCCTTCATCTACTGCAAATGAACTCCAGACACATGCGCCACCTTTTGCATCTGGCTTACTTGGGTACTGGCAATTCGAACCTGGGTCCTTAGACTTTGCAGGCAAGTGCCTTAACCACTAAGCCATCTCTCCAGCCTTGTTTGTTTGTTTTTGAGACAGGTTCTCACTATGTCCCAGCATACTATTATCCTCCCTCAGCCTCCTGAGTGCTGGGAATACAGGCACACACCATGAGCATAAGCTTTTATGTGAACAAGGTTTTGGGATAATTAACACAGAAGTAGCCATTTATGTACTAATTAGATATTGATGACCAGAGCAATGTGATAGGCATCATGTGTTTGATTTTTGTTGTTGTTGTTGTTGTTGTTGTTGGTTTTGGCTGCCTAGCCCCTGAAATAATAGTACCTATGATCTCTTATGTGGAACCATGCAAGGAAATGTCCAAGGAAGTTAACTCTACCCTGGGTAGACTTAGTGAAGTTAAAATCAGCACATGCCATCCTCTGGGATGAGTCCCCCCAGTGGGTGGAGCCCTTGAGAGGTGCTAGGGTCTGTCACTGAGGGGATGACCTTGAGCGTTCTTAGTCCAGCCCTACTGGGTATTCACTCACTAGCTCGCTCTTACTACTCCTTTCCTGCTGTAAAGATGTGACCCAGGCTTCAAACTCAGGCCTTCACGCTTTCCCCATGTGGTGAAACTTCTTCTTGAAACTGTAAGCTGAAAAAACACTTTCCTCTCATATTGTCTCAGCAACAAGAAGGTAATTGCTACAGAAAATTGGTGCCAAGAAGTGGAGCTACTACTGCTAGAAACCTGACCGTATGGCTTCTAGCTTTCTGGGCCTCGTTTGCAGGACTATGGAAGGAACTGTGGAATTTCAAAGGCTCAGTTTATGAGGTTTCAGAGGAAAGAAAAGACCTTTGTTGGAACTGTGCTAGAGGGAGTTCATGTGATATTCTGGCTGCATTCTTCCCATGCTCGGAGAAATTGAGCAAAGTTTAATTTAAAAGTAATGAACTAGTGTGTTTAAAAAGAAAAGATCTGTGATGAACAAATGATATTAATTCATGATAATGAGATATGAAAGGCCTTTGCAGGGCCTTCTGGGAATGATGCTTCCTTGTGATTCTGAAGAGCTTCTTAGAGCTCTTCCCTTCCTGCTAGAAGTGAAAAAAATCACCACCTCCAAGAATCATCTATTGCTATGCTGACTGGATGAAGTAACAAACTTAGAAAAGTCAGGCCAGGTGTGGTGGCACATGCATTTAATATCAGTACTTGGGAGGCAGAGGTAGGAGGATCGCTAAGAATTTGAGGCCAGCCTGGAACTACAGAGTGAGTTCCAGGTCAGTTTGGGATAGAGTGAGACCCTATCTTGGAAAAAAAAAAAATGGAAAAGCCAAATATCTTAGGAAAAGAAATGGAAAGAAACCAAGTTTTGTTAATATCACTGAGAACAAAGTTTTGTGTGAATTTTCAGTTGATGGCCCAATTCCTTTATTTGTTTGAGATGAGTTTTCTGTTGCTTGCAATCAAAATTTTACATCATGATACTAGCAGAAAGTAACATTTTACAGCACTTACAAGACTGAAGTACGTGAGTCCAGTGGCAGATACGCTGGATTCTGCCCGAGGGAGTTATGAAAGGCTCTGTGTGGAAAATGACATTTGAATTACAACCTTCCACTTAGAAAGTATTGATGAAGTACATGAGCCAAACAAAAATGAGCTAATTTTGCCGGGTGTGGTAGCACACGCCTTTAACCCCAGCACTCGGGAGGCAGAGGTAGGAGGATTGCCATGAGTTCAAGGCCACCCTGAAACTACATAGTGAATTCCAGGTCAGCCTGGGCTAGAGTAAAACCCTACCTAAAAAAAAAACTGATTTCTTTTACGACATACTTTCTGAAAGTCTTTACTATATTAATGTGAATTATAACCATATTAAAGAGGAGGTAATATATAACCCAGAATATCTAGTAATAACTCGAACAATCCAGTTGGGTAGGGCATGGTGGCACACATCTTTAATCCCTGTACATGGGAGGCAGAGGTAGGAGGATCACTGTGAGTTTGAGGCCAGCCTGAGACTATACGGTAAATTCCAGGTCAGCCTGGGCTAGAGAGAGAGAGACCCTACAAAACAAAACAAAACAAAACAAAACAAACTAGCTTGATACGTGGCATAGTGGTTAAGGGTTAAGGTGCTTGCCTGCAAAGCAAAAGGATCCAGGTTCAATTCCCCATGACCCATGTAAGCCAGACACACAAGGTGGTGCATACATCTGAAGTTTGTTTGCAGCAGTTGGACACCCTAGTGAGCACAAAATTCTCAATCTCTCTCTCTCAAATAAAAAATAAAAACTAAAAATTAAAAAAAATCCAGGGTCTGGAGAAATGGCTTAGTGGTTAAGGCACTTGCCTGCAAAGCCAAAAGAACCACGTTTGATTCCCCAGGACCCATGTAAGCCAGATGCACAAGGGAGGGTGCACGCATCCGGAGTTCATTTGCAGCAGCTGGAGGTCCTGGCGTGCCCATTCTCTCTCTCTCTCTCTCTCTCTCTCTCCCTATTTCTCTCTTTCAAATGAATAAAGAAAAATAAAATATTTTTTCTAAAAAATAATTCAGTTGGCACAGGAAACAGTGATTTTATACACAAGTATATATTTAATGGATAGCTAAAAGACAAGAACAAGGGCTAAACAAATGGCTTAGCAGTTAAGGTGCTTGCCTACAAAGTCAAAGGACCAAGGTTCAATTCGCCAGTACCCATGTAAACCAGATGCACAAGGTGGCGCATCCATTTGAAGTTCATTTGCACCAGCTAGAGGCCCTGGTGTGCCGATTCTCTCTCTCTCTCTCTCTTTCTCTCAAATAAATAAATAAAAATATTTAAAAAACAAAAACAGGGGACTGGAGAGATGGCTTAGTGGTTAAGGCACTTGCCTGCGAAGCCTAAGGACCCAGGTTCAATTCTCCAATATCCATGTAAACCAGATGCAGAAGGTGGCACATGCATCTGGAGTTCATTTGCAGTATCTGGAGGCCCTAGTGTGCCCATTCTCTCTCTTCCCTCTCAAATAAATAAATTAAATTTAAATTTAAAAAATTATTTTTTATTTTTTATTTATTTTTTTTAATATTTATTTATTTATTTATTTGAGAGTGACAGACAGACACAGAGAGAAAGAGGCAGATAGAGAGAGAGAGAATGGGCGCGCCAGGGCTTCCAGCCACTGCAAACGAACTCCAGACGCGTGCGCCCCCTTGTGCATCTGGCTAACGTGGGTCCTGGGGAGTCAAGCCTCGAACTGGGGTCATTAGCCTTCACAGGCAAGTGCTTAACCGCCAAGCCATCTCTCCAGCCCCCAAAAATTATTTTTTAAAAAGAGAAGAACAAGGGGTTGGAGAGAATGCTCAGTGGTTAAGGTGCTTGCCTGCAAAAGCCTAACAACCTGAGTTTGATACCTCAGTACCCAATTAAATCAGATGTACAAGGTGGCACATGCATCTATTTGCAGTGGCTAGAAGCCCTGGCATGCTGGTGCATGTCTTTTAGCCCAGCACTTGGGAGGCAGTGGTAGGAGGATCACTGTGAGTTCAAGACCACCCTGAGACTACATAGTAAATTCCACATCAGCCCAGGCTAGGGTGAGACCCTACCTTGAAAAAAAAAAAAAAAAGAGATAGAGAGAGGAGGAGAAGGGGAGGCAGGGGAGAAAAGGAAAACAGAAGGGGGAGGGAAGGAAAGGAGTGTGTAGAGTGTCTGTCTTTCTCAGCATGCATGAGGCTGTGTTTGATCCTTAGCACTGCATAAAACCAAGTGTGGTGGTACATGCCTGTAATCCCAGCATCCTGGAGGTGGAGGCAGGAGGGCCAGAAGTTCAAGGTTATCCTCAGCTACATAGTAAGTTCAAGACTGTAATGAGTTACATAAGACCCTGTTTGAAAGAGGTAGGGAGGAAGGGAGGAAAAAAAGGAGGAAGAAAGGAAGAAAGGTCCAGATAGAAAGTGGGTGCTAGGACGGATGTCTACTACACTGGGAGTCAGAATATCATATCCATCTCTCTCTCTCTCCCTCCCTCCCTCCCTCCCTCCTTTTTCTTTTTTTTTTTAATTTTTTTTTTGTTCATTTTTATTTATTTATTTGAGAGTGACAGAGAGAGAGAGAGAGAGAGAGAGAGAGAGAGAGGCAGAGAGAGAGAGAGAGTATAGGCACGCCAGGGCTTCCAGCCACTGCAAGTGAATTCCAGATGCATGTGCCCCCTTGTGCATCTGGCTAACGTGGGTCCTGGGGAATCGAGCCTTGAACCGGGGTCCTTAGGCTTCACAGGCAAGCGCTTAACCGCTAAGCCATCTCTCCAGCCCTCCTTTTTCTTTAATATATATATATATATATGTTTGTTTGTTTGTTTGTTTGTTTGTTTTTGTTTTTGTTTTTGTTTTTGGAGTTAGGGTCTCACTCTGGTCCAGGCTGACCTGGAATTAACTATGTAGTCTCAGGGTGGCTTTGAACTCATGGCAATACAATTACCTCTGCCTCCCGAGTGCTGGGATTAAAGGCATGCACCACTACGCCCGGCTCAAATTTTTTTTTTTTTTTTTTTTTATGGGCTGGTGGGCCAGAGAGATGGCTTAACGGTTAAGGTGCTTGCCTGCAAAGACTAAGGACTCATGTTCAACTCTTCAGACCCCACAGAAGCCAGATACACAAGCTATGTAAACGTGCAAGGTCACACATGCACACAAGATGGTGCATGTGTCTAGAGTTCAAATACAGTGGCTGAGGCCCTGACATGCCAATTCTCTCACTCACTCACTCTTGCTCTCTTGAATAAAAAAAAAAAAAAAAAGGCCAGTCGTTGGGCTTGCCTCATAAAGAAAGAAAAATGGAACTGGTGAGATGGTTTTGAGGGTAAGGTGTTTGCCTTTGAGGCCTAAGGACCCAGGTTTGGCTCCCCATTATTCACATAAGCCAGATGCACAAGGTGGCACATGCATCTGGAATTCGTTTGCAATGGTTGGAGGCCATGGCGTGCCCATTCTCTCTCTATCTGCCTCTTCCTCTCTCTCAAATAAATAAATAAATAGGCCAGACGTGGTGGCACACACCTTTAATCCCAGCACTTGGGAAGCAGAGGCAGGTGGATAGTCATGAGTTCAAGGCCACCCTGAGACTACATAGTGAATTCCAGGTCAGCCTGGGCTAGAACAAGACCCTACCTCAAAAAAACCAAATAAATAAATAAATTTTAAAAAAGAATATCATATCCAGCCCATCATCCATGATACTAGCTTTGTGATACTATGCAGTTCTTTTTCTCTAAGATTCTGTTTGCTCATGTGACATATGAGGGGAATGAACAAATTGTCTCTAGAGCCAGGTGCGTGGTACATGCCTATAACCACAGCATGTGGGAGGCAGAAGCAGGTTAGTCATCCTCAGCTACACTGCGAGTTCAAGGCCAGACCCAGCTACATGAAACTTTGAGACAAACAAAACTGCCTCTGACAGTGTATTCCTGGCTTTCTATGAATCCCTAGAAGGCTCCCAGATGGATGAAACACAAGCTAAAACAGAATTTGGAGGAAATTGAAGTTTAACAAGAATTTCACAGAGAAGCTGGGCGTGCCGCATGGCTTTAATCCCAGCACTTGGGAGACAAAGGTAGGAGGATCATGAGTTTGAGGCCAGCCTGAGATTGCTGAGTGAGTTCCAGGTCAGCCTGAGCTAGAGGGAGACCTTACCTCGAAAAATTTTTTTTTTTTTTTTTACAGAGAGTATCAAATAGAGGAATAGCCAGGACAAAAGAAGGCCAAGAAGTTGAAGATTCAAGAGCAGATGCCAGGGCTGGAGAGATGGCTTAGCGGTTAAGCACTTGCCTGTGAAGCCTAAGGACCCAGGTTTGAAGCTTGATTCCCCAGGACCCACGTAATCCAGATGCACAAGGTGGCGCATGTATTTAGAGTTCGTTTGCAGTGGCTAGAGGCCCTCATGCGCCCATTCTCTCTCTCTCTCTTTCCCTCTGTCTGTCCCTCTCAAATAAATAAATAAAAATAAACAAAAAAATAAATAGCAGATGCCATGTGAACCATCTCTAGGCACCTCTCTCAAGGCAATAAGAGAAAATCCATCACTAACCTCTTATTCAATTGATGCTCTCAGGGTGAGCCATATGAATTATGGTTAATATTCAATTATTACAAAATAAATATTTCAACTTACTATTTTACAATATCTCATTTGGAGACAAGCATTCTCCACACTGCAATTAGTAATTAGCTTATTTAAATTGAAAACAATGGACTTGATTTCATATTTTTTTTTGACAAAGCTGATCTTCCCCAGTTAATTAGTAAAACTATTCCTATCACATGGGCCCTACAATCCACTATTGTGGTTAGATTAATTCTGTACAGGGTATGGGCATACGATGCAGGCACTAGGATGTGGCATAGCAGTAGTGATTGCCTGGCGTGCACAAGGCCCTGGGTTAAATCTTCAGTAACACTCATACACACATGAGTATAGAAGATGGGCAGATAATTCTGGGGCTGGAAGAGCAAGTGACAAGAGCACTATCATACTCAGGGCCCAGGATTTGACCCTCAGCTCTGAAAAAGGAAACAATAAAAGAATATAACTCTAAGCCGGGCGTGGTGGCACACACCTTTAATCCCAGCACTCCAGAAGCAGAGGTAGGAGGATCGCTGTGAGTTCGAGGCCACCCTGAGAATACAGAGTGAATTCCAGGTCAGTTTGGGCTACAGTGAGACCCTACCTCGAAAAAGAAACAAACAAAATATACATACATACATACATCTGGGCTGGAGAGATGGCTTAGCAGTTAAGGTGCTTCCCTGCAAAGCCTAAGGACCCATGTTGGACTCTGCAGGTTCCACATAAGCCAGACACACAAGGTGACACAAGCATGTAAGATTGCACATGGGCACAAGGTGATGTATGCATCTGGAGTTTGATTTCAGTGGCTGGAGGCCCTAGTGCTCCAATTCTCTCTCTGTCATAAAAAAATTACAAAGGGCCAGGCATGGTGGTGCACACCTTTAATTCCAGCACTTGGAAGACAGAGGTAGGAGGATCACCATGAGTTCATGGCCACCCTGAGACTACATAGTGAATTCCGGCCAGCCTGGGCTAGAGCAAGACCCTACCTCAAAAAAACCAAATAAATAAATAAATTTTAAAAAAGAATATCATATCCAGCCCATCATCCATGATACTAGCTTTGTGATACTATGCAGTTCTTTTTCTCTAAGATTCTGTTTGCTCATGTGACATATGAGGGGAATGAACAAATTGTCTCTAGAGCCAGGTGCGTGGTACATGCCTATAACCACAGCATGTGGGAGGCAGAAGCAGGTTAGTCATCCTCAGCTACACTGCGAGTTCAAGGCCAGACCCAGCTACATGAAACTTTGAGACAAACAAAACTGCCTCTGACAGTGTATTCCTGGCTTTCTATGAATCCCTAGAAGGCTCCCAGATGGATGAAACACAAGCTAAAACAGAATTTGGAGGAAATTGAAGTTTAACAAGAATTTCACAGAGAAGCTGGGCGTGCCGCATGGCTTTAATCCCAGCACTTGGGAGACAAAGGTAGGAGGATCATGAGTTTGAGGCCAGCCTGAGATTGCTGAGTGAGTTCCAGGTCAGCCTGAGCTAGAGGGAGACCTTACCTCGAAAAATTTTTTTTTTTTTTTTTTACAGAGAGTATCAAATAGAGGAATAGCCAGGACAAAAGAAGGCCAAGAAGTTGAAGATTCAAGAGCAGATGCCAGGGCTGGAGAGATGGCTTAGCGGTTAAGCACTTGCCTGTGAAGCCTAAGGACCCAGGTTTGAAGCTTGATTCCCCAGGACCCACGTAATCCAGATGCACAAGGTGGCGCATGTATTTAGAGTTCGTTTGCAGTGGCTAGAGGCCCTCATGCGCCCATTCTCTCTCTCTCTCTTTCCCTCTGTCTGTCCCTCTCAAATAAATAAATAAAAATAAACAAAAAAATAAATAGCAGATGCCATGTGAACCATCTCTAGGCACCTCTCTCAAGGCAATAAGAGAAAATCCATCACTAACCTCTTATTCAATTGATGCTCTCAGGGTGAGCCATATGAATTATGGTTAATATTCAATTATTACAAAATAAATATTTCAACTTACTATTTTACAATATCTCATTTGGAGACAAGCATTCTCCACACTGCAATTAGTAATTAGCTTATTTAAATTGAAAACAATGGACTTGATTTCATATTTTTTTTTGACAAAGCTGATCTTCCCCAGTTAATTAGTAAAACTATTCCTATCACATGGGCCCTACAATCCACTATTGTGGTTAGATTAATTCTGTACAGGGTATGGGCATACGATGCAGGCACTAGGATGTGGCATAGCAGTAGTGATTGCCTGGCGTGCACAAGGCCCTGGGTTAAATCTTCAGTAACACTCATACACACATGAGTATAGAAGATGGGCAGATAATTCTGGGGCTGGAAGAGCAAGTGACAAGAGCACTATCATACTCAGGGCCCAGGATTTGACCCTCAGCTCTGAAAAAGGAAACAATAAAAGAATATAACTCTAAGCCGGGCGTGGTGGCACACACCTTTAATCCCAGCACTCCAGAAGCAGAGGTAGGAGGATCGCTGTGAGTTCGAGGCCACCCTGAGAATACAGAGTGAATTCCAGGTCAGTTTGGGCTACAGTGAGACCCTACCTCGAAAAAGAAACAAACAAAATATACATACATACATACATCTGGGCTGGAGAGATGGCTTAGCAGTTAAGGTGCTTCCCTGCAAAGCCTAAGGACCCATGTTGGACTCTGCAGGTTCCACATAAGCCAGACACACAAGGTGACACAAGCATGTAAGATTGCACATGGGCACAAGGTGATGTATGCATCTGGAGTTTGATTTCAGTGGCTGGAGGCCCTAGTGCTCCAATTCTCTCTCTGTCATAAAAAAATTACAAAGGGCCAGGCATGGTGGTGCACACCTTTAATTCCAGCACTTGGAAGACAGAGGTAGGAGGATCACCATGAGTTCATGGCCACCCTGAGACTACATAGTGAATTCCGGCCAGCCTGGGCTAGAGCAAGACCCTGCCTGGGGTGGGGGGAGGCGTGGGAAGAGATGGCTCAGCAAAGTCTGCTGGCCTGGATTCAATTACAAGGTACCCACATAAAGCCAGATAAAAAAAATGGCACCAGTCTGGCATTTGTTTTGGTTACGAGACCTTAGTGTGTCCACACAAACACATACATGTGTAAATAAATAAATACAAGGCTTTCTAAACTGGTCAATAAATATATAAATTTAAGTTAAAAATTAGTTATCAGGGCTGGAGAGATGGCTTAGTGGTTAAGCGCTTGCCTGTGAAGCCTAAGGACCCCGGTTAGAGGCTCGATTCCCCAGGACCCACGTTAGCCAGATGCACAAGGGGCGCATGCATCTGGAGTTCGTTTGCAGTGGCTAGAGGCCCTGCCACACCCATTCTCTCTCTTTCCCTTTTTCTCTTTCTGTCTGTCTCTCTTAAATAAATAAATAAATAAATAAATAAATAAAATAATTTTTAAAAATTAGTTATCAATCCAGGGATGGGGAGATGGCTCAGCAGTTAAAGGTATTTGCTTGCAAAGCCTGACAGCCCAGGTTCAATTCCCTAGTCCCCATGTAATGCTAGATGCACAAAATGGCCCATGCATCTGGAATTTGTTCGAAGTGGCAAGAGGTGGTGTACACATGCTGTCTCTCTTTATTTTCTAATGTAAATAAGTAAATAACATATTTTTTAAAGATTAGAAATATATTAAAAATAAGGCTGAACAGTGGTAGTCATGAGCCCTAGGGGTGTAATGTCTGCTGGTGTCTGGCTAAATGTATATGCTATGCTCATCAAACTGCCCAGTAAGCACTTCTTTTAATGTTCATACCCTTATATTAATGCTACTCTCACTTTTGGTAGAGAATCTTCTTTTCAGATGGCAATGACCTTGGGACGACTCAGAAGGTATCATGGTGCTGGAAAGAAGTGACCAGAGTACTGAGTAATATCTCTATCACACCTTCCAAGGATCAGGGTTTAATGCGGAAGAGGTGGCAGAAAGAATGTAAGAGCCAAAGGAAGGGTAGGACTCCTTACAACGTGCTCCCTCCAGACATAAAATGGCCTGGATATCCATGAGCTCATAGTGCCTGACACTACCTACACAAGACCATCATAAGAGGAGGAAAAGATCATGACATCAAAATAAAAGAGACTGATTGAGATGGGGAGGGGATATGATGGAGAATGGAGTTTCAATGGGGAGAGTGGGGGGGGGAGGGCATTACCATGGGATATTTTTTATAATCATGGAAGTTGTTAATTAAAAAAAGTTTGAAGAAAAAAAAAAAAAGTGAGTGCCACCACGCCTGGCTCAGCTCACATACTTCTGATGCTTGCCTCATCAGGAAGGGACCAAAAGAAGCATTCAGCTGCAGTTCTCTGGCTTTCTGGTAGAAGGAACTGGCTCTAAGGAACTAAAACCCTAAAAACAAGAAGTAAAGCAACCTCTGTCATCCAAACCAAAACAGCAAAGGAGTCATTTGGTATTGGAGAAAGAGAACTGATGTCTGGAGATTTGGGGGTTAGCCCTAACTCTTGTGTGCCAGTAATCATCTTCATCTCTAACATTTGAAGTTTTGCATGCATGAGGTCTTTTGTTTATTCTTTCTTAAAAAAGAAAATTTAGCCAGACATGGTGGCACACACCTTTAATCCCAGCACTTGGAGGCAGAGGTAGGAGGATTGATGTGAGTTAAAGGCCACTCTGAGATGACATAGTGAATTCCAGGTCAGCCTGAGCTAGAATGAGACCCTACCTCGAAAAACAAAAAAATTATATATATATATATATATATATATATATTGCTTCTAGCTACTGCAAACAAACTCCATGTTCCATGTGCATCTGGCTTATGTGGAACCTGGAGAATTGAATTTGGGTTCTCAGGCCTTAACCGCTAACCAATCTCTCTAGCCCTTTGTTTTGTTTTGCTTTTCTTTCTTTCTTTTTTAAAATATTTTATTTTATTTATTTGACAGAAAAAGAGGGTGTGAGAGAGAGAGAATGAGCATGCCAGGACCTCCATCCACTGCACACGAACTCCAGATGTATGCGCCACCTTGTGCATCTGGCTTATGTGGGTCCTAGGGAATCGAATCTGGGTCCTTTGGCTTTGCAGGCAAGTGCCTTAACTGCTAAGCCACCCCTCCAGCCCAATTCTTTCTTTCTTTCTTCCTTCCTTCCTCTTTCCTTCTTTCTTTCTTTCCTTCTTTCTTTTTTAAGGCCTGAGTGACCACACCTAGCTAAAGACCTTTTATTTATTTATTTATTATTTATTTATTTATTTATTGGTTTTTCAAGGTAGAGTTTCACTTTATCCCAGGCTGACATGGAATTCACTATGGAATCTCAGAGTGGCCTTGAACTCACAGCAATTCTCCTATCTTGGCCTCCTGAGTGCTGGGATTAAAGGCATGCACTACCACACCTGGCTATTTTTATTTATTTATTTATTTTTATTTTTATTTTTATTTTTTTGAGGTAGGGTCTCCCTCCAGCCCAGGCAGACTTGGAATTCATTATGTAGTCTCAGGGTGGCCTCAAACTCACAGCAATTCTCCTACCTCTGCCTACCAAGTGCTGGAATTAAAGGTGTGCGCCTACAAACCCGGCTGTGTAAAGTCTTAAGGGATACAGAGACAGACAGATAGGGAGAGATGGAGAGTAAAAATTGGTTTTATGTGTTTAGAGTAGAGTAAATAAAGGATCTAAAAAGTAATACAGGGGTTGGGAGGTAGCTCAGTGGTTAAAGGCACTTGCTTGTAAAGTCTGCCCACTGGGGTTCAGTTTTTCAGCCACCCATATAAAGCTGGATGCAAAGAGTGGCACAAGCATCTGGTTTGTTCCATTTGCAGTGGCAATGGACCCTGGCTCACCCATACACACACACACACACACACACACACACACACGAATTCCCAGCACTCTGATGCAAAGGTAGGAGGATTGCTATGAGTTACAGGCTACCCTTAGACTACATAGTGAGTTCTAGGCCAGCCTGGACTACAGGGAGACCCTACCTCATAAAAAAAATATATTTTTTTTAAAATTTATTTATAAGCAAAGAGAGGGAGAGAAAATGGGTGCCCAGGGCCTCCAGCCACTCAAACAGACTCTATATGCATGCACTACTATGTGCATCTGGCTTACATGGGTGCTAGGGAATCAAACCCAGGTCGTTAGGCTTCGCAAGCAAGCACTTTAAACATTTATCCATCTTTTCAGCCCTTATTTATTTACTTTTGGTGTATGTATACGGTGTGTCATGTAGCTACCACAACACATATATAGAGGTCAGAGGACAACTTTTGGGGGTTGGCCTCACTTTGCCCCTCATTTGAGGCAGGGTCTCTCCTTGTCATTGTTCACAGCTGTGTTCACCAGGCTAACTCTAACTGCCAGCATCCTGAAAATTCTCCTGTCCTTCTTGAATTAGGATTACAGATGTCTCCGCTTACAAATAAATTTTTAGAAGTATTTTTAAACCAGGTGTGGTGACTCACGCCTTTAATCCCAGCACTCGGTAGGCAGAGGTAGGAGGACTGCTGTGAGTTCGAGGCCACCCTGACACTACATAATGAATTCCAGGTCAGCCTGTGCTAGAGTGAGACCCTACCTTGAAAAACAAACAACCAAAAATATATATATGTATGTATGTATATATTATATATTTTTTAAGTTTAAAAATACGTTTAGCAATGATATGACATTATTATCTAATTTGCAGTGCACATTAAGCTTTGTCGGTTTTCCTAAAAACATTATTGAGGCTCTTCATCTTCCTGGTCCAGAACCACAGGTTGCCTTTAGTTGTCATGACTCTAATCTTGACAAGCTCCTCAGCCTTTTCTTTTTGTTTCCTGACCTTGACATGTACAGGTCAGTTACTTTATAAAATGGCCCTCAATTTGGGTTTATCTGACATCTGCTCATGATTAGATTCAGTGTGTGCATTTCTCACAGGATTACCATGGAAGCAGTGCTGTGTCCTCACTGCCTCTTATTAGGGGGTATGTAAAGTCACCTTCTCCTAATCTGGGTGATATTAGGTTTGATGATTTGGTTAAAGTGGTGCTAATGAGGTTCCTTCTGTGTTTTCCCCTTGTAACTAGCAAGTAACTTGTGGAGAGATATATTGTCATGCTAATATCCACCTCATTAAACTTTCATCCACAAATTTCAGCACTTGAGTTTCCTCATCATTCTATCTACATTTATAAGAAAACCTTCCCCTTTCCTACACTTATGTAAATATTTATTTATATCAGTATGAATTAATAGATTTTTTAAAAATTTTATTTGCAAGCAGAGAGATAGACAGAGACAGAGAGATAATGGGTGCGCCAGGGCCTCCGGCTACTGCAAACAAACTCCAGATGCAAAAATTGCCTTCTGCATCTGACTTTAAGTGCGTACTGGGGAATTGAACCCAGGGTGATGGGTGTTGCAAGCAAGTGCCTTAGCCACTGAGCCATCACTCCAGTGATCTTGGCTCCATAGCAAGTTTTGGTTCAGCTTAGGCTACTTGAGACCCTGTCTCAACTAAAAATAAATACAGAGTTTAGCTGAGCTTGTTGGTGCACACCTGTAATCACAGCACTTGGGAGACTCAGGCAGGAGGATTTGCACAAGTTTGAGGTCATCTTGAGCTACACAAAGGGACTCAATCCAAAAGAAAATTAAAAAGAGAAGGGAGGCCGAGTGTGGTGGCACACACCTTTAATCCCAGCACTCGGGAGGCAGAGGTAGGAGGATCACCGTAAGTTCGAGGCCACCCTGAGACTACAGAGTGAATTCCAGGTCAGCCTGGGTTAGAGTGAGACCCTACCTCGAGAAAAAAAAAAAAAAAAAGACAGAAGGACTATCTATTTTTCAGGACCCCTCCCTTCCTTTCCATTCTCTCTCTTTCTTTTCTCTTTCTCTCTCTCTCTCTCTTTCTTTCTTTCTTTCTTTTTTTTTTTTGTTTTTTGTTTTTTGTTTTTCAAGGTAGGGTTTCGCTCTAGCCCAGGGTGGCTTCTAACTCACAGCGATCCTCCTACTTCTGCCTCCCAAATTCAGGGATTAAAAACATGTACCACCATGCCAAACTTTCTTTCTTTCTATTTACTTACTTTTTTTTATTTCTTAAAAATATTTTAGGGCTGGAGAGATGGCTTAGCGGTTAAGGCACTTGCCTGCAAAGCCACAGGACCTCGGTTCAATTCCCTAGGACCCACTTAAGCCAGATAAACAAAGGGACATATGTGTCTAGAGTTTGTTTGCAGTGGCTGGAGGCCCTGGTGCACCCATTCTTTCTCCCTCTCTCTGCCTCTTTCTCTCTCTCTCTCAAATAAATAAATCAAAATAAAGTTTTAAAAAATATATTTTAGGAGGACCACTGTGCATTCGAGAGGCCACCCTGAGACTACATAGTGAATTCCAGGTCAGCCTGGGTTATAGTGGGATCCTACCTCAAAAGCCAAAATATAAATTATATATACATATATATATATATGTATTTGAGTGGAGAGAGAAAGAGAAAGAGACAGAAAATGGGCACACCAGGGCCTCTACCCACTGCAAAAGAACTCCAGATGTATGTGCTATCCTGTGTATCTGGTTTATGTGGGTACTGGGGAATTGAACCTGGGTCCTTGGGCTTTAAGGCAAGTGCCTCAACTGCTAAGCCATCTCTCCAGCACTTCTTTGTTTTGTTTCGTTTGAAGCAGGGTCTTGCTCTAGCCCAGGCTGACCTGGAATTTACTTTGTAGTCTCATAGAGAGAGATAAAAAGAGGAGAGACAGAGAAGACAGAATGGGCGCACCAGGCCTCCAGTTGCTACAAATGAACTCCAGACACATTCACCACTTTGTGCATCTGGCTTTACATAGGTACTGGGGAAATGAACCCCCGGGGTCATGACGTTTTGCAGGCAAGCACCTTAACATCTGAGCCATCTCTCCAGCTCTCCTTTCACTTTCAATAAAACTTTGCTTAAAGCTGGGCATGGAGTATGCCTTCAATCTCATCACTCTGAGGCAAAGGTAGGGAGATTAAACTGTAGTTTGAGGCCACACTGAGAACATAGTGAATGCAATACCAGGTTAGCCTGGGCTAGAGTAAGACCCTACCTCAAAAAAACAAAAACAAACAAACAAACAAACAAACAAACAAAAAAGACAAACAGAATTCTAGTTTAGCTGGGCATAGTTGATATATCACTGCATCCTAGCATTCAGGAGGCTGAGGCAGAAGGATCTTCAGTTGGAGGCCAGTTGGAATTATAAAGTGGGACCTTGTCTCAGGACAGGAAGGAAGTGGGGAATGAGGAAACAAAGAAGGAAGACAGATGAATGATAGCCTGTGGAGATATAGCTCACAGGCAGAGAACTTGCCTAGCACACAAAGGCCTGCATTCAACCCCAGCACCTAAGAAGCCTGGATTCCATTATGCTACATAAAGCTTATTAGTCATGTCATTTCTAGTCTTTTTTTTTTTCCTTCCTTTTTCTTTTTACCTTTTAGGGTCTCACTCTCTAGCCTAGGGTGGCCTGAAGCTCACTACATAAGCTGGCCTTGAACTTGTGGCAATCTTCCTGCCTCAGCCTCTGGAATGCCAGGCCAAAATGGCAAGCATGAGACTGTTTAGTCTCTTGTTGTTGTTGTTTGTTTTTACGAGGTAGGGTCTCACTGTAGCCCAGGCTGACCTGGAATTCACGATGTAGTCTCAGGGTGGCCTCAAACTCACAGAGATCCTCCTACCTCTGTCTCCCAGGTCCTGAGATTAGAGCCGTGCACCACCACACCACACCCTGCAAGACTGCTTAGTCTTGTAATGTGATTTTCTTTTATTAATCAGATGGGGCCACTGTCCTCCCCATTAACTGATAGAGCAGCTTGACTCTCATGTCTCTGGGACATGGTTGTAGGATATGAATACCAATCTAGTCACTTATAGTTTTGGAAATTATCCCTAGACTTAAGAAGTAATGTATTTTCGTATGTAACTTTTTTATTTTACTTAAAAAAGACTATGTCTTTGGCATTATTCCAATTTAGGCTCTGAGTTTAAATGTCAGAGAATAGAATTGAGCTGAAAACCTAGTTTCATTATCCAATAGCTCTAGCCCTATGAGAGGCATTGGTTTGCAGACCAAAATACACAGTAATGCTGAGGTTATAAGAAACTTTTATAAGCCTGTAAATCACATTAGAGGGGCAGTGGTGGCACACACCTTTAATCCCAGCACTCGGGAAGCAGAGGTAGGAGGATTGTTGTGAGTTGGAGGCCACCCTGAGACTACCTAATGAATTCCAGGTCAGCCTGGGCTAGAGTGAGACCCTACCTCAAAAAAAAAAAAAAAAAAAAAAAAAAAGAGTAAAAATTTAAAAATTCAGGATTACTGTGGGTTAAGATGTAATTCAGAGAGTAAAATAGTTTCAGTGTCTTTCCCTGTTTATAAAGTTTCAGCTGTGTGCTGATAACAGAATTATATACTGAATGACATCAGATTCTGCTGAACTGTCCACACAATAAAATCTTGTAAAAAAAAAAAAAAAAAAAAAAGATAGGTTAAGGTGCTTGCCTGCAAAGCCTACGGACCCAGGTTCACTTCCGCGGTACCCACCTAAAGCCAGATGCACAAAGTGGCACATGCCTGGAATTCCTTTGTAGCAGCTAGAGGCCCTGACACACCCATTCTCTCTCTGTCTATCTGCCTCTCTGTGTTAAATAAATTTAAAAAAAAAATTTTTTTTTAAAGGATAAAAGCCAGACCTGGTGGCACACACCTTTAATCCCAGCACTTGGGAGGAAGAGGTAGGAGGATCGCCGAGAGTTTGAGGCCACCTGAGACTACATAGTGAATTACGGGTCAACCTGGATTAGAGCGAGACCCTACCTCAAAAAAACAGAAAAAAAAAAAAAAAAAAAAGAGGGGGATAAAAGGGAGCTAGGAAGATGACTCAGCCATTAAAGGCTTGTAGTGCCTGCCAGCCTGGGCTCAATTCCCAAGCCACCCACATAAGCCACTCATGTTAGCCAAATGCAAAAAAAGGGCACAAATGTCAGGTGTTCATTTGCAGTGGCAAGAGGTCATAGCATGTCCCTACCCTCAATGAACACATGCAAATAAATTATATATATATATATATATATATATATATATATATATATATATATGTAATTTTTTTTCTTAACAAAGGGGGGCTAGGGAGAACCTGCTAACTGGGTTTGATTCCCCAGACCTCACATAAGTCATGACACAAAAAGTGATACCTATCTGGTATTCCTTTGTAGTGGCAATAGACCTTGGTGTGTCCACACAAACAATGTGCAAATAAATAAGTAAAAGAAAAAAATGCAAGGCTTTCTAAATTGATCAATAAATAGCCAGGTGTAGTGGCACACGCCTTTGATCCCAGCCCTCGGGAGACAGAGGCAGGAGGATCACTGTGAGTTCAAGGCTACCCTGAGACTATCTAGTGAATTCCAGGTCAGCCTGGGCTAGATAAGACTCTTCCTCCAAAAATAAATAGATAGATTTTAAGTTAGAAAAAGTTACCAGTCCAGGGCTGAGGTATTTTTTTTGTAGTCTGCTAGTCTGGTTCAATCCCAGTATTCATATAAAGCCAGATGCATGTAAAGTGGTGGCTAGAGTCCCTAGCACACATGTACTGTCTCTAAAATTGAAAAAAAAAAAAAAAAAAAAAAAGACTCAGCCAGGCTTTTTTTTTTTTTTTTTTGGCTTTTCGAGGTAGGGTCTCACTCTAGCTCAGGCTGACCTGGAATTCACTATGTAGTCTCAGGGTGGCCTTGAATTCACAGCGATCTTTCTATCTCTGCCTCTTGAATGTTGGGATTAAAGGCATGCGCCACCATGCCCGGGTTAAAAAAACAACTTTTTATTGAAAACTTCTACGAGTATAGACAATATACCATAATCATAATCTCCCTTATGACCCCCACTTCCCTCTCCCAAGACCCCCCTCCACTTAACCCCCTTCTTCTTTTGAATAAAAATTTATTTTTATTTTTATTATTTTGGTTTTTCGAGGTAGGATCTCACTCTGGCCTAGGCTGACCTGGAATTCACTATGTACTCTCAGAGTGGCCTCGAACTCACAGTGATCCTCCTACCTCTGCCTCCCGAGTGCTGGGATTAAAGGCGTGCACCACCACACCAGCTTTTAAAATTTATTTTTTTAATTGACAACTTCCATAATTGTACACAATAACCCATGGTAATTCCCTCCCTCCCCCCACTTTCCCCTTTGAAACTCCACTCTCCATCATATACCCTCCCCCTCTCAATCATTCGCTCTTTTATTTTGATGTCATGATCTTTTCCTCTTATTATGATGGTCTTGTGTAGATAGTGTCAGGCACTGTGAGGTCATGGATATCCAGGCCATTTTGTGTCTGCAGGAGCATGTTGTAAGGAGTCCTACCCTTCCTTTGGCTCTTACGTTCTTTCTGCCACCTCTTCTGCAATGTACCCTGAGCCTTGGAAGGTGTGATAGAGATATTTCAGTGCTGAGAACTCCTCTGTCATTTCTTCTCAGCACCATGGTGCCTTCTGAGTCATCCCAAGGTCACTGCCATCTGAAAAGAGAAGATTCTCTAACCAAAAGTGAGAGTAGCATTAATATATAGGTATGAACATTAAGAGAAGTGCTTACTGGGCAGTTTGGTGAGCATAGCATATACATTTAGCCAGACAGCAGCAGACGTTACACCCCTCTGGCTCATGACTACCCCTGTTGTAGGTTTTCAGTATCAGGGATGTATTCCCTCCCATGGAGTGGGCCTCCAGTCAAATTAGAGGGTGGTTGGTTTCCCCCATAACAGACATGCCACTATTGCACCCATTGGCTCATTTGGCCTGGCTGGCCAAATATAAGGCTTGCAGTGTCCACTGTTGAGTATCTTTACTGGTGATTTCTCTCTCTTCCATTGAACTGCATGTAGCATGGCTTTTTCCAGCTTTCTGTCAACTGGTCTACATGGAGGAGGTTATCAGCTCAGTTCCAGAAGGATTTCTCAGTGGCCTTGCAGCCCAAGTATGTGGCTTCTTCAGCAATAGGGTCTCACCATCTATTCCTGGTGGGAAGCCAAGTGCCTCAGCAATGGCCTATCATGTTTTGGGGTTAACCCCCTTCTTTCCAATTAGACTCCCTTTTATTTTGATGTCACTGTTATGCAGGTCTTATGTAGGTATTATCACCCACCACGAGGTCATGAATATCAAGGCTATTTTGTGTCAGGAAGATAGCTTTGTAAGCACCTCTCCCCTTCCTCGGGTTCATACATTCTTTCCACCACCACTTCTGAAATGGTCTCTGAGCCCTGGAGGATGTGTTAGGGATGTCTCACTTAATACTGAACACTCCACTGTCTTCTCAATATTATGTTGAGTTTTGAGTCACCTAAGGGGTCACATGGCACATGCCTTTAATCCCAGCACTTGGGAAACAGAGGTAAGAAGATCATGAGTTTGAGGCCAGCCTGGGCTAGAGTGAGCCCCTGCTTTGAAAACACAGACCAAAAAATCAGGGCTAGGGAACTAGCCCAGTGGTAGAGCACTTACCTAACATTAGATTTCCCCCTCCCCTCCCCGCCCTCCTCCTGTACTAAGATTTGAAACCCAGGCAGAGCCTGCTTTGAGGCAGGGTCTCACTAAATTGCTAGCTTTAAATTTACTCATGTAGCTCAGACTGGCCTTGAACTCGACATGCTTCTACCTCAAGCCTCTGGAGAGCTGGGATTATTTATAGACATGAGTCACCACATCTGGCTCACTTACTCCCACCCCCAGGTCGGGTCTCGCTGTAGCGCAGGCTGACCTGGAATTCACTCTGTAGTCTCAGGGTGGCCTTGAACTCAGGCTGCTCCTCCTACCTCTGCCTCTGGAGTGCTGGGTTTAAAGGCGTGTGCCACCACGCCTGGTTTCACCTTTATTTTGAGGCAAGGTCTCTCCTTGGCCTGATGCTCACCAATTAAGCTATGCTGGCTGGCCAGTAAGGTCCAGGGCTCTGCCTGTCTCTACCTCTGCAGCACTGGGATGTGGGTGTGGGGAATAGAACTCAGGTCTTCATTCTTGTGAGATGAGTACTTTACCGACTGAGCCATCTCCCCAAACCCCTAGACTCCTTCTTAAAATAGCCTTGGTGCACCCAGCACTCGGGAGGCAGAGGTAGGAGGATCGCCATGAGTTTGAGGCCACCCTGAGACAACATACTTCTAGGACAGCCTGGGCTAGAGTGAGACCCTACCTCAAAAACCAAAAAAAGAAAAAAAAGAAAAAAAAAGTAGTCCTGGTTATAGAGAGCTAGATCAGTAGTTAAATGGACTTTCCGTGCCAAAGATGAGGGACTGAGGGGGCCTGAGAACCCCTGTATTCAACTGTTCAGAATTCATACAAAACTGGGAGTGCCACGCATGTCTGTACCCCAGTCCTGTGGATAGTGGAGAATGGAGAATCACTGGAGCTCATGAACAACAAGCTCTAGAATCAGTAAGACTGTCACAAGGAAAAAACAGACATGCTCTCCACTGGCTGCCAAGGTGAGCACTCAGGACACTGCATCAGCATGTACACATGGCATGCACATACCACATCACACACTATAGTGTGCATGTACACACACACAGCTCTGTTTAGCCTGGCATGGTGGCCCATGCCTTTCAACATCAGCACTGGAGAAGTACAGACAGTAGGATGAAGAGTTCGAGACTGCCTGGCATGGTGACCACGCCTTGAATCCCAGCACTCAGGAGGCAGAGGTAGGAGGATCGCTGTTGAGTTCAAGCCCAGCCTAAGACTACATAGTGAATTCCAGGTCAGCTAGAGTGAAACTGTACCTCAAAAAAAAAAAGAAAAAAAAAAGGGCTGGAGAGACAGCTTAGCAGTTAAGGCGCTTGCCTGCAAAGCCAAAGGACCCCAGTTCGATTCCCCAGGACCCATGTAAGCCAGATGCACAAGGGGGCGCATGCACCTGGAGTTCATTTGCAGGAGGCCCTGGCATGCCCATTCTCTCTCTCTCTCTTCCTCTCTCTCTCACACACAAATAAATAAATATTTTTTTTAAAAAAACTTTCCTGCTGGGCATGGTGGCGCATGCCTTTAATCCTAGCACTCTGGAAGGCAGAGGTAGGAGGATTGCTGTGAGTTCGAAGCCACCCTGAGACTGCACAGTGAAATCCAGGTTAGCCTGAGCTACAGTGAGACCATACCTCAAAAAACAAACAAACAAACAAAGATTTCAAGACCACCCTCCCTTACATGGTAGTTCAGAGGCCTACTGAGCTACGTGAAACAACACCAAAACAAAACAAAAACAATAAAAACAATCCTGGCTTAGTGGTATCATGCTTGAGGCCCTGGATTTGATCTCCAACACCATAAAAACAGTCTTGCTCAGTTTTTTAAAATATTTATTTAAGCCGGATATGCTGGCGCATACCTTTAATCCCAGCACTCAGGAGGCAGAGGTAGGAGGATCACCATGAGTTCAAGGCCACCCTGAGACTACATTGTGAATTCCAGGTCAGCCTGGGCTAGAGTGAGACCCTACTTTGAAAAACCAAAAAACAAACAAACAAAAAAATAAAATGTTTATTTTTGAGGGAGAGAGAGAGAATTCAAATGACTCCAGATGGCATGTGACACTTTGTGCATCTGGCTTTACGTGGGTACTGAGGAATCAAACCCAGGCTATCAAGCTTTGTAAGCAAACACCTTTTAACCCCTTAGCCATCTCTCAAGCCCCTTGTCCAGTTGTATATCTCACAAAATGCATAAGATGATGCTTTCCAGACAGAAAACTTGCATGAACTGAATAATGTTCCAAAAATATTAGCATGCGACATTCTCAGGGCTTTACAAAAATTGCCTTGTAATAAATCTAGATTAGTGCTTCAGACCATCTTTATGCTTAAAAGACATTAGCCTGATAAATAATTTAGGAATACTTACAGTACAGAAAAATCATGATAAAGCTGTCACTTAAAATTAAACTGAATAAAAAAACAGTTCCATAATTACAATGTTTAGAATGAGAGCCTCTGAACATTTAAATCTGAAATAATGAATCTCCAAATATTCATAAAATGACACAAGCTTTATGTCTGCTTAAATTTCTGGTTATAAGTTTTATGTCTCTGTTGCACAACAGGTTTTTTAGTGGCAATGTTTCAAGATTCTCTTGGCATCCATCAACTCTCACAAGCCTCTCATAGACTTAACTGTAATCAGAGCTTGAAGCACAAGAAAAATTGACATTGGAGAGCAGGGAATGTTCAAGATGTCAATGGTATTTAGAGAAAGGAAAAGTTACCTTTTAAGATAAAACGAAGCCAGATGTGGTGATACACTCCAGCACTCACAAAGCTCAGTTCAAGGCCAATCTAAGCTATATAGTGAGAAGGTGCCCCCTCCCCAAAGAAGAATGATGCTATTCATTTTTTTTTTTAAATGTTTTTGGTTTTCCGAGGTAGGATCTTACTCTAGCCCAGGATGACCTGGAATTCACTATGTAGTCTCAGGGTTGCCTCAAACTCACAGTGATCCTCCTACCTCTGCCTCCCGAGCTGGGATTAATGGCGTGGGCCACCACTCCCGATGGAACACATTTTTTGAATATATTTCCAAAAGTAAAAGAAATGGTCTGAAGTGGGAGAAAGGAGTAACAATTACAAAAATCTAAGAAAAAACGTCACACATCTTGCTTTAAAATGATTTTCCAGGTTGGAGATGTAGCTCAGTTGGTAGAGCGCATGACTAGCATGTAAGATGCCCTGGGTTCATTACCCAGCAGTGGCATTTTGGACATACAGGAGACTGTATATACGTAAAAAATTAAAACAGCTGGGCGTGGTGGCCCACTCCTTTGACCCAGCACTTGAGAGGCAGAGATAGGCGGATTGCCTTGAGTTCGAGGCCAGCCTGAGACTACATAGTGAATTTCAAGTCGGCCTGGGCTAGAGCGAGACCCTACCTCGAAAAAGACCAAAATAACCTAAAATTTAACCCTCAACAAATAACTTGCATCACCACCAAAAGTTTATTTTCCAGCTATAATCTCCCCCTGGCCGTTCTTCTACCGTATAGTTGACCTGCGCTACCCTGTTCCTAGGGCGTTTGCTACCCGGGCTGCTGCGGGAGGGGGCTTGGAGGACGGATCCACCCACGAGCGGCTGCTATTAAAGTTGCTTAAACGCGTGTCCGTCTCCGTGCTTCATTTTGGGAACAACTCAAGGAGGCTTTGGGGAGTCCGGACCCCGCCCGCCCCTTCTGCAGAGCGGAGCGGGCGAGCGCGGGGCGGCGGGGGGCAGGGCTCGGGCTGCGGAGCGGGCGGCCGCGTCGCGCGCAGCGGGGCACTTTGCAGGAAGTGCTTCTGGCTTGGGAGCGGGGACGCAGGGCGGAGGAGGCGGGAACGCGACCGCCCAGCTCGGGCGGCGGAGTTTGTACCGAAGGAGGCGGGGCGAAACTGGGGTGAAGGGGTTAGTCAGTGGATGGGCTGGACGGGCCACCTCCCCCGCCGAAAAGAAGAAAAAATAAATAAATAAATAAATGAAAAAGAGAGCGCCGAGTGCGGGGGAGGGGAGGAGGTGGGGGAGGGGCGGGAGGCGCGCTCCCTCCGCACGCATGCGCGCGCCCCGCTCCTCCGGCCCGCGGGCCTGGGCTGCCGCCGCCGCCGCGCGCCTGGCACCGACGGTGCGCACGTCGGAGCCGCTCCCCTCGGGCCCGCTCCCCCGCCCCCCGAGAAGCCGGGAGCGGGCACGTCGAGGGCGCGGGCGGACACCTGTTCCTTCCGTGGCGATGGGGAGCCTGTGAGAGACGCCGTCCGTTGGCCTGGGCGCTCCCCTCCCCCGCGGGGCGCGGGGCGTGTCGGAGCGAGTCCGCTCCGGGTTTTCCCGCCCACTTTCACTCCAAGAGCGCTTCGACCGCGCGGCCGAGCCCTCCGCCGGAACTCGTTCCGCGCCCTCCCCTCCTCCAACGCCGCCACCTCCTCCTCCTCCTCCTCCTCCTCCGGGAATGCAAAGTACACTCCTCGGTCCTCTGCGCTCCGAGCTCCCTGGGACCCCGGCTTCCATTCCTTTTCCCTCCGAGAGTTCTAAACTCGGCCAGACCTCGGCGACGAGGACGTCCCTCGGAGAAGGTGGCGCGGAGGGACTACTTGACGTGTCCGTGCGCCCGGTGGTGCGGCCCCCGCGCTGCGAGCTCTTCCTGGAAACTCCCGCCTCGGGGCGCCAGGAGAGCCGGGCGGGCGGGCGGGGGAGGGGGCGGAGGGCAGGCGCGCGCCCCCCAGGCCTGGCCCGGCGCGTCCCGTCCCGTCCCGTCCCGTCCCGAGGGAGGGCTCCACGTCTCCGCCCTGCTCTCCACCGAGGGACGGGGCGGGGCGCGGAAACCGGGCTGGGGTGTGGGGGGGCTTCCCGCCCCACCCCCCGCCTCCAGAACAACGGGTTCCCGCTGCTGCCCCCTGCCGCCCGCAGCGCTCGGCACCCCGCGCCCAGGCCCCGCGCGGCCGCCGTAGGGGCGTCGGGGGCGCTGGGGCCGTGGGAACCGCTCCCGGGACGTGCAAGAACGGATCGGTTTCCTGTCAGTAAACTTGCAGTTACTTTAGAGAACAACTTGGTCCCAGCCAGGCAGAGTTGGCCACGTTGGTTTGCGGGTTTTTTTTGTTTGTTTGTTTGTTTGTTTAACCTGGTGCATCTCTCTTCTGCTTGAAAACCACGCAGAATGGTCTTGAGGGCAGCGAAGAGTAATAATACTACCTTTGGACTGCTGGGACTCCCAAGGAAATCAAAGAAAATACTGGTTTTTATGGTGGGGGGGAGGATTTTAAAGGGCCACCGGCAGCGGGAACTCGAGGTTTTCACGTGATCTCCGCCCCCCCCTCCCCCCGCGCGCCCGGGTCCACCCAGATGTAAGTCGTGAGCGTAGACTGCGGCCGAGCATTTATATGCTGGTGTTTCAAAAGAGGCGTTTGCTTCTGAATCCAAGTCCGTGGGGGGGGGGGGGGGATCGAAGGAGCCTAAAAAAGTTCAATTAGCCACATTTCAACATTTCTCAGATTTTGCAATATTACATTGAGAGAGTTTGCCAACATACTGCTAATTTACAAATTTCTCAAGATTAAGGGTGTCCGACTAAATTGTTGCCAGACCCCATAAACAGGCACTAAACAGTACTGGGATAATTCCATCTCATTCTCTCCCTCGCTGGCTGGCTGACTTCTCTGCTGGATAAAGTCCTCATCCTGGGTGTCACTTAACTGGCCTTTTTCTGGGGCTTAACAGTCACACAACTCCCATACTTCTGTCCATCCAAGGAATTGCATAACCCATCTATTTCATTCATTAGTGGAACTCTTCTAAAATACAAGCCATCTACGTCAGCCAGGGCTAGGGTGAGACCCTACATAGAAAAAATATATATATACACATATATGTATATATATATGAGCCAATCAAAGTCTTCACCTCCTAAAGGACTGAAAAATGAAGATGAAAATAAACATCAGAACTGTGAAAACATTTTAAGAAATAAAAAACAGATTTAGGCTAAGAAACCACATTTGTTGTTTACGTGAGCTCCTAGAGGGGATTAAGTATAGTGGGCCTGAATGCAGCCAAACCAGCTTAATCGCTTTCTTTGTTCTGGCTCTTCCCACTTATTTAATGTGTTCTAATGTGATTTGACACAACCTAAGCTAATTTCTTCTATGTTAGTGGAATCTACACGTGAGCCATACACTAAACCAAACATAAATTTCTGTAGAGCCCTTGACATTTTGTAGAATTCTGTACTAAAAACAATTTATGACCAAGATTAAGAAACGGAGTTTTAGAGGGAGAGAAGAGGTTATGTTTTTTTTCTTTTTTTTTTAATCTAGACACTTTAAAAGCACAGAAGTTTGGCAATTTAGACCACAAGTTTTTTTGGTAAGACCTGCTAGAGGCTACATTTAGTTATTTTTGCCTGAAAGTTCTAAAACACCCCCCCCCACACACACACACACACCTCGTAAGAGGGAAAAGATTTTCTCTGGAGCTCATTTCTGCTAGATTCTAACTCTTCAAACCCTACCCTTCCTCATAAATAACAGTTCTACCCTGCTCCTCACAGCCCCATGTTGAGGGGCATTCATTCACAAATGCCTCAAGCCTCCTCCCGAATGCTTCCTTATAAAGCCAAAACCTCCACACCAGAGCTCAATGAATCCAGCCTGGCAGAGAGGCCAGCCGAACAACCCCAAGTGCCTAGAGGAAATAATCTCATTTCTGTCGTACCATTAAATGGTTTTACATACAGTTAGAATAATAGCTGTTCTTTACTGTGTATGTGTAGGCCAGGTCTTATTCTAACCCTTTTGTATGAATTAACTCCACGCAATAAGCCTAAGAAGTAGAAACAATTGTTGCCACCATTTTAAAAAAAAAAAAAAAAAAAACTATTGAGAGAATGGGCACTCAAGAGCTATTTGCCACTGCAAACAAACTCCAGATTCATACAGCATATTGTGCATCTGGTGTTACGTGGATACTGGGGAATCAAACCCAAGCCTGCAGGCTTTGCAAGCAAGTGCCTTTAACCACACTCAGCCATCTCCCCAGCCCCCCCCCCTTTTTTTCCCAGGCAGGGTTTCATTCTAGCCCAGGCTGACCTGGAATTCACTATGTAGTCTTAGAGTGGCCTCAAACAGCAATCCTCCTACCTCTGCCTCCTGAATGCTGTAATTAAAGGAAAGGAATATGGATATACCCACAAGGTCTGAGAGCCCATTGTGGTGGGTCTGGAAGAAATGTGAAAAAGGAATTAGGAAAGAAAAAGAAGTACAAAGAGCTCCTGCTATGTGGAGAGCAGGAGGAGATAGAGAGCTCCTGTGGGAGTAAGGGTCAGGGGTTTCTTCCTCACAGCCCAGACAGGCCAAGATGTGAGAAAACTCACCAGAAGTTGAAGGTTCAAGAGTGATAAAAGGGCAGGAGGTTTTGTTTTGTTTTTGAGGTAAGGTTTTACCCTAACCTAGGCTGACCTGGAACTCACTCAGTAGCCCCAGGCTGGCGTCAAACTTGGTGATCCTCCTACCTCAGCCTCCTGCATGCTGGGACCAAAGATGTGTGCCACTTTACCCCATTCTAGCTGCCACTATCTTATAGATGAAGCAATTGTAAGTGAATCCAGTAACTGGCCAAGATTGCCTAGTCTGAAAGCAACAGGTCTAGGATTGAACCTAGCCTGCTTTCAGTTGCTTTCTGCTCACCCAGGTCGATTGACAGCTTAGCTGTCCATAGAATGATGAGTCACCATTAGTTCATCAGTTTTTCCATGGAGGATGTCATGCATACGAACAACTCCTCGGCCAGACGTTTTCCTGTGGAAATCTGGAAAGTGAAATTCGAAATCTGCTTAGGGAAAGCATTCCCAAATCAGATTACTGTTTTGGAAGCCAGCCTCAGACAACTATCAGCATGTGCATTAGAAGTATTCACCAGGGTATACACTGATGTGTTCACTTTCAGATAACAGTGTTTCAGAACATACCTACTGCACATTATAAAGAAGCAAGATGGTTGGAAAGCAGCTTGGACTCTCTGATGTTAGATAAGATAGAAACTAGAGGGTGAAAGTGGGAAGAGAAGAGAGAAAGATAAGTGCAACATGTGTGCACTTCAGATCAGTACCACCCTGAGGAACGAGGATCCGATCATGAAGAGAGGCGTGTGGGCGTGTTATGACAGAGCCAGAAGAGGAGTATAAACATGAAAACTGAGTACGTGGCAAGGGAAGGTGGTGGGGAGTCAGTCAGGTTGGGTTATTTTTTTCCCCCTGATAGAGCTTTTAGACGGAGAACAGTTTCAGGCTGGATTGCTACAACTGCAATACCTGGAGTAAAGAAAGGACTCCACATCACTCTGGGTTAGATCACATCTAAGCAACACATGCTTTTTTCCCTTTTTTTTTTTGGTTTTTTGAGGCAGAGTCTTGCTCTAGATCAGGCTGACCTGAAATTCACTCTGTAGTCTCAGGGTGGCCTCGAACTCCTGGAGATCCTCCTGCCTCTGCCTCCTGAGTGCTGGGATTAAAGGCATGTGCTACCACGCCTGGCTGACAACACACTTTTTTCTTAAACAATTATTCATTTGTGCATGTGGTTATAAGAGTATGTACAGGTGTACCACTTTACAGTCTGCTTGACATAGGTGCTAGGGAATTGAACTTGCCTTGGCAGTCTTTGCAAGCAAGTGCCTTTAACTGCTGAGTGGTTAAATCCACAGTCCCACACGTTCTCCTTAAAAGGGATATCATAATGTGGACAATCAGTGAAAGTGTTGCAGGGACATGAGACCCTGGCTTAACAAAGAAAAAGTAAGTTCATGAGTGATTGAAAAGGAGTTAGACTTGTTCTGGAAGGCGCTAAGGCTCTAGAACTGATGGGTAGGAACTTCAGAAATAGATATTTAAGCTCAGAATATGAAAGAAATCATATAAATATGAACAAGGTTGCCTTAGAATGAAACAAGGTCCGTATTACTGCAGGTGTTGGGGATGCACATCGTCTACTTGATGTCTAAGGTGTCTTGCTCTGCCATTCCCTTGGATACTGCGAAAGAGAAAACAGGATTACTTACCTCATTAGCTTGTTGGAAAGCACTTAGCATAGTGGTTGTACTCTCTTAAAAGTTGACTGATATGGGCTGGAGGGATGGTTTAGCAGTTAAGGCCTTTGCCTGCAAAGTCAAAGGACCCAGGTTCAACTCCCCAGAACTCATGTTAGCCAGATGCACAAGGGGGCACATATGTCTGGAGTTTGTTTGCAGTGGCTAGAAGCCCTGATGTGCCCATTCTCATTCTCTCTTTCTCTCTCCCTCTTTCTCTATCAAATAAATAAATATTTGTTTTAAAAAGTTGATGGCAAAAGTTGATAAAGTTGATATGATGACATTCCTGAAGTTCTGCCCCTCAGTTTTTTTGTTATTTGTTTTTTTGCTTTTTCCAGGTAAGGTTTCACTCTAGCCCAGGCTGGCCTCAAACTCACAGTCATCTCCTACTTCAACCTCCTGAGTGCTGGGATTATAGGTTTGTGCTACCATGACTACCTTTTCATTTATTTAAGAAAGTCTTGGGGGCTGGAGAGATGGCTTAGTGGTTAAGCACTTGCCTGTGAAGCCTGAGGACCCCAGTTCTAGGCTCGATTCCCCAGGACCCACGTTAGCCAGATGCACAAGTCTAGAGTTCGTTTGCAGTGGCTGGAAGCCCTGGCGTGCCCATTCTCTCTCTCTCTCTCTCTTTCTCTGTCTCACTCTGCCTCCTTCTCTCTGTTGCTCTCAAATAAATAAATAAAAATAAACAAACAAAAAAAGAGTCTTGGAAGCTGGGCATGGTGGTGCACGACTTTAATCCCAGCACTAGGGAGCCAGAGATAGGAGGATTGCCATGAGTTCGAGGCCAGCCTGGGCTAGAATGAAACCCTACTTCAAAAAACCAAAGGAAAAAAAGTAAAAGAGCCAGGTGTGGTGGCATATGCCTTTAATCCCAGCACTCAGGAGGCAGAAGTAGGAGGATCACCGTGAGTTTGAGGCCACCCTGAGACTACATAGTGAATTCCAGGTCAGCCTGGACTAGAGTAAAACCCTACCTCGGAAAAAAAAAAAAAAAAAAAAAAAAAAGAGGCACTTGCCTGCGAATCCTAAGGACCGATGTTCAATTCTCCAGGTCCCACATATGCCAGACACACAAGGTGATACAAGCACAAGGTCGCTCATGTGCACAAGATGGAGCACACATCTGGAATTTTGACTGTTGTGGCTAGAGACCCTGGCGTGCAAATTCTCTCTCTGTCTCTTGCTCTCATAAAAAATAAGAAGAGCTGGGCTTGGTGGTGCACGCCTTTAATCCCAGCACTCGGGAGGCAGAGGTAGGAGGATCACCATGAGTTCGAGGCCACCCTGAGGCTACATAGTTAATTCCAGGTCAGCCTGGGCCAGAGTGAAACCCTGCCTCGAAAAACAAAAAACCAAAAAAAAAAAAAAAGAAAAAATAAGAAGAAGGAGGAGGAGAAGAAGAAACAATTTACAAAATTGGGCTTGGTGGCACATGCCTGTTATCCCAGCACTTGGGAGGCAGAGGTATATGGATCACTGTGAGTTGGAGGCTACCCTGAGACTACATAGCGAATTCCAGGTCAGTCTGGGCTAGAGTGAAACCCTACCTTGAAAAAACAAAAACAAAAGGAAAGAAAATCTTGCCAGGAGTGGTAGCATATGCCTTTAATCTAAGCACTCTCTAGATGCAGAGGTAGGAGGTCACTTTGAGTTTGAGATCAGCCTGGGCTACAGTGAATTCCAGGTCAGTCTGGGCTATAGTAAGACCCTACCTCAAAAAAGGGGGATCTTGGGCTGGAGAAATGGCTTAGCAGTTAAGGTGCTTGCCTGCAAAGCCAAAGGACCCAGGTTCCATTCCCCAGGACCCATGTAAGCCAGATGCACAAGGTGGCACATGTGTCTGGAGTTCATTTGCAGTGGTCAGAAGCCCTGGCATGCCCGTTCTCTCTCTCTCTCTCCCTCTCTCAAATAAATAAATAAATAAATAAATAAAATAAAGTCTTGGGGACCAGGGAAATGGCTCAGTGGCTAAAGGTGCTATAAGGAGGTGGTGATATTGTACTATGAAGAGCCATGACCACTGGCTACACTCTCTGTACCCACCCATCTTCCTGGTCTCAAAAGAGTCTAAATTTAGAACTTCTATATCTTACATAGAAAGCCAGCTGAAATGGAGTTGCAAGTGTCCTTGCTCCAAATGCAAGGTAAATCATTTCACTTCTCCCTCCTTTGGTTCTGTTTTTCTCTTCATGCTTTAATCATTTTGACACTAGGCTGTACAAAAGTAATTTAAAATTAACATGTCTGACACTTGGTAGCTGGCAGAACCTGATTCTGAACCCTGCCCCCTCTCCAGGGCAGCCAAAAGTCATCTTTCATTGGCTACTGGTCCTGCAGCAGCTGAAGAGGAGTCCAGGAAAACACATCCAACAATTAATTTGCTAATTTAGTTTTCTGTTTAATTTGAAACCAGAAAATCTTCAATCACCCAGGAGCCTGGCTTTCTGGCTCAAGCACTGGCTTCTGAAACTTCTTCAAGGAAACAAAAGAGAAAGAAATGAAATTTACCTGGTTAGATATCTACTGAACTCCAAAGTTCTGTCCCCAAAATAGCTTTCTCTACAATCACAATTCACAAGTTATTTACCAGGAGAATTGGGAGCAGTTACATAAAATATTCAATGTAAAGCAGGGTCTAGTGCTCATGGCTTTAAATCACAGCACTCAAGTTCAAGGCCAGCCTGGGTTACAGGGTGAGTTCCACATCAGCCTGGTTTAGAATGACATCCTGCTCCAAACAAAACTTTTAAAACAGCCTGGTGTGGTGGCGCAAGCTATTAATCCCAGCACTCAGGAGGCAGAGATAGGAGGATCGCCTTGGGTTCAAGGCCACCCTGAGACTACATAGTGAATTCCAGGTTAGCCTGGGCTACAGTGAGATCCTACCTCCAAAAACATTCAAACTCCCACCCCACCCCCAACACACATCATTAAAAAAAAAAAAACACACCTTACTGAGTTGTGGGGAAATCCTAGACCAACATGCATGCAGGATTTAGCAGCACAAAGGAGAGCCCCTCTATTGAAACAAGGTGGAGGGAGAAGACCAACACCCAGAAGGTGTCTTTCGACCATTGCTCCATGACACGTATGATGTGCACCCACACACATAAACAAAGGGAGACTTTAAGACAAACAAAGGAAGAAAGGAAGGCAGCAAAGGAGGGAGGGAGGAAAGAAAGAAAACTGACTTCAGTTTTAGATAACCCAGATAAGCTTCTAGTATCAAAAGCAAATATTACTCTAAATTGTAAGCAGCTCTCAGCTTCCCTGGGAACTTTTCTGCATATATATATAATTTTATATGTATATATATATACACATATAAAATTATATATATATATTTGGTGTTTTGAGGTAGGGTTTCACTCTAGCTCAGGCTGACCTGGAATTCACTATGTAGTCTCAGGGTGGCCTCGAACTCAAGTGATCCTCCTACCTCTGCCTCCCAAGTGCTGGGACTAAAGGAGTGCACTACCACGCCCAGCAAATATATTTTTTAAATATTTTGGTTATTTATTTGAGAGAGATAGAGGCAGACAGACAAAGAGAAAGAGAGAGAATGGGTGCACCAGGGCCTTTAGCCACTGCAAATGATCTTCAGACGCACATGCCACTTTGTGCATCTGATTTTATGTGGATCCTGGGAAATTTAATCTGGGCCAGCAGATTTTGCAAGCAAGTGCCTTTACCTGCTGAGCCACCTACCCAGCCCCCAATATATATTGTTTCTTTCTTTCTTTTTTGGTTTTTGAGGTAGCACAGGCTGACCTGAAATTCACTCTGTATTCTCATGATGGCCTTGAACTCATGGCGATCCTCCTACCTCTGCCTCCCGAGTGTTGGGATTAAAAGTGTCCTGGATTTTTTTTAAAACATTTTTATTTTGGCTGGAGAGATGACTTAGCAGTTAAATCACTTGCCTGTGAAGCCTAAAGACCCAGGTTCAATTCTTCAATACCCATGTAAACCAGATGCACAAGGTGGCACATGCATCTGGAGTTCATTTGCAGTGGCTGGAGGCCCTGGCGCACCTGTTCTCTGTATCTGCCTCTTTCTCTCTCTCAAACACACACACACACACACACACACATACATATGTGTGTGTGTATATATATATATATATATATATATATATATATATATATAAAATTTATTTGTGAGAGAGAAAGAATGGGTGTGCCAAGGCCTCCAAGCACTGCAAACAAAGTCAGGTGCTTGTGCCACCTTGTGCATCTGGCCTTACATGGGTACTGGGGAATCCAACCTGGGTCCTTAGGCTTCACAAGCAAGCGCCTTAACCATTAAGCCATCTTGCCAGCCCTCTGGATTCCCCCCCCCCCATTTCCCCACTGATTTTCCTCCACATACTCCAGTTTCCTTTATTTAAACCATTTGAGAGGCTGGGGAAATGGCCCAGCGCTTGCCACAGAACTCTGAGTACCTGAGATCCGAACCCCAGACGCCACGTGGTAGATACTGCGGTGGGCTTCTGTAGTCCCAGAGCACCTACAGGGAGAAGGAAGACAGACTGAGGAGAGTTTCTCAGCAGCTCTTGAAGGGAGCTATGAACAACAGTGAAAGACCCAAAGGAGGGAGAAGGTGTGGACCCACCCAAAAGTTGTCCTCTGACCTGCACGTGTGTGCCATAGCATGTGCACAGCTGTGCTCACATACATGCACACATACATACGCATGCACACCAAATAAATAAATACAATTTTAAATCCCATCTGAAAGTTGAGCCTGCCATAGTGGCACACACCTTTAATCATAGCACTGGGGAGGCAGAGGTAGAAGAGTTGTTGTGAGTTCAAAGCCAGCCTCGGACTATAGAGTGAGTGCCAGGTCAGCTTGGATTAGAGTGAAACCCTGCCTCGAAAAAAATTCCATCTGAACCTCAATGCCCAAGATCTTATTTTTTTTCCATATAATTTCCCCCACAATCAATTTTCCCCTTTCTGTCTTTGTATGGTAGTAACATACCAAAACTCTTGTTTGCTCCAGTGAAAACTGTTTTGTTGTTTCATATCTCAGTTCTGTGTTTCCAAATAAACTGCAAAGTACCTCAAGTCAAGGTCCACATCATACACTCCCTGGGCAGTTACTCACAGGGGTTCCTGTGGCTATTCAAGACAATCACCTGGTGCTTGTGAAACAGATTAGCAGGCCAGGTGTGATGGTACACACTTGTAATCAGAGCCCTGGGGAGGTGGAGGCAGGAAGATTGTGAATTCTATACCAGCCTGGACTGTATAGCACAACCCAGTCTTGAAAAACAAAACAGGGCTTGAGAGATGGCTTAGCCGTTAAAATACTTACCTGCAAAGTCTAACAATTTGAATTCAATTCCCCAGTACCCATGTAAAGCGAGATGCACAAGGTGATGGATGCATTTGGAGTGTGTTTGCAGTGGTTAGAGGCCCTGGAGTGCCCATTTTTTCTGTCTGTGTCTCTTCTCTCTCTCTCTCTCTCTTTTACTATTTTATTTAGTTATTTGAGAGAGAGAAAGAGGGAGAGAGAGAGAGAGAGAGGGAGAGAGAGTTGGTGTGCCAGGGCCTCCAGCCACGGCAAATGAACTCTGGACGCGTGCACCCCCTTGTGCATCTGGCTTACCTGGGGTCTTGGAGAATTGAGCTGGGATCCTTTGGCTTTGCAGGCAAACACCTTAACCTCTAAGCCATCTCTCCAGCCCCTGTCTCTTCTCTTGATCTCTCTCTCTTTCTCTCTCTCTTTGCTTGCAAATAAATAAATTATATATGTATATTTTTTACATATAAATATTATCTGTCTCTCTCTCTCTCTATATATATATATATATATAGAGAGAGAGAGAGAGAGAGAGATAGTTGGTCAGAGATTGTGCTCCCTTACCCCCACCAGGCCCAACTGCTAAATTAGTAAAATGAGCCTCCCATAAACTTCTCACCCCATATCAAGTGTTCAGTATTGAAGAATTAAGTTGTGATTTCCTCCTGGAGTACTGGTGCTTCAGAGAGAATCCTCTGGAAGTGAAAGGAGAGGTTATCTTAATGACTCCCAACCTGACTGGACAGGCCAATTACCTGGGTTTGGGAAAAACAGTATCTTAGACACCCAGACCTCACTCTACATCTCTCTATACTCCACCACCCCCAGCCAAATGAGTGACCAAGACGCTCCCACTGTTCTCCGAGCTGGGAAAACTAGGCCCCTTCAGCTTATTTATTTCTTCACTTATTCATTAACTTACAAAACTGAGGTAGGAAGATTGTCATGAGTCCCAGACCAGCTTGGTCTGCAAAATGAGTGTAAGGAAAGTGTAAGAGAAAAGTAAAAGAGAACACCGAACTTGATCTCTACAGACAGTTTATTTAGAGAAAACAGTGAGGGGCAGTAGCCTTCCCACAGGATGGAGGCTGAAGCACTGAGCCGGGCTAGGGTGCAAGTTTATAAGATCCTAAGAAAAACAGACTGTGCCAGGCAGGTACAGTTGTAAGAAAACTGTAGCTATTTGTGTCCTTGTTCTGAATAGGCTTCTTCAGCCAGAAATGTCTAAGGGAGGGTACTCAGATGGTCTCTGGTCCTTCAAGACCATCTAGGCTGAGGGAAGTACATCAATCAGGGAAAGGCGCCAAACTTAATGAGGCCAAGTGCCTCTTTTGCCTTCTTTATTGTCCATGAGCTTTAGGGATAGTTATTAACTCTTTAGCTCCCTTTAGTTTTCAGGGAAGGCTTTTAACCCTTCAATGAGACCTTTTCTTAAAAAGAAATAGGGCAGGAGGGATGGCTTAGCAGTTAAGGCATTGGCCTGCAAAGCCAAAGGACCCTGGTTCAATTCCCCATGTTAGCTAGATGCACAAGGGGGTGTAATTGTCTGGGGTTTGTTTGCAGTGGCTGGAAGCCCTGGAGCTCTCTCTCTCTCTCTCTCTCTCTCTGTCTAAATAAATAAAAATAAAATATTTAAGGCTGGGCATGGTGGCACACACCTTTAATCCCAGCACTTGGGAAGCAGAGGTAGGAGGACTGCCATGAGTTTGAGGCCACCCTGAGACTACATAGTGAATTCCAGGTCAGCCTGGGCTAGAGTGAGACTATACCTTGGAAAATCAATCAATCAATAAAAGAATTAATTAAATAAAATATTTAAAACTAGCCGGGCGTGGTGGCGCACGCCTTTAATCCCAGCACTCAGGAGGCAGAGGTAGGAGAATTGCTGTGAGTTCGAGGCCACCCTGAGACTACATAGTTAATTCCAGGACAGCCTGAGCTACAGTGAAACCCTACCTCGAAAAAAAAAAAAAAAAGAAAGAAAGAAAAAAAATATTTAAAACTAAATAAATATTCTGCATGCAGTTCAATGGGAGAAAGAGAAATCACCAGTGAAAATACTCAACAGTGGACACTGCAAGCCTTATATTTGGCCAGCCAGGCCAAATGAGCCAATGGGTACAATAGTGGCATGTCTGTCATGATGAAAACCAACTGCCCTCTAATTGGACTGGAGGCCTGCTCCATGGGAGGGAATACATCCCTGATACTGAAAACCTACAACAGGGGTAGTCATGAGCCCTAGGGGTGTAATGTCTGCTGCTGTCTGGCTAAATGCATATACTGTGCTTATCAAACTGTCCAGTAAGCACTTCTCTGAATGTTCATACCCTTATATTAATGCTACTCTCACTTTTGGTAGAGAATCTTCTCTTTTCAGATGGCAGTGACCTTGGGATGTCTCAGAAGGCATCATGGTACTGGAAAGAAGTGACCAGCGTGCTCAGTACTGTAATATCTCTATCACACCTTCCAAGGCTCAGAGTCTGTTGTGGAAGAAGTGGCAGAAAGAATGTAAGAGCCAAAGGAAGGGTAGGACTCCTTACAATATGCTCCCCCCAGACACAAAATGGCCTGGATATCTATGACCTCACAGTGCCTGACTACCTACACAAGACATAAGAGGAGGAAAAAATCATGACATCAAAATAAAAGAGAGACTGATTGAGATGGGATATGATGGAGAGTGGAGTTTCAAAGGGGAAAGTGGGGGGGAGGAAGGACATTACCATGGGATTTTTTTTAACTTTATTTTTTTATTTCAAATTTTTATTAACATCTTCCATGATTATAAAAAATATCCCATGGTTATTTTTTATAATCATGGAAGTTGTTAATAAAAATTTTGCCAAAAAAATAATTAAATTTAAAAAATAAAAATAAATAAATAAATAAATAAAGAGCTAGGGAGCTGGAAAGATTGTATAATGATTAAGGTGCTTGCCTGCAAAGCCTAATGAATCAGGCTCTGTTCCCCAACACTCACATAAAACCAAATACACAAAGTGATACATGCATCTGGAGTTAGTTTACAGCAGCTGGGTATGGTGGCAACACGCCTCTAATCCCAGCACTTGAATTCCTGCTCCTTGTGCCTCAGTCCCTAAGTGCTCCTAGATTTTTTTCTAGCGGGGGGATACAAACAGACAAATATAGCTGAGCGTGGTGGCGCTCGCCTTTAATCCCATCATTCAGGAGGCAGAGGTAGGAGGATCACTGTGAGTTCGAGGCCACCCTGAGACTACATAGTGAATTCCAGGTCAGCCTGGGCTACAGCCAGACCCTACCTCAAAAAACAAACAAAAAAATTATTTGCACAAGGAGAGAGAGAAAGAGAGAGAGAGATTAGGCATGCCAGGGCCTCTAGCCACTACAAAGGAACTCAAGATACATGCACCACTTTGTGCATCTGGTTTTACATGGGTACTGGGTAACTGAACCCAGGCCTCAGGCTTTGCAAGCAATCACCTTGAACCACTGAACCATTTCTCTAGCCCCAACAGAAGAAAATTTCTGAAGAAAGTGAGGAAGCAAGTAAGCTGTGCCCTTATCTGGGAGTGCCTTTCAGATCCTGGGCTAAGACATAGCTTTTTTATTTACTTATTAATTATTATTTATTTATTTGAGAGAAAGAGGCAGAGAGAGAAAGAGCGAGAGAGAGAAAATGGGCATGCCAGGGCCTCCAGCCACTGCAAATGAACTCCAGATGCATGCGCCCCCTTGTGCATCTGGCTTACATGAGTCCTGGAGAGTCGAACCAGGATCCTTTGGCTTTGCAGGCAAACGTCTTAACTGCTAAGCCATCTCTACAGCCCGACATAGCTTTTTTAAATGAAAAAAACTACATCTACTGTAAATCTATTCATAAATAGAATGACTGCTCTAACTTTAGGACTATTACTAAATGCCCAGAAATTTCCCATTTGACTGTTACTTTGTCCTTGAAATCATAAAACCTTTTAAAACTTAGTTGAAAATTTCTTACCAAAAGTAAACTTTTGCTGAAGTAGGTGGTCCATGCTTACAATTGCAGCACTCAGGAGGTGGAGGCAGGAAGGTCAGAAGTTGTAGGTCATCCTTGGTTACACAGTGAGTTCAAGGGGCTGGGGAGATGGCTCAGTGGTTAAAGGCACTTGCATAGTGAATTGGAGATTTGCCTGGGCTACATGAAATATTGTCTCAAAAAAAAAAAAAAAAAAAAAAAAAGTAGCCAGGCATGGTGGCGCACGCCTTTAATCCCAGTACTCGGGAGGTAGAGGTAGGAGGATTGCCATAAATTCAAGGCCACCCAGAGACTACATAGTGAATTCCAGGTCAGCAGGTCAGTTTGAGCTGGAGTGACCAAAAGAAAGTTTCCCACTGTGAGTTCAAGGCCAGCTTAAGACTATAGAGTGAATTCCAGGTCAGTATAGGCTAGACTGAGACCCTACCTTGAAAAAAACCCAAAAACAAAAACAAAAAAGTTTCTGAGCACTAAATTATGAAATACAGAAGATTGCCATTAAGCTCAGTGTACACATGAGGAAACTAATTCCCAGAGAGATGAACTGTCTTGCCTTAGGTCACACAGCTAGCTAAAAAGTGCTGGAGCCAAGTGCTGAAACTCAGGCCTTTTGACTCCAAATCCCATATTTCTTCTCTCTCTCTCATAGTTGCTATTTCAGTTCCCAAATTAGGAAAACAGCTACCCCACAGTATTTACTTACAGAATTTAAGCAACCTCTCGATGCCCTGTGAAACCACATCTGTCATATAAAAGAGAGAAATATCAACAGTGTGTTGGAAAAGCTGGTTGTGAAGTTAAACTTAAAACCAAAAGGACAGACAGCTGGCACCAGTACCCCGGCATAGGTCTCAAAGCCTGGAAGTCTAGTCGCGGCGGAAACCCTATCCCGTTTGCCACTGGGCTCCCGTACAAGGAATGCTTTCCACCTTGGGCACAGTGGATGCTGAGAAGCAGCACAGTGTCATTAAGGGCTAGAATGTATCAATACCCTAATTCAAGAAAAAGAGATATTAAATTTGATTATTTTCCCCTTGTCCCTTATTCCTCACATTTCTGTAAAAGTGTATTATCTGTTTCTTTCTCCTACTTTTTTTTCCCCTCTTTTTTTTTTTTTTTTTTTTTTTTTTTTGGTTTAGCTCAGACTGACCCGGAATTCACTATGTAGTCTCAGGGTGGCCTTGAACTCACCATGGTCCTCCTACCTCTGCCTCCTGAGTGCTGGAATTAAAGGCATGAGCCACCATGCCCAGCTTTGTTTCCTCTCTTGCTCTAATGTCTTTATTTTATTTTATTTATTTATGAGAAAGAGACAGAGAGAGAGAGAGAATGGGCATGCCAGGGCCTCTAGCCACTGCATACGAACTCCAGACACATGGGCCCCCTTGTGCATCTGTCTTACATGGGTCCTGGGGAATCAAACATGGGTCCTTTGGCTTTGCAGGCAAATGCTTTAACCGCCAAGCCATCCCTCCAGCTTTTTGTTTGTTTGTTTGTTTGTTCGAGATAGGGTTTCACTCTAGCCCAGGCTGACCTGGAATTCACTCTGTATTCTCAGGGTGCCCTTAAAGTCATGGTGATCCTACTACCTCTGCCTCCCGAGTGCTGGGATTAAAGGCCTGTGCCACCACACCTGGCTCAAAATATTTATTTTTTATTTGAGAGAGAGAGAGAGAGGCAGACACTGAGAGAGAATGAGTGTGCCAGGGCCTCCAGCCACTGCAAACGAACTCCAGACATATGTGCCACCTGTGCATCTGGCTTATGTGGGTCCTGGGGAATCAAACCATGGTCCTTTGGCTTTGCAGGCAAGCGCCTTAACCACTAAGCCATCCCTCCAGCCTGTCTCTCTTTTAAATAAATTTTAAAAAGGGAGGAGGGGTCTGGAGGGTCTGCTTAGCAGTTAAGGCACATTCCTGAGAAGCCTAAGGACCTAGATTTGATTCTCCAGGTCCCAAGTAAGCCAGTGCACGTGGTGGCGCATGCGTCTGGAGTTCATTTGCAGTGGCTAGAGGCCCTGGCGCGCCCATTCTCACACTCTTTCTCTCCCCCACCCCTTTCTCTGTCTCTAATAAATAAACAAATAAAAATAAATCTTTTTAAAAAAGGGGGGAGGGAGGGAATTACCATGGGATATTGTTTATAATTATGGGAGTTGTCGTTAAAAAATATTTTTAAAAAAGAAAGAAAAAGAAGAAGAAATAGCTGGGCGTGGTGGCTCACGCCTTTAATCCCAGCTCTGGGAGGGGGCTGGAGGCAGAAGTGGGAGGATCTTCATGAGTTTGAGGCCACCCTGAGACTACATAGTGAATTCCAAGTCAGTCTGGTCCAGAGTGAGACCCTACCTCACAAAACAAAAATAAATAAATAAAATTAAAATAAAGAAGAAAGCCAAGCATGGTTGTACACACCTTTAATCCCAGCACTCAGGAGGCAGAAGTAGGAGAATCACTGTGAGTTCAAGGCCAGCCTGGGACTACAGAGTGAGTTCCAAGTCAGCCTGGGCCAGAATGAGATACTACCTAGAAAAAAAAAAAAAAAAAAGAAAAGAAAAGAAAGAAAAAGAAGAGAAAAGAAAGGAGAGGGGAAGAGCAAAGAAAATGTGGTTTAATTCTAGATAGAAGAATTTCAAGGGATGGAGAGTTGGCTCGGTGGTGCAGGGCGCTTGCTGTGGTTAAGGCCTGGCAGCCTGGTTCGATTTTCCAGTACCCATGTAAAGACAGATGCACAGAGTGGTGCATGTATCTGGAGTTCAGTTGCAGTGGCAGGAGGCCATGGTGTGCCCATTTCTCTCTCTCAATCTCTCCCTTCTTGTTGCTTCCAAATAAATAATAAATAATAAGTAATTTGTTGTTGTTGTTTTGTTTTGTTTTTTCAAGGTAGGGTCTCGCTGTAGCCCAGGCTGACCTGGAATTCACTATGTAGTCTCAGGGTGGCCTCAAACTCCCGGTGATCCTCCTACCTCTACCTCTAGAATGCTGGGATTAAAGGTGTGCGCCACCATGCCCAGCTAAATAAAAATATTTTATAAAAAAGAATTTTGAGGCCTGGTATGGTGGCACACGCCTTTAATCCTAGCACTTGGGAGGCAGAGGTAGGAGGATCACCATGAGTTCGAGGCCACCCTGAGACTACATAGTGAATTCCAGGTCAGCCTGAACTAGAGTGAGACCCTACCTCGAAAAACAAAAACAACAACAACAAAAAAATTAATTTCAAATAATTTTTTGTAGCTACTCTGTCCTCAAGAATGGGAAATAGACCTTCTAGTCCTTGAGTCAGGCCAGCATATAGAAGTCACTTTCTTTCTAGTACAGTATGGGAAGGAGCAGGGAGGGGCTGGCTCTACAATGGAGACACCTAACACACATCAGCCAGATGACCAAGGTAAACATCATCTGTCCATCCATGGTGATGAGATAAAACGGCACTCTACCTCTTTGGTCTTCCTCCCAGGACCCTAGAAACATAGTCTTATCACAAGGAAAACAGTCACATTCACATAGTAAGATACCTACCTCTCCCCCCACCAAAAAAAAGAAGATTTAGCCTGCCATTTCAGAGCTTCCTTACCTAATGCAACTTACTAAAACTGACACAAAATGAAAAAGAAATCATAATTACCCTGTAGCTATTACAGATACTTAATTTCTTATTAAAAACACATCTTCCTCAGGGGCTGGAGAGATGGCTTAGAGGTTAAGGCACTTGCTTGCAAAGCCAAAGAACCCAGGCTCAATTCCCCCATTACCTACATAAAACCCAGATGCACAAGGTGGTGTATGTGTCTGGAGTTCATTTGCAGTGGCTAGAGGCTCTGGTGTGTCCATTATCTATCTGTGTCTATCTGCCTCTCTCCCCCTCTCAAACAAATAAATAAAAATACACCCCTTAGCTGGACATGGTGATGCATACATTCACGTAATACTGGCACTTGGGAGACTGAGGCAGAAGGATCTCTATAAATTTAAGGCTAGCCTTGACCACAGTGTAAGATCTTGCCTCAAAATAATAATAAAATAGGGCTTGAGAGGTGGCTTAGCGGTTAAGTGCTTGCCTGTGAAGCCTAAGGACCCTGGTTCAAGGCTCGATTCCCCAGGACCCACGTTAACCAGATGCACAAGGGGGCGCACGCATCTGGAGTTCCTTTGCAGTGGCTGGAGGCCCTGAAACACCCATTCTCTCTCTCTCTTTGCCTCTTTCTCTCTGTCTGTCGCTCTCAAATAAATAAATAAAAATAAACAAAAATTTAAAAAATAATAAAATAAATCAGTAAACACAGCCAGGCATGGTGGCACACGCCTTTCATCCCAGCACATAGGAGGCAGAGGTAGGAGGGTTGCTGTGAGTTTGGGGCCACTCTGAGACTACATAGTGAATTCCAGGTCAGCCTCGGCCAGAGCAAGACCCTACCTTGAAAAAACCAAAACAAAAAAAAAAAAGCAAGAACCAGTGGGCAAAAGAGCTATGGAGCTGGACACCTGGCTTTCCACTCCAGCCACTAAAAGTGAGCACATGGGGCACTGCCTGGGCACATACAAGTGTGTATGACACACACACACAGAAAAGAAAAAAAAAAAGAACCCATCTAGCCAAACGGACATTTGCTGCCACCAGACATCATGGTGTTTTTCGTTATCCCCCTACAACACGTTACATGTCATTGGTGAGCCTGGTTTCCTCCCTTGGAATGTCTTTCCAACTCCCTTTGCCTGTACAAGTCCTTAGGATGGATAAGAATAGAGATTCTCAAATGATCCAAGGCTTAGGCTCTAGTCTTTTATCGCCTGTCTCTAAAGACAAGTTCAATCCTGAGTCGAGAACACAAAACACCAGAAGACATCAGAGCTGGCACTGTACACACACGTTAAGCCCAGCATAATGCACACAAAAGCAACGTCAACACAGAGCAGTGTTTCCACTTAGTGAAACAGAAAGCAGAAGTGTGCAAAACAGTGAGACGAGTTTTTAAAAGGTTAAAATAAATAAATAAATAAAACCGACAGAGAATATCAAAAACAGCCTTACATGGGACCTTATTGCTGAAGACTCCGCATACTTGGGCTGCAAGGCCACTGAGAAATCCTGCTGGAACTGAGCTGATATCCTCCTCCATGTAGAGCAGCTGACAGAAAGCTGGAAGAAGCCATTCTACATGCAGTTCAATGGGAAAAAGAGATACCACCAGTGAAGATACTCAACAGTGGACACTGCAAGCCTTATATTTGGCCAGCCAGGCCAAATGAGCCAACGGGTGTAATAGTGGCATGTCTGTCATGGTGGAAACCAACCGCTCTCTACTTGTACTGGAGGCCCGCTCCATGGGAAGGGAATACATCCCTGATACTGAAAACTTAAAACAGGGGTAGTCATGAGCCCTAGGGATGTTAACGTCTGCTGGTGTCTGGCTAAATGTATATACTATGCTCATCAAACTGCCCAGTAAGCACTTCTCTTAATGTTCATACCCTTATATTAATGCTACTCTCACTTTTGGTAGAGAATCTTCTCTTTTCAGATGGCAGTGACCTTAGGACGACTCAGAAGGTATCATGGTGCTGGAAAGAAGTGACTAGAGTACCTAGTAACATCTCGATCACACCTTCCAAGGCTCAGGGTCTAATGCAGTAGAGGTGGCAGAAAGAATGTAAGAGCCAAAGGAAGGGTAGGACTCCTTACAACGTGCTCCCTCCAGGCATAAAATGGCCTGGATATCCATGACCTCATAGTGCCTGACACTACCTACACAAGACCATCATAATAAGAGGGAAAGATCATGACATCAAAATAAAAGAGAGACTGATTGAGATGGGGAGGGGATATGATGGAGAATGGAATTTCAAAGGGGAAAAGGGGGGAGGGAGGGTATTACCAGGGGATATTTTTTATAATCATGGAAAATGTTTTAAAATTTTGAGAAAAAATAAAATAAAATAAAATAAAAATTTGGAAAAAAAAAAAAACAGCCTTACATGGCACTCAACACTTCAGCAGATAATTATTCAGAATTTACAATGAGCTAAGCATTGTAATATCAGGTCCTGGGTATAGACCTGGTTAACCCTTGCTTTGTAGAACCTACCGTCTGCTGCAGAAACAGACAGGAAACTGGTGTGCAGAGCTGTAAATTGTGATTAACATTCTTGGTGAAAAAAAAAAAATCCATGGGCTGGGGAGAGAGCCGAATGGCTAAAGTGCTTGCCTCATAAGCAGGACAACCTGAGTTTGATCCCCAGTAGCCACATCTTCATGGTTGGGGACCCTAGAGCTTTCTGGCCAGCCGGGCTAGCTAATTGGTGAGCACCAGGCCAATGAGAGACCTGTCTCAAAAAGAGGTAGAGAGGCTAGAGAGACGGCTAAGCACTTAAAGTTGCCTGTGTGCAAAGCCTAATGGCCTGGGTCAATTCCCTAGTAGCCACATAAAGTCAGACGCACAAAGACACACGTGTCTGGAGCCATGAGTTCAAGGCCATCCTGAGACTACATAGTGAATTCCAGGTCAGCCTCGGCTAGAGTGAGACCCTACCTTGAAAAAAACCAAAAAAGAGAAAAAAAAAAAAAAAAAAAAAAGACAGGGCATTGGGGCACACACCTTTAATCCCAGCACTCGGGAGACAGAGGTGGGAGTATTGTCATGAGTTCGAGGCCACTCTGAGACGACATAGTGAATTCCAAGTCAGGCTGAGCTAGAGTGAGACCCTCCCCTGGGGGGGAAAAAAAAAAAAGGCACGAGCCACCACACCTTGCTTTTGAAAGCTTTTTTATTGACAGCTTCCATAATTATAGACAATAAACCATGATAATTCCCTTTCCGACCCTACTTTCCCCTTCACAAATCCACCCTCCATCATACTCCTCCCCCTCTCAATTAGTCTCTCTTTTATTTTGATGTCATCATCTTTTCCTCCTATTATGAGGATCTTATGTAGGTAGTACCAGGCACTGCAAGTCATGAATATCCAGGCCATTTTGTGTCTGGAAGATTGCATTGTAGGCAGTCCTACCCTTCCTTTGGCTCTTACATTCTTTCCATAACCTCTTCTACAATGGACCCTGAACCTTGGAGGGTGTGATAGAGATGTCTCAGTGCTAAACCTCCTCTGTCACTTCTTAGCACTCTGGTGCCTTTTGAGTCATTTCATTGGTCACTGCCATCTGAAAAGAGAAGCTTCTCTAACCAAAAGTGAGAGTAGGTAGCATTAATATATGGGTATGGGGCTGGGGAAATGGCTTCGCAGTTAAGGTGTTTGTTTGCCTGCAAAGCCTAAGGACCCCTGTTCAATTTCCCAGGACCCACGTAAGCCAGATGCACAAGGGGGCGCATGCGTCTGGAGTTCATTTGCAGTGGCTGGAGGCCCCTGGCATGCTCATTCTCTCTTTCTCTCTGCTTCTCCCTCTCTCTCTCTCAAATAAATAAAGAAAGAAAATATTTAAATATATATACATATATAGGTATGAACGTTAGGAAAAGTGCTTACCCTACCTCAAAAAAAAAAAAAAAAAAAGTGAGCTGGGAGTGGTGGCACACGCCTTTAATCCCAGCAGTGGGTGGGCAGAGGTAGGAGGATTGCCATGAGTTAAAGGCCACCCTGGGACTACAGAGTAAGTTTCAGGTCAGTCTGAGCTAGAGTGAGACTCTACCTCAAAAAACAAAACAAGGGCTGGAGAGATGGCTTAGCGGTTGAGTGCTTGCCTGTGAAGCCTAAGGACACCGGTTCGAGGCTCGACTCCCCAGGACCCACGTTAGCCAGATGCACAAGGGGGCGCACGCGTCTGGAGTTCGTTTGCAGTGGCTGGAGGCCCTGGCGCGCCCATTCTGTCTCCCTCTCTCTATCTGCCTCTTTCTCTCTGTCTGTCTCTCTCAAATAAATTAATAAAAAAAAAAAAAGAAAGAAAGAAAGAAAGAAAGAAAGAAAGAAAGAAAGAAAGAAAGAAAAGAAAAGTGCTTACAGGGCAGTTTGGTGATCATAATATATGCATGGAGCCAGAGAGCAGATGTTATACCCCTAGGGCTTATGACCTCCCCCATCATAGGTTTTCAGTACCAGGCTTGTATTCTCTCTTGTGGAGCAGGCCTCCAGTCCAATTAGAGAGGGGTTGGTTTCTCCCATCACAGACATGCCACTATTGCACCCGTTGGCTCATTTGGCCTGGCTGGCCATTCTTTTTTTTTTTTGGCTTTTCGAGGTAGGGTTTCACTGTAGTCCAGGCTGACCTGGAATTCACTCTGTAGTCTCAGGGTGGCCTCGAACTCATGGCGACCCTCCTACCTCTGCCTCCCAAGTTCTGGGATTAAAGGTGTGCACCACCACGCCTTGCATGGCTGGTCATTCTTAAGGCTTGCAATGTCCACTGCTGTTTATCACCGCTGATGACTTCTCTCTCCCTTAGGCCTGCATGCAGCATAGCTTTTTCCAGCTTTCCGTCAGCTGGTACACAGGGAGGAGGTTTTCAGTTGAGTTCCAGCTTGATTTCTCAGTGACCTGAAGCCCCAGCATGTGGAGTCTTCAGTAACAGCGTCTTACCATCTAGGTCTGGTGGGAAACCAAGAGCCTTGGCAATGGCCTATAATGTTTTGGGGGCATCTGGGACCTCTCTGGATAGCAACTCACTGGAAGGTATACCATCCCTGGCACTGAAATTTTTTTTTTGTTTTTTCGAGGTAGGGCCTCACTCTAGGGCAGGATGACCTGGAATTCACTATGGAGTCTCAGGGTGGCCTTGAACTCACAGCAATCCTCCTACCTCTGCCTCCTCAGTACTGGTATTAAAGGCATGCACCACCACGCCCAGCTTGAAATTTTTTTAGTCCCTACCTCGAAAAACCAAAAAAAAAAAAGAAAGAAATGTTTTTTAGTAACAATCTATGGCTTCTGGGTGTGACATTACCAAAAGCCTTTTTGTTGTTGTTGTTGTTGTTGTTTTGTTTTGTTTTTCAAGGTAGGGTGTCTCTCTAGCCCAGGCCAACCTTGAAATCACTTGGAAGTCTCAGGATGGCCTTGAACTCATGGTGATCCTCCTACCTCTGCTGCCTCCTGAGTGCTGGGATTAAAGGCGTACACCACTTCCCTGCTCAAAGTCTTTTTTTTTTTTTTTTTTTTTTTTAATTAATGGGACGTAGGGTAGGTAGATAGGGCTCAGAGAGAATTTTTTTTTTTTTTTTTTTTTTTTTTTTTTTTTTTTTGGTTTTACGAAGTAGGGTCTCACTCTAGCCCAAGCTGACCTGGAGTTCACTATGGAGTCTCAGGGTAGCCTCGAACTCATGGAGATCCTCCTACCTCTGCCTCCCAAGTGCTGGGATTAAAGGCATGCGCCACCACGTCCGGCTTCAGAGAGAATATTTTGCCATGGGTTCGGTCTATATCACTGCAAAAATAGATAAATTGGTGGTCAGGAAAGGCCACTCTGGGGAAATAAAATTCTTCACAGGATGAAAAGACACAAGCTCCGGGGTGAAGGACACCCCACCTGATCTCCTTGCTTCCACCCTTGCACTCCTACTTCTTAGGTTCTGCGCAGTCGCAAGAAAACCCCCTTGAAAACACGCCATGTCATAAAACTCAAACCTCTGCTCTACTAAAGATTCTCTGGTGGCTTCTCATCTTTCTTAGAATAAAGACCAAAGACCTCACAGTAGTTTACAAGGTCTTGCAAAGTGCAAAGTCTGCTGCCTCCTCTCCCACTGTCCTGACCTGCCTCCCACACCTCTGCCTCTGCTTATTCTCCTCAGCTCCACATGTCTTCTTCAACAAGGAAAATCCTGTCTCAGAGCTTCTGCATTTGCTGTCCCCTCTCCTGGAGTGCTCCTCCCTGTCATATTTATAAGGCTAGCTCCCTCTCTGTGTCTCAGGTTCAAATCCTCATATAAGCCTTTTTTTTTTTTTTTTTTAAGAGAGAGAGGGAATTGGGTACCAAGGGCCTCAGCCATTCACTCAAACTCCAGACCCTTGCTCCACCTAGTGAGCATGCGCGACCTTGCACTTGCCTCACCTTTGTGAGTCTGGTTTACTTGGGATCTGGAGAGTCAAACATGGGTCCTTAGGCTTCGCAGGCAAGTGCCTTAACAGCAAAGCCATTTCTCCAGCCCTATATATTTTCTTTCTTTCTTTCTTTCTTTCTTTCTTTTTTTTTTTTTTTTTTGAGAGAGAGAGAGAAAGGGGGGAAAGGAGAGGGGGAAAGGGAGAGGATGGGTGTGCCAGAGCCTCTGGGCACTGCAAATGAACTCCAGACCTTGTGACTTTGCAGACAAGTGCCCTAACTGCTAATCCATCTCCCGCACCTTAGTCCTTTTATTTTTTCTCTCACTTTTTATTTATTTATTTGAGAGCAACAGACAGAGACAGAAAGAGGCAGATAGAGAGAGAGGGAGAAGCCGGGCGTGGTGGCGCACGCCTTTAATCCCAGCACTCGGGAGGCAGAGGTAGGAGGATCGCCGTGAGTTCGAGGCCACCCTGAGACTCCATAGTGAATTCCAGGTCAGCCTGGGCTAGAGTGAGACCCTACCTCGAAAAACCAAAAAAAAAAAAAAGAGAGAGAGAGGGAGAATGGGCGTGCCAGGGCCTCCAGCCACTGCAATCGAACTCCAGATGTGTGCGCCCCCTTGTGCATCTGGCTAACGTGGGTCCTGGGGAATCGAGCCTCGAACCGGGGTTCTTAGGCTTTACAGGCAAGCACTTAACCACTAAGCCATCTCTCCAGCCCCTTAGTCCTATTTTTTTTTTTTTTTTTCGAGGTAGGGTTTCTAGCTCAGGCTGACCTGGAATTCACTATGTAGTCTCAGGGTCCCTCGAACTCATGGTGATCCTCCTACCTCTGCTTCCCGAGTGCTGGGATTAAAGGCATGCACCACCACGCCTGGCCCCCTTAGTCCTTTTCTTAAGAAAATATTTTTATTTACTCATTTGCTAGCAGAGAAAGATAGAGAGGAGAGAGAAAAAGACAGAATGGGCACAGCAGGGCTTCCAGCCACTACAAACAAACTCCAGCAACATGCACCACTTCACATATCTGGTTGTAAGTTGGTACTGGGGAATCAAACCTAGATCATTAGGTTTTGAAGCAGGTGCCTTAACTGCTGAGCTATCCCTCCAACCCTATCCTTTTTATCCCCCTGGGTTCACTTGTAGCCTAGGCTGACCTGGAATTCACTATGTAGTCTCAGGGTGGCCTCGAACTCACAGCTATGCTCCTACCTCTGCCTCCCAAGTGCTGACATTAAAGGCATGCACCACCACGTCCAGCACTGATTTATTTATTTATTTTGGTATTTCAAGGTAGCTCTTGCTCTAGCCCAGGCTGACTTGGAATTCACTGTAGTCTCAGGGTGGCATTGAACTCTCAGTGATCCTCCTACCTCTATCTCCCAAGTGCTGGGATTAAAGGCTCCTGGCACACTGATTGTTTTAAGTCTTAAGATCCAATTGTAAAAGCCTTAGCCAAGGGCTGGAGAGATGGTTTAGCGGTTAAGCACTTGCCTGTGAAGCCTAAGGACCCCAGTTCGAGGCTCGATTCCCCAGGACCCACGTTAGCCAGATGCACAAGGGGGCACACGCGTCTGGAGTTTGTTTGCAGTGGCTGGAGGCCCTGGCGCGCCCATTCTCTCTCTCTCTCTCTGCCTCTCTCTCTCTCTGTCTGTTGCTCTCAAATAAATAAATAAAAATAAACAACAACAACAAAAAAAAGCCTTAGCCAAATCAACTGGGCCCAGTGATCTTGGTCTATGTACTACTGTTAACTCTTTTTCTGTTTTTTATTTACTTTATTTTATTTTTTGGTTTTTCGAGGTAGGGTCTCACTCTAGCTCAGGCTGACCTGGAATTCACTCTGTAGTCTCAGGGTGGCCTCAAAATCACTTCGATCCTTCTACCTCTGCCTCCTAAATACTGGGATTAAAGGCATGCACCACCATGCCTGGCTTCTTCTTCTTCTTCTTCTTTTTTTTTAAAGTTCATTTCTGCTGTGTGTGGTGGTGCACGCTTTTAATCCCAGCTCTTGGGAGGCAGAGGTAGGAGGATTGCTACGAGTTCCAGTCCACCCTGAGACTCAGAGTGAATTCCAGGTCAGCCTGGGTTAGAGCGAGACTCTACCTCGAAAAACCAAAAAGAAAAAAAGAGGCAGAGGTAGGAAGATCACTGTGAGTTCCAGGCCACCCTGAGACTACACAGTGAATTCCAGGTCAGCTTGAGCTAGAGTGAGACCCTGCCTCAGAAAACCAAAAAAAAAAAAAAAAAAGAAAAAAAAAGTTAATTTATTTTTATTGTTTATTATTTATTTATTTAAGAGAGAAAGAGAAAGGCAAATAGAGGAAGAGAATGGATGCCAGGGCCTCTAGCCACCACAACTGAACTCCAGACACATGGGCCACCGTGCATCTGGCTCCACATGGGTACTGGGGAACTGAACCCAGGTCCTTTGGCTTTTGCCAGCAGTCGCTTTAACCGCTGAACCATCTCTCCAGCCCTTACTGTAGACTCATCAACTCCATTATCTGGTATTGTCTAGGAACTTAGTTTTGCCAGCCTTTCCTTGTCATAGTCACTTGTTCTTTTCCAAGGCACCATTGCACACCTTTCATTTTTCTTTTTCTTTTTTTCTTAACCTTTCATTTTTTTGGAGAGCTTTTATTCTGGACAATGGGAATGATGGCTGGTGCTTTATCTGTAGCTAAGATTCTAAACAGTGAAAGTAATTCAATTAACTCAAGCAGTAGTGAATTTTTAATTGACAAATGAGACAGACAGACAGCTGGAGGAGAGGGGGAGGGACAGGGAGCAGGTGCCCTGGGAAATACAGGAAAAAGGGCTGGAGAGATGGCTCAGCAGTTAAGGCGCTTGTCTGCAAAGCCTAAGGACTCAGGTTCGCTTCTGCAGGTCCACGTAAGCCAGATTCACAAGATGGCGCACGCATTTGGAGTTTGTTTGCTGTGGCTAGAGGCCCTGGCATGCCCATTCTCACTCTCTCTTCTCTCTAATACATAAATAAATAAAAATATCTTTAAAAAAAGAAATATAAGAAAAAGAGGGACAGACTAGAAATTCAAATTGAGGGTGGCAAAGATGACTTATGAGTCTAATTTTCTCCCTCCTCCTCCTCTTCCTCTTTCTCCTCATCCGCTTTTCTCTCTTTCTTTTCTTTGTTATTTTCAGTGCTGGCCATCAAACCCAGGGCCATCCACATGCTAAGCAAGCATGTTGCCATTGACCTATATCCCAAGCCATTAGTTTTATTTTTATTTATTTTTGATTTTTTGAGGATGGTCTCGCTCTAGTCCAGGCTGACCTGGAATTCACTATGTAGTCTTAGGCTGACCTTGAACTCACGGCAATCCTCCTACCTCTGCCTCCCAAATGATGAGATTAAAGGCATGCGCCACCACACCCGACTTTATTTTATTTTATTTTTATTGTTTTGGCTTTTTGAGGTAGGGTCTCTCTTTAGCCCAGGCTGACCTGGAATTTACTATGTAGTCTCGGGGTGACCTTGAACTCATAGCGATCCTCCTACCTCTCTGCCCCTGGAGTGCTGGGACTAAGGGTATGCACCACCACACCCAGCTATATTTTTTAACTTTTTGTTTATTTTTTTTAATTTAAATTTTTATTTTCCAAATAACTTTTTATTTATATTTATTTATTTGCAAACAGACAGCAAGAGAGACAGAGAGAAGAGAGACAGACAGAGAGGGAATGGACCCACCAGGGCCAGTAGCCACTGCAAAGGAACTCCAGAGGCATGTGCCCCTTGTACACCTGGCTTACGTGGGTCCTGGGGAATGGAATCTGGGTTCTTTGGCTTCGCAGGCAAACGCTTTAACACCAAAGCCATCTCTCCAGCCCTAATTTTGTTTTTCTGAGGTGAGCTAAAGTGTCACGCTAGCCCCTAGGACACATTGACCTGGAATTAACTCTCTAGTCTCAGGCTGGCCTCAAGCTCAAAGTGATCCTCCTACCTTTGCCTCCTAAGTGCTAGGATTAAAGGCTTGTGCCAGCACACCTAGATTTTTAAGGGAGGATTTCACTCTAGCTCAGGCTGACCTGGAATTCACTATGTAGTCTCAGAGTGCCCTCGAACTCTTGGCAATCCTCCTACCTCTGCCTCCCGAGTGCTGGGATTAGAGGCTAAAACAAGGTCTTGCTATGTTGCAAGAATGGCTTTGAATTTAAGAGCATCTGGCTCACCTCCTCCAAGCCTGGGTGGCAGGTGTACATCACCATCCCTACCTGTGAGCGGAGATTTTGGGCCACCAAAAATATAAGCTTTGTCACAGTTGACTTTACAAGGAGCAGAAAGAACCCAGTGATGTCTTTGCCAAGGATGAGGCAACAGGTTCCCAATGCCAGTGCCATGTTGGCAGCCCTGGTTGCCAAGTCAGCCCCTTGTTAGCCTTGTTAGGCACTGCCACTTGCGAGAATCTCTTGCCGGCTGTGGTGGCGAAGGCCGGTAGGAAATTGCTGAAGAGGTGGAGGCAGGAGGATCAGGAATTCGAGGACAGCCTGGGCTACACATAAAAAAAAAAAGTCAGCCTGAGCTAGAGTGAGATCCTACCTCCAAAAAAAAAAAAAAAAAAAAAAAGAAAGTCTTGAGAAAGCCCTCATTTTGAGGTTTTATTTATTTTTATGTATTTTTTTCCAAGGTAGGGTCTCACTCTAGCTCAGGCTCACCTGGAATTCACTCTGTAGTCTCAGGGTGGCCTTGAGCTCATGGCGATCCTCCTATCTCTGCCTCCCTGAGTGCAGGGATTAAAGCCGTGTGCCACCATGCCCGGCTTATTTATTTATTTTCTTGCTTTTTTTTTTTATTTCAAGGTAGGGCCTAACTCTAGCCCAGGCTGACCCAGAGCACTGTAGTACCAGGCTGGACTCAAACTCACAGTAATCCTTCTACCTCAGCCTCTGGAATGCTGGGACTAAAGGCATTACCATGCCCAGCCTCATTTTGCGTTTTTCTACATAAACTTTGAGATAACATTTGAATGAAATATGCAACTTTTTGTTGTTGTTGTTGTTTTTTGAGGTAGGGTGTCACTCTGGCCCAGGCTGACCTGGAATTCACTATGTAGTCTCAGGGTGGCCTTGAACTCACGGCGATCCTCCTACCTCTGCCTCCCGAGTGCTGGGATTAAAGGCGTGCACCACCACACCCGGCTCAGATATGCAACTTTTTAAGTTCTATTTCATCAACAAAAAATTCTTGATTTATCTGAAGGTGAGGAAAAAAGATGTTTCCAGATCTTCAAATGACAGAAATGGGCATTCCTACAGAGAGGACATGTCCCTTGGCAACTTCCTCTGAGAATGTTAAGGGCAGTTCCACCCTCATCTTCCTCTTTTTTTTTCTAAAATTTTTATTTGTTAATTAGAGAAAGAAAGGCAGAAAAACAGACAGACAGACACATACACTGACAGAGAGAGGGAAGGAGGGAGAATGGACATGTCAGGATCTCCTGCCACTGTAAGCAAACTGTAGACACATGCACCACTTTGAGTCTTTATGTGGGTACTGGGTAATTAAACCCAGGCCATCAGGCTTTGCAAGCAAGTGCCTTTAACCACTGAGCCATCTCCTCAGCCCCTTGTTCCCCTTTGATAAAAGCTTTGTCTCCCCAGCTCAGATCACTCTTCTCTGTATCCATGGGAATTGCTCCTGCCTGGAACTCAGACAAGCAAAATGTTCCTATCTGGCAGCTGATCCTGGGAAGGCAGCTGACTAAATCTTTCCTCTTGAGAGGCACCTTTTTTATTTGAATGTGGCACCCACATAACCTATCTAGGGTTTATCTGGGAGTAAACTTCATAACCAAAGATCCTAATATTTTATTTTATTTTTATTTATTTATTTTTGTTTTCTGAGGTGGGATCTCACACTAGCTCAGGCTGACCTGGAATTCACTATGTAGTCTCAGGGTGGCCTTGAACTTTCACCGATCCTACCTCTGCCTGCCGAGTGCTGGGATTAAAGGTGTGCGCCACCATGCCTGGCCAAATCCCAGTATTTTAAAGACACACGTTATCTAGCTAGGTATGGTGGTGCACAGCTTTAGTCCCAGCACTCTGGGAGACTGAGGTAGGAGGGTTTCTGTCAATTTGAGACCAGTCTGGGGTTAAAGAGTGAGTTCCAAGTCAGCCTGGGCTAGAGTGAGATCCTGTCTCAAAAAACACAACTAAACAAAAAACAACAGTAAAAGAGGAGCTGGGGAGAAAGCTCAGCAGTTAAAGGAGCTTGTTTGCAAAGCATACCAGCCTGGGTTTAATTCCCCAACATCCACATAAAGCCAGACACACAAAGTGGCATCTGGAGTTTGTTTGCAGAGACAAGAGGCCCTGGCATGCCTATTTTTTCTCTCTCTCTCTCTCTCTCAAATGTATATTGGTTTGTCTTTTTGTTTGTTTGTTTGTTTGTTTGTTTTTTCAAGGTAAGGACTCTCTCTAGCCCAGGCTGACCTGGAATTCACTATGTAGTCTCTGTGTGGCCTCTAACTCATGGCTGTCCACCTACCTCTGTCTCCCAAGTGCTGGTATTAAAGGCATGCACCACCATGCCCAGCACTTAAAAAAAAAAAAAAATCTTTAAAAGAACCTTAATCTTGAAAAGCCCTCACGGGCTTCCTAATCCAAGCAATTCAGGAGAAAGCATGGGCCCTTTCCTCTCTCCTGACTGCCTCCCGCTCCAGTGAGTTTGTCAGGATGAAAGGATGGGCTACCGGGGTATCATCAACTGCTTGGGGGCGGGGATTGAGGAATAAAAGGGGTTCCGGAACCCTACTAAGTACATGTAAGTATTAACTATAAATGGAAGAATAAAGAGCTGGTGAACCATTTCTTTAGAACTTTTAGTAAGACCAGCTGGAACCATCAAACCCCGCAGTGAATACTCATGGCGATATTCCATCCCAGGAAAGCTTCTCTGGGCAGGGGTGTATTCTTATCTGGATATACTAGGATTATGTGCTACCATTCAAACACGTTGGGGAGAGACAATATCCATTTTCCTACCGACATCAAGGCAGCCTTTTAAGTTTAGCCAGACATTTATTTCGGTTTGTGTAATAAAAACGCGAGGTGGGAGAACTGTGCCTAACAAAAATAAAAGTCATTGTGCGCCCAAAGTTTCCCACTAAAAGCCACTTTTGAAGCACTTTGCTGCGCCCGGCACAGTCACCTCGGCAATCCTCACATTCAGGCAGGTTGGCCGTGAACAAAAGCCGACTTGCTTCACGCGCAACAGCCCTAAAAACCTCCGCTTTCAGGACAAAAAAGTCTTCCTCGGCAGTGCTTTCGACGTGGCTCTGGTGAAGGGCCATTCACGCACTTCCAACCCTCTTTCTCCTGGGAGACAAAGGCACCTTTGGGCTGAAGTGACACAGGAGAGTTAGCATCAGATTTGTTATCGACATTGCAGCCTTCAATTTCAGCAAGAGGCTAAATCTGTCTATTCCGACTACAGGAAGGCAGCCTTTAGTACCCTTGGAGCGCTTGGCCAATTATGCACCTGCAAACATACCATACAAGACATTTCGGGTTCCTAAGCACTTTGAAAGCCGATACTTAAACAGTCTCAAGGGATCCTATCACCCACTTTGGATAATAGCTGCTTTGGAATCTGTTATTGGCACCAGAAAAAGAAAGAGTCCTCTGAAGTCATTCTAAAGCCATTTTTATTGTGCGTTTCCAAACAAAGAAAGAACTTCTGTTACAGAATCAGGATGGAAAGTCAAACTCATCTCGTCTAAGAGTCAATTACCCTGGCAATTTTGTGAAGGGATGGAAATGAGTGCTGGGGCGTGGGGGTGGGGAGAGGCGTGGGGAGGGGGGACTGGCTTTGAAAACTCCCCTGGGAGAAGGGTGTTCCCACCGACTCTAAACCCTCACCGTTACTACAGAGGGCCCTCTGTGGCTTTCTGGCTATAAACTTTTTATGATTATTAACTGGGGAAATCTAGAATATGTGGAATTTTAACAATTGGCTTTTAACCTCCATTTGCCTCTTCCTGAGGAGCTCGTTTGCGTGGCGTGTAACCCACTTGAAGCTCGGAATTTGTGCTGGCGATCCTGATAGTCCTTGCTGAAAAGCTACCTTCTCATATGTCTGACCGCCAATAAAGAGGCAGATGCCCCATGAGCTGTTTATCCCAGGAAAGAAATACATGTGGGAAAAGAAGCAATTTTCTTCTCATGGCAATTAAATTAAGTCATGACCACCTGTTGTGGGGTTAGCCTGCCACCTGCTGTTCAAACGAGGTACAACAGCAGAGAAATGGGGACCATCCATCTGAGAAAGGTTTTTTGTTGTTGTTTTTGGTTTTTCGAGGTAGGGTCTCACTTTAGCCCAGGGTGACCTGGAATTCACTATGTAATCTCAGGGTGGCCTCGAACTCACGCCGATCCACCTAATTCTGCCTCACAAGTGCTGGGATTAAAGGCGTGTGCTACCACGCCCGGCTTTTTTGTTTGTTTGTTTGTTTGTTTGTTTGTTGTGTTTTGTTTTTTCGAGGTAGGGTCTCACACTAGCTCAGGCTGACCTGGAATTCACTAAGTAGTCTGAGGGCAGCCTCAAACTCATGGCGATCCTCCTACCTCTGCCTCCTGAGTGCTGGGATTAAAGGTCTGCAGCAACATGCCCAGCTAAGGTTTTGGTTATAGTTAAAATCTTTCTCTCCATCCTTTCTCCTTCTCTCCCTCCCTCCCTTCTTCCCTCCTTCACTTATTCCTTCCTTCCATAAATCACTAATTTACTATATACACAAACGTATTCATAAAAATATAAAATGTAGTCAGGCATGATGGCTCACACCTTTAATCTAAGCACTCAAGAGGCTGAGGTAGGAGGATCACTATGAGTTCAAAATCAGCCTGGGCTACAGAATGAATTCTAGGTAGGTCTGAGTTAGAGTGAAACTCTGCCTTAAAAAGAGGGGGAGGTACTAGAGGGATGGCTTAGCGAATAAGGCGCTTGACTGCAAAGCCAGAGGACCCAGATTCAATTCCCCAGGACCCACGTAAGCCAGATGCACAAGGGGGCACATGTATCTGGAGTTTGTTTGCAGTGGCTGGAGGCCCTGGTGTGCCCATCCCCCCCTCCTGCTCTCAAATAAATAAATAAAATATATTAAAAAGAGAGTGAGAGGGCTGGAAAGATGGTTTAGCAATTAAGATGTTTGACTGCAAAGTCAAAGGATCCTGGTTCAATTCTCCAGGACCCATGTAAGCCAGTTGCACAAGGGGGAGCATGTGTCTGGAGTTCATTTGCAGTGGCTGGAGGCCCTGGCATGCCCCTTCTCTCCCTTTCTCTCTCTCTCTCTCTCTCTTCCTGCCTCTTTCTTTCTCTCAAATAAATGAAATATTAAAAGAGAGAGAGAGAGAGAGAGAGAATATGCCTGTAATTTCGGCACTGAGGAAGCGGAGGCAGGAGGCTCAGGAGTAGTACAAGGCGTGGACTACAGAGCAAGTCTGCACACTCTTGGGCTGGAGAGATGGCTCCGTGGCCGCCATCCAACGCTTGCCACCCAAACTTGAGCACCTGAGTTTGTATCTCTAGAACCCAAGTAAGTGCCTGCCCTAGTGACAGTCACCTGCAAGCCCACTGCTGGGAAGGCAGACAGGAGGCACCCGCAGGCTTGTTGGGTAGCTAGTCTACGGAACAGAACTGATGAGCTCTAGGTTCAGAAAGAGATCCTGTCTCGGCCGGTCGTGGTGGCACATGCCTTTAATCCAAGCACTGGGGAGACAGAGGGAGGAGGGAGGATTGCTATGAGTTCGAGGCCACCCTGAGACTACATAGTAAATTCCAGGTCAGCCTGGGCTAGAGGGAAATCCTACCTCAAATAAAATTAAATAAAATTAAAATCCAGGTGTGGTGGCACATGCCTTTAATTCCAGCACTCAGGAAGCAGAGGTAGGAGAATCACCATGAGTTCAAGACCACCCTGAGACTACATAGTGAATTCCAGGTCTGCCTGAGCTAGAGTGAGACCCTACCTTGAAAACCCAAAATGAATAAATAAATAAACGAATAAACAAAAATCAACCAATAAGATGGAAGGCTGGAGAGATGGTTCAGCAGTTAAGGCACTTGCTTGAAAAGCCTGATGAAGCCGGGCGTGGTGGCACATGCCTTTAATCCCAGCACTGGGGAGGCAGAGGTAGGAGGATCGCCGTGAGTTCGAGGCCACCCTGAGAATGCAGAGTGAATTCCAGGTCAGCCTGAGCTAGAGTGAGACCCTACCTCGAAAAACCAAAAAAAAAAAAAAAAAAAAAAAAAAAAAAAAAGAAAAGCCTGATGGTCCGGTTCAATACCCCAGAACCCACATATAGCCAGATGTACAAAGTGGCACATGTGTCTCAAGTTTGTTTGCAAGGACAAGAGGTCCTGGCACACCTATTCACAATCTTTCTCTTTCTCTCTCAACCTCTCTCTCTCTCTCTCTCTCTCTCTCTGTCTCTGTCACACATGCACACACACACATTTTGCTTGGAAATAAACAAAGATTTCTTTTTAAATATAAAAAAGAATGTCAGGCTCGTGAGGCATACCTTTAATCCCAGCACTTGGAAGGCAGAATCAGGAGCATCACTGTGAGTTTGAGGCCAGCCCGAGACTAAATAGTGAATTCCAGATCAGCCTGGGCTACAATGAGACCCCCACCCAGAAAAAAAAAAAAATGTAAAAAAATGAAAGAAAGAAGTGGAGCACAACTGAGGAAGATATTCAGTGTCCATCTCTGGTCTCCCCCACAGTCACACATGTGCACACATGCCTAGACACACACACGCACCCCCACACATGCACACACACAATAGAAGGTCACACCCCGCCCTCAGTAATCTGTCCTAAGGTGTGCTTCCCCCCGGAGCTCTCGCTTGCCTGCACCTTGACTGTCTCTGTGCTCACCTCTCCGTCTGCCTCCCTTTCTCTGGGCCTTTTGCTCGCAGAAGCGCCAGCATGAGCCATGAGCGTTCACTCTCCAAGCCAAGCCTGGCTCCAGCTCCTGCAGTGGCTCCACCGCCCTGTGGCATTAAGTTTAAAATCCAAAACCAGGCATTGTGGCCCAGACCTTCAGTCCTAACTTACAGTGTGAGTTTGAGACCAGCCTGGGTCTATAGAGTGAGTTCCAGGTCAGTTTGGGCTAGAGTGAGATCCTACCTCAAAAAAAAAAAATAAATAAATAGGGCTGGAGAGATGGCTTAGCAGTTAAGCGCTTGCTTGTGAAGCCTAAGGACCCCGGCTCGAGGCTCGATTCCCCAGGACCCACATTAGCCAGATGCACAAGGGGGCGCATGGGTCTGGAGTTTGTTTGCAGTGCCTGGAGGCCCTGGTGCGCCCATTCTCTCTCTCTCTCTCTCTCTCTGCTTCTTTCTCTGCCTGTCACTCTCAAATAAATTTAAAAAAATAAAATAAAAATAAATAAATAAATAAACAAATGTATTGACAAACTCCATGCACGCACACAACGTACACTGATCATAATCCTCTCCACCAACCTCCTTTGTCCTCCGCCCCTTCCCCTCTTGGAAACCCCCTTTTCTTTTTCTGAAAATATTTTAGTTTTTTATTTTCAAGCAGAGAGAGAAACAGAGTGGGAACAGAGAGAGAGGGAAAATGGGCATGCATGCTAGGGCCTCTTGCCACTGCAGACAAATTCCAGGTGCATGTGCCACTTTGTGCACCTGGCTGATGTGGGTACTGGGGATTTGAACCCAAGCCATCAGACTTTGTAAGCAGGTGCCTTTAACCACTGAGCCATTTCTCCAGCCCTCTACTTCTTTCCAACTAATCCCTTTTCTATTATTGAATTTTTGGTTTTTCAAGGTAGGGTCTCACTCTAGCCCAGGCTGACCTGGAATTCACTATGGAGTCTCAGGGTGGCCTCGAACTCACGGCGATCCTCCTACCTCTGCCTCCCGAGTGCTGGGATTAAAGGCGGGCGCCACCACACTGGCTCCCTTTCTACTTTGAAGTCATCTTTTTTTCCCCCTCCTCCACCGCTGATGGGCTCAATACTGTGCAGTGTTGTGCAGGTAACAACAGCTGTTGTGAGGCCCGAGAACGCACTGGCTTATTTGCGTGGGGAAGACAGCATTCCGAAGCACTCCCCCCATCCTGTTGCTCTTACATTCTTTCTGTCCACTCTTCCACAATGTCCCCTGAAGCGTGGAGAGAGTGACAAAGATGTTTCCTTTAGTGCTGAGCACTGGGCTGGCACTTCTTAGTACTTTGGTGAGTTTGGAGTGCCCCCAGTGGTCACAGCCATCTGAAAAGAGAAGCTTCTCTAAGGAAAAGGAAGAGCAGAGCGCGCGCCTTCAATCCCAGCAGAGGCAGAGGTGGCAGGATCGCCCTGAGTTGAAGGTCACCCTGAGACTACATAGTGAGTTCCAGGTCAGCCTGGGTAGAGTGAGACCCTACCTCGAAAAAGCAAAAACAAAAAAACAAAAAAGAAAAAAAAAAAAAAAGAATCAGCAATTGAATATACCTTTTATTTTTTTATTTTATTTTATTTTATTTTTTTGGTCTTTTGTTTTTTGGTTTTTTTGGTTTTTTGAGGTAGGGTCTCACTCTGGCCCAGGCTGACCTGGAATTCACTATGTAGTCTCAGGGTGGCCTCGAACTCACGGCAATCCTCCTACCTCTGTCTCCCGAGTGCTGGGATTAAAGGCGTGCGCCACCACGCCCGGCTGAATATACCTTTTCTTTTTGCGTGTTTGTAGTACATGTGGTGTGGTGTGTGCATGCTGCGTATGTGCTGACGTGGCGCCCTGTGTGCTTGCCTGTGGTGACCAGGGGAGCACGTCAGGTATTTCCCCTTCTTCACTCACCAGCCTGATTTTCCTTGCAACACTCTCTTATTTATTTTTATTTTTATTTTTTGGTTTCTCGAGGTAGGGTTTCACTATAGCTCAGGCTGACCTGGAATTCACTATGTAGTCCCAGAGATTCTTTAGTCCCTGCTCCCCATAGGACTAAGGTTACAGGAGCATGACCACACCTAGCTGTTTACATGAGTTTTAGAGATTCATATTCAGGCTCCTCTCAGGCCCTCAAGCTTGTGCAGAAAGTGCATTTAACTACCGAGCCATCTCTCCAGCCCTAACCTACTCCTTTTCTTTTCTTTCTTCCTTCCTTCCTTTCTTCCTTCTTCTTTCTTTCTTTTTTAATATTTATTTATTCATTTATTTATTTTTTTGTTTTTCGAGGTAGGGTCTCACTCTAGCTCAGGCTGACCTGGAATTCACTATGGAGTCTCAGGGTGGCTTCAAACTCACAGTGATCCTTCTACCTTGGCTTCCCAAATGCTGGGATTAAAGATGTGCACCACCACACCCAGCACCCCCCCCCAAAAAAATTACTTATTTGAAAAGGGAGAGAGTGAAAGAAAAAAAAACTGGACACACCCTGCAGGGCCTTTTGCCACTACAAATGAACTCCAGATGCATATGCACCTGGTTTTACGTGGGTACTGGGGAATTGGACTCAGGCCAGCAGACTTTGCAAGCAAGCACCTTTAACTGCAGAACCATCTTCCCAGTCCCCTTGACTGTGTTTCTGTTGTGTTTTTTTTTTATTGACAACTTCCATAATTGTAAACAATATCCCATGATAATTCCCTCCCTCCCTCCACTTTCCTCTTTGAGACTCCATTCTCCATAACATCCCTTCCCCCTCTCAGTCTTTCTTTTATTTGATGTCATCATCTTTTCCTCCTATTATGATGGTCTTGTGTAGGTAGTGTCAGGCACTGTGAGGTCATGGATAGCCAGGCCATTTTGTGTCCGGGGGAGCACGTTGTAAGGAGTCCTACCCTTCCTTTGGCTCTTACATTCTTTCTGCCACCTCTTCCGCAATGGACCCTGAACCATAAATGGTATGACTGAGATATTTCAGTGCTGAGTACTCCTCTGTCACTTCTCAGCACCATGGTGCCTTCTGAGTCATCCCAAGGTCACTCTTATCTGAAAAGAGAAGCTTCTCTAACCAAAAGTGAGAGTAGCATTTCTTTTTTGTTTTTTTTTGAGGTAGGTTTTCACTTTAGCCCAGGCTTACTTGGAATTCATTATGTAGTCTCAGGGTGGCCTTAAACTCACAGAGATCCTCCTACCTCTGCCTCAATAGTACTGGAATTACAGGTATTAGCTACTACACCTGACTTAAAATGTTTTTTAGTTTATGAAAAAGTCCTAGCCAGGCATGGGACACACACACACACACACACACACACACACACACGATGAGTCCTGACCACAAGTAGTGTGCTGTGTTAGCCTCATCAATCAGTGCATAAAGTGTCTTGTTGGTAGAGTGTTTGCCCATCATGCATGAAGCCCTGGGTTCAATCCCAGCACCTCATAAACTGGGAATGGTGTCCCATACCTATAATCCCAGCATTTAGGAGATGGAGACAGAAGGATCAGAAGTTCAAAGTCATCCCTGTCTGCATAGTAAGTTTGAGGCTAAGCTTGGTTATATGACATACTGTCTAGAAATAAATAAATACAAATGAATAAATAAGTAAATAAATACAATTAAGCCAGGTGTGGTGGCGCATACCTTTAAGGCCAGCACTCGGGAGGCTGAGGTAGGAGGCTCGCTGTCAATTCATGGCCAGCCTGAGACAAATTCCAGGTCAGCCTGCAGTAGTGTAAGACCCTATCTCGAAAAAACCAAAAAATAAAAATAAAAAAAATACAATTAGATAAAATAAGAGATGAGTGAGGTGGACATGGTGGCACACGCCTTTAATCCCAGCATTTGGGTGGCCAAGGTAGGAGGATCCCTGTGATTTCAAGGCCTACCTGCGACTACATAGTGAATTCCAGGTCAGCCTGGGCTAAAGCGAGATCCTACCTTGAAAAAACAAACAAACAAAAATCCCAGCTGGTCTCTGGCCATGGTGCATGCCTTTAAGTCCAGCACTTGGGAGGCAGAGGTAGAAAGGTCACTGTGAGTTTGAGGCCAGTCTGGGAATACAGGGTGAGCTCCAGGTCAGTCTGAGCTAAAGTGAGAACCAATCTTGAAAAATAAACAAACAAAATAAACAGGAAAAAAAAAAAACCCCAAAACTTTTAGCCTTTTAGTCCCAGCACTCAGGAAGCTGAGGCAGGAGGATTGCCATCAACTTGAGGTTAGCCTGGGCTACAGAGTGAGTTCTAGGTCAGTCTGGCCTAAAGTAAAGACTCTCTGTTCTTCAAATGAACCAGCAAGTCACAGACTGAGAGAATATATGCATAGTATACATATCTGAGAAAAGTCTATGTCCAGAATATACATGGAATTCTTCACAATCTACACGAGAAATGACACAACTGAAGTAAATATGGCAAAAGGACTGAAGAGGTGCGAGACTCTAGGATTGTACAGTCAGTAGGTGCACGGAAGCTGCTTAGAACAGTTAGTCATTAGAGAAATGCAAATTAAACCCACACAGAGAGAAGCCACTCACACCCACTAGAATGACTAAATTTAAAATGACTAATAAGATCACAATCTGCAAGGGGCAGATAACTGGAACGCTCATACAAGCATAAAATGGTACAACTACTTCGGAAAAGTATCTTTTTTTTTGTTTTTTGTATTGCTAGGTCACCCAGGGTAGCCTCAAATGTATGATCCCTTGCTTGTTTTAGCTTTTATTTTTTTCTAGCCCAGGCTGACCTGGAATTCACTATGTAGTCTCAGGGTGGCCTCGAACTCACGGCGATCCTCCTACCTCAGCCTCCCAAGTGCTGGGATTAAAGGCGTGCACCACCATGGCGGGTTCTCAGCCTTCTGAGTGTTGTGATTATAGGCATTTGTCACCATGCCTGGGTGTAACATTGATCTATTTGAGAAAGACAGGAAGTGGGGAGAGAGAGAATAGGCACGCCAGGGCCTCTTGCCACTGCAAAGGAACTTAGACACATGCACCACCCTGTGCATCTGGCTTTGCGTGGGAACTGGGGAATCAAACCCAGGTCATTAGGCTTCACAAGCAAGCGCCTTTAACTGCTGGGAGCCATCTCTCCAGGCCCCAATTAACTTTAAACTGGGTCTCATGGTAACCCAGGCTGGCTATAGTGGTTCTCCTGACTCAGCCTCCCACATGCTGGGATTATAAACTCAAGCCACCATACCTTTGTTTTTGTGCTCCCCCCGCCCCAAGGCAGGGTCTCACTCTAGCTCAGGCTGACCTGGAGTTCACTATGTAGCCTCAGAGTGGCCGTGAACTCACAGCAGTTGATCCTACCTCTGCCTCCCAAGTGTGGGGATTGAAGGCGTGTGCCACCACACTCGGCCAAGTCTTTCTTTTATGTTTTTTTTTTTTGTTTGTTTGTTTTTGTTTTTTTTTTTGAGGCAGGATCTTGCTCTAGTCCAGGCTGACCTGAAACTTGCTCTGTAGTCCCAGGCTGGCCTCAAACTCAGCAATCCTCCTACCTCTGCCTCCTGAATGCTGGGATTAAATGTATGTGCCACCACGCCCAGCCGATAAATATTTTTGGCATGTTGTATGGATGATGTTTGTGTGTGAGTGTGTGTGTCTGCATGTATGTGCCATGGCGTTTGTGTGTAGGTCCTTGTCTCTCATCTCCTTTGAGGCAGGGTCTCATGTTCACCACTGATTTCTCTAGGATAGCTGGCCCCATTCCCAGCTTCTTTTCTCTCCACCCACCTCCCTGCCCTCCTATAGGGTTACAAATGCCAATCAGACTTTCTACATGGGTGCTAGGGATCTGAACTTGGGTCCTTATGCTTGCAGGGCTAATGATTTACCCACTGAGCCACCTCCCCCAGCCTATAACCTGTTTTTTTTGTTTGTTTGTTTGGTTTTTTGTTTTTTGAGGTAGGGTTTCACTCTAGCCCAGGCTGACCTGGAATTAACTATGTAGTCTCAGGGTGGCCTCGAATTCACGGTGATCCTCCTATCTCTGTCTCCTGAGTGCTGGGATTAAAGAAGTGTGCCATCATGTCCGGCTTTTTTGCTTGTTTCTTTTGACACCAGAGTTTATCATCACTGAGTAGTAGATCTCTCTATTCTGTTTGATATCTTGATAAAGGTATAGGTTTCACAGAGTACAAGCTTATCAAAACTCATCCAATTGTACATTTAAACTCTTTGTATTTTATTATATGTGAATTAAATGTCAGCATAATCAATATAGCCATGCATACAGAATTTCTTCACAATCTGTCAGCCGTGTCAGAGTTTAGGAAAAGATTCCTCAGCACCAATGTAAAAATCCAGATGTGTGGGTTGGAGAGATGGCTTAGCAGTTAAGTTGCCTACTAACCCTAAGGACTCAGATTCGATTCCCCAGTACCCAAGTAAAGGCTGATGCACAAGGTGGTGCATGTCTGGAGTTTGTTTGCAGTGGCTAGAGGCCCTGGAATACCCATTGTCTCTATCTGCCTCTTTCTCTGAAATAAATAAATAAATATTAAATCTTCAAAAAAAAAAAATCTAGATGTGGACACATATACCTGTAACCCCAGAGCTAGGAATAACTTGGCATTGTTAATTTGTAGGTGGCTTGTCAGCAACCCCTTGAAGTGAGCTGGGAGCTTGGCCCCCTCTTCTGGCAGAGGCATCTCTGTGACCTAGCAAGTCACAGGCTTTGCCAGCAGAGATTTCCTGTTTCAGAAGCAGGCTCCCTCCAGAACTGAGTTGTCTTACCTTGGCATGGTAGCACATGTCTATAATCAGCACACAAGAGGCTGAGGCCAAATTATGAGTTCAAAACCAGCCCGACCTCCTAGTTGGTCCAAGGCCAGCCTGGGCTATGTAGTATAGTGTATCTGGGATCCTCTGCGAACGGGTGAAGACCCATCTCAAAACAAGAAAACAAGCTCTGGGGAGATGGATCAAAGGGTAAAGTCACTTGCTTGCAGGGCTGGAGAGATTGCCTAGTGGTTAGAGCACTTGCCTGTGAAGCCTAAGGACCCAGGTTCAATTCCCCAGTACCCACATAAACCAGATGCACAAGGTGGCACATGCATTTGGAGTTTATTTGCAGTGGCTGGAGAACCCTGGAGCAGCCATTCATTCTCATTCTCTCTCTGCCTCTTTCTCAAATAAATAAGTAAAATATTTTTAAAAAATGCTTGCAAGGCCTAATAGACCAGATTCAATTCCCCAATATTCATGTAAAGTCAAATCCACAAAATGGTGCATGTTTCTGGAGTTCATTTAAAGCCACAAGAAGCCTGGCATGGCCATACTTTCTTCTCTTTTTCTCTCTCTCTGCCCACAAATACATAAAAATATAAAAAATTAAAACTTTTGGGGAGAATATTATGATCATGGTATATTGTCTATATTACAGCTTCTGTCAATAAAAATGTTTTTAAAAAGCCAGGCGTGGTGATGCACGCCTTTAAACCCAGCAATTGGGAAACAGAGGTAGGAGGATCTCTATGAGTTTGAGGCCAGGCTGGGACTACAGAGTGAATTCTAGGTCAACCTGAGCAAGGGTTAGACCCTACTTCAAAAAACCAAAATAAATAAAGAAATAGGACTGGAGAGATGGCTCAGTGGTTAAGTTAAGTTAAGATGGCTCAGTGGTTAAGCCAGCAAAGCTTAACTACCCAGGTTTAATTCTCCAGCACCCATGTAAAGCCAGTTGCACAAAGTGGTGCATGTGTCTGGAGTTCATTTGCAGTGGCTGGAGGACCTGGCGCACCCATTCTGTCTGTCTGTCTCTCTCTCCTTGCAAATAAACACATTTTTTTCTCGAGGTGTGCGCCACCTTGCCCAGCTATCAATTCTTTTTAAAGACACCCCCCCCACCACCACCACCAACACCACACACACATACCTAAGGAGGCTTTGCAGATGCAGGAATTGAATCTTAAGAAAGGCAGATGAGGGCCGGGCATGGTGGCACATGCCTTTAATCTCAGCACTTAGAATGCAGAGTTAGGAGGGTCGCTGAGAGTTTAAGGCCACCCTGAGACTACATAGTGAATTCCAGGTCAGCCTGGGCTAGAGTGAGACCCTACCTCAGAAAAAAAAATGCAGATGACTTGCCTAAGAACACATACTGATGACTGCTGTTGGGACCTGACCTCATCCAGCCACCACTCATTCCTTGAGGTGAGTTTCTGGTTCCCATCAGGTGTGCCCAGAAACCCATGCAGAGGGCCCAGTAATTAAATCTCAATAGCAATGGCAGGCGTGACTTGGTCCAAATCCAGCCATGAGAAGAAGATTCTACCATAGCTAAGTGACCCCAGTCCTGTCCCAGGTACGGGCCTCATGTCCAGGTCAGACCTGTATCATCCGCCCCTTGATTTCTCAACAACCCACAGCCTGTGAGGCAGGTGTGGAGCCATAGGAGGAAAGAGGAAACAGAAGAAATTACTTATAAAAAAAGAAGTCTCAGATTGAGTCACCAGCATGAGTTATAACTCAGAAAGAGAGGTTCCGGGGCAGGAAGGGAAAGAGCGAAGGCTCTTCCGGGAGGGTTTCCTCTTCTCACTGGGGTGAGGATGCTCAGAACTGACTTCTCACCAGCCTCTGCTGTGGTTGCCCCCTTTCAGTGGTGGGGGAGAGGGGGCTCGAGCCAGGAAGCTAGAGAGTGTGCTCCAGGAGGAATGGGGGGGGGGTGGTAAACGTGCTGAGCACTTGCTGTACGCCAGACCCTGAGCTACATTCGCCTCATGTTTCACCTGTACCCTGCACCAAAAAACTACTATGAACCTGCACCTTAAAAGTGGGAAAATGAAAGCCGGGCGTGGTGGTGCACGCCTTTAATCCCAGCACTTGGGAGGCAGAGGTAGGAAGATTGCTGTGAGTTCGAGGCCACCCTGAGACTACATAGTGAATTCCAGGTCAGCCTGGGCTAGAGCAAGACCCTACCTCGGAAAAAAAAAAACCAAAAACCAAAAACAAAAACAAAAAAACAAACAACAACAAAAAAAACCAAAAAAAAAAAAAAAGGGAAAATGGGAAAATGGGACCAAAGAGAGAGCTTAGTAGTTAACACGCTTGCTAGCAAAGCCAAAGGACTGGGGTTCAATTCCCCAGTACCCAGGTAAAGCCAGATGCACAAGGTGGCACATGCATCTGGAGTTCCTTTGTAGTGGCTAGAGGCTCTAGCATGCCCATCTCTCTCTTTCTCTTCTCAAATAAATAAATACATAGAAAATTGGCCGGGCATGGTGGCACACACCTTTGCCTGGTTGGCACACGCCTTTAATCCCAGTACTCCAGAGGCAGAGATAGGAGGATCACCATGAGTTTAAGGTCACCCTGAGACTACAGAGTGAATTCCAGGTCAGCCTGAGCTAGAGTGAAACCCTACCTCAAAAAGGAGAAAAAAAAAAAAAAAAAAAAAAAATATATATATATATATATATATATATATCTATATCTCCTAGTCATGGTGGCACATGCCTTTAATTCTAGCCCTGGGGAGGTAGAGGTGGGGAAATCACTGAGTTTGAGGCCAGCCTGGCTACAAAGTGAGTTCCTGGCCAGCCAGGGCTAGAGTGAGATCTGCTCAAAAAGAAAACAAGGGCTGGAAAGATGGCTCAGCTGTTAAAGGCGCTTGCTTGCAAAGCCTGAGGAACTGGGTTCAATTCCCTAGTGACCATGTAAAGTCAGATGTGCAAAGTGGTGCATGCATCTCAAGTTTGTTTGTAGTGGCAGGAGGCCTTGGCATGCCCCCATACTCACTCTCTGTCTACCTTTTTTTTTGTTGTTTTTTTTGAGGTAGGGTCTCACTCTAGCCCAGGCTGACCTGGAATTCACTCTGTATTCTCTGTATTCAAGGGTGGCCTTGAACTCATGGAATCCTTCTACCTCCGCCTCCTGAGTGCTGAGATTAAAGGCATGTGCCACCATGCCCAGCTTTTAAAAAAAATATTTTTATTATTTAAAAGAGAGAAAGAGGGAGAGAAAAAGAGAGGAAGATACTGGGTGTGCCAGGGCCTCCAGCCAATGCAAACAAACTCCAGATGCATGCGCCACCTTGTGCATCTGGCTTACCTGGGTCCTAGAGAATCAAACCAAGGCCCTTTGGCTTTGCAGGCAAGTGCTAAGCCATTTCTCCAGACAGATCTTTTTTTTTTTAATATTTTATTTATTTATTTGAGAGAGAAGAGGCAGAGAGAGAGAATGGGTGTACCAGGGCGTCCAGCCATTGCAAACGAACTCCAGATGCATGTGTCCCCTTGTGCATCTGGCTTACATGGGTCCTGGGGAATCAAACCTGGGTTCTATTTTTTTTTTTTTTCAAGGTAGGGTCTCACTCTAGCCCAGGCTGACCTGAAATTCACTATGGAGTCTCAGGGTGGCCTCGAACTCACGGTGATCCTCCTACCTCTGACTCCCAAGTGCTGGGATTAAAGGCGTGCGCCACCAAGCCCTGCTCCGATTGGTGTTTTTGTCTAACACAGCCTCTCCGTTGGTGCCCATAATGGTTCTGTTTGACAGGCGAGGACAGGAAGGATCAAGGGTCTGACTGACTCCAGATCTGTACTGTTCACCACTGTTGCTTTCACACATGAGCTGGGCAGGTGCACCGGAAGGGGCGGGTGCAGGGGCCTCCTACTCACCTCATGCAGCATTTCTTTCCCTCAGTGTAGCCTTAGTGCCGCGCCTGTCGTCTGGTTACCTCACAGGCAGCGCAGTGCTCACTGAGGTTTCCCTCCTGCCACTGTCGAGTCATTTTTCCCTTGAGTCCCCGGAGTTAGTGGGGACTATGATTTTCAAGAAACAGAGTGGAGGAACTTTCTAACCACGTAGGAGACTGACTTGTGATGTGGTGGATTCTCCACTGCTGGTGGTATTTAAGCAGGGACTAGATAACCATCTACGGGGGATTTCTGCAGTGGGCAGAGGTTGGGGTTAGGCCTTTAAGGCTCTTCTGACTGTGAGATTTTATGAGTCATGACAAGATGAAATTTAACCTAAAAATGAGGCCCAAATAGTAAAGACATGTATAAACTCTGAGGCAAGATAGACTTGAAGTGACAGAAGAGTGTTCAGCACTGAGACATCTCTGTCACACCTACTAAGGCTCAGGGTCCATTGGGGAAGAGGTGGCAGAAAGAATGTAAGAGCCAAAGGAAGGGTAGGACTGCTTACAATGCCATCTTCCAGACACAAAATGGCCTGGATATCCATGGCCTCACAGTGTTTGTGGTACTGTCTACACAAGACCATCAAAATAAGAGACTAATTGAGAGGGGGAGGGGATATGATGGAGAGTGGATTTGTGAGGGGAAAGTGAGGGAGGGGAGGGAATTATCATGGTTTATTGTCTATAATTATGGAAGTTGTCAATTAAATAAAAGTTAAGCTTGTGTGACGCCGCTTGCCTTTAATCCCAGCACTCAGGAGGCACAGGTAGGGGGATCACCACGAGTTCAAGGCCATCCTGAGACTACATAGTGAATTCCAGGTCAGCCTGGGCTACAGTGAGACCCTACATTAAGAAACCAAAAAATAAAAATAATAATAATGTTAAAAAAAAAACAACAAACAGCCGGGCATGGTGGCGCATGCCTTTAATCCCAGCACTCGGGAGGCAGAGGTAGGAGGATCAGCGAGAGTTCGAGGCCACCCTGAGACTACATAGTGAATTCCAGGTCAGCCTGAACCAAAGTAAGACCCTACCTCGAAAGACCAAAAAAAAAAAAAAAAAAAAAACCAACAAAAAAAAAACAAAAGATAGACTTAGGCTCAAAATCTGGCTCATTTGGGTGAGGTGTCACATGCCTTTGATTCCAGCATTTGAAGGCATTTAAAAAAATTTTTTTTGTGTTTATTTTCACTTATTCGAAAGTGACAGACAGAGACAGAAAGAGGCAGATAGAGAGAAAGATAGAATGGGCGCGCCAGGGCCTCCAGCCACTGCAAACGAGAACTCCAGACGCGTGCGCCCCCTTGTACATCTGGCTAACGTGGGTCCTGGGGAATGGAGCCTCGAACCGGGGTCCTTAGGCTCCACAGGCAAGCGCTTAACTGCTAAGCCATCTCTCCAGCCCAATTTGAAGGCATTTTGAAGTGAATTCCAGATCAGCCTGAGCTAGACTGAAACCCTACCTGGAAAAACCACCCATCTGAGAGAAAGGTTTTGGTTTCTTTTTTTTTCTTTTTCTTTTTCTTTTCTTTTCATTTTTTTTTTTTTTTTTTTGGTTTTTCGAGGTGGGATCTCACTCTAGCTCAGGCTGACCTGGAATTCACTGTGTAGTGTCAGGGTGGCCTTGAACTCACGGTGATCCTCCTACCTCTGCCTCCCGAGTGCTGGGATTAAAGGCGTGCACCACCATGCCCAGCTGGGCTTCCTATGATTTTATTCTCTGGTTTACCAGTCTCTGGAGCCCAGAGACTATTTATTGCATGAGCAAATGTCATTTCCCTGTCTGAACCTGTTTTTCCATCCATAAAAGGGTGGTTGTTAAGATTCAATGAGATAGGGGCTCAGGGTTTAACTCAGGCCACAGCACTTGCTTAGCATGTGTGAAGTTGGACGCCCAGTACCACAAAGGAAGGAAGAAAGGGAAAAGGAAAGAAATGAGATACACACATGAGGCCCAGGCGAAGTACCTGGCACTTACCTCTAGTGGCTAATAATACCATTACTATATCTATAGCATAATGGATTCACCTAGCAGGAATGTACAGGCAGGAAGAGGGATTCCCACACACTCCCAAATGACCTGTGCTTAAAGCAGCTGGGCTAATGGGCTGTAGCCTGTCACTACAAGTCCTCAACCCTTGGTAATGAATTCAAGGAATGAAAAGTAGAGGAGAGTGTGCTTTGACTGGATCTTAAGTTTATTAGAAAGGCCATGGACAGATGAACCCTGAGTTACCAGCTGAGGAAGAAATGACAAAGCCCTCATCCCCTGTGGTCCGCCCCGCTAGCTTCTTGTGAACTCTGTCCTGCGGCAGACAGGAAGCCTGCCAAAAAAGTGCTCTCTGCGTCCTCTCCCTGGGGCTACCGGACCTGACTGCAGGGGCCCACTGGTGGGCAACATGGATGCTGGTGCCTGGAGCAGAGCCGGTGAGGTGGGGTCCTTGGCTCTAGCAGAAAGTGGTTGTAGAACCCCAGTAGAACAAAACGGAACAGTGGCTTTGAGAGGACACTGGAGGCGTGTGAAGAAAGCTCCAGATGGCCAATTGTGGGGGTCCCCAAGGCAGGGGCCTTCGAAGCTGCTCAAAGGAGTCCTTGGCCACACAGAGCTGCAGTGTGGTTCAGTGCCCCTCCTGGGACTGCACTGGTTAGTTCTGTGCCCAGAAAGGCAAGTGGATCTTGTTAAAATCCATGGTGGGTGAAGCCATGTTTTTCCTTAAAAAAGGAAGTTTGTACAGTGCATGGATTTCACCCAGCAGAGCTTGAGCTGCTGCGAGTCCGTCCTGGGGAAGGAGAAGGCACGTCACACCCTTGCTGGGGTGATCCAGGCTGGCTGCTTCCCGGCTCCCTTGGGACCTCAGCTCACTGTGGTCCTGTGACTCAGGCCTGCTTCCTGTGGGAAGGATGCTGCCTCCATCAAGATTGTCTTCCCTTTGGTTCACAGGGTGGTGGACGGCAGCTTCCTCACCCGCCGCTGGGCCAAGATAGACGATTCAATTGGCTTGAGCTGGGGAGTGGGCTTGGAGCTGTTGATTGCAGAGTATGTGGCTGCCATGGCTCCCTGACAGAAGGTGGGAAGTGAGCCATCAGGGTGGCCCAGAGGGATGGATGATCCACAGAAATGTTAACTGTCCCCCCCCCCCCCAGGTCTAGCCAACCCCACCCAGGATTCCAGAGCCCACCCAGCCCAGTATTTCCAGTGGTGGTCGTCCTCCATGGTCACTGTTTCTGCCCGGGACAGGAGAGCGCTCTGACATTGCTCATCAGTCTGGGCCTCTCTGATGGCGGGGCCGTCTTCTGCTTGGTACCTGGCACACCACACACTGGCCTGGGTCTCCCCTGCCACATTAGTCCCTGCACAGCAGTCCCCGGTGGCCATACCCACCTTTACAAGCTGGAGGTCTTGATGGGACAGCTGGCTCTGGGGAAGCTTGTCTTTCTGGGTGATCCATGGGTGTTGCAGCACCTGCTTAGCTGTGAGGCGCTGGTGGGGGTCCACGTGTAGCATCTTGGACACCAGGTCCTAGGGGCACAGTGGGTAACGGGGTGATGGGAGGGGCAACAAGGGAGTAGACAGCTGTGCCCAGCTGGTGGGGAATAGGAAGGCAACCACATCCAGCCATCTCTGGCTCGAAACCCTGCCCGACTCTCTGCAACACACTCTCCACAAAGCCAGGGCCTCCCCTGACACACCGCGGGCATTTCTTTGCCTTTTGCTGTTCCAGGCACTTCCTGGAACGCCCTTACCTCTCTCTTTCAGAAAGCCTGTGGGGAGGTAGGATTTGGGGGTGGGGTCAGGCAGACTCAGGTTCAAACCTTCCTTGGCTTGGGATGTGGCTCAATGGTTGAGTGCTTTACCTAACATATACAAGGCCTGGATTCCTTCCCCAACACCATAAAAAAACAAAAACAAAACAAAGAGACAACTTTGAGGGCTGGAAAGATGGCTCAGCAGTTAAGGTACTTGCCTGCACAGCCTAAGGACCCAGGTTTAATTCTCCAGTACCCACATAAGCCAGATGCATAAGGTAGCACATGTGGCTGGAGTTTGCTTGCAGTGGCTGGAGGCCCAGGCAGGCCCATTCTCTCTCTTTTTCTTGCTCTCTATCTGCCTCCTCCTCTCTCAAATAAATAAATAGTTAATAAAAACTTAAAAAAAAAAAAAAGAGAGAGAGACAACCATGATAAACAAGCACGCCAACTGTATAATCTTCCTCTGGAAAGGCAGAGGCAGAAAGATTAGGAAGTCAAGGTCATTCTTGGCTATATAGAGAGTTTGAGGCCAACCTGGGCTACTGAGATCCTATCTCAAAACAAAAACAACAACAACAAAAAAAACCCCAAACCAACCAACCAAACAAACAACCCAACTGGGCTGGAGGGAGCGTTTAGTGGTTAAGGCGCTGGCCTGCTAAGCTAAAAGGACCCAAGTTCAATTCCCCAGGACCCACATAAACCTGAAACACAAGATGGCACATGCTTCTGGAGTTCGTTTGCAGTGGCTGAACAGCTCTGGTACACCAATTCTCTTTATTTCTTTCTCTATCTGCCTCTCCCTCTCTCCCTTTTTGCCTCTTTCTCTCTCAAATATAAATATATATATATCTAACCTGGCCGTGGTGGCACATGTCTTTAATCCCAGCACTCAGGAGGCAGAGATAGGAGGATTGCCATGAGTTGAGGCCACCCTGAGACTACATAGTGAATTCCAGGCCAGGCTGGAGAAATGGCTTAATGGTTAAGGCATTTATCTGCAAAGCCAAAGGACCCAGGTTTGATTCCCCAGGACCCACAAAGCCAGATGCGCAAGAGGCACACGCGTCTGGAGTTTGTTTGCAGTGGCCGGAGGCCCTGGCGTGCCCATTGTCTGTCTGTCTGTCTCTCTCTCTCTCTGCTTGCAAATAAGTAAATAAAATTAAAAACAAGGGCTGGAGAGATGGCTTAGCGGTTAAGTGCTTGCCTGTGAAACCTCAGGACCCACGTAAGCCAGATGCACAAGAGGGGATATGCATCTGGAGTTCGTTTGCAGTAGCTGGAGGCCCTGGCATGCCCATTCTCTCTCTCTCTCTCTCTGCCTCTTTCTCTGTCGCTCTCAAACAAATAAATAAAAATTAAAAATAATTAAAAACAAAACAAAACAAAATTTATTAAAACAAAAACAAGATCTGGGCGTGGTGGCACACGCCTTTAATCCCAGCATTTGGGAGGCAGAGGTAGGAGGATCACCGTGAGTTCAAGGCCACCCTGAGACTACACAGTGAATTCTAGGTCAGCCTGAGCTAGTGAGACTCTACCTTGAAAAGCCAATTAAAAAAAAAAACAAAAAACAAAAAACAAAAAACAAACCAATCAAACAAACGAAAGCCCCAAGCCTGACTTTCTGCTAATCAACTGAGTGTCCAGGGCACGGATCAGTGCCCCTCTTAGAAATTAGGACACCTGTCTGCAGGCTGGTGTGAAATGGTTGCTATTCATGGAAGGCTCAACCCTGGGCCAAGCAAAGAGGGGCCCAGTAACTAGAACCTACTTTACATGGGGACTGAGGAATCGAACCTGGGCCATCAAGCTTTCTAAGCAAGCACCTTTAACCACTGGGCCACTTCTCTAGCCTGAGAATGTCTTCTGCACTCAGCTTTGCACTCTGTTGCTCTTACTCCCGGCCGGCAGGCCTGTATCTCTGAGCACACTTCCACAACGGAGGGACTGGGATTAGGCAGCACTTTGCATTCCACGGGGCCCAGGACACACACGAGCCAGTGAACGACAGATCACCAAGTCACCCGCACAAATGGGGGAGGGCTTGTTCTGGGAACCTTTTCCTTGGAGATCTTTTGCAACAGGGATTTGTGAACCATTCTACTGAGGAGAAAGAGGCTAAAGGAAGCCCATTTTATGAACTGCTGAAAAGTTCTCAGATTTAGGCTGGGGAGATGACTCAGTGGTTAAAAAGGCTTACAAAGCCTACCAGACTGGGTTCAACTCTCCAGCGCCCACATAACGTCATTCATTTGCAGCAGCAAGTGATGCTAGTACACACACACACACACACACGTACATGTGCGCAAATAAAATTTGTTTTGTTTTGTTTTTTCAAGGTAGGGTCTCACTATAGGCCAGGCTGACATAGAACTCACCATCGATCCTCCTACCTCTGCCTCCCAAACACTGGGATTAAAGGCATGTGCCACCATACCTGGCTGTACAAATAAATTATAAAAAGAAAAAGAAAAAAAAAAAAGGTCGTAGATGGAAGTCTGCCGCCCTTCTCCAGGCATCCCAGACTTACCTTGGCTGTCTCTGAAACTGTGTTCCAGTTTCCCCCACTGAGGGTAAACTTCCCGCTGCCAATCCGGGTCAGTATCTCCTCTGGCGTGTCACTGGGCCCATTGGCAAATGGAGTGTATCTAGAGAAAAGTCCACAGAACCTGGCTACAGCTTTTGGCCTCCATCCTGGGCCTGGGGGTCAGGTGGGAGGGACTGCCAGCTAGGAGGTGGAGTTTCTGTAGGTAGGACCGACTTTCTTCCACCAGACAAATACAAGGGCCAGAGGAGGGGCCGAGCTGGGCACTTACCCTGCCAGCATGGTGTAAAGCAGAATGCCCAGGCTCCAGATGTCACAGCCCTCGTCATAGCCCTGGCGCTTTAGCACCTAGCAGAGAGGCCGGGGAAGCAGCTCAGGCTGACGGCTCACAGGAAGTGATCACATATTCCCCAAAAGGGTAGATAAGGGGCTGGAGGGGTGACTTAGCGGTTAAGGCACTTGCCTGCGAAGCCTAAGGACCCATGTTTGACTTTCCAGATCCCATGTAAGCCAGAAACAAGACGCAAGAGCGCAAGGTTGCGCATGTGCACAAGATGGCACATGCGTCTGGAGTTCGAATGCAGTGGTTGGAAGCCCTGGCATGCCAACTCTCTCTCTCTCACATACACACAAACACACACAAATGGTAAACAAGAGTCCCTTAGTACCTGGATCAAGGTTATGAATGCTATAGTCCCGGACAGCATGGGACCCCTGAGAGCAAGCAAAAGGCCTCCTGTTGCCACCCACTCACCTCAGGTGCCACGAAGTTGGCGGTATAACAAGGTGTCATGAGGAGCCCATTCTCAGCCCGTAGCTGCTTGGCGAAGCCAAAGTCGCAGATGCGCAGGCACTCGGGGTTCCCAGACTCGTCCACGTACAGAATGTTGCTGGGCTTGAGGTCCCTGTGCACGACCTAGGGGCGGAGGGCTGGGATCAGTCTGCGATGCAGAAGGACTGGCGGCTCAGGTCAACTGCCAGAGGTGAGGAGGTTACACAGACAGGCGCAGGCAGAAGGAATCTGGGAAGGAAAGGGGCTGAAATGGAGATCCCACGGCAGTGTTCCTGCCTACTTGATTTTGTTGTTGTTGCTCGTGGAGCATAACAGGGCATGGTGGCACACACCTTTAATCCCAGTACATGGGAGGCATAGGTAGGAGAACTATTGTGAGTTTGAGGCCACCCTGAACTACAAAGTAAATTCTAGGTCAGCCTGGGCTAGAGGGAGAACATATCTCAGAAAAAGGGGGGGGGGCCTGGAGAGATGGTTTAGCAGTTAAGGCATTTGCCTACGAGGCCTAAGGACCAAAGTTTGATTCCCTAGGACCCACATAAGCCAGATGCACAAGGTGATGCATGTGTCTGGAGTTCGTTTGCAGTGGCTAGAGGCCCTGGTATGCCCATTCTTTCTGTCTGCCTTTATTCTAACTCTCTCTCAAATAAGTAAATAAATAAAATATTAAAAAAGAAAAGGAAAAGCTGAGCATGACAGTGTGCTTGTAATACCAGTGCTGAGGAGATGGAAAGAGCAGGATCAGTGGGCTCACTGGCTAGTCTAGCCAAATCAGTGAGCCGCATGCTCAGTGAGAGGTCTGTCTCAAAATAAAATGAGATAGGTGGCTGAAGAGCAGGCGGTTCAGTGGTTAAAGGTACATGCTTGCAGAGCCTGATGGCCTGTGTTCAGTTCCCTAATACCCAAAACCAAAAAAGATGGGGCTGGGAAGATGACTCAGCATTTAAAGGCAGTTGCTTGGAAAGCATGCTGGCATCAGGATGCCTTAATACATCCCTTCTCTCTCTCTCTCATAAATAAATAAATAAATAAATATTTAAATGTTTATTATTTTTAAGCAGGAGAGAGAAAGGGCACACTAGGGCCTTTTGCCACCGCAAATGAACTCCAGATGCATGCGCTACTTTGTGCATATTGCATATGGCTTTATGTAGGTACTGGGGATTTGAACTTGGGCTGTAAGACTTGCAAGCAAGCACCTTAACTACTAAACCATTTCTCCAGCCCCCTGCCAAAATAAATACATATTTGTTTTTTCGAGGTAGGGTCTCTCTCCAGCCCAGGTTGACCTGGAATTAACTATGTATTCTCAGGGTAGTGTTGAACTCACGGTGCTCCTCCTACCTCTGCCTTCCAAGTGCTTTCATTAAAGGCATGCACCACCACATTTGGCTCCAAAAATATTTTTATTTATTTTTAATTTTTATTTATGAGAGGGAGGGAGGGAGAGAAAGAGGCAGATAGAGAGAGAATGGGCACGCCTGAGCCTCTAGCCACTGCACACGAACTCCAGATGCATGTGCCACCTTGTACATCTAGCTTACATAGGTCCTGGAGAATCAAATCTGGGTCCTTTGGCTTTGCAGACAAGTGCCTTAACCACTAAGCCATCTTTCCAGCCCACCCAATTTTTTTTTTTTTTTTGGCATTTTTTTATGATAGAGAAAGAGAGAACTGGGGTGTGAGAGCCTCCAGCCACTGCAGTCAAACTCCACACACGTGTGCCACCTTGTGCGTCTGACTTACGAGCCTTTAGGCTTTGCAGGCAAGCGCCTTAACTGCTAAACCAACTCTCTAGCGCCCCCCCCCCAAATATTATATAAAAACAGAAAATAAATGATGAACTTGGGGCTGGAGAGATGGCTTAGCAGTTAAAGTGTTTGTCTGCGAAGCCTAAAGACCCAGGTTCCATTCCCTAGTACCCACGTAAGCCAGATGCACAAGGTGGCACATGCATCTGGAATTCGTTTGCGGTGGCTAGAGGCTCTGTTGAGCCCATTCTCTATCTGTCTCTCATAAATAAATCAAAAATTTTTTTTAAAAAAGAGAGAAGATGAAGTTGCTTGTACGTTGTGCGAATCATGAGGTCATGAGGTTAAAGACAGGTTCTCTACTGAGGTCACAACTTAAAGCTATTCTTCCTGGCATGATGAGGATCTTAAAGAAACAAACAAACAAGAAAGAGACTGGGGGTTTTGGAAGACTTTACATATTAAATAAAAACCTGCTACAAGCTGGGCATGGTGATGAAAACCTGTCCTTCTAGTTCTTAGGGCGCTGAGGCAGGAGTATTACAAGTCCAAGTCCAACCTAGGTGACAGAGTGATAACTTGTTTCAAAAATAGGGGCATGACAGTAAGCACTTTTCTTAATATTTATACCCTTATATTAACACTACTCTCACTTTGGGTAGAGAATCTTCTCTTTTCAGATGGCAGTGACCTTGGGATGACTCAGAAGGCATCATAGTGCTGGAAAGAAGTGACTGGAGTACTGAGTAACATCTCGATCACACCTTCCAAGGCTCAGGGTCTAATACAGAAGAGGTGGCGGAAAGAATGTAAGAGCCAAAGGAAGGGTAGGACTCCTTACAACGTGCTCCCTCCAGACATAAAATGGCCCGGATATCCATGACCTCATAGTGCCTGACACTACCTACACAAGACCATCATAAGAGGAGGAAAAGATCATGACATCAAAATAAAAGAGAGACTGATTGAGATGGGGAGGGGATATGATGGAGAATGGAATTTCAAAGGGGAAAGTGGGGGGAGGGAGGGCAGTACCATGGGATATTTTTTATAATCATGGAAAATGTTAACAAAAATTGAGAAAAAAAAATAGGGGCAGGAAACCAGGCGTGGTGGTGCACGCCTTTAATCCCAGCACTTAGGAGGCAGAGGTAGGAGGATGGCCATGAGTTCGAGGCCACCCTGATACCCTGAGACTACATAGTGAATTCCAGGTCAGCTTGGGCTAGAGCAAGACCCTAACCTTACAAAACAACAAAATGAAAAAAAAAAAAAAAAAGGGGGTGGGGGGTGGCTGGAGAGATGGCTTAGCAGCTAAGGCACTTACCTGCAAAGCTAAAGGACCCAGGTTCAATATCCCAGGACCCATGTAAGCTAGATGCACAAGGTAGCACATGTGTTTGGAATTGGTTTGCGGTAGCTGGAGGCCCTGGCACGCCCATTCTCTGCCTCTTTCTTTTACTCTCTTTCTCTCTCAGATAGATAAATAAAAATAAAGTATTTTAAAAAATAAACAAAACAGAGCTGGGCGTGGTGGTGCACGCCTTTAATCCCAGCACTTGGGAGGCAAAGATAGGAGGATCACCATGAGTTCGAGGCCAGAGTGAATTCCAGGTCAGCCTAGGCTAGAGTGAGACCCTACCTCAAAAAACCAAAAAAAGAAAAATAAATAAATAAATAAATAAAGTACACAAAACAGGTTCTAAACTTCATTTGCCATCAGGAAAAAGTAAATTAATGCCACAATGAGAAGCCACTCCCCACCTTATCAGAATGCCCTGCAATTAAAAAAAAAAATAGTAACAAATAAATGATTTGACTTTGAATCTCAAAACAAAAAAAAGAAAGAAAAATTGAGGACTGGGAGATGGCTCAGTCATTAAAGGCACTTATTTATTTATTTATTTTGGTTTTTCAAGGTAGGGTCTCACTGTAGCCCAGGCTGACCTGGAATTCACTATGGAGTCTCAGGGTGGCCTTGAACTCATGGCAATCCTTCTACCTCTGCCTCCCGAGTGCTGGGATGAAAGGCATGCGCCACCACGCCCAGCTTCAAGGCACTTATTTATAAAGCCTGTTGGCCGGGCCTCAATTCCCAGGACCCACATAAAGATGGACACAAAAAGTTGCACACATGTCTGGCATTTATTGGCAAGCAAGAGATCAGCATATGCCCCCCCCCCCCACATGCATGCAAATAAATAAGTAAAACCACATATATTTTTTTTTCTTTTGGTTTTTCAAGATGGGGTTTCAATGTAGCCCATGCTGACCTGGAATTCACTATGGGGTCTCAGGGTGGCCTTGAACTCACAGTGATCCTCCTACCTCTGCCTCCTGAGTGCTGGGATTAAAGGCGTGTGCCACCACGCCTGGCCATATTTTTTTCTTTTCTTTTCTTTTTTTTTTTTTGGATTTTCAAGGTAGGGTTTCATTCTAGCCCAGGCTGACTTATGTAGTCTTAGACTAGCCTCGAACTTAAAGCAGTCCTCCTACCTCAGTGGCTCAAGTGCTAGAATTAAAGGCATGTGCCACCATGCCTGGTAGTAAAAACAAAACAAAACAAAACACAAAAAAAATCTAAGAAATAAATAAAAAAATAAGATAATTGAAAATACCAAGTGCTGGCAAGCACCAGAATGTACATACACTTCTTTTAGGAGTTTAAGTGGTAAAATCACTTTGGACAAATGTTTGGCAACATGTACTAGGGATGAACATATGTATATACAATCACCTAGCAATTCCACTGCGAGATGTACAACCAACATGAAAACGTACACATGTTCCCCACAGACGAGCACTCGTCTGCTACAGCCACACTATCTATAACAGAAAATAACTGTTACAACCCAGGGTCTATTATGAGTGGAACAAATCATTTGGTCATGTTCCATTGATGCAGAATTCTTTCCAGCAACAGGAATGAACGAGAGAACGAGAGCCCCACAACAGTCTTTAATCCCAGCACTCAGAAGGCAGAGGTAGGAGGATCACTGTGAGTTCAAGGCCACCCTGAGACTACAGAGTGAATTCCAGGTCAGCCTGGAATAGAGTGAAACCCTACCTCGAAAAGTCAAAAACAAAACAACAAACAAACAAACAAAAAACAAAACCTGGTGGCCTGAATTTGATTCCCTGTGCCCATGTAAAGCCAGGCGCTCAAAGTAGCACATGTGTCTGGAATTCACGTACAGAGACAAGAAACCGTGGGGCACCCTTCTCTCTTGCTCTCTCCTTGAAAATAAGTAAATAAAAAATATTTTAAAAGGGGCTGGAAGCCGGGCGTGGTGGCGCACGCCTTTCATTCCAGCACTCGGGAGGCAGAGGTAGGAGGATCACCGTGAGTTCGAGGCCACCCTGAGACTACATAGTGAATTCCAGGTCAGCCTGGCCTAGAGTTGAGACCCTACCTCAAAAAATCGAAAAAAAGAGGGGGGGGGGCTGGAGAGATGGCTTAGCAGTTAAGGTGCATGCCTGCGAAAACCTGAAAACCCATGTTCTACTCTCCAGGTCCCACATAAGCCAGACGCACAGGCATAAGGGCGCATATGTGCACAAGGTGGTGCACATGTCTGGAGTTCGATTACACTGGCTGGAAATCCTGGCATGACAATTCTCTCCTTTCTCTCTTGTTTTCACTCCCTCTCATTAAAAAAAGGGAAGTCTGTTGGGCTTGCTTCAAAAAAAAAAAAAAAAATTGTAGGGGCTAGAGAGATGGCTTAGCGGTTAAGTGCTTGCCTATGAAGCCTAAGGAACCCTGGTTCAAGGCTCAATTCCCCAGGACCCATGTAGCCCCGATGCGCAAGGGGGCGCATGCAACTGGAGTTTGTTTGCAGTGGCTGGAGGCCCTGGCGCTACCATTCTCTCTCTATCTGCCTCTTTCTCTCTCAGTCTGTCTGTCGCTCTCAAATAAATAAAATTAAAATAAACAAAAAAATTGTAGGGCTAAAGGGATGGCTTAGTGGTTAAGGCATCTTCTTGCAAAGCCAAAGGATCCCAGTTCGATTCCCCAGGACCCACATAAACCAGATGCAAAAGGGGGTACATGCATCTGGAGTTCGTTTGCAGTGGCTGGAGGCCCTGGTGCACCCATTCTTTCTCTCTCTGCCTCTTTCCCTCTCTCTCTCTCTCAAAGAAATTTAAATATATATATATATATATATATATATATATATACATATATATATATATATATATATATATATTTGAGGTAGGGTCTCACTGTAACTCAGGCTGACCTGTAATTCACTATGTAGTCTCAGGGTGGCCTCGAACTCACGGTGATCCTCCTACCTCTGCCTCCCAAGTGCTGGGATTAAAGGCGTGCGCCACCACGCCCGGCAAAAAAATACTTTTTAAAATAAATGGCTATTTTATTAAATTTTGTTTATTTTTATTTATTTATTTGAGAGTGACAGAGAGAGAGAAAGAGGCAGATAGGGAGACAGAACGGGTACACCAGGGCCTCCAGCCACTGCAAAGAAACTCTAGACGCGTGCGCCCCCTTGTGCATCTGGCTATCATGGGTACTGGGGAAACGAGCCTTGAACTGGGGTCCTTAGGCTTCACAGGCAAGTGCTTAACCACTAACCCATCTCTCCAGCCCAAATAAAAATAATTTTAAAAAATTGTAAGTTCACTGTGTTTATGTGATGCTTCAATAAAAAGATGTCATCACGTGGGAAGCAGAGGTAGGAGGACTGCCATGAGTTCAAGGCCAGCCTGAGATTACATAGTCCAGGTCAGCCTGGGCTAAAGAAGGACCTTACCTTGAAAAACTAAAAACAGAAAGTTGTTAGAAACAAGTAGAGGTCCTAATGGACCTGGCTGCTACTCACTCCTCCCTATCGCTCAGTTTCTGTTGGATTCCCACACCAACCCAGAAGATGGCCTCAAACACGTCTACACCATCGCACCATGTCCCATGTGTGCATCAGCCGTCCCTGGGCCTCGGAAAGGCCAGACACACTGGAGACCTGTAAACTTCTGGCTTTGGGAGAGACAGTTTCCTCAAGTCTGCCTGTACTGGAGCTTAAGGAAGGGCTCACGGCTTCTGTACAGACCTCTTGCTCTAGCAAGCTTGCTTTCTTATCTCTCTGGTAACTCACTAGTTCAGCTCGATCTTCTAAATCTTGGGGGTAGGTTTTTTTTTTTTTTTTTTTTTTTTTCAAGGTAGGGTTTCACTCTAACTCAGGCTGACCTGGAACCCACTAGGTAGTTTCAGGGTGACCTGGAACTCATGGTGATCCTCCTACCTCTGCCTCCCGAGTGCTGGGATTAAAGGCATATGCCACAATGCCCGGTTCAGGTTTATTTATTTATTTTATTTATTTATTTTGAGTCTTGGAACTTGCTGCATTGCCCAGACTGGCCTCAAGCTCACAGTCCTTCTGCCTCAGACTCCTTAGGGCTGGAATTACAGATGTGTGCATCCATCTGTGGCTTTTTCTCTCTCTTCCCTTCTAATTTTTGTTGTTGTTTAATTTATGTATTTTTAGAGTGCTACAGATGGAACCCAAAGTCTTTAGCATGCTGGGCAAGCACTCTGCCACGGAGTCACATTCCTGGAGGGGGGACTTTAACTGATGCTCAGCTGAGAACAAGCCAGGTCAAAGCAGCACATTGATTCTGATCTGACATGTTTAAATATTAAATATGTTTGCACTGGCCGTTTCAGAAACCAAAGCCACTTCACACAAGACCATTAAAAACACATGTGGTGGGCTGGGAGCTGGCTCGGTGGTGAAGAGTGCTTGCTGCTTAAGCATGAGGGCTCCGCGGGCTGGAGACTGCCAAGTTTGACTCCCCAGAACGCACACAAAAAGCCAGGTGGCCGTGCATGGTGTTGCACACCTTTATTTAATCCCAGCACTCAGAAGGCAGAAGTAGGATGACCACTGTGAGTTCAAGGCCAGCCTGGAATTACATAGTGATTTCTAGGTTAGCCTGTGCTAGAATGTGCACCTATCTCCAAACAAACAAACAAACAAACAAAAAGTTTGGTGTGGCTACCGTACATCTGTAACCCCAGTCCACAGGGGGTAGAAACCAGAAAACTGCTAATGGTCAGCAGCTCTAGGTTGAGGGCGACTTCATCTCAAGGAAAGAAATGCATGGATGAGAGAAAAGAGGACATGAATGTTCTCCTCTGGCTTCCACACACATGTGCATGGGGTGCAAACATCTGCACACACACATGCATATACCACACATACCAGAACACGCACATATTAAACAAACATGTGGTAACCAAACTGATGCTCTGGTCATGAGGTAAAGGTTCTTTTCATAACTGAATTCCCAAAGAAAGTAATGGGGAAGGCATTACATTATGTATATATGGCAACTGCCAATAAAAATAGTTAAATGAAGTTGGGCATGAGTTTGAGGCCAGCGTGGGCTACAGACTATGCAGTCTCAGGCTGGCCTAGAACTCACAACAATCCTATCTCTGCCTCCTGAGTACTGGGATTAAAGGCATGAACCACCACATCCAGCTTATAGATATTATTGTAAGTCATATGACAGGCACAAAATGTTAAGAGACAATGAATGTATCTGGTATATAGTAAGTGCTTAATAAACACGAGAACCCTTCATAAACAAAAAACTAATGTGGGGCGTGGTGGTACATGTCTTTAATCCCAGCAGAGGTAGGAGGATCTCTGTGAATTCAAGGCCAGCCTGGGCTAGAGTGAGACCCTACCTCAAAAACAAAAAAAAAGGGGGGGGGGTTGGGGAGCTGGAGATCTGGCTTAGTGCCAAAGGACCTAGGTTCGATTCCCCCATATCCACATAAGCCAGATACACAAGGTGGTGTATGTGTCTGGAATTCATTGGCAGCAGTTAGAGGCCCTGGTGCATCCATTCTCTCTCTCTCTAACTCTCTCTCTCTTAAATAAATAAACCTAAAAAACAAAACCCAAACCCAAAACAACCACAAAAGGGAGACTCTGACTGAGATATAACAGCTAAGTAACAATGGGGATGAAATAAAAGTGTGGACCTTAGCCGGGCGTGGTGGCGCACGCCTTTAATCCCAGCACTCGGGAGGCAGAGGTAGGAGGATTGCCGTGAGTTCGAGGCCACCCTGAGACTCCATAGTGAATTCCAGGTCAGCCTGGGCTAGAGTGAGACCCTACCTCGAAAAACCAAAAAAAAAAAAAAAAAGTGTGGACCTTGCAGCACTTGTATGTGATCCAACAAATCAGAGAAAACCTTTTAAATACTCTATATATTTATTTGAGAAAGAGAGAATGTGCACACTAGGGTCTCTACCCATTGCAAACTCCAGACACATGTGTCACCTTGTGCATCTGGCTTTATGTGGGTTCCAGGGAATTGAACCTGAGTCCTTTGGTTTTGTAGGCAAGCATCTTAACCACTAAGCCATCTCGCCAGACCCTGTTTGTTTTCTAAATACTTTTTTTTTTTTTTTAATTTTCTTTACTTGGGACTGGAGAGATGGCTCAGTGGTCAAGGGTACTTGCTTGCCCAGGTTCGATTCTGTCATACCCACATAAAGTCAGATGCACCAAGTGGCGCATTCACTTGGAGTTCTTTTGCAGTGATGGGAAATAATGTATAGAAACATTTACTTACATTAAACTCCACTGTATGGGTCTGGGAAGACAGCTTAGTGGTTAAAGGCACTTGCTTGCAAAGCCTGCCAGTCTGGGTTCAATTCCCAAGTTGCCCAGGTAAGGTGGACACAAAAAGGGGTGCAAGGGTACTGGAGAGATAGCTTAGCACTTAAGTGCTTGCCTGGGAAGCCTAAGGACCCCAGTTCAAGGCTCAATTCCCCAGGACCCACGTAAGCCAGATGCACAAGGGGGTGCACGCGTCTGGAGTTCATTTGCAGTGGCTGGAGGCCCTGGTGCGCCCATCCTCTCTCTCTGCCTCTTTCTCTGTCTAGGTCGCTTTCAAATAAATAAACAAAAACAAACAAAAAAGATTTTTTTTAAAGTGGTACAAGTGTTTGTATGCAGCAATAAGAGGCCCTGGTGCCTGCATACATGCATGCATGCACATGTATACACACACACACACAAATAAATAAATATTAAAAAAGAAAAAAAACCCAAAACCTTAGCATAGTTCCTGGCACACACTAGGTGCTGAATAAATGTTTCCTTCCAGTTTGGTCTTATTTCTCCCTCCTTCCCTTCTACCCACCGACCCCTAGCGCTCCCTGTTTAGGCAGGCTGGGGACTACCACTCCGAGGCAAGCCCATGGCTCCTGCATTCTGTCAATGGAATGACCTTGAGCACTGCCCTTCCCTCAATCCAGACTTACCCCCTGGGAGTGCAGGTACTCCACAGTCTTGCCGATCGTGTGAAGGACGAAGCTGGCCTCCCGCTCTGAGAAGAACTTCTGCCGCAGGATCTTGTCCAGCAGCTCCCCACCACGCATCAGCTCCGTGACCAGGTACACGTGTTTCCCATCATCATACACCTGCCGAAGACCTCGCCGTCAGGCCTGGACCCTCACTTACCAGCTCCTCAGACAGGGGAGAAAGACCTGAGCCTGAGACCGGGTTCTGCTGTGCTTTAGAGGCTCTTCCTGGGCCTTCACTCATTTAGGCTCCTGTCCTCCTGGATAGCAGGTGGTGTCCTTGTCCCCAGTGACCAAGAGAACTCAGAGAATGCCTATGTCTCAGTTCTCAAAGGAAAGGCTCTTCAGGTATGATCATACTAAAGGGACCCAGGGTCCTGGTGCTCCACCCCCTGAGCACTTCAAGGAAGACTTTAAGTTGAAAGCATGATGTCTCCCGAGACAAACCCTACAGCTGATTGTTTCGAGGTAGGGTCTCACTCTAGCCTAGGCTGACCTGGAACTCACTCTGTAATCTCAGGCTGGCCTCGAATTCACAGCTACCTCTGCCTCCTGAGTGCTGGGATTAAAAGTGTGTACCACCATGCTCGGTTCAAACCCCATAGCTGAGAATCTCAGCACGCACTTGGTCTCAAGAACCCCCACTCACATCTTTCAGGGTGATGATGTTGGGGTGTTGCCCATACCGCAGAAGAATCTCGATCTCTTCTGAGGGGTCCCGTTTGCTCTTGTCAATGACCTGAGGAAAGGGGTACATGTAGTAGCGTCAGGAGACAGGCTCAAAGACCGCCCACACTGCAGGGCTGACGTGGGGCTGGACTCCCAGCTCCGCACCTGTCACCACCCACAGAGCCTCAGGCTCCAACCCTCTCACCAAAGGGGCTACAGTGAAACCGGCCTCTCCCCCAGCCCAGCAATCTCACGGCAAGACATAGTGGGAGGCTCACCTTGACGGCATATTCCATGTTGGTGGCCTTGTGGACACAGCGCTTGCATACAGAGTAGGAGCCCACGCCGATCGTCTCCTTCACTACGTAGCCATCACTAAAGAGTAGGTTCTTCCCATGGAGTTGCTGTGGAAGACCAAGAAGTCACGCTGACCCTGGGCTTGAATGCTAGGGGTCACCCCCAGCACCAGGGCTTTGGCTCAGTGGAGATGACACAGAGAAAAAAGTCGTGAGGCCTGGGGCATCTGTGAGACTTCGGGCAAGAGCCTGACCCTTGCTGGGTCTAAGTTCTCAATACAATGGGCATGCACACTAGCTGTCTACAGGCCAGGGCTGCAGAGCTGTCTGGGGGTGAGGGAGCACTAGAATCACAGCACGCACACACGAAGAGGTTTGTGGTTTGAAAGCCTGGCCAGGGCTGGAGAGATGGCTTTGTGGTTAAGGCGCTTGCCTGCGAAGCCTAAGAAGTCATGTTTGAATCTCCAGGTGCCCACATAAGCCAGATGCAGTGACAGAAGCATGCAATACTGCACAGGCACACAAGGGGGCGCATGCATCTGGAGTCTGTCTGCAGCTGCCGAAGGCCCTGGTGTGCCCATTCTCTCCCCCCTCCCCTCTCTCTCTCACACACAAAATAAATAAAAATAAAATAAAATAAAAAGCTGGGCATGATGGCTCACACCTTTAATCCCAGCACTCGGGAGGCAGAGGCAGGAGGGTCACTGTGAGTTCAAGGCCATCCTGAGACTACAGAGTGAATTCCAGGTCAGCCTGGGCTAGACAAGACCCTACCTCAAAAAAACACAAAAGTAAATAAATAAAATAAAATAAAAGCCTGAGCAGACTCAAGAGGGATGCAGGAGCAAGAGTCGCATCTTGGCTCTGCCACTTAATGTGGTTCTGGGCAAGGGACCTCCGCTTCCTGGGGTATGATGTCTAAAGTTTCTGACATGTTAACCGTGGCAAATGTACATGTGGTGCTTAGGGTGCTGTGTGCCAAACACCACTCTACACACTTTCTCAGATGCCACATGACCTGTGGACAACCTTGTCTGATGCCAACTGTCTTCATATCCAGTCTGGTTCAACATTATTCTGGACAAAGATGTCCCAGTTTGGATATGAAATTACAGTGACTTTACCTTTACACATACTAGCTCTAGAAATCTTCATAAAAACTCTGTAAAGGAAGGTTCTAGCATTACACTTGTAGTGGTTTAAATGTGTGGCCCCACAGACTCAGGCTAGAATCTTAAGTCCCCAGTGGGTGGCGCCCTACTGGGAAGAGGTATGTTATCGGGAGTGGATCTTGAGTCTAGCCCTAAGGTGTGTGGAGGGCATTTTGGAGCTCTGGCTGTTTGATGGTGTCTCTCTGTTAGGAAGTCAGCTTCTTCTACCACTGATGGGGTTCCCCTGGAGTTTGTAATCCTGACATAAACCCTTTCTTCCCATAAGCTACTTCTGGTGGGATTCTCCCCCACCCCCAGGAAGGGTCTCACTAGTTCAGGCTGACCTGCAATTCACTCTGTAGTGTCAGGGTAGCCTTGAACTCATGGTGATTCTCCTACCTCTGCCTCCCAAGGGCTGGGATTAAAGGTGTGCACCACCACACCTAGTTCTGGTCTAGTATTTGTCCAGCAGTGTGAGGCTGACTGCAACAACCCTGTTTACAGATGAGGAAGCTCAGGCACTAGGAAGGTCTCCTTCAAAGTCACATTATCTTACGAGCTCCCTGCTCCATCCCCTGAGCAATCTCTAACATTTACTAGAACTCTAGCTCTAGGCCAGGAAATTTGTGTCCGTATTTTCATCGAATCGTCAAGGCCGTCGTGTGAGGCATTATCGTCCCAGCTGTGCACATTGGGAAAATATGGGTTCCAGAGCTCTAAGGCCTGAAGGTATGAGGCAGGCCTGTCCATCTCCAGAGCCTGTGCTCGCAGCCGTTCTGCCTTGCGGCATGTGCACAGCTGAGCAGAAATCCTGTCTCCCTCACCTGGACCACCGAGTGCAGGGGGGCCTGAGTGGCCCGAGGTTTGCCATCGTCCTCCATCAGACCAGTGGCCACAAAGCTGAAGCCACGGAACAGCTGATGGGCACCAGCGCTTGGGGGGACGCCTGGAGAATCTGTGGGGATAGGAGAGGAATGTGAGAGTCTGAGGAGGTACCCCTGAACTCTAAGACAGCCCAGCAAAGGGAGACTATGGGGATCCTGGCCTGCCTCAGCTGGTGGCCATAGTGGAAGCTTGTATAAGGACGTCATCCCAGGCCTTATTTAGCCTACTTGTTCACATGGGGTAGCTCAGGGGTAGAATACTTGCCTAGCATGCATGATGACCAGAGTTTGATTCCCGGCACTGCTAAATAAGTAAAAATAAAGTTGGGCATGGTAGTGCATGCCTGTATTTCCAGCACTAAGAAGGCTGAGACAAGGACTGGAGAGATGGCTTAGCAGTTAAGGTGCATGCCTGCAAAGCCTAAGGACCCAGGTTTGATTCTCCAGGTCCCACATAAGCCAGATGCACATGGCGATGCATGCATCTGGAATTTCTGTGCAGTGGTTGGAGGCCCTGGCGTGCCCGTTCTCTGTCTTTCTCTCCCTCCGTTTCTGACTCGAATAAATAAATAAAAATGAAATCTTAAAAAAAAAAAAAGGGCTGGGCATGGTGGCACACGTCTTTAACCCCAGCACTCGGGAGGCAGAGGTAGAGGAGGATCACTGTGAGTTCGAGGCCACTCTGATACTACATAATGAATTCCAGGCCAGCCTGAACTAGAATGAAACCCTACCTCGAAAAAACCAAAACCAAAACCCAAAAAAAAAAAAAAAGAGGGCTAGAGAGATGGCTTAGTGATTAAGGTGCTTGCTGGCAAAGCCAAAGGACCCAAGCTTGACTCCCCAGTAGCCAATAAGTGCTTAGTCCTACATCTGTTCTGCAGTCCAGGTCAGGCCCAGGATGCCTCCTCCCTGGCCTCCCTGCCTCAGGCTCACCCCCTCAGGCCCATCTCCGCACAGCAGCTGGAGGGCCAGTTCCAACCACAAATTGCTAGCTACCTGCGCCTTGCACGTGGCATAAGACAGCCCATCTCCTTAGTCTGGCAAATGAGGTCTATGTGGTCTTAGCCTCTTCTCTCCCCATCACGTCGTGAGCCCAACTGGCCCTCCCGATTCTTAAAGAGGTCTCTGAGCACTGCACAGGCTGTTTCCTCTGCCCAGCTAGCCCACTCCGGGTCCACCACCCGAGGCTGAGCACACTTGCTCTCCCTCTGGGGAGCCCTGCCTGGCGCTGGTCTTCTGGCTCCTCGCCCCTAAGAAAGCTCTCTCCCAGTGATGGCGTGAGCTACGTCTTGTTCGCCACCAGTCCCCCTAGGGTTTACACATAGCAAGGACCCGGTTGGTACAGGCAAACAAATCACAGGAGACAGGCTGCTCAGAGAGGCGCTGGGCCCCCTGTTGTCAACAGTCTGCAAGCTACACACAGAATCTCTCTGTGCCTCAACACGCCCCTCTGGAAGGCATCTCGGAACTCACGACCCATGCTCCACCTACTGGCAGTATCTGGCCAGAAGGTCAGGGTTTGCAAACTCCCTCCCAAGAGTGCCCTCGCTGACTTCTCGCAGCCATCCCTGAGAATCAGCCGGTCTTGGCTGTGTCCATGTTCTAGGACAACAGAAAGCCAAGGCCAATCCCCATACCCGCCTGACCTGTGGGCACTGTCACTTCTGCCACACTGCCTCCACCACAGGTGTGCCAGGTCAGATTCTTTGTCCCCGGCGTGAACAGAGACAGGCCTGATGTGTTTATAGTCTTCCCAGTGGGCTGGAAGATGCCTGAGGCAGGGGTCCTGACTTTCCTAAACCACCCACATACCCCACACCCTCACCCAGACACAAAGAGGCCTACAGAGCTCGGGCCCGGCAGTCAGGTGGCATGAGACAGGGGCAGAGTCAGAGTCCCATGGAACCAGACATTCACCACCTGTCTGCCTACACACCCACACCTGCCAGAGTCCCTGATTACCTCTGCACCTCAGGGTACCCTCTGCTCTCACAGGCCCAGCTCCAGACAAACCAGACCAAGGACGTACCTCTGGGCGTGCGCGATGTGAATTCAGTGTCAAAGTAGAAGGTGTCATCAGGCTGGACCACGGCTGGCTTAAAGGGCGGCTTGATCTCACGACGGTAAAGCTTCTGCCAGTTGGGATGGGTGTTTTGGTCACCATGGTGACCACACAGGTGGCCAGCAGCCCCACCAGAAGGAACACAGGCCATGTTGCCCAGCAGACAACAGTAAGACTCCTGCCTTGGGAAGGCGGCTTTGCCTGCAGGGGACTGCCATCCTCCTCCCGGGGCATATCGAGGGCCAATGTCACCCCATGATTCCCACATCTGAGGTCTTGATCGAGAGAGGACCCCTTCTCCCCACCCTTCCCATGGCTATTCTGCAGCCCGGGCATGGATAGGGCACACTCACATTCCAGTCAATGGTGGAGTAGAAGACGTGTCTCTTGATCTCCTCTGCCCCGTCAGGGCCAGAGCCTGAAAGAAGCCAGATGAACGGCTTGCCCTTGGTCAGACACCCACCCCACCCACCAGGCAGCTGCACGGTGCACGGGAGCAACTGCTGGACCAGGGAGCACGGGGGGTTCAGCGTGTCCTGGATCTAGCCAGCCGTCACTCAGAGGCCTGTCAGCCACTCAGCATTTCTACTTCATGGGGCTGCTGCCGAGCCAGCCTCCGTGTAGCGAGGCAAAGCGGAAGGCCCAGAGAAGGTATGCAACTTACGAAGGCCCATCAGGACAGAAGCTAGACTTGTTCTGGGGTCTCACGAGGGTCCTGACCTCCCAACACAGGACCCCTATCCTCCTCTGCCGCTTCCGTTTTCAACCCTGAGACAAGCCCTGGTTCCATTCAACCCAGGGACCTGGACTGGACCTTACAAACTGGTGGGGGTTCAGGGGAAGCTAGCAGCCCAGAAGATCAGCCCATATTGCACATGTGCTATATGCCAGGCATATCCACAGACTCTCCCCACTCCACAGAGCCCCGTGAGCTCGCCCGGGATCATTACCTCCATGGACATGGGCGCCTGGGGCTCAGACAGATGAGGTCACCTGCCCAGATCACATAGCTTATAAATGGTACTCATTCACTCAACAAATATTTACAGAGTGGCTGCTGGGTGCCAGGCAGTGGGGACTGGCACAGCCAGGACTGAGACCTGAGCCTCCCTCACTCCTGAGCTCATGTGCCATCTCTTGAGCCAGCAACCTTGGCGGAGAAGCTGTGTGGGGGCCTCTGTCCTTGTCCCCGAGGGAGTAAGGATGACTCAGTTCCTGCCTTCCCCTACACACAGGTCACCCCACCCCCCCAAACACCCCGCAGAACCAGAAAGCAGAGTGGCCAGTGGTATTGTCTGCCCACACAAAGGACAACAGCTCTTTTCAGGCCCAGATGTGGCCCTGTGGCCTAGGCAGCAGCTGTACCCCATTCCCCTTCGCCACAGCCCCTCCCCTGAGCTGGGGCTGCTTACCGAGCCGGTTGGCAGGATTCCTCTTGAACAAGGCCCGCAGGAGGATCTGGGCTTCTGTGCTCAGAAACTGGGGCATGCCTAGCTTTGCCCTGGAAAAAGCCCCCAGGTCTCATCAGGGCTGGGCCCCACCCTAGAAGCCTGAGCGCTCCACACCCCCAACTCTGTCCAGGTCTCTTTCCCAGTTCAGTTCAGAAAAGCCAGCCACTAACTTACCTCCCAGACTACAACAGATCCCTCCCATAAGCCCAGGTGGGTAAAGAGGGGCTGACAAGCCAGGCATAGTAGTGCACCCCTTTGGTCCCAGCACTCGTGTGGCAGAGGTATTAGGATCGCTATGAGTTCAAGGCTACCCTGAGACTACATAGTGAATTCCAGGTCAGCATGGGCTACAGCGAGACCCTACAACTTTCTGGTCCCCAAAGTGGGGTAGGGATGGACAAGCCACGGAATGTCAAGGCAGGGCTGGTACTTACTTCAAAATCAAGGTCATGGTCTCCTTCCGGTCCTTCCCCTGGAAGGGCAGGGAGCCTGTCAGCATCTCGAACTGTAGAGGACAAAGGGCCATTCAGGTTTGATCTCCATCCTTGTCTCCCACACCCACGCCTCCCACCCTCTGGTGCAGTCCCGGGATTCTCTCAGAGTCCCCCTGGAGTATGGACTATCTGCCCTTCCCCCTTCTGCCAACCCATATTCTAGAAGTAGCAGTAGGGCTTGAAGTCTAGGTAAGGTACTGAGATTGGGGTACCCCAAGTGAGGTCAAACCCAGAGTCCTTTCAAGGAAGGAAACTAATCGTATGCAGGGTGAGGTGAACATGGCTGTAAGAAAACAATGGGAGGTCCTAGGAGACAGCTGAGTCCCAAGGCTGGCGTTGGATCCTTTACTCTTGCTTTTTTTTAGCCTTGAACTCATGGCAATCTTCCTACCTCTGCCTCCCAAGTGTTGGGATTAAAGGCGTGCGCCACCATGCCTGGCAACTCTTGTTTTCTTGTTTTTTTTTTTTTTGGGGGGGGTGTCAAGGTAGGGTCTCACTCTGGCCCAGGCTGACCTGAAAGTAACTATGCAGTCTCAGGGTGGCCTCAAATGCAAGGTGATCTCCTACTTTCTGCCTCCCAAGTGCTAGGATTAAAGGCGTGCACCACCATGCCCAGCTTACTCTTGCTTTTTTTTTTTTTTTTTTTTTTATTTTTATTTATTTATTTGAAAGCGACAGACAGAGAGAGAGAGAAAGAGGTAGACAGAGAGAGAGAGACAGAATGGGCGCGCCAGGGCTTCCAGCCACTGCAAACGAACTCCAGATGCGTGCGCCCCCTTGTGCATCTGGCTAACGTGGGTCCTGGGGAATTGAGCCTTGAACTGCGGTCCTTTGGCTTCACAGGCAAGCATTTAACCGCTAAGCCATCTCTCCAGTCCCTACTCTTGCTTTTTGATGACACTCACCATCAGCACCCCATAGGACCACCAATCCGCACTGTGGGTGTGGCCCTGCCGGTTGACCACCTCGGGGGCCATGTACTCCACTGTACCACAGAAAGAGTAGGCCTTCTTCTCATGGTCGATGGCCTCTTTGCTTAGGCCAAAGTCTGCAGCAAGAAGGGCAGAGAAGTCATCTTTAAGGCCCTTGCCCACCCCTGCCACCACCCTCTGCATGCTCAACTCCCTGCCCAGAAAGAGGGCATCGTTTCCATGACATGTAGGAGGAAACTGAAGCCCAGACAGGTTAGGTGACTTGCCCAGTGTTAGTTATAGTGGGGAGCTGAGATTCCACACTGGGGTGTTCTAAGCCTAGGGTCTGACCCCTTCTGAGTAATTGGTGCCATCTCTCAGGAAGGATGAACCCCAACCCTCTACTCACCAGTGAGTTTGATGTGGCCCTCCTCGTCCAGAAGGATGCTGTAACACAGACACGGAAGTCAGAACTCTCAGCAGTGGGCACTGTCTGGGTTCTGTGGATACCACAGGGTGGAGGTAAAACTGAACCCCAGGGAAGGCACTCATCCCAGATCTTGCTGATGCATATGTAGTGGAACAGGGGCCTGGCAGGCATGTGCCTACCTCTTCAGCTAATCCTTGCAACAGTGTGAGGTAGTAGGTTCTGTTAGGGTCCATTTTACCAGTGGGGAAACTATAAGAAAGTTAAATAAACCGGGCGTGGTGGCACACACTTCTAATCCCAGCACTCGGGAGGCAGAGGTAGAGGGTCACCTTGAGTTCAAGGCCATTCTGAAACTATAGAGTGATTGCCAGGTCAGCCTGGGCTAGAGCAAGACCCTACCTTAAAAAACAAAACAAACAAAAAAAAAAAAAAAAAAGAAGAAAGTAAGTTAAATAACTGCTTATAGTTAGAGAGCTAGTAGGTACTAGATGGAGACAGAATTTGAAATCCAGGGGAATGCTCTCTCTCTCTCTTTTTTTTTTTTTGTTGTTCAAGGTAGGGCCTTGCTCTAGCCCAGGCTGGCCTGGAATTCACTGTGTAGTCTCAGGATGGCCTCGAACTCACGGAGATCCTCCTACCTCTGCCTCCTGAGCGCTGGGATTAAAGGCGTGTGCCAGCACGCCTGGCTATCTTTTTTTTTCTTTTTTCTTCAGAACATAGGGTCTCACTCAAGTCCAGGTAGACATGGAATTCACTATATGTAGTCTCAGGGTGGCCTTGAATTCACAGTGATCCTCCTACCTCTGCCTCCCAAGTGCTGGGATTAAAGGTGTGCACTACTTACTACGTCCGGCTTCTCTTTTGAATATATGGCACTTGCTATGTTGCGCTAGCTCTGAGCTCCTGGACTCCGCCTCCTTGGTAGTTTGGATTATAGGTGTGTGCCATGATTCCCAGCATGAGATGTGCCTAACTCTAACACCAGAGTCTACTCTATTCCACCTCACCGCATGTCCCTGGCTCCCAAGTTACCACTGGATATGAAGGAAAGCTTCAGGAGGAGCACATCAAGCTTTGATCTTCAATGGTAGCATTTCAGATGTCATACTTGATTAGGACGAAAAAGCAGGCAATGCTTTCCCCGAATCACCTACGGCAAGCCTGCTGCTGCTCTCTAGCCCTGCTCCACCAACCCATCCTTCAGAGAGCCCCAAACAGGGGGACGTTCCTGGAGAGAACCACCTTCTACAAGAGGACCAGGGGCAGGCAGGGGCTTCACTTACTTTTCCGGCTTGAGGTCTCTGTAAATGATGCCCAGGCTGTGCAGGTGGTCCAGGCCCAGAGCCAGCTCAGCCAGGTAAAACTTCACATCCTCCTCTGTAAACATAACCTGCAATGGAGTTGGGGGACTTTGGCTGGTACCATCTTTTCCCTGTGAGCTGGGCCACTGGGCAGTCAGCAAGCTCTTGGGCTTGAGGACTCGTCCCTTGGGAGCTACTCTAATGCCACATGCCATTCTCTTTCCAAAGGATGTGGAAGTACAGCTAGCATACAAGGTGCTCCATGTGCCGTTGTTTGAAAATAGCAGAGGGCTATAAACAGCCCAAGTGCCCAAGAGTAGAAAACTGGGATAAACTGCCTCTTTCAGACATAATGGAGGGCTTAGCAGCCATAAGCAAGAACAAGAAGTTTCTCCATGTTCCAACAGGGGCACAATCTCCAAGATACACCGTCTTGAAAAAGGCAAGGTACCCAACAGAGTACACAGAATGGTGCCTGTTACGTGAGGAAGTGGGGGTAGAGATTCAGAACATGTACCGGAATTGTTTGCACAAGGAACATGGGAAGAGTAAACAAGAAGCCAATAAAAATGTTTACCTATGGGGAGTGGAGGGGGCTGAGGTGGGAAGACTTCACGGTGAGTATTTTTCTTTTGATCGTGTAAATGTATTACCTATTCAAACATTAAAATCACATTTTAAAAATAGGGAGTTTGGTTCTTTTCCTTTGGCGCATGTGTGAGCGGGTGTGTGCATGTGTACTATGTGTGGTGTGATGTGAATAGTGTATGCAGGTGTGTAGGGTGCACACACATACGGGGCCAGAGGAGAGTATGAGGTATTCTCTTCAATCATTCTTCTGTTTCCTTGAAACAGAGTCTCTCACTGAAACTGGAGTTGCTGTTTTGAGTCAGACTGGTTGCCCAGTAAGCTCCAGTGGTTCTCCAGTCTCCAAGCCCACAGGACTGGTGATACAGACATGCATGGCCATGTCAGCTTTTGCTTGTCCTATTTTATTTTTCCTTTGAGGCAGGCTCTTATTAAATTGCTCAAGCTCGTCTTAAACTTGCTGTGTAGCCCAGGCAGGCCTTAAATTTGGAATCCTCCTGCCTCAGCTTCCCAAATGGCTAAGATTATAGACCTGTACCACTGTGCTAGCCAAAACTGATTTTCTTTAAAGGTTGAATTAGCCGGGCATGGTGGCACATGACTTTAATCCCAGCACTTGGGAGGCAGAGAGGTAGGAGGATCGCTGTGAGTTCGAGGCCACCCTGAGACTACAGTGAATTCCAGGTCAGCCTGCAGCCTGTACTGGAGTGAAACCCTACCTTGAAACCAAAAAAGAATGATGGTTTTCTGAAAAGCTGTGAAAGTAATATGGAGGAATACAGTTTCATTAGTTTAGCAAAAACAACCTATTTAGCCGGGCGTGGTGGCACACGCCTTTAATCCCAGCACTTGGGAGGCAGAGGTAGGAGGATCACCATGAGTTCGAGGCCACCCTGAGACTACATAGTGAATTCCAGGTCAGCCTGAGCTAGAGTGAAACCCCACCTCGGGGGGGGGGGGGGAGTTTATTTAATAGTCCACTTTTGCCGGGCATGGTGGTGCATGCCTTTAATCTCAGCACTCTGGAGTCACACCAGGGCATCTAGCCGTTGCAGATGAACTCCAGATGCATGTGCTACCTTGTGCATCTGGCTTAGGTGGGTCCTGGGAAATGAAACCAGGGTCTTTTGGCTTTGCAGACAAAAGCCTTAACCTCTAAGCCATCTCTAAGTCCCATATGCTTTATATAAATTCAAATACTTTTTTCATTTTTTTTTTTTTTGTTTTTTTGAGGCACAGTCTCACTGAAGCCCAGGCTGACCTGGAACTCACCCTGTAGACCAGAATGGTCTTGAACTCACAGTAATCCCCTTAAAGGCATGCAACAGCATACCCGGCCTCAAATCCTTTTGGGTGAAATGTGGGACAAGAGCCCAAAGTCTCTTGTTTTTCTAGGTGGGTGTGGAGCTTCCTCCCTCTGCTCAGGCCCTGGCCAGCATGGCCCTGGCACTCTCTCTGGAAGTGGAGAGTTGAGAGGTATCCTTAGCAACCTGAAATCAGGGTGGCATCTGATCCAAACCCTATTCATCCTCAGCCCATCTTGAGAGAAACTCTGAGGCTTTGCCAAGGAGGCTTCTGCCCCAAGACAGGTGATATTTCCTGGGTCAGGTGCTGCTAAGCAGGACTGGGCAATTACAGGCCCAGACCACACCATATTCTTTTAATTTTTTTTAGATTTATTTTTATTTCTTTATTTATTATAGACAGATGAGTGGGGGAGAGAGAGTGTGTGAGAATGGGTGCGCCAGGGCCTCTAGCCACTGCAAACCAACTCCAGACGCATGTGCCACCATGTGCATCTGGAGAATAGAACCTGGGTCCTTGGGCTTCACAGGCATGTGCCTTAACCACTAAGCCATCTCTCCAGCCCTTAAATTTTGTTTTTATTTATTTGAGAGAGAGAGAGAGAATGGGAAAATATGAATGGGCAAGCCAGGGCCTTGTGCCACTGCAAACAAACTCCAGATGCACGCACCACTTCTTGCATCTGGCTTTACTGAGGAATAGAACCCAGGTCATTAGTCTTTGCAGGCAAGTGCCTTGACCACTGAGCCATCTCTCCAGCCCCACATCATGTTCTTTACAATGTCTTGGGGATGGGAGTCCCCATCATGTGCCCAGCTCCTCCCTGGGAACCCCTGGCAATGGGACGTCAGCTCACCTCCTTTGACAGTCGTGTGAAGAGGTCACCGCCTCGCAGGAAGTCCAGAATAAGATAGAGTTTGCCTTCGGTCTGGAAGGCTAGGAGAAGACAAAGGCCAGGGAGGAATTGGCTAGGCTTGTGATCTGCCCCTCTAGCCCTGCCTCCTTGGCCTATCATGAAGGAGGTGCAGCAAGGTACAGGGAATCCAGCAGACCGCAGGGAAGGGTGGGATGTGGGCAGGGTCTTCGTTCTCACCATAATGCAGCTTCACCACAAACGGGTGGTTCACATCAGCCAGGATGTCCCTCTCCATCTTGGTCCGAACACGGTCACGCACTGGCCAGAGGAGAAAGGAAATCACCAAGAGTCTTCACACCCAACATTGCCACTCTTAGCCCAACGACAGTCCCCGAGGTTCCCTCACCTGGGGCTCTGGGGTCACTCAGTTTCCTCCTTCCACACTGGCTCCCTGGCCTCCTCTCTGCACCTATTCCCCATGGAAAAGTCCAGAGCAGAGGCTTAAGGCCCTGTCTTGTCTTTCCAGCCTTGTCTCCTACTATGTTCCATCGAGGGCCAACTGAGCAACCCGTGACCCAGTGTTTCCTGTTTTCTGAGATCCCAACACTGATTCTATGCCTCTCCCAGCACCCCTTTACAAGTCCCCTTTAACTATCTAACATAAAAAAAAAATTCCCACTCGGGAGGCAGAGGTAGAAGGATTGCCGTGAGTTCAAGGCCACCCTGAGAATACAGAGTTAATTCCAGGTCAGCCTGAGCTAGAGTGAGACCCTATCTTGAAAAACAAACAAACAAACAAAAAACAACCAAACAAACAAAAAATCCCAAATTTGGCCAGGTACACTGGTACATGCCTTTAATCGAAACACTTGGGAGACTGAGGTGGGAGGATTACTTTGAGTTCAAGGCCAGCCTGGAACTACAGCATTCCAGGCTTGAGTGAGACCCTACCTCAAAAACAAACAAAAAATCCTGAGCCAGGGGTAGTGGCACATGCCTTTAATCCCAGCACGTGGGAGGCAGAGGTAGGAAGATCGATGTGAGTTCAAGGCCACCTTGAGACTACATAGTGAATTCCAGGTCAGCAGCCTGGGTTAAAGGAAGACCCTACTTTGAACAACAACAAAAAAGAAACCCAAATTTTAGTCTGGAACAGCTAGACAGGCAAATTTCCTGGGACTAAAATTGTGATTCATGAGTCTGAGGTGAGCCTCACTCACATTCCCCTCCCCATTTATCCACCCATTCATTCATTCATTCATTCACTTATTTAATTTTGAGACAAGGTATGTAGTTTAGGCTAGCCTCAAACTATATACCTAAGGCTAGTCTTGAACTTGGCATACCTCTGCGTCAATCTCCTAAATGCTAGGGTTATAATCACATATCACATGCTTTTTTTTTTTTTTTTTTTTTTTGAGATAGGGTCTCACTCTAGTCCAGGCTGACCTGGAATTCACTGTGTAGTCTCAGGCTGGCCTCCAACTCATGGTGATCCTCCTGCCTCTGCCTCCCAAGTGCTGGGATTAAAGGCGTGTGCCACCACGCCCAGCATCACACGCTTTTTTTGTAAAGAGCAAAAGTTGCTGGGTAATTATGACCACCATCAGGCTTTTGGCTGTCCAGAAAGCATAGTCACCCTCACAAGCTAAGTTGGACCTTCTGGGCTCCTATAGTGCTTGTATTTCCCACACTAGATGTGGCAGGGACCATGCTGCATTTAACCATTCCAGCCACTTTCAAGTACGCCTCACATTTCCAGCCACCTCAGGTACATGGGTCCTCCTTCCAGGGTGCCCCTCCTCTACCGTCTTGGGTCTGGAGAACTCCTAACGCATCTCTTAAGGCACAATTCCCACATCTATTCCTCAGGTGTCCCCGAGCTCTTCAGATGCCTTCTGTGAGGCCACACTCCATCCACGGACATTCAAGCACACAGGCCTAGAACTGCTGCACCCCGCTACCAGGCTGTGACGAAACTCTTGCCCAGCCTGTACGCTCCTCACAGCAGAGACCACATCTTTTTATCTTTCTCCTGTCATTTCCACCTGGGAAGATGATCCCTCCCATCAGGCTGCACAAAAGTTATTATCACCTAGCAATAGCCCTTTGGGGTCTAAGGACCTATCAGTCCTTAAGGCTAACCCCTTCTTTCCCCCTAATCACACACCTAGCCAGGGCTTGGCGTGAGCTCCACCTGGACATGGCCACACTGGCTCCCAGGCCAGTCAGTATCAACATCTGACCCAAAGCCCACAGCAAACCAAAAAGTCATGATGGACTTGATTTTGGCTTGGGGTGCCCTTCTGAACCCCTCTGGCACCCAGCTCTGTGGGCCTGCCCCTACTCATCCTCTCCTATAGCTTATTGGCCCAGCTGAACCCCTGGAGTTCCTGGTCTCTTTTCTCACATCCTTCTATACCCTAAGCCTGGGGGCCAGAGAGGTCTCCTCTGGACACTCCCAGCACCATGAAACAACTGTGTTGACACAACACCTCTAACTTAACTTTTAAAGGTCTTCCATCCCACCACAAGAACACTAATTTACCCTTCTACCTCCTTCCGACATTGACCTTAGCCAGTGACAGCTCCTTGGTTTGGGGAGAAGGGGATGAGGAGGTAAGGCTAGCTGGGAGTGGGTCTGCCCTCCATCTCATGCTCCGCGCTCCTGAAGATGGAGCCATCTGCCGCCTCAGCTTCTCCCTCAGTCGCAGGCCGAGCCTGAGTGCTGCCCAGGTTAGCCCCTCACTCACCTTTCAATGTCGCCTTCTTGAGCACTTTCATGGCATACAAGTGCCCGCTGTCAGGCCGGGTGACCTTGCGCACCAGAAAGACCTGAGAAGGCAGAGGAAAAGGGAGAAGCTAAGCCAACTGTCTTCCATCTAGCTCCCCCAAACCTCAAATTGACTGCTTGCTCTCCCTGGGTAGCAAGGTGATGTCTCACCCTGGGCCCCGAGGCAACCCCCCACTTCTGACATGACCGGTGCTGCCCTTCCAGCCAGGGGTTCATGACTTACTTTGCCAAAGGATCCCTGGCCCAAAACTTTGAGGAGCTCAAACTGGGATGGATCAGCCTTCTCGGAGCCAGCCTTGACATGGTGCGTGATGGAGATCTCCTTGAGAACGCCCTCATCCTGATGGAGACAGAGCTGGTAAGCCTGGGTCCCAGCCAGGGCAACACGGCATGTGGCCCATCCAAGCCATCCCACCAGACTAAAGCAGACCTGATGACTACTCCCTCAGTGGGGCAGCTTCCGGGCTCATGGGTACCAACAGAGTCTCAAAAGCCCAACAACCAGGATGCTGGTTCAGGTGAGGCCTACTCCTGTGATACTGTGTTCCAGCCTAGTCAGGACCAACGGAAGGCCCAGGGTGAGCTGACCAAGGCTTGGGTGAGATGCAGGGTCCTGTCCCAGGCATAAGGCACCCCTTCCCCTACTGTTCTGGTTCTTCCATAATAGGAAGTAGGATGGGAGCTCATAATCGGGAGGTAGAGCTGGACCTTGTTTGCTGGTCAGGATGAGATGAGAGGATCTCTCTGGCTCTATGAACATGGCTAGGAAAATAAAGACCCAAGAGTCACCCAGACACCCCCCTACAGGCCCCCAAGTGTCAGCCTGGGGGCAAGTGAGAATTAAGGCCAGAGACTCCATGCCCCACCTACCAAACTTTCCTTGACCAGCCCCTAGAAGCCTTCCTTTGTCATTCTCTCATGTTCAATGACCTCCCTTCTCTTCTCCAATCTGTCAGTCCAGCCCTAAATCCCTGAGGTGCCTCTTAACTCCCCAGGAAGCAAGTTTGGGTCCAGTTACCCAGCAGGGCCAGATGAGCCCAAACCAGCTTAGGCCAAACTGACTGCCAAGGCACCTGTTCTGAGGGCCACTGCCAGGACAGGACCAGACATCCGGGCACACTCACCGAGTCCTGCTGGGGGCCGGCGCCATGGCCAGGGGCAGGCAGAGTGGTCTGGCTGATTCTGGGCCGCTGCTTCCTGGGTAGCCAGGGGAACAGGGCCCAGAGCCGCAGACGGGGCAGCTTGGGGTCCTGTTCCATCCGCCCAGCTGGGCCACGGCACCATGGCAAGGGTAGGCAGCGGCGGCCGGGGCTGCCGCGGAGGTGGCCAGGCCCAAGGCGGATGTGCAGGGTGAGGGTGCAGGGCTGGGCCTAGCCCAGGACAGCCAATCACTCAGGGCCTGTGGTTTCCCCAGCTCCAGGCCTCCACCCTCAGCCCACTGCCTTCTTCTTCCCCCCAGTGTCTGAGGGCTGCCCTCTAGCCCTCCCCCCTTCCTCTCTGTGGGTCTACAAGGGAAAGCCCCATGCCAACCCTGCTGAGTAGATAGGTACCCAAGAGGCAGAGAGAGATGCCTAGCATGTGGTAGCAGATAAAGAGAGACACTCAACAGGCAGAGGCAGGCATGAACAGGTGGAGACAGATAAAGACAGGCACCCAACAGGCAAGGGCAGGAAGGCACACATACACACGTACACGTACACACACATCCAGCAGGCAGAGATGCACAGTTTAAGGACACATCTCCAATAAGCAGACATGGATGGGGACCAGTTCCCAACAGGCAAAGGCAAAGGGAATATGGACCCAACACAGACATGGACAGGGACCTGTACTTTAAAGGCAGAGACAGGTGTAGTGCATATCTATTGGGCAGAGGTGACTCATGTCTAACGGAGCTAGAGACCCATATCTAACATGCAGAGACCAAACTGGACCCAGATGGGTGTGGCGGTGCATGCCTTTAGTCCCAGCACTGGGGAGGCACAGGTAGGAGGACTGCTGTGAGTTCGAGGCCACCCTGAGACTACATAGTGAATTCCAGGTCAGCCTGGGCTAGGGTGTGATTCTACCTTGAACAAAAAAAAGGGGGGGGGAGAGGGACTGGGGAAATGGCTTAGCAGTCATGGCATTGGCCTGCGAAGACTCAGGACCTGGGTTCGATTCCCCAGGACCCACATAAGCCAGATGCACAAGAGGGCACATATGTCTGGAGTTCGTATGTACTAGCTGGAGGCCCTGGCATGCCCACTCTCTCTTTCTCTGTCTCTTTCTCTCTCATAAATAAATAAATATTTTTTTTGAAAAAGGGGGAGGAGGCTGGACAGATGGCTTAGAAGTTAACGCGCTTGCCTGTGAAGGCTAAAGACCCAGGTTCAATTACCCAGTACCCACATAAGCCAGATACTCAAGGTGGTCCACATGTCCAGAATTTATTTTCAGTGGCTAGAGGCCTGGTTGTGCCCATTCTCTATCTGCCTCTTTCTCTCTCTAATAAATAAATTAAATTAAAAAAATGACCCAAATCTAACATACAGAGACAGACAGGACAACTCAACGTGGAACATGTACCCATCCAAGCACTGCAGACAGGCACTTAGGTTATACAGCGGAGAGAGCAGAGCCTGGAACCCAACAGCAGAGACAGGCAGGGTGGGTGAGGCCTGCATAGAGTGGTGGGTATCCTGGCAGACCCAGCCAGGCATGCAGCAAGGCAGGGACCCCCCAGGAGGGGGAGGAAGGCCGAGTTATGGGAAGACACAGAGCCCCAGGTGCTCAGCCACAGCATCACAGTGTCCACAGTGTCTCCCGGACTTCCCGGGGGCCCCACCCAGCAAGGCAGAGGCGGAGAGAGCCATCTCCTGAATGTACTCTGATCCAAATATCCCCAAAGCTGCAAACCCCCTTTGGGGAACAGGAAACTGAGCTCCACGGATAACAACACCCAAGCTCGGAGCAAACCAATGGCAGAGCTGACGTGAGCCAAGTCCCTCCTCTGGGCCATGCCCGACTGGGGTCAGCAGCCTCAAATGCCAGGAAAGGGTGGGCAGGTAAGCCAGCCAGAGTCGCTTCCTGCCAACCCAAACCTGTCCTCTCTTTCAGTCTTAAAGCCAGTCTGGGACTTCCCAGTCCAAGTTCTGACTCTCAGAGACTCAATCCTATCTTCAGGGGGGAGTGGGTATAACGGCCCCGCCAAAATCCAGAAAGCTGCAGGCTCGTAGGACAGGCCAAAACAAAACGAAACAAAACATGGCTTGTGGAGGAACGGAGGATGGGCCAAAGACACAAAGCAATTCCGATTTACCCCACCCTGAGATCTGTACCTCCGCCTCATCGGTCTGCCCAAGAATACTCCCTGGGGACAGACGCAGTTACCCAAAAACCCTAGGGAACAAAGCTTTCCCTTACCCTAACTCCTTGCCCAGAATGATGGTGACAGGCAATGCTAAAGACAGGCCACCCTTCTCCTCACCTTTCTGGGACAGGAGACGGAGTCTCTCTTACCCCCAGGGAAATCTGCCGGGGTCTGCATGGTGGGGCTCAAGCTGGTGACCAGAGGGCCCTGTCACTCCTTGTACTTCTGCTTTTCTTAACTTTCTTGGCCCAGAAGGAAGGGTCTCTGCCCCCCCCCTTCTCACTTCCCTCTTGGCAGGGAGGAGGGACTCAAAATGAGTCAGGCTCCCCCATCGTGGGACACTACAGACCCCAAGCCCCTAACCCAGAGAGTTCCCAGGGCAACATGACTCCCTGTTTCCTGACCTCAAGAAAGAGACAGGAACACACACACAGATCACAAGCTGATGAGGTACCAACACTGTAGGCATTCAGCACTTGAAAGCATCCATGTTGGGGGTCCCAAGAACATTTGGGACAGAAGTCAGCAAGGCCAGCTTGACTGCCCCAGCCCAGAGCTCAGACACTTCTTCCCTCACAGAACCCCAGCTATAACCATGGCCACCAAGAATGACTGCCAACAGAGCAGGCAGCACTGTGCTTGGTCCTGCTTCTTCTCAAGGCCCTGAAATAGCATGCCAGCCCTGAGTCTTGGGCTAAGCAAGAGGGCAGAAGACCCAAGAGGCGTGGGACACTGAGGGCAGGAGTGGCCCAGGCCCAGCCCCTTTCCACGGGGCCTCACCTCGCACTCACACCGGCACACCCACAGGAACTGACAGATCATTCACGCCTGTGATCGGAAACCCTTTCTACAGACAACCCTGTGTAGAAATACTCGCCCCCTCGTACACACGGATTTCCCCTTCCCCGTCCTCACAGGGCCCGATAACAGTCGATAACAGCCCGCAGTAGCTGGGTGGACGGCCTGTGGGGTTGTGAAAGATGTCTCCCTGAGAAGTTCCAGGTGCTTCCTCACGCAGGGACAGCCCCAGGAACTCAAAGTGTTCGTGCCCACATGGGCCCCTACTGGCCCCACCCTCAGCAGGGCAAGAACTACCATGGTTAGCAGGATACCAGTGGGAACACGAGGAAGGAAGTAGTCTCAGAACTGCCTTCACTAAAGGCTGTAAGGACCTGAGGCCTCTCTGGTGGCTGCAGGGGGGAGGATAGCTACCAGCTCACACCCCTGGGTCCTGGCCGTGTTCCCCTCACAGACACTTCCTCTTTATTTACTTCCTCCTACAAGGCCGCTGAGAGAGAAAACAAGAGCCCCACCACCTGATCTTTGACTCTTAGAGTCCCTATGCCATGCCTCCCTCTGCCTGCTGTGGTCAAGCCCACTTGCCAGTTCCTGACCCGTATGGCCATTACCAGCCCCTTCCCCAGCTGACAGCCTCTGCACAGCCTCCCAAGGGTATCTCCCAGCATGCCTCTGGGCAGGCTGACGCACGCAGGCATCCCAGTGAGGTCATGCAATGAGAACTGAGGCTCCCATGGCGTGGGCATTGGGACTTGTGATCATCCTCTCCTTTGGCCTGTGCTGATGCGGATCTGCTCAGCACAGCTCCAAGAAAGAGACTGTCAACCCCACATGAGAGGTGAGAGAATGAGACTGTGAGAGAAGGCAACTCGCCCAAGGCTACATGGCTAGCCCAAGGGAGAGCCAAGAGCCAAACCAAAAAGCCTGCTTCCGATGCCAACACTCTTCTGTGGTACAACACTGCCACAGCCGACAAGTCCCCTGACAGCATTAGACAGACGCCACTATGCGCCTCTCTTTTGCGCATGGCTGATGGCTCCCACTCTGACCAGACAGCAGACAGACATCAGGAAGAGAAGAGCACATGCTAAGGATGACTTGGTCCTTGCCCCTACTTGATAACAAGACACAACTGTCCTGAGACAGCTGCAGTTAAGATGCTGTAGCTGCCCAGTGGGGGTGACTATCCAGCAAGGTGAGGTCCAGGAAGGTCTGGATGAGGGCAGTCCAGCCGGGACCAGGCAGAAAGGCAGTTTTTCACTTCCAAAAAGCCAGGGGAAGCCGGGTGTAGTGGTGCACACCTTTAATCTCAGCACTGGGGAGGATGAGGTAGGAGGATCTCTGTGAGTTCGAGGCCACCCTGAGACTACATAGTGAATTCCAGGTCAGCCTGGACTACAGAAAGACCTTACCTTGAAAAACCAAAATAAATAAATAAAATAAAGACCATCCAAGCAGGGAAGTAGCCATTTAAGCAAGGGGGCTTGAGATCAGAGTGCAGGCTAGGAAGTGCAACACGGGTTCCTCACAGACTAGGTGCTTCCAGGTAAGCGTCTGTCCCCAACTGCCCCTCAGACTCCTCCTCTGCAAGTTTCCAACTACACCAGCCTTGGAAAGCTGCCTCTAGAAGCAACACGGGCCGAAGAGCCTCTCTCTGATTTAGACCCTCTTACTGCCACGGGTTCTCTCCTGGGCCCGTGACGAGACAGGGCCCAGACACAAAAGCCAGGTGCTGAGGCAGGCAAGCTGGCCTGCTCCAGCCTTCCAAGGGAAAGATACCTGAGGCTGCCTGAAGCGCCCCAAAGTCCACAGTCACATCCTGCCTCAGCTCCGGCCAGGGGAGCAGGAGGGATCTGGGAGGGATCAGGGTTTCATAAACAGGAAGAGAGGAGGGGAGGGGGGAGACACCCAGCTCTCAAAATAGACCTGCAGGCGCTTCAAAGGGGTCCAGCTCCGGAGATAGAGAGAGGAGGGGGTCAGGGTTGCCCAATCTACTCCCAGGAAGGCAGGGAGGGTATGTGCAGTCCCCAAGTTACCAGGTGTGCCTAGATGCTGAAGGGACACAAGGAGCTCGTGCCCTTATTATCTCTAAGACTAAAACCTGCCAAGTCCCTTTCCACCTGGAATGAACTAAATAAACCAGCTTTAGATGCCAACACTGTGCCACACATCTTGTTGGGCACATTAATTCACACACATCACATTCTCTCTTCCAGATGGTTCTGAGATAGGTTCTTTTCTGTTTTTAGAGATAGGCTCTATTCTGCCCCTTGAGGGCAAGTTACTTGCCCCAGGTTACAAGGAAAGGAGCAATACCAATAGTACTTGGAACTCAAAATGCCTGGCTCCTGGGCTGGACAGATGGCTTAGCGGGTAAAGCATTTACCTGCAAAGCTAAAGGATCCCAGTTCAATTCTCCAGGACCCACGTAAGCCAGATGCACAAGGGGGCACACGCGTCTGAAGTTCGTTTCCAGTGGCTGGAGGCCCTGGCATGCCCATTCTCTCTCTCTCTCTCTCTCTCTCTCTCCTGGCATGCCCATTCTCTCTCTCTCTCTCTCTCAAATAAATAAAACATGAACTTTTTAAAAATGCCTGGCTCCTAACCCTACCCGCCCCCCACTCCGGCTCTTCTCCACCTGGCAGGCCCACCTCTATCTCCTGATGTCTGAAGTCCAGCCAAATTCTAGCTTTACAGGGAAGGCTGGCCAGAGCTAACCCAATCTTTCTTTCTTTGTCACAGCAATGACTATCTGTTTGGTCCATATTCATCTCCAAGATCGGATGAGACCAGCTCTGGCTGGTATGTACCGAGGCTTGGAAGGTGATATGTGAAGGTTCCACGTGACCAGGTCACGATCTTCTCCCATCCCGGTGCCTACACCGCACAGCATGCCTGTCTCCACTCTCCCCCCAGCCTACTTCCTGGGACTGGGGAGGTGAATTCATTTTGGGTCCCCCAGCCAAACAACACAGAATGTGTGAAGGCTAACATGCCAGCTCACTCCACTGCAGTAACGCCGTTCTAAAAACAGGTTGAGCGCCCCCTGGTGTATCAAGCCCAGCACTGAGGGCACTAAAGAGACTCAGTGGCTGGAGCCACAGATGAATGAGCAGGTACCTAGCGCTGGCCCTTGAGGTCACAGATAGATACCCAGTGCTCCTTCTAGTCAGTACTTTAGATTCCCTAGCAAGAGGGAAACGTGGCACTGGTCAAACAAGATTGGCCTCTAGCCCTCCCCACCACCAGCTATGCGACAACAGGCCTCAACTTTTTCATCTGTGAAATGTTGCCATTAAAACAATCTCTGGGGGGCTGGAGAGATGGCTTAGTGATTAAAGCACTGGCCTGCAAAGCCAAAGGAACCAGGTATGATTCTCCAGGACCCACGTACGCCAGATGCACAGAGTGCTGCATGCGTCTGGAGTTCCTTTGCAACAGCTGAAGGCCCTGACACGTCTATTCTCTTTCCCTATCTGCCTCTTTCTCTCTCAAATAATAAATAAATAAAATCTCTACCTCTGAGGGTATAGTGAGAACTAAACATAAAGCTTCCAGAGTGCTGCTGGGTACAGGTTCAGCTCTTTCTCTCCTTTATGTGACATTTGGGACTCTCAGTATCTTTACCATCCCCATCCTTGACTCTCTACCCTAGGATATGCCCCAACCCAGGCACAATAGGTTGAAAAATGAGTGGAAGTTCCCTGCCTGGGCAAGTTTCTACCCTCTTCCTGTTGCCCCACTGTTTCTTTTGTCTCTTTTTTGGGGGGTGGTGGTTCAAGGTAAGGGCCTCACTTTAGCCCAGGCTGACCTGGAATTCACTATATTGTCTCAGGGTGGCCTCGAACTCTTGGCAATCCTCCTACCTCTGCCTCCCAAATGCTGGGATTAAAGGCAGCTCTTTTGTCTTTTGAGATAACATCTCATACATCTCAGGCTAGCCTGGAACTATGTAACTGAGAATGACCTTGAACTCCTGATCTTCCCTCTTCCACCTCGAATGCCCTAGAATTATGGGCCTGCATTACCAGTCCTGGCTACCACTAACTCTAGATATGAGAAGCTGCACTCATCACTAGTCCACCCCCGCCCCCAAAGCTGTAAGCACCGCTGCAACCCCCAGACCTTCAAACCCAAGATTTGAACACCTAGTTCTCCACTGGGCTCCCTAGCTTCTTCATTTTGTTACTAGGAAACCAGCGTCAGCTATTTGGTAGAATGAGCCTTCAGGCATGGGTTAGATAAAGGCCCAATCCACATAGTTTACAGACTTAAGACTGGCTACGTTGCCACAGAAACCAACAGCCTGTTGGTGGTGAGGACTACTTCTCTCACCTTGCCCCACCCCACCCGGCTCAGCCAGCTTATCTTCCTCGCTGAGTAAAGGTACACATGAGGACCGAGGCTGCGGCCATCTCAAAGGTCGAGCTTAAGGCAGGTCTGCTGCTTAGCAGACCCAGGCCTAGAAGGTGGGGCCACAGGCAGGAGGTAGAACTTAATGTGCCAGGACAGTCACGCTGCTGGGCACTGCCGAGCTACTGTGCCAGTCAGTCACTACCTCACGTATCACGACATGGTGAGTCCCCAACTTACAGACGAGGCCACTGAGACTCAGAAGAGAGAAGAGCTTCTGCTGGGGATGGGAGTGGGACTCGAACCCAGGTTGGCTCGAGCTCAGAGCCTGATCAGAAGGTTTCCACAGCCCCTCCACAGTCACCATCTCCCAGGACCTCACAGTTATCAGTGCCTTGAGTGTGGTCTTTTCCACTACAGAGATGAGAAAAGCCGGGCCCAGAGGGGACAAGAGACACATGGCCAGGTATAAAACCAGCAAGGGTGGGAAAGCAGAGAGAGCTGTGGTAGGGAATGCTTCTTAACTGGGAAACTAGCTGCCAGGCACTGAGCAGGGTTAGGCTGTGAAGGCCACTAGGTTCCAAGTATCACCATTCCCGTGTCACTCAGTCCTGCCAAGGAGACCTTCATAGCAACTGAGCCTTTCCCATCGCTCCTTAGGCCTGTTTAGAACAGTCCAAGCCCCATGAGAAAATAAACCCAGGAAGTGTCCTGGCCTGGGTGACAGGTAGCCAGAGTTTATGTACCCCAGAGCTGACCCTTCTGGGCCACAGTCCCCCTCACCTCTGCAACAGAAAGGTTGGAACAAATGGGCTCTTTGTTCAGAGAATAGGGGTGGGATCAGAGCAGCAAGGCTGAGTTATACAAAGGGACCAGAGACCAGGGACCCCATGTCCAGCCATGATGCAAAGAATACCCCCACAGAGTCTCTAGACCAGGATACTGGCCCCGGTCCTCACCTTGGATGGCTGAAGTCCAGCTTCTTCCCCTGAGGTCTGTCCATTCTGAAAAAGAGAAGCAAAACTGGAGAACACTGTCAGAACTTACCTGCATGGGATACCCCACCTTGTCTGCTCCCAGTAGCCAAAGAGGCCAAAGAGAGGGGTTCGGAGTTCTGTTGAGTCCCCTCCACCTCTGCTCTCTCTGAGAGGGTGCAGGAACCAACTCCTCCAGCCACAGCCTTTCTCAACCCAGACAGAACATTCTAAGGGCCCAGAATTCCCTCTTTCCTGCTCTCTGGCTATCAATACCTCATATTCAAAGTCTTAGACCAAATATAACCTCCAGCCTGGCATGGTAGCACACACCTTTAATTCCAGCACTCGGGAGGCAGAGGTAGGAGGATCGCAGTGAATTCAAGGCCACCCTGAGATGACATAGTGAATTCCAGGTCAGCCTGGGCTAGAGAGAGACCCTACCTTGAAAAATTAAGGGAGAAAACACACACACACACACACACACACACACACACACACACACACACACAATGTATATAACCTCCTCCCAGTGAGAAGGGGCATATTCCATTGCAGTTTAACCAAGACAGATGGTGACACCTTTTACAGACTAGCTAACTGGCAAGGCCTCAGTTTCCTAATCTGGGACACATGGACAGTGTAGTAGTTTGAATAGATGGTCCCCAATATATTCAGTGTTTTATTAGTTTGTAGTTTGCATCTGCAGCCACCTGGCTGAACATGGTGTCACTAGGCTTAAGGGGTGGTGGTGGGTTTGAGATTTCAATCTAAAGATATGCAAAGTGTGCCTAATTCGAGTTCCTTAAGTGTGCTGTGTGGTGTGGTTTTTGGCTTGTGCTTCTCTCTCTCTCTCTCTCTCTCTCTCTCTCTCTCTCTCTGCTTGGTCCTGTGAAGGCAGGCCAGCTTCTTCTGCCATTATGGAACTTCCCCTGGATCTGTAAGCTTCAATAAATCCCTTCCTCCATAACTGTGCCTGGTCTGGAAGTTCATCTCAGCGAACCTGAAGCTGTCTGCTACAGACAGGTACCCTGACCTCTTGGAATTGCTACAAGGATGAAGGTGACAAAGTCTGGACAGGCGTCCAATCTCAATGGTGGCTTCTCTGGCCTTGCCTTACTTTGGGAACCCACATCAGGTAGAGTGATGGCTGCTTTCACCACACCCCTGCCTTCTTCCACCGTACCACTTGCCACATATAGGCTGCCATTTCCAGTACGTGGGAGTCCCAGGAGGGCAGGGATGAGGGCCTGGTGCTAACAGCTCTGCCAAAGCCCTATAGCATGCCAAGCTGGGCTCAGTGCCTCACACCTGTGACACCAGTTAATTTTCCTGACAGCCATGGGAGGTAGACCCTGGCCTCATTGACAGAGAAGGACACAAGGGCTCAGAAGGGACTAGTGACGACACCTAAAATCACACAACTGAAAAGTAGGAATTAAAAACCTGGCCCCAGCCGGGCGCGGTGGCGCACGCCTTTAATCCCAGCACTCGGGAGGCAGAGATAGGAGGATTGCCTTGAGTTCGAGGCCACCCTGAGACTCCATAGTGAATTCCAGGTCAGCCTGGGCTAGAGTGAGACCCCACCTGGAAAAACCAAAAACAAAACAACAACAACAAAAAACACCTGGGCCCAGGGGACTGGGAAAATGACTTAGCAGTTATGGCATTGGCCTGCAAAGCCTAAGGACCCGGTTCGATTGCCCAGGACTCATGCCAGCCAGAGGCACAAGGGGACACAAGTGTTTGGAGTTCGTATGTAGTGGCTAGAGGCCCTGGCGTGCCCATTCTCTCTATCTGTTTCTTTCTCTCAATAAAATAAAATAAAAATAAAGAAAATTTTAAAAATTATAAAATAAAATAAACCTGGCCTCAAATCCTGGACATGCTCAGAGAAGACCTGTTACAGAGCAGCCCACACCCCAACTGGAAAGCTCTCTGCAGGGAGAGGCTGGTGCTGGAGCCTACCCCTGGACAATCCTGTGTCCTCGAGATGGGAACTATATTCCCTGGGGCATACCAAACCTTGTCCCTCTGTGCCTATGTGCTATGAGGTGATTAACCCACTTTACCCGGCCCCCATGAAGCTGTCACCACCCCTCCTGTTGTGGAGTGAGTGTGGTGAGGTAGACAGCAGGTTCCCAACAGCTAGGAAGATAGCCTAAGGTCAAGTAAGACTTTGGAGCCAAAAGTAGGGTCCATAGGGCAGCTGTGGCCTTGCTTGGCAGCAGCAGCAGGCACAACTGTACTCTGCCCATTACATAATCTCCCTGCTCCTGGAGCAGCTCCCTGTGCCACTCCCAGAACATCCTTCCTGCCCCCTGAGCCCCTTTAATGCCCCTAATCCTCCCCAGGGGCCAAGTGTTCTGTCCCTCCACACCCACATGCACTCAAGTGCGTACACACTCTCTTTCTCTCTCTCCTCTCGGGTTAGTCAGGGCCCAGGGGCAGGGCTGGGCAGATGCATTTGCTGAGTGAGTTACAGTTCCCTCAGCAGGTTACACTCAGCTTGGGAACCGTCCCCCACGTGACCACAGCCTATCCGCCAGTCAACGTCCCAGCCCTCCCTACTTCAAACTCTCTTCACCTTCGACAGCAAGTATGATCACTGTACTCAACTCACGCAGTCATGTGCGGACCAGGCTCAAACCCCATGTGACTGAGACTGAAGCCCTCATTGCTTCTAGAATCAAACCCCTAAGGGCTCCTTAGCATGAGATTCATGGTCATCATCTCCAACTGCCCAGCACAATGTTTAAGAATGTGGCTTCTAAAGCTGGATGTGGTGGCGCACGCCTTTAATCCCATCACTCGGGAGGCAGAGGTAGAGGATCACCGTGAGTTCAAGGCCTCCCTGACAATACATCGTGAATTCCAAGTCAGCCTGAGCTAGAGTGAGATCTTACCTAGAAAAAACAAACAAACAAAACAAAAAAGAAACAAACAAACAAAAAAAAAAAACAAAGAAAAAGAATGTGGGTCTGGCTGGAGAGATGGCTTAGTGGTTAAGGTGCTTGCCTGCAAAGCCTAAGGACCCAGGTTCGATTCTCCAGGTCCCATGTAAGCCAGATGCACGTGGTGGCGCTTGCATCTGGAGTTTGTTTGCAATGGCTAGAGGCCCTGAAGCGCCCATTCTCACTCTTTTTCTCTCTTTCTCTCCCTCTCTCTGTGTTTAAAAAATAAATAAAAATAAATCTTAAAAAAAAAAAAAGCTGTGCGTGGTGGTGCACACCTTTAATCTCAGCACTTGGGAGGCAGAAGAAGGAGGATCGCTATGGGTTCAAGGCTACCCTGAGACTACATAGTGAATTCCAGGTCAGCCTGGGCTAGAGTGAGACACTACATTGAAAAAAACAAAAGAATGTGAGTTCTCGGACCTAACTTTGTGGGCTGAAATTCTGGCTTACCCACCTACAAGACCCTGAGAAGGTTACTTTATTTCTTCTCTCAGAGCAACAGTTTTCTCATCTGTGAAATGGGGATAAATTATCCTTCATGGGCAGCTGCATAAACCCAACAAAGTCATAACCACAAATATATATACCTGGCATATAACTGGCCTACAAACAATAGTTTTTGTTATGATTGGCCCTATTTTTTAATATTTTATTTATTTGAGAGAAAGAGGTAGAGAGAGAATGGGCATGTGAGGGCCTCCAGAAACTGCAAATGAACTCCAGATGCATGTGCCTTCTTGTGCATCTGGCTTATGTCGGTCCTGGGAAATCGAACCAGGGTCCTTTGGCTGTGCAGGCAAATGCCTTAACCGCTAAGCCATCTTCTCCAGCCTGATTGGCCCTATTTTTGAGCTAAACTGAATGAGTGTCTCACTCTAATAAGAAAACCCTTCCTGCCGGGCGTGGTGACGCACCCCTTTAATCCCAGGAGGATTGCCGTGAGTTCGAGGCCACCCTGAGACTTCATAGTGAATTCCAGGTCAGCTTGGGCTAGAGTGAGACACTACGTCAAAAAAACAAAACAAAACAAAACAAAACAAAACAAAACAAAAAAAAAAAAAAAAAAAAAAAAAAAAAACCTTCCTGTCTTGTCACACTAGTCAACTCCTGCTCTTCTTTCGGGGCTAAATTGAAATGTCATCTCCTCGGTCCACACGGCCTCAAATTCCTCCCTCTTTCCTCAGAACCCCACATGAGCACACAGACAGCTAACTCAGGAGAGGGCCATGACTTACCCATCATCTGTTCCTTGGCACAGGAAGGAGGCCAGGGCAAGTTTGGTTACTCTCATTTTGGAGCCGAGGCTCAGTGTCAATGGAATCACTTCATATATATGATAGCAGATGGCAGCCATGGGACCATAACCCAAAGTCATGTGGTTACAAGCTTAGATCCCGAAGAGGGGAGGAGGGCTTGCCAAGAGGTGTCAGTTAGCAGCCTGGATGGTTTAGGGGATCCCTAGACCCTGTTTTGGTGAGTCTCTGCCATGGCTACCATCTTCATGGAACCCTTTGCTTTTAAGAGCTGACGTGCAAGGTCTCTGGATGGTGGGAGGTGCAGTCCTGGAGAGGAGAATGGGAGTATGTAGAAAGAGGCAGGGGTTGTGCTAGAGAGATGGCTTAGCAGTTGAGGAGCTTGCCTGAGAAGCCTAAGGGCCCAGATTCGACTCCCTAGAACCCACATAAGCCAGATGCACAAGGTGGCACATGCATCTGAAGTTCATTTGCAGTGGCTAGAGGCCCTGGTGCACCCATTCTTTCCCTCTCTCTCTAATAAATAAATTAAAAAAAAGAAAGAATGAAAGAAAGAAAGAAGAGGCAAGGATCATTTCCCCTTCTGGGTTAACTGTCACATGAGACAGCAAGAGGAGTATTGCTGTGCAATCAAAAAACCAAAACCAAAGCCATTAGTCTTGGCTCTCACTCTGACCTATGTCTATCACATGACTTCTCAGAGCCTCAGTTTCCTCCTTTGTACTACAAGAACAGGTCTATCTTGTTGGCAGATGCACTCTATTGCTCAAAATAGTACTTGTCACATAAGTGCTGAATGAGGACTGAAGAGAAGGCTCAGCAGTTAAGGCACTTGCCTGCAAAGCCTAGGGACCCCAGTTCAATTCTCCAATACCCATATAAAGCCAGATGCAAAAGGTGGCCCATGCATCTGGAGTTTGTTTGCAGTGGCTAGAAGCCCTACCATGCCCATTCTCTTTCTCTCTCATAAATAAATAATTTTTTAAAAAAGATAACTTTTTAGCTGGGTGTGGAGGCACATGCCTTAAATCCCAGCACTCGGGAGGCAGAGGTAGGAGGAGTGACGTGAGTTCAAGGCCACCCCAAGACTACATAGGATCACTGTGAGTTTCAAGGCCAGCCTGAGACTATATAGTGACTTCCAGGTCAGAGTGGGCTACAGTGAGACTCTACCTGGAAAAACCTAAAGAACAAAAAATAACTTAGAAGAGCCGGGCATGGTAGTGTACACCTTTAATCCCAGCACTCAGGAGGCAGAGGTAGGAGGATTGCCATGAGATCAAGGCCACCCTGAGACAACAGAGTTAATTCCAAGTCAGCCTGTGTTAGAGTGAAATCCTACCTCGGGGGAAAAAAAAATCAAAAGAACAAACAAACAAAAAATACTTAAAAAAAAAAATAAGTGTGAAGCCAGGCCTGGTGGCTCACACCTTTAATCCCAGCACTCAGAAGGCAGAGGTAGGAGGATCACCATAAATTCGAGGCTACCCTGAGACTACATAGTGAATTCCAGGTCAGCCTGAGCTAGAATGAGACCATACCTGGCGGGGGGGGGGGGGGGGGGGGGGGGGTGGTTTGTATAAATGAATGAACGGGGACAATGACACAGACCTTGCAGAATACTGAATGAAGTTTTTATCTAAAAAGCCTGGGGGCTGAGAGTGTAGCTCAGAAGTAGGAGTGCTTGCCTAGCATGCACAATGCCCTGAGTTGAATTCCCAATAAGGGAGAAAAAAAAAAAAAAAATCAAAGCAAAATGTCTGGGACAGAGAAGATCCTTTGGCCTCAGTCTCTCCTCAGAGAGTACTGTTTATGAGGAGAGCTGCCTGGGACTCCAGAGCTCTCCACAGCATCCCCTTCCCAGTAGTCAGAGAAGATTCCCTTTTCCCCTGTCCTGGAAAGAAGGGCTCAGGGCAGCATCTGGAGAAGCTAGGAGCAGAGCAGATGGTGTAAGAGAGCATGCACCCCACAAGCAGGAAGCAGCCCCGGGAACTGGGTTCTGAGCCCAGCACTGGCAGCCCTGTGCACGGCGGGAGCCCGGGAGCCAGGTGCCAGGGCACCACCAGCCCTCAGCAAAGGCTGGACAAGGGCCCTGAGGGCTGAGCAGAGTGTGCCAACATCCGGAGCCACTCTTGAAGTGCCTTCCACCTGGGCCAGTTTAAACCTAGTCCATGCCCGTCCTCCAGCCTCCCTAGCTTGGTAGGAGACGGCAAGAACTCTGGGTCGTGGTTCTGGCTTGGTCACTGCTAATGCACTGCCAGCCTTTCTGAGTTCAGCTGTCCCATGTGAAAACGGGGGTCATGATCTCTTCTTGGAAACGTGTGAGAACTAAAGCGAGGGGACGCAGATAGTAAAGTTCTGTGGCAGGACAAGGTTTGGGGACAAGGCTCTACTGCTTTCTTTCAGCAGAACCAAGAAAAACCCAGGCAGCATCAACCTGGACTGCATTCTGGGCCATGCCCTGCCTCCCAGCAGCCCGTTTTTGGTTAGTGTAACTGGGAGGGCTGGGCAAGCAGGTACTAGAACCTCTGCCAAATGCCCCTGCCAACCTCTCACCTGCCTCTTCCTAGCCAGGAGCTGCCGGGCAACGGCACTGGTACCTGCAGGTCAGGGGCTGCTGTATCACTTACATGTCACCTGTACTAAGCACAGCAGGGCCCTGTTCTCCAGTGAGAACAGTCCAACCTGCACCCTGGCTGCCTCCTGTTACCCAAACAATAACCCCAGTCGACTGGCACATCCACAGGCTGGGGGAAGGGACACAGAGGGGGCAGGATCCAGGGTTCTGTGTCTTCTCAGGCCCGGGGAGCAGAGCTGGAACCTAGCTCTCGCCACTGGAAAGTCAGAGGCCCGGACGGACTAAGGATGGCCCTGGGTCACCGGGCACTTGTGAAGTGAAGCACCTTGAGAAATGCTTCCCAGCCAGGCCCCAGGAAATTCGCCGGTTTCCTCTCCCAGAATTCAGGTGCAGAAGTGCTCAAATTGCGATGAGTTTCCGGTTTAACCTAGCCCCTGGCCTCAGGATTTCCCAAAGGGAAGCAGGAAGTATGTGCCCTGAAGGAGGCTGGAGCTCCTGGGTGTCTGCTACCCTAGCTTAACTCCGGCGAAGCTCTGGCTTAAGTCTCTCCCCAAGCCATGCCCAGTTCAGCTTTACCTTGTCTAGAGGCCTAGGTGGCAGGGGCGTGTCTGGACAAAGAAGCAATGGAGACTCCCCTCAGGCCTTGCGCCCCAGTCCTGGTGCCTGTGGGGTGGGGGCACGAGGGGCTGCTGGGGGCAGTGTTCCTCACCTAGGAGGGTGAGTCAGCGAGAGAACCTCAGAGCGGCTGTGCAGAGCCTGTAAAAACCCCATGGCAGGGATCCCAGAGCAATTTACTCCAAATTGTGCCTTCAGGTTGGTTACCTAATCCTGCCGCGCCCACCCTCCATAGCCAGTACGGGCCATCCCTTTAAAGGTGTAGCACACTCTGGGTGCTTGGGAGCCTGGGGTCCTCACCCTGATCTCCATCTGTGGTTCTGAGAGGCAGAACCATATAGTGGCTGCCCTAGGTGAGAGGACCAAGGAGAGGGCTGAGGCAATGCGCAGGGTCAAAAGCCAGGAGGAAAATCACCTAGGCTCTGGGGTCAAGTAAGGTCTCCACCCTCTTTTGCAATTCCCTATCACCTTAAGGCAGAACTTCATCAGCCTCCTTCCCAGCATGAAGCCAGAGGAAAGTTTCAAACCTGTCAGTTTTAAGGCCTGACCTTGACCCTAGGGTCACAGAGCGCCAGAAAAAGTGGCCTTCTGCATGCTCAGGGCTGGCACCACCACAACCCTCAGAGAACAGGAGCTGTCCCTGGGAGAGAAAAGGCGGCAGAGGCCCCACTCCCAAGGGCCCAGCTCTTTTTCTATCCAAGGGAGGCACAAGGAAGGAGGAGGGAGGCACAACGTTTCACGCCCCCCCCCCCCGTTAGAGATTATCTTCACAAGGTCTAAAGGGCTTTCTCCGACTCTTCAGCACTACCTGAAACAGGGGACCCCCAACTGTCCCCTGACTTTAAGCTTTTAGGGCAAAAATAAATAAAATAAAATAAAATAAAATAACAGGCTCCGGCTCCGCAGGGGTTGTCATCCCACATTCCATTACTGCCAGGAGTCCAGGAGGACTGCCCTCCTAAGGTAAGTAAGCAGTGGAGAACCAAGGGCCGGGGCTGGCGAGCGCTGGGAAAAGTGGGGTTCCCATGATCCTTGCCTCTGGAACCTCAGCCATCTAACCCGAGTGCTGCCCGTCTGCACCAAGGGTGGGAACTCCGACAGCTCCCTAAAGATGCCGGGCTGCACTGGTCCTAAAGGGGGCTAGATCTCAGCGCCTCGTGGGGGGCGGGGGTCCCTTCTCCCGGCTGGGGCAGGGAGGTTCTCCGCGCACGGCGGGTCGGGTCCCCTGCACACGCTCACCCAGAGCACAAGGGGGTGGGACCGGACGGACAGTGGGCACGAAGACCTCGGAGGACGCTCGCGCCCTCGCCGGCGCCGCGGACCGCCCCGCCCCTGTGCGGATCCGGGCTCGCGGGCCGCAGGCGCCCGCCCCGCTCACTCACCTCCGGGTCCAGCGGCACCAGCTCCATGAGCGGCCAGGGCTCCTTGAGCTGGGCGAGCGGCATCGCGCCGCCGCCGGGCCGCCCGTGCTCCTCCGGCGGCCCCGGCTGCACCGCCTCCCGGCCTCGGGGTCCCTGACTCCACGCCGCGCCCCTCCACTCCCCTCCCCACCGCCGCGCGCCCCCGAGTCCCTCGCGCTCCGGCTGGGCCGTCCGCCGCCGCCGCCACCGCCGCGGCACTCGCACTCCGGCTCCCTCCGTCACCCGGCGCCGCCGCGCCCATTGGCTACCTGCGCTGGGGGGCGTGGCCCCGGAAGCCCCGCCCAAGTCCCCACGGCGCGGCATTCCCAGCGCGGACCCCCGCCCCCAGCCACCCGGATTCGGGCTCCGCCTCCAACCGAGAGCCCCCAGGCCCACGATCGGCCTCGGTCCCCAAGACGCCCTGCTGACTCCTCCCTCCCTGGCGGGGCGCCCCCCCACCATACACACACACACGCCCTGCGCAGACCCCCACCCGTGCCATCACTGTCCCGACCAGGCTGGTTTGGAATCCCGACCCACATGTTCCCTCTTCCTCCAGTGGCAGGCGCTGTCTAACCCCCTACATTCCTGTCCGGTGTCCTGGGCCGGATCGTGGGCCCCGCGGTCCTCAGGCCTTCACCTAGCCAAGCCCTAGAGATTCCCGCTCCCTTCTGCAAGCGTCTGCCCTGCATGGAAGCCCACCTTGGACCCCAGGTGCTCCAGCCCCACCGCAGAGCCCGGACTCACAGCGCCCCCAGGGTGATTTCTTAATAGCCGTTTTATTTATTTATTTAGTAACTTATTTATTTATTTATTTATTTATTTTTCAATCTGTCTTGTGCACTGATCACTTAAGAGCGCCCCTTCCAGGCTAGGTCTGGCGTCTCTTCTGCAGCAGACTCAGTTCTGGTCTGGCTTGGGCTTGAGGCCCTGTGAGTAGGGCAGAGTCCAGATTCAATGGGATATAAGAGCGATTTCCCTCTGATGAGATCCGGCCTCCACTTGAAGAGGTTCTGGGGCCCAGGTGTGGTGAGATATATTCACAGGTGAGGGAGCCGAGGGATGAGCTTGCTGGATTCACAGGTAGACTGGTCAGTCCTTGGCAAAGCTGCTCTAAGGAAGGGGGATGGGAAAGAATGCTTATCACAAACCTCCTTCCAGCCAGGCTCCACCAGCATGTGATTTCCTTTTCTGTTTGTTGCTGGCCTTGGATACCAGGGCCTTGCGTGATAAGTGCTTGTGTGATTTCCTTGAATCCTTACCTATCTACTTTACAAATCATGAAACACTCAGAAAGATGAAATGATTTCCCCAGAGTCACACAGCAGGTCAGGAGCACACTAGAACTTAAAAGATCAAAGTGGGAGCATGCCTTTAATCCCAGCACTCGGGAGGCAGAGGTAAAATGATCACCGGGAGGTCTAGGCTACCCTGAGACTACATAGTGAATTCCAGGTCAGCCTGAGCTAGAGTGAGACCCTACCTCGGGGGTGGGGGGAATCAGCGAGGCTAGGGTTGTAGCTCAGTGGCAGGGTGCTTGCCTAGAATGTGAGAGGCCTCGGGTTTCATCTCGAACACTAAAATAAGTGAAGGTGAATAAAAATGAATTTAAGATTTAAGGCCAGGCAGTGAATTCCAGGTCAGCCTGGACTAGAGAAACCCTACCTCGAAAAGCCAAAAGAAGAGAGAAAGGTCGGGAGATGGGTTAGTGGTTAAGGCGCTTGCCTGTGAAGCCTAAGGAACAAGGTTTGATTCCCCAGTACCCATGTAAGCCAGATGCACAAAATGGGCATGTGCCTGGAGGTCATTTGCAGTGGCTACAGGCCCTGGCATGCCCATTCTTTCTCTCTCTCAGATAAATAAATAAATAATTTAAAAGAAAAGAAAAAAAAATTTAAGTCAGGAAGCTGAAGAAAGAGGATGTGAAGTGTCTGAGTTGGAGGCCAACCAACACAAGGAGACCTTGTCTCAAAAAAAAAATTAAAAGCCAGGCGTGGTGGCGCACGCCTTCAGCACTCGGGAGGCAGAGGTAGGAGGATCACTGTGAGTTCGAGGCCACCCTGAGACTCCATAATGAATTCCAGGTCATCCTGGGCTAGAGTGAGACCCTACCTCGAAAAACCAAAAAAATAAATAAATAAATAAATAAAATTAGGGCTGGCAAGATGGCTCAGCCGATAAAAGCACTTGCTTGCATAGTTTGCTGGTTTGGGTTCAATTCTCTAGTAACCACGTAATGGAAAATGCACAAAGTGGTATGTGCATCTGGAGACTTTTACTGGAGCAAGAAGCCCCCAGATGCCCATTTTTAATTTCTTTCTTTCTTTCTTTCTTTCTTTCTTTCTTTCTTTCTTTCTTTCTTTCTTTTTAAGGTAGGGTCTCTGACCCAGGCTGACCTGGAATTCACTATGTATTCTCAGGGTGGGCTAGAATTCATGGCAATCCTCTTACCTCTACCTCCCGAGTGCTGAGATTAAAGGCCTCCGCTACCACGTGCAGCTCCATTGTCAATTTCTTTCTCTCTGTTTTCAAATAATAAATAATAAATAAATAATGTATTTTTAAATTTTTTATTTATCTATTTGAAAGAGCAAGAGAGGAAAAGAGGCAGACACAGAGCGAGCGAGCAAGCAAGAGAGAGAGGAAGAGAATGGGCACACCATGGCCTCCAGCCACTCTGAAAGTGAACTCCATATGCATGCGCCACCTTATGCATCTGCCTTATGTGAGTCCTGGAGAATTGAACCAAAGTCCTTTGGCTTTTCAGGAAAACACCTTAACCGCTAAGCCATCTCTCCAACCCAAAAATATATTTTTTTAATTAGAGGGGCTGGAGAGATGACTCAGTGGTTAAAGGCACTGGTTTACAAAGACTGCCAGCCTGGGTTCAGTTCCCTACCACCCATGTAAAGCCAGATGCACAAAGTGATGCATATTTCTGGAGTTCATTTGCAGCAAAAAGAAGCCCTAGCATGCCCAATTCTCTCTGTGTGTATGTGTGTCTCTCTCTCAAAAATAATAATAATTAAGCAGGGCATCGTGGCATATACCTTTAATCCCAGCCCATGGGAGGCTGAGGTATGAAACATGAGTTTGAGGCCAGCCTGTAGCTACAGACTGAGTTCCAGATCAGCCTAAGCTAAGTAAAATAAAATAATAAGCGAATAAATAAAAATTTTAAAAGAATAAATGACAAAGTTAATACAAGTATAGCACTTGTTATGAATTAGGCAGTGCTCTCAGCACTTGTTCTGTATTCTACATGCTCACATTAACCTGGTGTGGCACAATCTGTTCTCTCTCCAATGTACCAGATGAGGACACTGGGGACAGGAAGTCAAGCATCTCACTCTCTGAGTCCCTCCAAGGTCATACAGCGGGAATATGTGACAGAGCTGGAAGACAGCGCCGTCTGGCTCTGGAGCTCCTTCTCGTGTCTACCCTCTCTCTATCCCCAGACATGACCGAGGAGGCCTAAACCAGGCAGTTTCGTCCCAAGGTGACATAACTGTGAGGAGCAGAGTCAGTATCACCCAGATGGGCGGCATGGGAGCACTTTGCAGTGCCGTCCTCCTCGCTGCTCAGGGCCGGAGCTGGAATACTTGGGACACACTTTACTAAATCGTGGTCTGTCGTTTATCTGAATACCCAACTTGAACTGGGCATCCTCGACTTTGATTTGCTCAATCTCGCCATCCTTCTCAGGGCTCAGAGGAGATGGCACACAGGTTCTACCATGCCCAGCTTACAGTCGGACACATTTCAATGACACAGAGGCAGAGGCCCTGAGGGCCAGAGCGTGGGGAGCCGGAAGAGCTGGGCCAGGCAGGCAGGCAACCAAGCAGCAGTGGAGGAGGGGGGAACTTCCTGGAGCTTAGAACCTCTTCCTTCTCTCTCTCTCTCTCTCTCAGGACTCTATCCAGTATGTCTCACTTAAGGATTGAGTAGGTGACTAGTTTCAACTCATGTGTGTGTGTACATATTCATGCATACATGTGGAGGCCAGTGGTCAATGTCCAGTGTCTTCCTCCATCACTCTTTACCTAGTTTTTTTCAAGGTAGAGTCTTCCTCTAGCCCAGGCTGACCTGAAATTCACTGTGTAATCCCAGGGTAGCCTCGAACTCATGGCAATCCTCCTACCTCTGCCTAAGTGCTGGGATTAAAGGCGTGCACCACCACACCCGGCTGTTACCTTATTTTTTTAAATATTTTATTTATTTACTTAGTTAAGAGAGAGAAAGAGAGAATGAGCATTCCAGGGCCTCCAGCCACTGCAAACAAACTCCAGATGCATGTACCACCTTGTACATCTGGCTTATGTAGGTACTGAGGAATCAAACCTGGGTCCTTAGGCTTTGCAGGCAACTGCCTTCACTGTTAAGCCATATCTCCTGGCCTTTACCTTATTTTTTGAGACAGAGTCTCTAACAGACCCTGTAACACACCAATTTGGTTAGACTAGCTGGCCAGCGAGTCCTAGCGGTGCCCTTGTCTCTGCCTCCCCAGCACTGGGAAGACAGGTGCCCACTGTTGGGCCTGGCTTTTTATGTGAGTGTTTTTACAACACTTTGTGTAACAAGCGCTCTACCAACTGAGCCATCTTTCCAGCGCTGGGCTTTCAACTTTTGTTTTTATTTATTTTTTAGTTTGGAGGGGGTGTGAGCAGGGTCTCACTTGCTAGCCCAGGCTGACCTAGAACTCCCTCTGGGGCTACTCCCTCTGTAGCCCCAGGCTAGCCTTGAATGCAGTGATTCTCCCACCTCAGCCTCCCAGGGGCTGGGATGAAAGGGACCACCAGGCTCCACTGGCTTTCAGCTTCTGATGACTACATTTCCCCAAGGGTGTTGGAGGCCATGGATCATCTTGGCAAGAGGGAAGTCCAGAGGACACATGGACTCCATCTGGGACACTTGGGAAGGCCACCATGCCAACCGTTCCTGGAGTAAGGATAGCAGTCATTCAGTAAAGGGGTATGGCCAGTAAGCCATAGCCCTCACAGAACCTGCACAGCCTCAGCCCCGCTTAGCGTGTGCTGGGTTCTGCCTCTCTCTAGGCGGGGGGCACTCACTTTCCTTCCATTCTCCCGCCTCAGGCCTTCTGAAGGTGCTGCGGCCTCAAGCAAGCTCAGCTCCAAAACCACTTTCTACAGGCCATCTTTCCTCATCTCCTCTTACACACACCACAGTGCTTCTCAAAGTTGGACTTAAAAATTTTTTTTATTTTAGGCCTGGTGTGGTGGTGCACGCCTTTAATCCCAGCATTCAGGAGGCAGGCATAGGAGGATCACTGTGAGTTTTAGGCCAACCTGAAATTACATAGTGAATTCCAGGTCAGCCTGGGCTAGAGTGAGACCCTACCATAAAAAATATAATAATTACTTTTTTAAAATTAAACCAGCCATGGTGGTGCATGCCTTCAATCTCAGCAGTGAGGAAGCAGAGGTAAGAGGATTGCTGTGAGTTTGAGGCCACCCTGAGACTACGTAGTGAATTCCAGGTCAGCCTGGGCTAGAGTGAGACCTGGAAAAACAAACCATATATATTTTTGTGGGGGGCAGGTATATATGGGTGTGTGTGGGTGCCTCATTCTCTTGCCACTACAGGTGAATACCTGTCCAGCTTTACATGGGTAGCTGGGGAATTGAACCCATGCCAGCAGGCTTTGCAAGCATGTACCTTAACTACTGAGCTATCTCCCCAGTCCGTGAAAGTTTATGTGATTATTTGACTATCATCTGGCTCTTCAATTAGGCTGAGCTGTGACAGGGCACAGTGCATCTTCATGGCTCTTCCTGGCACACAGGAGCTCAAAGGTGCTAAGTTAAGAGATAAGGCCAGAAGTATGGTGGCACACGACTTTAATCCCAGCACTTGGGAGGCAGAGGTAGGAGGGTCGCAGTGAGTTCGAGGCTACCCTGAGACTACATAGTGAGTTCCAGGTCAGCCTGGGCTAGAGTGAGACCCTACCTTGAAAAGCAAAAAAAAAAAAAAAAAGGGTAAAAATGCTGTGACCCAGTTATGAAACAGCACACTGCAATTCAGACCTGGGAAGCCTAACCCAATTTCCTGAGATCTCCATGGCAAGATATTAACAACAGTAATATTCCCCGGGTTAAAACAGGTAATATACCGGGGTTAGAACAGGCTGTTCTGGGTGGTTACTTAAGGTGATGGTTAAGTGAGTGACTCATAAGTGTGACGGCCTTTGCTGGACACAGTGAGGTCCTTATATTCTGTACCTTCTCAAAGAGATTGCTTGGCAGGGATCAGGGCCTGGGGGCCCCAGTGTGCACCCCTGTGCTTCAGCAGGGCCGTGCTGGAGTTCAAGAACACAAAAAGTCTTGGTGGGCCCTGCCTGATTTTTTTCTTTTCTTTTCTTTTTTTTTTTTTTTTTTTTTTGAGGTAGGGTTTCCTTCTAGCCCAAGGAGACCTGGAATTCACTATGTAGTCTCAGAGTGGCCTCAAACTCATGGTGGCCCTCCTACCTCTGCCTCCTGAGTGCTGGGATTAAAGGCGTGAGATGAGTAACCATAATGGCAGTTTATCTTTAACAAGTAATGACAAAGTGACAGAACCAGGCTGAGCATTTACATAGTAATCACTCTTCCTTTCTTCCCACCCTATTTCCTTTCTTCCTTTTTCCCTCCCTCCCTCCCTCTTCCTCCTTGAATTTTCCTCCCTACTTCCCTGCACCCCTCCTTCCCTCTGTCCTTTCCTTCTTTCCTCCCTCCCAATGCTGGGATAGAAACCAGGGCCCCGGGGCATACTAAACTCTTCCACTTAGCCACACCCCCAGTCCCCTGAGGGCTTACTGAGGGTTACAGTTATATTTTCTGTCTGGAAGTAAGAGTTGTTTTGTTTTCTTTGAGGGGGGGGACGGTTCTGGTTTTTCCAGGTAGGGTCTCATTCTAGCTCAGGCTGACCTGGAATTCACTATGTAGTCCCAGGGTGGCCTTGAACTCAAGGCGCTCCTCCTACCTCTGCCTCGTGCCATCACACCTGGCTTGGAGGTGAGAATTTTGCAAGCAAGAGCCCAGCATGGCTTCAATATAATCACGAGGCAGAAATTTTTTAAACATTTATTTATTTAAGGGAGAACGAGAAAAAGAGGCAGAGAGGATGGGCGCGCCGGTTCTCTGGCCACTGCAGAGGAACTCCAGACACTTGAGCCACTTTGTGCATCTGGCTTTACATGGGTACTGGGGAATTGAACCTGGTTCCTTAGGCTTTGCAGGCATGTGCTTTGACCACTGAGCCATTTCTCCATCCCATGAAGTCCAGAGAAAGGTGCAAAGGGGTACTTGGTGTGTTGGCAGTGGAGAGCAGCAGATGGTATGAGGAGTGGGGTCTCTTGACTACCTAGTGTAGATGTGAGGGACCGAATGATGTGAGTCTCCAGTTTTGAAACCCCCCTGAGGTTCCGTCATACTTCAAACAAAACCCAAAGCTAAAAAAAACAAAAACAAAACAAAACAAAAAAACACCCAAAGCCTTTGCCAAGCCTGTGAGCCCCGCAGGACCAGCGCCGACTCCCTCTGCACCTTCTCTCCTGCCGCTGGCCCTGGCTGGCTGCCCTTCTGCCACCAACATCCTCGCGGCTCACTGCACATGCCTAGCAAGCTTTCTCCCTGACTTGTTCCTGCTGTGTCCTCTGCCTGGGACACTCTTCCTTCAGCTTTTGGAGTCATTCCATCACTTCATCCACACTTCTACGTCAATGTCACCACCTCAGAGAGGACTCTCCTGATTATAAGTGAAACAGCCTCCCTCTGCCTCACGCAGCAGCACCACCTAGGTCACATGTTCACACGGCCTACCAAAGCTCAGCCATTATATTGCACATATTTTGCATATATATATATATATGGCATATATTTTGTTTGTTTGTTTGTTTTCAAGGTAAGGTCTCACTCTAGCTCAGGCTGACCTGGAATTCACTATGTAGTCTCAGGGTGGCCTCGAACTCACAGTGATCCTCCTACCTCTGCCTCCTGAATGATGGGATTAAAGGCGAGCACCACCACGCTCAGCTACATTTGTCTGTTTGCATCCCCCCGCTAGAACAAATCTAGGAGCACTTAGGGACTGAGGCACAAGGATCAGGAATTCAAGCCCAAACTAGGCTACACAGTAAAACTCTGTCTGGCTGGGAAGAAGCAATGAGGACCTGGGTTTGATCTCCAGCACCCATTTAAAAATCTGGGTGTGTATATATTGTCTTAAATGAAGGTGGAGGGCTGGAGAGATGGCTTAGCGGTTAAGCACTTGCCTGTGAAGCCTAAGGACCCCGGTTTGAGGCTCGATTCTCCAGGAACCACATTAGCCAGATGCACAAGGGGGCGCATGTGTCTGGAGTTCGTTTGCAGTGGCTGGAAGCCCTGGCGCGCCCATTCTCTCTCTACCTGCCTTTCTCGCTCTGTCTGTCACTCTCAAACAAATAAATAATGAACAACAACAACAAAAAATTTAAAAAAAACAATTAAAAATTAATTAATTAATTAATTAATGAGGGTGGAGAGATGGTTTAGTGGTGAAGGTACTTGCTTGCAAAGCCAAAGGACCCAGGTTCGATTCTCCAGGACCCACATAAAGCCAGAAGGTGGCACATGTGTCTAGAATTCATTTGCAGTGGCTAGAGGCCCTGGCATACATATTTTTTTTTCTCTCTCTCCCCTTCTTTCTCTCTCAAATAAATAAAATCAAAACGAGAATGAGGCCACAGAGCTGGGGAAGTAGCTCAGTTGGTAGGGTGCTTGCTGAGCATTCACAAAGCCCTGGGTTTGATTCTCAGCATAGCCAGCCATGGTGAAGCGTGCTTGTTCTCCCAGAACTCGGAGATGTAGACAGGAGAATCAGGAATTCAAGATCCTCCTTGGGTATATAGTGAGTTCAAGGCTAGCCTGAGACACATTAGACTAAAAGGAAGGAAGGAAAGAAAGAGAAGAAAGAAGGAAGGGAGGAAAGAAGGGAGAGAAGAAGAAAGGAAGGAAAGAAGGGAGCCAAAGAAACAAGTCAAAGAGTCAGAATCGGAGAGTATGATGGAGAACAGAAGCCTACAAGGGCCAGGGCAGCAAGGGGTCAAGCAAGCCAGCAGAATCAGCCAGTGGACCCTGCCATGAGGATATGCCAGTAACCTAGCAACTGAGGATAGGCCCGAATCTCACCCACTGCCCGCATTAGTCACTTTCTCCTTGCTGAATCAAAACACCTGACCAGAAGCTGCTCATGGAAGGAAAGCGTTCCTGTTGGCTTACAGACAGTAGAACAGCATGGTGGGAAAGCCTGGCAGGAGCAGGAAGCGGCCACATCCTCACTCAGCAGGGAGGAAGGAGAGAGAGAGAGAACAGCACATGGGGCCTGACTGTGACACCTCAAGGCCTATTCCAGTGACAATTTCACACTTTCTCCAGCAAGGCTCCACCTCATAAAGGCCCCACAAGCTTCCAAAACAGTGCCACCACCAGCTGGCGATTAAGTATTCAAGCATATAGGACTGTAGAGATGGCTTTGTGCTTAAGGCAATTGCCTGAGAAGCCTAAGGACTCTGGTTTGACTCCCCCAGTTCTCATGTAAGACAGATGCACAAAGGGGCACATGCATCTGGAGTTCATTTGCAGTGGCTGGAGGCCCTGGCACATCCATTCTCTCTCTTTCTGGTTGCCTCTTTCACTCTCTCTCTCTCTCTCAACTATATAAATAGGGCTGGAAGAATTGCTCAGCGGTTAAGACACTCTTTTGTTTTGACGTCATGATCTTTTCCTCCTATTATGATGGTCTTGTGTAGGTAGTGTCAGGCACGGTGTGGTCATGGATATCCAAGGCCATTTTGTGTCTGGGGCAGCACGTTGTAAGGAGTCCTACCCTTCCTTTGGCTCTTATATTCTTTCTGCCACCTCTTCCACAATAGACCCTGAGCCTTGGAAGGTGTTTTAAGTTTTCAGTATCAGGGATGTATTCCCTCCCATGGAGCGGGCCTCCAGTCCAATTAGAGGGCAGTTGGTTTCCACTATGACAGATGTGCCACTATTGCACCCGTTGACACATTTGGACCGGCTGGCCAAGTATAAGGCTTGCAGTGACCACTGTTGAGTATCTTCACTGGTGATTTCTCTTTCTCCCATTGAACTGCATGCAGAATGGCTTCTTCCAGTTTTCTGTCAGCTGGTCTACAGGGAGGAGGTTTGCAGCTCAGCTCCAGCAAGGTTTCTCAATGACCTTGCAGCCCAAGTATGTGGAGTCTTCAGCAATAGGGTCTTACCATCTATTCCTGGTGGGAAACCAAGGGCCTGGGAAATGGCCTATAATGTTTTGGGGGCATCAGGGACCTCCCTGGCCAACAACTCACTGGAAGGTACCCCATCCCTGGCACTGAAATTTTTTTAGCAACGATCTACAGCTCCTGAGTGTTTCATTGTCCAAAACTGGAGGATACCATATGATTTATTTATATACTCTTAGATTTTGATTAGCCCTCCCTCCACCTTTCCTTTACTCAATCTCTTCCCCTGACCTCACTTTGGGCCCTTTCTAATTTCTTTTTTCTTTTTTCTTTTTTTTTTTTTTTTTTTTTTGGTTTTTCGAGGTAGGGTCTCACTCTAGCCCAGCCTGACCTGGAATTCACTATGGAGTCTCAGGGTGGCCTTGAACTCACGATGATCCTCCTACCTCTGCCTCCCGAGTGCTGGGATTAAAGGCGTGCGCCACCACGCCCAGCTCCTTTCTAATTTCTTAATATAGGCACTTAAAGCTATAAATTTCCCTCTTAGGACTGCCTTCATTGTGTCCCAGAGGTTTTGGTATGTTGTGTTCTTATTATCATTTGACTCTATGAATTTTTTGATTTCCTTCTTGATTTCTTCATTGACCCAGTCATCATTTAGTAGTGTATTGTTTAGTTTCCATGATTTTGTGTATGCTCTATAGCTTTTCTTGCTATTGATTTGTAGTTTGATTCCATTGTGGTCAGAGAGAATGCAAGGAATTATTTCAATTTTCCTGTATTTGTTAAGATTTGTTTTGTGTCCTAATATATGGTCTATTTTAGAGAATGTTCCATGTGCTGCTGAAAATAATGTATATTCTGCAGCATTTGGATGAAATGTCCTGTATATATCTGTTAGGTCCATTTCTTCTATGATCTCATTTAATCCAGATGCCTCTCTGTTTATTTTTTGCCGGGATGACCTGTGAATTGATGAGAGTGGGGTGTTGAAGTCACCCACTACCACTGTGTTTGGTGTTATCTGTGACCTTAGTTCTAATAGCATTTGTTTGATGAAGTTGGGAGCCCCCATGTTAAGTGCATGTATGTTTAGGATTGTAATGTCCTCCTGTTGGAGTTGTCTTTAATCCATATAAAGTGGCTTTCCTTATCTTTCCTAACTAACGTTGGACTGAAGTCTACCTTGTCAGATATTAGGATAGCAACCCCTGCTTGTTTTCTAGGCCCATTTGCTTGAAACATCATTTCCCAACCTTTCACTCTAAGATAGTGTCCATCCTTTGTAGAAAGGTGAGTTGGAGGCAACAAATTGAAGGATCCTGCTTTTATTTTTATTTTTATTTTGGTTTTTTGAGGTAGGGTCTCACTCTAGTCCAGGCTGACCTGGAATTCATTCTGTATTCTCAGGGTGGCCTCGAACTCACAGCGATCCTCCTACCTCTGGCTCCCAAGTGCTGGGATTAAAGGCGTTCGCACCATGCCCGACAGGATCCTGCTTTTTAACCCAGTCTGCAAACCTATGTCTTTTGGTTGGGGCACTGATGCCATTGATATTAAGAGATATTATTGAAAGGTGTGTATTTATTTTTGCCATTTTTTTGGTAGTTTTTCCGGTTTTACCTTTGCTCTCTTGTGTTTACTAGTATTTGAGTATGGTTTGTTTTTTCTGGGTTCCTTATATGTGTGCTTTTCTTTCTCTTCAGCATGGAGGTTTCTTTCAAGTATTTTCTGTAGAGCTGGTTTTATCTTCAAATATTACTTCAGCCTGCTTTTGTTATGGAATGTCCTTATTTCTCTGTCTATTTGAATGGATAGCTTTGCAGGATAAAGTAACCTTGCTTGACAGTTATCTTTCAGAACTTGGAATACATCACTCCAAGCCCTTCTGGCTTTTAAAGTCTGTGTTGAGTAATCTGCTGTGATCCTGATGGGCTTGCCTTTGTAGGTAACTTATTTTTCTCTCTAACTGCTTTCAATATTTTTTCTTTGGTTTGTGTGTTTGTGGTAGTTTGATTATAATATGGTGAGGAGAGGTTCTTTCCAGGTTTTGTCTGGTTGGTGTTCTAGAGGATTCCTGTATCTGCATTGGCACCTTTTTCCCAATTTAGGGCAAGTTTTCTTCTATGATTTTGTTGAAAATGCCAACTATGCCTTTGGAATGAAATTCTTCTCCTTCTACTATACCCTGGATTCTTATGTTTGATCTTTTCAAAGTATCCCGAATATCTTGAAATTCCCATTCATACTTTCCTATTAGTTTGTCTTTCTCTTTGTTGGACTGTATTAGATCTGCCACCTGGTCTTCTAGTTTAGATATTCTGTCCTCTCCTTCATCCATTCTACTGGTGAGATTTTCTACAGAGTTTTTTTTATTTCATTAACTGTGTTCTTCATTGCTAGTAACTCTGACCGGTTTTTCTTTATTATTTCTATTTCCTTATTTATGTTTTGTATTGACCTCTTTATTTCATTAAATTGGTTTCCTGTGTCTTCTTTGATTCCTTTGATTTCCTCTTTCATTCCTTTGATTTCCTCTTTGACTTTGAGCATATTTATGATCATTCTTTTGAAATCTTTCTCAGACATTTCCTCTAATTCATTCTCTCTCACTGGAGGTCATTTCTGATGCATTAATACTTTTTGGTAGATTTGTATTGTCTTGATTTTTGGTGTTTCCTGTATTATAATGTATATATTTTTGCATCTTAGATTAATTTAATGCTTGGATTTTCTAGTTAGCCTCAGTATTATTAGATGTATGAATCAATCTGATGTTATATAACTTCAGGGTAGGAGCTTAAGGTGCTAGATGTGGCTCTCAAGCTCTCAGAGTATCTACAAAAGTGACTCTAGTTGTTGGGTTTGCCTGCTATGAGAGTATTCAAGTAGGCTGAGTGGAACAAAATACAGGCAGATTCTAAAATTTAACTGAACAATGTACACATTCAATGAAAAACAGCACAGAGTATTTATGCAAGAGTAGGTATTATGACAACCAGATCCTCTAACAAAGTCACTGTCCCTTAGAGTGTGTGGTGCCCAACACCCTTAATCCTGTCAACAGGAGGTTAAGATTTCTGGTCTGTTGAGGGTTCCAAGTCATCTTGTGACCAAGTGAGACCCTTCCCTAATGTACAACAGAAGAGGAAACAAAGCCACTATAAATCAGGAAGCAACAAATAACAAGCCCAAAATATAGCTTGTTTAAGAATGGAAAATCTGACCATCCATCAGATTTAACATATAATTTGTCATGATATGGAAGGTGCAATTAGCACTTCTGTTTCAGGCGTATATACCAGGCTTATTTGGTGGGTACTGACCTGCTGTAATCCCAGTTACCTTTTGGGATGATTTTGGTCTCAGTTATGCTGTGCTCCTGCTTGGGTCCCTCTTTGGTACACTGTGGGTTCAAGTAGGCTGACTGGGTCGTTGGGTCGCTGCTCTGGTCACTGGTGCTGGGTGCTGTGAGCTCCCTTCCCCTGGTCTGGTGCTTGCTGGCTCTTATGCTGGCGGGGGTGGGGGGGAGGCTGTGGATGGTGGTTCTAGTTTTCCTGCTGGTCCACATGATCCTCTACCTCGTGATCTGCTCCTCCGTTGTTCGCTGCAGTTCTCCATGTTTCTTGTTTGCCCGGTGTGAGTGGAGAATCCCCTCACCTGGCTTTTCCTGCGGCTCAAAATAAGCCTTGCAGCTATGGCCCCGCAGACCTGGTGCTGCTTCTGCTGGAGCCGCTTCTGCCTGCCTTTGTGGGCTCTAGATGCTCTGGATGTCTCCTACTTCTCTGCTGCCATTGGTAATTTCTTATACACCTCACTTTTTAGTAGAAGAGTGTATTTTGCTGGTTTTTTTTTTTTTTTTTTTTTTTTTTGCTTTTTGCTTTTTGCTTTTTCTCCCCTAGACTGCTTTGGTGTGGTTCCTACACCATTATCTTCTAATAAGCTTTTTTTAATTTAATTTTTTTTTTTTGAGAGAGAGAGAAAGAGAATTGGCGCACCAGGGCCTCAGTCACTGAAACTGGACTCCAGATGCTTGTGTGCACCCCCTAGTGGACATGTGTGACCTTGCTCTTGCCTCACCTTTGTGCATCTGGCTTAACTGGGATCTAGAGATTAGAACATGGGTCCTTACGCTTCTCAGGCAAATGCCTTAACTGCTAAGCCATATCTCCAGCCCAGGAATTTTTTAAGAGTTTTTTTAAATTTTATTTTTATTGATTTGAGAGAGAGAAAGAGGCACAGAGTGAGAGTGAGAGAGAGTGAGAATGGGTGTGCCAGAGCCTCCAGCCACTGCAAACGAACTCCAGATGCATGTGCCCCCTTGTGCATCTGGCTTTTATGGGTCCTGGAGAATCGAACTGGTATCCTTTGGCTTTGCAGGCAAAGCCTTAACCGCTAAGCCATCTCTCCAGCCCCAAGAATGGTTTTTTAAACCAGGTGTGGTAGCACACGCCTCTAATCCCAGCACTCAGGAGGCAGAGGTAGGAAGATTGCTGTGACATCAAGGTCACCCTAAGACTATATAGTGAATTCCAGGTCAGCCTGGGCTACAGAAAGACCCTACCTGGAAAATGACAGCCCCCCCCCAAAAAGAATATTTTTTAAAAATATTTTTTATTTGTATTTATTTATTTGAGAGAGAGAGGGAGAGAGAATGGGCATGCCAGGGCCTTCAGCTGCTGCAAACGAACTCCAGATGTATGCGCCACCTTGTGTATCTGGCTTACATGGGTCCTAGGAAATCAAAGCAAGGTTCTTTGGCTTTGAAGGGAAATGCCTTAATGGCTAAGCCATTTCTCTAGCGCTATTATTTATTTATTTATTTTAAAATATTTTATTTTTTTAAATATATTTATTTATTTGAGAGAGAGAAAGAGGGAGAGAGAGAATGGGCACACCAGGGCCTCCAGCCACTGCAACTGAACTCCAGATGCTTGCACCCCCTTGTGCATCTGGCTTATGTGGGTCCTGGAGAGTCGAACCAGGATCCTTTGGCTTTGCAGGCAAACGTCTTAACCACTAAGCCATCTCTCCAGCCCTTATTTTAAAGTTTTTTGAGGTAGGATTTCACTCTAGCCCAGGCTGACCTGGAGTTCACTATGTAGTCTCAAGGTGACCTCAAACTCATGGCGATCTTCCTACCTCTACATCCCAGTTGCTAGGATTAAAGGTGTGTGCCACCACGCCCGGCTCCAAGAGTGGTTTTTACAGGTTGGAGAGATGGCTCATCAGTTAAGGTGCTTGTCTACAAAGACTAACGACCCAAGTTTGATTTCCCAGTACCCACAAAGCCACATGCACAAGGTGGCGCATGCATCTGGAGTTCAGTTGTAGTGGCTGGAGGCCCTGGTGTGTCCATTCTGCCTGTCTGTGTCTCTTCTGTCTCTCTCTCTCTGCTTGCAAATAAAGAAATAAATAATATTTTAAGAAAAGAATGGTTTTTACATTTTTAGATACTTTTTAACATGAAAAGAAAAATATTTCATGACATTTGACAGTTGTGTGAAACTGGGATTTCGGAATCCATAAATAAAGTTTTATTGGAACATGGCCACATTCCGTTTACATATCGTCTATGCCTCTTTCTCACTATAGCAGCAGTTAAGTAGCTACAACAGAGACCATATGGCCTGCAAAGTGTGAAATATTTCTGGGCCGGCTCTTTGGAAACGAAGTGTGTCAGCTGGGCTCTAGGCACTTATGTTCTCATTGTGGGGGAGACAGACAGACAGAGGAGCAGGTCAGCTCTTGTCAGGGGGCTTTCATGTTTTCTCACACCCTGCTCCTTCTCAGCATGTCCTCACATGCTTCTTCTCCTTGGCTGGCCTTTTTCCCTGGAAGGAAAATCTCCACCCTCCAGGCTGCCACACAAGCTGAGTATCCCCAGGTCATTTTGACCAGCCCCCTGCCTCCAGACCAAGAGAATCTAGCTTTTTCTAAAAGAAAGAATACTGGGGCTAGAGAGATGGCTTAGCAGTTAAGGTGTTAGGCCTGTGAAGCCTAAGGACCTAGGTTCGATACCCTAGTACACCTGTAAGCCAGATACACATGGTGGCGCATGCATCTGGAGTTCCTTTGCAGTGGCTAGAGGCCCTGGCATTCCCTTTTTTTTTTTCTCTCTCTCTCTCAAACAAATAAATAAATGAAATATTTAAAATATTTTTATTTATTTGAGAGAGAAAGAAAGAATAGGTGCACCAGGGCTTCTTGCCTGCTGCAAATGAATTCCAGATGCATGTGCCCTTTTGTGTGTCTAGCTTTATGTGGGTACTGGGGAATCGAACCCCAGGTTTCACAAGCAAGTGCTTTCAGCCACTGATCCATCTCCCCAGACAAAAATATATTTTTTATTTGCATGTGTGTGTGTCTGTATGGGTACACTAAGGCCTATTGCCAAGGCAAATTAATGCCACATGCATGCACCACTTTTTGCATCTGGCTTTACATGGGTGCTAAGGAGTTCAACATGGGCTGACAGGCTTTGCAAGCAAGCACCTTTAACCACTGAGTAATCTCAGTCCCTTTATTCTATTATTTTATTAAATCATTTTTGTGTGTGTGTGTGTGTGTGTGAGAGAGAGAGAGAGAGAGAGGGAGAGGGAGGGGAAAGAGAGAGAGAAGAATGGGCATGCCAAGGCTTCCTGCCTATTTCATTTTTATTTGTTTATTTGTTTATTTAGTTATTTGCAATAGGGTTTTGCTCTAGCCCAGGCTGATCTGAAATTCATTATGTAGACTCAGGCTGGCCTCAAAATCATAGCCATCTTCCTATCTCTGCCTCCTTAGTCTGGGATTGAAGGTGTGCTCCATCACAACACCTGGCTTGCTTGCTTTCTTTTTTTCTTTCTTTCTCTCTCTCTCTCTTTTTTTTTTTTTTTTTTTTTTTTTTTTTTTTTTTTTTGTTTATTTTTTTGAGGTAGGGTCTCACTCTAGCTCAGGCTGACCTGGAATTCACTATGTAGTCTCAGGGTGGCCTCAAACTCATGGTGATCTTCATACCTCTGCCTTCTGAGTGCTGGGATTAAAGGCGTGCACCACCACACCGGGCCCCTTTCCTCTTTTTTGTTGTTCTCAAAGTCCCTTTCTGTAGCCCTGGCTGGTTTTGAACTAACAACAATCCGCCTGCCTTAACCTCTCAAGCACTGGGGTTACAGGCATGAGCCGCTTCACCCAGCACATCGCCTTTGTTATTAAGGTCTGCCACCTGTGTACCCATCTCCCCTTTTTTCTTACTAGTTTATTTATTTATTTGAGAGAGAGAGAGAGAGAATGGGCATAGCCTGGGGAATCGAACCAGGATCCTTCAGCTTTGCAGGCAAGTGCCTTAACTGCTATTCCATCTCTCCAGTCCCAATGTCCCCCTCTTTACCAAAAGTCTTTGCACATCTGCCTCCTAGAGCTCAGCTGGGTAAACGTGTGTTAGTATTATGGGTTCCATCACTAAGGGAGCAAACAGACTTAGAAAAATGTGCTGACTCACCTAAGTCACTCAGGTGAAACACCTTAGGTAACCTGAACTGGAAAGCAACAGAAAGATGGTTTTGGAAGTGGTCTTTGGGATTGTTTTAGTCAGAGTTTCAGAGCTGGTGGCATGGAGCAGAAATAAATCTGATAAGGGTGGTGGCCAGCCAGCCTTGTACAAGAGCTAAGGTTTGCATTGTCCATGAGATTTTTAAGACTTTGATGAAATTGGGTAGATCTGTTTTTTTCCATTGTCACCATGCCCTGGCAATTCTAAACAGCATCATAATAAAGTTGTCCTTCCTTGCTGGGCGTGGTGGCACACAATTTTAATCCCAGCACTTGGAAGGCAGAGGTAGGAGGATTGCTGTGGGTTCGAGACCAGCTTGAGACTACGTAGTGAGTTCCAGGTCAACCTGGGCTAGAGTGAGACCCTACCTCGAAAAAACAACACAAAACAAAACAGAAACTTTCTGTTGGCCAAAATTCTAAATGACTCGTGCAGTCACTATGAAATTTAAGAAAAATATAGTTGGGCATGGTGACACTTGCTTGTAATCCCAGCACTCAGGAGGCAAGACCTCCTCAAAAATATTTTTTAAATTAGTACATTTTATATCTAATCTTTAATAAGTAATCTATTCCACCAGAGGCTGCTTTGAAAAGCTCATAGAGCACATACAAATTTAGTTGTGTGCCCTCAGTTTGAGAGTTTCTGGGGGGGGGGCGGGTGAGACCTGATTTTAAATGCCTGAAATCAGCAATCATTTCATAGTTATTGTAAAAATTAACAGAGTTCGTGTTACTTTAAGCCTGTCATTATCTGTACAAATAATTCTCTGAACCCTGACAAGCTCACTTTTATGGAGGTGTTTATGTGTGTGTGTTCCTTTTTGTAAAATATACATACGTGAAATTAAAAACTCTTAGTCCAGGGCTAGAGAGATGGTTTAGTGGTTAAGGCGCTTGCTTATGAAGCCAAAGGACCTAGGTTCGATTCCCCAGTATGCATGTAAGCCAGATGTACAAGGAAGCCCATGTGTCTGAAGCTGGTTTGCAGGGGCCAGAGGCCCTGGTGTACCTATTCTCTGTCTGTCTCTCTTCTATCTCTCTGTGTTTGCTTGCAAATCAATTAACTAAAAAAAAAAAAAAACTCCCACTCCATTACCTTTTTCCTTTTTTTTTTTTTGTTTGTTTGTTTGTTTTGTTTTGTTTTGTTTTGTTTTGTTTTTGTTTTACGAGGTAGGGTCTCACTTTAGTTCAGGCTGACCTGGAATTCACTATGTAGTCTCAGGGTGGCCTCGAACTCACGGTGATCCTCCTACCTCTGCCTCCCGAGTGCTGGGATTAAAGGCGTGCGCCACCACACCTGGCTTACCTTTTTCCCTTTTGAATTGTACATTTAAAAATTATTTTTAGACTTTTTTGTATGTAGAGTAAATAGATTCCATAAGAGAAAATATTCAGCTGGGCGTGGTGGCGCACGCCTTTAATCCCAGCAGTTAGGAGACAGAGATAGGACGATCACTATGAGTTTGAGGCCACCCTGAGACTACATACTTAATTCCAGGTCAGCCTGGGCTAGAGTGAGACCCTACCTCAAAAAACAAAAAAAAAGAAAGAAAAAGGCTGTGCTTGATAATATATGCCTGTGGTACCAAATTTGAGGAGGTGGAGGCAGGAGGATCAGGAGTTCAAAGTCATCCTTATCTACATAGTGAATTCTAGGCAAACCTGAGCTACGTGAGACCCTGTCTTAAAGCCAAAAAGAAAACAAAAGGCTGGGAAGGTGACTCAGTGGTTAAAGATGCTTGTTTGCAAAGTCTATTGGCTGGCCTGGGTTCAAATTCCAAGCCACTCATGTTACCCAGACACAAGAAATGGTGCAAACATATAGCATTCACTTGCAGTGATAAGAGGCCCTGGTATTCCCATACATGCATGCACGCACACAAAAAAAATAAATTTTTAAAAATTTTTTTTGTTTATTTTTATTTTATTTATTTATTTGAAAGTGTCAGACAGAGAGAGAAAGAGGCAGATAGAGAGAGAGAGAGAATGGGCATGTCAGGGCCTCCAGTCACTGTAAACGAACTCCAGATGCATGCGCCCCCTTGTGCATCTGGCTAACATGGGAATCGAGCCTCAAAAGAGTGTCCTTAGGCTTCACAGGCGAGCGCTTAACCACTAAGCCATCTCTCCAGCCCCACAAATAAACATATTTTAAGAAGGGGGAGCTGGGGAGATTGCTCAATGGTTAAGGCACTTTCCTACAAAACCTGACCACCCAAGTTCTATTCCCCAGTATACCCATGTAAAGCCAGCTGCACAGGGTGGCGCATGCATCTGGAGTTTGCAATGGCTGGAGACTCTGGTGCACCCATTCTTGTCTCTCTCTACTTGCAAATACATATATACATATATACATACATACTTACATACATTGCCCAGTGTGGTGGCACGCACCTTTAATCCCAGAACTGCAGAGGCAGAGGTAGGAGGACTGCCATGAATTCAAGGCCAGCCTGAGAGTATAGAGTGAGTTTCAGGTCAGTCTTCACTAGGGTGAGACCCTACCTTGAGAAGAAGAAGAAAGAAAGAGAGAGAGAGAGAGAGAGAGAAAATCACTAAAAAAAGAAAGAAGTCACTAAAAAAAAGAAAGAGCCAGGTGTAATGGCGCGCACCTTTGATCCCAGCACTCAGAAGGCAGAGGTAGGAGGATCACCATGAGTTTGAGGTCACCCTGAGACTCCATAGTGAATTCCAGGTCAGCCTGCGCTAGAGTGAAACCCTACCTTGAAAAACAAAACCAAGCAAACAAACAAAAAAGAAAGAAAGAAAGAAAGAAAGAAAGAAAGAAAGAAAGAAAGAAAGAAAGAAGTAACCAAAAAACAATAAAGAAAGAGCCAGGCATGGTGGTACATGCCTTTGATCCCAGCACTCAGAGGTAGGAGGATCACTATGAATTTGAGGCCACCCTGAGATTACATAGTTAATTCCAGGTCAGCCTGGGCCAGAGTGAGACCCTACCTCAAAAAACAAAAAACAAAACAAAACAAAGCAAAAAAAAAAAAAAAGAAAAAGAAAGAAAGAAAGAAAGAAACAAAAAGAGGCTTGGGGAGATGGCTCGCTGGATAAAACGTACCTGAGTTCAGAACCCACTTAATACTGGACACAGTAGTGCATGCATCTGTAATCCCAGTATACCTCAAAATGGGAGGCGGAGACAGGAGAATCCCTCAGCAGCAGAGTGAGATCTTGTCATAAATAAATAAAACTTTGGGGCTGAAGAGATGGCTTAATGGTTAAGGCGCTTGTCTACAAAGCCAAAAGATCCAGGTTTGATTCCCCAGTACCCATGTAAGCCAGATGCACACAATGGAATTCATTTGCAGAGTGGTTAGAGGCCCTGGTGTGCCCATTCTCTACATATGCCTCTCTCTATGTAAAAAATAAATAATAAAATATTTTAAAATAAATAAATAAATAAAACTTTGAAATCAAAATAAACAGGGCAAAATCTGATGATGGTGCAGTTCAGTGGTAGAGCGCTGCCAAGGCCCTGGGTTTAATCCCCAGCACCACAAAAAGACAAGCACTGGGATGGACAGATGGCTTAACAGTTATGGCGCTTGCCTGCGAAGCCTAAGGACCCATGTTTGATTCCCCAGATCCTGCATAAACCAGATGCACAATGTGATGCATGTACAAAGTCCACATGTGCACAAGATGGTACAAGCATCTAGAGTTTGATTGCAGTGGCTGGAGGCCCTAGCATGTCAATTCTCTCTCTCTCTTTCTCTCTCGCCTTAGCTCTTGCTTTCTCTCATTTAAAAAAAAAAAAAAAAAAAAAAAAAAAAAAAGCGCTGACAGGGATGGGGTTAGAGTGAGGCAAGTACAACCAATTTATGCTAGTATATGTATATTTAAAATGTCAATATTCAGCCGGGTGTGGTGATGCACGCCTTTAATCCCAGCATTTAGGAGGCAGAGGTAGGAGGATTGCCATGAGTTCAAGGCCACCATGAGACTACATAGTGAATTTCAGGTCAGCCTGGGCTAAAGTGAGACCCTACCATGAAAAAAAATAATAATTTTTTTAATTAAGCCAGCCATGGTGGTACATCATGTCTTTAATCCCAGTACTCAGGAGGCAGAGGTAGGAGTATCGCTGTGAGTTCAAGGCCCCCCTCAAACTCATACTATGTGGAATAGGGAATATTGACATTTTTTTCCCCTCTTCAAGTTGGGGTCTCACTCTGGCCCAGGCTGACCTGGAATTCACTATGTAGTCTCAGGGTGGCCTCGAACTCACGGCGATCCTCCTACCTCTGCTTCCCGAGTGCTGGGATTAAAGGCGTGCGCCACCATGCCCGGCTCATAATGCAGTTTTGGTATTGTGTTTTGAAATATTGTTTAAAACATTAGGTACTGATTATTGAGGGTTTTGTGTCTCCTTAAGTTTTGTGCCCTAGTCCTGCCTTATCCTAGTGGTAGCCTTGCTCATGCAACCCCCTCTGTGTTTGCTTGCAAATCAATTAACTAAAAAAAAAAAAAAAAACTCCCACTCCATTACCTTTTTCCTTTTTTTTTTTTGTTTGTTTGTTTGTTTGTTTTGTTTTGTTTTGTTTTGTTTTTGTTTTACGAGGTAGGGTCTCACTTTAGTTCAGGCTGACCTGGAATTCACTATGTAGTCTCAGGGTGGCCTCGAACTCACGGTGATCCTCCTACCTCTGCCTCCCGAGTGCTGGGATTAAAGGCGTGCGCCACCACACCTGGCTTACCTTTTTCCCTTTTGAATTGTACATTTAAAAATTATTTTTAGACTTTTTTGTATGTAGAGTAAATAGATTCCATAAGAGAAAATATTCAGCTGGGCGTGGTGGCGCACGCCTTTAATCCCAGCAGTTAGGAGACAGAGATAGGACGATCACTATGAGTTTGAGGCCACCCTGAGACTACATACTTAATTCCAGGTCAGCCTGGGCTAGAGTGAGACCCTACCTCAAAAAACAAAAAAAAGAAAGAAAAAGGCTGTGCTTGATAATATATGCCTGTGGTACCAAATTTGAGGAGGTGGAGGCAGGAGGATCAGGAGTTCAAAGTCATCCTTATCTACATAGTGAATTCTAGGCAAACCTGGGCTACGTGAGACCCTGTCTTAAAGCCAAAAAGAAAACAAAAGGCTGGGAAGGTGACTCAGTGGTTAAAGATGCTTGTTTGCAAAGTCTATTGGCTGGCCTGGGTTCAAATTCCAAGCCACTCATGTTACCCAGACACAAGAAATGGTGCAAACATATAGCATTCACTTGCAGTGATAAGAGGCCCTGGTATTCCCGTACATGCATGCACGCACACAAAAAAATAAATTTTTAAAATTTTTTTTTGTTTATTTTTATTTTATTTATTTATTTGAAAGTGTCAGACAGAGAGAGAAAGAGGCAGATAGAGAGAGAGAGAGAATGGGCATGTCAGGGCCTCCAGTCACTGTAAACGAACTCCAGATGCATGCGCCCCCTTGTGCATCTGGCTAACATGGGAATCGAGCCTCAAAAGAGTGTCCTTAGGCTTCACAGGCGAGCGCTTAACCGCTAAGCCATCTCTCCAGCCCCACAAATAAACATATTTTAAGAAGGGGGAGCTGGGGAGATTGCTCAATGGTTAAGGCACTTTCCTACAAAACCTGACCACCCAAGTTCTATTCCCCAGTATACCCATGTAAAGCCAGCTGCACAGGGTGGCGCATGCATCTGGAGTTTGCAATGGCTGGAGACTCTGGTGCACCCATTCTTGTCTCTCTCTACTTGCAAATACATATATACATATATACATACATACTTACATACATTGCCCAGTGTGGTGGCACGCACCTTTAATCCCAGAACTGCAGAGGCAGAGGTAGGAGGACTGCCATGAATTCAAGGCCAGCCTGAGAGTATAGAGTGAGTTTCAGGTCAGTCTTCACTAGGGTGAGACCCTACCTTGAGAAGAAGAAGAAAGAAAGAGAGAGAGAGAGAGAGAGAGAGAAAATCACTAAAAAAAGAAAGAAGTCACTAAAAAAAAAGAAAGAGCCAGGTGTAATGGCGTGCACCTTTGATCCCAGCACTCAGAAGGCAGAGGTAGGAGGATCACCATGAGTTTGAGGTCACCCTGAGACTCCATAGTGAATTCCAGGTCAGCCTGCGCTAGAGTGAAACCCTACCTTGAAAAACAAAACCAAGCAAACAAACAAAAAAGAAAGAAAGAAAGAAAGAAAAGAAGTAACCAAAAAACAATAAAGAAAGAGCCGGGCATGGTGGTACATGCCTTTGATCCCAGCACTCAGAGGTAGGAGGATCACTATGAATTTGAGGCCACCCTGAGATTACATAGTTAATTCCAGGTCAGCCTGGGCCAGAGTGAGACCCTACCTCAAAAAACAAAAAACAAAACAAAACAAAGCAAAAAAAAAAAAAAAAAGAAAGAAAGAAAGAAAGAAACAAAAAGAGGCCTGGGGAGATGGCTCGCTGGATAAAACGTACCTGAGTTCAGAACCTACTTAATACTGGACACAGTAGTGCATGCATCTGTAATCCCAGTATACCTCAAAATGGGAGGCGGAGACAGGAGAAGCCCTCAGCAGCAGAGTGAGATCTTGTCATAAATAAATAAAACTTTGGGGCTGAAGAGATGGCTTAGTGGTTAAGGCGCTTGTCTACAAAGCCAAAAGATCCAGGTTTGATTCCCCAGTACCTATGTAAGCCAGATGCACACAATGGAATTCATTTGCAGAGTGGTTAGAGGCCCTGGTGTGCCCATTCTCTACATATGCCTCTCTCTATGTAAAAAATAAATAATAAAATATTTTAAAATAAATAAATAAAACTTTGAAATCAAAATAAACAGGGCAAAATCTGATGATGGTGCAGTTCAGTGGTAGAGTGCTGCCAAGGCCCTGGGTTTAATCCCCAGCACCACAAAAAGACAAGCACTGGGATGGACAGAAGGCTTAACAGTTATGGCGCTTGCCTGCGAAGCCTAAGGACCCATGTTTGATTCCCCAGACCCTGCATAAACCAGATGTACAATGTGACGCATGTACAAAATCCACATGTGCACAAGATGGTACAAGCATCTAGAGTTTGATTGCAGTGGCTGAGGCCCTAGCATGTTAATTCTCTCTCTCTTTCTCTCTCGCCTTAGCTCTTGCTTTCTCTCATTAAAAAAAAAAAAAAAAAGCGCTGACAGGGATGGGGTTAGAGTGAGGCAAGTACAACCAATTTATGCTAGTATATGTATATTTAAGACGTCAATATTCAGCCAGGCGTGGTGATGCATGCCTTTAATCCCAGCATTTAGGAGGCAGAGGTAGGAGGATTGCCATGAGTTCAAGGCCACCATGAGACTACATAGTGAATTTCAGGTCAGCCTGGGCTAAAGTGAGACCCTACCATGAAAAATAATAATAATTTTTTAAATTAAGCCAGCCATGGTGGTACATCATGTCTTTAATCTCAGTACTCAGGAGGCAGAGGTAGGAGTATCGCTGTGAGTTCAAGGCCCCCCTCAAACTCATACTATGTGGAATAGGGAATATTGACATTTTTTTTCCCCTCTTCAAGTTAGGGTCTCACTCTGGCCCAGGCTGACCTGGAATTCACTATGTAGTTTCAGGGTGGCCTTGAACTCATGGTGATCCTCCTACCTCTGCTTCCCGAGTGTTGGGATTAAAGGCGTGCGCCACCATGCCCGGCTCATAATGCAGTTTTGGTATTGTGTTTTGAAATATTATTTAAAACATTAGGTACTGATTATTGAGGGTTTTGTGTCTCCTTAAGTTTTGTGCCCTAGTCCCGCCTTATCCTAGTGGTAGCCTTGCTCATGCAACCCCCAGGGCGATCCTCCTACCTCAGCCTCCAGAGTGCTGGGAGAGAAGGCATGCATCACCATGCCCGGCTTTTTTTTTTTCCCAGCAACTTTTTGACAAAGCTGGGCTCCAAGCCAGCACTTGCTCACGTGGCCTCTCAGTGACAGTAGACAATTGTGAATGGCCTTGAATATGATGGGAGCTTGGAAAGGGAGTTTCCCAGCTCTGTCCAAGTCAAGTCCTATTTCCTGGACACTCCCATTGGCAGTACCTTGATGGGCATGGCCACACTCACCTCCCATGTGATCTTCCCAGTCATGCTGGCAGGTCAGCATTGACACCTCCATCCTGCAGGTAACCGTGGTGGCACAGAGAGGGTATGTACATTTCCCGGACTTTTCCAAGGCCTGTAACTTCTGTTTCCAGGTCTTAACAGAAGACCGGAAGAATCCACGTCCTGATGCCTTCCTGGTCACAGCCCCTCTCACTCCAGCCTAGATTTGTTGGGGCTGGGGTTGGAGTCATCCTTGGCTAACCTTCCTCTTGTCCAGGAGAATGCTGACCCAGGGCAGCCTAAATTGGTTGTATGGAGTCCTGCCCTTCCTTTGGCTCTTACATTCTTTCTGCCACCTCTTCCGCATTAGACCCTGAGCCTTGGAAGGTGTGATACAGATATTACAGTACTGAGCACTGCGGTCATTTCTTTCCATCACCATGATACCCTCTGAGTCGTCCCAAGGTCACTGCCATCTGAAAAGAGAAAATTCTCAACCAAAAGTGAAAGTAGCATTAATATAAGGGTGTAAACATTAACAGAAGTGCTTACTGGGCAGTTTGATAAGCATAGTATATACATTTTGCCAGACAACAGCAGACATTGCACCCCTAGGGCTCATGACTACCCCCGTTTTAAGTTTTCAGTATCAGGGATGTATTCCCTCCCATGGAGCAGGCCTCCAGTCCAATTAGAGGACAGTTGGTTTCCACCATGACAGACGTGCCACTATTGCACCCATTGGCTCATTTGGCCTGGCTGGCCAAATATAAGGCTTGCAGTGTCCACCGTTGAGCATCTTCACTGGTGATTTCTCTTTCTCGCATTGAACTGCATGCAGAATGGCTTCTTCCAGTTTTCTGTCAGCTGGTCTACATGGAGGAGGTTATCAGCTTAGATCCAGCAGGATTTCTCAGTGGCCTTGCAGCCCAAGTATATGGAGTCTTCAGCAATAGGGTCTTACCATCTTCTCCTGGTGGGAAATCAAGGGCCTCAGCAACGGCCTGTAATGTTTTGGGGGCATCAGGGACCTCCCTGGCCAATAACTCACTGGAAGATATCCCATCCCTGGCACTGAAAATTTTCTAGCAACAATCTACAGCTCCTGAGTGTTCCATTGTCCAAAAAAGTAGGATTACATATGATTTATTTATATCCTCTTAGATTTTTTAAAAATATCTTTATTTATTTTTTATTTATTTATTTGAGAGTGACAGAGAAAGAAACAGGGAGAGAGAAAGAGAGAGAATGGGCACGCCAGGGCCTCCAGCCACTGCAAACGAACTCCAGACCCCCTTGTGCATCTGGCTAACGTGGGTCCTGGGGAATCGAGCCTCAAACCGGGGTCCTTAGGCTTCACAGGCAAGCGCTTAACCGGTAAGACATCTCACCAGCCCTCCTCTTAGATTTTGATTAGCTGTCCCTCCACCTTCCCTTTATTCAATCTCTTCCCCAGACCTCATTTTAGGCCTTTTCACCCCCATTAATCTATTCTTCTACTTACATATATACAATACCATCCTATTAAGTACCCCGCTCCCTTCCTTTCTCTTCCCTCTATATCTCTTTTCTAGCTTACTGGCCTCTATAAATTTATTTTTGCTTATTTTTATTTATTTATTTGAGAGTGACAGACAGAGAGAGAGAAAGAGGCAGAGAGAGAGAATGGGCACGCCAGGGCTTCCAGCCACTGCAAACGAACTCCAGACGTGTGCGCCCTTTTGTGCATCTGGCTAACGGAGATCCTGGGGAATCGAACCTCAAACTGGGGTCCTTAGGCTTCACAGGCAAGCGCTTAACCTCTAAGCCATCTCTCCAGCCCTTTATTTGGTTTTTCAAGGCAGGGCCTCACTGTAGCCCAGCGTGGCCTGGAATTCACTATGTAGTCTCAGAGTGGCCTTGAACTCACAGCGATAATCCTACCTCTGCCTCCTGAATGCTGGGATTAAAGGTGTGCACCACCAACTCTTTTTTTTTTCTTTTTAAAAATTTTTTAAACTTTTTATTTATTTATTTGAGAGAGATAGAAAGAGGCAGATTGATAGCTCTTTTTTTTTAAATATTTTATTTACTTATTTGAGAGAAAGAAGGAAGGAGGGAGAGAGGAAGAGGCAGGTAGAGAGAGAATGGCACACCAGGGCCTGCAGCCACTGTAAATAAACTCCAGACGCATCTGCCACCTTGTGCATCTGGCTTAAGTGGGTCATGGGGAATTGAACCTGGGTCCTTAGGCTTTGCAGGCAAGTGCCTTCACCACTAAGCCATTTCTCCAGCCCAGCTCTTTTTTTTAAATTAATATTTTTATTTATTTATCTGAAGCATAGAGAGATAGAAGAGAGACGAACAGAGAGAGAAAGAGAGAGATAATAGGTGCACCACGGCCTCCAGTCACTGCTAATGAACTCCAGATGCATGCACAACTTTGCATCTGGCTTTAAATGGGTACTGGGGAATTGAAACCCAGGCATTATGCTCTGCCTCCCCTGTCCTGGGATTAAAAGCATGCGCCACCATGCCCGGCTCTAGCCCTCTTTTTTTTAGCACCTTGTTAAAATAGGCAAATTATAAAAGTATGCAAGAGGAAGCTGGCTGAGATGCGCTTGCCTGTAATCCTAGCACTGGGAAGACTGAGGCAGAAGGATGAGTTCAAGGCCAACCTAGGGAGACCCTGTCTCAAACAAATAAATAAAAGAGGGGGGAATCAAGCATTCATCCCATCCGTCTTATACACACTGTATTAGAAAAATAAGATAATGAACACGAGTTCTTCTTTATGGAAGAATTCCAGATAATGCAAAGAGAATGATCAAATGAGAACAATCACCATTTTGTAATACTTAATAAATAATGGTTCATTAGTACATGTAAAAACCAACAGGCAAAAGGTTAATAGGAAGTTTTATAATGAAAAGTGCACTCAGCCCACTGATTAGTCAGTAAAAATATTTCAGCAAGACATTGTGTGCTTCCAGATATGATGTTAAGATGTGCATAGTACTTAGTGTACATAGTGTAGCTCAACTGGTAGAGTGTTTGACTAAAGTGACTAAGCCCTAGGTTCCAAACCCAGTACCACATAAAACTGGCATCAGGGCTGGGGAATAATGTAATAGTTAAAGGTGTTTGCTTGTAAAGCCTGCTGACCCAGGTTCAATTTCCCAGTACCCACATAAAGTGAGATGCACAATGTGGAACATGCATCTGGAGTTCATTTGCAGTAGCAAGAGGCTCTGGTGTGCCTATAATTCTCTCTCTCTCTCTCTCTCTCATGCAAATAAATAAATAAAAAACACTGAGCCAGGCATAGTAATGCATACCTTTAAACTCAGCTCTTGGGAGGCAGAGGTTGGATGATCACTGTGAGTTTGAGGCCACCCTGAGACTACACAATGTATTCCAGGTTAGCCTGGGCTAGAGCAATACCCTACCTTGAATAAACAAAATAAAGAAACAAACAAAAAACTGGGCATGGTAGCATACATCTGTGATCCCAGAATTCAGTTGATAGAGGCAGGATCAGGAGTTCAAAGTCATCCTCAACTAGAATACATGAGACCCAGACTCTGTCTCAAAAAGAAGTTGGGAGGGGTGGTGCACGCCTTTAATTCCAGCACTACTTGGGAGGCAGAAGTAGGAGGATCACTGTAAATTCGAGGTCACCCTGAGATTCTGTAGTGAATTCCAGGTCAGCCTGAGCTAGAGTGAAACCCTACCTTGAAAAAACAAAAAGAAAGAAAGAAAGAAAGAGGGAGGGAGGGAGGGAGGGAGAAAGGAAGGACGGAAGGAAGGAAGGAAAGAAGGAAGGGGGGAGGGAAGAAGGAAGGAAGGAAGGAAGGAAAGAAGGAAGGGGGAGGGAGGAAGGAAGGAAGAAATAAAGGAAGAAAGGAAGAAAGAAAGAAAGAAAGAAAGAAAGAAAGAAAGAAAGAAAGAGAGAGAGAAAGAAAATAGAGCTGGGGAGTTGGCTCAGCAGTTAAATGTACTTGCTTGTAAAGCCTGCCAGTCTGAGTCCAACTCCCCATTCACTCAATGTTTGCAGCAGCAAGAGACCCTGGTGTGCACATACATGCAAGTAAAAAAAATTATAAGGAAAGAAGAAGTTCATATCACCATCACCAATAAAATATTGTTGCCAAAACTGTTAAGCCTAAATCTAATTAAGTCTCCAGATCTCACTTTCAGTTTACTGGAAATAAAGGATAGAAGAACAAGTTCAACTTCACCACCAGGAAGCAATAAGGCGAATCTTCTAGGATGTGGAAACTTTTACAGCATAAGTAAATAATATTAAAGAAAAAAATGTTGAACTGTTATAGAGTAAAAGTTATTGAAGAGACAGTTTAGAGGAGGGTGTGTGTGTGTGTGTCTGTGTGTGCGTGCATGTGTGTGTGTGTGTGTGTGTGTGTGGCCTGTGATCCCAGCACTTGAGAGGTAAAGGCAGGAAGATCAGAAGTTCAAGCTCATCCTTAGCTATATAACAAGTTTGAGGCCAGCATGGGCTGTTTGATTGAGACTCTGCCTCAAACCACCCCCCCCCCAAAAAAAGACACACAAAACAGATATGCTAACCAAATGAAATATGTGGCTCTTATTTGTTTAGTTTTGTTTGTTTGTTTTTTGTTTTTTCAAGGTAAGGTTCCACTCTAGCTCAGGCTGACCGGGAATTCATTATATATTCTCAGGGTGGCCTTGAACTCATGGCAATCCTCCTACCTCTGCCTCCTGAGTGCTGGGATTACATGTATGTGCCACCACCTGGACTTATTTGTATTTTAATTGGAAGAAGCCAAATATTAAAGAAATTTGTGGGCTGGGGAGATAGCTAAGCAGTTAAAGGCACTTGCTTACAAAACTACCAGACTGGGTTCAGTTTCCTAGTACTCGTGTAAAGCCAGATGAGCAAAGTGGTATATGTGTCTGGAGTTCATTTGCAGCCCCAGAACTTGTTCCCTCTCTCTCTCTCTCTCTCTCTCCTTTCTTCCCTTCCTCCTTCCCCCTTTGTCTCAAATTTAAAAAAAAAAAATTCTTTTGTCTTTCGAGGTAAATCTCACTCTAGCCCAGCCTGCCTGGAATTTACTATGTAATCTCTGGTGACCTTGAACTCAGGGCGATCCTCCTACCTCTGCCTCCTCAGTGCTGAGATTAAAGGCATGTACCACCACACCCAGCTCAAATAAAAATATTTTTAATCTTTTTTTAATTTAAATATTATTTTATTTATTTGAGAGAGAGAGAGAGAGAGAGAGAGAGAGAGAATGGGCATGCAAGGGCCTTACGCCACTGCAAATAAACTCCAGACACATGTGCCACCTTTTACAGCTGGCCTACATGGGTCCTGGGAAATTGAACTGGATCCTTTGGCTTTGCAGGCATGCCATCTCCCCAGGCCCTCTTCCTCAGTCTTTGAAAGATCCAAGCAGATCTGCTGGCAGCTCCCTAAAGCCCAGAGCTCTCCCTCTTCCAAGAGGTTGTCCATCTCAGCTCTGCCAGCAGTTCTTTGTGTGTGGGACTAGGAGGAAACCCCCCAGCTGACTGCAGGGATGCTTCCCTCTACCCCTTTCCCTTGGCTCTTCTCAATCCCCCTTGGAACAAAGTCTGGAGGAGGGAAAAGTCATGAATATTTACATGTAAATATTTCGGCTTTGTTGCATGGAAATAAAGATTGGAAGGGAAGCCAGAATGCTAATAGTGAGAGGTCAGCACGGCCCTGGGATCAGATAAAGTGGGACCCAGTTCTGCACTATGGCATTTTTTTTTCTAGCTGTATGACCTTGGGCAAGCCTCGGCTGAGGCTTTTCTTCCAACCTCTGATTTCCATGAATTGCTTAGCTTACACTAAATGCTCCATGGAGTGTAGTTTATTGAATAAAGCAAGCCAGGCATAATGTCTCACACCAGTAATCCCAGTACTCAGAAAGCTGAGGCATAGGGATTGCTATGAGGTTGAGGTCAGCTGGGGCAACAAAGTTAGGCCCTGTGTCAAAAAAAAAAAAAGTGGCTGGAGAGATGGCTTAGCAGTTAAGGCACGTGCCTGAGAAGCCTAAGGACCCATGTTCAATTCTTCAGATCTAACATAAGCCAGCCCCACAAGGTGACGCAAGCGCACAAGGTCGCAAATGTGCACAAGGTGGCATATGTGTCTGGAGTTTGATTACAGTGGCTGGAGGCCCTGATGTGCTAATTTTTCTCTCATGCTTGCTCACTCACTCTTTCTCTCTTGCAAAAAAAAAAAAAAAAAAAGCCAGTTTGCTGGGCTTGCCTCAGGGGAAAAAAAAAATGAAATAGGGCTGGAGAGATGGCTTAGTGGTTAAGGTGCTAGCCAGCGAAGCCCAAGAACTCATGTTCAAATCTCCAGGTGCCACGTAAGTCAGATGCACAGTGATGTAAATGTGCAATGTCACACGGGCACATATGTTTGGAGTTTGTTCGCAGTGGCTGAAGGCCCTGGCATGCTCATTCTCAATCTTTCTCACTCTGCCTCTTTCTCTCTCAAAAAAAGAAAAGAAAAAAAAAATCAAGGAGTTAGGCTGGGGAGATGGCTCAGCCATTAAGATGGTTGCCCATAAAGCCTAACAAGCTGAATTCAATTCCTCAATACCCACATAATGCCAGATACACAGTGGCACATGCATCTTGGGTTTGTCTGCAGTGGCTGGAGGTCCTGGTGTGCCCATTTTCTCTCTTTCTCTCTCTGTCTGCCAGGTGTGGTGGCGCACGCCTTTAATCCCAGCACTTGGGAGGCAGAGGTAGGAGGATCACTGTGAGTTCGAGGCCACCCTGAGATTACATAGTGAATTTCAGTTTGAGCTACAGCGAGACCCTACCTCAGAAAAAACGAAAACCACAACAAAACCAAAAAAAAAAAAAAAAAAAATCAAGGTGTTATCTCTAGCTGGTAGGAACATGTACATCCTTGTCTTTATCAGTTTTTGTGCTCTTAATGTCTTCTCTAGACATGTTTACAAAGAACACTATTTGTAGGTCAAAATAAAACACCATAAAGATTATTATAAGCACAGGCAAAAACTAAATGTTTATCAGTCAAGGAGTAACAGGACTGTACATATCCACATTCTGAATATTAACTCTCTGAGGATAATGAAGCATATTGAAATGACACAAATGCAGTCACTATACACTGAGCAGACAACTGTGTGACCTTGTCGTAGTCAGCTTTACTCCACTGAGATGAGCCTCCAAGCCAGACTCAGTTTATAGGAGGAATGGAAATAAATTCAGGATTACACATCTAGGGGAAGTTACATAATGGTGAAAAAGAGAAACCCCACAACTAAAAGCAAGAGCAAAAAAAACCAAAAAACCACAGCCAAACAGCAGGGAACCCAGGCAGAGCTCAGACTGCTCACCGCATACCTCAGGCTGGAATTCCAGATCCGCCCCAGACACACCCAAGGATCCGCCCACAGTGATACCTGAAATCCAAGTTACAAGCTTGAATAAAACTCTTGAATCTATTGGGGAACATCCATTCAAACTACCACAGACCTCTTTTTTTTTAATATTATTTATTTATTTGAGAAAGAAAGAGGCAGAAAACGAGAGAAAGAGAGAGAGAGAGAGAGAGAGAATGGGAGTACCAGGGTCTCCAGCCACTGTATCTGGCTTATATGGGTCCTGGGAAATCCAACCAGGATCCTTTGGTTTTGCAGGCAAACGCCTTAAACACTAAGCCATCTCTCCAGCCTATTTTTTACTTTTTAAAAAAATTTACTTATTTTTTTGTTTGTTTGCTTTTTTCGAGGTAGGGTTTCACTCTAGCCCAGGCTGACCTGGTATTCACTTTGTCTTCTCAGGGTGGCCACAAATGCACAGCAATCCTCCTACTTCTGCCTCCCAAATGCTGGGATTAGAGGCGTGCATCACCATGCCCAGCTCCAGCCTATTTTTTTTTTTCCCAATCATAGTTTTTTTTTTTTATTTTAAATTTTTTATTGAAAACTTCCATAACTGTAAACAATATCCCATGATGATTCCCTCACTCCTCCCACTTTCTCCTTTGAAACTCCACTGTCCATCATATCCTCTCCCCCTCTCAATCAGTCTCTCTTTTATTTTGATGTCATCGTCTCTTCCTCCTATTATGATGGTCTTGTGTAGGTAGTGTCAGGCACTGTGAGGTCATGGATATACAGGCATTTTGTGTCTAGAGGAGCACGTTGTAAGGAGTCCTACCCTTCCTTTGGCTTTTGCATTCTTTCTGCCACCTCCTCTGCAATGGACCTTGAACCTTGGAAGGTGTGATAGAGATATTTCAGTGCTGAGCACTCCTCTGTCACTTCTCAGCACCATGGTGCCTTCTGAGTCATCCCAAGGTCACTGCCATCTGAAAAGATAAGATTCTCTAACCAAAAGTGTGAGTAGCATTAATATATGGGCATGAACATTAAGAGAAGTGCTTACTGGGGAGTTCAGTGAGCATAGTATATGCATTTAGCCAGACACTAGTAGACATTACACCCCTAGGACTCATGACTACTCCTGTTGTAGGTTTTCAGTATCAGGGATGTATTCCCTCCCATAGAGTGGGCCTCCAGTCCAATTAGATGGCAGTTGGTTTCCCCCATAACAGAAATGCCACTATTGCACTGGTTGGCCCATTTGGCCTGGCTGGCCAAATATAAGGCTTGCAGTGTTCACTGTTGAATATATCTACTGGTGATTTGTCTCTCTTCCATTGAACTGCATGCAGCCTGGATTTTTTTTTCTTTTCTTTTTTTTTTTTTCTTCTGAAGTGGGGTCTCACTATAGCCCAGGCTGACCTGGAATTCACTGTGTAGTCTCAGGGTGGCCTTGAACTCACTGGGATCCTCCTACCTCTGTCTCCCAAGTGCTGGGATTAAAGGTGTGTGCCACCATGCCCGGCTAGCAGTGTGGTTTTTCCAGCTTTCTGTCAGCTGGTCTACATGGAGGAGGTTATCAGCTCAGCTCCAGCAGGATTTCTTAATAACCTTGCAGCCCAAGTATGTGGAGTCCTCAGCAATAGGGTCTTACCTGGTGGGAAACCAAGAGCCTTGGCAATGTCTTGTAATGTTTTGCGGGTATCAGGGACCTGGCCAACAACTCACAGGAAGGCATCCCATCCCTGGCACTGAAAATTTTCTAGTAACAATCTATGGCTTCTGGGTGTGCCATGGTCCAAAAAATTAGGCTCCATATGACTTACTTATATCTGCTTAGATTTTGATTAGCCCTCCCTCCACTTTTCCTTTACTCAATCTCTTCCCCTGACCTTACTTAGGCCTTTTCACCCCCATTAATCTGTTCTTCTACTTACATATATACAATACCATCTACTAAGTCCCCCCTCCCTCCCTTTCTATTCCCTTTATATCTCCTTTATAGCTCGCTTCCAGCCTATTTTTTAATGTTTTATTTTTTAATTTTTAAGTTAAAAATATTTTATTATTTATTATTTATTATTAATTAATTAATTAATTTATTTATTTATTTATTTAACAGAGAAGGAGGGAGAGAGAGAGAGAGAGAGAATGGTTGGGCCAGGGCCTCCAACCACTGCAAATGAACTCCAGACGCATGTGACCTCTTGTGCATCTGGCTAATGTGGGTCCTACGGAATCAAACCTGGGTCCTTTGGCTTTGCAGGCAAATGCCTTAATTGCTAAGCCATCCCTCCAGCCCATTTTTAAGCTTTTATTTTATTTATTTGAGTGAGAGAAAATGGGCACAACAGAGCCTTTAGCCAGTACAAAAAAAAAAAAAATACTCCAGATGCATTCGCTACCTTGTGCATCTGGCCTACATGGGTCCTGGGGAATCAAACCTGGGTCCTTAGGCTTTGCAGGCAAACGTCTTAACTGCTAAGACATCTCTTCAGCCCTTATTTATTTTTAAATATTTTTTATATCTATTTGATAGAGAGAGGGAGAATGGGTACGTCAGGGCCTCCAGTCACTGCAAATGAACCCCAGACACATGCGCTACCTTGTGCATCTGGCTTACATGGGTTCTGGGGAATCGAACCAAGGTCTTTTGGCTTTGCAGGCAAGGGCCTTAACTACTAAACAATCTCTCTAGCCCCCCTTTTTATTTTAATTTATGTATTTATTTGAAGAGAAAGAGAAAGAATGGGTGCACCAGGGCCTCTGGCCACTGCAAACGAACTCCAAACACATGTGCTACCCTGTGCATCTGACTTACATCGGTCCTGGGGAATCAAACCTGGGTCCTTTGGCTTTGCAGACATGCACCTTAATCACTAAGCTATTCCTCCAGCCCCTCTCCAGCCCTTTTAAAAAATAATTATTTATTTACTTTTATTTATTTGTGAGAGAGGGAGGGGGGAGAGAGAATGGTGCACCAGGGCCTTTTGCCACTGCAAACGAACTCCAGGTGCGTGTGCTCCTCTGTGCATCTGGCTTACATGGGTCTTGGAAAATCAAACCTGGGTCCTTTGGCTTTGCAGGCAAGCACCTTAATTGCTAAGCCATCTCTCTGGCCCCCAGCCCTTTTATTTTATTTTATTTTTATTTATTTGGGGGAGAGAGAGAAAGAGGCAGGGAGAAAGGGAAACAAAAGGGCACGCCAGGGCCTCTGGCCACTGCAAACGAACTCCAGACACTGGCACCACCTTGTGCATCTGGCTTATGTGGGTCCTGGGGAATTGAACCTGGGTCCTTTGGCTTTGCAGGCAAGAGCCTTAACTGCTAAGCCATCTCTCCAGCCCTCCAGCCCTTTTTTTTTTTTTTTTTTTTTTATTATTTTTTGTTTATTTATTTGAGAGTGACAGAGAGAAGGAGGCAGAGAGAGAGAGAGAGAGAGAGAGAGAGAGAGAGAGAATGGGCGCGCCAGAGCTTCCAGCCTCTGTAAACGAACTCCAGATGATGCATGCGCCTCCTTGTGCATCTGGCTAACGTGGGTCCTGGGGAATTGAGCCTCGAACCGGGGTCCTTAGGCTTCATAGGCAAGCGCTTAACCACTAAGCCATCTCTCCAGCCCCTCCAGCCCTTTTTATAAATGATTTTCATTTACATATTTCCAGGCAGAGAGAGAAGAGAGACAGAGAATGGATGTGCCAGGGAATCTAGTTGGTGCAAATGAACTCCAGACACATGTGCCACCTTGTACATCTGGCTTTACATGGGTACTGGGGAATCAAACCCTGGTTGTTAGGCTTTGGAGACAAGTGCCTTAACTGCTGAGCCATCACTCCAGCCCAAAGTTTGTTTGTTTGTTTGTTTTGTTTTGTTTGGGGGTTTTCAAGGTAGGATCTCACTCTATCCCAGGCTGACCTGGAATTCACTGTGTAGTGTCAGAGTGGCCTCAAACTCACAGAAACCCTCCTATCTCTGCCTCCAGAATTCTGGGATTAAAGGTGTGCATCACCATGCCCAGCAAGATTAATTTTAAAAAGTTTTAAGTTTTGTTTATTTTTTTTTAATTTAAGAGAGAGAGAGAAAGAGAGAATGGGCATGCCAGGGCCTTCAGCCACTACAAATGAACACCAGACACATGTGCCACCTTGGGCATGTGGCTTACATGGGTCCTGGGGAATCAAACTAAGGTCCTTTGGCTTTGCAGGCAAGTACCTTAACACCTTAACTGTTAAGCCATCTCTCCAGCCTCGGCAATGTTGTTGTTGTTGTTATTATTATTATTATTTGATTTTTCAAGATAGGATCTCACTCTAGCTCAGACTGACCTGGAATTCACTATGGAGTCTCAGGGTGGCCTTGAACTCACAACAATCCTCCTACCTCTGCCTCCTGAGTGCTGGGATTAAAGGTGCGCACCACCACGACCAGAGCAAGGTTAACTTTTTTATAAAATATTCTATTTGGCTGGGAGATATATATATATATTCATTCTATTTGGAGAGCAAAGAGACAACCTACAGAATGGGAGAAAATATACAAAGAACTCAAAAAACAAAACAATAAGAAATCAAACAACCCAATTAAAAAATGGGCTATAAGCCGGGCGTGGTGGCGCACGCCTTTAATCCCAGCACTTGGGAGGTAGAGGAAGGAGGATTGCCTAGAGTTCGAGGCCACCCTGAGACTGCATAGTGAATTCCAGGTCAGCCTGGACCAGAGTGAGACCCTACCTCGAAAAACCAAAGGAAAAAAAAAAAAAAGGGCTATGAGGGCTGGGGAGATGCAGTTAAGGCACATTCATGCGAAGCCTAAGGACCCAGATTCAGCTCTCCAGGTCCCATGTAAGCCAGATGCACATGGTGTCACAGGCGTCTGGAGTTTGTTTGCAGTGGCTAGGAGCCCTGGCACGCCATTCTTTCTCTCTCTCCCCTTCTCTATCTGACTGTAATAAATAAATAAAAATAAAATCTTTAAAAAAATGGGCTATGAGACTAAATAGAGAGTTCTCAAAAGAAGAAATACAGATGGCATATAAACATCTAAAGAGGTATTTTACAAAGCCAGGTGTGGTGGCGCACACCTTTTATCCCAGCACTTGGGAGGCAGTGGTAGGAGGATCACCATGAGTTCGAGGCCACCCTGAGATTACCTAGTGAATTCCAGGTCAGCCTGGGCTAGAGTGAGACCCTACCTCAAAAAACCATAAATAAAGAAAGAAAGAAAATAAAATAAAAAGGTGTTTTACACATCCTTAGTCATCAGGAAAATGCAAATTAAAACTACTTTGAAATTTCATCTCACTCTGTCAGAATGGCTATCATCAAGAAAACAAATGACAATAAATCTTGGTGAGGATGCAGGAAAAGGGGAACCCTTCTACACTGTTGGTGGGAATGTAGTCTGGTACAGCCATTGCGGGAGTCAGTGTGGAGATTTCTGAGACAGCTAAAAATAACTTTGCCATATGATCCAGCTACACCACTCCTAGGCATATATCCTAATGACTCTTCTCACTACCTTAGAGATACTTGCACAACCATGTTTACTGCTGCTCTATTCACAATAGCTAGGAAATGGAACCAGCCTAGATGTCCCTCAACTGATGAGTGGATAATAAAGATGTGGAACCTTTACACAATGGAGTTCTATTAGGTGATAAAGAAAAATGAAATTATGAAATTTGCAGGGAAATGGATGGACCTGGAAAGGATTATACTAAGTGACGTAACCCAGGCCCAGAAATCCAAACGTTGCATGTTCTCTCTCATATGTGGATCCTAGCTACAAATGCTTAGGCTTGTGTGTGAGCTGGAACTAAAAATCGGTAACAGAGGCCAGTGAGCTAGAAAAAGCTATAAGGGAGGGAGGAGAGGGAAGGACTTAAATGGATGGTATTGTATAAATGTAAGTAGAAGAACAGATTACAGGGAGTGGAATGGCCTAAGCGAGGCCAGGGGAAGAGATTGAGTAAAAGAAGGGCGAGGGGAGGGTCAATAAAAATTCAAAATATTGGGCTGCAGAGATGGTTTAGCAGTTAAGGTGTTTGCCTGCAAAGCCAAAGGATCCTGGTTCGATTCTCCAAGACCCACGTAAGCCAGATGCACAAGGGACACATGCATCTGGAGTTCATTTAATTAAAAAAAATTCAAGATATTCTGAATAAGACATACGAAAGCCTACTTTTTTGGATAATGGCACATCCAGAAGCCATAGATTGATAGTAGAAAATTTTCAGTGCTAGGGATGGGATGCTTCCACTGAGTTGTTGGCCAGGGAGGTAACTGTGGCCTCTAAAACACTGCAGGTTAATGCCAAGGTCCTTGGTTTCCCATGAGTAACAGATGGTAAGACCCTATTGCTGAAGACTCCACATGCCTGGGTAGCAAGGTCACTGAGAAATCAAGCTGGGGCTGAGCTGAAAACCTTCTCCCTGTAGACCAGCTGACTGAAAGCTGGAAAAAAGCTGCACTGCATGCAGCCCTATGGGAGACAGAAGTCATCAGTGGTGGAAAACAGTGGACACTGGAAGCCTCAAGTTTGGCCAGACCAGCCAAATGACTAAACAGGTGCGATAATGGCATGTCTGCTCTGGGGAAAATCAACTGCTCTCTAATTGAACTGGAGGCCCGTTCTATGGGAGGGAATACATGCCTGGTACTGAAAACCTAATCAATAGCCTATGGCAGGAGAGGTCATGAGCCTTAGGGGTGTAAAGCCTGCTCTTGTCTGGATAAATGCATATATTATGCTCACCAAACTGCCCTGAAAGCACTACACTTAATGTTCATATTCATATATTAATGCTACTCTCACTTCTGGTTAGAGAAGCTTCTCTTTTCAGATGGCAATGACCACTGGGATGACCCAAAAGGCAATATAGTGCTGAGAAGAAGTGACAGAGAAGTGCCCAGCACTAAAACATCTCTATCACATCCTCCAAGGCTCAGGGTCCATTGCGGAAGAGGTGGCAGAAAGAATATAAGAGCCAATCTGGGCGTGGTGGCGCACACCTTTAACCCCAGCACTTGGGAGGCAGAGGTAGGAGGATTGCTATGAGTTTGAGGCCACCTTGAGACTACCTACTGAATTCCAGGTCAGTCTTGGTTAGAGCGAGACCCTACCTCAAAAAACAAAACAAAAAAAAAAAAAAAGAGAGAGATAGATAGGGAGAAAATAGGTGCACCAGGGCCTCTAGCTACTACAAATAAACTCTAGATGCATGTGCCCCCTTGTGCATCTGACTTATGTGGTTCCTGGTAATTCGAACCTGGGTATTTTGTCTTTGAAGGCAAGTGCCTTAACCACTAAACCATCTCTCCAGCCCTAGAGATTTTTTTAATTTATCTTTTTTATTGACACCTTCCATAATTACAGACAATATCCCATGGTAATTCTCTTCCTCTCCCCACTTTCCCCTTTGAAACTCCACTCTCCATCATATCCCTTCCCCCTCTAATCAGTCACTCTTTTATTTTGATGTCATGATCTTTTCTTTCTGTTATGAGGGTCTTGTGCAGGTAGTGTCAGGCACTGTGGGCTCATGGATATCCAGGCCATTTGTGTCTGGAGGAGCACATTGTAAGAAGTCCTACCCTTCCCTTGGCTCTTACATTCTTTTTGTTTTTGTTTTGTTTTTGTTTTTTTTTGAGGTAGGGTCTCACTCTAGCCCAGGCTGACCTGGAATTCATACGGTAGTATCAGGGTGGCCTCAAACTCATGGTGATCCTCCTACCTCTGCCTCCCGAGTGCTGGGATTAAAGGTGTGCACCACCACACCCAGCTCTGGTTCTTACATTCTTTCTGCCACCTGTTCTACAATAGATACTGAGCCTTCGAAGATGTGATGGAGATATTTCAGGGCTGACCACTCTTCTGTCACTTCTCAGCACCATAGTGCCTTCTGAGTCATTCTAAGGTCACTGTCATCTGAAAAGAGAAGCTTCTCTAACCAAAAGTGAGAGGAGCATTAATATATGGGTATGAACATGAAGAAAAGTGCTCACTGGGCAGTTTGGTGAGCATAGTATATACATTTAGCCAGACACCAGCAGATGCTACACCCCTAGGGCTCATGACTACCCCTGTTGTAGGTTTTCAGTATTAGGGATGTGTATTCCCTCCCATGGAGCGGACATCCAGCCCAATAGAGAGCTGTTCCTTTCCTCCATAACAGAGATGCCATTATTGCACCCATTGGCTCATTTTGCCTTGCTGGCCAAATTTAAGGCTTGCAGTGTCCACTGTTGAGTATAGAGATTTATTTATTTATTATTTTCTGGTTTTTTTGAGGTAGGATCTCATTCTAGCTCAGACTGACCTGAAATTCACTATGTAGTCTCAGAGTGGGCTTGAACTCACTGGGATCCTCCTACCTCTGCCCCCCACCCCCCCGGAGCTGGGATTAAAGGCCTGCCCCACCACACCTGGCCCGTTTTGGATTTTTTTTTTTTTTTAAACAGGCTTGATCCACTTTTATTTTTCTGTATAAACTCTCTACTGTTTTGGATTTTGCGCGCTTGGCAATCCCTGCTTCAGCCTCCCCAGTGCTGGAATTTCCAGACATGAGCCACCGCGCCTGGCTTCCCAATCATGGTGGACTGGGTAACCTTGCTGCTAGGCTGGGTTCTGAGTAGTACCTTATCCACCCTGCAGTGTGTGAATGCTGAGAGCCACTGGGGGGGTGGGGGGTGTCACCAAAGTCTTAGGAGACAAGCCTGGGCGGGTACGGAAATGTACATGAAATGAGCACGATGGCCTGCTGAGAGCGGCTGTTAGCGGGTCACTCAACACCTGATCTAGGCCCTAGACTGGGTCCCAGAATTTCCCCGCGGGTTCCAAGAACTGGGTCCGGAAAGTGGGCGTGGTTCCCGTCCCCTCGGGGGCTCGGTCAGGCACAACCCCGCGCCCCGCCCCACTTCCGCATAGCTCGGGTCCCGTGACCCCGCCCTCCCGCGAGGCCCCGCCCCTAGCACGTGCGTGCGCGCACTCCGCGGGCCTCGCCATTCCCGGCTGCCAGGCGATGCTTAGGCCCAGTCTCCGTACCCGGAGGGTTGGGATGTGCGACGTGGAGCCGCGGGGTAGCTCGGGTACCCCGTTAGGCTCGGGGCCGGCCGGGGCTTCTGCCCTCCAGCATGGGGCGGTGAGGGCGCAGAGTGCCAGCGCATCCCCACGGCCTCCCTCCGGGGCCGGCACGGCCGGGAGCAGAACGGGGGATGCTGACGTGACCTGGGCGCAGGGGCAGCCGCGGCGGGGGTCCAGTTGGATGCTGGCCTGGGGCCTGCCAGGTGCGCCCGGAGAATCGGCCGGGCGGGGCGGTTCCCGGAGAGGCCCTGGCGGAGGGCAAGTCCCGACAGTTGAGGGGTCGATCCCGCCGGACGCTGTGAGGGGAGCCTTAGGGAACGTCCGAGGCTTGTGTCCACAGGTTCCGGTCGGACTAGGGAGCTGGACCTACGAGGCATGACCACTGCACACTGCCTGCCAGCCTGCCTCCCCAGCCGAGGCGGCGCTCGGCTCTGCGTCGCCACCGTGTGGCCAGAGGGAGCAGCGCCAGCCGAGCACCCGAAGTCTTCGGGTTGGACACGACCCAGGCACGCGCCGCAGCCTGGGCAATTGGCTCTTGAGACCCCGCCCCTTTTCCCCGAACGCGGTCCCAAAGACTCGCCCAGGTTGCCATGACGACGGCCGAGCCGACCCATCGTGTGCCTCTGACTGATGTGACTCCTGCTCAGGGAGAACTGGGATATAGACATGGCATCCGTGTTGTTTTTTTTTTCAACATAGGGTTTCACTCTAGCTCAGGCTGACCTGAAATTCACTCTGTAGCCTCAGGGTGGCCTCGAACTCACGGCGATCCTCCTACCTCTGCCTCCCGAGGGCTGGGATTAAAGGTGTGCACCACCACGACCAGCTAAATGGCATCCGTTTTCATCTCTCTCCCACAATAAGCCTGAGTGGATGAAGATGGCTCCCATTGCTTGAAGGAGGCATACCAAGATAAAATAACCAAGTAGAGGAAGTTTTCTCATTCCTGGTGCATAAAAGTAGATAACATTTGGTCTGGAGGGATGGCTTAGAGGTTAAGGTGTTTGCCTGCAAAGCCAAAGGACCCAGGTTTGATTCCCCAGGACCCACATAAGCCAGTTGCACAACGTGGCACATGCGTCTGGAGTTCGTTTGCAGTGGCTGGAGGCCCTGGTGTGCCCATTCGCTCTCTCTGTGTGTCTCTATCTCTCTCTCTCTATCAAAATAAATAAAAGTTATTTTTTAAACGTAACATTTAAGAAAGGCTGATACTGCAATCCCACCATAGTGTATACTATTATTCCCATCAAACAGATAAGGAGCTGGAGTTTCAAAGAAGTTAAATAACGTGTCCAAAGTCATGCTAGGGTGGAGAACACTTGCCACGTAGGAATGTGGGTTCAATTCCTGGAACAGTGGAAACACAGATACCAAGCTAAAGAATTTTGTGTTTGCAGATGTGCGTATGTCAAGGTCAGCAGGCGACCTTGGTTCCCTCAAGTACACATCTACCTCTTTTTTGAGGTAGGGACTCTTATTGGCGTTGAGTCCACCAATTAAGCAAGACTGGCTGACCATTGAGCTCCAGGGACCCACTCTGCTTTTACGTTGTACTGGAGATTGGATCAGATCATCAGGCTTGTGAGGCAAGCCCCTTTACCCACTGAGCTATATCCTCTATTACCAGAATTTTAGTTTTTTTTTTTTTTTCTTCAAGGTAGGGTCTCATTCTAGCCCATGCTGACCTGGAATTCACTATGTAGTCTTAGGCTGGCTTCAAACTCGTGGCAATCCTCTTACCTCTGTCTCCTGAGTGGTAGGATTAATGGTGTTGGTGCCACCATGCCCGGCTCAGTGCCATGAAATTTATCTTAACTAGTAATTGCCACAAAATCATGGGCTTAATGTACAACTTTTATCTTCTTCACTACTAATAGAAATAAATACGTAGCTGCTGTAAACAATTTGACCTTATTGAACTCACCCCTAGAGCTGTAGAGATGGCCTAGCGGTTGGAGGTGCTTGCTTGCAAAGCCTGACAGTCCAGGTTCAATTCCCCAGTACGTTTGTAGAGCCAGATGCACAAAGTGGTATATGAATCTGGAGTTGGTTTGCACTGGCAGGAAGCCCTAGTGTGTCCATTCCTTCTCTATCTGCCTCTTTCTGTCTCTCAAATAAAGAAATAATTTAAAAAATCAGCTAGGCATGGTAGCACATGTCTTTAAATCCCACATTCAGAAGGCAGAGGTAGGAGGACTGCTGTGAGTTTAAGGCCAGCTTGGGACTACATAGTGAATTCCAGGTCAGCCTGAACTACAGTGTGAGACCCTACCTCAAACCCCCCCCCCAAAAAAAAAACAAAGGAAAAAGAAAATCAGGGATGGAGAGATGGCTTAGCGGTTAAGGCACGTGCTGGCAAAGCCAAAGAACACAGGTTTTATTCCCCAGGACCCACATAAAGCCAGATGCACAAGGTGGCAAATGTGTCTGGAGTTTGCTTGCAGTGGCTAGGAGGCCCTTGCATGCCCATTCTTTTCCTCCCTCCCTCTATCTCAAATAAATAAATACTTTTTAAAATCATAGGCTGGGGCAGGGGGTGGGGTGGGGACAAATCTCTGTCTAATTGGACTGGAGGCCCGCTCCATGGGAGGGAATACATCCCTGATACTGAAAACCTACAACAGGGGTAGTCATGAGCCCTAGGGGTGTAACGTCTGCTGCTGTCTGAATAAATGTATATACTATGCCCACCAAACTGCCCAGTAAGCACTTCTCTTAATGTTCATACCTACATATTAATGCTACTCTCACTTTTGGTTAGAAAACCTTCTCTTTTCAGATGGCAGTGACTTTGGGATGACTCAGAAGGCACCATGGTGCTGAGAAGTGACAGAGGAGTGCTCAGCACTGAAATATCTCTATCACACCTTCCAAGGCTCAGGGTCCATTGCGGAAGATGTGGCGGCAAGAGTGTAAGAGCCAAAGGAAGGGTAGGACTCCTTACAACGTGCTCCTCCAGATATAAAATGGCCTGGATATCCATGACCTCACAGGGCCTGACACTACCTACACAAGACCCTCATAATAGGAGGAAAAGATCACGACATTAAAATAAAAGCGAGACTGATTGAGAGGGGAAAGGGATATGATAGAGAGTGGAGTTTCAAAGGGGAAAGTCAGGGGAGGGAAGGCATTACCTTGTTTACAATTATGGAAGTTGTCAATTAAGACAAATTTAAAATTAAAAAAATATCATAGGCTGGGTGTGGTAGCGCATGCCTTTAATCCCAGCACTCGGGAGGCAGAGGTAGGAGGATCACCGTGAGTTCAAGGCCACCCTGAGATTAAATAGTGAATTCCAGGTCAGCCTAGGCTAGAGTGAGACCCTATCTCGATAAACAAAAATAAATAAATAAAATTACCAGCTAAAGACGCCATGGTGGCGCATGCCTTTAATCCCAGCACTCGGGAGGCAGAGGTAGGAGGATCACCAGGAGTTCGTGGCCACCCTGAGACTACATAGTGAATTCCAGGTCAACCTAGTTAGAGTGAAACCCTACCTCAAAAAAAAAAAACAATAAAATTAAATTAAATTAAATACCAGCTAAAAATAAAATAGTAATGTCTTTTTTAAAAATATTTATTTATTGGCTGGGCATGGTGGTGCAAACCTTTAATCCCAGTACTCGGGAGGCAGAGGTAGGAGGTTTGCTGTGAGTTTGAGTCCACCCTGAGATTACATAGTGAATTCCAGGTCAGCCTGGACTAGAGTGAAACCCTACCTCGAAAAGCAAAGAAAAAAATTATTTATTTATTTTATTTATTTGAGAGAGAGAGACAAGATATATGTAGAGAATGGGCACACCAGGGCCTTCAGCCACTGCAAGCAAACTCCAGATGCATGTGCTACCTTGTGCATCTGGCTTATGTGGGTACTGGGGAATCAAACGGGTCCTTCGACTTTGCAGGGAAGTGCCTTAACTACTAAGCCATCTCTCCACCCCTGTTTGCGATTTAGAGATAAATTTTCACTCTAGCCTAGTCTGGCCTCAAAAGACAAGGGTTGGGGCTGGATTGATGGCTTAGTGGTCAAGGCACTTGCCTGCAAAGCCAAAGGACCCAGGTTGGATTCCCCAAGACCCACATAAACCAGATGCACAAGGTGGCATATGCATCTGGAGTCTCTGACATGCCCATTTCTCTCTCTCTCCCCCTCCTTCAAATAAGTAAATAAAATTTGAAAATATTAAATAATAAATGCAAAGCCAAGATTTTTTTGTTTTGTTTTGTATTGCGTTTCAGTAGGGTCTTGCTCCAGCCAAGGCTGACCTTGAATTCACCATGTCATCTCAGGGCGACCTTGAACTCACAGCAATCCTCCTACCTCTGACTCCCAAGTGCTGGGATAAAGGTGTATGCCACCACCATGCCTGGAAAGAAAATTTTTTTTTTTTTTTTGAGGTAGGGTCTCACTCTAGCCCAGGCTGACCTGGAATTCACTATGTAGTCTCAAGCTGGCCTTGAACTCACGGCTGTCCTCCTACCTCTGCCTCCCGAGTGCTGGGATGAAAGGTGTGTGCCACAATGCCCAGCTGCACATCTATTTCTTTTTTTTTTAATTTTTTTTTTGTTGTTCATTGTATTTATTTATTTGAGAGTGACAGACAGAGTGAGAAAGAGGCAGAGATAGAGACACAGAGAGAATGGGCGCGCCAGGGCCTCCAGCCACTGCAAACGAACTTCAGACACATGTGCCCCCTTGTGCATCTGGCTAACGTGGGTCCTGGGGAGTTGAGCCTCGAACCGGGGTCCTTAGGCTTCACAGGCAAGCGCTTAACCGCTAAGCCATCTCTCCAGCCCCATCTATTTCTTTTTAATGAAAGTTGCACAGGGGCATAATTTAAAGAGATCATGCCACGTGTGGTGGCACACACCTTTATTCCAGCACTGGCGAGGTTGAGGTAGGATAGTTGTGAGTTCAAGGCCAGCCTGGGCTGGAGTGAGATCCTGCTTCAGATATAGATTAGTAAATAGATAGATCACAAGTATTAATGATTCTTATGAAGGGAGAATGCATACATTTTACCATATCTGCTATTGCAGAGGTGCTCATCTTCATGTATGTATATGTATGTATTTTAATTAATTTATTTTTATTGAAAACTTCCATAATTGTAAACAACATCCCATGGTATTTCCCTCCCTCCCCCCACTTTCCTCTTTGAATCTCCACTCTCTATCATATCCCCTCCCCCTCTCAATCAGTCTCTCTTTTATTTTGATGTCATGATCTCTTCCTCCTATTATGATGGTCTTGAGTAGGTAGTGCCAGGTACTGCAAGATCATGAATATCCAGGCCATTTTATGTCTGGAGGAGCACGTTGTAAGGAGTCCTACCCTTCCTTTGGCTCTTACATTCTTTCCGCCACCTCTTCTGTAATGGAAGGTGTGATAGAAATATTTCAGTGCTGGGCACTCCTCTGTCACTTCTTCTCAGCACCAGAGTGCCCTCTGAGTCATCCCCAAGGTCACTGCCATCTAATAAGAGAAGCTTCTCTAACCAAAAATAAGAGTAGCATTAATATATGGTAATATATCGGTAAGCATAGTATATACATTTAGCCAGACACCAGCAGACATTACATCCCTAGGGCTCATGATTACCCCTGTTGTAGGTTTTCAGTATCAGGGATGTATTCCCTTCCATGGAGCAGGCCTCCAGTCCAATTAGAGAGTGGTTGGTTTCCCCCATAACAGACGTGCCACTATTGTACCTAATCTGTATTGCAGAGGTGCTCATCTTCATGTATGTATATGTATGTATTTTAATTAATTTATTTTTATTGAAAACTTCCATAATTGTAAACAATCACCCATGGTATTTCCCTCCCTCCCCCCACTTTCCTCTTGAATCTCCACTCTCTATCATATCCCCTCCCCCTCTCAATCAGTCTCTCTTTTATTTGATGTCATGATCTCTTCCTCCTATTATGATGGTCTTGAGTAGGTAGTGCCAGGTACTGCAAGATCATGAATATCCAGGCCATTTTATGTCTGGAGGAGCACGTTGTAAGGAGTCCTACCCTTCCTTTGGCTCTTACATTCTTTCCGCCACCTCTTCTGTCATGGAGCAGGCCTCCAGTCCAATTAGAGAGTGGTTGGTTTCCCCCATAACAGACGTGCCACTATTGTACCTGTTGGCTCATTTGGCCTGGCTGGCCAAATTTAAGGCTTGCAGTGTTCACTGTTGCATATCTTCACTGGTGATTTCTCTCTCTATCATTGAACTGCATGCAGTGTAGCTTTTTTTTCTTTCCAAGGTAGGGTCTCACTTTAGCCCAGGCTGACCTGGAATTCACTATGGTGTCTCAGGGTGGCCTTGAACTCACAGGTATCCTCCTACCTCTGCCTCCCAAGTGCTGGGATTAAAGGTGTGTGCCACCATGCCACCATGCCCGTCTAGCAGTGTGGTTTTTCTAGCTTTCTCTCAGCTGGTCTACATGGGGGAGATTTTCAGCTCAGCTCCAGCAGGGTTTCTCAATAACCTTGTAGCCCAAGTATGTGGAGTCTTCAGCAATAGGGTCATATCATCTATTCCTGATGGGAAACCAAGGGCCTCGGCAATGGTCTGTAATGTTTTGGAGGCATCAGGAACCTCCCTGGCCAACAACTCACTGGAAGGTATCCCATCCCTGGCACTGAAAATTTTCTAGTAATAATCTATGGCATCTGAGCGTTCCATTGGCCAAAAAGTAGATTTCCATATGACTTATTTATATCCTCTTAGATTTTGATTAGCCCTCCCTCCACCTTTCCTTTACTCAATCTCATCCCCTGACCTCACTGTATTTTATATTTATCTCCATATCTTTTTGTTTTTTTTGTTCATTTTTATTTATTTATTTGAGAGTGACGGGACAGAAAGAAGCAGATAGAGAGAAAGGGAGAGAGAGAGAGAGAGAGAGAATGGGCGCGCCAGGGCTTCAAGCCACTGCAAACGAACTCCAGACATGTGTGCCGCTTGTGCAACTGGCATACGTGGGTCCTGGAGAATCGAACCAGGATCCTTTGGCTTTGCAGGCAAATACCTTAACTGCTAAGCCATCTCTACAGCCCACCTTGTTTTGTTTTTCATTTTTATTTTATTTTATTTTTTGGTTTTCTAAGGTAGGGTCTCACTGTGGCCCAGGCTAACCTGGAATTCACTATGTAGCCTCAGGTGGCCTCGAACTCAGTGATCCTCCTACCTCGGCCTTCGGAGTGCTAGGATTAAAGGCATGTGCCACCATACCCGGCCCAGCTTTGTTTTTAATTTAATTTATTTATTTGAGACATAGGTCCATAGATATGCAGGTGGAGAGAAAGTATGGGCGTATCAGGGTCTCTCACCAATGCAAACAAACTCCAGATACATGCTCCATTTTGTGCATCTGGCTTTACATGGGTACTTGGATATTGAACCCTCAGCCATCAGGCTTTGCAAGCAAGTGCCTTTAACCACTGAGCCATCACTCTAGCCCCTCACTTGCTTTTTTTTTTGTTTTTGTTTTTGGTTTTTCAAGGCAGGGTCTCACTCTAGCCTAGGCTGACCTGGTATTCACTGTGTAGTCTCAGGGTGGCCTCAAACTCATAACAATCCTCCTACCTCTGCCTCCCGAGTGCTGGGATTAAAAGTGTGTGTCACCATGGCCGGCTTAGTTTTTCTTTTAATGTATATCTCTCTCCAGCAGTTGTTTAAATCTCTTCTCAAGATGTCCTGGATGATCAGTTGTCTCAGGATAGTCTCTCTGGATGCCGGGATGCTTATTAAGTTTCAACATTTGTGAAAGAAAGTTGGTGGAAGCAAAAGCTGAACTTCAGTGCAGACCTGGCAAAGCCCACAACCCTCTGGTACTCATGCCATCAGCAACCTAAGCCAAGCTCAAACAACCACCCCTGCAGCACTATCACCCTATGTGGGCTGACCCATGGAAGGATGAGATCTTGGACAAGGCAGCTCTCTGAATCTGAGGCCAACACCAAAGGAGCTGACAGCTGGAGTCTGTCTGCTGTCCAAACTCCAGCAGCTGGGTAGCAAAGCTGTGCTTGAAAAAGGTGGTCTGACGGCTGGAGAGATGGCTTAGCGGTTAAGCTCTTGCCTGAGAAGCCTAAGGACCCCGGTTCGAGGCTCGATTCCCCAGGACCCACGTTAGCCAGATGCACAAGGGGGCGCACGCGTCTGGAGTTCGTTTGCAGTGGCTGGAGGCCCTGGTGTACCCATTCTCTCTCTCTCTCTCTCTCTCTCTCTCTGTGTGTGTGTGTGTGTGTGTCTTTCTCTGTGTCTGTCACTCTCAAAATAAATAAATAAAAATAAAATAAAAGATTACCCTTTAAAAAAAAAAAAAGGTGGTCTGAGAGGCCCAGCCCCATGACTACTGTATCATGTATTCTATCAGTTTCACCTTAAAGATACTTTTCTTGGACTCATCTGTTCCTCTGCAGTCTAGAGGGCTTGTCTGTTATATACATCTGATGAACAGCTACCATTCTGGGCAAAGAAAGGTATATTATTTTTTAGAGAGACAGAACTGGCCCAGGGCCTCAGCCACTGAAATTGAACTCCAGACGCTTGCGCCACCTAGTGGGCATGTGTAACCTTGCACTTGCCTCACCTTTGTGTGTCTGGCTAACATGGGATCTGGAAAATCGAAGATGGGTCTTTAGGCTTCACAGGCAAACACCTTAACTACTAAGCCATCTCTCCAGCCCAGGTCCAAATTTTGTCCATAGTTTATATGATGTGAAAGAACTTTTTTTTTTATGTGTAGCCCAGGTGGGTCTCGAAATCCTGATCTTCCTGCCACCACCTCTTCAGCAGTATTCTGCCGGAGTCCGCCACCGCAACCTGCATTTTTTTTTTTTTTTTTTTGAGGTAGGGTCGTGCTCCAATCCAGGCTAACCTGGAATACACCATGTAGTCTCAGCGTGACCTTGAACTCACAGATTAAAGGTATGGCATAAAGGACCTTTTCAAAAATGCAAAGTTGGCCAGGCAGAGGTAGGAGGATCATTGTGAGTTTGAGGCCACCCTGAGACTACATAGTGGGTTCCAGGTCAGCCTGAACTGGTGTGAGACCCTACCTTGAAACATCAAAAAACAAAAAGAAAAAGCAAAGTTGGGGCTGGAGAGATGGCTCAGTGGTTATATATGTATGTATGTATATATGTATATATATTTGTTTGTTTGTTTTTTCTAAGGTAGGGTCTCTCTCTAGCTCAGGCTGACCTGGAATTACTATGTAGTCTCAGGGTGGCCTTGAACTCATGGCGATCCTCCTACCTCTACCTCCCGCGTGCTGGGACTAAAGGCATGCGCCACCACATTTGGCGATAATGTATTTTTTAAAAATTCAAAGTGGGGCTGGAGAGATGGCTTAGTGGTTAAGGCATTTGCCTGCGAAGCCAAAGGATCCAGTTTGATTCCCAGGACCCATGTAAGCCAGGTGCACAAGGGGCACATGCATCTGGAGTTCGTTTGCAGTGGCTGGAGGCCCTGGCGTGCCCATTCTCTATCTGTCTCTCTTCTTTCTATCTCTTTATCTCTCTCTGCTCGCTAATAAATAAATTTTTTAAAAAAGTAAAAATTCAAAGTGAAGGGCTGGGGAGATGGCTTAGCCATTAAGGCACTTGCTTACAAAGCCTAACAACCCAGGTCCAATTCCCAGTACCCACACAAGCCAGATGCACAAGGTGGCGCATGCATGTAGAGCTTGTTCCAGTGGCTGGAGGCCCAGCATGCCCATTCTCTCTATCTGCTTCTCTCATAAATAAATAAATAAAATATTTAAAACATTCCAAGTGAAGGATAATTAATTTGATGTAATGAAATAATACAACAAAGCAAGTATGGTGGCTCACACTTGTAATCCCAGCACTCAAGAGACCAAGTCAAGCTGGACATAGTGATGTACATCTGTAACTCAGCACTTGGAAGCTGGAGGCCCACATTTAAGGGTCATACTCAGTTATTCAGTTCCAGGTTAGCCTAGGCTGCATAAGACAATGTCTAAAAGCCCGGCATTGTGGCATACACCTTTATTCTCAGCACTTGGGAGGCAGAGGTAGAAGGATCATTGTGAGTTCAAGGCTACCCTGAGACTACATAGTGAATTCCAGGTCAGGCTGGGCTAGAGTGAGACCCTACGTTGGAAAAACCAAAACCAAAAAAAAAAAAAAAAGAAAGAAAGAAAGAAAGAAAAAAGACAAGCAAAAAAGCATGGTTGAGGGAATAAGGGAGAAAGCTCAGGGGCTGAGGTGCTTGCTGACCTGAGTTCGAATCCCCAGCAACCATGTGAGATGCTGGATGAACACCTGTAATCCTGGCACAGGGCACAGGGGAGGCTGAGACAGGATATTCATGGGGCTCACTGGTTAACTAGGTTCAACAAGAGACCCCTTCTCAAAAAATAAGTTAGAGGCCCAGCATGGTGGCGCATGCCTTTAATCACAGCATTTGGGCGGCAGAGGTAGGAGGATCGCCATGAATTCGAGGCCACCCTGAGATTACATAGTGAATTCCAGGTCAGCCTGGGCTAGAGTGAGACCTTACCTTGAAAAACCAGGAAAAAAAAAAAAAAATGAGGGGGAGAGGGGAGAAAGAGGGAGAGGGTTGTGAATTGTGAATTTGAGGCCAGGCTAGGCTAAGCAGCAAAATTCTGACTAAACACACACACATACACACACACACACCAATAAGTATCTTGAAGGTGGTTTGGGAGATAGCTTAGCCATTAAAGGTGCTTGCTTGTTAGCTGACTGGCCTGAGTTCAATTCCCCAGTACCCACATAAAGCCAGGTACATAAACTGGCTCATGTGTCTGCAGTTTGTTTGAGCAGCAAAAGACTCTAGTCAGCCCATATTCACTCACTTTCTCTCAAATAAATATTATTTATTGGGCTGGAGAGATGGCTTAGTGGTTAAGCGCTTGCCTGTGAAGACTAAGGACCGGGTTCGAGGCTCAATTCCCTAGGACCCACATTAGCCAGATGCACAAGGGGGCGCACGCGTCTGGAGTTCATTTACAGTGGCTGGAGGTCCTGGCGAGCCCATTCTCTCTCTATCTGCCTATTTCTCTGTCTGTCACTCTCAAATAAATAAATTTTTAAAAATATTATTTATTTTAAATTTTCAAGGTAGGGTTTTACTGTGGCCCAAGCTGATCTGAAATTCACTATGTAGTCTCAGGCTGGCCTCAAACTTACAATGATCCTTTTACCTCTGCCACTTGAGTGCTGGGATTAAAGGTGTGCGCCACCATGCCCAGCTTCATTTAACCTTTTTTTTCTTTTTCTTTTTAAAATATTTATTTATTTATTTATTTATTTGAGAGAAAGAGAGAGAGAGAGAGAGAGAGAGAGAGAGAGAGAGAGAGGGAGAGAATGGGCGCGCCAGGGCCTCCAGCCACTGCAAACGAACTCCAGAAGCATGTGCCCCCTTGTGCATCTGGCTAATGTGGGTCCTGGGGAGTTGAGCCTCGAAGCGGGGTCCTTAGGCTTCACAGGCAAGCACTTAACCACTAAGCCATCTCTCCAGCCCTACTTACCACACTTCTTTATTTATTTGCAAGCAGAGAGAGATGGACACAAGCAGAGAGAATGGGCGCGCCAGGGCCTCCAGCCACTGCGAACAAACTCCAGGTGCATGCACTACTTTGTGCATCTGGCTTTATGTGGGTACTGGGGAATTGAACCCAGGTCCTTAGGTTTTGCAGGAAAGTGCCTTAACTGCTGAGCCACCTCTCCGGCCCTTTCCCCACTTCTTTAGCTGCAACTCCATGAGCTAGAGGTGATGCTGGCTAACAGTGGTGGCAGAGGCATTAACCGCCTGTGAAGTCTATTTAACTCACTGCTGCTGCTCCCTGTAGAGGGTAATCCAGAAAGGGGCTGTTTTCATCTGGGTCCGGAAAGAGAGACGGCAAGGGCAGAACCAAGGGTTTGGAGGCGAAGGAGGTCCTAGAAGTTTCTCACCACTGCTGTTCTAGGGTCTTACTCTTGAAGCCAATCACTGAGGCCAGGTCTCATATTCCACTCCCTATTTAACCTTACCTGACCCTTGTCTTCCATGATAAACACGAAGCCTGCTTTTGCCCCTCACTGAGAGTTTGGTGATCAGCAAGAGGACCTCAGGGCAGCCACCCCCTCCAGCCTGCACACTGTGTAATAATAAGTCAGGAGCTGCATGTGGGTACACTAATCAGTAACAGGAATAGCCGGAGGAAATAACCATCTTTGTTCTTGAGATCTGCAGATCAGAAAAGCTTCTCATGGTTAGGCGATTAGAATCAGATGTGCATCAGCTGGCCCACCAGCTGAGAGAAGAGAAGGCGCCCAGAGTCTGGAAACACCCTTCAACCACCTAATCTCTCCCGAATCAGCTTCCTAGGGAGATAGCTTTGGACAAGAGTCCTCCATCTTCTCAATCAGCTATTTTTTCTGTTAACGTCATAATGTAGTCCTTGCCTCAGCCTCTTGTTTCTCGGCTTCATTGGACTTGCTGTACAGATGGATTTGGGTTCCAGTCTAGTAACACTTTCATGTTTTCACTACTGGGAATTGAACCAGGGTTTCACCCATGCTAGGAAAGTGCTCCACTGTGGAGCTATACCCCTAGGTTCAGTAGCATTTTGTTGGCACTTAAATTTGGAGGGATTTTCTCTTTCTCTCTATCTCTCTTTTTTTGGGGGGGGTGGTTTCGAGGTAGGGTTTCACTCCAGTACAGGCTGACCTGTAATTCACTATGTAGTCTCAGGGGGAATTGAACTCACGGCAATCCTTCTACCTCTGCCTCTTGAGTGCTGGCATTAAAAGCGTATGCCACCACACCCGGATCTGGTGGTGGCAGAGGTAGGAGGATCACTGTGAGTTCAAGGTCACCTGAGACTACATAGTAAATTCCAGGTCAGCCTTGGCTACATCAAGACCCTACTTGAAAAACAAAAACAAAAACAATTTTTTTTTTTTTTAATGGTGGAGGTTGCCTCCAGGAGGATTCGCATGTTTGTGCCTATGGGTCTGTATGCCATGAATTGAGGGCAGATAAAGATTAGTGGTACAGTACATGTCTAAGGAAGGCCCTGTAAGATCCAGCACTACAGAAGCACCAAACCTTTGTTTTTTTTCTTAAACTGGAGTGGGGGACTTGAGGTAGAGTCTTGCTGTAGCCCAGGCTAACCTGGAATTCATTATGTAGTCTCAGGGTGGCCTCAAACTTACAGTGACCCTTCTATCTCTGTCTCCTGAGTGCTGGGAGGGATTAAAGGCATGCACCACCATGCCCAGCTCTTTTTTATTTTTTGTTTATTTGAGAGCAGCAGAGAAAGAGGGAGAGAGAGAGCGAGAGAGAGAGGAGAGAATGGGTGCATCAAGGCCTCCAGCCACTGTAAATGAACTTCAGATGCATGGGCCACCTTGTGCACCTGACGTACGTGGGTACTGGGGAATCGAGCCTCGAACCAGAATCCTTAGGTTTCACAGTCAATCACTTAACTGCTAAGCCATCTCTCCAGCGCCACGCCCAACTCTTTCTGTGGGATCTGGGGATTTGAGCTCTGGTCATCTCACATCTCCTGAGGCGCTCATGCTTGCACAGACAGCACACTTAACTGCGGAGCCATCTCTCTAGCTTCAAAACATTTTTTTTTTTTTGGGGGGGGTGGTTTCGAGGTAGGGTCTCACTCTAGCTCAGACTGACCTGGAATTCACTATGGAGTCTCAGGGTGGCCTCGAACTCACGGTGATCCTCCTACCTCTGCCTCCCGAGTGCTGGGATTAAAGGTGTGCGCCACCACACCCGGCTGCTTCAAAACATTTTTAAAAATATTTATATTTATATGTATTTATTTGAGAGAGAAAGAGGCAGAAAGAGAGAATGGGTGTGCCAGGGCCTTCAGCCACTGTAAATGAACTTCAGATGCATGGGCCACCTTGTGCACCTGACGTACGTGGGTACTGGGGAATCGAGCCTCGAACCAGAATCCTTAGGTTTCACAGTCAATCACTTAACTGCTAAGCCATCTCTCCAGCGCCACGCCCAACTCTTTCTGTGGGATCTGGGGATTTGAGCTCTGGTCATCTCACATCTCCTGAGGCGCTCATGCTTGCACAGACAGCACACTTAACTGCGGAGCCATCTCTCTAGCTTCAAAACATTTTTTTTTTTTTGGGGGGGGTTCCAAGGTAGGGTCTCACTCTAGCTCAGACTGACCTGGAATTCACTATGGAGTCTCAGGGTGGCCTCGAACTCACGGTGATCCTCCTACCTCTGCCTCCCGAGTGCTGGGATTAAAGGTGTGCGCCACCACACCCGGCTGCTTCAAAACATTTTTAAAAATATTTATATTTATATGTATTTATTTGAGAGAGAAAGAGGCAGAAAGAGAGAATGGGTGTGCCAGGGCCTTCAGCCACTGTAAATGAACTCCAAACAAATGCGCCACCTTGGGCATCTGGTTTACATAGGTCCTGGGAAATCAAACCTGGGTCCTTTGAATTTGCAGGCAAATGCCCAATAAAAATATTTTAAAATATGTAAATAAGGGCTGGAGAGATGGCTTAGCGGTCAAGGCTCTTGCCTGTAAAGCCTAAAGACCCAGGTTTGATTCCCCTAATACCCATATAAGCCAGATATGCATGAGGTGGTGCATATGTCTGGAGTTCAGAATAAATAACATATTAAAAATATTTTTATTTAGCTAGGCGTGGTGGCACATGCCTTTAATCCTAGCACTAGGGAGGCAGAGGTAGCAGGATAGCCATGAGTTCGAGGCTACCCTGAGACTACATAGTGAATTAATTCGAGGTCAGCCTGGGCCAGAGTGAGACCCTACCTCGAAACTCATATATATATATATTTGAGAGAGAGAGAGACATCAGAGCTGCAAGTGAATCCAATGTATCATGCTCTACTTTTTGCATGTGGCTTTATGTGGGTATTGAAGGATTGAACCAGGGCCAGCAGGCTTTGAAAGCTAGCGTTTTTAACCACTGAACCATCTCTCCAGGCTGAGATAAAACTTTTTGGCAAGGGGGCTGGTGAGATGGCTTAGCTGCTAAGTGGCTTACTTGCAAAGCCTAAGAATACTTGTTTGAATCTCCAGTTCCCACGTAGTAGCCAGATGCAAACACACAATGTCTCACATGCACACAATGGGGCACACGCTTCTGGAGTTCGTTCACAGCAGTTGAAAAGCCTTGGTTCGCCCATTCTCTCTTTCTCTCTCTCTCTCTTTTTGAAAATAATAATAATAAAAAATATTTAAAAACTTTTTGAGGGGCTGGAGGGAAGGCTTAGCAGTTAAGGTGTTTGCCTGCAAAGCCAAAGGACTCAGGTTCAATTCTCCAGCACCCACGTACGCCAGATGCACAAGGGGACTCAAGGGGGCGCATGTGTCTGGAGTTTGTTTGCTGTGGCTGGAGGCCCTGGTGTGCCCATTCCCTCTAATTGAACTGGAGGCCCGCTCCATGGGAGAGAATACATCCCTGATACTGAAAACTTAAAACAGGGGTAGTCATGAGTCCTGGGGGTGTAACGTCTGCTGCTGGATGGCTAAATGTATATACTATGTTTATCAAACGCCCAGTAAGTACTTCTCTTAATGTTCATACCCTTATATTAATGCTACTCTCACTTTTGGTAGAGAGTCTTCTCTTTTCAGATGGCAGTGACCTTGGGATGACTCAGAAGGCATCATGGTGCTGGAAAGAAGTGACAGGAGTGCTCAGCACTGCAATATCTCTATCACACCTTCCAATACTCAGGGTCTATTGTGGAAGAGGTGGCGGAAAGGGTAGGACTCCTTACAACGTGCTCCCCCCAGACACAAAATGGCCTGAATATCCATGACCTCACAGTGCCTGACACTACCTACACAAGACCATCATAAGAGGAGGAAAAGATCATGACATCAAAATAAAAGAGAGACTGATTGAGATGGGGAGGGGATATGATGGAGAATGGAATTTCAAAGGGGAAAGTGGGGGGAGGGAGGGCATTCCCATGCTTGCAAAGCCAAAGGACTCAGGTTCAATTCCCCAGGACCCATGTAAGCCAGAGATGCACAAAGGGGCTCAAGGGGGCACATGTGTCTGGAGTTTGTTTCCTGTGGCTGGAGGCCCTATAGCACCCATTCTCTTTCTCTCTCTCAGATAAATAGATAAATAAATAATATTTCAAAAAAATATTGGCTAACTAAAAGTGAGTGAATTCCCTAGAGGCAAATGTCTAAGTAGCCTTTGAAAAAAAGAAAAAAGAGCCGGGCGTGGTGGCACACGCCTTTAATCCCAGCACTGGGAGGCAGAGGTAGGAGGATTGCTGTGAGTTCGAGGCCATCCTGAGACTCCATAGTGAATTCCAGGTCAGCCTGGGCTAGAGTGAGACCCTACCTCAAAAAAGAAAAAAAAAAAAAAGAAAAGAAAAAAAAAACTTGCCGACCATGGTGGCGCACACCTTTAATCCCAGCACTCGGGAGGCAGAGGTAGGAGGATTGCCATGAGTTCGAGGCCAGCCTAAGACTACAGAGTAAGTTTCAGGTCAACCTGGGATAGAGGGAGACCCTACCTTGAAAAACCAAACCAAACCAAACCAAACCAACAAACAAAAAACAGAGATCCCATTTCAAACACGGGGGAAGGGAAGATGACACTCTCAGATTGTCCTCTGACCTCCACTCACACAGCATGGCATGCATTCACCCCCCCCACACACACCAAAACTGGATGGTGTGGTGCGCATCTGTAATCCCAACACACCTGGGATGAGGATGGCAGAGACTGAAGAATCACCCAGAAGCTCCCAGGCCTGCTAGCCTGTTGAGCCAGTAGTGAGTGAACAGAAGAGACTGCTTCAAACAAGGTGGAAGGTGAGGACCAGCACCCAAAGTTGTCCCTTAACCTCAATATGCATACCATGGCAAGTCATACACAAGGACACACATCATATACCAAAAAAAAAAAAAAAAAAAAGAGGCAGGCTCATATTTGTAATTCCAGCACTTGGCAGGCTGGGGCAGGAGGATAACTATAGGATTGAGGCCAGCCTGGGCTACATAGTGAGTTCCAGACCAGTCTAGGGTACAACGTGAGATACCAAGTCTTAAAAAACAAAACAAGGGGGCTGGAGAGATGGCTTAGTGGTTAAGGCGCTTGCCTGCAAAGCCTGAGAAGGTGTCTTCAACTTTCCAGGTCCCATGTAGAGGGAGGCAGTGATGCAAGCATGCAATGTTGCACATGCACACAAGGGGGCACACGCGTCTGGAGTTTGTTCACAGTGGCTGAAAGGCCCTGGGAGGCCAATTCTCTCCTTCTTTCTCTTCCTCGCTCTCTCTCTGCCTCTCAAAAATCCAATCAATCAATCAATAAATAAATAAATAAATATGGCTGGAGAGATGACTTAGTGGTTAGGGTGCTTGCCTGCAAAGCCAAAGGACCTCAGTTTGATTCCCCAGTACCCACGTCAGATTCAGGTTCGCTGAGATGAACTTCCAGACCAGGCACAGTTATGGAGGAAGGGATTTATTGAAGCTTACAGATCCAGGGGAAGTTCCATAATGGCAGAAGAAGCTGGCCTGCCTTCACAGGACCAAGCAGAGAGAGAGAGAAGTACAAGCCTAAAGGCCAAAAGCCACAGCACACTTCAGGAACTCTAGCTAGGCACACTTTGCATATCTTTAGATTGAAATCTGACACCCACCACCACTCCTAAAGATACACCCAGTGACATTGCCTCCAGCCAGGTGGCTGCAGAATGCAAACTACAAACAATAAAGAACTGAATATATTGGGGGCCATCTATTCTATTCAAACTACCACACCAAAGGACCTCGGTTTGATTCCCCAGTACCCACGTAAGCCAGATGCACAAGGTGGCACATGCATCTGGAGTTGGTTTGCAGTGGCTGGAAGCCCTGGTGCGCCCATTCTCTCTCTCTCTCTCTCTCTCTCTCTCCCTGCCTCTTTCAATGTCTGTCGCTCCCAAATAAATAAATTTTAAAAAAATCCAGGCATGGTGTCACACACCTTTAATTCCAGCACTCAGGAGGCAGAGGTAGAAGGATCACTGTGAGTTCGAGGCCACCCTGAGACTACATAGTGAATTTCAGATCAGCCTGAGCTAGAGTGAGACCTTACCTCGAAAACCCACGCCCCCCCCAAGAGAAGAAAAGCCAGATGTGGTGATACACGCCTTTAATTCCAGCACTTAGGAGGCTGAGGTAGGAGGATTACTGTGAGTTCAAGACCAGCCTGTGCTACAGAGTGAATTCCAGGTTAGCCTGGGCTAGAGTGAGACCCTGCTTGAAATAAATAAAATAAACACCGGATGTGGTGGCACACACCTTTTATCCCAGCACTGGGGAGGCAGAGGTTGGAGGATCGCCATGAGTTTGAGGCCTCCCTGAAACTACATAGTGAATTCCAGGTCAGCCTGGGCTAGAGTGAGACCCTACCTCGAAAAATAAAAAAATTAAAAAAAAAAAAAAAGAAGAAGAAGAAAAAGAAGCTTTGCTGGTTGTGAACACACATGCTGGGAGAGGATTGTTGAAGTGATAGAGGCAGGAAGATCAGAATAAATAACTCTTGGCTGGGGAGATGGCTCAGCAATTAAAGGTGCTTGCTCACACAGCCTGCCGGCCTAGGTTCAATTCCCCAGCTACACAATGTGGCATGTCTGTCTGGAGTTCCTTTGTAGTGGGAGGAGGTCCTAGAACGTCCATATTCACTCACCCATTCAATCTCTCTCTCATAAATTAATAAATTAATATTAATAATAATAAAAAGCAGTTGGGCATGGTGGCACACACTTTTAATCCCAGCACTCCAGGGAGGCAGAGGTAGGAGGATCGCTGGAGTTCAAGGCCACCCTGAGACTACAGAGTGAATTCCAAGTCAGCCTGGGATACAGTGAGACCTTACCTAAAGAAAAAAAAAAAAAAAAAGCACTCCACAGTGATGTTCAATTTAATTAATTAATTTCATTCATTTGATGGGTATGCCAGAGCCTTCAGCCACTGTAAACAAACTCCAGACACATGCGCCACTTTATGCATCTGGCTTTCGTGGGTCCTGGGGAATCAAACCTGGGTCCTTTGGCTTCACAGGGAAATGCTTTAACCACTGGGCCGTCTCTCTAGCCCTATAAACCAATTTAAAGGTGAATAAATGATTTAAATAGATGAGCACTTAAAACATTTTTTGTTGAGCTGGAGAGATTGCTTAGTGGTTAAGGTGCTTGCCTGCAAAGACAAAGGACCCAGGTTTGATTCCCCAGGACAACATAAGCCAGACGCACAAGGATGTATATGCATCTGGAGTTCATTTGCAGTGGCTAGAGGTCCTGGTGCACCCATTCTCTCTCTCTCTCTCTCTCATTTTTTCTCTATCTGCCTATTTCTCCCTCTTTCCAACCAATCAACAAATAAAATATTAAGAACATTTTTTGTTTCTTTAATATTTTATTTCATTCATTCATTCATTCATTTATTCATTTGAGAGAGAGAGAAAGAGACAGATAAAGAGAGAGAGAATGGGCACTCCAGGACCTCTAGCCACTGCAAACAAACTCCAGACATATGTGCCACCTTGTATATCTGGTTTACATGGGTACTGGGGAATTGAACATGGATTCTTATGCTTCACAGGAGGGAATGAGGAATTAGTTATCCATGGCCTATAGTTTTTTCAGTGGGGGGAAGTCATGAAAATATTTTGGTATGAAGAATGATTATTATGGAACTGGGGAAATGTCTCAGTGGTTAGAGGAGCTTGCTGCACAAACCTGCCTTCCAGAGTTCGTATTCCCAGCACCCGTGTAAAGCTGGAGGCAAAGTGGCTCACGTGTCGGGTCTGTAATTAATACCAGTGTGACTACCACAAAGGCAGAGTGAAGCTCTCAGGCCCGTTAGTTAGTCTGGCCTATCAGCAAAAACATGAGAAAGCCTGTTTCAAATAAGGGGGAAGGAGGACCAACACCCCAAGGTTGTCTTCTGACCTCACATGCACACATACACACAGAAATAGAAATAGAAATATTGTACACTGTGAACACACTTAATTGGGTGCTTTTGAGTTTTAAATTTCTGAAGCCTGGGTGGCCTCAAACTCACTATGTAGCCAAAGATGGCCTTGAACTCCTGATTCTCCTAACTCTACCTCTCAAACTAAGATTACAAGCATAAACTATCATGCCTGGTTTATATACCTTTATTATTATTATTATTATTATTATTATTATTTGAGGTAGGTTTCACTGTAGCCCAGGTTGACCTGGAATTCACTATGTAGTCTCAGGGTGGCCTCGAATTCACAACGATCCTCCTAAGTGCTGGGATTAAAGGTGTGCGCCACCATGCCCAACTCGATTTATTTAATTTTTAAATTATTTTTATTTATAAGAGAGTGAGGATGAGGGAGGGAGGGAGATAGATAGATAGAGAGAGAGAGAGAGAGAGAGAGAGAGAATGGGCACGCCAGGGCTTGCAGCCACTGCAAATGAACTCCAGATGCATGTATCACCTTGTGCATCTGGCTTACATGGGTCTCAGGGAATCGAACCTGGGTCCTTTGCAGGCAAGCGCCTTAACCACTAAGTCATCTCTCCAGCCCTAATTTTTTTATTTTTGAGAGAGAGAGATGGGGAGAGAATGGGCACACCAGGGTCTTTCAGCTGCTATAATGGAACCTCAGATGTGTGTGCCCCCTTGTGCAGCATTGCACACTTGTATCACTTTTGCATCTGGCTACACGTGGGACCTGGAGACTCAAACAAGTGTTCTTGGGCTTCACAAGCAAGCAACTTAACTGCTAGGCCATCTCTCCAGCCCTTATTTACTTTTTAGTATTTATTTATTAGACAGAGAAAAAAGTGGGTGTTCCAGGGCTTCTTGCCATTGCAAATTAACTCCAGATGCATGCAACACTTTATGTGGGTGGGTACTGAGTAATCAAATCCAGGCTGTCAGGCTTTGCAAGCATGTACCTTTAACTATTGAGCCATCTCTCAGCCCAATATATGATTTTTTAAATCCTTTTAAAAAATTAAGCCAGATCAGCCTGGTGTGATGGCACACGCCTTTAATCCCAGCACTTGGGAGGCAGAGGTAGGAGGATTGCTGTGAGTTTGAGGCCACCCTGAGACTACATAGTGAATTCCAGGTCAGGCTGGGCTGGGGTGAAACTCCCCCTCAAAAAAAAAAAAAAGTTGAGCCAGGCGTGGTGGTGCACACCTTTAATCCCAGCACTCAGGAGGGAGAGAGAGAGAGAGAGAGAGAGAGAGAGAGAGAGAGAAAGGAATCCAACTCCAAACACATGCACCATCTTGTACATCTGGTCATCTGGTTTATGTGGGTCCTGGGGAATCAAACCTGAGTCCCTGGCTTTGCAGAGAGAGAGGGAGAAAGAGAGAGAATGAAAAAATGGGTGGGCCTCCAGCCACTGCAAACGAACTCCAGATGCATGCACCCCCTTGTGCATCTGGCTTACGTGGGTCCTGGAGAATCAAAGCGGGATCCTTTGGCTTTGCAGGCAAACACCTTAACCACTAAGCCATCTCTCCAGCCCCATATTTTGGTTTTTGAGGTAGGATCTTGCTCTAGCCCAGGCTGACCCTGGGGTTCACTATGTCTCAGGGTAGCCTTGAACTCACAGCCATGCTTCTATCTCAGCTTTCCAAGTACTGGAATTAAAGGCATGTACCACCATTTTATTTCAGAGAGAAAGATCATCTATGCTTTTAAATGAGGAATTTATGTTATGTTTATTCTGACACAGAAGGGGTAAGAATCACTCAGTCGTCCCATGGTACAGTGAAGTCAGATGAGGTCCAGTCAGGTGTGAAGGTGTAAGGCTGCCAGCCTACAGCCCTCTCCCTCTTCCAGGACCATCTATCCTGCCTCTAATTCCAATGATCCAGATTGACCTACTCACACTATGGGCCTGAATGGGCAGGCCATATAGTTCTGGTGAAACAGGCTGCTAAAGGGCTTTCTGGAAAAGGTCTTTGAGAAATAAATAAATAAACAAATAAATAAAAAATGAAGAAACAGTCCTGTCTCTGGGTACTGCTGTGTCAAGTTACACCTCCAGTAGGGGACCTGGAGGCCAGGCAGTTGGACATCCCAAGGGCAGCAGAGCGGAATTAACTTGGGTCTACAGAGCCGCCATACCTCAAGATTTAGTGTGAATCATGCTACCTATATTTCTTTCTTTCTTTCTCCCCCCTTCCTTCCTTCCTTCCTTCCTTCCTTCCTTCCTTCCTTCCTTCCTTCCTTCCTTCCTTCCTCTCTCTCTCTCTCTCTTCTTTCCTTCTTTCTTTCTTTCTTTCTTTCTTTCGAGGTAGGGACTCCCTCTAGCCCAGAGTGATTTAGACTTCGAACTCTCCACAATCCTACCTCTGCCTCCTGAGTGCTGGGATTAAAGGCGCCACCGTGCCCGGCTTTATATTTCTTTTTTGGTTTGAGGAAGGGTCTCACTTTACCCCAGGCTGACTTGGAGCTCACTGTGTAGCCCCAGGCTGGATTAGAACTAATGGCAATCCTCCTACCTCAGCCTCCCAAATTCTGCGATTTTTAAAGATGTGAGCCGCCATGTCCCACTCTACCTGCTGGGATTAAAGACGTGTTCCACCATGCCCACTACCTACCTTTCTTATAGCCTCAGGGGACTGTTGTGTGAGCTCTTCTGGGTAGAAGTAGATGAGCACTTGCTCCCCTAGGCAAGGCAACTGGACAGTGACTCCCAGAGTCCACCCTGGTGAACCAGTTTGTTGAGCTTCCTTACAGAGCATACATGAGGGATTCTCTTTCTTTCTTTCTCTCTCTCTTTCTCTCTCTCTCTATATATATATATTACTTTTTTTTCTAAACATATTTTATTTATTTATTTGAGAAAGAGGCAGAGAGTAAGAGAATGGGTGTGCCAGGACCTCCAGCCACTGCAATTGAACTCTAGATGCATGTGCCACCCTGTGCATCTGGTTTATGTGGGTCCTGGAGAATCAAACTGGGACCCTTTGGCTTTGCAGGCAAACACCTTAACTGCCTAGCCATCTCTCCAGCCCAAATATATTTTACTTTTATTTATTTGAGACTAGGAGGGAGGAGAGAGAATGGGCACCCAGGGCCTCTAACCACTCCAAACAAACTCCAGATGCATGTGCCACTTTGTGCATCTGGCTTACGTGGGTCCTGGAGAATTGAACCTGGGTCCTTTGGCTTTGCAGGCAAGTGCCTTAACTGCTAAGCCATCTCTCCAGCCTGCGTGAGGGGTTCTTTACAGCACGGATAACCACCCCATCCTTTAATCTCCCTATCTCCCCAGACCATGAGTAGCATTGAATACACCTCAAACGCGGGGGGGGGGGGTCACCTGAGAACTCACGTAATGGTCTAATGACCCTTCCCTACCCCCTCTTTCCATAAAGGACACCAACAGAGCCAATTCTTGAGCCCCTGCCTTCTGGTTGCTGCTGCTTCTGATCAAGATGGCAATAGTTATTTTCCTCTTGGTGGATGTCACACAACCAGTTAACAGGTAACTGGCGGCTCTTCCTCTGGGTCTGGACTTTCAAAAGTTCCATTTTTTTTCCTTTCCTTTCCAAGAATGAAGATATTATCTTTATTTATTTATTTGACAGACAGAAAGAGGGAGAAAGGGAGAGAGAGACAATGGGCACACCAGGGCTCCAGCCACTGCAAATGAACTCCAGACGCATGCACCCCCTTGTGCATCTGGCTTAAGTGGGTCCTGGGGAATCAAACCTAGGTCCTTTGGCTTTGCAAACACCTAAACTGCTAAGCCATCCCTCCAGCCCTTCTTTTTTCTTTCTTTCTTCTTCTTTTTTTTTTTTTTTTTAATATTTATTTACTTAGGCAGAGAGAGACAGAGGGCAAGAGGCAGACAGAGAGGGAACACCAGGGCCACTGTAATGAACTGTAAATGTAACGTAAATGAACTCCAGACCCATGAGACACTTTGTGCATATGGTTTTAGGTGGATACTGGAGAATCGGACCTGGGCCATTAGGATTTGCAAGCAAATACCTTTAACTGCTGAGCCATCTCTCCAGCCTGCTTTTTAAAAGTATTTTAATTTGAAAGAGGCAGATAAAGAATGGGTGTGCCAGGACCTCCAGCCACTGTAAAGGAACTCGACACATATGCCACCTTGTGCATCTGGCTTACATGAGTACTGGAGAATTGAACCTGGGTCCTTAGGCTATGCAGGCAAACGCCTTAACTGCTGAATCATCTCTTCAGCCCAAAGGTTCCATTTTTATTTTTATTTTCTGGTTTAGTTGAGACAGATTCAGCCCAGATTGGCCTTGACAACTTCGTATGTAGTTGAAGATGACCTTAAATTTCTGATCTTTGAGCTTTCACCTCCTCTCCTATGAATCCTGAGATTAAAGACATGCAACCACTAGGCCAGTACAACTGTCCTATTATCTACATCCAGACTTTAGTTCAGCAGAGGTGAACACAGTGGCTCAAGAAGATACCCTTGGCACACTTTGAAGTTTATGGTCCAAGCAGGTCAATTTGCACGTATTCTTCAGGAAGGAAATGTTGAAGCTTATTCTAGTTATATGGCAACAGAAGACCAGTAAACAGAAAAACCACTTACTAGTAAGTATAACTTTGCATCTCAGCCACAGAATGGGGATAAATGTCCGTATTTCACGACTGGCCCAAATAGCGCAGAGCTGTTATAGCCCACAGCTCAGCAAGTTACTGAATCAACAAATGTTGACAACCCAGCTGTAAACTGTGCAATTTACACCTGAGGTAGGGTCTCACTCTAGCCCAGGCTGACCTGGAATTCACGGTGATCCTCCTACCTGTCTCCAAAGTGCTGGGATTAAAGGCGTGTACCACCATACCCAGTTTAGTTTGAACCTTTTAAACTTTACTAATTATATGTATAACCACTTCTTCAATAAAATGAGTGTGACCCTTGTGTCCACTGCCTCAAAACAAGGGAGCAACCAAACATCTTCAAGAGTTAACTGGTCGTTCTATTCTGACAGAGGCGATGTTGCAGTTCCCAATGTACTTTATTCTCAAGTGCAGCTACCATCTGTGAAAGCAAGTTCAAATTGCAACCACAAGTCTATTCAAAAGTTCTGTTCTCACAAACCCTGCCATGCCTCAACAAGAGCTTCTCTGCAGATTCTCCCCACGTTCCTAGTAACGCTTTTGTTGCAGATCTCTTTTGGAACAGTGTCATGACTTACACATGGCCAGACACAAAGACATCACCCAACACAGCCCACTGTAGATCCTATCAATCTGCCAACTTTGCTGATGTTAAGTACAGACATTTCCAGATGCAAGCTACCAGGCCAAGCCTTGTATCTATTGAAACTCTGTGATAACTACATACAAGTCACATCCTTGCTCCTAAGCTCTAGGGACATCAGTCCACTTTTGGGGACCCACCCCAACTCCACCTACCATGGTTTTGGAGATGGACTACAGAGAACAATGAATAGATTCTGTTCCAAGAAACATGGTAAAAGACCAGAGGCAACATTCCAAGCCAAACTGTATCCAGCTTTATTAAAGATACTTTTCATAAACAATCATGGTATTTCAGGCAGGACATGGGCAGACACTCAGTAACAGTATACAAGAACTTTCAAACTCCCTTCTTGTATGGACTACCAAAATCAGAAAGCCACTATAAAATCCAATGAAGTCTTCATGTGATGCTCGGAACAGGGGAGTTTAGAGTGAGGGTTGACATTTCACATTGAGCATGTTGTTTTAACAACTTTTCACAAGCCGACCCTGACTTTCAGGAAATGAAATGAAAATGGAAGGATTATTAATCTGAAAAATCCACAATCTTTTAGAAAAGGTACCACAGCTCTTGAGAGGAACACCGTCATCTCAGTGACATCACTGCAAAGTCCAGGTCATCTGACACACTGGCAGAACCAGTGTGAAGGGGTCAGGTCCCAACAGGTCTCTGGTTTTAAGGGAGTTAAGTCTATGCTGATGGTGGAGGGGAGAACATAAAAATGGACTTTAAGTTTTCTCATGCCACAAGGCATTTGTGCCAAGGTTGGCTACTGTGTCAACACAAGGGAATCCCTCCTCCCCAGAGCCAAGGGGAATCTTTCAAAACTAGCAGGGAAAGGTGTTTTCCCATCACTCCAGCTTGGGAGACCTTCTGTTAGTGACACTTGTTCCACCCCCTCCCCCCAAAACAATGAAGTGTTCTGTGTGCTAACAACATAGCTTTAAAAAAAAAAAGTAAAACAAAATTCTGCATTTTTATAAAACTTGATAAAAAATAGTATTTCAAACTGTACAGTCACCAGAAGTACACAGTTATCAAAAATGCACACAATTCACTTGGCATCTCCGGCACCTTCGGCTTTCTGTGCCTAGAAGAAAAGAGAGATTAATGTAATAATGGATTTCAAAACTACCTTTGCTCACATTTCACACACAGCATCATTTTGATCCCAGGCAAAAATCCAGGTCTGGGACACTTAAAAGACTCAGCAGTTTGGAAAATGACTTGATGGGTAACTTTGCTAAGTCACCTACTAGGTAGTGTGTATGACAGATCAAAAGACCTGACAAGACAAGTTATTCCCAGCTTGAAAATTTTACTGTGTCCTACGCATGAGACCCCAGGACGTACTGAGCACCTCTCAGCTGATGGTAGAGATTTTTAGAGCCTAGGGTTTGAGTCAACAGGAAACCCACAACACACCTGAAGTGATACAGATAGAAGGAAGGGCGGGGAAAGTCAAAGAGAAACAACACCTGGTCTGTTTTGGCATCTCCGTTTTCTGCAGGGTTATTCCCCTCCTTGCCAGCGTCAGCTTTTCCCTTTTTCCCTTTGGGTACCTTCTCTCCCTTCTAGAAAAAGAACACGGGGATGGGGGAGAGAATAGAACTCTTTCTCATTTTACATCAGGGCCTGTCCCCAAAGTTTTGCACAAATACACCCCCCCATCCATTTATAACTGATCAAAACTGGGCTCAAATTATTTGTTGTGGTATTTGGCACACAAAAAAATTGTTATGCATGAATCACAGAATAAACGGGCTCAAACACCTAGGTATTTCATATTCAGTTGCAGTTTTCTGTAAACCAGTAAAAGAATTCTTGCCAAGAACTAATGTTACAAGTGTCAGGGATAAGGCTACCAAAAGAACAATTCTGACTGATGGGAGTCACCATTAGGTTGAATTACGTTAAGGTGGTGGAGGACAGCTCTCTTCTGGGAAGACCAGCAATTCTAGAGCTAGAACCGCTGCCTCCCAGCCTCACTCACCTTTGCAGGGGTCTTTTTAGGCTTGGGCTCTGGCTTTGGAGGAGCAGGTTTCTTGTTTTGGCAGGCAGAGGGAAGAGGACACTATTAGTACACCAGAGCAAAGACAGCAACCCACCACCAACACCAGCACACAGTACCAATGGAGTCTCTCCTACGTCACTTTTTGTGTTTGGCTTTTACATGTTTTACACTCATATTTCCCACTCTGGCTACAGCAACCAGAGCTACACAGATCAGATGTGCAATAGCACAGACAGATTGTTTCAAAACCAGCCACTAACCATCATAATTCAATGGAAGTTCGGAGGACGAGCTTGCAAGGGTTTAGGTTCCACTTCCACAGATACTCTTTAGTTTTTGGGAGAAGTATGGGAGAAAAAAAAAAAAGAAAGAAAAAGCATACACACACACTTACAGCAGATAACCTTGCGGATCTTCTCTGTGGCTATTAAAAAAAAGCAAGAAAATTAGAAAAAAAATCAATACAACTTTATAATTTCACTTTGTTTCAGATTACAGAAAGTGTAGAAAAAAAAAAAAAACAAATCAGGGACTGGGACTGGGGTTCATCACCACCGAAGGAGTCTGTCTGGTGGTTTCTTTCTCATCTGAGCTGTTTAAACACCCCCTGAAGAAAGGAGAATGAAGACTTACTTCGTCCTTCACCTTGGCTTTATCTCCTTTAGCATCCCCTTCAGCCTAGAAAAAGATTAAAAAAAAAAAAAAAAAAGATCAACAACTGGAGTTTTTGAGATAATCCTCAGCAATCTCCTCCTACTAAGTAAGGGGAAAAAAGTATCGAGGCGTCACACCCACATCGCTCCTAGTGCATGTCTGCCCAATTCCAGGCCCGGGAGCGCGGGCAATGCTGGATCGCGGCTGGGGAGGGAAGGAGGCAAGGAAGGAGGGAGGGCGGCCGGCGCCCGCGCCACCGCGCCAGGCAGGAGCAACAGCTGCAGATGGTGCAAACAAACCCCTCCGGAGGCGGAGCCGGGCGCCGTTGCCATGGCAGCCGTCGAGGGCGGGAGAGGGAGGCGCGCGCAGCCCAGGGACCTCGGGGACAGCGGCGGCGCGCGTCTCGTGCGCTGGGAACGTGGGCGGGCGGTGGGCGGAGCCGCGACGCGCAGGCCCCGCCCCCTCGCGTCGGCAGCTTTTTGGCGGCAGCACGTTCCCCCGCCCGCCACCTTCCCGCCCTTTCGGGTTTGAATCGCCCGCCCGCCCGCCCGCCGGGAGGGAAGGAGGAAGGGGGAGGGAGGGAGAAAGAGAGAGGGGAGGGGGCCCGGCGGTGGGGGAGGGGGCGCGCGCGAGGAGCCCGAGGGGAGCGGGATAAACAGCTGCCAACATGGCTCCTCCCGCCGCAGCCGCCGCTCCTCCAATATGGCCTCTGGTGCCCGCGGGCCGCCGCTCCGCGCAGGGTGAACCCGAGGCCCCGATTTTGCCTCGAGCGCTGCGCCGGGCGCGGTGCCCGCTCCGCCGGGCGCTCATTCCCGCGCCCCGAGCCGAGCCGAGGCGGGGGGAGGAGGCGGCAGTGGTGACCGTGGCACAGGCGACCCGGCGCCCGCGGCCCTCGCGCCACGTACCTTTCTTTTGGGCATGGCGGCAGCGAGGGGGGGGAGGGATGTAGGCGCTGAACGCGGGGATGCGGCGGCGTGCGGCTTTGGTCGGTCCGGGGGTCGTCCTCGCTGCTTCTTCACACTGCTCGGGCTCCGGGGGGTTTATAAAGTTTTTATAGCGCTGGGAGCCCCGGACCGGTTAGAACCGGATTTCACCTCCCGCCGCCGCTCATTGGCCCAGCTGGGGTCACGTGGGCGGGGTTTAAACTCACCTCCTCTGGAGGGAGTGAGGAGGGGGGTGTGGGGGGAGGGCGCGCGAGACGGAGACGCGCCTGGGGGGTGGGTGCGCGATCCATGAGGAGGGGCGCGCGAGTCCGTGGGCTCGCGTTCCGCTCCCGCCAAGAGCTGGGTTTTGCAAACTACCAAGTTCCTTTCACCTTATGCAACCGAGCTACCCACTTCTCCAATCCGTGCGACACTCTGGGCACATCTCAGCGGCTTTCCTTCCTGCTCCCGCTGGGGGCCCCCGTAGAGGGGTTTGCGAGGCCTGGCCGCGCCGCCCGGCTCCACTGGTGGCGGGAGGAGGCGCGCCGCTAGACGCCCAGGCTGCGGCGCCCGGGGCCAAGGCTGACGAGCAAGTGGGAAAAGAGCAGGGAGGCCAGCTTGGCGCAGCTGGACGTGCATCCTTCCGAGCTGCCACCTCGGGAGATCCTTTCGTGTGCCTCACCTGGAAGGCTGATCACTCGAGGTGGGGTGGGGGTTCCAAGGGGAGGCTTCCCTCGCAGGGGTGTCTTTCCAGTGCAGCGGGGCAGGTAGGAGCTGTCCTTTCAGCACTCGCTGCTCAGCGCCTCCCCAAACGCTAAAGCACCCCAACATCTGTCGGGTGGCTCTCTTAGGTCCCTGCATGTCCGGCCCTTAGAAGCCTGTCGCAGAATGATGGGTAGCAGCTTTCAAGAAAGCCTGCGAGCACTTCCCTCCCCCTAAGCACTACCGTCCCGGATACATCTAGTCCAGATGCCCCCACCCGACGCTGCCACCAAGCCCGGGCGCTGCAGACGCCACAGCTGGCGAAATCCCTCTTTCCACAGTCAGGCTGGCTTCCTTTCACTTGGGCAAGGACAACGCCTGGGGATTAGGAAACAAGTAGAGGAACAGGTGTGTCTTGATGGCTAAGGGGCTCTTCCAGTGCGCCCCAGCCCAAAGCCGAGGGTCCTGTAGCTAGCAGAGCACGCGGGAAGGAGATACCAATTGTGGGACAAGGTGGTCTTCCGCTGCAGTTACCAAACAAGTATTAAGATATAAGAATTTAACAGTTTCTATTTGACACCCAGAACACAACAGGGAGTTTGGCGATCAGGCCAGACTACACATAAATAGGTCTCACTTGATTCTATGAGGCAGGGGTTGAGATAGCGTGTACAGTTCATACCGATAGAAAAGGAAACCACCATGAGTTCAGATCGAGTATTTTGTATCCCTAGCTTAGGCAGCAATGGCCCTTCGTTCCACCCCCACAGTGCCTCTGGTGGCAGCTCCTCCCTACTCCACCCTGTGTACCTTTCCCAGAATATAGGACCTCAGGCCAAGCGAGATACCAGTCCTATTAATCATCTCTACTGTACCCCAAATCATAAGGGAAAGTCAGACCAATAAGAAACAGGACGCAACAGCCATGCTTGCAGGGCAGATTCCGTTTGCTGTCTTCAGTCTCTCATTCCCGCCTTAATTGTAGGGCTCTGCATTATAGCCACATAATTCATGCCTCCCTAATTAAAGCTGTCAACAGCCCCATTGTACAACTGGAAAATGTACAGCACCTGCTCTCCGGGAACCCTGTGCCAGGGATTGGTAGTAGGGAGTGCCAGGTGTGTAGGGGGCCTTGGCAAAGGGCGCATAGATTGGCTTCTTGGTTGCACTGTCTGGCATTTATCCTTGATTCTGAGAAGAGGAATGATGGCCAAGGAGTCCTCAGGTGCCAGGTATTCAGACACAGAAAGGGAGGAGGGGTCCACTGTATAGGAAAGTGAGGGATATATGCTCAGCATGGTTTGCAAGAGCCCACCCCTCTCCTGGAGAGGCGCTGGGAAAAGGGCTTATAGACAGGAAAACGAGAACTACAGTAGCATTTGGTTGGTATTCTTGGCTAGATTTACTGCTCTGGGGCACCTGAAGCACAGTTGCTCAAGCAGACAGCTCTTCAAAGGCACTAATCCTCTCAGCGGCTCTACAGTAAGGCCTGGCAGGGGGAGGTAAGAGAAGGGGCATAGCCGTGACCCTCACAGGCAGAGAGGGCTAGGAACAAGTTCTGCCATGCTGAGAATAAACTGTCTTGGGGCCTCCTTAGGGAGCCAGGTCAAAGAGCTGTCAGAAGCCTAGAAGATGGGAATCTTGAGATGGTGAGAGTTACGTGAAATGCTTGGTTCTGCTCAGTCCACACATGAAGTTGGCCTGGGTTGGATTAGAGACTCCAAAGGCTATAGGCCCTTCTGCTACCCTGTACCACGAAGGGGGCCAGTCTCACTGGGGAGTGGAGCCTGGCCCCATGCCCTGCAAGAGGGGGAGAAAAGCTTGTGTGGGCTGAGTCAACAATAGGTAATTGGATTGTAATCACCCGCCTGGCTTCCATGAGCCATTGGGGGCGCTGAGCCTTTCAGTGAGCAATCAGTACTGCATGGTGGGAGGGGGTAGAGATTCAATAGCAAATCCCAGGTGGAGAGCCAAGGGGAGGAGCAGCAGATGGGCACATTTTCTTTCTGTCTTTCCCACCCCTTTCTTCCTTGCCCAATAATGATGGCTGCCTATTAGCTATTTACCAGTAGATCCAAATCTTTTGTGAAAGTCAGGTGGGGAGGGCTGAAATGGATGGGTAAAGCCCTAGGCTTTGGGGAGATCTTCTGCATGTTGAAGGATGTGCTGGTGGAAAAAGAATTCATCCAGGAAAACAGGCAGGCAGCTGTTGAGTTGGGGGTCTCCTGTTCTCCAAACATACTGTGACCAGACTTGGGTGTAGTATACTTCTGACCCACCCTCAATCCCCAGGGGTCACTGTCTCAGTTGGTACAAAGTACCTATGGGCTCTCTGCCAGGCAAGCAGGGAGGTGCCTTTAACCAAGAAAAGAAAGGGGAGTGGGCCCTGGAGGCAGAAGGCAGGGCAAAGTGGCTGGTGGCCAGAGTCACTCAGGCTGATGCAGTGCCCAGAAGTGCCAACCAGTCAGCCCGCTTGAGTTCCAAGGCCTGCAGGAAGCCCCGGACTCGCTCTTCCCGTCTAGCTGAGAGTTTGTGCAAGCGTGTCCGTCGGAGCTGGGTGTCCCCATTGGCCTGGAGCCCCTCCTGCAGCAGCTGCTCTGTCACTGCAGCCTGGTCCCTCTCCAGCTGGTGCCTCTTCTGCTCCTCAGCATACAAGTCTCTTGCCTTCTGCTAGAAAAGAGTAGGGTTTTGGGTGGGAGATAAATTTAGGGGTGGCACAACTGGGGTGGAGAAGGTGGGTGTGGGGCAGAGGGTAGACTGAGGTAGAACTGGAGAGTTTGTCTCAGTCGAGGAAGGGCTTGGGAAAGGTAAGCCTGGATGGCAGGGTGGAAACAGCTATGGGTCCATCTTGGTTTGTGATGTGGAATTATCTGCAGTCTTTACATTTCTTCTCAAACTTACACTGGTAATAAATGTGGGTCTGATTCCCAGATTCTCCCACCAACTAGTTTTGTGGCTTTGGGAAAATTGTCTCCTAACCTTATTTTTTTCATCTGTAAAGTGGGGGTTGTGCCTACTGAAGAGTGGTTTAAAGGATTATAGATAATACATGCAAAATCCTCACTAGCATATTAGCAGACTCTCAGACAAACAGCAACTTCACATGTTATTGTCTACAGTCAGCTGCAGGGAAGGTCCTATTCCCTCCTGGGGCACTAATCACTGGTCACTGCCAAGGATTTCCCAGGTTACTCTCAGGTGCCATTCTCCCACCTCCCTAAGCTATTTTTCAGGGCACTAGACTTGCCACCTGTATAAAGACAAGCCTGACTTTTCTATAAATGATCCCCTAGGAACACTGAGCTGCAGCTCCAAATCTCAGGCCTAGAACAGGTGTTAAGTGTCCATGGTATGCTTTTTCTGCTAGGAAAGCAGCTCTTGAAGGCTCCATGGAGCCCCAAGGGCTCCTGACACCAGGTGCCAATCATGTTCTCTGCCAGCACATTTCACACAAACCATAAACACCAGAGACACTGCTTTTTGCTCTCTAGCACTCGGGGTACTCTGTACATATGAAACTTCAATCACCTGGCCATGTGATCCCAGGAGAGCAGGGAGGTTGTTCCTGGCACAGGAGAGGAAAATCCCTTTGGAGCAGAACCAGGGGCTGGCTATGTCTCCCAGATGCTCAGCTGCTGCCAGTATAACTGGCCTATACAGCCTTGTACCAGATCCTCCTGCCAAACCTATTTCAAGAGTGAGCAGCCTAGGTGGGGTTGTTTTGGTTTTGTTTTTCGAGCATTCTTGCTGTGTGTCCAGACTGGTCATGAGCCTCCTGCTCCAGATTCCCAAGCAACTGGGACTACAGGCATGCACCCCTGTGCCCAGTGAGCAATAGGGTTTTTAAAGGACACCTCTAGGGATCTTATACTCTGATGACACTCACCAGCACTGTGTGCTCATGTCTTGTCCTAATGGGCCAACAAGCTCATCGATCGCCCCTTAGAGTCCTGCACACACACACACACAAGGATTTTATCTGGGAACCATGAGGGAGGTGCTGACTTTGATGCTTTGTCAGGGTCCTTCAGCAATAAAGGTCTACTGTATGAATCACAACAGGAAGGTTCTGGGATATCCTTCCTTGAGTGGTCCCAGGCATTCAAGGGTACTTCTATTCTACTATTGAGAGTCACATGAGGAACTATGAAAACTACAGATGTGAGCAGCTGCTAATAGGGCTGTGCATCTTGTGGAAGGGGTTTTCTCGGCACAGGTCCTAGGTGCAAACAAGACTGGGGGGAACAAAGATGCTCAAGCACCAGTCCTATAACCTAGGCCCTGAGAGAGAGGGGGACGGTGGAGGGAAGGGGAGAGAGAGAACACAGCTCTGAGTACGAGTACCACACAGGAAAGGTGGAAGCCATGCAAGCTCAGAGGAGGACTGAGGTTGACGAAAGCCAGGGAGGAGTGAAGGCTCATAGACACGCATGGCTTGAGATGGCCTCTAAGCAATGGGAGAGCCAGAGCAGAGGAGCTATGTGGACGGAGGAGGGCATGCTGGGAAGGAAATCACAAGCAGAAGTCACCACATGGAAGAGCTTGCTCAGGAGGGTGAGTCAGCTTGGACCCTGGGATTTGAGAACTTCCTGTCCAAGAGACACTCTTCTCTTGACTCTATTTATTTCTTCTTTTTCTTTTTGGATGTGGAGACAAGGTCCTATGAAGGACGGGTCTGGGAAGCCTGCTATGCAGACCACCCTCAGCCTCAGCTGAGCAGTGATCCTCCTCTGCCTTTTCCCCTGGGGCTGGGATGACAGGCGTGTGCCACCATGCCCGGCTTTAAGACTAATTTTTGTGTGTGTCCGTACGTGTGTGTGTGTACAGTATATGCATGATGTATGTGTATACAATGTGTGGTATATGTACACCTGTGTGCAGATGTGCAAGCCCCATGCATATGCACGCAGAGGCCAGGGGAGCATGTCAGATGTCCTCTTCTTACTGCTCATCCACATATTGCTTGAGATGGAATCTCTCCCAGAGCCACTGTACATCAGTGAGCCCCAGTAATTCTCCAGTTTCCAGCTGTCCCCCTGCCCGACAAGGCTTACAAATGAGTATGGCCACATCCAGCAATTTTTTTTTTTTTTGAGGTAGGGTCTTGCTGTAGCTCAGCCATGTAAAAGTTGGGCATGGCCACACACGCCACTAATCCCAGCACTGAGTGAAGCACAGACATGAGGATAAATCGGGCTTTCTGAAAACTCTTTGAGCTCCAGGTTCAGTGGGGACCCTGTCTCAAGGACACAATGCAGAAGAGTGACATAGGAAGACACTTAATGTCCTCCTGTGGCTTCCGCACATGTGTACACAGGGTGCATGCATCTGCAGACACAAGTACACACACATGCATATATCATACACACCTGCACAACAAGACGAAAACCTATGCTAACAAAAGTCCTTCCTGTGTCAGGCGTGGTGGCACATGCTTTTAATCCCAGGCAGAGGTAGGAGGGTCGTTGTGAGTTCAAGGCCACCCTGAGACTGCATAGGGATTTCCAGGTCAGCCTGGGCTAGAGCGAGACCCTACCTCGAAAAACCAAACAAAAAAAAGTCCTTCCTTTCTCACTCCCCTGTCTTCCTTCCTCCTTTTCTTCCTTCCCTCCCTACCTTCTTTCCTTTTTTTTTTTTTTTTAGTTTTTCAAGTGCCACCACACCCAGCTTATTTATTTTTAGACAGGATTTCACTATGTAGCCCAGACGGGTGTCAGACTCCCCAGGCAGCCTGGGTGCAAGGGCTCCCAGAAGTTCATCCCAAGAAATGTCCTTCTAACCCATTAACCTCAATCCCTCCTGGGCATTAAGCCCTTCTGTTCTTTCCTTTACCCACGGAAACAAGATGTGAGAGCCCCTTCTAGATGTAAAGCCTCAAGTCCTCTACTACCTTGCGGGCACCCTGGTGAAGGCCCCTTGGTCCTGGGGTTCAAAACATTTATAAAGAACTGGGATTGTACCTCAGTAAAACAGAGCACTCACTTGCCTATCATGTGCAATGCACTAAATTCACTCCATCATCTGTCTGTCTGTCTATCCATCTACCCATCAATCATGATTAAGATCTTTTCACTTTGCTGGCCTCTGACTGGTTGACCATTTCAGATACCAAGGGCTGGTCTCCAATAACTTGTAGTTGACCTTTTCATCCCAGTAAGCTAGTCTAGTCTAGAGCCTGCAGAAAAGAAAAACACACTGGGCTGGCCTATAGACAGAGCAGCTTAGATTTTGATACTGGGAGCTTAGGTAAATGGGCACGAGCACAGACATGGCAGTAGGAAACTGAAGGGTATGGGAGCAAGGAAGTGTGAAGAGTACAGTTTGGCCATGATGCAGGGCACTTAAAAAGAAGGCGAGGAGGCCGGGTGTGGTGGCGCACGCCTTTAATCCCAGCACTCGGGAGTCAGAGGTAGGAGGGTCGCCTGTGAGTTTGAGGCCACCCTGAGACCACATAGTGAATTTCAGGTCAGCCTGGGCTAGAGTGAGACCCTACCTCAAAAAAAAAAAACAAAAAAAAGGCGAGGGGCTGGACAAATGGCTTAGTGGTTAAGGCATTTGCTTGCAAAGCCAAAGAAGCCTGGTTCAAATCCCCAGAACCCATGTAAGCCAGATGTACAAGGTGGCACATGTGTCTGGAGTTTGTTTGCAGTGGCTGGAGGCCTTGGAGCACCCATTCTCTTTCTATCTGCCTCTCTCTCAAATAAATAATATATTTTTTTTTTTAAAGGAGGTGAGGACTGGGAGATGACTCAATGATTGAAAGAGCTTGCTATGCAAGCTTGATGACCAGAGCGGGATCACGAGAACCCACTTAAAGCCAGACACAAGTAGTAAAATCCCAACTTACCTACAACAATGGGAGATGGAGTCAGGATCCCAAAGCTCATGGGCATTTGCAGCAGCAAACAAACAAGAGAGACCCTATCTTAGACAAGGTGGAAGGAAAAGACCACCACCCTGAGACTGTCCTTTGATTTCCACATACACGTTGTGGCACATGGACACACACCAAATTTCTTAGAGGTGAAATGGTTGTGGTGGCACATGCACGTAATCTCAGTACTTAAAAGGTAGATGCAGGAGGATCAAGAATTCAAAGTCCTCTTTGGCTACACAGTGAGTTCAAGGCCATCATGAATCACATGAAACTCTGCCTCAAAGAAACCAAAAGAAATAACAAGTAAAAAATTTAAGCTGGACATGGTGACGCATACCTTTAATATAAGCACTCGGGAGGCTTTTGCCATGAGTTCAAGGTCACCCTTAGACTACAGAGTGAATTCCAGGTCAGCCTAGGCTAGAGTGAGACCCTACCTCAAAAGACCAAAAAACAAACAAACAAAAAATTAAAAAGGGGCTGGAGTGGGCTAGAGAAAATTAGTGGTTAAGGCTCTCAAGCCTAAGGACTCAGGTTCGATTTTCAGGACCCACATAAGTCAAATGCACGAGCTGGTTCATGGGTCTCGAGTTCGTCTACAGCTGCTAAAGGCCTTGGTGTGCCCATTCTACCTACTGCCTCTTTCTTTCATAAATTAAAAAAAAAAAGTGAGGGGCTGGAGTGATGGCTTAGGGGTTAAGGTACTTGCCTGCAAAACTTAAGGACCCAAATTTAATTCCTCAGTACCTATGTAAGTCAGATGCACAAGGTGGCACATACGCTTGGCATTGGTTTGTAATGGCTAGAGGGCCTGGTGTGCCCATTCTCTCTCAAATAAATTGTTTTTTAAATTTACAAAATAAAAATTTAAAAGCGAGGGTTGGACACATGGCTTAGCAGTTAAGGCACTTGCCTGCGAAGCCTAAGGACCCACTTTTGACTCTCCAGATCTCATGTAAGCCAGATGTACAAGGTGACACAGGCACGCAAGGTCACACATGCGCACAAAGTGGCACATGCATCTGGAGTTCAATTTCAGTGGCTGCAGGCCCTAGCGTGCCAATATTCTCTCTCTCACAAAAAAAATACAGGGACTGGAGAGATGGCTTAGTGGTTAAGACATGTGCCTACAAAGCCAAAGGATCTTGGTTCCATTCTCCAGACCCACATAAGCCAGATGCACACAGGGGTGCATGCATCTGGAGTTCGTTTGCAGTTGCTGGAGGCCCTGTTGCACCCATTCTGTCTCTCAATAAATAAATAAATTAAAAAAATATATTTAAAATCCTGCATGGGACTGAAAAGGAGCTTAGCCATCTTCTAGAGGAGAACTTAAAAAAAAAATTACAAAAATCCTCCAAATTTAAAAAGGAGCCAGGCATGGAAGCACACACCTTTCATCCCAGCTTTCAGAAGGCAGGGATAGGAAGAGCACTGAGAGTCTGAGGTCAGCTTGGAACTACAAAGTGAGTTCCAGGTCAGCCTTGGCTACAGTGAGACCCTAACTTGAAACAAACAAACAAAAATTTAAAAAGAGAAAGAAAAGGTTTGGAAAGATCTTTTTGGTCTGAGGCCAGACTGGTAAAGATGTTAGTCTCTCTCTCTTTTTTGTTTTTAAATTAGAGAGACAGAGAGAAAGAGGCAGGCAGAAAGAGTGAGTATGGGTATATCAGGACCTCCCGTCCCTGCAAATTAACTTCAGGTTCATGCATCACTTTGTGCATCTGGATAACGTGGGTCCTGGGGAATGAAACCAGGGCCATAAAGCTTTGCAAGCAAACCAAAAAAGAAAAAAGAGGGTCTGGTGGCCTAGGTGTTTAATCCCTGCACTTGGGAGGCAGAGGTAGGAGGACTGCCATGAGTTTGAGGCCACCCTGAGACTCCACAGGGAATTCCAGGTCAGCCTGGGCTAGAGTGAGACCCTACCTTGGAAAAAAAAAAAAAAAAAAAAGAGAGAGAGAGAAAATTGTGTTCAGGAAATGGATTAATTCCTATTATTATTATTATTATTATTTTTTTTTTTGTTTTTTGTTTTTTTGAGGTAGGTTCTTGCTCTAGCTCAGGCTAACCTGGAATTCACTATGTAGTTTCAGGCTGTCCTCAAACTCAGTGATCCTCCTAACTTCGAAGTGCTGGGATTAAAGGTGTGCACTACCATGCCTTATTTAAAATTTATTTTTATTTAATTAAGTGTGTGTGTGGTGGGGGAAAGAATGACAATGAGATTGGGTGTGCCAGAACCTCTTGCTCCTGCAAACAAACTCCAGACATGTGCCACATTGTGTATGTGGTTTCATGTGAATCTGGACAAGCAGGGTTTGTAAATAAGCACCATTAACTGCTGAAAAATCTCCTTAACCCATAATGCTTTTTGGTTTGTTTGTTTGTTTGCTTGCTTGCTTGCTTTGTTTTTGAGGCAAGCCTAACAGACTGGCCTTTTTTTTTTTTGTTTGTTTGTTTTTTTGAGGAAGGGTCTCACTCTGGCCCAGGCTGACCTGGAATTAACTTTGTAGTCTCAGGGTGGCATCTACCGAGTGCTGGGATTAAAGGCGTGTGCCACCACGCCTAGCTTTTTATTTTTTGGTAAGCAAGAGAGAGAATTGGCACCCCAGGGCCTCTAGCCACTGTAATTGAACTTCAGACAGTGTGCACCACCTTGCACATGTATCACCTTGTATGTCTGCCTTATGTGGGACTTGGGGAGTTGAACACAGGCCCTTAGCCTTCACAGGCAAGCGCCATAACTGATAAGCCATCTCTCCAGCCCCATAATTCTGCCTTTTTTTTTTTTTCACACAATGTGCCACTATGTATCCCAGGGTGGGTTTTAACTTCTAATGTGGTGTGCCCCATCATGCCAGGCATGTTTCTGTCTTCCATATTTTTGTTGTTGTTGTTTTCTTTTATTTCTTTGTCTCTTTGTGTGTCCATATGTATGAGTCTCAGGGTCTCTTGCCTCTGTGAACCAGTTGCATGGAACACGCTGCATCTGTCTTTATGTGGGTGTACCATGTCTTGTCCACCATGATGAAACATCTCCTCAAAAATGTAAGGCAAGGGCTGGAGACATGGCTTAGCGGTTAAGTGCTTGCCTGTGAAGCCTAAGGACACCGGTTCGAGGCTTGATTCCCCAGGACCCACATTAGCCAGATGCACAAGGGGGCGCATGTGTCTGGAGTTTGTTTGCAGTAGCTGGAGGCCCTGGCGAGCCCATTCTCTCTCTCTCTCTCTCCTTTTCTCTGTGTCTGTTGCTCTCAAATAAGTAAATAAAAAATGAATGAAAAAAAATGTAAGGCAAGCTGGAGGTGATGGCACATGACTTTAATCCCAGCACTCAGAAGTAGGAGGATTGTTATGAGTTCGAGGCTAGCCTGGGCTACAGTGAGACTCTACCTCAAAAAACGAAAACACAAAAGTATAAGCCAAAATAAGCCCTTTCCTTAAGATGCTTCTGATCAGGTATTTTGACCCAGCAATGAGAAAATAACTGATACAGGCAAGCTGCTCTCCTATACAACCATGACTCACACTTTATAACCTTAATATACCATATGCCTTCCCTCACTATCCTCCACGGTCACTCTTCAGTCAGGAATTATCCAATACATTTATGTCTTTTTAAGAGATTTATCAAGGGCTGGAGAGATGACTTAGTGGCTAAGGTGTTTGCCTGTGAAGCCAAGAGACCCAGGTTCTATTTCCCAGGACCCATGTAAGCCAGATACACAAGGGCACATGTGTCTGGAGTATGTTTGCAGTAGGTAGAGGCCCTGGTATGCCCATTTTCTTTCTTTGCTTGGAAAAAAAAAAAAAGACTTATCAAGCCATGTGTGTCTTTTAGACTGAACACCTGGGAGGCTGAGATAGGAAGATCACTGTAAATTCCAGGTCAACCTGAATTAGAGTGAGACCCTGTCTTGAAAATAGGAAAATCAAGCCAAGCATAGTGGCATACACCTTTAATCCCAGCACTCAGGAGGCAGAGGTAGGAGGACTGTTGTAAATTCGAGGCCAGCCTGAGACTACATACAGCCTGGGCTAGAGTGAGACCCTACCTCAAAAAACCAAGTAAAATAAAATACAAAAAACAAAATTTTGTTTGCAATGCCTAATGGCCTGGGTTCAATTCCCCAGTACTCATGTAAAGCCAGATGCACAGGGTGGCACATGCGTCTGTAGTTTGTTTGCAGAGACAAGAGGCCCTGGTAGCGCCCTTCCCCATCCACTTGCAAATAAACAACAAATAAAATATTTTTTTTCGAGGTAAGATCACACTCTAGCCCAGGCTGACCTGGACTTCACTATGTAGTCTCAGGGTAGCCTTCAACTTTTAGTGATCCTACTACCTCTGCCTCCCGAGTGCTAGGATTAAAGGCGTGTACCACCACTGCCCAGCTCAAATAAAATATTTTTAAAAATATATTTATTTGTATGCATGTGTGTCCACATGTGTGAATGGGCATGCCAGGTTCTCTTGCCATTGAAAATGAATTTACATGGGTACTGGGGAATTGAACCTGGTCCATCAGGCTTTGGTTGCCTATAACCACTGAGTGATCTCCCCAGTTCCTGTCTATTTTCTCAACTATACATATAAGGTCCATGAAGACAGAGATCTTGTCTAGCTGACTAACTGTGGATTCTCCACTGCTGAACCAACATCATGCCTAGTTCACATTAGGGACTCAATAAACATAGAAAGATGAAACTTAAGGTAGCTTTGCTGACAGCCATAGGCAAAACATCTGAAAAACTAGAGGTGACTATAAAAGGATTCTACAGGGCTGGAGAGATGACTTAGTGGTTAAGGAATTTGCATATGAAGCTAAGACCTCCTGTTTGAATCTCCAAGTCCCACGTATGCCAGATGCACAGTGATGCAATCGCACAATGTTACACATGCACCCAAGAGGGTGCACATGTTTGGAGTTTGTTTGCAGCGGCTGAAGTCCTGGCTTGCCCATTCTCTCTCCCTCTCTTTCTCAAATAAATTAAAAAAAAATTTTTTTAAAGGGTTCTAGGGTTGGAGAGACAGCTTAGTGGTCAGGGTGAGGACCCATGTTCGACTCTCCAGATCCCACGTTAGCAAGACGCACAAAGGAGGGGCAGGCACAAGGCCACACAGGTCCCTCAGGTTGCACAAACATCTGGAGTTCAATTGCAGTGGCTGAGGCCTTGTTTTGCCATTCTCTTTCGATGTCTAAAAAAAGGGTTCTAGGTATGCAAATTAGAGGTCCATACAGAAGATTATTTATATACAAAAGCTCACATGCCAGGCTCCTCTAGGTTTCATGCAGAGCCAATTTACACTCGCTGTATATGTATAACACTATCATGCTTGATTAGCTGGTATGTTCCTATAGCAGATTTAAAACAGTGAACAGGAAGGAAAGAGAATGAGGGATGCTGGCAAAATTAGCTGTTGACTCTGTAGGAGATAAAAGAGGGAAGACTCAGAAAATTATTCCAAAGGTCCAAAAGCCAGTATTTTGTGACCATCTAGCTTAAGCAGCCTCACTCTTCAAAAGCATATAATCAAGTGCTTTAAGCTAGTAGTTTACATTATCATTAGAAAACCCAGTAGCAGAGGCCAGTCAACTAGAAAGGAGATATAAAGGGAATAGGAGGGGAGGGAGGGGGGACTTAGTAGGATGGTATTGTATATATGTAAGTAGAAGAACAGATTAATGGGGGTGAAAAGGCCTAAGTGAGGTCAGGGGAAGAGACTGAGTAAAGGAAAGGTGGAGGGAGGGCTAATCAAAATCTAAGAGGATATAAATAAATCATATGGTATCCTCCAGTTTTGGACAATGAAACACTCAGGAGCTATAGATAGTTGCTAAAAAATTTTCAGTGCCAGGGATGGGATACCATCCAGTGAGTTGTTGGCCAGGAGGTCCCTGATGCCCCCAAAACATTACAGGCCCATTGCCAAGGCTCTTGGTTTCCCACCAGGAATAGATGCTAAGACCCTATTGCTGAAGACTCCACATACTTGGGCTGCAAGGTCACTGAGAAACCCTGCTGGAGCTGAGCAGAAAACTTCCACCATGTAGACCAGCTGACATAAAGCTGGAAAAAGCCATGCTGCATGCAGTTCAATGGGAGAGAGAGAAATCACCAGTGAAGATACTCAACAGTGGATACTGCAAGCCTTAGATTTGGCCAGCCAAGCCAAATGAGCCAACGGGTGCAATAGTGGCATGTCTGTTATGGGGAAAACCAACTGCCCTCTAATTTGGCTGGAGGCCCAGTGCATGGGAGGGAATATATCCCTGATACTGAAAACCTACAACAGGAGTAGTCATGAGCCCTAAGGGTGTAACGTCTGCTGCTATCTGGCTAAATGTATATACTATGCTCACCAAACTTCCCAGGAAGCATTTCCCTTAATGTTCATACCCATATATTAATGCTACTCTCACTTTTGGTTAGAGAACCTTCTCTTTTCAGATGGCAGTGACCTTGGGATGACTCAGAAGGCACCATGGTGCTGAGAGGAAATGATAGAGGAGTACTCAGCACTGAAATATCTTAACCACACCTTTCATGGCTCAGGGTCCATTGTGGAAGAGGTGGAAGAAAGAAAGTAAGAGCCAAAGGAAGGGTAGGACTCCTTACAACGTGCTCCTCCAGACACAAAATGGCCTGGATATTCTGATATGCCTGACACTACCTACACAAGACCATCATAATCGGAAGAAAAGATGATGACATCAAAACAAAAGAAAGACTGATTGAGAGGGGGAGGGGATATTATGGAGAGTGGAGTTTCAAAGGGGAAAGTGGGGGGAGGAAGGGAATGACCATGGGATACTGTTTACAATTATGTAAGTTGTCAATAAAAAAAGAAAATTTTCTTTTAAAAAAGAAAGTGATTATCTTATTCACCATTATTAGTAAGTACTTCTTATATAGGTGTCAATGAATTATTACAAGATATGTTTCAAAAAGTTTTTCATCAAAGGGGTAAAAGTTTAAGTTTTTATTTATTTTGGTTTTTCTTTTTCTTTTCTTTTCTTTCTTTCTTTCTTTCTTTTTTTTTTTTTCAAGGTAGGGTCTCACTCTAGCTCAGGCTGACCTGAAATCACTATGTAGTCCCAGGGTGGCCTTGAACTCAATGCAATCCTTTTACCTCTGCCTCCCAAGTGCTGGAATTAAAGACATACACTAACATGCCTAGCCTTTCTCTTATTTTAAAAAAATATTTTATTAATTTTTATGCATTTATTTGAGAGAAAGAGGAAGGGAGGGAGGGAGGAAGGGAAGGGAGTACAGAGAGAGAGAGACAGAGAGACAAACAGACAGAGAATGGGCATACCAGGGCCTCTGGCCACTGCAAATGAACTCCAGATGCATGTGCCATCTTGTGCATCTGGCTTATATGGGTACTGGGGATTCAAACCTGGGTCCTTAGGCTTCACAGGCAAGTGCCTTAACTACTAAGCCATCTCCCCAGCCCTCTTTTGTTTTTTCAAGGTAGTATCTCACTTTAGCCCAGGCTAGCCTTGAACTCAGTGATCCTACTACTCCTGCCTCCCAAGTGCTAGGATTAAAGGCATGCACCACCATGCCAGGCTTAGTTTTAATTCCCCCTCCCCCCCCGAGGTAGGGTCTCACAGTAGCTCAAGGTGACCTAGAATTTACTATGTAGTCTCAGGTGGCCTCGAACTCTTGGTGATCCTCCGACCTCTGTCTCCCGAGGGCTGAGATTAAAGGTATGTGCCATCACGCTGGGCCTCAGAATTAATTTTTAAAAAAGAGCTTTGGTCCACATGGGAAAATCTGATATTTATTCCTTATGTGTAGTGTATAATTTAGGCTTTGCTATTTTCTTTTTCTTTTTATTTATTTGTAAAAAAAAAAAAAAAAAGGCACTGGAGACAGAATGAGCACACTAAGGGCCTTGCTACTATAAACGAATTCCAGATACATGGACCACTTTGTGCACCTGGTTTACATGGGCGGTAGGGAATGGAACATGGGCCACTGAACTTTGCAAGCAAGTGCCTTTAATGGCTGAGCCATCTCTCTAGCCCATCTTTTTCATTTGTAAACGTCATTTTAAAATTTCCTTTCTTTTTTTTCAAGGTGGTGTCTCACTCTAGGCCAGTCTGACCTAGAATTTACTATGTGGTCTCTCAGGGTGGTATTTCCTCATATTTTCTTTTTAAATTTTATTTATTTATTTGAGAAAGTGAGAGAGAAAGAGGGAGAGAGAGAGAGAGAGAGAGAGAGAGAGAGAGAGAGAGAGAGAGAGAATGGGCGTACCAGGGGCCCCAGCCACTGAAAATGAACTCCAGACGCATGTAACACCTTGTGCATCTGGTTTACATGGGTCCTGGGGAATCGAACTGAGGTCCTTTGGCTTTGCAGGCAAATGCCTTAACCGCTAAGCCATCTCTCCAGCCCTCCTCATAGTTTCAAAAAGTATTTTATTATTTATTTATTAATTTGAGACACACAGAGAGTATGGGCACACCAGGACCAGTTGCCACTGAGATGCATGTGCCATATCATGCATCTGGTTTTATTGGGTATTGAGGAATAGAACTTGGGCTAGCAGACTTTGCAAGCAAGCACATGTAACCACTGAGCAATCTCCCCAGCCCCTCAATTTTCTCATATTTTGAGAATGATCAAGTTTTCATAATTCAACTGTCTTATGTGAAGAGTTCTAGACTTGGAATTTGTGGATAGATTCAGGGATTCTGTGTGCCCCCAAAATATTCTATGTGCTTGAGTGATAAGTACATTCTCTGGAAAACTGCTATATAGTGTGTGTGTGTACATTCTCTGGAAAACTGCTATATATAGTGTGTGTGTGTGTGTGTGTGTGTGTGTGTGTGTGACAAGTGTACCCCAGCACATGTGGAGATCTGAGGACAAACACAGGTGCTAGTTCTTGTGGTGGCTTGAATGCAAAATGTTCCCCATAGCCGCCTGTGTTTTATATACTTGAACCTCGGCTGGTAGCAATCTGGGAAAGTTGTGGAGCCATAATGAAGGAGGTGTCACTGGAGACAGACCTTGAATTTATTAGTCCAGATCACTGAGTATTCAGCGCTACCTCACTTAGACTGCTTTCTTTCTTTTACTGTGATAAGATGTGATATCCCATCTGCCTGGCATACCATACTTTCCTACCATGATGAAACTTCCCCTCAAAAATGTAAGCCAAGCCGGGCATGGTGGCGCATGCCTTTATTCCCAGCACTCGGGAGGCAGAGGTAGGAGGATCGCCGTGAGTTCGAGGCCATCCTGAGAATACAGAGTGAATTCTAGGTCAGCCTAGACTAGAGTGAAACCCTACCTCAAAAAACAAAACAAAACAAAATGTAAGCCAAAATGCACTCCTCCTTCCACCATCTGCTCCTGGTCTGGTGTTTTGACCTAGTAATGTGAAGGAACTGCTGTAGTTTTCTCCTTCCATCTTGTTTGAGGCAAGGTCTCTCATTGTTTACCTCTGCATTTGCCAGGCAAGCTGGCGTGTGAGCCTTCCACCCTGATATAGGTATACTGGGATTACAGACAGGTTGCTACCATGTCCAGCTATATGTAGGTGCTGGAGGTCCAACCTCAAAACACTCACTCTTGCATGGCAAGCACCTATCCACTGAGCCATTTATCCAGTCCTAACCTAAAGTTTTCCTATGCATATGTTCTATGGCTTTTGTTATATTCTCTAAGAGGACCCTATGAGAAAAGAACTGAGAAGCCATGACTTATATTATTTTCAAGGTAAGGTCTCGCTCTAGCCCAGGCTGACCTGGAATTCACTATGTAGTCTCAGAGTGGCCTTGAACTCACGGGACTAAAGGTGTGTGCCACCATGCTCTGTACGACTTACATTATTTATTCTTGGGAATTATCTCTCCAGTCTTAGGAAGTGGCTACAATTTCAAATTTAGGTTCCTAGATATTTTCTTTCTTTTTTTTTTTGGTTTTTCTTTTTGTTTTTCGAGGTAGGGTCTTATTCTAGCTCAGGCTGACCTGGAATTCACTATGTAGTCTCAGGGTGGCCTCAAACTCATGGTGATCCTCCTACCTTTGCCTCCCAAGTGCTGGGATTAAAGGCGTGCACTACCACGCCTGGTATGATCTGTTTTTTATAATGTGTGTGTGTGTACGTGTATATACAAGTGCATATGCAGGGGAGTGTTCACATGTGTGTGATGTCCACAGCATAACCTTGGTGTCATCTTGAGTGTCCTTTGAGACAGGTCTCTCAGCCAGGCATAGTGATGCACACCTTTAATCGCAGCACTTGGGTGGCAGAGGTAGGAGAATCCCTGTGAATCTGAGGCAAGGCTGAGACTATAGAGTGAGTTACAGGTCAGCCTAGGCTAGAGTGAAACCCTGCCTTTGGGGGGTGGGGGGATAAAAAGACAAGGTTTCTCACTAGCCTCAGGCTTAACAATTAGGCTAGCATAGCAGGCCAGTGAGCCCACAGTTTCTCCTGTTTCTACCTCCCCAGCACTGGGATTACAAGTGTGCGTCACCTCAGCCAGCATTTTATGTGGGTACTGGGGAATGAACTCAGGTCTTCTTGTTTCTGAGGCAAACACTTTTATCAACTGAACCAAGTTCTTAGTTCTGTAGTGTTGGATCAGACAGGCTCCCTGTCCCAGTTTTCCTATCTGAAGAACACCAAACTTGCTGAGTTGCTGGGAAGGGTTAAATTAAAAAATATATGAAGTCACCATCAAACACCCTCAATTAATTCGCCAGCCCCATGCCATTATGAAGATAATGATAAGGAAATGGTTTCAAAATCTGGAGATCACTGGGCATAGTGCCACAGGCCTTTAATCCCAGTACTAGGGAGGCAGAGGTAGGAGGATCACTGTTTGAGGCCACCCTGAGACTCCATAGTGAATTCCAGGTCAGCCTGAGCTAGAAGAAAACCCCACCTTGAAAAACCAAAAAAGAAAAAAAAAAAAAAAAGGTCTGGAGATCAACATTGAATACAGAACTAAAAGTTCTGGCACAACATGGTTTCATACACTAGAAAGACAATGCCACTTTATTCTTAATCTTTCCTGGAAGAGGCTTAGACTTTCTATACTTGCACTGCTACACTATTTTGTTTTGAGACATGGTTTCTTTCAAATTCATACTGACCTTAAATTTGAAATCCTCCTGCCTCAGACTCCCAAGTAGATAGGACTATATGTTACCATGCCCAGCTATGACTTTTTTTTTTTTTTGAGGGAGGGTCTTGCTCTAGCCCAGGCCAGCTGGGAACTCACTCTGTAGTCCTACGATGGCCTTGAACTTACAGCGCTCCTTCTACCTTTGTATCATGAGTGCTGGGATCAAAGGTATGCACCACCATGCCTGGCCATCTATGACCTTTTATTAAACTAATATTTTCAGTGCTCGCTTGGGCAGCACACATATTAAAACTAGAATTTTCAGGGAATATCGGACAATATTGCTGAGAAGCATTTTCCTGGGCCTGTAACAGGTTAAAAATTATATCATAAACTCTTGGGCTAGAGAGATGGCTTAGCGGTTAAGCACCTGCCTGTGAAGCCTAAGGACCCTGGTTTGAGGCTCGATTCCCCAGGACCCACGTTAGCCAGATGCACAAGGGGGCACACATGTCTGGAGTTCGTTTGCAGTGGCTGGAGGCCCTGGCATGCCCATTCTCTCTCTCTGTGTGTGTCTGTCGCTCTCAAATAAATAATAAAACAAACCCTACATACCTCATTTGGTTATATGTCTCTGAATCATTTCTATTACTCATTTATGTAGCAAGGGCTAGTGAGACCTACCCGACTGGGATCTTGTGAGCATTAAATGAGATACTGCATGTAAAATGTTTACTGTCTGACTCTCATAATTGTGATCAGTATGTCTCTCCTTTCCATCTGGTCAGGTCAACTCCAGAGTCTTACCTGAAGTGCGCTATAGTTCATCTGATACCGCAGGATGGCCTCACAGAAGTTCCAAAATGTGTATTCTGGCCACAAAACAGGTTGGAACACTAGGCAGGAATGGGAGGTCTGGGAAAGATAAGGAAGAAAGCATGTTTCTTTTCTTTTTTTTGAGAATGGCTTAATAACACGTTGTGGGTCACTGCAGGTTAGTCCTCCAATAGAGGAGCAGTCTGGGTGGGGAAAAGATCAGAAAAAAGATGGCACAGGTATCCCAGCAATGGTAGGAGGGATCACTGGAGGCAATTATTTTTTCACCTGCCTGTGGCATAGTAGAACCAACCAGAGCAACATTTCTACCAGAACTTTTCTTGGAATATGAAATAACATCTGGGTTATGTTGTTAGCACTTGGTCCCTGTCATTGCTTTTTGTTGTTTCTAAAATTTTCATTTGTTTGTGTGTGGATGGACCTGCCAAAGCCTTTTACTGATGCAAATAAACACCAGAAACACCACTTTTCTGCATCTTACTTATGTGAGTGGCTTAAGAATTGAACCCATGCCAGCAGGCTGTGTAAACAAGTGACTTTAAATTTACTTATTTGCAAGGAGAGAGAGAGAGAGGAAAAGAGAGTGAGCACCAGGGTCTCTAGCCACTGCAAATGAACTCCAGATGCATGTGCCTTTTATTTTTATTTTTTTATTTTTAGGTAGGGTTTCACTCTAGCCCAGGCTGACTTGGAATTCACTATGTAGTCTCAAGGTGGCCTCAAACTCACAGTGATCCTCCTACTTTTGCCTCCCGAGTGCTGGGATTAAAGGCGTGTGCCACCACACCCGGGTAACATGTGCCATTTTTTACATCTGGTTTTATGTGGATACTGGGGAATCCAACATGGTTGTTAGGCTTTGCAGATGAGTGCCTAAACCACTGACCCAATCTCTCTGACCTGCAAGTGCCTATAAATGCTGAGCCAACTTCCCATTCCACCAACCTTTTTTTTTTTTTTTTGGTTTTTCGAGGTAGTGTCTCACTTTAGCTCAGACTGACGTGGAATTCACTATGTAGTCTCAGGGTGGCCTCGAACTCATAATGATACTCCTATATCTGCCTTTTTTTTTTTTTTTTTCCCCGAGGTAGGGTCTCACTCTAGCCCAGGCTGACCTGGAATTCACTATGGAGTCTCAGCGTGGCCTCAAACTCGTGGCGATCCTCCTACCTCTGCCTCCCTCCAGAGTGCTGGGATTAAAGGCATGTGCCACCACACCTGGCCTTAACGTCATCACCTTTTCCTCCTATAATGAGGGTCTTGTAGAGGTAGTACCAGGCATTGCCAGGTCATGGATATCCAGGCCATTTTGTGTCTGCAAGAGTACACTGCAAGGAACCTTGCCCACCATTGTTATTTTTAAGTAGCATCAAGGTGGCACCATGGTTAAGAGCATGTCTGGAGAGAGCTTAGTGGCTAAGGCACTCTCAAATAAGTTAATTAAATATTTAGAATAAAAATAAATAAAAAAAGAGCGTGCCTGGCTCTAAATTCTGCAACTATCACTTCCATTTGAGTTGAGTAAGTCACTAAACCTCTCTGGGCCTCAGCTTCCTCAAATATAAAGTTGGAGAACATAAATATCTAGTTTATTAAACTTTTATTTATTTTTTGTTTTCTTTTTTAAATTTTTATTTATTTGACAGAGAAAGAGGGGGAGACAGAGGGAAGAGAGAGAGAGAATGGGAGTGCCAGGGCCTCCAAGACACTGCAAACAAACTCCAGACGCATGCGCCCCCTTGTGCATCTGGCTAACGTGGGTCCTGGGGAATAGAACCTGGGTCCTTTGGCTTTGCAGGCAAACGCCTTAACTGCTAACCCATCCCTCCAGCCCTATTTTTTGGTTTTTCAAGGTAGGCTTTCACTCTAGTCCAGGCTGACCTGGAATTCACTATGTAGTCTCAGGATGGCCTCGAACTCATGGTGATCCTTCTTTCTACCTCTGCCTCCTGAGTGATGGGATTAAAGGCGTGTGCCACCATGTCCAGCTTCTAAAAACATTATTTGTTTGAGAGAGACAGAGAGAAAGAAGCAGAGAGGGGGAGAGTATGGGCGCACCAGGGCTTCCTACCACTGTCAATGAACTCCATATATATGTACCCCTTTGTGCATCTGGCTTTATGTGGGAACTGGGGAATAGAATCCAGGCTGACAGGCTTTGCAAGCAAGGGCCTTTAATTGCTGAGCCACCTCTCTAGCTCCAGGAACATCTACTACTATGCTAGATTACTATGAAGTTTAAAGCACAGAGCAGTGTGGACTAGAATAATCATCACTAGCACTGAGCTAACCCTCAATCCCAACACTCCTGATTGCCACTGACTCATACCTGTAGGGGTGAATACTTTAAGTCTCACTGGGGATAATGTAGTTGTCAGTCTGCTATGCTAAACCAAATGTCACCTTCTCCACAGTTTCTACCAAAGTACCAAGTCTTTTCTATGGAGCAAGTAAAAGTGACAGATTTGAAGGCTAGCTTAGAGCTGCCTATTATCTGTTCCCATGGCTGCAATGACTTGTTTGGTTTGTATTTATTTGCCAACAAACTAGAAGTTTCAAGACAACCAGGAATCATTTCTACTTGACTAGTGCTCTATTTCCAGCGCAGAGGAGGACTCACCACTTTTTTTCTGAGAGAACAAACCATGAGCTTTTCCAGACTACTATTCCTCTGCTTGGTTTTATAAGACACAAGACTTGATATGTAGGTTGGCCTCTTTGTTAAGTCCTCTTAATTACTAGTGTGTGTATTCTAATATTCCTTCCCCTTCTTCCATGAAACCCCCTAGCACCAGGGATCAAATCAGGGCCTTGTGCATGCTTGGCAAGCAATCTTAACAATGAGCATTATACCTAGCCTACCACTGTGGTCTCTTAAATCTTAGTGGTAACTCAGACCTACAACCCCAGTACTCAGGAGGCTGAGATAGGAGGATCATCCTGAGTTTGAGGCCAGTCTGGGCTAAAGAGTGAGTTCCATGTCAGTTTGAGCCACAGTGAGACCCTTGCTAAAAGAAAAAAAAAAAAAAAAACCCTCAGTAAACTTTCTGAATGCGATGTGAGCAGTAGGATGGTCACAGCACCATGAGGTGTGGATGACACTTCCTTCACTATAAATGATGAAAGCTATCTTCAGTAGCTAAGGTATCACTTCACTTTTTTTTTTCTTTGAGGTAGGGTTTCACTCTAGCTCAGGCTGACCTGGAATTTACTATGTAGTCTCAGGGTGGCCTTGAACTCACGGTGATCCTCCTATCTCTGCCTCCTGAGTGTTGGAATTAAAGGTGTGCACCACCATGCCCGGCTTCACTTCACTTTTAAGACTGATCTATTAAAATTCTAGACTACTGGGGATGGAAAGGTTTCTTAGTGGGTAAAGGTACTTGCATGCAAATCCTGACAGCCCAGGTTCAATTCCCCAGTATCCACATAAAGCCAGATGCACACAATGGTACATGTATTACATGTATCTGTAGTTCATTTGTAGTGGCATGAGGCCCTGGTGTGCCTACCCTCCTTTTCTCTCTCAAGTAAATAAATAAATATTTAAAAAATTCTAGGGCCGGGCGTGGTGGCACATGCCTTTAATCGCAGCACTTCGGAGGCAGAGGAGGATCGCAGTGAGTCTGAGGCTACCTTGAGACTACATAGTGAATTCCAGATCAACCTGGACTACAGTGAGACCCTAACTCAAAAAACAAAACAAAACAAAAAAAACAAAAGAAAAAAAGAAAAAAAAATTCTAGGGCTAGAGAGATGGCTTAGTGCTTAAGGCATTTGGCCTGTGAAGCCTAAGGACCCATGTTTGACTCTCAAGATCCCACATAAGCCAGACGCAAAATGGTGAGGGTAGCGCAAGGCCGCACATGCCCACTAGGTGGTGGTGCAAGTGCCTGGAGTTTGATTACAGTAGCTGAGGCCCTGGAGTGTCAATTCTCTCTCTCTTTCCCTACTTCGCTTAAGAAAAAAATTGTAGACTCTACCATGTGATAAGCTTCCAAGCTGAGTTTGCCTCCAACCTCTCCTTTCCCCCACTCCCTGATTTGATACAGAATTTCAGGTATCCTAGGCCAAAGGCTGTCCTTCAACTCCTAATGCTCCTGCCTCTATTTCCCAAGTTCACACAATGGCTGTAAATGGGGATGAATACTCTCATCCAGGATGTGGGTAAGCCCAGTACTCAACCCAGCACACACATACTGTGCTTGGAGACCACCTACCTGCCAGAGTAAGAAGTCACTGAGCCGCACTTCTCCAGAGGTCCGTATCAGGACGTCAGGATTGGGAGAGTGGTTGCTGTAGAGGCACTTATCGAGCAGAGACTCGGAGACATCACTAAGGTGAGCAGGAGACAGAAACACATGTCTCTTTTTGCAGTACTCTCTTGTTGAACTTTCATGCATCGGCTTCCCAATTTATAGGCCACCATCAAACATACTTGCCAGTACATCCACAGCTCCACAATTAATTTTGAATCTACATACAGTATTTCTTTTTGTTAAAATTTTTATATTTGACAGAGAAAGGGGAAGAGAGAAAGAGAGACAGAAAGAGAAAGAGAATATGAATGGGCGTGCCAGGACCTCCAGCCACTGCAAAGAACTCCAAATGTGTGCACCCCCTTGTGCATCTGGCTAATGTGGGTCCTGGAGAATCAAACCTGGGTCCTTAACCACTAAGTCATCCCTCCAGCCCCATACAGTATTTCTTTTAGTAGGGGTGGGAGGACTGGGAATTGAACCCAGAGCCTTGTACATGCTAAGCAAATGGTACACCACTATGTTACTTCCTCAGCCCTACACGCCATAACTGTAGCCTCATTTTTCCCCCCCAAGGCAGGGTCTCACTCTAGCTCAGGCTGTCCTGGAGTTCAAGTCCTAGGATGGCCTTGAATTCACAGTGATACTACTACCTCTGCCTCTGGGATTAAAGGCGTGTGCCACCATGTCTGGCTTAAAAAAAACAAAAAAACTTATTTATTTATAAGAGAGAGAGAGAGAGAATATGAGCATGCCAGGGTCTCCAGTTGCTGTAAACAAACTCCAAATGCATGTGGCACCTTGCGTACCTGGCTTATGTGGGTACTAAGGATTTGAACCAGGGTCTTTAGACTTCAGAGACAAACACCTTAACTGCTAAGCCATCTCTCCAGCAATTCTTTTTTTTTTTTTTTTTTTTTTTTTGGTTTTTTGAGGTAGGGTCTCACTCTGGCCCAGGCTGACCTGGAATTCACTATGGAGTCTCAGGGTGGCCTTGAACTCACAGCGATCCTCCTACCTCTGCCTCCCAAGTGCTGGGATTAAAGGCATGCACCACCACGCCCGGCCAGCTCTTCATTTTTATATGAGGAAACTGAGGCTCAAAGACAAACAATTTGCCAAAAACTCATTTAGCTGCAAGAATATAACCAACTGCACCACTAGGATTTGTGTTGCTCTTTACTTAAAGCATTTTGTTCTTAAAAAAGCAGCCACTGGTACCCAGTACCATAAAACAAACAACCCTAAAACAACAAAACTATAACAACAAGAAATAAAGCCGGGTTGGAGAGATGGCTAAGAAGCTAAATGTGCTTACTGATAAAGCCAAAACAACCCATGTTCAACTCTCCAGCACCCACATAAAGCTGGACAAACAAGGTGGCACATGCTTCTGGAATTTGTTTAGAGTCCCTGGCCCATCCATTCATTCTCTCTCTCTCAAATAACTAAATAAAATATTTAAGAAAATAAAACTGGGTCTGAGGAGATGGTTCAGCAGTTAAGAGACACTTGCTTACTTGCCTGCAAAGTCTATTCGGCTGGGTTTGATTTCTCAGCACCTAGCATAAACCCATATGCAAAGTGGTACATGCATGGCACATGTACACCCATATACACAAATAAATAAAAATAAACTTAAAAAGAGATAAATATAAATATACTGATTTGGAAAGATGTTCAAGATCTAATGTTACATGAAAAAGCAAGTTTCAGAGTGGGGTGTGGTGGTGAACACCTTAAGTCCCAGCACTTGGGAGGCAGAGGTAGGAGGATCACTGGGAATTCAAGGCCTGCCTGGAACTAGAGTAAGTTGCAGGTCAGCCTGGGTTAGAGTGGGACCCTACCTTGCAAAATACAAAAAAAAAAAAAGAGAGAGAGAGTAAGTTTTAGAAAACAGAGTGTCAAAAATATATACACATAACCATACAGTCACTCAAACACGTGCACAGGCGAGATGAATGTAATAACCACACACTGTGGAAACCACTAATGTACATATATGTGTACATAAAGACCAAAGGTAAGAAGCCTCACGTCATACTAACAGTGGCTTGGAAGAAGGAAGGAAGGAGAGACGCCTTACTTTGTGAACTTCTGTTATTTGCAGTGTTCAAATTAATTAAGAAGGGGCTGGAAAAGATGGCTCAGTGGTTTAGACACTTGGCTGCTGAGCCTGAGAACCCGGGTTCTATTCCCCAGTACTCACATAACTCCAGATGAATAAGGTGGCAAATACATCTGGAGTTCATTTGCAGCAGCTAGAGGCCCTGGTGTAATCAATTTCCCTTCTTTTTTTTTTTCTTAAATTTTACTTTTACTTTATTTATTTGAAAGAAAGACAGAGAGAGAGAGAGAGAGAGAGAGAGAGGGGGAGAGAGAGAGAGAGGGAGAGAGGGAGAGAGAGGGAGAGATTGGGTGTGCCAGGGCCTCCAGCCACTTATAAACGAACTCCAGATGCACGCAACACCTTGTGCATCTGGCTTACATGGGTACTGGGGAATCAAACCTGGGTCCTTATGCTTTGCAGACACGCGCCTTAACCACTAAGCCATCTCTCCAGCCTCATTCTCTCTCCATCTGCCTATTTTTCTCTCTCAAATAAAAAATTAAATTAAGAACATTTTCCCAAACTTTAAGTCATAGTCCCTAAGACACTATAAAAAAATAAAACCTTGTCAGGCGTAGTGGTGCATACCTTTAATCCCAGCACTTGGAGGCAGAGGTAGGAGGATAGAATACACAGTGAATTCCAGGTCACCCTGGGCTAGAGGGAGACCCTACCTCAACAAACAAACAAACTAACCCAGTGCAGGGCATAGTGGCACACTCCTTTAATCCTAGTACCAGGGAAGAAGGCCGGCCAAGAAGTCAAGGCCAGCCTGAGACTACAGAGAGCATTCCAGGTTAGTCTAGACTAGAATGAGACCTTAAGTTGGGGGGGGGGCACTTCACATTACTTAGAAATTTATATGTATCTATGTATCTATGTATGCATGCATGCTAGAGAATGAACTGAAGGCCTTGCACTTGCAAAGCACAGATGATACCACTAAGTAGAACGCTATACTTCCAACCCCCCCAAATTTGTAAAGAACAAGAAAAGGATCACTCCTTTTATGCTGGGTAAGAGCCAGTTTAACAAAGACAAAGATGATCAGAGAGAAGATAGAACTGGGGTGGGGAGATACCTCAGCAGTTAAAGGCTCTTGCTTGCAAAGCCTGATGGCCCGGGCTTCAGTTCCCCATAGCCATGTAAAGCCAGACCACACGAGTCTGGATTCTCTGGCAGTGGAAAGAAGCCCTGGAATGCCCTGACTCACTGCTCTTTGTCTCAGTTTCTCTTTCTCAAATAAATAAATAAATTTTACAAAAGTCAAGCTCAATGATTTCATTATGGCATTATTTATAATAGTGAGAAATTAGAAACAGACTACATATAGAACAAATACAAAGACATTTAAATAAGTTTAAGTAAGATACATCTGACAATAAAAATGATCCAAAAAGGTGTTGTTTTTTTTTTTGTAATTTTGAGGTAGGGTCTCCTTCTACCCAGGCTGACCTGGAATTCACTATGTCATCTCAGGCTGGCCTCAAACTCACTGCGATCCTTCTACCTTTGCCTCCTGAGTTCTGGGATTAAAGGTGTGCGGCACCACACCTGGTAATCCAAAGGATTATTAAAAGCATAGGATGCGGAAAAAGTTTTCTTTAAAAAATGTTATTTGTTTGTTTATTGGAGAGAGACACAGAGAGAGAGAGAGAGAGAGAGAGAGAACGGGCATACCAGGGCCTCTAGCCACTGCAAACGAACTTCAGATGCATGTGCCACCTTGTACATCTGGTTTATGTAGGTCCTGGGGAATTAAACCTGGGTCCTTCGGCTTTGCAGGCAAGCACATTAATAGGAAAGCCATCTCTCCAGCCCAAAAGATTTTTTTTTAATTTAAAATTCTTTTTACTTGTGTGTTGTGTGTCAGAAGTTTTCCTATTATAATATTGTTTTTAAAAGCAAAACTCATGATTTCCCCTGTAACTGTAAAGTTGTTTGTATGACTTTGGAGGCAGATGCATCTGGAGTTCCTTTGCAGTGGCTAGAGGCCCTGGCACACCCATTCTCTCTCTCTCTAAAAAAAAAAAAATCCTTTAATCCCAGCACTCGGGAGGCAGAGGAATGAGGATCGCCGTGAGTTCGAGGCCACCCTGAGACTCCATAGTGAATTCCAGGTCAGCCTGGGCTAGAGTTAGACCCTACCTCAAAAAAAACCCCCCACAAAAACCAAAAAACAACAACAAAAAACAAAACAAAACAGTACTTAGGGTTGGAGAGATGGCTCAGTGGTTAAGGTGCTTGCCCACAAAGCCAAAGGAACCAGGTTCGATTCCCCAGGACCCATGTAAGCCAGATACACAAGGCAGCACATTGGCTACAGGCCCTGACATGCCCATTCTCCTCTTTCTCCTCTCATTCTCTCTGTATCTGCCTCCTCTCTCTCTCTCTCAAATAAAAAAATAAAGCATTTTTTAATGAAATTTGCAGAAAAATGGATGGATCTGGAAACGATTATACTAAGTGAGGTAACCCAGACCCAGAAACTCAAACGTCACATGTTCTCTCTCATATGTGGATCCTAGCTATACATGATTAGACTTCTATTTATTTATTTTATTATTATTATTTTTGTTTTGTTGAGGTAGGGTCTCAGTCTACCTCAGGCTGACCTGGAATTCACTCTGTAGTCTCAGGGTGGCCTTGAACTCTCAGCGATTCCTCCTACCTCTGCCTCCAGAGTGCTGGGATTAAAGGCGTGTGCCACCACGCCCAGCTTTGATTGGACTTCTATATGAGTAGGAATAAAACTCAGTAGCAGAGGCCAGTAAGCTAGAAAGGATATAAAGGGGGGGGGGGGACTTAATAGGATGGTATTGTATATATGTAAGTAGAAGAACAGGCTAAGTGAGGTCCGGGGATAGAGACTGAGTAAAGGAAAGGTAGTGGAAGGGCTAATCAAAATCCAAGACGATATAAATAAGTCATATGGAAACTTACTTTTTTGGACAATGGAACGCTCAGATGACATAGATTGTTACTAGAAAATTTTCAGTGCCAAGGATGGATACCTTCCAGTGAGCTGTTGGCCATTGAGGCCCTTGGTTTCCCACCAGGAATAGATGGTAAGACCCTATTGCTAAAGACTCCACATACTTGGGCTGCAAGGTCACTGAGAAATCCTGTTGGAGCTGAGCTGAAAGCCTCCTCCATGTAGACCAGCTGACAGAAAGCTAGAAAAAAGCTACACTGCATGTAGTTCAGTGGGAGAGAGAGAAATCAACAGTGAAGATATACTGGACACTGCAAGCCTTATATTTGGTCAGCTAAGCCAAATGAGCCAATAGGTACAATAGTGGAACGTCTGTTATGGGGAAAACCAACCACCCTCTAATTTGACTGGAGGCCCGCTCTATGGGAGGGAATACATCCCTGACAGGCATGTGCCTTAACTCTCCAGCCCTTAAAAAAAATTTTCGGGCTGGAGAGATGGCTTAGCGGTTAAGTGCTTGCTGTGAAGCCTAAGGACACTGGTTCGAGGCTTCATTACCTAGGACCCATGTTAGCCAGATGCACAAGGGGGCACACGTGTCTGGAGTTTGTTTTGAGTGGCTGGAGGCCCTGGCGTGCCCATTTTCTCTCTCTCTCTCTCTCTCTCTCTCTCTCTCTCTGCCTGTCATTCTCAAATAAACAAAAATAAATAACAAAAAAAATTTCATCAAGCTCAGTGGTTAAAGGGCTTGCCTGAAAAACCTAAGGACGTGAGTTCAATTCCCCAGTACCCACATAAGTGGCTCATCCATGTGGAATTCATTTGCAGCATCTGGAGGCCCTGGCGCACCCATTATCATCCTCCCTCCCTCTCTGCTTGCAAATAAAGAAAATATTTTTTAAAAATTCATCAAAACAACAACAAAAAACAAACATTAAAAAAAAAAATAAAAAACCAAGCCGGGAATGGTGGCACACACCTTTAATCCCAGCCCTGGGGAGGCAGATGTGGGAGCATCACCATGAGTTCGAGGCCACTCTGAGACTATATAGTGAATTCCAGGTCAGTCTGGACGAGTGAAACCCTATCTCGAAAAACAAAACAACAAAGAAATCTAAATCAAGTTTGTGACTATAACAGGAGAAGCCTAAAAGACATACAGCTCCAACAGAGAATGAAAACTCATTCTTAAAAAAAAAAAAATTAAAAATTCTTTAAAAAATTCTTTAAAAAATACAAAGAAGGGCTGGAGAATTGGCTTAGCAGTTAAGGCGCTTGCCTGCAGAGCCAAAGGACCTTGGTTTGATTCCCCAGTATCCACATAAACCAGATGTACAAGGTGGCACATGCATCTGTAGTTCGTTTTCAGTGGCTGGAGACCCTCACGTTCTTGCTCTCATGTTCTCTCTCTCCCCATCTTTCTCTCAAATAAATAAATAAAAATAAAACTATAAAAAAAGTTAAAAAAATACAAACAAGCCGGGCATGGTGGTGCACACCTTTAATCCCAGCACTTGAGAGGCAGAAGTAAGAGGATCCATGAGTTTGAGGCCATCCTGAGACTACACAGTGAATTCCAGGTCAGCCTGGGCTAGAGTGAAACTCTACCTCAAAAAAACAAAACAAGGGCTGGAGAGATGGCTTAGCGGTTAAGCGCTTGCCTGTGAAGTCCAAGGACCCTGGTTTGAGGCTCAATTCCCCAGGACCCACGTTAACCAGATGCACAAGGGGGCGCACGTGTCTGGAGTTTGTTTGCAGTGGCTGGAGGCCCTGGCGCGCCCATTCTCGCTCTCTCTCTGTGTCTCTTCTCTCTCTGTCACTGTCAAATAAATAAATAAAAATAAACAAAATAAACAAAAAAATTTAAAACAAAAAACAAAACAAACAAACAAAAAACAGCACAAGGAGGGTGTCATTTCTTAGTGAATGGACTGGGCTTCACACCTATTTTTCTTTCTTAGAGGTTTCTTCAGTGATAAACTCAGGCAAACTCTGAAAGCTGACTATAGTAGGATAATAGTTTGGCCCTTAAGTCTTTTCATGCGCACCCCCCACTGGACTTGTGGTCAAGTACATGGTATAGTAGGGACACGACTCTTATCCCCATTAGTTAAAGGAGACAAACCCTGGGGTACCTGGGATCCAGCAGGCCTTGCTCTACTCCCCACGCCATCTCTTTCACAGCACTGGTGATCTCATGACGGGATGTGTAGGCAAAGCAGACATTCAGGAAACACCTGAGGATGGCAGAACAGAATCATTCACCAAAAGGGGATAAGGACCCATGCTACAGCCCGATTACGGAGTGGCTCTTTCTTGAAAGGACACATGTGCCAAATGTTAGCTATGTCTAATTTTCAAAGCTGAGATTAGGAGTTGTTCTGTGATTTTCATGAATAACCATGTTATTTATTTTATAGCACAAATACTAAATGGCCCTTATTGTCATGGTAACACTCTCTCCTAGTGCTAACCAGCTTAGAGGGGATAAAAGTCCACTGTGATGTCAGCACAAGCAAAGGATAAGAGGAGCTGATCTGATGCAAAACAAACTCACTGCTAAAGTGTATTGTATCCCAAAGCCACACACAATGTTTCTTTTTTCTTTATTTTTTTCGAGGTAGGGTCTCACTCTGGCCCAGTCTGACCTGGAATTAACTATGTAGTCTCAGGGTGGCCTCAAACTCATGGCAATCCCCCTACCTCTGCCTCCCAAGTGCTGGGATTAAAGGCGTGCACCACCACGCCGGGCTCTGGGTTTGGATTATTGATCTGCACTCCCCTCTCTATCTGCCCATAGTCTAAATATGTGGTCTCTCTCTCTCTCTCTTTTTTTTTTTTGTTTTTTTTTTGGTTTTTCGAGGTAGGGTCTTGCTCTAGTCCAGGCTGACCTGGAATTCACTATGTGGTCTCAGGGTGGCCTCGAAGTCACAGCAAACCTCCTACCTCTGCTTCCCAAGTGCTGGGATTAAAGGCGTGCATCACCACACCCAGCCGAAGATCTTTAGAGACAATGATCAGAAAGGCTGTATTTCCATCCTAGCCAGCTCTTGTCAAATTAAAGAGAGAGAGAGAGAGAGAGAGAGAGTGTGTGTGTGTGTGTGTGTGTACGCACACGCATGTACACTTAGGGGTACAGTAGACAGATGATGAGGAAGTATGTTTACATGTGAGTATGTATACATAATATGGCAATGCATCTATGCTGTCCATCTCTACAGATGGAACAGGAAGTCTCCACACATCCCAAACTCTACTCTCAATGCACTTTATATCAAATTCAGAGAAGAAAGCTTCCAGATGTCCCTAAAACCAGCAGGTCCTTGAGGGGCAATCTGAGGACTTACTTGTTGTAGTTTTTCGTGGTCTGCATAGCTTGTGCAATCGCCTTCTGCAGGTCTAAGGGCAACAAATGCAGATCACCCAAGACACGAATACATACTCCATATTTCTGCAACTTCTCCCTAACGGGGTAACAAGGAGACAACACTGTGACAAAGCACCTGCTGAGCAGGAGATGGCAATGTACTTAGACAAGAAGCAACTACCAGCTCTGAGTGCTGTCCTGCGTCAGGCACTGGCCCATGTGAATTATCTCGATGCAACACTCAACTCTCCGACAGGACTTTAATACAGCAGAACTGAGGCTCAGAAAGGATAGACTGTCCAAATTCACACAGTTATCATGTACCTTGTCTAGACTGAACCCCAGGTCTATCTGCTATGAGAACATAAACCACACATGCCACTTCAAATGTCCTTGTTAGAGAGCTGCATTATACCTATTCTGTGACATGTCTATCCTATTCTGACATGGGAATAAGCTGCTCCAAGTCAGGAAATGTAATACTGGTTATTTTGTTATTATGTGGTGAAACAGAATGATAATAGTGACAACATCGCTAACACATTTCTAGGTGCCAGATGGTGGTCTAAGTGTTTCATTACCAACACATTGCCTCCTTGCAACGTTCTGTGAAGTATATGCCCTAATTATTCCATGTTTACAGATGAGGAAACTGAGGCATAGGGAGGCTACAGAGAATTTGTTCAAACAGCTTGTGAATGGATAGCCAAGAGACTAGGTTCCCAGCCTGGCTCTGTAACTAATTTGCTGTGGCCACAGGCAAGCGTTTCTCCTTACAGGGTTTTTCTCAATTGATGAAACTCAAGTAGACTATAGTTTTCAAACTTTCTTTTAGTCCAATAGTGAGGGCTGGAGAGATGGCTTAGTGGTTAAGCGCTTGCCTGTGAAGCCTAAGGACCCTAGTTTGAGGCTCGATTCCCCAGGACCCACGTTAGCCAGATGCACAAGGGGGTGCACGCATCTGGAGTTCGTTTGCAGTGGCTGGAGGCCCTGGTACGCCCATTCTCTCTCTCTCTCTGTCGTTCTCAAATAAATAAAAAATAAAAAAAAAATTAAATCAATCCTATATAGGAGGACAGAACACAAAATATACAAAACCAAATGATCATCCTAGACTCCTTATCACTAGACCATTTCTCAGTACTCTGGGCTTAGGTGGCACATTGTTAGAAAACACCTGTGGTTTCTTCTTGCTCTAGCCAGGACCTATCAAATGAAGACTAATTGGAGCAACCTCAGTACAACCTCTGCTGTCATGCGCACTGACTTTGAAGCAGTTATAAGAATACCTCCTGTCTGCCGGCACACACAGTAGAGGCAGGAGGAGCAATTTCAAGGTCAGCCTCTAACATGCTCACGGCTACACTGTCTCAAAACACCAAAAGACTGTCTCCTGACTCCTGGTGCATAGCGCAATAGACAACAGCCCTAGAGACCCAGGACTGCACAATGGCTCTACCTGTCTGATAGCTGTGTGATCCAGAATATATCTTCCACTCTGAAATCAGATGTAATATCACCTTCCTTATGGGATAATGAGAATACTTGTCATACCACATAGGATTTGCCCCTAAACCGCCATCCCCAGCCTCTTGGTATGAGCCACAATGTGTGTGGGTAGTAGTCAAGGATCTCACCATCCTAAAACAGACAAGAGGGGAAGGTTGACTCCTCCCACAACCCTGACCCACAGAGGGACATAAAAGAAAAAACTGAGGATTTCTGGGTAAGACAGAGGTATAGTAGCCAAGTCAAAGGAGCCTAGGGAGAGAAATAAGCAGAAAAACATCAAACTACACTCTTCTACTGAAAAGTGAAGGTGTATAAGTTATTATCAACCACAGCAGAGAAGCAGAAGAGACTCAGATAGTCTAGAAAGGAGAAAACTGGCCAGCATCAAGCTGAGGACCTGGTGGCCCGATCTGCCCACCTGGCGCAGAACTACAGGAGCAGAAACCAGGTGAAGAGATTTCCCACTCACTTCAGCCTCCTCGCAAAGTCAAAAACCTGAAGGGGAGACAGCAGGGACCAGCGGAGCAGCTGCTGAAGGAGAACACAAACGGGACCAGCGGAGCAGCTGCTGAAGGAGAACACAAACGGGACCAGCGGAGCAGCTGCTGAAGGAGAACACAAACGGGACCAGCGGAGCAGCTCCGGCACAACTCCAGCCATCCTGTCAGCCTCCCATCCCCCAGCTGCCAATGCCGCAAACCTCCAGAGAACTCATTCACCCCCGGCCACATGGCATCCAGCACAGCCGATCAGAACACCAGATCCACAGCGCAACAGAGAGGGATAGAGGTGGGCACTCAGCATTGGTGAGACTGGAAGCCATCCCAAAAGGTAACAGGGCCTGTTTACACAAAGCCAGGTACATAGACCTGCACTGGAAGTGCTAATCTCTCTTGCCATGTCAGGGCAGGTTATGTGTTACAGTTGACTGATATATTCTTGGTTGATTTTACCATTCTCAAATAAACTGTATTTTGGTGTTGACTACTGTTGCCTTTGACTTTTCCTGATTTATAGGGCCTTTGTCTTTTTCTCTGTCATTATTGGGGGCAGGGCCTGACTCAGCCCCAGGCTGACCTGGAACCCATTTCAGAACAGAAATCTCAACCTCCCAGTTGATAGGATTATGGGTGTGGGACAACACACACCCTTGGGGACTCTGGCTTTATTAGATTATCTGTTTGTTTTAATCCCCACTCTTGCATATATACTCTGTGCTGGTTTTGATTGAATGTGTATACTGCTCAGTTGAATTTTAGAATTTGCCAGTAATTTGCTCTACCCAGTCTACTAGAAAACTGGAATAGTAGGCAAACCCAACACCTAGGGTTACTTCTGCTGTTTCTCTTGGAGTGTAAGAGCTACAGCTGGTACTTTAAACTCCTACACTGTAGATACATAAAGTTGGATTTACATGGCTAAGAACACTGCAGATAATCAGAAAACCCAAGCATCAAATTAACTCAAGATGCTGGGCTACAGAGATGGCTTAGCAGTTAAGGCGCTTGCCTGCGAAGCCTAAGGACCCATATTTCACTCTCCAGATACCACATAAGCCAGACGCACAAAGGTGAGGCAAGGGCAAGGTCACACAGTCCACTAAGTGGTATAAGCATCTGGAGTTCATGGGCAGTGGCTGAGGCCATGGTACGCCATTTCTCTCTCTCTCCCTAAAATAAAACTGTTAAGGCGCTTGCCTGAAAAGCCAAAGGAGCCAGGTTTAATTCCCCAGGACCCACATAAGCCAGATGCACAAGGTGGAACATACATCTGGAGTTTGTTTGCAGTGGTTAGATGTCCTAGTGTGCCCATTCTCTCTCTAGCTTGCTCTCAAATAAATCAATAAAAATAAAATATTTAGAGCCAGCCTGGTGGCACATGCCTTTAATCCCAGCACTCCGAAGGCAGAGGTAGGAGGATCGCTGTGAGTTGAGGCCAGCCTGAGACTGCATAGTTAATTCCAGGTCAGCCTGGACCAGAATGAGCCCCTACCTTGAAAAAAAATTAATAGTAATAAAATAAAAATAAAAACTAAAATATTCTGGCTGGCCTGTCTTGGCTGATGTGCTTACTGAATGTTCATTGGAACCCAAGAAAAAGTCAAAAAGAATAGTTCCCTGGGCATTCCTACACCTGGATACAGCTTGCCTTGCTGTCTTAGATCTCTTGGATCTTTAGTGTTTGCCTTAATTTATTAAAATTTTTTTACTAACCCTTAAACATTAAAGTTGTGATGTAAGAATAAATCAGGCAATATACAATAAAGGACAGTTTTGATATCAGGAAAAATAAATAAGCAAAATAAAATATTAAAAATAAAATAGGGCTGGAGAGATGGCTAAGCAGTTAAGTCACATGCCTGTGAAGCCTGAGGACCCAGGTTTGATTCTCCAGGTCCCACATAAGCCATATGCACATGGTGGTGGCATGCATCTGTAGTTCATTTGCAGTGGAGGCCCTGGCATTCCCATTCTCACTCATACTCTCTCTCTCTCTCTCTCTCTCTCTCTATAATAATAAATAAATAAATAAATAAATAAATAGAGCTGGGTGTGGTGGCACACACGTTTAATCCCAGCACTTGAAAGGCAGAGGTAGGAGGATCACCAAGAGTTCAAGGTCACCCTGAGACTACAGTTAATTCCAGGTCAGCCTGAGCTACAGTGAGACCCTACCTCGAAAGCAACAACAACAAAATAATAATAATTATAAATAGATCCTAAAAAATAAAGTAAACGGAAGATGCAAAAATCTCTACAATATAAGAAACACACACAAAAAAAATCAAGACAATACAGCCCTACCAAAAATTGTAAATCCATCAGAAATGACCTCCAGTGTGGTTGCAGAAATGGCTTAGCGGTTAAGGCACTTGCCTACAAAGCCAAAGGACCCAAGTGTGATTCCCCAGGACCCATGTAAGACAGATGCACAAGGTGGCGCATTCGTCTGGAGTTTGTTTGCAGAGGCTAGCGGCCCCAGCACACTCATTCATTCTCTTTCTCACTTTGAAATGAATAAATAAAATAAATAAATAAATAAAAAAGAATAGACCTTCAGTGAGTGTTTTAGATGAATTGCCTAACAAAGATTAAAAAAAAAAAAAAAAAGATTAAACCTGCCAGGCGTGGTGGCATATGCCAGCACTCAGGAGGATCAGCAGAGGTAGGAGGATTGCCGTGAGTTCAAGGCCACCCTGAGACTTCCTATTGAATTCCAGATCAGCCTGGGCTACAGCGAGACCCTACCTTGAAAAACAAATTAAAAATAAATAAATAAATAACTGAAACAGGATCATTCTATTTGTTGCCTCCAAGAAATTCACCTTTCCAAACAAGACAGACACTGTCTTAGGGCGAAAGGTTGGAAAATGGTATTTTAAGCAAATGGGCCTAGAAAACAAGCAGATGTCACTATCCTAATATCTGACAGGGAAGACTTCAAACTAATATTAGTTAGGAAAGATAAAGAAGGCCACTCTATTTTGATTAAAGGAACACTCTTAACAGGAGGACATTACAATCCTAAACATATATGCACCTAACATGGGGAGCTCCCAATTTCATCAAACACTTCGAATTATGGTCACAGATAATACCAAACACATTGGTACTGGGTGACTTCAACACCCCACCCTCATCAATTAACAGGTCATCTTGGCAAAAAATAAACAAGAGAAGCACCTGGATTAAATGAGGTCATAGGGCAAATGGACCTAACAGATATATACAGGACATTTCATCCAAATGCTGCAGAATACACATTCCTTTCAGCAGCACATGGAACATTCTCAAAAATAGATGATATATTAGGACACATAGCAAACCTTAGCAAATACAAGATAACTGAAATAATTCCTTGCACTCTATCTGATCATAATAGGATTAAACTACTAATCCACAGCAAAAAAAAAAAAAAAAATCCATAGATGATATATGAAATCATGGAAACTAAACAATACACTACTAAATAATGAATGGGTCAATGAAGAAATCAAGAAGAAAATCAAAAAATTCATGGACTTGGCTGGGTATAGTGAAGCATGCCTTTAATCCAGCTCTCGTGAAGCAGAGGTAGGAGGATTGCTGTGAGTTCAAGGCCACCTTGAGACTACATAGTAAATTTCAGGTCAGCCTGGGCTAGAGTGAAACCCTATCTTGAAAAACAAAACAAAACAACAACAAAAAAAATCATACACTCAAATGATACTGAGAACATAACATACCAAAACCTTTGGGACACAATAAAGACAGTCCTAAGAGGAAAAGTTATAGCTCTAAGTGTCTATATTAAAAAATTAGAAAGGTTGCAAGTAAACAACTTAAGGCCACCTTGCGACTTCACAGTGAATTCCAGGTCAGCCTGGACTAGAATGAAACCCTACCTCAAAATACCAAAAAAATAAAAATAAAAAAAAAAAAAGAGAGAGAGAGAGAAGAGAAGAGAAGAGACACAAATTAATAAAATTAGAGATGTAAAAAGACACCATTACAATAGATACCAAAGAAATGTAGAAAATCGTAAGGACATAGGCCCAGATGGATTCACTGGTGAATTTTACCAAACCTTCATGGAATAAGTAACACCAATGCTTCTCAAACTTTTCCATAAAATAGAAACAGAAGGAGTATGACTGAACTGCTATGAAGCCAGCATCAACCTATACCAAAACCAAAGACAGAAAAAAAGAAAATTACAGACCAATCATGAACATAGATGTAAAATTTTTCAACAAAATATTGGCAAACAGAATACAAAAATATATCAGAAAGATCATTCGCACTGACCAAGTAGGCTTTAACCCAGAGATGCAGGGATGGTTCAACATATGCAAATCGATAAATGTAATACATTATATAAATGGATTGAAGGACAAAAATCACATGATCATCTCAATAGATACAGAAAAGGCATTTGACAAAATCAAACAACTCTTCATGTTTTGTAAAAGTCCTAGAGAAACCTGAAATAGAAGGAACATATCTCAACATAATAAAGACTGTTTATGACAAACCTGCAGCCAACACAATACTAAATGTAGAAAAACTTGAAGCTTTTCCACTAAATTCAGGAACAAGACAAGGGTGTCCACTGTCCCCACTTTTTTTTTTTTGTTTTTTGTTTTTTTGTTTTTCAAGGTAGGGTCTCACTCTAGTCCAGGCTGACCTGGAATTCACTATGGAGTCTCAGGGTGGCCTTGAACTCATGGCAATCCTCCTACCTCTGCTTCCCGAGTGGTGGGATTAAAGGCGTGCACCACCACGTCTGGTTAATCCCCACTTTTTTGTTATTGTTTGTGTTTTGGTCTTTCGAGGTAGGGTCTCACTCTAGTTCAGGCTGACCTAGAATCCACTATGTAGTCTCAGGGTGGCCTCGAATTCATGGTGATTCTCCTACCTCTGCCTCCCAAGTGTTGGAATTAAAGGCGTGTCCCCCCCCCACGTCTGGCTAACCCCCAATTTTATTTAATATACTACTAGAAGTCTTGGCTATATATAAGACAAGATACATTCACAAAAGGGATACAAATTGGAAAGGAAGTGATCAAATTGTCCTTATTTGTAGATGATATGACTATACAAAAAGGACCCTAAAGACTCTACCAGCAAACTGTTAGATCTGATAAACACTTTCAGCAATGTAGCAGGATACAAAATAAACACACAGAAATCAGTGGACTACCTATATACTAACAACAAACATGCGAAGTATAAGATCAGGGAATCTCTCCCATTCACAACTGCCTCAAAAAAAAATAAAATAAAATAAAATAACTTGGAATAAACCTAACCAAGAATGTAAAGGATCTCTACAATGAAAACTTTAAAACACTCTAGCAAGAAATTGTAGAAGACATTAAGAAATGGAAAGATATCCCAGGTTTGTGGATTAGAAGAACCAATATTGTGAAAATATCAATCTTACCAAAAGCAGTCTACACATTTAATGCAACCCCCATTAAAATTCCAATGGCATGCTTCATGGAAATAGAAAAAAAAAAACCTAAAATTCATTTGGAAGGAGAAAAAACCTCTAATAGCTGCAACAAAAGTAAGGCTGGTAGTATCACCATATCCAACTTCAAGCTATATTACAAAGCCATAGTAATAAAAACAGCATGGAACTGGCACAAAGACAGAAACATAGATCAATGGAACAGAATAGAGGACGCAGATGTAAATCCAGGCAGCTACATTGATCTGACTTTTGACAAAAACACTATTAATACAGAGAAAAGACAGTCTCTTCCACAAATGGTGCAGGGAAAAATGGATACCTATATGTAGAAAGATGAAAATAGATCCTTGTCTTTCTCCATGTACAAGAATCAAGTCCAAATGGATCTGGGACTTTAATATGAAACCTGAAACTCTGAAACTGCTACAGGAAAAAGTAGGGGAAACCCTTCAACATACTGGCATAGGCAATGACTTTCTGAATATAACTCCAGTTGCTCAGGAAATAAAACCACCAATTTGCCAAGCACCTTTAATTTCAGAAGTTGGGAGGCAGAGGTAGGAGGATTGCTATGAGTCTGAGGCTAGCCTGAGACTACATAGTGACTTCCAGGTCAGCCTGAGCTAGAGTGAGACCCTACCTTGAAAAACCACAAAAAAACAAAAAACAACAAAAAAAAAAAAAAAACCCACTAATCAAATGCTGGGATCTCATGAAATTACAGAGCTTTTGTACAGGAAAGGACACTGTGAATAGAGCAAAGAGACAACATACAGAATGAGAAAAAAGTCTTTGCCAGCTATACATCTGACACAGAATTAATATCCACAATATACAAAGTACTCAAAAAACTAAATAATTAGAAATCAAAAAAGCCAACTAAAAAATGGGCTATAGGGGCTGGAGGGATGGCTTAGCGGTTAAGGCGTTTGCCTGCAAAGCCAAAGGACCCAGGTTTGATTCCCCAGGACCCATGTTAGCCAGATGCACAAGGTGGCGCATGCATCTAGAGCTCATTTGCAGTGGCTGGATGCCCTGGCATGCCCATTCTCTCGCACTCTCTCTCCCTCTTTCTGTCAAACAAATAAATAAAGATAAAAAATATATATATAAATGAGTTTACAGTTAAAAAAAGGGCTATGGGGGCTGCAGGGATGGCTTAACGGTTAAGGCGTTTGCCTGCAAAGCCAAAGGACCCTGGCTGGATTCCCCAGGACCCACGTTAGCCAGATACACAAGGGGGCACACGTGTCTGGAGTTTGTTTACAGTGGCTAGAGGCCCTGGTGTGCCCATTCTCTTTCTCTCCCCCTCTTTGTCTGTCAAATAAATAAATGAGTAAATAAAAATACTTAAAAACAAGGGCTATGGAACTAAATAGAGCGTTCTCAAAAGAAATACAGATGGCATATAAACATCTAAAAAGTTCTACATACTTAGCCATAAGGGAAATGCAAATTAAAACTACTTTGCAGTGGCTGGATGCCGTGGCGCACCCATTCTCTCTCCCTGTGTCTGACTGTCTCTCTCAAATAAACAAATAAAAATAAAAGAGCTGGGTGTGGTGGCGCACACCTTTAATCACAGCACTCGGGAGGCAGAGGTAGTTTGAAGCTACGCTGAGATTACATAGTGAATTCCAGGTCAGCCTGGGTTAGAGTGAGACCCTACCTTGAAAAACCACACACACACACAAATATACATACACACATGAATGACAATAAATTCTGGCGAGGATGCAGAAAAAGAGAAACTCTTCTATACTGTTGGTGGGAATGTAATATGGTAAAGCCATTGTAGAAATCAGTGTGGAGGTTCCTGAGACAGGTAAAAATAGATCTACCATATGACCCAGCTATAGCACTCCTAGGCATATATCTTAATGACTCTTCTCACTACCTTAGAGATACTTGCACAACCATGTTTATTGCTGCTTTGTGCACAATAGATAGGAAATGGAATCAGCCTAGATGTCCCTCTACAGATGAATTGATAATAAAGATGTGGCACCTTTACACAATGGAGTTCTATTCAGCAGTAAAGAAAAATGACATTTGTGGGGAAATGGATGGATCTGGAAAGGATTATACTAAGTGAGGTAATCCAGGCCCAGAAATCCAAATGTTGCATGTTCTCATCCTAGCTACAAATGTTTAGACTTGTATATGAGCTGGAACCAAAAATCAGTTGCAGAGGCCAGTAAGGTAAAAAAGGCTATATGAGGAGGAGAGAACAGGACTTAAGGGGACGGTATTGTTTATATGTTAACTAGATGAACAGATTACTGGGGGAAGGAAAGGCCTAAGTGAGGTCAGAGGATGAGATTGAATAAAATAAGGGTAGAGGGAGGGTTATTCAAAATCTAAGAGGGGATGAATAAGTCATACAGAAACCTACTTTTTTGGACAATGGCATACTCAAAAGCCATAGATTAGTACTTGAAAAGTTTCACTGCCAGGGATGGGATACCTTACAGTGAGTTGTTGGCCAGGGAGGTCCCTGATGGCCCCCAAAACATTACAGGCCATTGCTGAGGCTCTTGGTTTCCCACCACAAATCAATGGTAAGACCCCATTGCTGAAGACTCCACATGCTTAGGCCACAAAGGTCACTGAGAAATCTTACTGGAGCTGAGCTGAAAACCTCCTCCCTATAGACCAGCTGACAGAAATTTGGAAAAAGCTGTGCTGCATGTTGCTCCATGGGAAAGAGATAAGCCATCAGTGGAAATAAAAGGTGGACACTGTGAGCCTTAAGTTTGGCCAGCCAGGCCAAATGAGCCAACGGGTGCAATAGTGGCATGTCTGTTATGGAGGAAACCAACTGCTCTCTACTTGGACTGGAGGCCCACTCAATGGGAGGGAATACATCCTTGATACTGAAAACATATGACAGGGCAAGTTATGAGCCCTAGGTGTGTAACCCCTGATGGTGTCTGACTAAATGCATATATGATGCTCACCAAACTTCCCAGTAAACACTTCTGTTAATGTTCATACCCATATATTAATTCTATTCTCACTTTTGGTTACAGAAGTTTCTCTTTTCAGATGGTGGTGACCTCTGGGATGACTCAAAAGGCATCACAGTGCTGACAAGAAGTGACAGAGTGCTCAGCACTGAAACATCTCTGTAACACCTTCCAAGGTGCTGGGTCTATTGCAGAAGAGGTGATAGAAATAATATAAGAGCCAAAAGAAGGATAGGACTCCTTACAATGTGCTCTTCCAGATACAAAATGGCATAGATATCCATGACCTCGCAGTGCCTGGTACTTCCTACAAAAGACCATCATAATAGGAGGAAAAGATGATGGCATCAAAATAAAAGAGAGACTGGGATGGAGGGATGAATTTGTGGTTAATGCATTTGCCTGCAACGCCAAAGGACCCAAGTTCCATACCCCAGGACCTACGTTAGCAAGATGCACAAAGGGGCACATGTGTCTGGAGTTTGTTTGCAGTGGCTAGAGGACCTGGCGTGCCCATTCTTTCCCTCTCTCTCTCCCTCTTTCTCTGTCAAATAAATAATACTAAAATAAAAGAGAGACTGATTAAGAGGGGGAGGGGATATGACAGAGTAGAGTTGTGAAGAGGAAAGTAGGGGAGAGGGAATTATCATGGTTTCTTTTCTATAATTATGGAAGTTGTCAATAGTAAAATAAATAAATAGTGAAAAAAAAAAAAACTGACTCTACCTACAAAAAAACCCCTGCATAATAGGAGAAAAAAAATGACATCAAAATAGAAGAGAGACTAATTGGAAAGAAGGGATTCAGTGCAGGGGGGATATTGGACAGGGAAAAGGGGACTGATAAGAGGGGATTATGATCATGGTATATTATCTATTTATGGCAGATGTCAATAAAAAATTAACAATAAAGTTTTCAGGAACCACTGTGAAACAGAAAAATGACGTAGATGTGTTTCCCTCTACTCCCCTGGCCAAATTTATTGGTAGTGGAGTAGAAATCTAATTAAAGGTGGGCCAATTAAAGAATTACATTCATTCTAGGTCTTTTTTTTTTTTTTTTTCCTGGTTTCTCAAGGGAGAGACTTGCTCTAAGCCCAGGCTGACCTGAATTCACTATGTAGTCTCAGGGTGGCCTCAAACTCATGGAGATCCTCCTACCTGTGCATCCTGACTGTGAGTGCTGGGATGAAAGGCGTGCAGTACCACGCAAGCTAGAGTCATTCTTTTAAGGCCCAGAAAGCCAGTCTACAGATACAAGGTGAATTAAATGTATGAAGAAACTCTACCAGCCAGGTGTGGTGGCACATGCCTTCAATCCCAGCACTCAGGAGGCAGAGGTAGGAGGATTGCCATGAGTTCAAGGCCACCCTGAGACTACATAGTGAATTCCAGGTCAGCCTGGGCTAGAGTGAAACCCTACCTTAAAAAACCAAAAAGAAAAAAACAAATTCCACCAAAATTTTACTTCCTTATTTTAGTCAGACTTAAGGTTGACTGTACTTATTCTCAAGTTCTTTGAAATAACTCGATAGCCTTAAATAAATGCTACCTTAAGAGAGAGAGAGACAGACAGACAGACAGACAGACAGGCAGGATGTGTTGTTGGACACCTTTAATCCCAGCACCTGGAGGCACAGATAGGAGGTTGCCATGAGTTTAAGACCACCCTGAGACTACACAGTGAATTACAGGTCAGCCTGGGCTTGAGTGAGACCCTAACTGGAAAAACTAGAATGGAATACAAAAACAAAACCCAGAAGCTGGAAAGGGCAGTGAAGGTTTTTAATGCCAGCAATAGGGGTGCAGAGAGCCAATGGGTGCAATAGTGGCATGTCTGTTGTGGGGGAAGTCAACTGCTCTCTAATTGGACTAGAGGCCTGCTCCCTGAGAGAGAATACATGCCTGATACTGAAAACCTACAACAGAGGCAGTCATGAGCCCTAGAGGTGTAATGTCTGCTAAACGTATATACTATGCTCACCAAACTGCCCAGCAAGCACTTCTCTTAATGTTTATACCCATGTATTAATGCTACTCTCACTTCTGGTTAGAGAAGCTTCTCTTTTCAGATGGAAGTGACCTTGGGATGACCACGGTGCTGAGAAGTGACAGAGGAATGTTCAGCACTGAAATATCTCTAACACACCTTCCAAGGCTCAGAGTCCATTGTGGAAGAGGTGGCAGAAAGAATGTAAGAGCCAAAGGAAGGGCAGGAATCCTCCTTACAACATACTCATCTAGACACAAAATGGCCTGTATATCTATGACCACACAGTGCCTGATACTACCTACACAGGACCATCATAATAGGAGGAAAAGATGACAGAAAAAAAAAAAGAAAAAAAAAAAAGGAGAGAGAGAGACTGATTGAGAGGGGGAAGTGTATGGTGGAGAGTGGGTTTTCAAACGGAAAAGTGGGGGGAGGGAGGGAATTATCTCGGATTTTCTACAATTATGGAAGTTGTCAATAAAAATAAATAAATAAAATAAAATAGGGAGGCAGAGGTAGGAGGATCCCTGTGAGTTCAAGGCTAGCCTGGGACCATATAATGAATTCCAGGTCAGCCTGGGCTAGCTACTTTGAAGTTCCAATGAGATCTAATAGGAAAAGATTATGAGTCCCTTACTAAGCTTCAGGTGGGCTAGAGAGATGGCAAGGTGGTTAAGGTGCTTGCCTGCAAAGCCAAAGGACTTCAGTTCGATTCCCAGTACCCACATAAGGCAGATGCACAAGGTGGCACATGCATGTGGAGTTCATTTGCAGTGGCTGGAAGCCCTGGCGTGCCTTTCTCTCTCTTAAATAAATAAATAAATAAATAAATAAATAAAATAAGCTTCAGGTAATAGAACTGGGAGTGGAAGGAAAGGCTGGAGGTGGTGAAACAACACATGCCCCCTAGGACAGGCTCTTACTGTTCTTTCATCAAGTTGCTAAACTTCTCCCGGGCCAGGTCCAGTAACCCATCAACTTCACTCTTGGAACGTTTGAAGTTCTCAATGCTGAATGCGTAGACAGTCACTTCTAAGATGCCCAGGTTCAAACACCATCGCAGGGTCTGAGGGGAAAAAGCAAAGAGGTAGGATCCCAAAAGAGTAAGAGAAACCTGCTTCGGCCCTGGGAGGGAGATAGACTTTTCTCCTTCCCATAACTGAGAAAGCTAAGATACCATCAGTGCTCCTATCAGAATAATTAAAAAAAAAAAATCCAGCATTTAAGAAAATAAAATAGACTTCTGGGTAAGATGGCAGCACAGATGCCAAGCCAAAGGAGCCTAGGGAGGGAAATAAGCAGAAAAACATCAAACTACACTCTTCTACTGAAAAGTGAAGGTGTATAAGTTATTATCAACCACAGCAGAGAAGCAGAAGAGACTCAGATAGTCTAGAAAGGAGAAAACTGGCCAGCATCAAGCTGAGGACCTGGTGGCCCGATCTGCCCACCTGGCGCAGAACTACAGGAGCAGAAACCAGGTGAAGAGATTTCCCACTCACTTCAGCCTCCTCGCAAAGTCAAAAACCTGAAGGGGAGACAGCAGGGACCAGCGGAGCAGCTGCTGAAGGAGAACACAAACGGGACCAGCGGAGCAGCTCCGGCACAACTCCAGCCATCCTGTCAGCCTCCCATCCCCCAGCTGCCAATGCCGCAAACCTCCAGAGAACTCATTCACCCCCGGCCACATGGCATCCAGCACAGCCGATCAGAACACCAGATCCACAGCGCAACAGAGAGGGATAGAGATGGGCACTCAGCATTGGTGAGACTGGAAGCCATCCCAAAAGGTAACAGGGCCTGTTTACACAAAGCCAGGTACATAGACCTGCACTGGAAGTGCTAATCTCTCTTTCCATGTCAGGGCAGGTTATGTGTTACAGTTGACTGATATATTCTTGGTTGATTTTACCATTCTCAAATAAACTGTATTTTGGTGTTGACTACTGTTGCCTTTGACTTTTCCTGACTTATAGGGCCTTTGTCTTCTTCATCTGTCATTATTGGGGGCAGGGCCTGACTCAGCCCCAGGCTGACCTGGAACCCATTTCAGAACAGAAATCCCAACCTCCCAGTTGATAGGATTATGGGTGTGGGACAATACACACCCTTGGGGACTCTGGCTTTATTAGATTATCTGTTTGTTTTAATCCCCACTCTTGCATATATACTCTGTGCTGGTTTTGATTGAATGTGTATACTGCTCAGTTGAATTTTAGAATTTGCCAGTAATTTGCTCTACCCAGTCTACTAGAAAACTGGAATAGTAGGCAAACCCAACACCTAGGGTTACTTCTGCTGTTTCTCTTGGAGTGTAAGAGCTACAGCTGGTACTTTAAACTCCTACACTGTAGATACATAAAGTTGGATTTACATGGCTAAGAACACTGCAGATAATCAGAAAACCCAAGCATCAAATTAACTCCCGATGCAAACATTATAATACAAGAAACAAACAAAAAAAAATCAATATAATTCCACCTTAAATTATAAATCCATCAGAAATGACTCCACTAAGCCGCCATGGTGGCACACACCTTAATCCAGAAACTCGGGCGACAGAGGTAGGAGGATTGCCATGAGTTCAAGGCCACCCTGAGACTACACAGTGAATTCCAGGTCAGCCTGAGCTAGAGTGAGACCCTACCTTGGAAAAAAGAAAGAAAATGACCTCCCTTGAGACTGTCTTAGATGAAATGCCTGACAAAGATTTCAAAAAAAATTATTATTATATCTATGGTCAAAGAAATCAAAGAAGAAAACAAACTGCTGAAGGAGTTTCCATGAGAACACTGGAAACTAACTTAATAAGGAAGTCAATAAAAGACATGAATAAGGAAGTAGAAATAATGAAAAATACCAATCAGAAATATTAGAAATGAAAAACTGAGTAAGTCAAACAGAAAACTCTGTACAAAGTCTCACCAGTACAATGTATCAAGGAGAGGACAGAATATCTAAACTAAAGATCAGGTGGCAGATCCAATACAGTCCAACAAAGAGAAAGACAAGCTACTGGGAAGGCATGACTGAGAATTTCAAGACATTTGGGACACGATGAAGAGAACAAACCTAAGAATTCAGGGCATAGGAGAAGGAGAAGAATTTTACTCCAAAGGCATAGCAGGTATTTTCACAAAATCATAGAAGAAAACTTCCTCCATGTAGGGAAAGTGATGCTCATACAGATACAGGAAGCCTTTAGAATGCCAAACAGACAAAATCAGGAAAGAATTTCTCCTCACCATATTAAACAAGAAAACACATAAACCAAAGAAAATATGTTGAAAGTAGTAAGAGAATTCACATACAAAGGCAAAACCATGAGGATTAAAGCAAATTACTCAACACAAACTTTAAAAGCCAGAAGGGGACTGGATAGATGGCTTTGCAGTTAAGGTGCTTGCCTGCGAAGCTTAAGGACCCAGGTTTGATTCTCCAGAACCAACCTAAGCAAAAGGTAGTACATGTGTCTGGAGTTTGTTTGCAGTGGCTAGAGGCCTTGGCACGCCCATTCTCTCTCTCTCTCTCTCTCTCTCTAATAAATTAAAAAATTGAGCCAAGCGTGGTAGCGCACACCTTTAATCCCTGCACACGGGAGGCAGAGGTAGGAGGATTGCCACGAGTTCGAGACCACCCTGAGACTACATAGTGAATTCCAGGTCTGCCTGAGCTAGAGTGAGACCCTACCTCAGGGGGGCAGGAGTGGGGAGAAAGAAAGAAAAGAAAGAAAAATTGTAAGAAAAGAAAAAAGAAAAACCAGAAGGGCTTGGAATGATGTATTGCAAGTTCTGAAAGATAACAACAAAGATTACTTTATCCAGCAAAGCTATCCATACAAATTAACAAAGAAATAAGGCCATTCCATGACAAAAACAGGCTAAAGGAATACATGAACACTAAACCACCTCTATAGAAAATACCTGAAAGGATTCTCCATGCTGAAGAGAAAGAAAAGCATACGCATAAGTAAACAGGAAAAAAATAAACCATACTCAAACAGTTAATATAAGAGAGTAAAGAAAAAAACAGAAGAACTATAAAACAAGAAGAATGACAAGCATAAATGCACACCTTTCCATAATAACTCTTAATATTAATGGCCTCAATTCCCCAACCAAAAGACACAGGTTTAGCCGGGCGTGGTGGTGCATGCCTTTAATCTCAGCACTCGGGAGACAGAGGTAGGAGGATCACCATGAGTTCAGGGCCACTCTGAGACTACATAGTGAATTCCAGGTTAGCCTGAGCTAGACTGAGACCCTACCTTGGAGGGGAAAAAAAAAAAAGACACAGGTTTGCAGAATGGGTTAAGAAACAGGATATTTCTGTTTGTTGCCACCAATAAACTCACCTTTCCATAAAAGATGGACAGTATCTTAGGGTGAAAGGTTGGAAAATCGTATTTCAAGCAAATGGGCCTAGAAAACAAGTAGATGTCACTATCCTAATATCTGACAGGGTAGACTTCAAACCAACATTAGTTAGGAAAGATAAAGGATCACTTTATATCGATTAAAGGAACACTCCAACAGGAGGACATTACAATCCTAAAGATACATGTACCTAACATGTGGGCTCCCAATTTCATCCAGTACTATTAGAATTAAGGTCACGGATAACACCACAGGGCTGGAGAGATGGCTTAGCGGTTAAGGTGTATGCCTGCGAAGCCTAAGGACCCAGGTTCGATTCTCCAGGTCCCACATAAGCCAGATGCACAAGGTGGTGCATGCATTTGGAGTTCCTTTGCAGTGGCTGGAGGCCCTGGCAAAATGACCATTCTCTCTTACTATCTCTCTCTCTCCCCCCCCATCTCTGTCTCAAATAAATAAAATAGATAAATAAAATGTTTAAAACAGATTAACACCACAGTTCTAGTGGGTGACTTCAATACTCCACACATCATTTGCCAGGTCATCCTGGCAAAAAATACACATAAAAACATCTGGATTAAATGAAGTCTTAGAACAAATGGACCTAACAGATATCTATAGAACATTTCATCCAAATGCTGCAGAAAACCCATTCTTTTCAGCAGCACATGGAACATTCTCTAAAATAGGCCATTCTCTATCTCTCAAAACAAATTAATACATATATATATTATTTATTTATTTATTATTTGAAAGGTACAAAAAGAATGGGCATGCCAGGGCCTTTAGCCACTGCAAAGGAACTCCAGGTACATATGACACCATGTGGATCTGGCTTACGTGGGTTCTGGAGAGTAGAACTTTGGTCCTTAGGCTTTGCCGGCAAGCACCTTAACCACTAATCCATCTCTCCAGCCTCTTTCTTTCTCTTTACAAGGATATTAAGGAATTCCCTATATCAATAAATTCTAAGTGCATTCAGGTCTTAAGATTCTGAGCAGTAAACAAAACTGCCTTCTTTTATTAAAAAATATTTTATTTATTTATTTCACAGAGAAAGAGAGAGAGGGAGAGAGAGACAGAGAGAGAGAATGGACATGCCAGCCACTGCAAACTACAGATGCGTGTGTCCTCTTATGCATCTGGCTAACGTGGGTCCTGGGGAATCAAACCTGGGTCCTTTGGCTTTGCAGGCAAACGCCTTAACCACTAAGCCATCCCTCCAGTCCCAAAACTGCCTTCTTGTACTTGTGTGTATGTGTGTTGTATGTGTATACACATGTAGGTACACCTGCAGCACCCCATGTGCCTACCTCTGGCAGAAGACACTTGCTTGTAGTAGCCAGAGCAGAATGTCAGGTGTCCACTGATTTAAGAATTTATTGATGGGCTGCAGAGATAGCTTAGTAGTGAAGGCACTTGCCTGCAAAGCCTAAGGACCGAGGTTTGATTCCCCAGGACCCACGTAAGCCAGATTCACAAGATGGTGCATGTGTTTGGAGTTTGTTTGCAGGTGGCTAGAGGCCTTGGCGCACCCACTCTCTATGGGCTTCTTTCTCTCTCTTAAATAAATAAAATAAAATAAAATAAAAAAAGAATTCATTGATATAGAAGATTCCTTAATCTCCTCGTAAAGAGAAAGAAGGCAGTGGGAGAAATGGCTCAGTAGTTAAGGAACTTGCCTGCAAAGCCTAACGGACCCAGGTTTGATTGCTCATCACCTATGTAAAGCCAGATGCACAAAGTGGTGTATGCATTTGGAGTTTGTTTATAGTGGTATGCCCAATCTCTCTCTTTTTCTTCCCTCCTTGAAATTAAAGAAATAAAATACTGGTGTTTTTCTGTTTGTTTTGGTTTTTTGGTTTTTCGAGGTAGGGTCTCACACTGGTCCAGGCTGACCTGGATTTCACTATGTAGTCTCAGTGTGGCCTCGAACTCATGGTAATCCTCCTACCTCTGCCTTCAGAGTGCTGGGATTAAAGGCGTGTGCCACCACACCTGGAAAGAAATAAAACATTTTTTTAAAAAGTTATGGGAAAATGTCTTAGCATTTAAAAGCTCTTGCTTGCAAAGCCTGCTGGCCTGGGTTCAATTCCCAAGCCCATAAAATGAATGCAAAAACTGGCACAAGCATCTGGTGTTCATTTCCAAGTATAAGAAGTCCTGGCGTGCCGGGCGTGGTGGTGCACGCCTTTAATCCCAGCACTCGGGAGGCAGAGGTAGGAGGATCGCTGTGAGTTCGTGGCACCCTGAAACTACATAGTTAATTCCGGGTCAGCCCAGACCAGCATGAGACCCTACCTCAGAAAACCAAAAATCAACAACAAAAAAACAAAACAACAACAACAAAAGAAGCCCTGGCATGCCCAACAAACGCAAAATTTAAACAGTTAAGTGTCTCACAAAGGTTAAGTAAGGGTGCCTCAGTGGTGGAACAAGTACATGACATAGGTAACGCCTCAGTGCCTTCAGTCCATGTCAAAGAAAAACAGCGGGCTGGAGAGATGGCTTAGCGGTTAAGCGCTTGCCTGTGAAGCCTAAGGACCCTGGTTCAAGGCTTGATTCCCCAGGACCCACATTAGCCAGATGCACAAGGGGGCACACACATCTAGAGTTCGTTTGCAGTGGCTGGAAGCCCTGGCGTGCCCATTCTCTCTCTCTCTCTCTCTCTCTATCTGCCTCTCTCTCTCTGTGTCACTCTCAAATAAATAAATAAAAATGAACAAAAAAAAAATTTTAAAAAAAAGAAAAGAAAAGAAAAACAGCTGGGTGTGGTGGCACACACCTTTAATCCCAGCACTGCACTGAGCAATCTCCCCAGCCTACTCAACTCTTTTTGACTGGAGACTCACTAAATTGCCCAGACTGGCCTTGAATTCAACCTGTTCCCCAAAGTAGGCCTAGAACTTGGGATGTTCTTGCATCAATCTCCTGAACAGCCAGGTTACAACCCTGTGCCACAATGCCCAGCTTCACAGTCCCTTCTTATTTTTCACAATTTGCAAGAGTCATTTAAAAGTAAGTGTTGTATTGCCGAAGGCACCAAGGACTGTAGTTACAGGACATCTGAACTCCATACTGGAACCAAAAGGAAAACTAGCTCTCTTTTGGCTAGCCCTCATACTTCTGGAAAGCCCTATGGGAGCCACTGGAGGGTAACAGTCACCAATAGCATGAATAAGCATGGGACCCTGCAGACTACAAAATCAACCAGCCTGACAAGAAGTACACACTTGTGCAGTAGTGGCACACAGCCTCTGTGGGTAACCAACTCTTCTCTGACTGGACATGAGGCATGCTCAGTGGGAGAGAATTCAAATCTGGTACTGGAAACCAAGTCAGAATCCAATGGTCAGGAAAGTCACAGATTTGAGATAGCAGCCTGTTGCAGTCAGGTTCACGTTGCTGGTAGAAATCACCCAACCAAGAGCTGCTTGTGGGAAAAAAGAGGTTAATTTTGGCTTACAGGCTCTCAAGGGGAAGCTCCATGATGGCAGGGGAAAATGATGACATGAGTAGAGGGTGGACATCACCCCTGGCCAACATAAGGTGGACCATAGCAACAGGACTGTGTGCCAAACACTGGCATGGGGAAACAGGCTATAACACCCATAAGCTTGCCCCCAACAATACACCACCTCCAGGAGGCTTTAATTTCCAATTACCATCAGCTGGGAACCTAGCATTCAGAACACCTAAGTTTATGGGGGACACCTGAATCAAACCACCACATCCCGCCCGTGGCCCCCATAAACTGGTAACCATACATGATGTAAAATGCAATGCATTCATTCAACTTAAAAAGTCCCCATAGTTTTTACCAATTGCAATGATGTTCAAACATCCCTATAGTACAAGATCTTTTAACTGAGCCATAATAACCAAAAAAATTCTCAAAAAAACCCATAATGGCACAGAATAAATATTCACAGTGCAAAAGATGGCATTGGGCATAGCAAAGAAATATTCAAGCAATACATGAATCCTTTCAAATGATCCAAACACTACACTAATTCTAACAAGTCTCTGGAATTCCAAATCCACCCTGACAGCTAGGCTACTTATAGTCTTGGAAAACCTCATTGGGGCCGGCAGCTTTCCTTGGCAGCCATCTGGTGGTCCCAGCATCTCCACTGCAATCCACGGTTCATCCTCATGGTCCCATCGGGTCTCCATGCAGGCATCCAGCAAGCCTGCTTCACACTGCCCATGGCCACTTCCAAAACACAAAACCGCGTTGCAAACTCAATGACCCTCTCTTTCCTGCATTTCTTATACTCCACAATACCAGGTAGGGTGCCAACTTGTTAACTCAGGGGGGAATAAAGCAGACTTTGAAGAACAGGACACTTCTTGAGCACTCAGGCCCTTCCAAAAGAGTCTACATTCTTCCTGTTGCCCCAGTGCACATCAGCTAGCCCAGTTTCAAAGGTTGTAATCTCTCAATTGCAGCTGAACGGGCAGCAGTTAACCCACAGATTATTCTTTCTGTGCCATATCCCTCTGCTCACACCAGTTCATTTCTACGCAAAGCAACCCTGCACAACTTCTCAGGACACGGGCATCACAGCAAGCTTCCCACACAAACTGCCAGCCCAGTCCAACAAAGCTCTTTCTCACCTTCATAAGCCAAACCTCTCGGTCCATAGTTCTTAGTGCATTCAGTTATTTCAACTCTGACCAGATAGCCCATCAAGCTGTACTTACAGCACTGCAAGGTGTCTCTTAGGCCAAGGTTTCAAATCCTCTCACATTCCTCTTGCAAATCAGCTCCAAAAGGCTAAAGCCACACAGTCAGGTGTCTAGCAGCAATTCCACTCCTGGTACCAGTTTACTGTTGCAGTCAGGTTCGCATTGCTGGTAGAAATCAACCGACCAAGAGCAGCTTGTGGGAAAAGGCTTACAGGTTCAAGGGGAAGCTCCACGATGGCAGGGGGAAATAATGGCATGAGCAGAGGGTGGACATCACCCCCTGGGCAACATAAGGCGGACCATAGCAAAAGAGAGTGTGCCAAACACTGGCATGGGGAAACTGGCTATAACACTCATAAGCTCGCCCCCAACAATACACCACCTCCATGAGGTTTTAATTTCCAGTTACCATCAGCTGGGAACCTAGTATTCAGAACACCTAAGTTTATATGGGGGACACCTGAATCAAACCACCACAAAACCCCTGCTACTCTCTGGAGAAGAAGAATGGGACTGCACACCAAAAGTTTCTTTTTTTTTAAATTTTTTGTTTATTTTTATTTATTTGACAGTGACAGAGAGAGAGAGAGGCAGAGAAAGAGAAAGAATGCGTGCGCCATGGCTTCCAGCCATTGCAAATTAACTCCAGATGCATGTGCCACCTTGTGCATCTGGCTTACGTGGGTACTGGGGAACTGAGCCTTGAACCAGGGTCCTTAGATTCACAGGCAAGACTTAACCGCTAAGCCATCTCTTCAGCCCCCAAAAAGTTTCTTAAAGGCCGGGTGTGATGGTGCACGCCTTTAATCCCAGCACTTGGGAGGCAGAGGTAGGAGGATTGCCATGAGTTTGAGGCCAGCCTAAGACTACATAGTGAATTCCAGGTCAGCCTGGGCTAGAGTGAGACTCTACCCCTTTAGCCCAAATTACTCTCACTCTTGGTGAGAAGATCTGTTTTCTTTTTTTTTTTTTTTCCTTCGAGGTATGGTTTCACTGCAGCCCAGGCTGACCCAGAATTCACTATGTAGTCTCAGGGTAGGCCTCGAACTCACAGCAATCCTCCTACCTCTGCCTCCCAAGTGCTGGGATTAAAGGTGTGTACCACCATGCCCAAGGAAAATCTGTTTTCTTTTACAGAAGACAGAGAAAACAGAGAACCAAGATCCATCCATAAGACAATAAAGACAACTGTCCACCAAGACACGTGCTACCTCTACCACATCTGCCAGGGCCCAGGAGAAATTGCAGAAGAAGCAGTGACATGACTGCTGCTCTTACTGCTGGCCTGACTACCAGCTCCAGGGCAATAGTTACAGACACAGTGATCAATCAAAACCCATCAAAGCAAGAATTCAAAAGCTATAGAGAACTCAACACTAAATCAGACTGCCAACAGACCTGCCATGGCTCAGGGAATGTTGCAGAAGAGGAGCAGAAAGATTGTAAGAGTACAGAGTGGGTAGGAATACCCTGGGGCCTGGTTCCTCTGCTACCCCACAGCGACTGACTGAGGCTTGCATGACCTTACAGTGAATACTGTAACCCCACTGAGGACGACCCCAGGATAATGCAAACAGGGGTGAAGGGACAAAAGAGTATAACACATACACATTATATATATTTAAATTTAAAAATATGAAAAAGTGTTCTAAGATCCAGGCCCAGTGGCACATGCCTTTAATCCCAGCACTTGGGAGGCAAAAGTAGGAGAATTGCCATGAGTTTGAGGACATGCTGCAACTACATAGTGAATTCCAGGTCAGTCTGGGCTAGAATGAGACCCTACCTCATAAAACCAGAATAATAATAATAATGATGATATGATATGATGTGGTCTATCACTGTGAGTTCAAGGCCAGCCTGCTTTGAAAAAATCAAAATAAATAAATAAAATAAAATAAAGTGTTCTAAGTGGGCCCATGCCTATAACTTACTTGGAAGGTGAACATTTAGGAATGGAGGCATGAAGATCAGGATTCATGGTCATCCTAACCTACCCAGTTTGAGGTCAGTCTGGGCTAAATGACCTGGCTGGCATAGGAACTGTTCCAGATTTAGCTCAGAAAGACCTTTGCCCTAGAAAACATCAGCCTTGGCAAAGTTGGATGGGAAGACACTCAAGCTTTCCTCCAAAAATGTTAACTTCTAAGCATTTATCCTAAAATATACTATTTATTATATTTGTGTGTCCGAGACAATGCTTCACTATATAGCCGAGGCTGGCCTCAAATTCACGATAATCCAGCTTCCCTACAGCTAGCAATACAGGCATAGGTCTCCACATCTGGCTATGAATATTTTTGTTTGTTTTTGAGGCAGGGTCTCACTCTAGCCTAGGCTGATTTGGATTGCCTTCTGTAATACCCAACAGGCCTTGAGCTTATGGTGATTCTCATACCTTAGCCTCGCGAGTGACGGGACTAGAGGCATGTGCTACCACACTCAACTTAGCTTTAAATATTTTAAAATTTGTTTGTTTACTTATTTATTTAGGGATAGGGTCTCATGTATCCAGATTGGCTTCAAACTCTATGTAGTTTAGGATGACCTAGAACTGTTTTTTAAATTTTTATTTATTTATTTATTTATTTTATTTTATTTTTTTTTTTGGTTTTTCAAGGTATGGTTTCACTCTAGCCCTGGCTGACCTGGAATTCACTATGGAGTCTCAGGGTGGCCTCGAACTCACGGCAATCCTCCTACCTCTGCCTCCCGAGTGCTGGGATTAAAGGTGTGCGCCACCACGCCCGGCTCTGTTTTTTAAATTTTTATTTGAGAAACAGGCAGAGAGAGAGAAAGAAAAAAAAATGGGCACATCAGGGCCTCCAGGCACTGCAAACAATTCCAGATGTATGTGCCACCATGTGCATCTGACTTATGTGCGTCCTGGGGAATCAAATCTGGGTCCTTAGGCTTTGCAGGCAAGCATTTTAATGCTAAGCCATCTCCCCAGCCTTAATTTTTTTTTTTTTCCTGGTGTATGTGTGGCTGGGTAGGTAGGCATGCAACTGTGGTGCACATGTGGAGGTTTGAGGACAGCTGTGTGTCAGCCTTTGTTGTGTAGCAGATTCCTCCCAATTGAAATATTCTCTTTTGAACAGAGGAAGGAGAAGCCAAAATAAACCCTTTCCTCCCACAAGCTGCTCTTGGTTGGGTGTTTTCTGCCGGCAATGTGAAGCTGACTGCAACAATCCAATTCTTCAGATTTTTCACTTTGGGTGCTGCTATGTCCATACTCACCTCAGCAAGCTTGTTGAAGCCCTGTGAATGGCCCTCCTGCCGCTCCACCTGGCACTTCTTGGCATAGCGACGGTTTCCATCCATTATGAATGCAACATGCTTGGGCAGTGGGCCAGCCTGCAGGATAAGAAAACAAATGATGAACGAATCTCATTCTCTTCGTAGCCTAAGGTAACGGGACTAAACTATACATTGAAATCCTTGAGGAAGAGAACTAAGTATAAATTTATAAAAAATTACACCAAGTAAAGAAAGGGCTCATTATGTTATTTCTACACACATATATAATGTACTTTGGTAATATTCAGCCCCCTACTGTCCTTTCTTACCCTTCCTCCCTCTCTTTCTTCCCTTCTACATCCCTAATAATCCCCCTTTACTTTCATGCCCTTTTTCTCCCTTGTACTCCACATATGAAAGAAAACAGGTAATGTTTATTTTTGTGAGACTGGGGACTGGAGGGGTGGCTCAGCAGCTAAAGACGCTTGCTTGCAAAAGCTGATGGCCTGCATTTGATTCCCCATTGCCCACATAAAGACAGATGTAAAAGTGACACACGCATTTGGAACGCACAATACCTGGCCTACGTTATATTTTTTTGTTTGTTTGCTTTTGTTTTTCAAGGTGGGGTCTCACTCTAGCCCAAGCAGACCTGGAATTCACTCTGTAGCCTCAGGGTGGCCTCAAACTCATGATCCTACCACCTCAGCCTCCCAAATGCTGGGATTAAAGGTGTAAGCCACCATGCCCAGCCTTTTTCTTTCTTTCTTTTTTTGATTTTTATTTACTTGCAAGGAGAGATTGTGTGCATCAGAGCCTCCAGCCCCTACCAACTCCAGATGCCTGTACCACTTTGTACAATTGGTACAATTTACATGAGTACTGAGGAATCAAACTTGGGTCTTTAGACTTTACCAGGCAAGCACCTAACTGCTAAGCCATCTATACAACTCACATTATTATGTTTCTTCTTTTCTTTTTCTTTCTTTTTTTTCTTTTTCCGGTTTTTCGCAGTAGGGTCTCACTCTAGCTCAGGCTGACCTGGAATTCACTCTGTAGTCTCAGTGTGGCCTGGAGCTCACAGCAATCCTCCTATCTACTAAAGGAGTGCGCCACCACACCTGGCTTTTTTTTTTTTTTTTTTTTTCTTCTTTTTTTGGTTTTTCGAGGTAGGGTCTCACTCTAGCTCAGGCTGACCTGGAATTCACTATGGAGTCTCAGGGTGGCCTCGAACTCACAGCAATCCTCCTACCTCTGCTACTAATCTGCTAGGATTAAAGGCCTGTGCCACCACGCCTGGCTTTTTTTTTTTTTTAAATAATTATTTATTTATTTGAGAGCAACAGATAGAGAGAGAGAGAGAGAGAGAGAGAGAATGGGTGCACCAGGGCCTCCAGCCACCGCAAACTCCAGATGCGTGTACCCCCTTGTGCATCTGGCTAACGTGGGTCCTGGGGAATCGAGCCTCAAACCGGGGTCCTTAGGCTTCACAGGCAAGCGCTTAACTGCTAAGCCATCTCTCCAGCCCCCCCCCCCTTTTTTTTTAAGAGAGACACAGAGAGACAAAGAGAATTGGTGCACCAGGGCTACAGTCACTGCAACCGAACTCCAGATGCTTACACCACCTAGTGGGCATGTGCAACTTTGTGCTTGCCTCACCTTTGTGTGTCTGGCTGACGTAGGATCTGGAAAGAGATTGGACATGGGTCTTTTGGCTTAGCAGGCATGTGCCTTAACTGCTAAGCCATCTTTCTAGCCCTAAATTTTTTTTTTTTAATATTCACTACATGTTGTTGCTATGCTAGACCTGTGTGTATGTGTGTTCATTTAAGTGTGGGCACACATACGGGTGTCAGAGGACAACCTTGAGTGTTGGTCCTAGCCTTCACCTTGTCTGAGGTATGGCCATGTGTTCACAAGGCTATCTGGCCCTGGAAGCTTCTGGGGTTGCTCCTGTCTCTCGCTGCAGGAGTGCTGAGATTACAGACACTGTGCTACCCTGCTGGGTTTCATATGGGTTCTGGAGATCTGAGCTCAGGCTCTCACATTTATGTGGGAAGTGCTTTATCCACCAAGCCATCTTCTCAGCCCTGTGTAGGCTTTTTACACTTCATCTTATCATTAACTCGATAAAGCACTCTTATCATCATTCTGTAGGTGGAAAACACTAAGGCTCAAAGAATTCAATTAATATAAGTCATACACTGAAGTAGCAAGCAATGATTTAAGCAGAGGTCTGTCTGCATTCAGAATTCATCCTCTAACCATATATTCTTCATTAAGCTGAGTCTCCAACTGGAAGGCAAAGGAAAAATCCATATGGACACAGTTGAATGGAGTGGGCACATTGGCATATTGCATGTGAAAGTAGCATTAAGTCAGGAGCATGTTGGCACAGGTGTACAGTCCCAGATATTTGGGAGGCTAAAACTGGAGGATCACTTGAGCCTAGGTGTTCAAAGCCAGCTTGGGAAGCACAGTAAGAACCCGTCTAGCATGGGAAAAAAAAGGAGGCACTCACTCCTCCAGCCAACTGCTGCCACCCAAGAACTAGAATTCTAGTTTTATCTAAGCTTCTAATTTCTGTTTGTTTGTTTTTCAAGGTAGGGTCTTACTCTAGCCCAGGCTGACCTGGAATTAACTGTCACCTCAGGCTGGCCTCAAACTCACAGTGGCCTTCCTACCTCTGCCTCCCAAGTGCTAGGATTAACGGCATGCACCACCATGCTAGGGTGAGCTTCTAATTTTTTTTTTTTTGTTTGTTTGTTTTGTCTTGTTTTTCGAGGTAGGGTCTCACTCTAGCCCAGGCTGACCTGGAATTCAGTATGTAGTCTCAGGGTGGCCTAGAACTCATAGCAATCCTCCTACCTCTGCCTCCCGAGTGCTGGGACTAAGGTGTGCGCACCACGCCCAGCTTCTTCTTTATCTTTCCTAACTAATTGTGGTTTCAGCTTCTAATTTTTAACAAGAGAACAAAGCATTGGGCTATAGAAATGGCTTAATGGTTAAGGCACTTGCCTACAAAGCCAAAGGACCTTAGTTTGATTCCCCAGGACCCATGTAAGCCACATGCACAAGGTGGCACGTGCATCTGTAGTTGATTTGTAGTGGTTGGAGGCCCTGGCACACTCATTCTCTCTCTCTAAAATAAAATTTAAAAATAATAAAATATATACTTTTAAAAAAGAGAACAAAGCATCAATATTTTTAGAAAAACTTAGGGTATGGTGATGCACACGTGTAGTTGTAGCTATTCAGGAAGCTGAGCCAGGTAAACTGCTTGAGCCCAGGAGTTCAAGACCAGCCTGAACAACATATTGAGACCCTATATGTTTAAAAAATTCTTTTTGAGTCATGTGTGGTGATCCATGTATCTGGAATTTTTTTTTTTTTAGCAGCAGCAGGAGGTCCTGGAGTGCCCCATACACTCTTCCAAATAAATAAAACATAAAATAGGGCTGGCAAGATGGCTCAGCAAGTAGAGGCACTTGCTTGCCAAGCCTGATAGCCCAGATTCACATAAAGCCAGATGTATAATGTGGCCCACACATCTGGAGTTTGTTTGCAATGGCAGGAGGCCCTGGCACACTCACACTGACTCTTAGATAAATAAATAAATAAATATATATATATATATATATATATATATATATATATACACACACACACATAACATATTACCTATATATATAGATTTCAATTTTTTTCACATCAGGAGCCATTTCAAAACAAAAATATATATAATTTTTTGAAGCAGACAAAACTTTGTATGTGGCTTACAGCAACTTTGAATTGTCTACCACAGCAAAAATTGACTTGTTAGTCTGTCTTTCCTCACCTGACAGGGCTTTTCATGACTACTTCTCCAGCACCTCTCCAATACTTTCTACTTTTGTCTCCTACATGTAGCCTTTTCAAAAATAATCCAATCTAAACTGGGCGTGGAGGCGCATGCCTTTAATCCCAGAACTCAGGAGGTAGAGGTAGGAGGATCACCGTGAGTTTGAGGCCACCCTGAGACTACATAACGAATTTCAGGTCAGCCTGGGCTAGAGTGAGACTGTACCTCGAGAAACAAAATAATAATAATAATAAATAATAATAATAATTCAATCTAGTCAAGCAGCTTCTCTTGTCATTGAAGCCAGGCGTGGTGGTGCATGCCTTTAACCCCAGCACTTGGGAAGCAGAGGTAGGAGGACTGCCATGAGTTTGAGGCCACCCTGAGACACTACATATCCATGTCAGCCTGGGCTAGAGCAACACTCTACCTTGAACCCCCCCCCCCAAAAAAAAAAAAAAAGATTGTCATTGAGCCAGGTGAGGTAGCACTGTCTTTAATCCCAGCTCTCAGGAGGCTGATGTAAGAGACTGCGGTGAGTTTGAGACCGGCCTGGGGCTACAAAGGGCTTTCCTGGGCAGCCTGTGTGAGAGTGAGACCCTTCCTGGAAGAAAAAAAAAAAAAAGACTGACATCATTTTCTGAGAAGACACTTTTCATTTGCTGTCCAGTTTGTGATTACTTGGCATTTACATAGGGGTGAGTAGTGAGACTTATTGACTTGAAATTCATTACTGCATACTGCTTGACAGTATGTAGCTAAAAAACAAAACTAAACCGATTTGCCTCAATCGCAAACCTGTCTTAAGCACACGATATAACATTGCTGTGACTCCCCACACACCCAAAAACGCTGAAAGATGACATGAGGATACAAGGGAGATAGAAGCAACAGAGACCAGAGTCTTTACATGATTTGAAGACCACACGAGTAATAACCAGAGAGAGCTTCTAGAGATTGTGACTTTATATTCTATGCAATGATGAGAACACCCTGGTCCGCCAGAAGAGTAACAAACTAGAAATGTAATGATGCAGCGACACTAGTGCATTTAATCCTCAGAACAACTTTATGTTTGTTAAAGTCACAAGGCTGAACTCATACCTGCTTTCTTCTGAGACCCAAACTCTTAACCATTATACTGAACTGCAATGTTAAAGATTCATTAAGAGGACACTACTAGAAGAAACCAATTTCAGTTCTCTTTCTCTTCCTCTCTTTGCCTCCCTCCTATTCTTTTTTTTCCAAGGTAGAGACTTGCTCTACTCACTCCAGTCCAGGCTGACCTGGGATTCACTATGAAGTCTCAAGGTGGCCTTGAACTCATGGCGATCCTCCTACCTCTGCATCCCAAGTGCTAGGATTAAAGGCATGCACCACCATGCTTGGCTCCTCTTTTTTTCTTAAAGGAAAAACTTTATTTTATGTATTTATTTACTTATTTGAGGGGGAGCAGATAGAGAGAATGGGCATGGCAGCCACTACAAACAAACTCCACATGCAGACACCACCTTGTGCATCTAGCTTACATGGATACTGGGGAATCAAACCTGGTCCTTAGGCTTCGCACACAAGTGCCTTAACTGCTAAGCAATCCATCTCTCCAGCCATCTATTTTTTTTTTTAATGCAAAAGATTTATATGATCCAAAGAGAAACAAGAGTTACCTTAAAAAAAAAAAAACAAGGGTCTTATGGCCTTAAATTTGTTATGTTGCAGAGGGTGACCTTGAACTTCTTATCTTCCTAAATAAAGTTGGGCATGATGGCCCACTCTTCTTGGGAGACTGAGGTGAGGTAGGATGATCAGGTCAGTCTGGGATACAGTGAGACATTGCCTCCAGAGTACTTGGGATACAGGCATGTGCCATCAGGCCCAGTTTATAGAGATCGAACCCAGGACTTCATACATGCTAAGCAAGCACTATACCAACTGGGCTATACACTCAATTCAAATTCACTTCTCTATACCGAAAATGTCAGCATATGCTGCTCAATATTAGGACACTGTGTTCTAAGAAATGTCAGCTAGAACAGAAACATACTAGAAACACAGACGTGGAAACTACATTACAAACCTAAGACTCTTTGGTTCCGTTGTTTAACTCCACTTAAAATCATGGAACTTTAATAATGGGGTTTGAAACAAAATTACTCAACCAAGTGTCCAGAAGACCCAACTTGATGCTCTGGGCCACTGCTCACCTTTATGATACTGGCACAGAACTGCTCCAAAAATGACAGTTCTCCTTCCTTGATCCACGACATGGTTCTTCCTCAATCAGAGTATCACTCCAGAGAAAGACACCCGCTGGGTAACCTCGGATAAATTTAAAGAGAGAGTTTAAACATGCAAATATATATATATATATATAGACATATACATACTATATATCTATATATTATGTATCTAGATAGATAGATAGATAGATATGGCTGATGTAGAGATCCACCCGATGAGGAAAGCGGCTAGCACGTGAATCCAGAGACACCTGTCTAACCTTTCACCATCCATTGCTGTTTAAGCCAATCTCCTGGCTCGGTACACTTGCTCCTCCCCCCTCCATTGTAATCGGAACAGATGTTTTTTTTTTCCTGAATATCCACGTCGGAATATCCACATCATAGTGCCTACATCCTCATCGACGGTTCCCCTGCATCTTCCTTCTCCATGTCCCCAAAAGCCATTTCTCACTCAGCGTTCCCAGTGGCTCAGCCCGTCAGCGGCCGCCCCTGTCACGTCGCACCCCAGTGGTCTCGTAATTACTCCATTTTCTCAGTTGTACCTGTCTGTCTCCCGCCGCCAACTCCTCCCGCAGCGAACGCTCGCCGGGCTCGCTAGGCACAGCAGCGGTGCAGCTCGGCGGGGCGCACTTCAGCCGCTCCCGGGCGCCGACACTTCCTCGCGACGTGGCGCCGGGAGAACGCGTCACCGCGGAACGGGATCCGGGCCCCCCCCCCGCCCCGGCGTGGCGGTGGGCGGAGCTTCGCCCAGCGCCCGCCATTGGCTGCCGCTCCCAAGGGGGCGGGGAAAAGAACGCCCCGCTTGGGATAAGAGAGGCGACGGAGGAGGGAGGTGGAGCTCGCACGGGATGGGGGCCGGGCACCGAGAGACAGATCAAGGAGAACTTGACTGGGTGATCTTTGGAAGTTGTGCCTTAAGAGCTATGAGTAGGAAGTTGCTGACGACAACCTGTTGAGAAGTGGGGAAAAGGCAGTGTTCTGGCCCGAGTCCACCTTGCCACTGCGGAAGAACAGGGTTTCGTAAACCCTGTCACAGGGTCGGCGAGGTGGCGCGCGCCTTTAATCCCAGCACTCGGGAGGCAGAGGTAGGGGGATTGCCGTGAGTTCGTGTCCACCATGAGACTACAGTGAAGTCCAGGTCAGCCTGGACTAGAGGGAGACTACCCCAATTTAAAAAAAGAAAAAGAAAACCATGGAGGCTGGGGACGTGGTTAGGAGAACACTTGAAACACATGTAGTCCAAGTACCCATGTGAAACCGTATGCACAAAGCACTAGTTCATTTGCCTAATTAACAAGAGGCCCTGGCTTGTTCATGTTCTCACAGAAATATTTTTTTGTTGTTGTGTTTTTTTTTTGTTTTGTTTTGTTTTTTTGCGGGGGTGGGGGTCCAGGCTGTGCAGGGTCTCTAGCTCAGGCCGACCTGAAACTTCCTCTCTAGTCCCAGGCTGGCCTCAAACTCAAAGTGATCTTACTATCTATCTCTGCCTCCCAAGTCCTGGGATCAAAGGTGTGTGCCACCTTCTCTCTCTGCCTCTTCCTCTCTCCCTACCTCTCGCAAATAAGAAAACAAATATTTTTATATAAATAGGGCTGGAGTTATAGTTGTCCCACAGGGAACAGGCCCAGGTAAAAAAATGAACTTGATGGGCTGGAGAGATGGCTTGGCAGTTAACACAGTTGCTTGCAAAGCCAAAGGACCCAGGTTTTATTCCCCAGGACCCACGTAAGCCAGTAGCACAAAGTGGCAGATGCCTCTAGTTCGTTTGCAGTGGCTGGAAGACCTTGCAATCTGTCTCTTTCTCTCTACCTCTCTACTTGCTTCTCTTTTTCTCAAATAAATTTAAAAAATTAAAAATATTTTTTAAAATGCCTAGAGAGATGACTTAGTGGTTAAGGCGCTTGCCTGCGAAGCGAAGCCAAGGATTCAGGTTTGATTCCCCAGTACTCGCGATAGCCAGATGTACAAGGTGGCACATGCATGTGGAGTTCCTTTGCAGTGGCTAGAGACCCTGGCATGCCCATCCAGTCTCTGTCTCCCTCTCTCTCTTGCTAATAAATAAAATATATATATTTTTCAAAATCTCATGTAGGGCTGGAGACATGGCTTAGCAATTAAGGTGCCTACCAGCAAAGCCAAACGACCCAGGTTCTATTTTTTACTAGTCAAGTAAAGCCAGATGCACAAGGTGGTGCATGTGTCTGGGGTTCCTTTGCAGCAGCCAGAGGCCTTGGTGCACCCATTCTCTCTCTTAAATTACTTAATCAAATAATAAGATAATTTCTAAACAATTTAAAGTTCATCTAAAAGCCAGATATGGTGGTGTACGCCTTTAATCCAAGCACTCAGGAGGCAGAGGAAGGAGGATTACTGTGAGTTCCAGGCCAGCCTGAGACTACATAGTGAATTCTAGGTCAGAATTCTAGGTGAATCCTGGGCTAGAGTGAGACCCTACCTCGAAAATCAAAAATAATACTAATAATACTAAGTTGGGCATGACATCCCACTCCTCTAGGGACGCTGAGGTGAGGTAGGCGCACGGCAGTGTTTCAGATCAGCCTGTGCTAGAGTGAGACCCTGCCTCAAGCCAAACCCCTCCCTCCACCCGAAGGGGGGGCGGAACTCAACTAAAGCTGGAAATGGTGGCTCACAATTTTTTTTTTAAGCATGTTTGAAAGAGACAATATGGGCATGCCAGGGCCCCTTGCCACTGCAAATGAATTCCAGATGCATGTGCCACTTTGTGCATCTTACCTTACATGGGTTCTAGGAATTTGAACCTGGCCTGTCAGGCTTCACAAGCAAGGACTTCTTTTTTTGTTGCTGTTTTTGTTTTTTGTTTTTCAAAGTAGGGTTTCACTCTAGCTGCAGCTAACCTGAAATTAACTATGTAGTCTCAGTTTGGCCTTGAACTCCTACCTCTGCCTCCCAAGTGCTGGGATTAAACGCACACACCGGCACACCTAATATTTTATATTTATTTATTTATTTACTTATTATTATTTTTGTTGTTGTTTTTTTGAGGTAGGATATCACTCTAGTTTAGGCTGACCTGGAATTCACTATGTAGTCTCAGGGTGGCCTCGAACTCACAGTGATCCTCCTACCTCTGCCTCCTGGGTGCTGGGATTAAAGGTGTGCACCACCACATCCAGATGCATGTGCCACCATGTGCTTCTGTGCTTCTGGCTTACATGGGTACTGGGGAATTGAACCTGGGTCTTTAAGCTCTGCAGGCAAGGGCCTTAACCACTAAGCCATCTCCCCAGCCCCAATAAAGTTTTTTTTTGTTTGTTTGTTTAACAACTGGCATGGTGGAGCATGTCTTTAATCTCAGCACTCAAGAGGCAGAGATAGGAGGATCACTGAGAGTTCGAGACCACCCTGAAACTACATAGTGAATTTCAGGTCAGTCTTGGCTAGAGTGAGACCCTGACTGCAAAAAATAATTTGGGCTAGAGAGATGGCTTAGTGAAGGCATTTGCCTGCAAAGCAAAGGACCCAGTACCCTCATAAACCAGATGCACAAGGTGGTGCATGTGTTTGGAGTTTGTTTGCAGTGGCTAGAGACCCTGGCATGCCCATTTTCACTTTTTCTGTCAAATAAATAAATAAAGTCAGATGTGGTGGTGCATGCCTTTAATCCCAGCACCCAGGAGGCAGAGATAGGAGGATCACTGTGAGTTCAAGGCCACCCTGAGACTACATAGTTAATTCCAGGTCTGCCTGAGCAAGAGTGATATCCTACCTCAAAAAACCAAAATAAGCCGGGCGTGGTGGCGCACGCCTTTAATCCCAGCACTCGGGAGGCAGAGGTAGGAGGATCGCCGAGAGTTCGAGGCCACCCTGAGACTACATAGTGAATTCCAGGTCAGCCTGAGCCAGAGTGAGACCCTACCTCGAAAAAAAAAAAAAAAAAAAAAAAAAAAAATAAGTAAAATAATAATCATAAGTAAATAAATAAATAAAAATAAAATATTAGGTGTGCTGGTGTGTGCCTTTAATCCTAGCACTTGGGAGGCAGAGGTAGGAGGATCACTGTGAGTTCAAGGCCAAACTGAGACTACATAGATAATTTCAGGTCAGCTGCAACTAGAGTGAAACCCTACATTGAAAAACAAAACAAGCCGGGCGTGGTGGCGCACACCTTTAATCCCAGCACTCGGGAGGCAGAGGTAGGAGGATTGCCGTGAGTTCGAGGCCACCCTGAGACCATAGTGAATTCCAGGTCAGCCTGGGCTAGAGTGAAACCCTACCTCGAAAAACCAAAAAAAAAAAGAGAAAGAAAAAAAAAGGAAAAAAAAAAAAAAGTCCTTGCTTGCAAAGCCTGACAGGCCAGGTTCAAGTTCCTAGAACCCATGTAAGGTAAGATGCACAAAGTGGCACATGCATCTGGAGTTCATTTGCAGTGGCTAGAGGCCTTGGCATGCCCATTCTCTCTGTCTCTTTCTCTCAAGTAAATAAACAAATAAATATTAAAATGACTTAAAAAAAAAAAAAACCAAAGAAGGAGCTGGAGAATATGGCTTAGTGATTAAGGTGTTTCCTGCAAAGTGAAAGGACCCTGGCTTGATTCCTGAGGACCCACATAAGCCAGGTGCACATGGAGGTGCATGCATCTGGAGTTCGTTTGCAATGGCTAGAGGCCCTGGTGTGCTCATTCTCTCTCTCTCTCACTCACTACCTCTTTCTCTCCCAAATAAATAAATAAATAAAACATATACTTAAAGAAAGGGGGGGCTGGAGAGATGGTTTAGGGGTTAAGGCATTTGTCTGCAAAGCCAAAGAAGCTCGGTTCAATTCCCCAGGACCCACATTAAGCCAGATGCACAAGGGGTTGCATGTGTCTGGAGTTCATTTGCAGTGGCTAGAGGCCCTGGCATACCCATTCTCTCTCTCACTCTCTCAAATAAAGGAGTCTGGGCACAGTGGCACACGCCTTTAATGTCAGCACTCAGGAGGTAGTGGTAAGAGGATCATCATAAATTCAAGGCCACCCTGAGACTACATAGTGACTTCGAGGTCAGCCTGGGCTACAGTGAGACCCTGCCTCCAATCCCCCCACCCCCTGACCAAAAAAAAAAAAAAAAAAAAAACTTCCTAAGCTAAATTTAACTATATACATGACAAAGAAACAATTTGTTTCAGCCACTTATACCCTGCTGCTCTGTTCATACAGACCTATATAGCTGAGTATGGGAAACTTGTCAGGGACCTACAGGACCTGTTACCTGGTCGAGACATTACTGTTATTGGGGTCCTAAAAGTTGGATTCATGATAAATATAATTGTTCTTTGTCCATACTTCGATCAATGGCTCAACCATAAATAACAATCATTCTACTATATGGGGAGAAAGAGGACTATACAGCAGCCCCCAACCCTTTCTAGGAAAAGGACCACCACAAATCTCTATTTGGTGACTGGGCTCTGCCTTTCTAAAATTATTCAGTGTACAGCTGGGTGCAGTGGCACACCTTTAATCCCAGCACTTGGAAGGCAGAGGTAGGAGAATCGCTGTGAGTTCGAGGCCACCCTGAGACTGCATAGTGAATTCCAGATTAGCCTGGGCCAGATTGAGACCCTATCTTGAAAAGGCAAAAAAAAAAAAAAAAAAAAATCAAATGGGGGGGGAATATATATTTATTTATTATTTCAGTTTCGAGGGTAGGGTTTTGCTGTTATCTCAGGCTGACCTGGAATTCACTATGTAGTCTCAGGGTGGCCTGGAAGTCTCAGCTATCCTACCTCTGCCTCCCGAGTGCTAGGATTAAAGGCATGCACCACCATGCCTGGCAATAAAATTTTTAGAATACTTTAATATTTTATTTGTGAGAGAGAGAGAATGGGCATGCCAGGGCCTCTAGCCACTGCAAAGGAACTCCAAATGTAGGCACTACCATGTGCATCTGGCTTATGTGGGTTCTAGGGAACTGAACTTGGGTATCCCCTACATGGTAAGGTTTCTATAGATATTAATCAACTACATGACCAATCAGTTCAACTACACTTGTCTTTCAAGATAATACTGAAAAGACATCTTGGTATCAGGATCTCACCAACAGTTTGTCTTGGCTTAATCTATGTTCCTTGTTTTCAAACACTTGGCCTTCCAATTTGGTGGCCATTGGATTAATTATCTGTAACATTTCATTTGTTCTTTGCATAGTCAGAGGGATCAACTTAAAGACACTTAACTAGCCAGTAACATCAACATGTCTGCTTTTTTTTTTGTCGCTCCCCCACCCCCACCCAAGAGGTCTCTCTAGTCCAGGCTGACCTGGAATTCACTATGTAGTCTCAGGGTGGCCTCAAACTCAAGAGATCCTCCTACCTCTGCCTCTTGAGTGCTGGGATTAAAGGTGTGTGCCATCACACCTGACTTGTCAGACTACTTTTAGAAGGAAAGGGGGAAAGCATATGCCTTTAATCCCAGCACTGGGGAGGCAGAGGTAGGTGGACTGCTCTGAGTTTCAGGCTTCCCTGAGACTATATAGTGAATTCCAGGTCAGCCTGGGCTAGAATGAGACCCTACCTTGAAAAAAGAAAAGGGGGAGGGCGTGTGGAAATCAAACTAATTCACAACAGGATAACCTTTGCACAATTTGTAAATGTGGTCTGAACTGATAAACAGGAGCTAAACAATTCCTGGTCTAGGACATACATGAGTCAATCAATTTGTGATTTGCCAAGTTTCAGTAATTACACATTCTTTCAATTTGGCTATTGCTCCCTATTGTTTTCTCTTGGCTTTTCCAGGTAGGGTCTCGCTCTAGCTGACCTGGAGTTCACTATGTAGTTTCAGGATGACCTCAAACACAAGGGCCATCCTCCTATCTGCTGGGATTAAAGGCGTGTAACACCACGCCCGGCTTCCCCATAGTTTCATATTGAATTATCTTAAAAGCTGTGAGTACAGTCAGTATGGGGTTCTTTCCAGCGACCCCCCCCCCTTTAATTATTTTGCTTTGTGTGTTCATTTTAACCACTGGACGTGGTACTTACTCTAATTCCAGGCTGGCCTCAAACTGTGATCCTCCCACCTCTGCTGGGGTTAAATGCGTGTGCCACCTTGCCCGCCCAGCAGGTTATTATAGTTTAACAGACAGTAATAAGAGTAAACAAAGCCCTAGAAGTGAGGGACCCATCCACGAAGTCTTAACCTTATCTGTTTTTCCTTTGTGTCCTGGGAAACGTTCAGCTAGTTACTGTTACTTCAGCAGTAGTTAGCGGATCTGTGAGATTCCACTGACAGGTTTGGCTTTTGGTACAGTTAGTTAAGGGGTCAGATAGCCCCAGGAGATGGTACAAAACTTCTAACCCCTTGCTCTGGTAATACTGACAGTCTGAGGATTGATTTAATCCAGACTGTTTCCTTTCACTTTGTTTTACTACTTGGTTTGTCAAGTTTCTTCCCTTTAAAAATCTTCCACATTTTTTAAGAAATGTTTAAAAATGCAGTATTCATTAGGTGGCTAGCAAACTATCTCAAAAGAAAATGTTGGTTTATAGTCAAGAGAATCTCCTTTGGCCTCCATTCTCCCAGTTCTGTATGGTATTTTCTTTCTTGGGGTGCTGCAAGGGGTTAATTAGGATTTGTAAAGGGCTTTGAGGAATGGGGACAAAGTATTATTAGGGTCTCATGCCCCAAGCCATGCCCCATCCTTTCATCCCAGCCAGTGGCTTAGGCATCCCTATTCTTATGCATGCCAAACCTCTAATCCCCTCTTGAATGTGGCAGCTTCCAAGGAAGGGACAAGAGGCCTTAACTAGAAACAAAAATCCACTGTAATGAGGTGCTCTAAAGACTGAACCTTCAAGATTCGTCCTGAACAAAGTGGGAAAACTCAATGGTTCTCCCGTGGCTTCCCATTCCAAGAAGGTGGGAATTAATGGGAGGGGGAACGCAAAACTCAGTATCTGAGGAGGAGAGAAAAGTTTCGAGTACCAATAAGTCTTTATTCTCCCAGGAAAAGAAGGGTAGGAAGAGTCAGCACGTGTTACAAAATGATTAGAAAATAAGAAAGGAAGGAGTACAGCAAAATCAACCAAGAAATATAAACACCCCAGCGAAGGGGCCACCAAAGCCCAAGAGGGCATAGTCTCCTGCAGTTCAGGAAAGAGAAGGGATGGGGAGAGAACAAACAGGGACACACTCCCCCCTCCCTCCCCATAAATTCAAGACTTCTCCACAACGCTTTGGTTTCTAGCAGTAAACATGGAGTTACATTCGTCCGTCTCCTATTAAACAATCTTGTGGCCACTTTGACATAAGTTTCTTGCACCTGCATAAAAAGTTCCTGAGTGATTTGAGCATACATTCATATTCCCTTTTCTGGTCTCCAGACCCCACTTTCTACATGGAAGGCCCCCAGTTGCTTCTCTCTACTTCAGGATTACAGAATAAGTAGGTCTAACCTATCCAAACACCCCAAAGTATGTTTGGTAAGAATTAAATCAAGAAATGGTTTGGGAGTGATGACTCACATCTGTAATCCCAGAATGACGGAGGATAAGGCAGGAGGAGACTGAGGCAAAGCTGGACTTCAGAACTGGACCCTCTCTCACAAAAAATAGGGTTTTGACTCAGGTTGGGACCAAGGGGTAGGGGTCCCGAGCTTCTTTAGTATTTCTGCACACATCATTTAAGAGTTGTAGAAATACTTCAAGAACTAATCGTATCTGAGTGTGTGCAAGTTTTCTTTAGAGGGAGAAGAGTATAGAGGAGAGGCTATGTCAAGGACAGAGGTTGTGTTCCAAAATGGGAGAGTGGGCGCACAAAACACATGGTTTAATATTGTCACTATGAAAAGAGCCCCCCCCCCAATTATGTTTCAGATCCTTTTGTCTGGTGCAGAACCTTTTGTCAAAGATGCTCTGGCTATTTTTCTCAATACAAAAAGTTTTGTAAACAATAAAACCCCAAAGAACATTAAGACCAACACATTATATTTACACAAACTAGGCCACCTAGCCATCACCAACTCAGAGACTCAGCGGAAGTCCTACAAAGCCCAGACAACTACCATAAACTAGAGGGGGCCAGCATTTGGGGAGACAAGAAACCAGGAGTAGACACACACCACCCAATGCATTCTATTGCATTTGTCCCATTTCAACACAGTGAGGTAGGTTTGTGGTGATCTCACAGCATGTAAACGAAACCCCCTTTTTCCCCTTCAGCTACCGTGACACTTATCAACCACTCCTGCAGCAGGGCAGGACACTGGCTCCGGTCTCCCTGGAAGCCAAGATCTTGAAAGGTTACGATCTGAGGCTGGTCTTTCTTTCATGTTATCTAACCCTGGGACGCACAGAGTAGAACAAGGGCATTGGTCTGAAAACTCATCCTTATCAGGCTGAGGATGTAGCTCAGTGGTAAAGTGCTTGCCTAGCACACATGAGGCCCAAGGTTCAATCCCTAGCACCATAAAAATACCTCATTCTTACAAACTTGCATTTTTTTTTCAATCACACACATGCTTGCTCGCGCGCGCGCATACACACACACACACAGCCTGCTGTATGCGTGGCAGGCACAGACTGATCTGGTGAAGGGTGGATTTGGTACGGATAACAATTTCTGTGCCCTGGGATTAGACAACCATCACTTAACCATGCATGGCTTCTCTGCGCCTTTCCCCTGGCCCAGCTTTCTCACCACCTTTTCCTAGTCACACAAACTTCCAATCTTTCAGCTGTAGGCGATCAAGTCATGGGGTTGACCCAATTAACACCTGGTCTTTTCACATTTTTAAGATGGAGGGGTTTTCCAGGACACTGACAGGAAAAAAAGAAAAAAGAAAAAACAACAACAACAACAAAAAAAAAAAAACCCACGAGCTGTACTTGGCAAAAATGAGGTAGTTCAATAGGCTATGCTCTCCAAATGGATGCTCTCCATGGTGATAAGAACAACAAAAGGTATTCCTGCTGTGCACACCGTGAGCTGCTGCTGACTTATCCCTGAGATTGTTCATGTACCTGAGAACACAGTGCAGGAACGAGGGCCTTACATTAAAATATACAAAAATACAAAAGCAGAATATATTAAGGGGGGGGAAAAAAAGTTAAAATGCACAAAGATACGTCATTCGCACACAGATAGTGCAGTTGGCATCCTGGAGAAAGTGGGACCCAAGGTGCAGTCATCCAAGGGAGGAAATAAATTAAAAATCACATTGGCCCAGAAAGGGATGGGAAGGAGGTAGGAGCAGCAGGTCCGCAGCTCCTCCCACTACCACCTGTTTGGACTGTCACCACAACCCACTGCTTGAGATAGTTTCCAGCACCATATCCCAAGACTGGGTTACGAGTAAACAAGCGGTGACCATAAATTTTTTTTTTTTTAAAAACAAACAAACAAACCCTGCCTTGCTCCTGAGCTTCCCTCCCACAGAATGTGGTAGCTTGTGGTTTGGGTTCATTCATCTGGTCTCTCAAGCTTTTGTTTCACACCCTGCCTGGTAGGGGCAATATTCTACACCCTTTTTCAGAAGGGGAATAACGTCCCTAACCATGCCACTGTGACAAGCTTAACGGTTTTTTGGGCTAAAGCGTCAGATAAAGCGGATGCAGGTTCTAGGGTGGTCTCCCCCCTCCAAAGCCCTCACTTGCATTTGGATACAGCATGGTTGGAGTTCCCCCCTCCTGCACCAAGGGAATATAGGGTGGTGCTGGAAACACCAGCCTGAGATACATGGCAGTGCCAGCCATCCCCAACCCACCCTACCCCCACTTTCTCCACTCTGCCGATTGATGCCTTCTTGAAACTTCCTGATAGCAAAAGAACAGCCCACTCCCGTGGGTCAGTTCTGGGCTTCTGGGAGCAGGGCAGGGCTGTGGATCTCTTCTTCATCCTCCCGGAAGTAAGCAGGCTTTCCCTGGGAGCTGGGGGTCTGCTGGGCCTTCAGCGGGCATGAGGCCACCATATGGTTGATGCTTTGGCAGAAGTGGCACTTCTTGGGTTGGGGTGGCAGCTTGCATTCCTTGGCATGATGGTCTAGACCACCACAATTGTAGCACCTAGTACAAAGCAAGATGGTAAGGTGAGGAGAAAAGCATGGGAAGAGGCCAGAGCCTCTCTGATGGTCAACACCCTGGTCCCTGTTTGTCACTAAAATCACCTTCCTTCCTACTTCTAAATGGAGGAATATGGACGATCTTTTTGAAAAAATAGCTTTAGCCAGGTGTGGTGGTACACACCTTTAATCCCAGTACTCCAGAAGCAGACGTAGGAGGATCACTGTGAGTTCAAGGCCATCCTGAGACTACATAGTGAATTTCAGATCAGCCTGGGCTACAGTGAAACCCTACTTTGAAGAAAAATAAATAATATTTATTTTTTTAAATTAATTAATTTATTTGAAAGTGACAGAGAGAGGAGACAGATAGGGAGAGAATGGGTGCGCCAGGGCCTCCAGCCACTGCAGTCGAACTCAAATGCATGCACCCCCTTGTGCATCTGGCTAACGTGGGTCCTGGGGAAACGAGCCTCGAACCAGGGTCCTTAGGCTTCACAGGCAAGCGCTTAACCGCTAAGCCATCTCTCCAGCCCTATTTATCTATTTAAGAGAAAGAGGCAGGGGGGTTGGGGAATTGGCATGCCATGGCCTCCTGCCACTGCAAAGGAACACTTGCGCCACCTTGTGCATTTGGCTGATGTGGGTATTGGGGAATTGAACCTGGGTCCCTTTGGCTTTACAAGCAAGCACATTAACCACTATGCAATCTCTCCAGCCCAATGACACCATCTTTAAGTCCTTTCCAAATCTAACTAGATCTAGATGATCTGCAGATTCATCTTCTTCATTCAAGGCTTGTTGATGCTCACCTTTAATCCCAGCACTTGGGAGGCTGAGGTAGGAGTCTCAGGTTGGCCTTGAGCTCACAGATCCTCCTACTTCAGCCTTCTGAGTGCTGAGATTAAAAAGTGTGTGCCGTGGGCTGGAGAGATGGCTTAGCAGTTAAGTGCTTGCCTGTGAAGCCTAAGGATCCTGGCTCAAGGCTTGATTCCCCAGGATCCACGTAAGCCAGATGCACAAGGGGGCGCATGCTTCTGGCGTTCGTTTGTAGTGGCTGGAGGCCCTGGTGCGCCCATTCTCTCTCTCTCCCTGCATCTTTCTCTGTCTGTTGCTCTCAAATAAATAAATAAAAATAAACAACAAAAAAGTCTTTTAAAAAAAAGTGTGTGCTGTGCCAGGCTTGTTACTGTTTTTTTGTTTTGTTTTGTTTTTCAAGGTAGAGTTTCACTCTAGCTCAGGCTGATCTGGAACTCACTATGTAGTCTCTCAGGCTGGCCTTGAGCTCATAGCGATCCTCCTACCTCTGCACTCCAGTACTGAGATTAAAGGTGTGTGCCACCACGGCCCGGCACTTGTTAGTGTTTTTTGAAACATAGTTTCACTACGTAGCCCAGGCTGGCCTCAAACTTGTAGTGAACCTCCTGCTTTTTGTTTCTTCCTAGGTGCCAAGCACTACCATTAGGAAGTTTTTTGTTGTTATTGTTGTTTTTGTTTTGTTTTTTTCCAGGTGGAATTTCACTCTAGTCCAGGCTGACCTGGAATTCATGTCTCAGAATGGCCTTGAACTCACAGCCATCCTCCTACCTCTGCCACCTGAGTTCTGGAATTAAATGCGTGTACCACTATGCCTGGAGAAACTGTTTTGGGAGGTTTTGAAATCAGATCATCTCAGTGGCTGACTGGAGGAGCTCACCCCTCCCTCAGCAACGTGCACAAGGTGCTCTTGGCCATACCTGTCTCCTTTGGATCTGCGTTTCTGCAGGTTCTTCCCCTTGGGCCGCCTCTCACTCCCAATACAGAACACCCCACCAGGGCCGGTGACTCGGATGGATTCCAAGCCCTTGGCAGACTTCTTAAAGGTGAACTCCACTGCCTCGCCCTCCTTGAGGCTCCGGAAGCCCTCCATGTGCAGCTTACTCTATAGAGCAAAGGGAAAGAAAACAGATTTTACCATGTTTGCATCATTTAAAGCAATAAAAGCAAGAGTGAAGGGGTTCCCGGGTTTTTGGTTTTATTTTTTTTTTCCTGGATTTTACCTTCTTTTTTTGATATTTTGAAACAAGGTCTCACTTGAAGTTCACCAGGAACTCATGGCATTCCTGCCACCTCAGCCTCTCAAGTGTTGGGATAAAAGGCATGTGTTGTCACCTTGTCTATCCCACTTTTACCAATAAGATTTCAAGCTGGGCATGGTGGCACATGCCCTTTAATTGCAGCACTTGGGAGCAGAGGTAGGAGAATTGCCAGTAGTTCAAGGCTGCCCTAAGAGTACATAGTGAATTCCAGGTCAGCCTGAGCTAGAGGGAGATATACCTTGAACCTCCCCTCCCCCAAACAACAACAACAAACCAATTTCACAGCTGAGTGTGGTGATCTGTCTGCACCTAACATCGCAGCACTTGGCAGGAGGATCTCCTATTCAAAGCCAGCTTGGCTACATTGTAAGATCCTAACATCAAAACAAAAACAACAACAACAACAAAAGGAAACCAAACTCCAACTCCAACATAAGAAGAATAGTTTTGCCCAGTGTACTGGCTTACTCCTTTAATCCCAGCACTTGAGGAGAGGCAAAGGTAGGAAGATGGTCATAAGTTCGAGGCCAGCCTGAGACTACACAGTGAATTCCAGCTAAGGCTGGGCTACAGTGAGACCCTACCTCAAAAAACAGTTGATATAATTGATATAAAACATGTAACTTTTTTTCCCCAGTTGTTTGGACCTAAAGTTAGAAAGGGAAGGAGGGAGGAAGGAAGCCAAATTCCATCGTAATAACAGCAACAAAAATTTATATTATCAAAGGTTTCAGGGGCTGGGGAGATGGCTCAGCGGTTAAAGGAACTTGTTTGCAATGCAAAGCCTGATGGCCTGGGTTCAATTCCCAAGTACCCATGTAAAGGCAGATGCACAAGCATTTATAGAGTCTGTTTGCAATGATAAGACCTGGCATGTTTATACTCTCTCACTCTCTCCCATGTATTTCTAGATGTATTTAAGAAATCAACAAATATAAAATTATAAAACAAGGGCAACATTGTAGATGCTTTATGTGTTTTAATAATGCATCATATTTTTGGCAGTAACCTTGGGATGACTCAGAAGGTATCATAGTGCTGGAAAGAAGTGACTGGAGTGCTGAGTAACTTCTCGATCACACCTTCCAAGGCTCAGGGTCTAATGCGAAAGAGGTGGCGGAAAGAATGTAAGAGCCAAAGGAAGGGTAGGACTCCTTACGACGTGCTCCCTCCAGACATAAAATGGCCTGGATATCCATGACCTCATAGTGCCTGACACTACCTACACAAGACCATCATAAGAGAAGGAAAAGATCATGACATCAAAATGAAAGAGAGACTGATTGAGATGGGGAGGGGATATGATGGAGAATGGAATTTCAAAGGGAAAGTGGGGGGAGGGAGGGTAGCATCATGGGATATTTTTTATATAATCATGGAAAATGTTAATAAAAATTAAGAAAAAAATAATGCATCATATTTTAAAATGTTTTTATTCTCCAGGTATGGCGGGGCACATCTTTTATGACACCATGGTATAATGTGAGACCCTGCTTCAAAAAAAAAAAAAAAAAAAGATGGGCATGGTGGAGCATGCCCTTAATCCCAACACTCCTGAGGCAGAGGCTGGAGGATTGCCATGAGTTTGAGGCTACCATGAGAATACAGAGTGAATTCCAAGTCAACCTGGGCTAGAGTAAGACCCTACCTCAAAAAATAAATAAATAAACAAACAAAAATAATAAAAATAAGGGATGGAGACATGGTCTAGTGGTTAAGGCGCTTGCCTGTGAAGCCTAAGAACCCAAGTTTGATTCCCTAGTACCCACGTAAGCCAGATGCACAAAGTGGCACATGCATCTGGAGTTCATTTGCAGTGGCAGGGGGCCTACTGTCTATCTGTCATTCCCCTTTCTCTCAAATTGTTCTTAAATAAATAAACAAAACATTTAAAAAGTTGGTGTGGTGGCGAACGCCTTTAATGGCAGCCTTCAGGAGGCAGAAGTAGGAAGATCACTGTGAGTTCAAGGCCAGCTTGACATTACATAGTCAATTCCAGGTCAGCCTGGGCTAGAGGGAGACCCTACCTGAAAAACCAATAAATAAATAAATAAATAAATATATTTTATTTGTTTGAGAAAGATATTAAAAAAAGGGACAGACAGAGAAAGGGTATGGGTATACCAGGGCCCTCTGCTACTACAAACTCCAGATACACGTGCCATTTTATGCATCTGGTTTTGTATGGGCACTGAAGAATCAAACCTGGAGCAGCAGGGTTTTCAAATAAGAGCCTTTAGCTGCTGAGCCATCTCTCTAGCCCCAGGACATATGTCTTTAATTTATTATTATTATTTGTTTTTCGAGTCTCACTCTAGCCCAGGCTGACCTGCAATTCACTATGTAGTCTCAGGGTGGCCTCAAACTCACAGTGATCCTCCTACTTGTGCCTCCCAAGTGCTGGGATTAAAGATATGTGCCAGCACGTCTGGCTGCCTTTTTTGGTTTTTTGAGGTAGGGTCTTGCTCTAGCCTAGGCTGACCTGGAATTCAGTATGTGGTCTCAGGGTGGCACCAAAGTCACTGCAATCCTCCTACCTCTGCCTCCTGGGTGCTGGCATTAAAAGCACGCTCCATACTATGCCCAGCATGAAATGTGTTTGTCAATATTTACTTATTTGCATGTAGGGAATGGGAGAGAATGGGTATGCCTGATGCAATATGCCACTTTGTGCATTGGGCTCAATGTGGGTACTGGGGACTTGAATCTCAGTTGGCATGCTTTCCAAGCAAGTGCCCTTAACTGTTGAGCAATCCCCCCACATGAATTTTGTTTGTTTTTTGTTTTTGAGTTGGTGCCTCACCCTAGTCCAGGCTGACCTGGAAATTCACTCTGTGGTGAAATGTTTGTCAATGGTCCATGGTCCTCTTATTCCCATTACAGGTTCTTCCTGGTTTGTCCTGAGGCATGCATATAGGTCTGTTTTGTAGGACACCCCTGTTTGGATGTCTTATGTGTTCTCAAAGTTTAGGATCAGGGTATGCATTTCATAGACATATGATGGGCTGGAAAGATGGCTCAGAGGTTAAGGTGGTTGCTTGCAAAGCCTAATGGCCTGGGTTTCATTCCCCAATACAGACATAGAGCCAGAGTGGCACATTCATCTAGAGTTCCTTTGCAGTAGCGGCAGGCATACCTATTTTCTTTCTATTTCTCTCCCCCCACCCCCTGCAAATAAATAAGTAAACCAAAAAAAAAAAAAAAAAAAAACAAAAATTAGAAGAGCTGGGTGTGGTGGCACATGCCTTTAATCCTAGCACTCAGGAGGCAGAGAGGTAGGAGGATCACAATGAGTTCAGGCAACCCTGAGGCTACACAGTGAATTCCAGGTCAGCCTTAAAAAAAAAAAAAAAATTTCACTCGGCTGTAGATAAATTGATCAATGTCAGATTTCTTCCCCCCCCCCTTTTTTTTGGTTTTTCAAGGTAGTGCCCATGCCCAACTTTGTTTTCTTTTTGTTTGTGGTTTTGCCGTATACTGAGGCTGGTCTCAAATTCATAGGCTCAAAAGAGCCTCCTGCTGTAGCCTCTTGAGCAACTGAACTACATACACACCTCCAGCATCAAAGAAATGTATTTTAAATCCTCTGAATTAGAAAGATGAACAGAAAGTAGTGTAAAAAGGAAAAAAAAAGCAGGTGTGGTGGTTCATGTCTTTAATCCCAGCACTCTCTGTGCAGAAGTAGAATGGCTGCTTGGGCTAGAGTGAGACCTTACCTCCTTCAAATACAAATACAATGAAAAACAACAACAAAGGACTTGAGTAAGGGCCTATTCCCGCCTTACTTGACTCTCTCTCTCTGCCTCTCTCAAATAAATAAAAACAAAATTTAAGTTTTAAAAAATGGATCAAATACTGATTTATGGTGGTGTTATGAGGTTTTTTGCATGAAAAATAGTTAACACTTCACCTGCCGCACACAAATTCTCGGGCATGGCAACCTCTCAGGCAGAGTAACTGTGACAGCAATAACATTAACTTTGGCTTAATAATAGTAATAAACTAACCAGCTTAAGAAACGCATGAATTTATCTCCTTTCTGAGCTTATTATTTACCGTAATGCACTCTTACACCCATACCTTAACAGGCTCGTGAGACCAAAGGTACAATGTGAACTAGGGACTATCCCTCTCAGGTTGCTCTATTGAGATGTGCTGATGAAGGCCACAGCAGGACCCTCAACAGCTAGGCAAGATGGAAACTGGTGGTCTCCAAGGGTGGCTCTCTGCTCCCTCCCCCAACCCCCGCGCCTCTCTAACACATAGTTTGAATTCTTCTCTTATCAGATAGGTAATCAGTGTGCAGCCCCACCGAGCCAGCCTCCCAGAGCAAGCTTATGAAAGGAGCCTGAAATTCTTCTACCACCCCCCCTCCACCCCCAAGCACACACAAAGCAGGGGCCCGACCCCTCCCCAACCCTCCAAAAAAAAAAAAAAAAAAAAAAAGGAAAAAGAAAAGGCTTGGGGGAGGGGCAAGGCCTGAGCTCCCCCAATAGAGACCAGCCCCAGGGAACAAAGAGTTGACACTGGTTGGTTCTGGTGGTCAGATTCCTGGAGTTCCAAGGCACAGATCCCCTAAGCATGGCTCTCACCCTCCCCCACATTCAACAAGACCCGTTCCTTCCTTCCTCCCTGAGCAGGGGTTATGGTCATGGTGAGAGAAATGGATACAGAAACAGCTCTTTCCCATATTCCTCCCCTCCCGAGCACCTAGGGTGCCTCCAGTCAATCCTGCCTCTCGGAGCCTAATTACTTAGTCAGATAAATATTTCAAATGGGAAAAAGGCACGAATCCCATTCTTCTTTGCCAATTTATTGAACTTTGGGAACACAGGCAGGCTGCTTGGGCACGTAGGGAGCTAGCACTTAGAAAACTGTACTCCCGTCCTGGTGCCTTGCAGAGCACTTCAGCCTTCTGCTTATTCTTTAACTTCTCTGGCCACCACCCCCCAAATCAAATACCTCTCACCCCCAACAGTGTAAATTTAAGCTATAGAATGGAAATTAGGTGTCCCGCAGGTCATGTGTTGGAATAAAGGCCCAGACTCTTCCACTTGTCAAAGGCGGAGACCATGACAGCCAGGTCTCCAGTTCTTACCACACTGCATCTCGGGCCTTTCTTCACAAAGTTGGCATACTTGCTCCAGCACCCCAGAGCTAGAATGTATTCTCAGTTCTCAGGGCATCCCATCCCATGCAGTTCTCCCTCTCCACCCTCTCAGTTCCAGGTTCCTAGTAGTGCTGGGTTCAAAATATCTACTGGAGGGCTGGAGAGATGGCTTTGCGGTTAAGGCACTTGCCTGCAAAGCCAAAGGACGCAAGTTCGATTCCCCAGGACCCAAGTAATCCAGATGCACAAAGTGGCACGAGCATCTGGAGTCTACCATGGCATACCCATATTCTCTCTCAAATAATTTTTAAAAATGTATCTACTGGGAGGTGGCAGAAAGAATTTAAGAGCCAAAGGAAGGGTAGGACTCCTTACAAAGTGCTCCCTCCAGACAAAAATGGCCTGGATATCCATGACCTCACAGTGCCTGACACTACCTATACAAGACCATCATAAGAGGAGGAAAAGATCATGACATCAAAATAAAAGACAGACTGATTGAGATGGGGAGGGGATATGATGGAGAATGGAATTTCAAAGGGGTAAGTAGGGGGAGGGAGGGTATTACCATGGGATTTTGTTTTGTTTTGTTCTCCGAGGTAGGGTCTCACTCTAGCTCAGGCTGACCAGGAATTCACTATGTAGTCTCAGGGTGGTCTCGAACTTACGGTGATCCTCCTAACTCTGCCTCCCAGGTGCTGAGATTAAAGGCATGCGCCACCACGCCTGACCTACGGGATTATTTTTTATAATCGTGGAAAATGTTAATAAAAGTTGAGAAAAAATATATCTACTGGGAGTGTTATTTTTATTTTAATTCCCTTTGAGGCAAGAGTCCCACTAATATAGACCAGCCTGGCCTTAGACTTGTGATAATCCTCCTGCTTCTGCCTCCTCAGTGCTGGGATTACAGGTATGTGCCACCACACCTAGCTAAAATAAATATTGCTAGTGTTTACTATAGACTGAACAGTGTTTAATACTTTTATATAGTGTAACTTATTTATTCCTCATATCAAGCCTGTATGGTACGTTAATATGACATCCATGTTACTGCTTGACAACCTGGAAGCAGAGGCGTTAATAAATAAGCACCCTGGAGGGTCCCTAAGAGGGGAAATATGAATGGAAACCTGAGTGAAGTTTGAGTACAGGAGAACTGCCCAGTATATTTGGGAGAGCCAGAAGAGTGTTAAGAACAGAAGCTCTGGAGATCTTCATATTAAAGAAAAAAAAAAAAAGGCATCTTGACCCATGTTACAGTGAAAAGCAAAAGAGCTGGGCTGACTGCCATAACCCGATTCTATTAGCCAGCATGATCCAATGTAAGATAAGCCACAAATAGAAGTTTTTTATTGTAAGTATTCATTTATTAACTCTCTATTTTTTTGTTCAGCCATTTCATGTAAAGGGAGGACACTGAAAAACCCTCCCACTTCAGATCATGGCAACTTTCATGTATCCCACAGGCAAAGCCACTAAATTCTATTAGGAGAATATGTGGCATTCAATGGGAAACACAAATATAATTTTCAACTCTGGATAAGTAGAAAGAAACAAGGAAAAGAATTTTAATGATACAGTACTGTAGTGTCAAAGCTCTACTGAAGCTTCATTGCTGGAGATCTTGGGTTGGGTAGCATCTAGAAAAACAACAGACATGCCCAGAAGCAATTCATGGAAGTGAGTGAGTGAGTGTTTAGGACTGTGGCTCACACCTGTAATTCCAGCACTCAGGAGGCTGAGGTAAAACTGTGAGTCTGAGTACGAAGTGAGTTCCAGGTCTGCCAGGGGTAGAGAGAGACCATGCTGAAGAGAGAAAGGGAGAGAAGGGAGGGAGGGAGGGAGAGAAAGGAAATGTCTAGAACCTAAGACCTGCTCAGCTGGGCTGAGCAAGTCAAGGCTCCTGTCAGCAGTCGTCCACCAGATGGTGCTGCACAGCAGCCAGTGTATAAAAGGCCTGTGACTGAGGGTTTTGAACCTAGAAGCCATGGGTAAGTGTAGTGCAGAGGTCCCTCCTCAGCACCATCAGGTGGTCTGGTCCTGTTCTGCCTTCAGGTAGTCAGAGGTTCAAGGACTGGGTGCTTTCTTTTTCCCACCACACCCCACACTAGCAGAGCACAGCGTAAGATAAGAAAAGGAATGAAATGGTTCTTGGGAAGCCAGGCGTGGTGGCGCACACCTTTAATCCCTGCATTTGGGAGGCAGAGTTAAATCACTGTGAGTTCGAGGCCACCCTGAGACTACATAGTGAGTACCAGGTCAGCCCGAGCTAGAAGTTGAGACCCTACCTCAAAAAATAAAACAAATAACAACAACAACAAAAAAAAATTATGTATAGCTAGGTGTGGTGGTGCACATCTTTAATCCAGGCACTCAGGAGGCCAGCCTGAGACTACATACAGAATTCCAGGTCAGCCTGGGCTGGAGAGAGACACTTTTGGGGGAGTAACAGATGGGGTAATGAGCTCAAGCTGGGTAAGAAGTTTGACTCTTTGGTAGGAATGTTTGGGCAAATTCTGTGCCTGGGTCCAAGTCACTGAAACTCACGTAAAAAAGTTTCCCATATTGGAAGCTTTGCTTAGGGTAGTGGACTATCCTGTACTGGAGACATTGTCTAGAAACACAACTCTTCACAAAGAGGACCCCAAACCATCCCATGACACACAAGTCAACATGAATTTCTTTATCAACTTCAATAAAAATGCATTCACAGCAGGGTGGGCGTGGTGGCACATGCTTTTAATTGTAGCAGTAGAGATGCAGAAGGTAAGGTCACTGAGTTTGAGGCCAGCCTGGGACTAAAGAGTAAGCTCCAGGTCAGCTGTCAGCCTGGGTTAGAGAGGAGTGAGACCCTACCTGGGAAGGGATGTAAGGGAATCCATTCATTTTTAACCTGACTCTTCCTATTAAGATGAACAAAAAATGATAGGCTAAGAGAAATACTTGTCTAGCATCCACAATGTCCTAGGTTTGAACCCTACATGAAAAAAACTAATGAAATCACCAAACTTGTGACTTCCAGTCCATGGACAGGAGGAGCTCCTCTGGGGCTCAGAGTTGTAGTCAACATTCACTCCAACAAACTCTCCTGGCACTATCGTGTGCCCAGCTACAGCCTAAGCAATCCCAAAAGCAAGCCACCCTCATTTATACCACTCCCTACTTACAGCCTTGTCCTCTGGTGCTTTACACAGGTCTTAAGAGTGCACTTTAGGGCTGAAGAGATGGTTTAGTGGTTAAGGCACTTGCCTGCAAAGCCAAAGGACCTAGATTCAATTCCCCAGGACCCACATAAGCCAGATGCACAAGGTGGTGCATGTGTCTGGAGTTTGTTTGCAGGGGCAGGATGTTCCGGCTGGCTCGCGCTCTTTCTCTCTCTCTCTCTCCCTCTGTCTCTCTTCTCTTTCAAATAAATATATAAAAAGTAAAATATTTTTTTAAAAAAGTGGGCCAGGTGTGGTGGTGCATGCCTTTAATCCCACCACTCGGGAGGCAGAGGTAGGAGGATCGCCTTGAGTTCGAGGCCACCCTGAGACTCCATAGTGAATTCCAGGTCAGTCTGGGCTACAGTGAGACCCCACCTCGAAAAAAAAGAAAAAAAAAAAGTGGGGCTGGAGAGATGGCTTAGTGGTTAAGTGCTTGCCTGTGAAGCCCAAGGACCCCGGTTAGAGACTCAATTCCTCAGGACCCACGTAAGCCACATGCATAAAGTGGCACATTCATCTGGAGTTCCATTTGCAGTGGCTGGCGGCTCTGGTGCGCCCATTCTCTTTCTCTCTGCCTCTTTCTCGGTCTCTCTCAAATAAATAAAGAAAAATAAACAAAAATTTTTAAAAACGTACTTCAGATTCTTGAGGGCCCTCAAGATGCTTACACAAGCCCAGCGTGGGGTCACACAACTTTAACTCCCAACACTAGGGAGGCAGAGGTAGGAAGATCACCATGAATTTGAGGCCGGCCTGAGACTACATAGTGAATTCCAGGTCAGCCTGGGCTCAAGTGATACCCTAACTTAAAATGCAATATATATGACATATATATGTGTGCACATCTAAAATTTTTTTAAATTTATTTTATGTACTTGAGAGAGAGGTAGAGAGGGACAGAATGGGCATGCCAGGGCTTTCAGCCACTGCAAATGAGCTCCAGATGCATACAACACCTTGTACATCTGGCCTTGTAGAGCCTGGGGAATTAACCCTGGGACCTTTAGCTTTGCAGGCAAGTGCCTTAACCACTAAGCCATCCCTCCAGCTCATATGTGCACATTCTTAAAAATATTTATTTATTTATTTGAGGGAAGGAGAGTAAGAGACAGAAAAAAAAAATTGGTGCACCAAGTCCTCCAGTCACTGCAAACTAACTCCAGACACATGTCACTTTGTGCATCTAGCTTGGCATGGGCACTGGACAATAGAACCTGGATCCTTTGGCTTTGCCAGCAAGTGCCTTAAAACCACTAAACCAGCCCTATATACTTTTTTTATGTTGTTTGTTTTTTCGGTTTTCAAGGTAGGGTCTTGCTCTAGCTCAGGCTGACCTGGAATTCACAGTATAATCTCAGGGTGGCCTCCAACTCAGTGATCCTACCTGTGCCTCTTGATCCTAAGTCTGCCTCGTGAGTGTTGGTATTAAAGGTGTGCACCACCTAGCCTGGCCATTTTGTTTGTTTGTTTTTTGTTTTTTTCTGGTTTTGAGTTTCCACTTTGGCCCAGGCTGACCTGGAATTCATTCTGTAGTCTCAGGATAGCCTTGAACTCATGGTGATCCTCCTACCAGGGCCTCCCATGTGCTGAAATTAAAGGCATAGGCCAGGATGCCTGGCTACATATATACATTTTTATAGACATTTCTTTTTTTTAAATATATCTTTCTTTTTTTCTTTTGGTTCTTCGAAGTAAGGTCTCACTCTAGCTCAGGTTTAAGTATATTTTTATATTTTATTTATTTATTGGAGAGAATGAGAATGGGTGTGCCAGGGCCTTTAGCCACTACAACCGAACTCCATGGATCACCTTGTACATCTGGCCTATGTGGGTACTGAGGAATCGAACCTGAATCCTTAGGCTTCACAGGCAAGGGCCTTAACCACTAAGCCATCTCTCTAGCCCTAGACTTGTTTTGTTTCAGTTTTGGTTTTTCAAGGTAGGGTCTCACTCGAGCCCCAGCTTGACCTGGAATTCACTATGGAGTCTCAGGGTGGCCTTGAACTCACGGTGATCCTCCTACTTCTGCCTCATGAGTGCTGGGATTAAAGGCATGTGCCACCACAACTGGCCCCAGTATTTCTTTACATACATTTTATATTGTATATGCGCACACACACAATTTGTTTCCATTTCATTTAGATCAAGTGCATACTAGAAATTATCCAGACAGCTAAGTTTCTTTAAAGCCTAACCTACTGGTGAAGACTGTGTAAAATACCATGGAATATTGGGAACAGGGCTGTAACTCATGTGAAAAGATTCCCTAAGTGTCCCCCCAGCCCAGCTGTTCTAAGACACCCCCCCCCCAATAGAGGCTGCTCTCTGCTACTCCTCCTGCATCCTATTCAGAAAATGTGGGTAGGCCACCATGGCTCCAAAGCAATTTTAGCCTCAATTTCTGTCTCAACTTTGAATTTTTTTTCTCCAAACCCAATTTGGTCCCTTGGCCAACTGTGAGCTTTGCTTTTTCTCTCTGCTTGCAAGCCTTCCAATGAAGCATCTTAACCAGAAAGCAAGATAAAAACATCTCTGTGCAGGGTGTTGGTGGTGTACTCCTGTAATCCCAGCACTTAAGAGCCAGATGAAAGGATCAAGAATTCAGGGCCATCCTTAGCAACATGAGTCTAGCCTAGGCTACATGGGACCATGCCTCAAAAATAGGATTTGGGGAGCTGGAGAAATAGCTCAGCAGTTAAAGACACTTGCCTGCAAAACCTAATGACTAGGGGGTCAGTTCCCCAGTACCCACATAAATCCCGATGCACAACATGGCACAGGTCTCTGGAGTTCATCTGCAGCTGATGGAGGCCCTGGTGTGCCCAATTCTGTCTGTCTCTCTTCTGTCTGCTTGCAAATAAATAAATAAAAATAAAATAAGATTTGGGTTCTGAGGAGCTACTGAAAAGAAAATGTTTCCTATTTCTAGATTTCTTCTACAAATCCTGGTGGCTTGGATTTTTAAACCACAGGAAACCTGATTTAAGCAAAAACTCTTAAAATAGCCAGTAACTTTTTGGTAACTACCTTATTACTTTCCTTGTTTCTCAGATGGGGGTGATTACTGCCTCTCAGGGGACACTTGGCTAGAACTGGAGACATTCTGGTACTCACACACGAAGAATACAACTGACTTCTAAGGTTAGAATACCACCAGACATCCTATAATGAACAAGACAACCCCCCACACTCCAAAGAATTAGCCTACTCCAACAAGTCAGTAGTGCCAAGGTGAGAAACCCTAATTGCCAGCCATAGAATTGTTTCTTAAAATCCCCTAAACTCCAGAGATCTGTGGCTGAATAAAAAAAAAAAAGGTGTTACCAAAATCTGTTTCATGAGTTTTTCCTTGCTTGGAACATTATCTAAGAAAGGCTATATACACACACTCTACTGGGAGCAAAATAAAGTATGTGTAAGAAGAGGCAGGCATTCCATGACTGGGGAAGAATGACTGTCACAAGTTTGAGGGCAGCCTAGGCTCCAGCACAAGATTTTGTCTCCAATACACAAATTATGAAAGCACAGTGGCACACACCTTTAATACCAGCACTTGGGAAGCCAGATTGGGCCTACACAGTGAATCCAGGTCAGCCTAGGCTACATTGAGACCCTACCTTGAAAAAAAAAAAAAAAAACCAAAAAGCCAGCATTGTGGCACAAGCCTTTAATCCCAGCACTCAGGAGGGATAGGTAGGAGGATCGCTGCAAGTTGGATGCCAGCCTGAGACTACAGGGTGCGTTCCAGGTCAGCATGGGATAAGATAAGAGTGAGACACTATCTGGGGTGTGTGGGGGAGATACACAGCAAGGAGCTTAAGAATAGTATTGCACAGGGTGTTGGGTACCTACAAGCTCTATCTTGGAGGGGTTTGCCACCCCCCCCCCATGGCTAATGTCACTTTGGGACAGTTTTCCTTCTTACTTTCCTGTCACAGTCTACTTCCAAGTTCTCCATCACCAGAACGAGAAGTTGGCCTAACACTTTCTTACTCTACTTATGAACGCTTTCCTCCCCAAGTAAACACTTCTTATCATGAACCTATAAAATTCTTTTGCCATTCTATATCCAGAGATTTCAAATAACCAGCCTAATTTACAGCTCAAGTGGGGTGTGGACCAACCCAAGCTCCACAGCATGCTATGGTAGACCCCAGATATAGTCCTCTTCAGTGTTGGAAAAGGAGATTAGGCGGACGAGCTCTTTTTTTCTTCCTCTTCTTCTTCTTAATTGCAGCTCAGCTCCCTTCCTGGTCACTTATTCAACTGTCAGTCCCTAGACTTTCCAAGATCTTCAAAGTCCATAGGTCTCCAAGCTGGTCTACCCTGAAGATTCCTGCTTTTCTCCAGTGCCATGCCATAGTTTTCCAATTGCTCTGGATCCTAAGCTAAGTCTGCTGAGGCAGGAACAGCTCCCGGCTTACTCACAACACCTTGGGATTGGTCTCTCACCTAGGGACTTGGGTCAGGGGATACATTCTCCTCCATGTCTCCTTCCTTAGCAGCATTTGGAGAAAGTGTTGGATCTCTCTTACTCTAAGCTCCCAAAATTGGGGAAGCTGTCCAGCCAAGACCAGGAAAGATTTTAATCTCTTTGTGATCAGATAAATAGGGGAGTGGGGGGAGGCTTGCCACCCGCTGAGGAGGGCCATTCAAAGCTGGTTCCTGTAATAAAGTGATTTAATAGATCTAAAGAGGCCAATTCCCGTCTTGCTCTCACAATTACTTCCTGTGGGTTATCATTCACATATGCAAATGAGAAGGGGGGGCACAATACCAGCCAAAAACTAGCAAGTCTGGTGTGTGGGGGAGGGAAACACAATGGGGGCCGCAAGAGGGTACCTATCCTACAGCAGGTCCTTCTGGTAGATGTTCTAGAAGATCAGTGACCACAAGGGGCCAACAACAACCCGCAAGTCCCCATCTTCCTGTAACCAAGATCTACCTATATTTCCCCTCCCCAACTTCTGGACTGAGGACTGTGCTCAGACTTTCCCGCAGCTTCCAACCAGTCCACCCAGCATCTCCTTCCCTTCTCCTCCCCTCCCCCTCCAGAACGCCATCCCTCAGGCTCCAACCCTTAATCCCCACATCCTCCTTCCCCTCCCCCACAGCTCCTAAAGCCAACCTCCCCGAAGTAACCCCTCCCTGCCCGGGGCCTGGGTGTCAAGCTCTAGGGCCAGGGATTAGCAATTTCTTTTTTTCCAGGTCCAGCCCTGAACCTCCAAATGTGGAAAGGAAGACGCGAGGCAACTTCCTTTCCATGGTGGCCCAAGCCTACTGGAATGTCTCTAGGATATTAAGGAAGAGGAAGCCCGGGAGGAGGGAAGACTTGAAGGCTCTGGCCTCCTTGTTTGAGGTTAGGAATGTTAGGACGGCAATCAATGGCTGTCTGGGGCCATAAATACCAAGCAGAAGAGAATAGGTCCAGAGGCCAGCCTCCCTCCACCCCCCTGGCCTGCGACACTGAATTTCACTCCCACTGTGCTGGCCCAGCTTTAACTGAGAACTTGGGGTTGCACCAACTCAACTCCCTCCTAGACTGGCCCGGACTCCTGAAGCTCTTCCTTCCTGGCAGGAGGCAGATAGCTAAGGCACCAGTGCCGAACTGTATCTAGTCCTCTAGAGGAGTTTAGCAGTTCCCCCACACGGATCCTTCAGGGATCTGCCCATCTCCACAGAACATTAGGACCTGGCTTTGGGGTGACTACCTGGGTGAGGTTTGCATGCAAACGGAAAAGGCTGACTTATCAGCTTTTCAGGCCTTTGGGACCCACAACCAGTTCCCTACACCCTGTCTCCCGCCCTCTAACCTCCAAGTCAGACTTTTTAAGGGCTCTGGGCTCCCGACTCAGGCCTTGCATGTGCTTCTCTGGTCGGCCTGCTAGCCCTCCCCCCACCGTCAAGCACAATACAACCTTAGTTTCTGCCACATGGGGTCACCTCCCTGCCCCTGCTCCCTTCCCAGGGGAAAAGAGGTAATAGACACGTGGTTAAGCCAGAGGGGGTTCCCGGAAGGGGGCGGGTGTGGAGGGGGTGCTTGCTCATCAGTGGTGCCGCACCCCCCACCTCGCTTGGTTGTAGTTATAACGGGGACTCCAAAATGGGGGTGTCCAGGCCAAGATGCAGACACACACACACACACACACACAATGAGGGTCTTTTATCTCCTGCAACTCAAGTGACTTGCCGGTCCGCCGCCCACTCCTTACATCTCTACTCCCAGGCCCCTTTCCCACCAACCCCAACCCCCCCCATCCCAACAAAGTTAGCAGAATCATTCTCACCTGGTGCACAAAGACGTCCACCGGGGGGTCGAGCGCGACCCCGGCGCGGGCGGTCATGGACAGGAAGCCGAAGCCCATGCGCACGTTGAACCACTTACAGATGCCGGCCCCGTGCAGCAGCTGCGGTTCATCGGCCGCCCGGGCCGCGTCCGCCGGAGCCTCCTCGGGCGCTTTCTCCGCCGCCTTGGCGCAGCCACCTGGAGAGGAGGAGGAGGAAGAGGACCGGCCCATCAGCTGGGGGGGGTGGTGTCCTCGGACACCCAGGATCCTCTCGGGGACCCAACGGGAAGATCACCCCAGAGGAGGCGGTTACCTAGCAATTGACAAGAAACCTGTCCCGGCTGCTCCCGCGCTCCCCAAGCTTACATATACCGGGGAAGAAGTTGGGGGGGGGCGGGAAGCGGTGGTGCCCCGAAAGTTTTGCTCATCTTCCCACAACACGTTGCCCGGGGGACACCCAGCCGGACAGGCCCCTCCTCTTCTCTCCCTCCGCCCCCACCGGCTCAGTGCACACGCCACTGGGACACCGGGGTTCCCTGCTCCTCCAGACATGGCCCGGGGAGGGGGGGGAGAGCAGGAGGCCGCACTGACTTTTGGGGAGTCCTGCGGGCAAAAAAAAAAAAAGTCCGAGGGACACTTTCCCAACACCTCCCTTCGATGTAAAAGTCCTGGGCGAGTCTAAGGTGTTCCCCCCCACACACGCCCCCGCGAAAGTCGCGAGCTCGAACCTGCAAATTGCTGGTTGGACACTGAGCCCATGGTGGTCGGTGAGCCCGCGGCCCAGGGGCCCCTGGTCCGGCGGCTGCTGGCCCCAGAGAAGTCCGGAGGCAAAGGGGTGGTTCGGAGAAGAGGCTGCTACATCTTCCCCCGCACAATAGCGGTGGGAGGGCCCACGGCTTTTCAAAGGCTCCCAAATTCTAAAAGACAATGACCCAACCCCCCGCGGGCAGCCCCCTCCCCTCCCCTCCCTCTCCTTTTCCCCTCCCTTTCCCTCGGGCTTCTGGCTCCGGCCCTCCCCCACCGCTCCGGTCTCTGACACCTCTGGGGTGTCCCTTCCCCGAACCTTGAGGTTTGACACCCCCCCCTCCGCTCCATAGACACACATCTGGAGATGGGAGTCGGGAAATCTACCCCAGAAGTTGTGGGGTACCCCAGAATTTTGGACCCTGAGCTTGAAGGACTCAGCGAGGGGGGCCCTAAAGCAGACACAGGTGGGGGACCTGGGGGGGGGAGAAGAGATAGTTTTATAACCACGTGACTGCTCCCACACACACTAACACACCACCCCCACCCCCCGGGCAGATAATTATACATTCCAGAGAGTTGGGGGAGGGAGGTGTGAGCCTGGTGGCGCTGGCCAATCAGAAACACAAACCACCTGTCAAAGGGAGAAATGGATGAGCCCTCCCCCTCCCCCAGCCCTTGAGCGCCCCTCCCCCCTTCCCCCTCAGGCCTCCGAGCTGACCCGGCTGCTTGGCGCTGACCTGCTCTCACCCCCCACCCCCGTGTGCTTAGATAGACCTGGAGTTCTGGACCCTAGGAAGCTGGGATGTGTGTGGGGTGGGAGGGCGGGGAGCTGGGCAGAGGCTGGAGGTCCCATAGAGCTGATCTGTGTTGACCTGCCCGCCTCCCACTACAACTGGATGTCTCTACCTCCTGGAGTTTCTGACTCAAAAGAGTTTCCCTGGGTCTTCCCCAATGAGAAGAGACAAAAGGGCTCCCAGTTGATTTTTGTGCCAAGCACTCTTCCTTTCTTTGCTTCTTTCACATCTGTATCTAAAGTTGGCCCCAGGTAGAGCTTCCTGGGAGCGCAGGAGCACCCCTGCTAGAGTTCCTTCTCCGCTAGCTTCCCTCCTATCCTGACCTCCCCCCACACACACACACACCCAGACCGGTCCCATCCTTCGCTGGGAGAGGGGAATGGGTGGGTGGGTGGATGGAGGTACTTCCTCCAGGATCCCTGGCACTCTCAGAGTCCCAGACGCTCCTGGTCTCCGAGTCACCATCCTAAAGTGCGCTCCTCTGCCGGAGAGCGGCTGGTGGAGGAAGTGGACTAGAGGTCCTCCTTTGCAGAGGTAACCCTCCCTGGCAGGAGATAAAGAGAGTGGACCAGGGGGTGGCTACTGCTCTGGTCGGAGATGGACAATGGCCCGGGGCTCAGTGCACGGCCCTAGCCCTGCCCCTTCACTTCCGGTGCTCAGTTCAAACTGGACAATGCCAGCTCCGGCCAGTTCCCCTCCCCCACGGCTACAACCCATTTAAAGGGACAGAGCCTGCTTTCGGGGGCATCCGCTTGCTCTGCATTCAATCTTTTCCACAAGTGTGCAGAACGTCTGGAGGTTCTCACGCCACAGCCGCGTGTGTGTCAGTGCGCGCACGCGCGTGCGTGTCCCGGCACGTGGGTATTTGAGAAGGAGTAAAATACAGAGTTGAGTGGGGTTCTTAGATAGGGAAGGGGGGGCATGGAGAAGATGGCCAGGGACTGTGAGAATCATTTTCCTTTTTCCTACGAAATGCTGTCCACGAGACTAAAACGAATGTCAAAAGACGGGGACGAGACTTGAGGGGATTAAAAAGAACTATGATGGCCTTTTAAATACTCAGCCTAAAGAAAAAAGAAAAGAAAGTCATCATTAGTAGTGTCCTCGTCCCAATTAGGAACTGTAGTAAACTACTCTTGCAAATACATTTGTTCCCTATACTTCTGTTCCTAAGCTTCAAGAGCAGGTGGTTGAGGTCCACCAAAGGAAAAGAGATAAAAAGCAGTTGAGGGCTTCGGCTTCGCTTGGTCGCCCACGAGCGCTGTGCCTGGAGGCGCGGCCAGCTGCTCTGTCCAGGGTCCTGAGGGCGCCGGCGGCCCTGTCCTTGGTGCTGAACAAAGCCGGGCGCTCGGGCCTCCCTCCTGCCCTGGAAATGCCTTCCTGAGTTTCCACCTCCAAGTCCATCATCTCTGAAAGCCTGATTCTCCTTAACGGTCCCAGTAGCGCTGATGCACTTGGCACAATTTGCTTGGGAGGCAGAGTTTTGATATGTAGCCCAACCCGGCCTCAAACTCTGCCTGCCTCTGTCTCCCAAAATCTGGGAGTACAGGCATGCCCCACCATGCCAGGTTGAACTTTTTTTTTTTTTTTTTCTGTGAGATCATTGCATGTCTATAAATTTCCTTTCAGAAAAAAATGTACAGACCTATTCATGTGACCATGGACTGAGGAAAGTGAACATATTTTTCTTTTTCCTGAGTTAGGGTCTCACTCTAGTCTAGGCTGATCTGAAATTCACTATGTATTCTCAAGATGGCCTTGAACTCGTGGCGATCCTCCTACCTCTGCTTCCAGAGTGCTGGGAATAAAGACATGCAACGCTATGCCCAGCATTATTTTTTAATCAAACAAGATCAGAAGAGAAGAGAAATTAATTTTTCTACTAGTCATTTTCAAATTATTTGCTAACAATTTTGTTGAGACAGAGTTGCCAGGGCTGACCTGAAAATTGCCTGTCACTGAGGATGATATTCAAAGTGCCGGGATTACAGCTATGTACCACCACACGCAGCTTTGCTACCACTTTTCACAGGAGCACAGGTGTTGAAGTAGGAGTACTCATGTTGGTTACAGCTGTGATCTGAGGGAACCTCATTTAATATCCCTGTGCCTCAGTTTCCCCGTATGTCTAGTGGAGATAACGAGTGTACTTAGCTTTCAGAGATATTGTGCAAATGAAGTCAGAGAGTATAGGAAAGTCTTTTGAAACAACACCTGATATGTCGTTTTAATCATGTAAATTATTACTATGAACATATCTATTTTGCTCATGGCTGTTTTTGGAATCTAGATGGTATTGGATCACTTACTCCCTGAGTTCTACTACCATTCATATATTTTGTGTTTTCCATTATCTAAAACAGTACCTGGGTCACAGAAGTCATCCAATTAGAGTTTCCTAAATAGATTATTTGTTTTTGTTTTGTTTTGTTTTGTGTTTTTTTAAGGTAAGGTCACTCCAGCCCTGGGCACAATTATTCTGTGACCTCAGTCTCCTAGAGCTGAAATTGAAAGTGCATGTGCTACCACATCTGGCTCTGAATGAGTTATTAATTATTTATTTAATATATTTTTACTTGTTTGCTTTTGTTTGTTTTCAGACAGGGTCACTCTCTTTACCCATGGCTAGCCTGGACATTACTATGTAACCCAGGTTGGCCTTGAATTTATGCTTTATGGCAGTCCTCATGCCTCAGCCTCTTGAGTACTGGGATCACTGGTATGAGCCACCACACTCCACCTGAGTAGGTTTTTTTTTCTCTCTTCTTTCTTTTTTTTTTCTCTTTTTTTTGTTTGTTTGTTCGAGGTAGGGTCTCACTCTAGCTCAGGCTGACCTGGAATTCACTGTGTAGTCTCAGGGTGGCCTCGAACTCATGGCGATCCTCCTATCTCTGCCTCCTGAGTGCTGGGATTAAGGGCATGCGCCACCACGCCTGGCTTTTTTTTTCTTTCTTATTTATTTATTTATTTATTTATTCTGGTTTTTCCAGGTAGGGTCTTGCTTTAGTCCCAGCTAACTTGGAATTCACTATGTAGTCTCAAGGTGTGCACTATCACGCCCGGCTCTGAGTAGGTTTTAACTGAAATAATGCACATTATTAAAATAGTCATAATTCTCAATTTCCTCAGGTCTCTTTTTTATCTGTATTCCCAGAACAACTGAGGAGGGGCTCAGGGCCTCATTAAGTAGCGTTTGCGGAGGCAAGGGTTGCTTTAGGAAGACCCTCAAGGCTCCTAGCATAATTGATTCTTTTTAAAATTTTTATTTCCACATGCATGTGTACACACATACCAGGATCTCTTACCACTGCAAACAGATGCCTGTTGGGCTTTATGTTTGTGGCTTGGGAATTGAACCAGGACCAGCAGACTTTGCAAGCAAATGCCTCTAACCAATGAGGCATCTCCACTGCCCAACATAATTGATTCTTCATTGTCATGGGATGTGGAATTTCCATGTGGGATGTAGAACCCCTGACTAAACCTTCTTCCTCCCTTGGGTCCCCATTTCAGGGAAAGCTTATTAGGTTCCCACTATAATCCAGTCATTGTTCTGATCCACAGGCTTGGTGGGGGGAATCAGATGAATATGTAATAAGTATATTGATGTAAAACCAAAGAAACGACAAGGAAGAACTATTCCTTGCTTTCCAAGACATTACCGTCTAGTTAGGAAGATAAACACAGTAGAGCTAAGTATTGCAAATGCCTCTTGTACTAGTTTCTGAGGTTAATGATATACAGGTAAAAGAGGGGGAAGGGGGAGCTTGGAAGATGCCTCAACAGGTACGAGCATTTTCTGAGCAAGCATGATGGCCTGTGAGGGCCTGGTTCACCCTGAATTTGATTCCCCAGCACCCATGTAAGCACTAGGGTGTGACCACACATGTGTATAACCCCAGCCCTGTGAGGATCAGGGACCTGGGACATGCAGGGGCTCATTAGTCAGCCAGTCTGACTGAGAAATGGCAGCTTTGGGTTCAATGAGAGACTCTGTCTCAAGAAATAAGGCATGGGGAGGGGATATGATGGAGAATGGAATTTCAAAGGGGGAAGTGGGGGGAGGGAGGGTAGTACCATGGGATATTTTTTATAATCATGGAAAATGTTAATAAAAATTGAGAAGAAAGAAAGAAAGAAAGAAGGCAGAGGAGTGAAAGAGGAGAGAGCCAGACATTCTTCTCTGGCCAAGCCAAAGCAGGTTGGTTCTCTTTCAGGCAACCACCTATACCCTGTTCCCATTTCACCAGTATTTTGAGAACTCTGTGGCAGAGTTCACGGTGATGATCTTAAAATCTGACCATCTGCTAACATGAATGATGGTGTACATTTAAGGAAAGTTCTCCACAATGTGTCCCTCAAGATACCAGTCTATTAGCTACATGTAGTGGTGCTTGCCAGCACTTGGGCAATAGAAGCAAAAGGATCTGGAGTTCAAGGCCAGCCTCAGCTACATAGTGAGTTGAAGAATTGCCTGGGCTACAATGAGACACATTTTCAAAATAATAAAAAGAAAAGAAAAGGCAACCCCTTTTGGAGACCCCTCCTTGCAGGAAGTTGTGATTTTACTTTCACTTCTGTTTGGCTTGCCCCTCTACGAAAAGAAGAAGAAGGCCAGGTGTGGGGTGGAGCATGCCTTTAATCCCAGTGCTTAGGAGGCAGAGGATTGCTGTGAGTTCGAGGCCACCCTGAGATGACACAGTGAATTCCAGGCCAGCCTGAGCTAGAGTGAGACCCTACCTCGGAAAACCAAAAAAAAAAAAAAAAAAAAAAAAAAAAAAATCACTTAAAAAGAAGAAGGAGGAGGAAGAGGAGAAGGCGGAAGAAGAGGAAGAGGAGGAGGAGGAGGAAGAGAAGGCAGAAGAAGAGGAAGAGGAGGAGGAGAAGGAGGAGGAGGAAGAGAAGGAGGAGGAGAGAAAAGAAAAAGAAGAATAAAGAAGTTGTTGGGTGCCTTTAGTCCCAGCACTTGGGAGGCAGAGGTAGAAGGATCATCCTGAGTTCAAGGTCACCCTGAGATTACATAGTAAATTTCAGGTCAGCCTGGGATAAAAAAACAAGGATCATGGATCATGATGTGTATGCATTTCTTTTCTTTTTCTTTTTCAAGCTTTTGTTTTATTGACAGCTTCCGTAATTATAGACAATAGACAATAAACCATGACAATTTCCTCCCCTCCCCCACTTTTCCCTTCACAAATCCACTCTCCCTCATATCACCTCCCCTTCTCAATTAGTCTCTTTTTTAAATATATTTTTATTTTATTTATTTATTTATTTGACAGAGAGAAAGAGGGAGAGAGAGAAAATGGGCACAGTAGGGTCTCCGGCCATTGCAAATGAACTCCAGACACATGCGCCACCTTGTGCATCTGGCTGATGTGGGTCCTGGAGAATCAAACCTTGGTTCTGTGGCTTCACAGGCAAGCTCTTAACCGCTACGCCATCTCTCCAACCCAATTAGTCTCTTTTTTTTATCTTGATGTCATAATCTTTTCCTCCTATTATGAGGGTCTTGTGTAGCTAGTACCAAGCATTGCGAGGCCATGGATATCCAGGCCATTTTGTGTCTGGAAGAGTGCATTGTAACAGTCTTACCCTTCCTTTGGCTCTTACATTCTTTCCGCCACCTCTTCTGCAATGGACCCTGAGCCTTGGAGAATGTTATAGAGATGTCTCAGTGCTGAGCACTCCTCTGTCACATTTGCTCAGCACTGTGGTGTCTTTTGAATCATCCCAGAGGTCACCGCCATCTGAAAAGAGAAGGTTCTCTAGCTGGGTAGCGTGGCCAAGAGGTCTAAGATGCTGGATTAAGAGAAGCTTCTCTAACCCAAAAGTGAGAGTAACATTAATATATGAGCATGAACGTTAAGAGAAGTGTTTATGGCCAGGTGTGGTGGTGCACACCTTTAATCCCAGCATGAGTTCAAGGCCACCCTGAGACTACATAGTGAATGCCAGGTCAGCCTGAGCTAGAGTGAGACCCTACCTCGAAAAACCAAAAAAGAGAGAGAGAGAAAGAGAGAGAGAGAGAGAAGTGTGTTTATAAGGCAGTTTGCATTTATATGCATTTAGCCAGACACCAGCAAGCATTACACCCTTAGGGCTCATGGCCTCCCCTGTCACAGGTTTTCAGTACCAGTCATGTATTCCCTCCTGTGGAGTGGGCCTCCAGTCCAATTAGAGAGCAGTTGGTTTCCCCCATAACAGACATGCCACTATTGCACCTGTTGGCTCATTTGGCCTGGCTGGCCAAACTTAAGGCTTGCAATGGCTCCTGTTGTTTATCTCCACTGATGACTTCTCTCTCCCACAGGGCTGCATGCAGCATAGCTTTTTCCAGCTGTCAACTGGTCTATAGGGAGGAGGTTTTCAGCTCAGCTACAGTAGGATTTCTTAGTGACCTTGTAGCCCAAGCACGTGGAGTCTTCAGCAATAGGATCTCACCATTTATTCCTGGTGGGAAGCCAAAAGCCTTGGCAATGGCCTGTAATGTTTTGGGGGTATCAGGGACCTCCCTGGCCAACAAACAACGCACTGGAAGGTATCCCATTCCTGGCACTGAAAATTTTCAGTAATAGTCTATGGCTTCTGAGTATGCCATTGTCCAAAAAAGTAGGTTTCCATGTGACTTATTCATACCCTCTTAGATTTTGATTAACTCTCCTCCAATTCTTCCCTTACTCAATCTCTTCCCCTGACCTGTGTGCTGCTTTTCTATTTGTTCTCGTTCATCTGTTCATCAACTCATTCCCCAGCCAAATAGTGAGTTACTGAGTAGTCACTATATGTCTGAGACACACTGAGGGTATGTCAGTAAACAAGACAGGTCAAATTCCTATACTCATAGAGCTCACATCTAGAGAGAAAGACAGATAATAAACACATAACTAAGTTAAGTGCATGGCATATTACTTCCAGCCTGTTCGTTTTCTGTGTGATCTCAAGAAAAGATTACAAGAAAAAATTATTTATCCTTTAAGGTGAAAATAAGTGTAGTTGTTAGACAAATATTTCTATCAACTCTAAAATCCTAAAGTGCTGTAGTGTGTGTGTCTGTGTGTGTGAGAGAGAGAGAGAGAGAGAGAGAGAGACAGAGAGAGAGAATGAGCCCAGTCGTATTTACAATGAGAACAGTCTGGTCTTGCCCTGTGCTGTCATCCTCATCCCGCTGCAAAGACTGTGCTTCCTCCATCCATCACGACTGGGCACCTCTCACCTCTCGGGTCTGCAGAATCGGCAGGAGGACAAGCCAAGGGAGCCCCCTTCCTTCTTTCATCTGCTCCCCAGGCTGGCCCTGCTCCACAGAGCAAGACGCCAGGCACTTGCTTTCACCAGTAATGGCTTCATTAGATTGAAAGGAGACGAGAGTGACCTCAATGAAATAGACTTCCTGACCCCAACTGACCTCTGACCCTCACCCTGACAGCCTCTAAATCTTTTCCTTCTGACACGTCCCCCACAAGAGAAAATGATGAGCATGTGATAGCCTGCTGTCCAGTGACTGTACCTCCCCAGGTGTCCTCTGCAGTGAGACCCCCGTACCCAGATGTGACTTTCCTCATAGCTGCTGATCCTTTTGCTGGTCCTCGCCGTGACTCTAGTCCAAAATGTGGGTCACAACCCGTCCAGCTGTCATTCACCTGGTGACCATTTGTTTGTATCCAGTGGCTGTCATGTACCATGGAGGCAAGAGGCAGGTGTCTATAACCAAAGACTGGCATTTCTCAAATGCTACTTCAGCCTTTGGACCAGTTATACAGCAGGCATGCACTAAGTGCTCTGTGTGTATTGTCACTCTCAGTCCTTAGCCATTCAAATATGATTTGTATCTTCCCAGAGAACAAATGCAGATATTGTACTTAAGCAACTTGCTTCAACTTACAGATCACAAAAAGTGGGTCCCAGTTCTAGCCCACCCCAACATTCTTTATTTATTATTACACACACACACACACACACACACACATATATTGTTTATTTGTTTGTTTTTTGATTTTTCAAGGTAGGGTCTTAATCTAGCCCAGGCTGACCTGGAATTCACTATGTGTAGTCTTAGGCTGACCTCAAACTTACAGTGATCCTCTCACCTCTGCCTCTGGAGTGTTGGAATTAAAGGTATGTGCCACCACACCCAGCTCTTCTGTCTTTATTTATATATTTATTTATTTGAGCTGGGGGGAAGAGGCAGAAAGAGAGAAAGAGAGAGAGAATAGATATGCCTGGGCCTCCAGCCACTGCAAATGAACTCCAGACACGTGTGCCACCTGGTTCGTCTGGCTTATATGGGTAGTGGGGAATCAAACCTGGGTCCTTAGGCTAAGCAGGCAAGTGTCTTAATTGTGAAGCCACCTCTCCATTTGTTTGCAGCAACAAGAGACCCTGGTGTGCACACACACACATGTATAAATGAATTTAAAAATAAAATAAAATAAGGCCATTGTGAGTCAGCGTTGAGCTGGGGGTCACGCCCAGGGGTAGAGCCATCCCTGAGTAGCTGTCTGGGGGGGCAAGGCCAGCAGAAGAGAGGCTGGGAGCAGGGCTTCCCTGCACACCATGTTTTGATTTTTAGAACGCATCGAGAACCAAGGTCAACCGTAATCAACCAACAAGACAAGAATAGATAGCTGACTCCCGGGCAGGAGATGAACCGCCCGTCACACATCAGCTGGGGCACAGCAGAGGAACTGGCGAGATGAGCAAGCATGCTGCTTCCATGGCGAGCCTGGCCACCTGGGCCAGGTGATGCAGACAGACACTGAGGACACTCACAGTACACCGAAGCAGAAATCATCAGCTGCTCAACACTAGAATCAACAGCACTCCCACCAAGTCTCAGGGAAGTTTGTGGAAGAGGGGGCCAAAAGAATATAAGACCCACAGGATGGGAAGGAATATCCAGAGACAGTGCCCTCACAGAGACTGCTCTCACAACACGTAACCTACAACTCCATGGTGAATACCAGCAATCCCAGTAAGGAAGGCTCTCAGAGGAGTGGGGGCAGGGAGGAGGGAAATGATGGTACCAGCATATGATGTGCTCATACAAAGTTCCAACTTAAAAAATAAAATAAAACAAGCCATGCCTTTAATCCCAGCTCTCAGGAAGCTGAGGTAAGAGGATCACCATGAGTTCGAGGTTAGCCTGGGCTAGAGTGAGACCCTGCCTCAAAAAAACAAACAAAAAACAACAACAACAACAACAACAAAAAACCCTTTAATCCCAGCACTTGGGAGGCAGAGGTAGGAGGATCGCTGTGAGTTCAAGGCCACCTTGAGACTCCATAGTGAAATCTAGCTCAGCCTGGGCTACAGTGAAACCCTACCTTGAAAAACCAAAAAAATAAAATAAAATAAATAAAAAATGAAAATAAATAGTTAACATAGTAATGCATAGGTTTAAAAAATCAATTGGTATTGAAAGAATTATAATGAAAAAGAGTCCCCTGGCCAATCTGCCCTCTCCACTCCCTTGAGGCAACCTCTCTGGAAGCCATCTCTTCTGGAGGATGTTTCTGTGTCTCTAAAAATATGCATGGATGTCTATTCCTTGATTTATTGATTTTAGTTATCATCTATTGATTTCCTGTTATGATGGATGAGAATGTACCCTCTTACAGGCCCTTTCCCTTTCCTCCCAAGGAGAGATAGATCACCAATTTCAGCTAAATTGATAACCAATGTTTACTTGGACATGATTATGGAAATGCCCAGTGAGTTGTCAAGAAATTTCTCTTCTTATACTACTTTTATTTTGTTTGGACTATCTAACACCTTTCTCACTGTTTGTCACTACTGTGTCCTCAGCTTCCTTTTTAAAAATTATTTTATTTATTTATTTAATTTGAGAGAGACAGAAAAAGAGGCAGATAGAAAGAGAGAGAATGGGGCTGGAGGGATGGCTTAGCAGTTAAGGCATTTGCCTGCAAAGCCAAAGGACCCAGGTTCAATTTCCCAGGACCCACCTTAGCCAGATGCACGAGGGGGCGCATGCGTCTGGAGTTCATTTTGCAGTGGCGGAGGCCCTGGCACACCCATTCCCTCTCTCTCTCCCTCCATCTCTATCTTTCCCTCTTTCTCTGTCAGGTAAATAAATAAATTAAAATAAAATAAAATAAAAAGAAAGAGAGAGGATGGCACTGGGTGTGGTGGCTAACGCCTTTGATCCCAGCACTCAGGAGGTAGAGATAGGAGGATAACCACGAGTTCAAGGCCACCGTAAGACTACATAATGAATTCCAGGTCAGGCTGGGCTAGAGTGAGTCCCTACTTTGAAAAACCATAAAAAAGAAAGAAAGAAAGAAAAGAAAGGAAGGAAGAAAGGAAGGAAGGAAGGAAGGAAGGAAGGAAGGAAGAGAGAGGATGAGCACACCAGGGCCTCCACCCACTGTAAACGAACTCCAGACGCATGCATGCACCACCTTGCATATCTGGTGTTACATGGGTATTAGGGAATTGAACTTGGGTCCTTAGGCTTTGCAGGCAAACACCTTAACTGATGAGTCATCTCTCCAGCCCCTCATCTTCTTTTTTAAACAAGTATTTATTTATTTGTTTGTTTGTTTGTTTATTTATTTATTTGCATGTGTGTCTATGGGCATGCCAGGGTCTCTTGCTGCTGTAAACACATCATATGGCTATATATAGGCTAGGGGAATTGAACCTGGCCTGGCAGCCTTTCCAAGCAAGCAACTTTAACCACTTCCTTCAACTTCTTCTTTTTTATATTTAAACTATTTTATTTTTATTTATTTATTTATTTACTTAAGAGAGAGAGGAAGAGAGAGGGAGGGAGAGAGAGAATGGGCACACAAACAAATTCCAGATGCATGTGCTACCATGTGCATCTGGCTTACATGGGTCCTGGAGAATTGAACCTGGGTCCTTTGGCTTTGCCAGCAAGTGCCTTAACCGGCTAAGCCGTTTCTCTCCAGCCCTCCTGCCATTTCTCCAGCCCTTCAACTTCTTTTTTCTTTTTTATTTATTTTATTTTATTTTTTTTTTTTGAGGTAGGGCCTCACTTTAGCTCAGGCTGACCTGGAATTCTCTATGTAGTCTCAGGGTGGCCTCAAACTCACGGTGATCCTCCTACCTCTGCCTCCTGAGTTCTGGGATTAAAGGCATGTGCCACCAGGCAGCTGCTCAACTTCTCTTTTAAAATTTAATTTGGGAGCTAGAGAGATGGTTTAGCAATTAAGGTGCTTGTCTACAAAGTTTAAGGTCCCAGGTTCTACTCCCCAGAACCCATGTAAGCCATATGCACAAGGTGGCACATGCCTCTGGAGTTCGTTTGCAGTGGCTGGAGACCTTGGTGCACCCATTCTCTCTCTCTCTATCTCCCTCTTTCTTGCTCAAATAAATAAATAAATAAGTCAATTTACAAATAAGTAAACACATAAATAAATATATTTAAAAGTTAATTTCAATTTTTAAAATTATTTATTTGACAGAGAGAAAGAGAGAGAGAGAATGAATAAGGCACATCAGAGCCTCTTGCTATTGCAAATGAACTCCAGACACATGTGCCCCTTTGTGCATCTGGCTTTTTATGGGTACTGGGGAATCGAACTGAGTCTGCCCTGCTTTTTAAGCAAGCATCTGTAATTGCTGAGCCATCTCCCAGCTCCCCTTAGCTTGTTTTAAAAGGCTTCATAATATTTTTTCCCAGACAGGGTCTCATTCTACCCCAGCCCGGCCTGGAACTCCCTCTGTAGCCTTACTGGCCTTGAACTCACAGAAACCCTCCTGCTTCAGCTGCCAAGTGCTAGGATTAAAGGCATGAACCACCATGCTCATAATTTCATTAATTCCTCACTTTTCTAGAAACGTGTGTGTGTGTGTGTGTGTGTGTGTGTGTGTGGTGTACGCACATGTCTGTGCTGATACAGTTCCCCATGCACTCATGCTCATGGCCAAGGGACACCATGGGTGTCACCTTCCATCACTCACCTGTCTATTTTTTCTTGTTTGGGTGTCTCTTACTGATCTCGGTGCTTGCCTTTCATGACCCCCAGTGATGCTCAGATCTGGGGTTATAGATGTGTGTGGCCACATCCAGCTGTTGATGTGAGTTCTGGAGATTCAGACCTGGCTCTCAGGCCTTCATGCTTGCCTAGGTGCACTTGAAGCCTCTTTCCTGCCATTCATCCTGATTGCTCTCTAGGCTTGCTTCCCAGTGGTCATCTTGAGGGCCCCTTCTAGCTTTTTTTTTTTTTTTTTTTTTTTTTTTTTGTTGTTGTTGTTGTTTGAGGTAGGGTCTCATTCTAGCCCAGGCTGACTTGGAATTCACTATGTAGTCTCAGGGTAGCCTTGAACTCACTGCGATCCTCCTACCTCTGCCTCCCGAGTGCTGGGATTGAAGGCATGCACCACCATGCCCGGCTCCTTCTAGTTTTTTTTTTTTTTTTAAATGAAGGTTTTATTTTTTTAATATTTTATTTATTTATTGAGAGAAAGAAAGAGAGAGTGAGAGAGACAGGCAGAGAGAGAGAATTGACACGCCAAGGCCTCTAGCCACTTCAAACAAACTCCAGACGCATGCACCATCTTGTGTATCTGGCTTACGTGGGCGCTGGGGAATCAAATCTGGGTCCTTAGGCTTCACAGGCAAATGCCTTAACTGCTAAGCCATCTCTCCAGCCCCATCCATCTCTTCAGCCCCTTCTTCTAGCTGTTTTTTTTTTTTTTTTTTTTTTTTTTTGGTTTTTCGAGGTAGGGTCTCACTCTAGCCCAGGCTGACCTGGAATTCACTATGGAGTCTCAGGGTGGCCTCGAACTCACAGCGATCCTCCTACCTCTGCCTCCCGAGTGCTGGGATTAAAGGCGTGCGCCACCACGCCCGGCTCCTTCTAGCTTTTAAGATTACAGATAATATTTTCTGAATCTCATATGAAGCTGTTCTGTAGTTCACAACCAAAGAACACATTACCATACCCTTACTTTTGCATGCCAGGCAAGTCTCTTACCACTGAGTGCCTCTCCAGCCCCCTAGCCCTTATTTAGTGATGGTTTCAAAGCATGCTCTTTTTCACTCTGTTTTGTAGACCCAAGCGAATGAAGGATGCTCTGCCGCTTGCTTTGAGGACACTGAAGTTGGAGACGTGTTTTCTAGATTCTGAGTTATCAGTGGAATAAAAGAGACAACAGCTAACCCTGCTTGAAGACTGTCTGCGTGCTTTACATCAATTATATCATTTAAACCTCACAACAAGTTTATGAGAAGGGCATGGCTATTGTCATGTTACAGATCTGGAAGTGGGGCCCAGAATTGTTAAGTAGCTTATTCCAAGTCACCAAGTGATAGGCAGAGCTACTCAATCTTGGTTGGTTGACTCTGGACCCATCATTTGGAGTTAATACTGAACACTTTTTCCATTAGAAGAGGATTATCAGCAGAAGATGAGGCCATCCTTTCTAACAAATAAATTATGTCTTACAGGCCAGGTGTGGTGGCTCATGGGTTTTAAGTGCTTGTCAGTCTCTGAAGCCTAAGTGAGGATTTCCTTGCAAAAATACAATATCCTTTCTGTCTCTTGTCACAAGTTTAGAAGCCTCCCAGCTTGTATAATGTAACTACTTGGGGTCCACTTTTAACTTGGATTTCATGCCATAAACTGAAAAGATTGGATGTGGTGGCTTGTGCCTGTAATCCCAGCATTGGGGAGGCCGAGATATGTGGATTGCCCAGCCTGGCTAGAGTGTGACCCTCCATCAATAAAAGGGGGGCTGAAAAATAAATAAATAAAAGGGGGCTGGAGAGATGGCTTAGTAGTTAAGGCGCTTGCCTGTAAAGCCTAAAGGACCCAGGTTCAATTCCCCAGTACACACGTAAACCAGATGCACAAGGTGGCACATGCATCTGGAGTTCCTTTGCAGTGGTTGGAGGCCCTCACAGACCCATTATCTATCTATCTATCTATCTATCTATCTATCTATCTATCTATCTATCTATCTATCTATCATCTATCTATCTCCCTCTCCCTCTTTCTCTCTCAAATAAATAAATAAAAATTTAAAAAGAAGGGTGCATACCTTCAATCCCAGCACTCAGGAAGCAGAGGTAGGAGGACTGCCATGAGTTCACAGCCAGCCAGAGACAACACAGTGAATCTAGGTCAGCCTGGGCTAGAGTGAAACCCTACCTGGAAGAACTGATAAAAGAAAAATAAGAGGGGGGGTGAGTGGCGATGCACACATTTAGCCCCCAGCACATGGGAGGCAGAGGTAAGAGGATCACCATGAGATCAAGACCACACTGAGGCTACATAGTGAATTCCAGGTCAGCCTGGGCTAGACCCTACCTCAAACTCACAGCGATCCTCCTACCTCTCCCTACTGGATGCTGGGATTAAAGGCATGTGTCACCATATCTGGCTTCAATTTCTTAATATAGTCACTTAAAACTATAAATTTTCCTCTTAGAACTGCCTTCATTGACTCCCCCCCCCCCAAGGTTTTAGTATGCTTCCTGTATCTGTATTGACATCACTTTCCCTATTTGGGGGAAGTTTTCTTCTATGATTTTGTTGAAAATACCTGCTATGCCTTTGGAGAGAAATTCTTCTCTTTCTCCTATGCCCTGAATTCTTATGTTTGTTCTCTTCATAGTGTCCCAAATGTCTTGAAATTCTCATTCATACCTTCCTAGTAGCTTGTCTTTCTCTTTGTTGTTGGACTGTATTAGATCTGCCACCTGGTCTTCTAGTTTAGATATTCTGTCCTTTCCTTGATCCATTGTACTGGTGAGTCTTTTTACAGAATTTTCTATTTGACTTACTCTGTTTTCCATTTATAGTATTTCTGGTTGGTATTTTTTAATTATTTCTATTTCCTTATTCATATTTTGTATTGACCTCCTTATTTCATTAAGTTGGTTTCCTGTGTTCTCTTAGGATTCCTTCAGGAGTTTGTTTTCCTCCTCCTCCTCCTCTTCCTCCTCCTCCTTCTTCTTTTTGATTTTACAAGATAGGGTCTCACTCTAGCTCAGGCTGACCTGTAATTCACTAGTCTCAGGTGGCCTCAAATTCACAGTGATCTACCTACCTCTGCCTCCCAAATGCTAGGATTAAAGGCATGTGTCACCATGCCCACCTTGTTTTCTTCTTTAATTCCTTTGAATATAGTTGTAATTTTTTTTTAAATCTTTGTCAGGCATTTCATCTAAAATAGTCTCACTAGAGGTCATTTCTGATGGATTTATAATTTTTGGTGGGATTGTTATTGTCTTGATTTTTTTTGTTGTTTCTTGTAGTATAATGTAGATATTTTTGCATCTTGAGTTAATTTGTTGCTTGGGTTTTATAATTATTTGCAATATTCTTAGATGTGTAAATCTGACTTTATATATCTTCAGGGTAGGAGTTTAAAGTGCCAGATGTAGCTCTTACACTCCAAGAGAAACAGCAGAAGTGACCCTAGGCATTGAGTTTGCTTCCTATTCAAGTATCCTAATAGTCTGAGTGGAGCAAATTACTGGCAAATTCTAAAATTCAACTGAGCAATGTACACATTCAATCAAACCAGCACAGAGTATTTATGCAAGAGTAGGGAATAAAACAAACAGATAATCTAATAAAGCCAAAGACCCTAAGGGTGTGTGTTGCCCCACACCTTTAATTCTGTCAACTGGGATGTTGAGATTTCTGTTCTGAAATGGGTTCCAGGTCAGCCTGGGGCTGAGTCAGGCCCTGCCCCCAATAATGACAGATGAAGAAGACAAAGGTCTTATAAGTCAGGAAATATCAAAGGCAACAATACAGCTTATTTGAGAATGGTAAAGCCAACCAAGAATCTATTAGTCAACTGTAACACATAACCTGCCCTGACATGGAAAGAGAGATTAGCACTTCCGGTGCAGGTCTATGTACCTGGCTTTGTGTAAATAGGCCCTGTTACCTTTTGCGATGGCTTCCAGTCTCACCAATGCTGAGTGCCCACCTCCATCCCTCCGTGTTGTGCTGTGGATCTGGTGTTCTGATCCGCTGTGCTGGATGCCATGCGGCGGGGGGGGGGGGGGGGGGGGGGTTGGGGGGGGTGGAGGGAGTGAATTAGTTCCCTGGTGGTATGCGCACTGGCTGGGGGATGGTAGGCTGTGCAAGATGCCTGGAGTTGTACCGGAGCTGCTCAGCTGGTCCCATTTGTTTTCTCCTTCAGCAGCTGTTCAGCTGGTCCCTGCTGTCTCCCCCTTCAGATTTCTTGATTTTGTGAGGAGGCTGGAGTGGACAATCCCTCCACTTTGATTCTCCTCCTGCAGCTGTATGCCAGCTGGGGGGGCGCGTGGATTGGGATCGCTGGGGACTCGGCGGAATTCTGGCCAGTTTCTTTGTTTCTAGAAGATCCGAGTCTCTCCTGCATTTCTGCTGTGGTTGATAATAACTTACACACCTTCACTTTTTGGTAGAAGAGTGTATTTTGCTGTTTTTCTGCTTATTTCCCTCCTTAAACTGCTTTGGCATAGTTACTATGCCACCTTCTTACCCAGAAGTAAATAAAATGTATTTTTTAATTTTAAAAATTATTTTTGTTTATGTATTTTTTTTTTTTTTTGGTTTTTTGAGATAGGGTCTCACTCTAGCCCCAGGCTGACCTGGAATTCACTATGGAGTCTCAGGGTGGCCTCGAACTCACGGCGATCCTCCTACCTCTGCCTCCTGAGTGCTGGGATTAAAGGCGTGCGCCACCACGCCCGGCTTGTTTATGTATTTAAGAGAGAAATAGGGAGGGAGGGAGGGAGAGAGAGGGAGAATGGGCATGCCAGGGCCTCCAGCTGCTATAAGTGAGCTCCAGATGTGTGTGCTCCCTTGTGCACCTGGCTTATGTGAGTCCAGGGAAATCAAACCTGTGTCCTTTGGCTTTGCAGGCAAGTACCTTAACCACTGAGCAATCTCTCCAGCCCATATATATGTATTTTTTCGAGGTAGGGTCTCACTCTGGCTCAGGCTGACCAGGAATTAACTATGTAGTCTCAGGGTGGCTTCGAACTCACAGTGATCCTCCTACCTCTGCCTCCCAAGTGCTGGGATTAAAGGTGTGCGCCACCACGCCCGGCTATCCAGCCCATATTTTTAAAATATATATTAAAAAAAACAGTGCTGTAGAGATTGCTCAGTGGTTAAAGCACTTGCCCATAAAGCCTAATGACCTGAGTTTGATTCCCCAGTGCCCACTTATAGCCAGATGCACAAATGCACAAAGTGGCACATGTGTCTGGAGTTCGTTTGTAGTGGCAAGAGGCCCTGGTATGCCCATACTCCCTTTCACCTCTCTCCTCTTTCTTTCTGTCTCTCTTTGCTTGAAAATTATATATATACAATGCCAGGCATGGTTGCTCACACCTGTAATACCAGTCCTTGGGAGACTGAGGTAGGAAGATCACTGGGAGTTTGAGGCCTGCTTGGGCTACAGAGTGAATTCCATGTCAACTTGGTGTAGAAAGTTGTGACACACATCTGTAATCCCAGCATTTTGGAAGTGGAATCAGTAAAATCAGGAGCTTAATGACATCCTCGGCTTCATGAGACCCTGTCTCAATTTGTTTCAAGGTAGGGTCCCAAGCTGGCCTCTAACTCACAGGGATTCTCCTACCCTGCATCCCAAGTGGTAGGATTAAAAGTGTGAGTCACCATGCCAGCTCAATTAAAAAAAATTAAATATATTTTACTAATTTATTTGAGAGAGAGAAAGAGGCAGAGAAAGAGGGAGAGAATGGGTGCACCAGGGCTTCCAGCCACTGCAAACGAACTCCAGATGCATGTGCCTCCTTGTGCATCTGGCTTACGTGGGTCCTGGAGAATCGAGCAGGGATCCTTTGGCTTTGCAGGCAAACACCTTAAGCACTAAGCCATTTCTCCAGCCTCCCCGCCCAATTTTTTTTTTAATTTTTTTTGTTCATTATTTATTTATTTGACAGTGACAGACAGAGCGAAAAAGGCAGGTAGAGAGAGAGAGAAAGAGAGAGAGAGAGAGAGAGGGAGAGAATGGGCGCGCCAGGGCTTCCAGCCACTGCAAACGAACTCCAGATGCAAGTGCCCCCTTGTGCATCTGGCTAACGTGGGTCCTGGGGAATCGAGCCTCGAACAGGGGTCCTTAGGCTTCACAGGCAAGCGCTTAACCACTAAGCCATCTCTCCAGCCCTCCCCGCCCAATTTTATTTATTTATTTATTTTGACTTTTCAAGGTAGGGTCTCATTCTAGCCCAGGCTGACCTGGAATTCACTCTGTAGTCTCAGGGTGGCCTCAAACTCATGGAAATCCTCTTACCTCTGCCTCCTGAGTTCTGAGGTTTAAGATTTTATTTTATTTTTTAATATTTTATTTATTTATTTGAGAGAGAGAGAGAGGAAGAGGCAAATAGAGAGAAAGAGAATGGGTGTGCCAGGGCCTCCAACTACTGCAAATGAACTCCAGATACATGCGCCCCCTTATGCATCTGGCTTATGTGGGTCCTGGGGAATTGAACCAGGCTCCTCTGGCTTTGCAGGCAAATGCCTTAACCACTAAGCCATTTCCCCAGCCCTATTTTTATTCTTTAATTTATTTGACAGAAAGAGGCAGAGAAAGAGAGAGAGAGAGAGAGAATGGGAGCATCAAGGACTCTAGCCCCTGCAAACGGACTTCAGACTCATGTGGTACCTTGTGTATCTGGCTTATGTGGGTCCTGGGAAATCGAACCTGGGTCCTTTGGCTTTGAAGGCAAGCACCTTAACAGCTAAGCCATCCCTCCAGACCTCAATTTTTTTTTCTTAATTCTGAGTTCTTATCTCTGTTATTAACTCACTCAATGACTTTACCTTAGTCTAATCTCTTCCTCTCTAGGCCTCAACTTCCTATCAAATGAAAGAATAGATTTCTGACTACTAATCTTCCTTCCTACTCAGTACATTTGCGATGTGTTACAAACTGGGAACAGGATATGTGTGAAAGTACCACTGGCTCCTCTTTTTTTTTTTTTTTTTAAATATTCATTTATTTATTTGAGAGAGAGAAACAGGCAGAGAGAAGGGGAGAGAGAGAGAGAGAATGGGCGTGCCAGGGCCTTCAGCCACTGCAAACGTACTCCAGATCTGTGCACCCTCTTGTGCAGCTGGCTGACATGGATCCTGGAGAGTGGAACCAGGATCCTCTGGCTTTGCAGGCAAAGGCCTTAACCACTAAGCATCCCTCCAGCCCTGGTTCCTCTTCTTAAGATTCAGAAGTTGAAGTAATACCAGCTAACTTCTGCTAAGCACAGGGCATAGCTCTCAAACTGCCCTATGAGGGATTTGTTTATATCCTTTTTATAAAATTTTACTTATTTTAAATATTTTATTTATTTATTTATTATTTATTTGGTTTTTCAAGGTAGGGTCTCACTGTAGCTCAGGCTGATCTGGAATTCACTATGTAGTCTCAGGGTAGCTTCGAACTCATGGCGATCCTCCTACCTCTGCCTCCCAAGTGCTGGGATTAAAAGCATGTGCCACCACGTCTGGCTTTTTAATATTTTATTTTTATTTATTTATTTGAGAGAGAGAGAAAGAGGGAGGGAGGGGAGAGAGAGAGAATGGACACATCAGGGCCTGCAGCCACTGCAAACAAACTCCAGACACGTGTCACCTTGTGCATGTGGCTTACGTGGGCACTGGAGAATCAAACCTAGGTCCTTTGGCTTTGCAGGCAAGTGCCTTAACTGCTAAGCCATTTCTTCAGCCCTATATCCTTCTTTTTGTTGTTCTTTTTTTTTTTAAAGGTTTATTTTACTTTTTTTTTCTTTTCAATTTTAAAAAAAATTTTTTTATTAACAACTTCCATGATTATAAAAAATATCCCATGGTAATACCCTCCCTCCCCCCACTTACCCCTTTGAAACTCCACTCTCCATCATAGCCCCTCCCCATCTCAATCAGTCTCTCTTTTACTTTTGATGTCTTGATCTTTTCCTCCTCTTATGATGGTCTTGTGTAGGTAGTGTCAGGCACTGTGAGGCCATGGGTATCCAGGCCATTCTGTGTCTGGAGGGAGCATGTTGTATGGAGTCCTGCCCTTGTTGTTTTCCAAGGCAAGGTCTCACTCTAGCCCAGGCTAACCTGGAACTCACTTTGTAGCTTGTGCTGGCTTCAAACTCACAGTTGTTAGAACCAGAATGTCTCCATTTTTGGACTCTGACTGCCATTTCATTGTAACTCTCTGTTTCCCATGAGTGACCACCTATCCCCATTATCACCTTCCTGGAATGTCCCAAACTACTTGCCTGCTTATCACTTGCCTGAAGTGGCTCAGGCCCCAAGACAAGGTGCATGGCCCTGTAACCAAAGCATTCCAAGGCTGGAGAGATGGCTCAGTGATTAAGCTTGCCTTGACCTGGCTTTGATCCCCAGTACCCATGTAAAGCCAGATGCACAAAGTTACCCATGTATCTGGAGTTCCTTTGCAGCAGCTGGAGGCCCTGGTGCACCCATTCTCTCTGTCTCTCTTTTCTCTTTCTCCGCTTGCAAATAAATAAATAACAATATTAAAAAAGAATTCCAGGGCTGGAGAGATGGCTCAGTGGTTAAGCGCTTGCCTGTGAAGCCTAAGGACCCTGGTTCGAGGCTTGATTCCCCAGGACCCATGCTAGCCAGATGCACAAGGGGACGCACGAGTCTGGAGTTCGTTTTCAGTGGCTGGAGGCCCTGGTGTGCCCATTCTTCTCTCTATCTGCCTCTTTCTCTCTCTCTGTCTGTCACTTTCAAATAAATAAAAATAAACAAAAAAAAAAAAAAGAATTCCAGTGACTCCCACTACCCCTTAAGTATTCTCTAATCTGTAAGGGAAGCTACTTCTGACCTGCCTGGCCAAAGCCCTTCTCTGGCTTTCCCAATAAAGCCTGTCTGTGGTTGAACTGGTCTTCCCTCTCGTTTCATTTCCTGCTTTTCCTAACAACAGTGATTCTCCTACCTCAACCTCCCAAGTGTTGGGATTAAAGGTGGGAGCCACCATGATCAATTCATCTCCCATTTACTAGAGGAGAAAATTGATGTTACAAGTGTTCTAGTAAGTTCCTCAAATCCCCCCAGCAAGTAACCATGATGAAATAACAAGGGCTAAGCCTGTATTCTGTGCATACTTTACTATATGTCAAACACTGCACCAAAACCCTTCATTAAACCATGTAATCTCCCCCACAACCTCTGGATGTGGCAATTATTGGCTCCAGTTTCAAGATGTGGCTCAGAGATTATGCAATTTGTAACAATGACAAGAAATGACCCATCCAAGTTCCTATCCCAGGCTGCAGCCTGTGCTCCTAACCATTGGGCTACACTGAATTTCAGCGATAACATGAGACACCACTGTATCCCATACAAGTCATCCTGGAGTCAAAGCCATCAAATGTCAGGGGACTGTCCTTCCCGCTTCTAACCACCTGGGCCCTGTGGTTTGGCCATGGAGGAGGAATGACCACAGAAGGACAGAGGCATGAAGCCTTTCATTCTCCCCTTCTGCCTCTCCTGAGGGAAGCGATACCTTGAGGTTCTAAAAACAGATGTCTTGTCCCTGTTCTATCACAGAAGGGAGATAAAATGAGAAGTGTGACATGCCAAGGTCCATGGTCCCAACACCTTTTTAAAAAATTTTTTTTAAAATTTTATTTATTTGTTTGAGAGAGACAGACAGAGAAAAAAAAGAGGCAGAGAGAGAGAGAGAGAGAGAAAGGGCTTCAGCCACTGCAAACGAACTCCAGAAGTGTGGTCCCCCCTGTGCACCTGGCTAACATGGGTCCTGGGGAATCAAGCCTCAAACCAGGGTCCTTAGGCTTCACAGGCAAGTGCTTATCTGCTAAGCCATCTCTCCAGCCTGTCCCAAGACCTTTGAAACAAAAGGGTATTATGGCAGATCATCTGGCCCCACCCAGAGGTCCAAGTTGGCATTCACCATTTTCTAGCAAATTTTTAGGAACAGAGAGCTGGCTCCTGCTTCAGGATCCCTTGCCCATGTGGAGAGAGTGGGATTGTTAGGAAGTTCCTTCTTCCATTGAACTGCATGTGATCTCTGCTGACAGCCCACTGGTGTTTGGACAAGTCCCTTCCTTCTCTGACAAAGACTTGGGGGTCATGCTTTCTGTTCTCATCCCGGTACCATGCTTCTCCAGTTGTGTAGCCTCAGACAAGTTGTTTTGTTTTTTTTTTTTTCTTTTTCTTTTTCTTTTTTTGAGGTAGGGTCTCACTCTAGCTCAGGCTCACCTGGAATTCACTCTGTAGTCTCAGTGTGGCCTCGAACTCATGGCAATCCTCCTACCTCTGCCTCCTGAGTGCTGGGATTAAAGGCGTGCATCACCACGCCCGGCTTTCAAACAAGTTTTTTTTTTTCTTTTCTTTTTTTTTTTTTTTTTGGTTTTTCGAGGTAGGGTCTCACTCTAGCCCAGGCTGACCTGGAATTCACTATGGAGTCTCAGGGTGGCCTCGAACTCACGGCAATCCTCCTACCTCTGCCTCCCGAGTGCTGGGATTAAAGGCGTGCGCCACCACGCCCGGCTTCAAACAAGTTTTTTTGATGATGCTTCAATTTTGGTAAATTTCCTCCGTCCCTCCAGAATTTAGCCCAAAGCCGACTGCTTCTTCAAGGATCCCTAGCCCCTTTCTACGGACTGCATACTACTTTGTGCAATGCCATTCCAGATGCAAAGTATTTCCCCATTCATTATCTCACTGCATCCTAGGAAACAGGGCTGCTGGAAAAGAAAGGAAGTCCGTGGTTATGTCAGTGTGATGGTTAAGGTGTTGTCAACTTGATCTGTTTAGTAATCCACAGAAATCCCTTTCGTGTGGTCTCCGAGGTTGCTTCCAGGAAGGATCAAGTAAAGGAGGAAGTCCTTACCCCAGTGTGAGCGGCCCCACTCAGAGGGGGGCTTCATATAAGGAAGCTCTGTGTGAAAAGAGCCCCTTCCTTCCTTCCACTTGGCTGCCGGAGCTGCTCGCTGTCTTCCAGCGTGTGTTGAAGACCAGTGAGGACTGAAGACCCGAGTGGATCGAAACCCAGCGGCTCCTCAGGAAGCCTCCAGGCCTTCCGGTGCCATCTGCAGTGCCAGGTCGGGACTGCTGAGGCATCTGGCCACGTGGACTGAGCAGCTACCAGGTTCCCTGATTCTCAGGCCTGCAACTGCTATAGGATTACACGTAAACTAATCCAATAAATTCCCTTTTTAAAATAATTCATTTTAGCAGTTCTGTTCCTCAAGAGAACCCTGACTAATACAGTCAGATTTGAGGTATGGCAAGTCTCAACACTGAATTTTAGCCTTCTTTCTAACCTTACACCCATTGACTTCCCCCTCTGCTCTTCCACAAATAATGTTCTCAGGCCTTCCATAATTTGGCTCTCTCTTCCTGGCCTTTTCACATGCTCACTACTCTGCCTGAAGAAACATTTTTCTGGCTTTCAGTGGGCTGAACACTATTTTTTTTTAAGGGCTGGAGAGATGATTTAGCGATTAAGACACTTGCATACAAAGCGTAAGGACCCATGTTCAAGTCCCCAGATCCCATGTAAGCCAGATGCACAAGGTGGTGCATGCACAAGGTTACACATGTGTACAAGGTAGTGCCCGCATCTGGAGTTAGATTACAGTGGCTAAAGGCCCTGGTGTGCCAACAATCATTAAAAAAAAAAATTAACCATGTGTGGTGGCACATGCCTTTAATCTTTAATTTGAGCCACTATGCCTAGGTTTTTCTTTTACTTCATTTTCTTTTGCATATGCATAGCATTTAAGGTGTGGTGTGTGTGGCATATGTGCTGATGCAGCGCCCCATGCCCCAAGCCTGTGGCAGCCGGAGAACATCAGGTGCCCCCTCCATTATTCACCCACCTGTTTTTGTTTTGTTTTGTTTTTTTCAAGGTAGGGTCTCTCACCAGCCCAGGCTAGAATTCACTATGTAGTCTCAGGGTGGCCTTGAACTCACAGCGATCTTCCTACCTCTGCCTCCCGGGTACTGGGATTCAAGGTCCAGCTTCGCCTACCCACCCGTTTCCTGCTTTGTCCTCTGCGATGGCGTCTTTTCCTGATTCCAGGACTTGTCATTTGTGACAAGCTCCTCTGGCCTCCACTTCCCCACAGATCTGGCGTTCAGTTGTGCAAGTGAGGTGCTTAAGTGGGATCTGGACATTCAAACTGAGGTAGTCTCAGGCCCCCTCAGGTACCCAAGCTTGGGCAGAAAGCCCACTTAACTGCTGAGCCATCCTTCAGCCCTCTTCTTTTTCTTTCCTCCTCCTCCTCCTCGTTCTTCTTTTTTATTTTTTGTTTGTTTGTTTGTTTTGCCAGGTAGGGTTTCACTCTAGCCCAGGCTGATCTGGAATTCACTATGTAGTCTCAGGTTGGCCTTGAACTCACAGCAATCCTCCTACCTCTGCCTTCCGAGTGCTGGGATTAAAGGCGTGTGCCACCACACCCAGCCCCTCTCTTTTCTTTTATTTATTTTTTTATTTTAGAGAGAGAGAATGGGCACACCAGGGCATCTATCACTGCAAACAAACCCCAGTTGCATGCACCACTTTGTGCATCTGGCTTTACGTGGGTACTGGGGAATCAAATCCAAGTCGTTAGGTTTTTCAGGAAAGCATCTTAACCCCTGAGCCTGTCCAACCCCCTTCTCTTTCTCTTTCTTTCTTTTTGTCCATCTTTTTTTTTTTTTTTTTTTTTTTGAGGTAGAGTTTCTGTCTAGCCCAGTCTGACCTGGAATTCACTATGTAGTCCTAGGCTGGCCTTGAACTCACAGTGATCCTCCTGTCTTAATCTTCCGAGTGCTAGTATTACAGGCATGAGCCCTCATGCCTGCCTACTATTCATTGTTTAGGCTGGAGCGAAGATGTTACTCATCCATCCAGGAATCTTCGCCCCATCCTCCCGTGTCCAACAGCGCTGTCTGGCGTTCTTCCAGTACCCTGCACTTCTGTCACAGCACAGTTGTCTCCTTCCGTCATATCTGCCCGTTCGTCTTGCTTTCCTATCGGCTGTTAGAATGCACACTCCAGAAGCCAGGGTCCATGGTTGTCTTGCCCATTGTGTGCCTAGCCTGCAGCAAGGCTTGGCATCGTTTCTTGTCGGTTGGATGGATAGATGTGTGATTTGCTGAAGTTTCTATAGTTGGTAATGGCCCAAATTAGGAACTAGGATTTATTTCCAAGTCCAAGAATTCTTACCATTTCCTCAAGCTAGCCTACTTCCTTGCCTCAACTCCTACAGTCAGTCCTATCACCACTTAACCCACTTACCTGCTTAGATCGTTTATCTGCTAGGGACCTTAGAGCTCACCTGATTCAGTTCCTTCAGATAAGAAACAGGTCCACAGAGGTTACCAGATTAGCCCGAGGCCACACAGCCAACACTCTGACCGCCCTGCTCCTGGACTGGGAGCTTTTGCCAACAAGTTCCATTTCCATCCTTATCTCACTGGATTCTAGAAAACAGGAAATCGTGGATTTCCAGGGCTTTGCCTTGGGGGTGGGGGAAGCAGTAGCAGTAAATCCAAGTTACTGGATTTTTGCTCCTTAGACCCCCAAAGTCCCCCCACCCCGTGGTCTATTCTGGACACCAGGACACGATGGAGGGGTGTGTGTGTGTGTGTGTGTGTGTGTGTGTGTGTGTAGGACATGAAAACCAGGCTGTGACACATCCACACTGTTGTAGGGTCCCTCGAGGCTCCCACAGTGGCAACACTGCTCCCTCTGCCCCTGAAGCTGACCTATGGGGTCAGAGATCAATAACCTAGGTTTTGGCGTCAGTCCCCTTTAACCTGCCGGTGACCAAGGGGCTGCTCAGGAAAGCTAGCAGGATCAGGGCCATTAAGTAACTGTCACTCTTCCTGGCTTCACTAGGGGATACAGCTGGGGGAGGGGCCAGGGATGGGAGCTATAAGGAGGGACACCAGTGTGGCCTGGTCCTTTCTCCAGTTCTCAGGCGACCTCTATCTCTCCTTGACCCCACCTACTTCTCCCTTTAACTCTCAGCCAAGAAAAGTTCGTGATTACCCCAAAACCCCATGCCCCCTGCATTGCTGTTAGCTTTATCTTCTTCTGTGAACCCGTCCATCCCACTGTTCTCACCCTGTATAAACTGGGGGTATTAAAGCCACCCCTGGGCTGGAGAGGCAGCGGAGCGGTTAAGGCACTTGCCTGCGAAGCCTAAGGACCCAGGATCCATTCTCCAGGTCCCACATAAGCCAGATGCACAAGGTGGCGCATGCATCTGGAGTTTGTTTGCAGTGGCTAGAGGCCCTGGTGCACCCATTCTCTCTCCCTCTCCCTCTCTCTGTCTCTGTCTCTAATAAATAAATAAAAATAAGTCTTTAAAGCCACTCCTCTGTCAAGGCAGTAGCTGGAGATTCTCATTCACTCTTGTCTAAGTAGCTCATCCCAGGAGTTTTGTCACCAGCTAATCCCCTTGGCTTTAAAGCATCTGTGTCCTTCCTTGACTTTTTAGTAGGTTCTTGTTTGGGAAACACACTGTCCCCACAGCCACCCCAACCAACTTCCCCTGCTGCCACCACCATTCCTTCCTCACCTCCACCCCAATGCTCCAGCCAATCATTCTGATTGATTGATTAGGGAAGAGGGGCAGAAAGGATCGATGGAGGAATCCTGTCCTATTCTTACTCAAAGCTAAAGGCCCAGGAGAAAAGGATATTCGTTGGGGCAAAATTAGATAGTAGTCACTGGAGTTTGAGCCAGCTACAGTGTCAGGGAGGGTGGGGATAGAAGGCAAACTATTGGGGGTCAGGAAGAGATGGATGCTGGGAAGGTTTGGAGGAACGTGGACAATGGAGTTCATTGAGTCAGGAATCTGGGCATGAGTTGGGTGGGCGGGGGCTCCCAAACTGCCCCCTTCCAGTCATCCTTCTTAACTCAGGGCTGATTTCCTGGGGCCCTAGTCCTGCAGGGGGTGCTCTCCCCCCACATGATCCCTTCTTCAGCCACAAAAACCAAGTGCCTTTGTTCATTCAATCATTTGAAAATTTTGTTTGGGTGCCACTGTGTGCCAGGCACTGTGCACCAGGTCCTGTGCCACTGGAAAATTACAAGCATGAAAAAGACACACGGAGGAGATTCCAGACCTCGTGGTGCTTGCAGGGCAGGATTACGATGAATGAATACAGTGAGTGAACTTTAGGGAAAGGAAATCAGACAAAGCCTTTGTGAAAATTGACTTTTAAACTGAGACTTAACAGATGCTTAACTCTTGACCAGGTGGAAAAGAGTTGACTGTGTGTGTTGGCTGGGAAGGGTGTCAGGCAGAGGGAACAATTTGCAAAAACCTCTAGGCCTCTTTAGAGGGAGAAAGAGAAGCCTGGAAGGGCTGAATTCAAATCAGATGTTTAGCCCCTCTAATGCAGGTGTGCTCATGTGCAACATCTGGGCCGTTAACTTCCTAAGGCTCAGTTTTCTTGGCAATCCCTGCTACCCTAAGGGAGCAAGAGAGAGTCAGGGGATCTCTGGGGTTTTTCTACAGTAACTAAGCACAGAACTTGTCATCTAAAAGTGAATGGATCAGAAATATACTGAGTATGAGTGTCAGGCCTCCTGCCTGGGAGGATGGAATGATGTGCCGTGCCAGATGACCTATTTTAATTACAGCTGGAAATTGAAATGTCTATAGCCAGCAGCTAATCTGTTGACAAGTAGTATAGAGGTGTGTGGGGCAATGAATACAGATGTGTTTATATGTGTGTGGTTTTTTTTTTCATTCACTTGGGACAAATATATTGATGGTTTTGGGTTTTCTTTCTGTTTTTGTTTTTTGTATGTATGTGTGTGTGTGATGTAAGTGTGTATGTGTGTTGCATGTGTGTAGGTACACACGTGTGTATATGTGTATAAGTGTATGTGTGTATAGTCCAGAGCGACACACTGACTGTGGTTTTTTTTTTTTTTTTTTTTTTTTTGGTTGGTCTCCACTTTTTTTTCAAGGTAAGGTCTCATTCTAGCCCAGACTGGCCTTGAATTCATTACGTAGTCTCAGGCTGGCCTTGAACTCACAGCAATCCTCCTACCTCAGGCTTCCAAGTGCTGGGATTAAAGGTTTGGGCCACCACATCTGGCTCCACTTTATTTTTTATTTTTTCACTTTATTTTTTGAGACAGTTTCCCCTTCTGAACCCAGAGCTCACTTATTCCTCCAGACGATCTGATCAGCAGTCCTGAGGCTCCTCCTGCCTTCCCAGCACTGGGATCACCAGCATGCACCACCACACCTGGCTTTTACGTGGGTTCTGGGTTCCAAAGTCAGGTCCTCATGCTTATGTGGCAAGCACCTTATGGACTGAGCCATCTCTGCAGCACCATCCCTCCTTTCTTTTTTCCTTCCTTTTTTTCAAGAGCTTTTATTTTTATTTATTTATTTGAGAGAGAGAGAGAGAGAGGGAGAGAATGGGCGCGCTAGCGCCTCCAGCTGCTGCAAACAAACTCCAGATGTGTGCGCCACCTTGTGCATCTGGCTTATGTGGGTCCTGGGGAGTCAAACCTGGGTCCTTTGGCTCTGCAGGCAAGCGCCTTAACCGCTAAGCCATCTCTCCAGCTGTTCTTCCTTCCTTCCTTCCTTTTTCTTTCTTTCTATTATTTTGTGTGTGTGTGTGTGTGTGTGTGTGTGTGTGTGTGTGTGCGCGCGCGCGCACGCATGCGCACCTGTTAGTGTGTGGTGTGCTCGTGTTTGTATGTGTGTGTCGGGGGGAGGCATAGCCACATGTGTGGAGGTCAAAAGACCACTATTTTATGTCAGTCCTTACCTTTCTATCTTTTTTTGTTTGTTTGTTTTTCGAGGTAGGGTTTCACTCTAGCCCAGGCTGACCTGGAATTCACTATGTAGTCTCAGGGTGGCCTTGAACTCATGGTGATCCTCCCATATCTGCCTCCCAAGTGCTGTGATTAAAGGTGTGCACCAGGCTGGAGAGATGGCTTAGTGGTTAAGTGCTTGCCTGTGAAGCTTAAGGATCCTGGTTCAAGGCTCGATTTCCCAGTACCCACGTAAGCCAGATGCACAAGGTGATGCATGTGTCTGGAGTTCATGGCTGGAGGCCCTGATGCACCCATTCTCTTTCTCTCTGCTTCTTTCTCTCTGTGTCTGCCTGTTGTTCTTAAATAAGAAAGAAAGAAAGAAAGAAAGAAAGAAAGAAAGAAAGAAAGAAAGAAAGAAAGACAGACAGAAAGGTGTGAGCCACCACACTCGGCAATAATTTTTTTTTTCCTTTTTGGTTTTTTTTGTTTTTGTTTTTGGTTTTTCGAGATAGGGTCTCATTCTGGCCCAGGCTGACCTGGAATTCACTATGTAGTCCTAGGGTGGCCTCGAATTCATGGTGATCCTCCTCCCTCTGCTTTCGAGTGCTGAGATTAAAGGTGTATGCCACCACACCCTGCTTCTCTCTCTCTCTCTTTTTTGATGTAGGTTCTTGCTCTAACCCTGGAATTCACTATGTAGTCTCAGGCTGGCCTTGAACCCACAGCAGCCTTCCTACCTCAGCCTCCCCAGTGTTGGGATTAAAGGCGTGCGCCACCTGCTCAGGTTTTTTTTTTTTTTTTTGAGATAGGGTCTTGCTCTAGCCCTGCCTGACCTGGAATTCACTATGTGGTACTCAGGCTGACCTCGAACTCCTGAGTGCTGGGATCAAAGGTGTGAGCCACCACATCTGGCCTCTTTTTTTTTTTTTTTTTTTTTGGCCTGTTTTGTTCATTTACCCAATGTTTTATTGATTACGTATTGTGTGCCAGATAGTCTTTGCAATGCTGGGAAGCAGTTGATAAGTAGAGACAAACCTCTGTCCTAGGAAACTTGAACTCACCTTTAATCATAGCATTTGGGAGGCAGAGGTAGGAGGATTGATGTGAGTTTGAGGCCACCCTGAGATTATAGAGTGAATTCCAGGTCAGCCTGGGCTACAGTGGAAACCTACCTTGAAAACCAAAACAAAACCCAAAACAAAAACAAAACAAAAAACTTAAAGAGGGCTGGAGAGATGGCTTAGTGGTTAAGATGCTTGCCTGCAAAGCCTAAGGACCCATATTTGACTCTCCAGATCCCACGTAGGCCAGGCACACAAGGTGACTCAAGTGTGTAAGGTTGCACATGTGCACAATGTGGCACATGTGTCTGGAGTTCCATTGTAGTAGCTGGAGGCCCTGGTGCACCCATTGTCTCTCTCCCTCATAAAAAAAAAATAACTTAAAGAAACTTTATTGACAACCTCTGTACATATACACAATCCCCAAACATCACTCTCCCTTTTCTCTCTCCTGAATGCCCCTTCCACTGAATTCTTTCTTTTTTATTTTCTAGGTAGGGTCACACTCTAGCTCAGGCTGACCTGGAATTCATTCTGTATTCTCAGGGTGGCCTTGAACTCATGGTGATCCTCCTACCTCTGCCTCCCAAGTGCTGGGATTAAAGGCGCGTGCCACCACACCAGCCCTGAATTCCTTCTTCTTTCCAACTAGTCTTGTCCTGTTTTGATGTCATTGTATTTTTCTCTCCTATTAATATTTATTTTTTGTTTTTACTTTTTTCCAGGTAGGCTCTTCACTGTAGCCCAGGCTGACTTGGAACTCTGTAGTCCCAGACTGTCTTGAAACTCACAATGATCCTCCTACCTCTGCCTCCTGAGTACTGGGATTAAAGGCATGCCCCACCATGCCTGGCTCTATTAATAATTTTTTTTTTTGTTTGGTTGGTTTTTCGAGGTAGGGTCTCATTCTAGCCCAGGCTGACCTGGAATTCACTTTTGTCTCAGGGTGGCCTCAAACTCACAGCAATCCTCCTACCTCTGCCTCCCAAATGCTGGAATTAAAGGCGTGTACCACCACACCTGACTTCTATTAATAATTTTTATTTTTATTTTTTTAGAAAGTGAGACACACCCTAAATCATGGGTGTCTGCCTCTCTATCTTATTTTTTAAAATATTTTTATTTTTATTTATTTATTTCACAGAGAGAAAGATGGAGGGATAGAGAGAGAGAGAGAGACAGAGTGGGTGTGCCAGGGCTTCCAGCCACTGCAAACGAACTCCAGATGCATGTGCATCTGGCTATCTTGGGTCCTGGGGAATACAACCTGGGTCCTTTGGCTTTGTAAGCAAATGCCTTAACCACTAAGCCATTCCTCCCTCCCTCTAATTTATATATATATTTGTTTTTTTGAGGTAGGGTCTCACTCTAGCTCAGGCTGACCTGGAATTCACTATGTAGCCTCAGAGTGGCTTCGAACTTGTGGTGATCCTCCTACCTCTGTGTCTCAAGTGCTGGGATTAAAGGCATGTGCCACCATGCCCGACTAATTAATAATTTTTTTTAAAATTTTGTTTATTTATTTATTTATTTATTTGAGAGCGACAGACAGAGCGAGAAAGAGGCAGAGAGAGAGAGAGAGAGATACAGAGAGAATGGGCTCACCAGGGCCTCCAGCCACTGCAAACAAACTCCAGACACGTGCACCCCCTTGTGCAGCTGGCTAACATGGGTCCTGGGGAGTTGAGCCTCGAACCGGGGTCCTTAGTCTTCACAGGCAAGTGCTTAACCACTAAGCCATCTTTCCAGCCCTAATTAATAATTTTTAATGAACATATATTTTCAATGTTCTCAAATACACACACACACACACACACACAAGAATGAAACTGCTGGTTCACACAGTAACAGTTTAACTTTTTTTGTTGTTGTTGTTTTCGAGGTAGGGTCTCACTCTAGCCCAGGCTGACCTGGAATTCACTATAGAGTCTCAGGGTGGCCTTGAACTCACAGTGATCCTCCTACCTCTGCATCCCGAGTGCTGGGATTAAAGGCATGCGCCACCATACCTGGCCAGTTTAACTTTTTGAAGAGTTGTCTGTTGAACACAATGATAGACCATTTCCTATCAACAGTATATAAAGGATGTACCTCAGTGGTAAGGCACTTGCCTAGCAGGTGTCCAGTCATGGGTCTGATCCCCAGCACTACTGAAATAAAACAACAGATGCACAAGGTGGTGCACATGTCTGGAGTTCGTTTGCAGTGGCTGGAGTACCTGACATACCCATTCTCTATTTGCCTCTTTCTCTCTCAAACAAATAAATAAAATAAAATAAAAATAGCGAGAAAGAAACTCTTGATTGTCAGATTTTTCTAGAAAAGTCAGTGCTGGGCTGGAGAGATGGCTTAATGGTTAAGGCATTTGCCTGTGAAGCCTAAGGACCCATGTTCAACTCTCCAGGTCCCATGTAAGCCAGATGCACAAGGTGATGCAAGCACCCAAGTTTCCACAGGTGGCGCACATGTCTGGAGTTTGATTGCAGGGGCTGGAGGCCTTGATGCACAATTCTCTCTCTCTTCTTTCTCTCTCTCTTGCATTAAAAAAAAAAAAAAGCTAAGCTGGGCATGGTGGCTCACACCTTTAATCCCAGCATTTGGCAGGCAGAGATAGGTGGACTGCCGTGAGTTCGAGACCACCCTGAGAATACATAGTGAATTCCAGGTCAGCCTGAGCTAGAGTGAGACCCTACCTCAAAAAAAATGGGGACATTAATAACTGCTACCTTCAAAGACAGTAATATAGTATATCAGATGACTGCAGTGAGGGTTGGCACACAGAAGAGGTTAGATAAATTTATCTCCTGCTTTTAATTTTTATTTATTTATTGGGGAGGGGGGTGTATAGAGAGAATGGGTGCACCATTGTCTAACCACTGCAAAAAAAAAACAACAAAAAAAAACACCAGATGCATGTGCCACCATGTGCATCTGGCTTATGTGGGTTCTGGGGAAATGAACCTGGGTCCTTAGGCTTCACAGGCAAGCACCTTAACCACTAAGTCATCTCTCCAGCCCTACCTCCTGCTTTATCCTGGCTGCAGAGTATTCTGTAAGATGGAGGTACATATATGGATATATGTATATCCAGAGAAGAGGCTAATATGTATCCTTGTCTCTGGACTTCAGTTTTTCTCTGTTCCAAGTCAAACTGGAAAAGACATCCAAGCACATGATGGGCACTGGTGTCTAGCAGTTAAGAGTATGTCAGTGCTACTGAATTTGAATCCCAGACTTACTTATTTGCAAGCAGAGAGAGAGAAAGAGAAGAGAGACAGACAGAATGGGCACACCAGGGCCTCCTGCAGCTGTAAACTCCAGATGCATGCACCACTTTGTGCATCTGGCATTATGTAGGTACTGGGGAACCAAACCCAGGTCATTAGACTTTTCAGGCAAGTACCTTAATTGCTGAGCCATCTCTCCAGCCCCGAATCCCACATTTTGTGTCTCTAACTCTTTTAGAATGAAATGACAGGACAAGTGACTGGAAGACCTAACTGGGACTTTACCCATAGGAGGACTGGAAGGTTGTGGTGGATGCAGGGGAAAGTACAAGCCCTTCTGCAAATGTAGGAGCTGGGGCACCCTATCTCAAGATCTTCTCCCCACTCAGTCATCTGCTAGATTGACAGCTAGGCTGTCAGGGAGATACGAGGGTGTCAGGCAGAGGGAGGGAGGTGTTAACCACAGAACAGGGTGCTGAGAGTCCCCCTCAGCCCACCACAACTCTGTCGTCAGAGTCACACCCCACACATCTGCTTCTCCCCCTGGACCAGCCTTGGTGCCATGGTTCCTGAACCCCGCCTGATGTGAAGGGCTTACTTGGTGCCCTTCTAAAATATCGTGAAAGCGCTTGGTACCATGGGCCGAGCTGTTGGCATTCAGCTAATCTTCCTCTGGGACGGAGGTGGTGGTGTTATGGGAGGACAGTTTTGAGGAGGAAGTCAGGCTTTGCACCCCGTTCTTCCAGTGCAGTACACCTCAACCTTTCCCATAGTTTCTGCTTTGCTTCATTCCCAAGCCCCTACCCTAATAGCAAGCTGCCCTGAGGGTTACACCACTTTAAATAGCAAACTCCAGCAAAAAAGCCGGATGTGGTGGCCCGTACCTTCAATCCTAGTGCTTGGGAGGCAGAGGTAGGAGGATTGGTGTGAGTTGGAGGACAGCCTGGAGTTACAATGAGTTCCAGATTAGCCTGGGCTACAGTGAGACCCCACCTCACAAAAGCAAAAAAAAAAAAAAAAATCCAACAAGTTCTCTGATTGGGTCATATTTCTATGAGAGGTATTTCTAGAAACTAGTCCAATGCCTAACATGTAGCTGGCAATCAATAAATATTGGCAATCAAGGGGCTGAAGAGATGGCTCAGCAGCTAAGGTGCTTGCCTGAAAAGCCTAATGACCTGGGTTTGATTTCCCAGTATCCGTGAAGCCAGATGCACTGTGGCACATGCATTTGGAATTCATTTGTGGCGGAAGGCTTGGGCACATCTCCCTGTTCTTTTCTTTCTTCCTTCCTTCCTTCCTTTTTTTTTTTGGGGGGGGTAGAGTTTCCACTCTAGCTCAGGCTAACCTGGAATTCACTTGGTAGTCTTTGGATGGCCTCAAACTAACAGCGATCCTCCTACCTCTGCTTCCTGAGTGCTGGGATTAAAGGCAGGCACCACCACACCTGGCGCATACCCCTTTCTCTGTCTCTCTTCTATTTCTCTCTGCTTGCAAATAAAAAATTATATATATATATATATTATATATATATAATATATTATAAAATATTTTTAAAATATTATAAAAATATTTTTAAAAATATTGGCAATCAAGCCAGGCGTGGTGGCACACGCTTTTAATCCTAGCACTTACTCAGGACGCTGAGGTAGGAGGATCACTGTGAGTTCGAGGCCACCCTGAGACTATATAGTGAATTCCAGGTCTGCCTGGGCTAGAGTGAGACCCTATCTCGAAAAACAAACAAACAAAAAATATTGGCAATAAGGCTGGAGAGATGGCTTAGCCCTTAAGCGCTTACCTGTGAAGCCTAAGGACCCTGGTTCAAGGCTTGATCCCCCAGGACCCACATAAGCCAGATGCAAAAGGTGGCGCTTGTATTTGGAGTTTATTTGCAGTGGCTAGAAGCCATGGTGAGCCCATTCTTTCTCTCTGTGTGCTTGTTGCTCTCAAATAAATAAATAAAAATAAACAAAAATTTAAAAAAACATATTGGCAATCAATAAAAACATGATTGAGGGCTGGGATGTAGCCCAGTTGTGGCTTGCCTAGCATGCACAAGGCCCTGGGTTCAATCTCCAGCACTGTCACCAAAAAAAAAAAAAAAAAAAAAAAAAAAAAAAAAAAGACTAAAGAGCTGGAAGATGGCTCAGCCACAAAACCTGCCAGCCAGGTTCCATTCCCCAGGACCAAGACGCACAAGTGGAGAGTGCATTTGCAGTTCCTTTGCAGCAGCAAGAGGCCCTGATGTGTGCATATGCTCCCTGTCTCCCTCCACCTCTCAAATAAATTAATTAAAATATTTTAAAAGGATAAAGTAAGCCGGGCATGGTGGTGCACACCTTTAATCCCAGCACTTGGGAGGAGGCAGAGGTAGGAGGTTGGGGTGAGTTCAAGACCAGCCTGAGACTACATAGTGAATTTCAGGTCAGCCTGGACCAGAGCAAGACCCTACCTGGGAGGGGGGGGGGGCGGCCGAGATAAAGTAGCTGGGCGTCGTGGTGCACACCTTTAATCCCAGGAAGTAGAGGTAAAATCACCATGAATTCGAGGCTACCCTGAGACTACATAGTGAATTCCAGGTCAGTCTGGACTAGAGTAAAACCCTACCTCGAAACAAAACAAAACAAAACAAAAAAAAAACAAAAACAAAACAAATTAACAAACCAAAAAGGGATAAAGGAGCTGGACGTGGTGGCGCACGCCTTTAATCCCAGCACTCGGGAGGCAGAGGTAGGAGGATCGCCATGAGTTAGGCTTTGCAGGCATATGCCTCAACAGCTAAGCATCTCTCCAGCCCTAAAAATCTACTCCTTTATAAAGGTTTTTTTTTTTTGTTTTTTTTTTTTTTTTAATTATTTGCAAGGAGTGAGAGAGAGGAAGAAAGAAAAGAGAGAATGGGCACACTAGGGCCTCTTGTTACTATAAACGAATTCCAGACACATGCGTCACTTTGTGCATCTGGCTTTATATGGGTACTGGGGAATGGAAGCCAGGCTATCAGGCTTTGTAAGCAAGTATCTTTAACTGCTGAGTCATCTTTCCAGTCCTAAAATCAACTCTACTCTTATAGCAAATTTTTAGTGTGATCCACAATCCTCTCCTCTCCTCTTCTCTCCTCCCCTCTCTTTCCCTTTCCTCCCCTCTCCTCTCATTTCAATACTCTTAGACACAGGGCTCATGCTACGGGTTAGGTCTCTAGACTTATCATCCTACATACCTGCAATTTTGTAACCTTTACTCTACTTCCCTAACACCCCCACTTCAGCAAACCCTTCTTTCTCTCTCTCTCTTTCTCTGTCTCTCTCTCCTTGAGGTAGGGTCCCACTCTAGTCCAGACTGACCTGGAATTCACTATGTAGTCTCAGGATGGCCTCGAACTCACAGCCATCTTCCTACGTCTGCCTCCCCAGTGGTGGGATTAAAAGCGTATGCCACACCCGGCTTCTGTGATCTTAAGTGAGCCTCTTTCCTTCACTGAATGTTAGTTTTATTGCCTATGCAATGGCTATAATGTCACCTATCCTGCAGGTCACTGTGCTGATGGAAATGTTTGGCTCAGTTGCTGGCACGTGGTGAGGGCTGCAGTGCCATGTGCTGGGGTGGCGGTGCCTGGCAGGGTTGGTGGGGCAGAGTGCACCGCATGAGGACAGTGGGCTCCAGCCAGAGAGGGATTAATGAAGAAACACGTACAGCAGAACATAGTCAGTCTCTCCCTGTTGTCACCCTTTCAGGAAGCTGTCTTGGGTACCTGCCTAACCATGCCAAGGGTGACAACACTAAGTCACCCACTTGTTTCAAGTGCTTTCAGTGAGCCAGGCTCCAGCTTAAGGGCTTTAGCATAATTATCTTGAAGGAACCCTGGAAAAAGCTCTGCGAGGCAGATTTTGACAGACGAAGAAAGAAACCGAGAGAGGTTGAGTGACTTGCTGTCAGGTCACCCAGCTGCATTAACCCTAGCAGAGCTAGACTAACCACTCTGCCCACTGACCATAGGGAGGTGTTTCCCCGTTTTGTGTCCACCTCAAGGAATGCCACATAGGATGCACACCACTGCAGATGACATAGTCAGGAAAGAGGTGGTGGTGGGGAGGCAGATGTGGGTGGGCAGAGGCTACGAGGAAGGCCAGAGTGACAGTGCTAGGCAGAGGAAAACAGCGGATCACGTACGTCATCTAATTCTATGCTTGAATGGAAACAAAACGTAAGATCCATGTATCTGCTTGCTGGCTGATAGCAAGGTAAGAGGGATCCACACCTAACAGTTTGGTGACCGCTAGCAAGTGTGGGCGAGGGGGAACGCCTACTTTTTGTTTTGTACAAGTAGCCTGTACCACTCTGTAAATAACAGAAGGACGTAGCAGGACCTGGTGGCACAGGCCTGTGAAGCCAGCTACTCAGAAGGAAGGCTGAGAGGCAGGACAATCACAAGTTCAATGCCTGCCTGGGCTTCAGAGTGAGCTCAAGGACATTGAGTAATTGAGGTAATTTAGTGAGACCCTGTCTCAAAAATGTAAAAAACAGAGCCAGGCGTGGTGGTGTACTCCTTTAATCTCAGCACTTGGGAAGCAGAGGTAGAAGGATCACTGTGAGTTTGAGGTCACCCTGAGACTACATAGTGAATTCCAGATCAGGTCAGCCTGGGCTTAGAATGAAACCCCACCTTGAAAAACCAAAAAAAAAAAAAAAAAAAAAAAGTGAAAAGAGGGGCTGGAGGGATGTCTCAGTGGTTAAAAACAAACTGGGGGGACTGGGGAAACGGCTTAGCAGTTATGGCATTTGCCTGCAAAGCCTAAGGACCTGGGTTTGATTCCCCAGAACCCACATAAGCCAGATGCACAAGGGGGTACATGTGTCTGGAGTTGGTATGCAGTGGTTAGAGGCCCTGGTGTGCCCATTCTCTCTTTCTCATAAATAAATAAAATATTTTTTAAAAAGGCCAACTGGACATATGTCTGAAGTTTGTTTGTAGTAGCAAGAGACCCTAGTATACCCATACTTTTCTCTGTCTCTGCTTGCAAATAAATAAAAAAAATATATTTTAAAAGACAGGAGAGATAGATGGCTCAGCAGTTAAAGGTGCTTTCTTGAAAGCCTGATGGTCTGGGTTCAATTCCCCAGTGCCCATGTAAAGCCAAATACACACAGTGACATGCATTTGGAGTTCATTTGCAGTGGCTAGAGGACCTGGAGCACCCATTTTTCTCTTTTTCTCTGCTTGCAAATAAATAAATAATATTTTTTAAAATGTAAAGAAAGGCAAGACATGGTGGTGCAAACCTTGAATCTCAGCACTTTGGAGGCTAAAGTAGGAGGATCACTATGAATTTGAGGTCAGACTGGGACTATAGAGTAAGTTCCATGGACACTTGGCTAATGTTCAGGACCCTGGGTTTAATCCCCAGTACCATTAAAAAAAAAAAAAAAAAAAAAAAAAAAAGCTGAGTATGGTGGCTCATGCCTTTAGTCCCAGGTTAAGGTACCTGGATCGCCATGAGCTGGAGGCCAGTAGAAAGAAGCTAGGTGTGGTGGCGCATGCCTGTAATCCAAGCATTTGGGAGGCAGAAGTAGGAGGAGCACTGTGAGTTCGAGGCCAACCCGAGACTACATAGTAAGTTCCAGGTCAGCCTGAGCTAGAGTGAGACCCTACATCAAAAAACCAAAAACAGAAAAGAAAGAAAGAGGAGGCTGGAGAGATGGCTTAGCGGTTAAGGTGTTTGCCTATGAAGCCAAAGGACCTAGGTTTGATTCCCCAGGACTCATGTAAGCCAGATGCACAAGGGGCACATGTGCCTGGAATTCATATGCAGTGGCTACAGGCACTGGCATGCCCATTCTCTCTCTCTCTCTCTTCTCTCTCTCTCTATACTTACAAATAAATTAATTAAAAATTAAAAAAAAGAAAGAAAGAAAGAAAAGAAAATAGGAAGAAGGCAGGTAGTAGCAGTGAGTACCAGAATCTGAGGACCCAACATTTCTCAGTCTTGGCCTACTCTGCGAACCCCTCCCTTCCTCTTCTTCAGAGGCCTCCCTGATGTCCCCATAGGTGGAGCACGGGGAGATGGCTCAACGGGGAAACACTTGCTACATAAGCCTAATGACCTGAGTTCAGATCCCCAGGACCATGTACAGCTGGACACAGCAGCAGTTCTCGGAAGGCGAGATGAGAGCGAAAGATTGGGGAGTCTCTGGATGCTCACAGGCTGGCTAGCCTGGCGGCTGCACTGGTGAGCACTAAACTCTGCCTCAGACAAGGGGCAAGGGTATGATCGACATCCGAAAGTAGTGCTCTGACCTCCATGCATGCCCCATGACACTCATACAGGTTTACACACAAATATTAAAAAAAAAAAAAAAAAAGGCTGGAGAGATGGCTTAGCAGTTAAGGCGTTTGCCTGCAAAGCCAAAGGATCCCAGTTCAATTCTCCAGGACCCACATAAGCCAGATGCACAAGGGAGCGTATGCATCTGAAGTTCTTTTGTAGTGGCTGAAGGTCCTGGCATGCCCATTCTCTCTCTCTCTCTGCCTCTTTCTCCCTATTAAATAAATAAATAAATAAATAAATAAAAACATATTTTAAAAAAATTTTAAAAAAGAGGGGCTGGTGTGTTAGTGGTAGAAGCTTATATTGTCAAAAGATAGTAGAATCTAAGGTTTGGCACTAGAGAGCTCTTGGCTATTTGCTGTGTGACTTCAGATGAGTCACTTTCTCTCTCTGAGCCCTGTTGGTCATGAGAATAACAAAACCAGCCCCACAGGTTTACTATGAAGATTAAATGAGATAAGCTCAGGAAGGCCCTAGCACAGCACCAGGCACACACCATGCTTCTTGTTTTATTTTATTTTATTTGTTTATTTATTTGTAAGCAGAGAGATAGAGAGGAGACAGACACAGAGAGAGAATGGGCGCACCAGGGCCTCTAGCCACTGCAAATGAACTCCAGATGCACACACCACCTGGTGCATCTGGCTTACATGGGTACTGGGGAATCAAACCTGGGTCTTTTGGCTTTACAGGCAAGTACCTTAACTGTTAAGCCATTTCTCCAGCCCCACACCATGCTTCCTGTAAAGGGAGCTATTTACTGTGATCATCGAATATTCCGGCCTGAAACCCTGCTGCTTCATCTTCTAGTCTGGACATGTACATCATGGGATTCTTGGCTGTAAGCTATAGAAAGCCATTTTGTGACGACTTAAGCAGAAAAGCAATATATTTATATGATGATGAAAGAAGGACTTGGGGTGGGGTGAATAGAGCTCTTGCTTAGTATGTACAGGGCCTTGGTTGCAACCCCCAATTGCCCCGTCCCCTCAAAGGTATGGGAAGATTATAGAGCTATGCTTGGAGAACACATTGGGTGAAGGGAGACTGGGGGCATCCAGAACCACAGCTAGGCATGATGGCTCATGGCTATAATACCAGCACAAGGGAGTCTGAGGTGGTAGGCCATCCTGAAGTACAGAATGAATTCCTGGTCAGTCTGGGCTAGAATGAGACCCTGCCTCAAGAATGAACACACAGGGTTGGGCATGGTGGCACATGCCTTTAATCTTAGCACTCAGGAGGCAGAGGTAGGAGAATTGCAGTGAGTGTGAGGCCATCCTGAGACTACATAATGAATTCCAGGTCAGCCTGGGCTAGAAAGAGACCCTACCTCAGAAAACAAAACAAACGACAAAAAAAAATTGAAAACATGGGTGGAGAGACGGCTCAGAGCTTAAGGTACTTGCTTACAAAGCCTAATGGCCTGGGTCTGATTCTCCAGTACCCATGTAAAGCCAGATAACACAAAGTGGCACATGTATCTGCAGTTCATTTGCAATGGCAAGAGGCCCTGCATGTCCATTCTCTCTTTCTATCATCTATCTATCTATCTATCTATCTATCTATCTATCTATCTATCTATCTATCTCTGTCTCCTTGCAAATTAATAAATAAAATATTTTATTTTTATTTACTTATTTATTTGAGAGAAAGAGGCAGATAGAAGATAGATAGATAGATAGATAGATAGATAGATAGATAGACAGACAGACAGACAGATAGATAGATAGATAGGGAGAGAATGGGCACACCAGGGCCACCAGGCACTGCAAATGAACTCCAGAAGCATGTGCCACCTTGTGCATCTGGCTTATGTGGGTCCTGGGGAATTGAATCTGGGTCCTTTGGCTTTGCTGGAAAGTGCCTTAACTGCTAAGCCATCTCTCCAGCACAAAATAAAAATATTTTAAAAAAAACCTGAAAACAAAGCTGGGTGTGGTGGCACATGCCTTTAATCCCAGCACTAGGGAGGCAGAGGTAGGAGGATCACTAAGAGTTTGAGGACAACTTGGGACCACACAGTGAATTCCAGGTCAGCCTGGGCTAGAGTGAGACCCTGCCATAAAAAGACAACAACAACAACAAAATCAAACCCAGTCCAGGCATGGCACATGCCTATAACCCCAGCACTTGAGAGATGGAGGCTGCAGGATTGGGAGTTCAAGGCTAGTCTCACCTGTAAGAGACCTTGTCCCAAAAGAAGCAACAATAATAACAATAAAACTGAAACAAGATAAGAATTCAGCTCATGACCAGCCCAAAGGGGACTCAGTGACCTCTCTGAAACTCTTTCTTTCCTCCTCTGTCTTGGAAGTCGGGGGGTACTACCACCTTCACGAGGCAGCCTCCTCTTACAGGCCACCTCAGGGCTCCTGGCTTCTGATTCCTTGTATGGCTGGGGCATCTGAAGGCCTTGCCCGTATATGCTTGCACCTGGTGCTGGCAAGGGGGCAGGGAAACGTCTGTCCCTCTGGGCTTTTATAGTGGGAGGTGCTTCTGTCTCCCTCAGGACAGAAGAGGAAAAGGTCCTAATGCCGAGCACGCAAGAAAACTTGTCAAATGTCTAACAGGGGACAAAAGTGAGCATATAGAGGGCTGGAAAGACGGCCTAGCAGTTAAGGCACTTGCCTACAAAGGCTAAGGACCCAAGTTTGATTCCCCAGTACCCACATAAAGCCAGATACACAAAGTGACACATGCATCTGGAGTTTATTTGCAGTGGCTGGAGGTGCTGATTTGCCCATTCTCTCCTCCCTCCTCTCTCTGCTTGCAAATAAATACATTTAATTTAAAAAATGAGTATACAGTCATCCCTATTCTTGAGACTCTCAAAAATGTATTATTAGGGTTAGCTATACGAGCAAAGAATCATACCAGGAGGAGATGGAGGGCATGGTGGCTGTGAGCCTCAGCGCTGAGTTGGCAGAGATACCCATCACATACCCCAGGATGGCAAGGGATTTGTTCAACATGTTCCCAGGATGCACACGGTTCTGGTTCAGTCCTCAGCACTGTAAAAAAAAACCCAACCAACCAAAAAATATGATCATGGCAATTTGCCTGAGATGTCCTGGTGTGTTCCAGCCCTCCTGGGTGGCATAGCTCAAGTGGAGTTTGATGATGGGTTAGGATGTGCCACTTTGGGCCATACCTGAACACAATGGGTTAGGTCCTCCTAAGCCAGACACACAGGAACTTGGATGAGGCCCTGAGGTGATATACATACTTGTGCACATGGGAATAATGAAAATGCACCACCCAAAAGGCCATGTAGGCCAGGCCACCTTGAGACTATGTAGTGAATTCCAGGTAGCCTGGACTAGAGACCCTGCCTCAAAAACAACAACAACAAAACAAACAAACAACAACAACAAAAAAGTCATGTAGCCAACGAGGCTTCCCTTTCCTATCTTGTCACACCTTGTACCCACTTTGTGGTGTCCTTAAATGATCATGTGTTCTCTCTTGGGTCTTCAATTTTTGTTGTTGTTTTTGTTTTTTCAAGGTAGGGTCTCTCTCTAGCCCAGACTGACCTGGAATCTACTATGTAATCTCAGGGTGGCCTTGAACTCACGGCAATCCTCCTACCTCTGCCTCCCGAGTGCTAGGATTAAAGACATGTGCCACCAAATCACCAGCTTGGGCCTCCAATTTTTTTCAAAATATTTTGATTTATTTAGAGAGAAAAAGAATGGTCACACCAGGGCTTCTAGCCACTACAAATGAACTCCAGATGCATCCAGCTTGATTGGGGAATTGAACTTGTGTCATAAGGCTTTGCAGGCAAGCACTGAGTCATCTCCTCAGCCCAAGGCCTCCAATTTTTATCTGGATAGATTTCCCCAGGGTCAGGAGATCTGAGATGGGACAAGGGGGAGGGAATGATGTTTGTTGAATCCTGGACCTCTGATCTGCAAGATCGGCCCCTGCTCTGTTCTCTTTTTCCTCTTCTGTATTGTCTGATTTTTTTTTTTTTTTTTTTTTTTAAGGTAGGGTCTTACTCTAGCTCAGTCTGACCTGGAATTCACTATTTAGTCTCAGGGTGGCCTCGAATTCTTGGCAATCCTGCTACCTCTGCCTCCCAAGTGCTGGGATTAAAGGTGTATGCCACCATGCCCAGCTTGTTCTATTTAAAAAACAAAACAAAACAAAAAACAGACAAACAAAAAAAAACACATTATTTATTTGAGAGAGAGAGAATATGGGTGTGCCAGGGCATCCAGTTGCTGCAGACTCCAGATTCACGTGCCACCTTGTACATCTGGCTTGATGTGGGTCCCAGGGATCAAACCTGGGTCCTTGGGCTTTGCAGGCAGACACCTTAACTGCTAAGCCATCTATCCAGCCCATGTGTTGCCTGTTCTTGTCTCTGCCTATTCCTGACCCTGCCTGCCACCATCATTGTCTTCCTTGTCACCGCTATTGCCTGTTTGTGTCTCAGGTTGTCTCTTATTCCCAGAAGTATCCAGCTCCAGCATTGCAGTCCTGCTTTGTCCCTCTCCAGCTTAGTCCTTTGGGGTCACTCAAGAGATTAATACACACACACACAAACACACACACACACACACACACACACACACACACAGAGAAAGAGAGAGAGAGAGAGAGAGAAAGAGAGAGAGAGAGAAATGCCAGTATTTGGTTCACTGAGGTTCACACCTCAGAGATTGCCCTGCAGAGCTAGCACAGGGAGGTAATGGTGGAGGTGGGGGCAGGGGGTAGAGCTCCCCCAACAGGTCTTACAGGGCCCCCAGAACTGCTTGCCTTCCCCTCTCTTCCTATTTAAGGCGACTTCAAACACAGCGCCTTGCTGTCATCTCTCTCATCTCCTGGGGTCTGACCACCCTCCTTCCCAGCAAGAGAGGGTCGCTGCAGAGCCAGGCAAAGGGTCCATGTGGCCACCCCCCTTCGGGCAATGGTAGTTGAGACCTGAGGCAAGTTGGGCAGGAGGTGGGAAAGAAGAGAAGGGTGGTTGGAGGGCTGAGAGAGAAAAGAGGGTTTTAGTGTCTGAGGAGCATTTTGGAGTCACTGAGGGGAAGGAGTGGGAGTTAGAGCATTTGGCAGCTCAGATGACACCTGTGCCATGTGGCCTCAGATGCCGATGGTCGAGCATCAAGGTGCTGACTGAGCAGTCAGCTGAGTGCTTGTTGACAGAGTATCTTTCCTTTCTAATATCTTATTTATTTATTTTTAGAAGGAGAGAGAGGGGCTGGAGAAGATTGCTTAGTGGTTAAGGCACTCTCCTGGAAAGCCAAAGGACCCTGGTTTGATTCTCCAGGTAAGCCAGATGCACAAGGAGGTGCATGCATCTGGAGTTTGTTTGCAGTGGCTGGAGGCCCTGGTGCGCCCATTCATTCTCTCTCTCTCTCAAATAAATAAATACATTAAATATATTTTTTAAAAATTAAAAGAAAAGATAGAGACACAGAGAGAATGGGCATGCCAGGGCTTCTAGCCACTGCAAATGAACTCCAGACACACATGCCACCTTGTGCATCTGGCTTATGTGGGTACTGAGAAATCAAACCTGGGTCCTTAGGCTTTGCAGCAAGTGTTTTTCTTTTCTTTTTTGACAGGGTATTTTTCTATCAGCCTGGTGGCTCCCCATGTAGGGCTTCCTTGCTGATGAAGGCCTGAGGCAGTCTGTGTGACAGGACCCTAAAGTTTCCTCAGCTTCATAGAAAAGCCTCTGGGTGAACTCTGATGGTGGGAGCCTCTGGTTGATATAGACATAAATCATGCTCTGCATGGGAAAGGGAAGCTCCTAATTTTCTGCAGCCTGGAGGGATATGGAATGTACCTTCAAGAATGTCCATGGGAGCCTGGGCACGGTGGCGCCATGCTTTTAATGCTAGCACATGGGAGGTAGAGGTAGAGGAGGATCACCATGAGTTCAAGGTCACCCTGAGACTACATAGTGAATTCCAGGTCAGCCTAGGCTACAGCGAGACCCTACCTCAAAAAAAAAAAAAAAAAAAAAAAAAAGTCCACAGGGACCTTCCTCTCAACTTCCAGTTGCTTCGTCTCCATTTAACCTGCTTTCTTCACCCAAGAAAATCCTTACCCACTAACCAGGCCAACCCTTTACATAAAAAAAAGTTTTTTCTTTCAAGGTAGGGTCTCACCCTACCCGGGCTGACCTGGAATTCACTATGTAGTCTCAGGGTGGCCTTGAACTCACAATGGTCCTCATAACTTGGCCCCATGAGTGCTGGGATTAAAGGCATGTGCGACCACATCTAACATTTTTCTTTCTTTATTTTCTTCCAAACTTTTATTAACAACTTCCATGATTATAAAAAATACCCCATTGTAGTACCCTCCCTCCCTCCACTTTCCCCTTTGAAACTCCACTCTCCATCATACCCCCTCCCCATCTCAATCAGTCTCTCTTTTAATTTTGATGTCATCATCTTTTCCTCCTCTTATGATGGTCTTATGCAGGTAGTGTAAGGCATTGTGAGGCCATGGATATCCAGGCCATCTTGTGTCTGGAGGGAGCATGTTGTACGGAGTGCTACCCTTCCTTTGGCTTTAACATTCTTTCCGCCACCTCTTCCGCATTAGACCCTGAGCCTTGGAAGGTGTGATAGAGATATTGCAGTACTGAGCACTGCAGTCATTTCTTTCCATCACCATGATACCTTCTGAGTCATCCCAAGTTCACTGCCATCTGAAAAGAGAAGATTCTCTACCAAAAGTGAGAGTAGCATTAATATAAGGGTATGAACATTAACAGAAGTGCTTACTGGGCAGTTTGATAAGCATAGTATATACATTTAGCCAGACAACAGCAGACGTTACACCCCTATTTATTTATTTTTTGAGATAGAGTTTTATGTATTTCAGAATGGCTTTGAACTTGACATGTACCTGAAGACGACCTTGAACTTATCCTGCCTCTAACCTCCCAAGTGCTGGAATTATAGATATATGCCACCATACCCACTTCATGTGGTGCTGGAAATTGAGCTCAGGGATCTATGCAAGCTAGGCGACCAATTGAGCTACATTCCCCAGCCTCAACTCTCCATTTTTCATACAGGGAAACTGAGGTCAGGAGAGACCTGACCTGCTCACAGTCACCCAACCAGGTGGTGACAGAGCCAGTGCTAGAACCCAGGCTAAGGCTCCTGCCCAGAAGGTATTTACAGCTCCCCTCAACTCACCTGTCTCCCCATCAGGTAGTGAGGCGATGAAGGGAAAACCAGATGCCCAGTTGCGTTGTTGCCCTAAGACAAAGATCTTCGGGGGCTCAGGGGACTCTGTGTCCTCCAGCCTGGACTTACAGCTCTGTCCAGGTGACCAGGTAGGTTGGTGGTCAGCCTTCTCTTCAGAGGGCATCTACCTGTTAGGAGGAAGGGTAGAATGCCTGAATGGGCTAGACCCCTACCACTAATGTGAAGCAGCCCTATATCATGAGGACGTACCCTTGACATGGCAGGGTCCTGTCCCCATGCCCCAGAGGCTCAGACTTTCCTATGAGTAAGAAGATAGAGAAGGCCATGGAGTAGAAGGCTTGGCTGGTATGACCATGGCCTTGGGCTTTAGTGAGAGGGAGCTCAGGGCCATTATGTGGGATTTGTAGCCTTGGAGGAGGATATTCCCCTCAATTCATTTTGGTTTCATTCCAGACAACACAGTGGATAGGGACCAGGATCATTATGAGTAGCCGTGAGCAGGGTGAACAGAACAGATTCTAGGGACAGGAGGTGGGTGAGAAAAAGTCCTTAAGGGGGAAAAAAAACTTTTGGATGCTGGAAGAGGAAAGACAGATGTGAGGACAGATGTCCATGGCTTATCTTCTCATCCTTGGATGCTGGAAGGAGAATGACAGACGTGAGGACAGATGTCCATGGCCTATCTTCTCACCCTTGGATGCTGGAAGGGGAATGACAGATGTGAGGACAGATGTCCATGGCTTATCTTCTCATCCTTGGATGCTGAAAGGGGAATGACAGATGTGAGGACAGATGTCCATGGCTTATCTTCTCATCCTTGGATGCTGGAAGGGGAATGACAGATGTGAGGACAGATGTCTATGGCTTATCTGCTCATCCTTGGATGCTGAAAGGGAATGACAGATGTGAGGACAGATGTCCATGGCTTATCTCCTCATCCTTGGATGCTGGAAGGGGAATGACAGATGTGAGGACAGATGTCCATGGCTTATCTCCTCATCCTTGGATGCTGGAAGGGGAATGACAGATGTGAGGACAGATGTCCATGGCTTATCTCCTCATCCTTGGATGCTGGAAGGGGAATGACAGATGTGAGGACAGATGTCCATGGCTTATCTCCTCATCCTTGGATGCTGGAAGGGAATGACAGATGTGAGGACAGATGTCCATGGCTTATCTCCTCATCCTTGGATGCTGGAAGGGGAATGACAGATGTGAGGACAGATGTCCATGGCTTCTCTCCTCATCCTTGGATGCTGGAAGGAGAATGACAGATGTGAGGACAGATGTCCATGGCTTATCTTCTCATCCTTGGATGCTGGAAGGGGAATGACAGATGTGAGGACAGATGTCCATGGCTTATCTTCTCATCCTTGGATGCTGAAAGGGGAATGACAGATGTGAGGACATATGTCCATGGCTTATCTCCTCATCCTTGGATGCTTGAAGGGGCATGACAGATGTGAGGACAGATGTTCATGGCTTATCTCCTCATCCTTGGATGCTGGAAGGAGAATGACAGATGTGAGGACATATGTCCATGGCTTATCTCCTCATCCTTGGATGCTTGAAGGGGCATGACAGATGTGAGGACAGATGTTCATGGCTTATCTTCTCATCCTTGGATGCTGGAAGGGGAATGACAGATGTGAGGACAGATGTTCATGGCTTATCTTCTCATCCTTGGATGCTTGAAGGGGAATGACAGATGTGAGGACAGATGTCCATGGCTTATCTTCTCATCCTTGGATGCTGAAAGGGGAAATGACAGATGTGAGGACAGGTGTCCATGGCTTATCTTCTCATCCTTGGATGCTGGAAGGGGAATGACAGATGAGAGGACAGATGTCCATGGCTTATCTTCTCATCCTTGGATGCTGGAAGGGGAATGACAGATGTGAGGACAGAGGTTCATGGCTTATCTTCTCATCCTTGGATGCTGGAAGGGGAATGACAGATGTGAGGACAGATGTCCATGGCTTATCTTCTCATCCTTGGATGCTGAAAGGGGAATGACAGATGTGAGGACATATGTCCATGGCTTATCTCCTCATCCTTGGATGCTTGAAGGGGCATGACAGATGTGAGGACAGATGTTCATGGCTTATCTCCTCATCCTTGGATGCTGGAAGGAGAATGACAGATGTGAGGACATATGTCCATGGCTTATCTCCTCATCCTTGGATGCTTGAAGGGGCATGACAGATGTGAGGACAGATGTTCATGGCTTATCTTCTCATCCTTGGATGCTGGAAGGGGAATGACAGATGTGAGGACAGATGTTCATGGCTTATCTTCTCATCCTTGGATGCTTGAAGGGGAATGACAGATGTGAGGACAGATGTCCATGGCTTATCTTCTCATCCTTGGATGCTGAAAGGGGAAATGACAGATGTGAGGACAGGTGTCCATGGCTTATCTTCTCATCCTTGGATGCTGGAAGGGGAATGACAGATGAGAGGACAGATGTCCATGGCTTATCTTCTCATCCTTGGATGCTTGAAGGGGAATGACTGATGTGAGGACAGATGTCCATGGCTTATCTTCTCATCCCTGGATGCTGGAAGGGGAATGACAGATGTGAGGACAGAGGTTCATGGCTTATCTTCTCATCCTTGGATGCTGGAAGGGGAATGACAGATGTGAGGACAGATGTCCATGGCTTATCTTCTCATCCTTGGATGCTGGAAGGGGAATGACAGATGTGAGGACAGATGTTCATGGCTTATCTTCTCATCCCTGGATGCTGGAAGGGGAATGACAGATGTGAGGACAGATGTTCATGGCTTATCTTCTCATCCTTGGATGCTGGAAGGGGAATGACAGATGTGAGGACAGATGTCCATGGCTTATCTTCTCATCCCTGGATGCTGAAAGGGGAATGACAGATGTGAGGACAGATGTCCATGGCTTATCTTCTCATCCCAGGATGCTGGAAGGGGAATGACAGATGTGAGGACAGATGTTCATGGCTTATCTTCTCATCCTTGGATGCTGGAAGGGGAATGACAGATGTGAGGACAGATGTCCATGGCTTATCTTCTCATCCTTGGATGCTGGAAGGGGAATGACAGATGTGAGGACAGATGTTCATGGCTTATCTTCTCATCCTTGGATGCTGGAAGGGGAATGACAGATGTGAGGACAGATGTCCATGGCTTATCTTCTCATCCCTGGATGCTGAAAGGGGAATGACAGATGTGAGGACAGATGTCCATGGCTTATCTTCTCATCCCAGGATGCTGGAAGGGGAATGACAGATGTGAGGACAGATGTTCATGGCTTATCTTCTCATCCTTGGATGCTGGAAGGGGAATGACAGATGTGAGGACAGATGTCCATGGCTTATCTTCTCATCCTTGGATGCTTGAAGGGGAATGACAGATGTGAGGACAGATGTCCATGGCTTATCTTCTCATCCTTGGATGCTGAAAGGGGAATGACAGATGTGAGGACAGGTGTCCATGGCTTATCTTCTCATCCTTGGATGATGGAAGGAGAATGACAGATGTGAGGACAGGTGTCCATGGCTTATCTTCTCATCCTTGGATGCTGAAAGGGAATGACAGATGTGAGGACAGATGTCCATGGCTTATCTTCTCATCCTTGGATGCTGAAAGGGAATGACAGATGTGAGGACAGATGTCCATGGCTTATCTTCTCATCCTTGGATGCTGAAAGGGAATGACAGATGTGAGGACAGATGTCCATGGCTTATCTTCTCATCCTTGGATGCTTGAAGGGGAATGACAGATGTGAGGACAGATGTCCATGGCTTATCTTCTCATCCTTGGATGCTTGAAGGGGAATGACAGATGTGAGGACAGATGTCCATGGCTTATCTTCTCATCCTTGGATGCTGAAAGGGAATGACAGATGTGAGGACAGATGTCCATGGCTTATCTTCTCATCCTTGGATGCTTGAAGGGGAATGACAGATGTGAGGACAGATGTCCATGGCTTATCTTCTCACCCTTGGATGCTGAAAGGGGAATGACAGATATGAGGACAGATGTTCATGGCTTATCTTCTCATCCCTGGATGCTGGAAGGGGAATGACAGATGTGAGGACAGATGTTCATGGCTTTTCTCCTCATCCCTGGATGCTGGAAGGGGAATGACAGATGTGAGGACAGATGTCCATGGCTTATCTTCTCATCCTTGGATGCTGGAAGGGGAATGACAGATGTGAGGACAGATGTCCATGGCTTATCTTCTCATCCTTGGATGCTGGAAGGGGAATGACAGATGTGAGGACAGATGTCCATGGCTTATCTCCTCATCCATGGATGCTTGAAGGGGAATGACAGATGTGAGGACAGATGTTCATGGCTTATCTTCTCATCCTTGGATGCTGGAAGGGGAATGACAGATGTGAGGACAGATGTTCATGGCTTATCTTCTCATCCCTGGATGCTGGAAGGGGAATGACAGATGTGAGGACAGATGTCCAATGCTTATCTTCTTATCCTTGGATGCTGGAAGGGGAATGATAGATGTCCATGGCTTATCTTCTCATTTTTGGAAAACAAACTAGTAGTGAAAAAATTCAAAGGACACACAAGTCTTTGACCCTGTTCCCAAGCCTCATTTCTGTTTTGCAGGTCTTCTCTGCCTACAGGCCACTTCTAGACACTACAGAAGCTCATGGCCCATCCTGGGCTAGCTGGATGAGCCTTTTGCCAGTGGTACCAGACAGATTGTCCTTGCTCGCCTGTCCCCAGGGCCTGGACCTATGTATGTGTACCTTGCACCTGACATCCCCAGACAGAACCCCACAGGTTCTCAAAGAGGACCCTTTAAGTATGAGTAAGTTGGGGTCCAGGCCTATCCTGTGCTTTGGGTGGGGGGCTGGAGGGGCACAGTTATGTTTTGGGATGCAGAGGATACTCAGTGTCACTGGGAGGCACACTTTACTGCCACAGATTTCTTGAAGTACCAGCCTAAGGATGCTGAGGTCTTTCAAGGAGATGATAGATACCGTCTTTTTCCAGTAATGGTAGGGCAGCTGATATGGTCACCAGAGGTGGGGACAAAGCTTTGTCTGTCTGCAGCATTTGGCCATAGCTGTCTTTTTTTTTTTTGAGGTAGGGTCTCACTCTAGCCCAGGCTGACCTGGAATTCACTATGGAGTCTCAGGGTGGCCTCGAACTCACGGTGATCCTCCTACCTCTGCCTCCCGAGTGCTGGAATTGAAGGCGTGCGCCACCACGCCTGGCTCTCTGTAGCTGTCTTTATGATAAGATAGGAGCACTAGACTGGGAATCAGGAGTCCTGCTTCTACCCTTTCTAGTTCCATGACTTTGGGTCACACTCCTAAGGTCTTACTTCTGCATCCATAAGTTGAGATTTCATTTATACTGGTTCTTTGTTTGCTACATCAGACTACATCCTTTCTTTAGGCAATGGAGACCACTTAGAGGTCCAGAACTATCCTGCTGTGTCCTTTATTTCTGTGACCCCAGCACAGAGCACAGAGTGAACAGCTCAGTAAAATTGATTAAGTAAATAAACGAGAGTTCAAACAGATAGCATACTTTCTTTCTTTTCTTTTGAGGTAAGGTATTGCTCTAGCCCAGACTGACCTGGAATTCACTGTGTAGTTTCAGGGTGGCCTCAAACCCATGGTGATCCTCCTACCTCTGCCTCCCGAGTGCTGGGATTAAAGACATAGGCCACCATGCAAGGGTTTTGTTATATTTTTACTTATTTATTTGAGAGACAAAGAGAGAGAGAGAGAGAGAGAGAGAGAGAGAGTATGGGTATGCCATGACTGCCTGCCATTGCAAACAAATTCCAGATGCATGTGACACTTTGTACATGTGGCTTTATGTGGGTCCTGGGGAATGGAACCCAGGTTGTCAGGCTTTGCAAGAAAGTGCATTTAACCTCAGAGCCACCTCCCCAGTCCTTTCTTGCTATATAGTTTCATACTGCAAATTCAGTTTCGTGCTATCACCTCTGCTTCCTGTCCTCTTCTTCCTTCCTAACTTAACCAGAGACGTCGTTCTCGAACACCCATCTGCCCACTTGACCTCTCCACCTAATGCCTTGTAGGCTGCTTGAACCATTTTCTGTCCCTGAAACTGTTGAGCACTATAGAAGTTATTTTATATTTTTAAATATTTTATTAATATTTTAAAATATTTTAATATTATTTTTCTTTTAGTATTTTATTTTTTTATTTGAGAGGGAGAGAGAGAAAGAGGCAGAGAGAAAGGGAGAATGGGCACACCAGGGCCTCTAGCCTGTGCAAACGAACTCTAGACGCATAGGCCCCCTTTTGCATCTGGCTTATGTGGGTCCTGGGGAATTGAACTAGGGTCTTTAGGCTTCACAGGCAAACGCCTTAACCGCTAAGCCATTTTCCCTCTCCTAGAAGTACTTTTTATTTAAATATTTTTATTTATTTGCAAGCAGAGAGAGATATGAGAGACAGAGACAGAGACACAGAGAGAATGGGCACACCAGGGCCTCTAGCCACTGTAAACTCCAGATGCATGTGCCACCTTGTGCATCTGGCTTTAGGTGGGTACTGGGTAATCAAACCCAAGTCATTAGGCTTTGCAGTCAAGTGCCTTAACTGCTGAGCCATCTCTCCAGCTTCACTATAGAAAGTGTTAAAGGCTTTATTGGTAAGTGCAGTAGCATTGGGGAAACTGAGTCCCAGAAGGAACCTTGCCCAAGCTGCCTCACCAGATCGCAGCTGCAGTTCTTTCCCATCCCTGATCTGGCCAGGCCTGCTGGGGTGGGGGTCTGACAGCCTTCCATTTCCTGTTCAGGGAACCAGCTGTAGGGATGCCTGACAGCACCACTGAAGAGAAGCTTGCAACCAAGAACTGATCGAACAAGCACAAGATAAGAAGCCAGCCAGAAAGAGCCCCGTGCCCATCCCTGCCCCCTCACAATAGCTCCTTCCCAACCCTCAGCCAGAGCAGAAAGAGCCTAAGCCCTCCTGGCTTCCGTCCCTGCTCCCCTGCCACGCCCATCTCCAAGGAGCTCCCTTTCGGCCTCTACTCCTTCTACCCGGGGTACCCGCTTTTCCCACCTCCATCTTACCTGTTCACCCAGGGGCCCCCACCTTCTGCTCGAGGTCCTCACCTCTTCATGCAGCCCCGGGATACCTCCTATCCCGCCATGGCCCCGCCCTGCTTGCTGACGACAACCAATGAGAGTGGATCTCACCGAGCCCAGGAGGAGCCTCTGCTTCCCTACCCAGGGGCTTTCCCGGCTTTCCGGGCTTCCGGCCGTCCCCTGGACTGCCAGGCCCAGGATCCAGACTCCAGAGCTGCCCTGCGCCCCTCCTCAGGGCTGGGACAAGCTAGTGTCATGACTCCAGCAAAGTGGGCCATGCCAGGCTCCCGGACGGGTATCACAACCCTGCCCTACCCACTGAAGAAAGAGAATGGTAAAATTCTATACGAGTGCAACGTGTGTGGCAAGAGTTTTGGGCAGCTCTCTAACCTCAGGGTAATCTGCTTCCCAGGCTCTGCTGTCCTCCTCAATGACCCCTTTACCTGTCACCATGCTTCTAGAACCAAGTCCTGAAAGCTGGAAGTCACTCTTGGGTAGCTCGTAGGGTTAAGTGATCTTGAGGTTCATTTGAGTAGAGATACAAGATAAGATGGCCACCGTCTGGGCTTGGTAGTACACCCCTGTTGTTCAAACATTCAGGAGGCTGAGGCAGAAGGATCACTTAAGTTCCAGGACAGCCTATGCAATATAGTGAGACCTCCATCTCAGGAAAGAGAAGAAAGGAAAAGAAAGGAGAAGAAAGGAAAAAACAAAAAAAAGAAAAGAAAAAAGAGGCCAGGTATGGTAGCACACATCTTTAATCCCAGCACTCAGAAGGCAGAGGTAGGAGAATTGCTGTGAGTTTGAGGCCACTCTGGGTTGGAGAGATGGTTTGGTGGTTAAGGCACTTGCCTGTGAACCCTAAGGACTCATGTTCGACTCTCCAGGTCCCACATAAGCCAGACGTAAGTGCATGAAGCTGCACATATGCACAAGGGGGCGCATACATCTGGAGTTTGATTGCAGTGGCTGGAGGCCCTGGCACACCAGTTCTCTCTCTCTCAGTTTCTCAGTGTTGCATAAAAGAAGAGGTGGGGGAGAGGATCTGGGCCTGGTGACGCACACCTTAAATCCCAGCACTCAGGAGGCAGAGGTAGGAGGATCACCATGAGTTCTAGGCCATCCTGAAACTACATAATGAATTCCAGGTCAGCCTGGGCTACAGTAAGATCCTACCTCAACCCCCCCCCCCACCAAGAAAGAAGGGGGAGACAGGTTCCTAACGGGGTTTTCCCAGGGTCACTATATTCATTGGTGGGGTTAGGCCTTGGTTTCAGTCTCTAAGCATGTAGTACAAGGTCCTGTCCTAGGCAGTCATCCTTACTGGATTCCTAGTTAAGACTTTTTTTTCTTTCCCAGTTTTACAAAGTAGGGTTTCACTCTAGCCCAAGCTGACCTGGAATTCATTATGTAGTCTCAGGGTGGCCTCAAACTCACGGTGATCCTCCTACCTCTGCCTCCCGGGTGCTGGATGCCCGGCAAAGGTCAGATGGGGGAGGAGGTAGGTTTTGGTGAGTCTAGACTACAGTCTGAGAACCAGTCTTTTCCAAGTGAGATTCACAAATCAGGCCTGGTTTTATGGGCATTGGCATTGTCCAGTAGGGGACACCCACGGGTGTGTCACTGTATGCATGCAAAGATCAAGACTGGAAGCTATATGCAGATTGGCATCTGCTATAGTAAGAAAATGTTACGGTTATTGGGGAACAATCCTGGTGTTGGAGCCTCTAGGGTGGGAACTCTTTCTTTTTGGTTTTTTGAGGGGTAGGGTCTCACTCTAGCCCAGGGTGACCTGAAATTCACTATGTAGTCTCAGAGCGGCCTCAAACTCACGGCGATCCTCCTACCTCTGCCTCCCAAGTGCTGGGATTAAAGGCATGCACCCCCATGCCCAGCTTCAGTTCTTAAACTTTAACAAGCCTCTCACTACCTGGAGAGCTAGTTAACCTGCAGAAACCCAGGCCTGGGCCTCAGAAATTGTGACTCAGCAAGCTGGGGGTGGTGCCTAAAAATTCACATTTCTTTTTTTCTTTTCTTTCCTTTTCTTTCTTTCCTTTTTTTTTTTTTATTATCTGGCTTCTTTTTTTATTTAATTCTTTTATTGACAACTTCCATAATTGTAAACAATATCCCATGGCAATTCCCTCCTCTTTTAAAAAAATGTTTTATTTATTTATTTATTTGAGAGAGAGAAAGACACAGGGGGAGATGGAGAGAGAGAGAATGGGTGCGCCAGGGCCTCCAGCCACTGAAAATGAACTCCGGACATATGCGCCACCTTGTGCCTCTGGCTTACCTGGGTCTTGAGGAATTGAACCAAGGTCCTTTGGCTTTGTAGGCAAACTCCTTAACCGCTAAGCCATCTCTCCAGCCCCAATCCACATTTCCAGCATGCTCCCACTTAGTACTGATGCTACCATTCTGTGAAGTGTACTTGAAGGAGCAGTGCTCCAGGATGTATCTAAGGTACCCCTTACCTAATGTCCTGAACCCTGCCACCTTGCCTAAGGGCAGCTGAAAGTAGTATTCTGGGGGTTGACAGTTCTCAAGGGAGTTGACAGAGAGGGATGGATGCCAGCAAGAGCTCCTGCAGGAAAGTGGGCAGAGATTTAGGGAGGCTTCTGGGCCTTGCTGGGGGATCTGGGCAGCCGGCAGCACTTCTTCCCCACCTGGCTCCAGTCCATCTGCGTGTGCACAGTGGGGAAGATCCATTCCAGTGTGCCCTGTGTCAGAAGAGCTTTACTGAGCTGGCCCACCTACAGAAGCACTGCCTGGTACACACTGGGGAGCGGCCCTATCCGTGCCTGGTAAGACCCTTTTGCCCCTCCAATGTATACCTGGAATCCTGATGAGGGTCCGAAGCCCCTGAAGGGGTGCCACTTGGGCCTCCATTCTCCTGAGCAAGTGAATGAGGGTTCGGGGAAAGCAAAGGCTAAGGGAGAGGGCTAGGCTATGTGTGAAAATGAGCCCTCAGCTTAGTGAGGGATGTTATGAGGGATAGTGGAGGAGAAAAGAGCTGTATGTCTGTGGATGGAGAATAATGACATTGAGGATCCTGGAGAAGGTGTATCCTTACCTGTCTCCCAGGACCTTTTGTTTTGTTTTGTTTTTTCTAGCCCAGGCTGACCTGGAATTCACTATGTAATCTCAGGCTGGCCTCAAACTCACAGCAACTCTCCTACCTCAGCCTCCTGAGTGCTGGGAATAAAGGTGTGTGCCACCATGTCCAGCTAGGATTTTTTTTTGTTTTGTTTTGGTTTTTTGAGGTAGGGTCTCATTCTAGCCCAGGCTGACCTGGAATTCACTATGTAGTCTCAGGGTGGTCTTGAACTTATGGTGATCCTCCTACCTCTGCCTCCTGAGTGCTGGAATTAAAGGCGTGCACCACCATACCCTGCCTAGGATTTTTTAAAAAATATTTTAGGGCTTGAGAGATAGTTTAGTGGTTAAGGCTCTTGCCTGCAAAGCCTAAGGACCCATGTTCGACTTTCCAGATTCCACATTAGCCAGACCCACAAAGATGAGGCAAGTGCAAGGTTGCACATGTTCATGAGGTGGCACAAGCATCTGGAGTTTGATTGCAGTGGCTGACGCCCTGGCTGGCCAATTCTCTCTCTCTCTCTCTGTCTCTCTCTCTCTCTCTGTCTCTCTCTAAAACAAAATTCCATTTGTTTGTGATAGGGAGAGAAAGAGGCAGATAGATAGATAGATAGATAGATAGATAGATAGATAGATAGATAGAATGGGCACACCAGGCCCTCCAGCCACTGCAGACGAACTCCAGAAGCATGCACCACCTTGTGCATCTGGCTTACTGGGGAATTGAACTAGATCCTTAGGCTTCACAGACAAGTGCCTTAACAGCTAAGCCATCTCTCCAGCCCTCCCAGGATTTTTATTTTTTTATTTTTTCTGAAGTAGGGTCTCACGCTAGCTCAGGCTGACCTGGAATTCACTATGTAGACTCAGGGTAGCCTCGAACTCTCAGCGATCCTCCTACCTCTGCCTCCCAAATGCTGGGATTAAAGGCGTGCGCCAGCACACCTGGGCTTCCAGGATTTTTATAGGACTAAAGTCCATAGCTCAATCAAAGAATCTTAAGTAGGAAAGCCATCTTCTTTGAGCCTGATCCCATCTTTTGGGAGGTCATGGGAGAGGGGAAATAAGACTGAGAGAAATAGTGGCTATGAGTCTAGGCTACAGAGTCAGACTACTTGGGTTCAAGTCCTAGCTCCTCTTCCCAGTTTGCTATATGAGCTTTGGCTAGTGACCTCATTCCACTTTTTCACCATAACATAGGACAGGTACTAATATCAAGGCATGCTGTCCCAGGACTTTCTGGGGATGACTACATGGCGCCCACTCCTGGCATATTCAGCCCCCCAGTTACTAATGCCTTCACACATACAGGTTATGTGTGATTACTTCATTCAGTGTAATGTGACCATGAAGTCAGGAATCATTCATTAGTCACATGTTACCAGTAGAGGAAGGCTCAGAGAGAAGTCATTTATACAAGGTCACATAGAAGTCAAAGAAGAATGCTACCCCAAATCAGCCTGGCTGCAATGTGCCACACTATAGGCCTCCAGGGAAACATCGCTAGGAAAAATTTCATGGTCTGCCTAGTCAGGGAGGTAGGTTAGAGGAGGAGTTTCTTTTTTCTTTTTGTAGTTTTTCAAGGTAGGTTCTCACTCTAGCCCAGGCTGACCTGGAATTCACTGTGTAGTCTCAGGGTGGCCTTGAACTCATGGCAATCCTCCTACCTCTGCCTCCTGAGTGCTGGGATTAAAGGCCAGTGCCACCACACCTGGCTTAGAGGAGTGGTTTCTAAGATGGGGGTCGGGGGAGAAACCCTGAGAGCCAGCTATGAGGGCAAAGCTGATGTCAGTGCCCACTCCCATCAGATGTGCCTCAAGCGCTTCAGCAGCTCCAGCAACCTGAAGACTCACCTGTGCCTTCGCTCAGGAGCCTGGCCCTCCCAGTGCAGCATGAGCAAGAGTCACTTCACTTTGTCCAGTGTGTCCACCTGAAGCTGCGCCCCCCCCCCAGCCCTGTGGCCTGGCCCACACCCACCTGCGCATGGCCTCTCTCACCTGCCTTGCCCAATGACTCCAAGAAACATTAGATCTTGCTGCGGCACCATCAGAGAAGCAGATGGGCCCTGGATGTGGACAAGGTTAAAGCGTCCTCAGTATCTCAGGGAAAGTGAGGACAGCCAGATGATGCTGGGATTATCCTGGGGACAGGGTGTGGGCAATTAAAGGCTTTTCTCAGTGCTGAGTTCAGGAGCGAGTGTCCCCAGAAGAGGGGAATATCATCATGTACCAACCAGGTCTCATGGACACAACCAGGAAGAGCCTTGCATGGCATGGGTGCACGCAGCCATTTCAGGCTGAGCTTGGGTTCCTCTCTGTGACCTACCCGAGCCCTCCATTTCAGCTCTCTGATGGACAGTCCCACCTGTCAGGACACACAGACTGCTGCCCCAGCACAGGACTCTCTCTTCTGACCAGTTTCTCTACCACCTGTCCACATGTTCCTAGGCTCTTTACCACCACCTTCTTGTTGTTTTCGAGGTAGGCTCTCACTTTAGCCCAGGCTGACCTGAAACTCACTCTAGTCTCAGGATGGCTGCAAACTCACAGCGATCCTCCTACCGCCTCCCAAGTGCTGGGATCAAAGGTGTGCACCACTCAGAGCATGGCTTCCCACCACTTTCTTATCTCAGTTCCTGCTCAGCCCCATCAACCAGGGCTCCCTGTCATCATCAGGTGGGGTGTGATCCTCTGTGAAGGAGAAGTCAAGAGGACCCTAACACCAATAAAGGAAGGCTACTGTATATCAATGAAGACGGCTTTTTGGAGTGGGATTCGGTGGATTTCCAGCAGGGGGCGACAGTCACTCCCTTGTGAGTTTCAGTGTGGCGTCACCGCAGTGCAGAGTGACATTTACGTTCTGTGTAGCTGGTGGCTCCAAGCCGGAAAGGAAGAAGGAAAACAAACAAACAAACAAAACAACCTCGCAGGGCAGCCCACCACGGCGGGGGGAGTGGTCGGGCGGCCACGGAGTGCCAAGTTCATAGCTTACTCTTGCCGCACCTTGGTTAGGCCCCGCCCAGCCTGCGGGTCCCCGCCCACTTTCCGTCCTGACTCCGCCCTCGTGCTCTGGCGACCCCTAAACTCAGCTCAGCTCAGCTGGTCGCGCTAGGCTTTCATCTCAGGCGCAGGTCTAGCTCTCCTAGTTAGCACACCAGCCTTCCCATGACACTTACAAAGGCAAGAAGTTGCTGGGCGGACCGAGCAGAGCGCATAGTTCTCTGGGACTGGGGGGGGGGGCGGTCTTATGAGGAGCGGTCAGAGGACTGCAATCTGGACTGGGCATGGCCCTGAGGGCGCGGGCAACATCTGGGTCAGGTCCCCGCCCGCGGCCTGTGCGGGCCAGGCCGCTGTTTGCTCTGGGGGGCGGGTCGAGGAGGTGCTTCTTGGCCTCTGCAGCGGATCCGGGTGTCCCCCATCCCCCCCCAGCCAGGTGCCCCGACCAGGTCCAAGACCCAGACCTTGGCCTCACCATGACAGAGCTGCGCCGGAGCCTGAGGGCTCGCCTGGTCCGGCTCCTGGCTGGACTAGGGGTCCGGAAGGAACGCAGGGGGAAGGAGATCTCAGAGGAGGCCAGATCCTGGGATAGGTGAGGGGAGACTGAGAAAGGTTGGGCCTGGGAGTATGTGTGTGTGGCTGTGTGCATATTAAAATGTGATGTGTGTTCAAATCAGTATGTATGAAACAAAAAAATTGTACACACACTCACACATATATATACATATATATTTTGTGAACTGTGGCACTTTCTTGTAGACTCCCCTCGCCTGCCCAGGAAGGGTTTCACTCTAGCCCAGGCTGACCTGGAAGTCACTATGTAGACTCAGGGTGGCCTCGAACTCACGGTGATCCTCCTACCTCTGCCTCCCAAGTGCTGGGATTAAAGGCATATGCCACCATGCCTGGGTTAGACTTTTTATTTTGGACAGGGTAGCCCTGTAACTTGCTATGTGGATCAGGTTGGCCTCTCACTTGACAGTCCTCTGGCCTCAGCCTCCAAAGTGCCACCATGTGGGGCTGTTCTTGTGCTTCCTTTTTAAACCTTAAAGCAACTTTGAGGGCTGGAGAGATGACTTAGTGCTTAAGCCACTTGCCTGCCAAGCCAAAGGACCCAGATTCGATTTCCCCAGTATCCTTGTAAGCCAGATGCATAAGGGGGCACATGCATCTGGAGTTTGTTTGCAGTTGCTAGAGGCCCTGGTGCACCCATTCTTTCTCTGTCTCTCTTCTCTCTTCTCCTCTCTCCTCTCTTCTCTCTTCTCCTCTCTTCTCTCTTCTCTCTTCTCTCTTCTCTCTTCTCTCTCTCTCTCTCTCTATATATATATATATATATATATATGTCTACCTCTACATGCAAATAAAAATTAAATTAAAAAAAAAAAGTGACAACATTGACTTTTTCCTGTCAGGCAGGCAGTCTGAGCACTTACTTTTCTCTCCAGACAGTTTAAAGGCAGTCATGGTAGTTCCACTTACCACCACCGTGGACTTTGCTTCTCACATCAGGGGCTAATGTTCCTTTGGCTTTCCTGTCCCTTTGTCACGAGTCTGACAGTTTCGGGAGTTGTCTTTGATTGCACTGCGTTTGCCCTCAGACGCCTTGCATAGACTTTCCCCCTGACATCCTCGCAGCTGGTGATAGCTCTACAGTGTAATAACAATACGCCTTTATAGATCGCTCGCTTCATGGATTACCTCAAGTTTTCCTCATGGCAGCCCTACGAGGCAGGCATTCCCAGTGAATCAGATCCGGAAATGGAGGTTCAGAGGAGTGAAGTCACCTGCCTAAAGTCACCCAGTTGAGAAGTGGAGAAGCTGGGGTACATGCGTCAGCAGGCTGGCTCCAAAGTTCACTTCCTCCAGCTCTGCAGCCATGGAGATGGCCAGAATACAAGCCGGAGGGCCCAGGCTTCTAACCCTCAGCTGCCACTAGCCAAGTGACCCTGAGCAAGTCGATTCACCTCTCAGAGGCTGAATGGTCACTGTGTGAGTGGAAGGAAAACCTCTGTGGAGGGCCGAGACCAGCAGCTGCATGCATGGGGGAGAGTGGACATTCGGGGGGGCTTGGTAGTTCACCGTCCTGTACTGGCAGAGAGCGTGGGTCAGGTACAGGGTGTTTATGTGTCTAAGCAGTTACCGGGCAATTTGTTCTGATCTTATCGTGACGCAGCTGTCTTCAGCTGGCTGGCCCCGGGAGGGATGAGGGTGTGGTAGGGCAGAGGGGAGGAGTTTGCGCTGCTCTCACCCTAAAGAGGGCAGGGCCTAGTCACCATGTGCCTAGAAGCCTGAGTGCCCTGGAGTGCCCACACCCTGCTGGTGCCCTGCCCACCCCCACCTGGAAGACATGCCCTTCCCTTTATCCTGTCTGGCAGAAATCTGCCCTATTGGCCTAGGTGGTTCTTGCCACCCCCACTCCACACTCAGAGAGGAGGCGGGCTTAGGGTACACATGAGTCAGGAGTGAAGAGGGCAGGGGGAAGGGATGCAGGGCTGGCATGATGACACATGCCCCGAGTGTACTTGGGCTCAGTTCTTACCAGCCTTGGGACGGGACCCCAAACTGAGGCGCAAGGCTCTGATCCTAAAGGCAAGGCATCTTTCTCCATTCCTGTGGTAACGTCCAACCAAGCTTTGGAGTGGGACAGTCCTGATGGCTAAACTCCTGGACTTACTAGCTGTGTGACTCTTGAGCAAGTGACTTTGCCTCTTCTGGGCCTCAGTTTCTATATCTGAAAAAATGAGGACACTAATATCTACCTGCAAGGATTCTTGTGAGGCTCAAAAGTGACCAGGCATGGGGATGGAGAGATGGCTTAAAATGGTTAAGGTGTTTGCCTGCAAAGCCAAAGGACCTTGGTTTGATTCCCCAGTACCCACAAAAGCCATATGCACAAGGTGGCACATGCATCTGGAGTTCATTTTACAGTGGCTGGAAGCCCTGGTGTACGCGCTCTCTCTCTGTCTCTCTCTCTCTGCCTCTTTCCCTCTCTCAAATAAATAAAAATAAAATATTTTTAAAAAGTGACCAGGCAGACACTGAACCTGGTGCTAAGCCTGGTCCCCTAGTCAGACCTTGGCAAATGTGGAACTTTGGAGCCTTTTCTGACTGTGGCCCTGATATGGTGGGCCCAGGCCCTATTTGGATCCCAGCCCAGCCTACCTTAGTCCCCTTTGTGCGTGTGTGTGTCCCTGTAGGGGGCAGTGGATCAAGGAAGCAGAGAAAAGTGCTGAGGTGCCTTCCCCAAAGGTGTAAGACCCATGGCTCTTCCTGCAGAGCCCTTGGTCCTGGAGAAGGTTGGGTGAGAGGCAACAGAGCCCAGGTGGTGTGACTGGAGGAGGAATCTACTCATTCCTTTCCCTTTTGCTTCCTTCCCAGGCCGTGGGGTGGCCAGAGCTGCCCCGACCTTGCCCAGGGCCAGGGCAGCACCAGCGATGTCAGCCTCAAGGTAGGGCAAACCTAAGGGACTGAAGGCAGGGGCGGTAGCTGGGGAGGGCTAGGCAGGATTCAGGACAGTAGAATCCTGACTTTTGGGTTCTGGAGACCTGTGCGGCCCTGAACAGATCCTTCCCTTCCTCTGAACCTTAGTGTCCCCATCTGACAAAGGGGAGGACAATAGTGCCTGTCTCAGGGCTGTGGGGAGAAATGACGTACGTAATGGATATAGAATGCCCAGCATGGAGCCTGGGTGTTCAGCAAATGTGTACCCTCTAATACTGGGGCCTTCAGCTCCCTGCTGCATACCCTCTTAACTTCTGCCCATCTTTGTCTCCTTTTCCTTACTTTCTGACCTGGCCCCCTGCAGAGGTGACCTTGAACCTGTGGCTTAACCTTCAGGCCAACTATACTTTCTCTCTCTGCAGTGGCGGGGGGGCGGGGTGGGGGGACCTGAGCCATTAGCACAGTGACAGATGTTTTCCCCTTGGAGAACAGAAACTGCCTCCTCTGGAGGTGCCTCAAGCAGCCCAGTGACCCTCTTTGTTCCTGACAATCAAGAGTGATTACTGTGCTTAATTGAGTATGGGTGCTCTTTGGCACTATCTCATACCATCTACATGGCACCCTAGGAGGTAGGTGCTGCTAGGATCACACCCATTTTACACGCCAGGGAAACTGAGTAGCAAATGACAGAGCTGGGACCCAGGCACAGGTTGCTTCCATCCATGCCTCCACACCAGTCATCCTGTCATAGACAAGTAATTTAGAGAAGATGGGACCAAGGCCCTCTGTCAGGAGGAATTTTGTCCCCAGAGTTGGCCCCTCTTGGCTCCTCTGTTGCCAGGACCCAAGTGCTTCCCTGAAAGCTGGTAGTGTGGGGCCACTGTCTATTTAGGACTGGGATCCTGAGTGCCTACCCTTCCCCAAATCTAGGCTGGACTCCAGGAAGGAGGGCAAACAGAGGCCAGGTGTTGTCCCCATTCTCAAGGAACCCCTCTACCCTGCTTCCCTCATTTATATTTGGTTCATGTCTACACCCAGGTGCTGTGGGGCTGAGAGGATGCACAGGGTAGCTTGCAGGCCCTCCAGTAGCCGGGAGCAGGCAGGGGCCAATGGCAGTTGAGGCAGGTACACCCACATAGCCCTTAATCCTCAGGACAGCTGGTGCTACAAGGCTGGAGGCTGGGGACACCGAGAAAACAGTAACACGGCTGTGAGGAAATGTTGGCCAGAGCCATGGGTAGACACAGCCAGCCTGCTCACCTGGGCTACAGTATGGGGCCTGCAAGTTGGAAGCCCTTACTGCCTTGCAGTGTGATCTGGCTGTCTTATTGTCCTCTCTGGCCTCACTGTCATCCTGGTGACAGATGGGGGTGAAGGACCATGCCAAGGTCCCACCCCATTGTCCACCTCTGCAGACTCTTCCTAGGACAGCTGGGCTGGGTGCCAGAGTCCTGCTCAGTTTTCTATGGGCCAAGGTGGGCAGCCAGGGATGTCCAGAGGTACCTACAGTGCAGGCGGAGAGATGTCATCGCTGTTCCTGTCACTGTGCCCCTATCTTTCCTTTCTACCAGGTCCAAGCTCAGAGCCTTTCAGAAAGTGACCTTCGGGTTGGTAGCCACAGTGGTTTCTGGAGTCACAAGCAGAGACACATCTTAGGAAGAGGAACTCAGCCCCTGGGGCGTCTCCAGAGGCCAGCCGTGGGCAGCACCTGTGACTTGGCCAACTATGCCTCCATAGGGCCTGAGAGTCTGACACCAACAATGTCCTCAGCAGAGCCTGCTGGTACCAGGCGCTCCTCTCCCCAAGAGCCTTTCCCTCCATGTTTGGAACAGGGACCCTCAGGTGGCACCTGCCAGAACCCCCAAAGCAGTGTCCCAGAGGTCCCACTAAGACCCAAGCTACCCAACAACCTGGAAGTCTCGTCCCCGCTGCCCCACCCTGTGTCCTTCCCTACAGCAGAAGGGACAAAGGGCAATCCTGACACCCCAGAGCCATGCCCGACCCTGTGCCCTCATCCCTCCGTCAAGAGAACCCGCTACCACATCACTGTCACCCTGCAGGGGTGCGGGCAGGCGCCTGGGGAGGAGGGCAAGGAACCTGCCCGACCAGCTCCCCACCTCTGCGGCCCTGGGGAATCCAGGGGCTGGCAGGAGCCTCCTCAGGGGCTCCGCCCCATCACGGGGTGCCCAACCAACCCGCCCCAGCTGACAGCCCTGTCTCTTCTGAGGAGAGAGGCCCAGCGGCAGGAGCTCCAGGCTGGCCTGGAACTCGGGTTCCCACACAGCCGGTGAGTTGGTGGTTGCTCGGGAAGGGTGTATGGTGGGAAGGGAACTTGGCAGGGCTACTGTCTTTTCGGTTCTTCTACTTGCTTCTAGGGATTCTCCCATTTGAGGCTCCATTCATTTGGCATCTTGGGCATGAGCCGGCTCTGCCATCCTGTCCCCAGTTCCACCTCTGCTCCCCCTCCCTACTTTTCTCCCCTGAACCTATTGGTTTACTGTCCTCCCCTGCCTATCAGAGAAAGGGAGATCTTGTCATGGAGAGGATGGGCAAGTCAGGGGTGATCTTTCCCGTTGTAACTCCTACCACTCCCCAGTTCTGTTCAGAAGACCACAGACCTAAGCTGGGGATGGGCACCTAGCCAGGGAGCTGAATGACCTAGTACAAGTGGTCTAATCTCTCTGGGCCTGATTTGTTGAGTGGATATGGTAGCCAGAGAGGAGGAAGAAGGAGATGGTTCAGAGGCACATGCTTTGAACTCCAGAGAGCCGGGCTGCCAAAATAGCAGGGATGCTTATTAATTACACATCAGTGGCAGCAATAATTACCCCACCTGGCTGTGCTGGTGGCCACAGAAAGAGCTGCCGAGATTCCCAGGCCTCAGTTTTTATTTGTTTGAATGGACTCTCCTAAATTGGGCTGGTGTACTTGGAGAGGGGAGTACGGGTCCCTCAAAATCACTGAGGACGGATGAACATGGACCTGGCTAGGACTATTAGGAAGGGCCTGAGTCTCTGGAGGGGCTTTGAGAAACTCTGGCTGAGGGTGGTGTGGCTACCTATGACATGTTTACTTTCTGTTTTTTAGATTATTTATTTGAGAGAGATAAAGAGGCACAGAGAAAGAGAGAGAGAGAGAATGGGCACATCAGGGCCTCTAGCCACTGCAACCAAACTCCAGTCACATGCGCCACCTCGCACATCTGGCTTTACGTGGGTCCTGGGGAATAGAACTCAGGTTCTTAGGCTTGGCAGGCAAGTGCCTTAACTGCTGAACCATCTCTCCATCTTGTCATGGAGAGGATGGGCAAGTCAGGGGTAATCTTTCCCGTTGTAACTCCTACCACTCCCCAGTTATGTTCAGAAGACCACAGACCTAAGCTGGGGACAGCCAGAGAGCTGAGTGACCTAGCACAAGTTTCCTAGCCCTACTTTTCATTTTTATTGGTTTATGTGTATTTGTGTGTGTGTGTGTGTGTGTGTGTGTGTGTGTGTGTGTGTGTTTGTGTGTGTGTGCATGCCACATTTTGTGTCTTGCTTTATGTGGGTATCAAACCCCAATTGGCAAGTGCCTTTGCAAGCAAGCACCTTTTACCACTGTGCCATCTCCTCAGTCCTTGTGATTTGTTTTCTAAGCATAATTGTATTTAATCCTTACATAGTCTTATGAAGTAGGGGCCAATCCCTTCACTACCACCTAATAATAGTAGGGGATTGAGGCTCAGCAAGGTTAAATCACTTCCCCACAGTCAACTGGACAGTGAAGGAGCTAGAATTCGAACCCAGGTTCCTGGCTGTGCTCTGATCTTTTTCCCTCTTGCCTCACAAAGAGGCCTCTGTCTCAGGGAAATTTCATGGAAGAGGGGGTGGAAAGATTGTTAGAGCCACAAGTTGGGACATTACGCACAGAGACATTGCCTCTTCCCCACAACTGACGGCTGCCCCCACAATGCAGGACCCACAGACCCCATGGGGATAACCGGCATCCCCAGTGAGGAGGGTCCCTTCGGAGGGGGGACAGGGGTGAGGGTAAGGATGGTATCAACATATGTCATTTACATACTGAGTATGTCCATAACTAATTTAAAAAAAAAAGAGGTCTCTGTAGTTCTGTGTAGAGCTGAGGGTTGTATGCAGTTACCATGTGGGCAAGGGTCTTAATTGCTGAGCCATCTCTCCAGCTTGTGGTCTCCATGTGGAACCCAGGGTTTCCTGCGGCCTGTAGATTTGAGGCACTGTTAGCAGGCCTGAGGCAGGGAGACCCAGGTCCTTTGGGCAAGAGTCAATGCACCAAGGAATGGAAAGGCGAAGGGCTCACACTGTCCCTGAGAGCTGCCTGGGTGTCCCAGCATTGGAGGACAGGCTGCAGAAGAAGGGGGATAGTGGAGAGAGGGGGCTGGCCTTGGAGAGGGGCAGGGAAAGAGCAGTAGAGAGACCTGAGGGGACACACGGTTCTGGCTGCTTGGGGCTCAGGCAGATAATGACTGATTTGGAAAGCTATGTCCTCCCCCCCTTATAGAGGAAGGAAGGAGACCCCCAGTGATACCATCCTTCTATGTCCATGTTCTGTTTTAAAAAATTTATTTATTTATGAGAGGAGAGAGAGAGAGAGACAGAGAGAGAGAGAGAGAGAGAATATGGGCATGCCAGGGCCTCTAGCCACTGCAAATTCCAGACACATGCACCACCATGTGCATTTGGCTTAAGTGGGTACTGGGGAATTGAACTTGGGTCCTTAAACTTTGCAGGCAAGCGCCTTAACCACTAATCCATCTCTCCAGCCCTGCCACAAAATTTCCTACGCAGAATTATTGGCAAATATGGGAAGGGGCAGAATGCAGCTAGGACTACAAGTGGGGGTGCATGTGTACATGTGCAAGTGCATGTCCATGTTCAAGTGCAGGTGGCTTTCAAGGGAACAAGAGCTCATGGCTATGAAGTGACTGTGTGCGTCTTAGAGATGTGTGCACACAAGTGTGTTACGGTGCCTGTGCTTCATTGTGGGGCATGTGGCTTGCATGTTTGTTGTTGCATTTTTGGAGTGTCTGTGTGTGTCTTGGTGGGTGCCCCTGTCCATGGCTGTATATGTTTCTGGCTGTGTTTGTCCAGGTAGGTGTCTGCATTTTTATGCTGTGTGACGCTGTGGGTCTGCGACTCTGTGTGCCTGTTGCATGAGCTTGCCAGCATGTGGGCCTGTGGACTGGTTTGGCCTAGTTTGGGGGTGACTCACAGGTAAGCGGGGAGAATCCAGGACTTGTTGGGTTAGACAAGACTTTTCCCACACTCCCCCCGCCCCCTCCTCAGCCTCTCCCTTCCCAACCCCACACGCCTTGTTGGGAGGTCACAGGTCATCTTGCCAGCAAATCCGCTTCTGTTTCTGAGAATGGGCACTTCTGCCTGCCCAGAGGAGGCGGCAGCCAGGTTACCGGGGTGTGTCTCCAGAGCCAGGACAAAAGCAGGGAGCCACAGGCAGGCAGATTCCAACACAGCTTGAAAAACATTCTAACCGTCATGACTGTCCAGGGATGGGACAGGTGAACTCGCAAGAGGTGACTTCCCTGTCCCTAGAAGTATGCAAGCAGAAGCTGTGACCACATGCTTGAGGAATGAGTGGCCATCAGGGGTGTTGTCCTGGGTTGGGCTGGGCTCAGAAAGGCATGGAACTCTGATAGCTGGGAGGCCATCCATAGCATCTAGGTGACTTGCGGACAATTTCCTTAAGGCTGTTTTCCTGTGGCTTGGAGAAACCCATGAGACTTTCCAAATATCATCTTATTTAGCTCTGGGCTCCTAGGATACCATCTTCTTGAGAACACTAGCATTGGGTGAGTCTGACCATGACCTGGCACCTCACCTGGCATAATTAGCATTGAATGGGAAAATGAATAGGTTAGAACTCATACTGTTAGCCCCGGCAGGGACCAGGAAGTCCAGAGATGGTGGGTGGCTGGTATTTATTATTCAGAATTCAGAAATGGAGAGACAATTTGGTGAGGAGGACAGGGACTTTAGGGGTAACTCAGTGAGAGGTGACGCTCCCTGGTAGGTATTCCAGTGAGGATAGGTGCCACAGGAAAAAGGGTAACTCTTCAATGAGGACAGGAGGAGTCAGGCCATAGTGACGAGTTAAGATCAGGCATGGGGTATCTGGGTGCATGAGTTCCTAGCAAGCCATGACTAGTGAAAGGTTGAGGATTATCCAGGCTTCCTTCTCCCCACTCACAGGCCATTGGGGGGGGTCCCCTCAGGCCCTGTCCCAGATGCAGTAGTAGCCAGCAGTGGTCCTGAGTCAAGTCAGGCTTCCCTAGGCCTCAGCCCCTTTCATCTCTGCCCCCCATAAAACCTGAGTCATTGCTGGGGCTACAGAGCAGGTCAAAGTTCTGGATTCTACTAGCTTCTCAGGAGTGAGCGAGGGAGGTGGAGGTGAGGGAGGAGAATTGGGGCAGTGGGCCCCATTTCTCACTCAGGTTGTGGCATCTAGGAGCCAGCTCATGGAGAGGAGGCACTGATCTGAAGATGGGTTGGCACCAGAGTAGGGATGAGCAGGAGCAAGCAGACCTCTCTAGGGTCCTGAGGTCTAAAAATAGGCTTACTATGATCAGTGTTGCTTGGAGATCAGCAGGTGGGTGTGGGTGGCCCCCCTAGGCCTGAGGTGGGCCCCTTTAAAAGTGAACCCTAGGGCTGGAGAGATGGCTTAGTGGTTAAGGCGCTTGCCTGTAAAACCAAAGGACCCAGGTTTGATTCCCAAGGACCCACATAAGCCAGATGCACAAGGTGGTGCATGTGTCTGGAGTTTGTTTATAGTGGCTGGAGGCCCTGGTGTGCCCACTCTCTCCCTCTCTCTCTCTCTCTTTATCTCTCTCTCTCTACCAGCCTCTTTCTTCCTCTCAAATAAAATAAATAAATAGAGTGAACCCAAGGTCTAGGGATATGGCTCAGTGGGTAGAGTGCCTGCCTAGTATGCACTAAGTCCTGAGTTTGATCTCTAGCACCACATAACCAGGTGTGGTGGTACATGCCTGTAATTCCAGCACTTGGGAGGCTGAGGCAGCAGGATCAGGAGTTCAAGGCCAGTCTTGGCTACATAGCAAAGTTGAAGCCAGCCTGGGCACCATGAGACCCTGTCCTCCTTTGGGCATGAACCTCAGCTGGGCACAGGGCACATCTCTGTAATCTCAGCACTTGAGAGACTGAAGCAGCAAAATTGCCATGAATTTGAGGCTACCCTGGGCTATATAGTAGTACTAGGCTAGTCAGGGCTACATAGCAAGACTCAGTCTCAAACACACACGCGTGTGCGCGCGTGCACACACACACACACACAGACGAGTAAATCCTCACTGAGCATGGTACTATATGCTCATGCCCATAGTCTGAACACTGAAGCAGGAGAGTTGTAAGTTTGAGGCCAGCCTGAGCAACATCTCAAGACCCTGTCCCAAAACCAACAACAAAAGTAAACCCCCAAACCAGAGACTCAGTTTACCAGATAAATATAGTTGGGAGTTTGGAATGTGGTTGGGCCATTAGAATTGGGGTACAAGTCTCAACAGCGACTAGGCAGCTGAACAAATTTTTAATCTTTTTGATCCTCTTGAAATCTTTTTTTTTTTTTTTTTTTGAGGTAGGGTCTCATTCTAGCCCCAGGCTGACCGGGAATTTACTATGTAGTTTCAGGGTGGCCTTGAACACATGGCGATCTTCCTACCTCTGCCTCCTGAGTGGTGGGATTAAAGGCATGCGCCACCATGCCTAGCTTTGATCCTCTTGAAATCTTACGGGCAAAATAGGAATGTTTGTTTATAACCTAGCTATATTTTTTCTTCCTTTTGTTTTTTAATATGTGTTTTTTGAGGTAGGGTCTCTCTCTAGCCCAGGCTGACCTGGAATTCACTATGTAATCTCAGGGTGGCCTCGACTCACAGTGAACCTCCTACCCCTACCTCTGCCTCCCAAATCCTGGGATTAAAGGTGTGTGCCACCATGCCTGGCTACTACAAGTACCTTCAACCATGCCAGGGCCTCCAGCCACTGTAATTAAACTCCAGCCACCTTTGTGCACATGTGCGACTTTGCACATGTGTCACATTGTATGTCTGGCTTACATGGGATCTGGGGAGTTGAACTTGGGTTGTTAGGCTTCTCAGGCAAGCACCTTAATTGCTAAGTCATCTCTCCAGCCCCCATAGTTTATTCTTCATGAGTGGTCATACTTGGGGGATTCTTCTGGTTTTCATCTGGACTACAAATATAAAATATTTGGCAAGGTGTCCCAGAGGACACCTTCAGCAAGTGGTTGCTTAGAAGCCCTGAGTTTCTTGGGAGCACAGATTTCTGCTTAGGCAGTTGTTATATTTCCCCCACATTTTTTTTTAACATTAAAAAATTTTTTTATTAACAACTTCCATGATTATAAAAAATACCCCATGGTCCCATGGTGATACCCTCCCTCCCCCCACTTACCCCTTTGAAACTCCACTCTCCATCATACCCCCTCCCCATCTCAATCAGTCTCTCTTTTACTTTTGATGTCTTGATCTTTTCCTCCTTTTATGATGGTCTTATGCAGGTAGTATCAGGCACTGTGAGGCCATGGATATCCAGGCCATTTTGTGTCTGGAGGGAGCATGTTGTATGGAGTCCTGCCTTTCCTTTGGCTCTTACATTCTTTCCGCCACCTCTTCCGCATTAGATCCTGAGCCTTGGAAGGTGTGATACAGATATTGCTTTCCATCACCATGACACCTTCTGAGTTGTTCCAAGGTCACTGCCACCTGAAAAGAGAAGATTCTCAACCAAAAAGTGAGAGTAGCATTAATATAAGGGTGTGAACATTAACAGAAGTGCTTACTGGGCAGTTTGATAAGCATAGTATATACATTTGGCCAGACAACAGCAGACGTTACACCCTTAGGGCTCATGACTACCCCTGTTTTAAGTTTTCAGTATCAGGGATGTATTCCCTCCCATGGAGTGGGCCTCCAGTCCAATTAGAGGGCAGTTGGTTTCCCCCATGACAGACGTGCCACTATTGCACCCGTTGGCTCATTTGGCCTGGCTGGCCAATCCCCCACATTTAACAAAGGACGTTGTAGAGATCCAGAGATGTCAAGGGAGGGTCATAAAGAAATAAGACTGGCAATGTGGCTCAGTGGTAGAGTACCTGCCTAGCACGCATGAGGTTTTGGGTTTTTTATTTTCTTTTTCCTTTTTTCTCTTTTGTTTTTTTTTTGAGGTAGGGTCTCACTCTAGCTCAGGCTGACCTGGAATTCACTCTGTAGACTCAGGTGGCCTTGAACTCTCAGTGATCTGCCTACTTCTGCCTCCCAAGTGCTGGAATTAAAGGCGTGCGTCACCACGCCTGGCTTAGAGGTCCTGAGTTTGATTCCCAGCCCTGCAAAAATGAAAAGAAAAAAGTGAAACTCAGGGCTTGGCATCCAAAAAGTGAGAGGAGATGTGCTGTGCTCAACAGCATGATGGGAATAGTTAGCTGTGCCCTGAGCCTTGGCCTAGTAGGTAGGAGGGGGGTTCCAGGCCTGCATTCAGTAGATGCAAATTTGAGCCCCCAGCATGGCGGTTAGTGACTATGTCACTCTGGGCTCACCCGTCCTCTTCTCTCAGCCTTAGTTTCTTTATCTGTACAAGGGGAAAGAATGGTTTCCGAGGAGGGAAAGTACCTTATAAAGGTCAAAGTGCATTCAGGGTTCTGCTGAGCTCCATTAAGCTCCATGGCGGCACACAAACGTGCCTGTGCTCTGGCTAGTGTCAGAGATCCCGCACAGGGCACGTGCACACCGACTTACGTGACCGCAGATCTCCGGGACATTGGGACATTCATAAGCTAGCATTTTAGTGTAGAAAGTGAGTTTGCATTCTTTCTATCCTACTGGACCCTGGCAGGCCCTGTGAAGCAAGTCCTCATAGTCCTCCAGGTTTGTGGCTGAGGCCTGCTCAAGGTCATGCAGTAAGTGAGCAACCAACCTGGCAGACCCAGCTTTGCTTGAGGTCAAGCTCATTTTTCCTTAGTTTCCCTTTTGAATATTTGTTATTTTTATTTTTTAAATTTACTTATTTGAAAGAGAGAGAGAGAGAAAGAGGCAGATAAAGAATGGGTGTGCCAGGGCCTCCAGCCACTGCAAACAAACTCCAAACACATGTGCCATCATGCACATCAGGCTTATGTGGGTCCTGGGGAGTCAAACTTGGGTCCTTTGGCTTTGCAAGCAAGCACCTTGAGAGCTGAGCCATCTCTCCAGCCCTACTTCCCTTTTGGTTGTGTGTGTGAGTGTGTATGTGTGAGCATACATGTATGTGATAGTGTGTATGTGCATGTCCAGGCATATGAAGGCCATAGGTGGATATTAGATGTGTTTCTCAGTCTCTCTCCACCATATTTATTTATTTATTATTTTTAAAAATAATTTTTAATTTTTAATTATTTATTTGAGAGCAACAGACAGAGAAAAAGAGGCAGAAAGAGAGAGAGAATGGGCGTGCCAGGGCCTTCAGCCACTGCAAACAAACTCCAGATGTGTGTGCCCCCTTGTGCATCTGGCTAATGTGGGTCCTGGGGAATCGAGCCTCGAACTGGGGTCCTTAGGCTTCACAGGCAAGTACCTAACCGCTAAACTATCTCTCCAGCCCCTTTATTGTTTTTTTTTTTAAAGATAGGGTCTTGCTTTAGACCAGGCTGACCTAGAATTCACTATGTAGTCTCAGGATGGATTTGAACTCACAGCAATCCTCCTACCTCTGCCTCCCCAGTGCTGGGATTAAAGGTGTGTGCCACCACACATGGCCTTATTTATTTTATTTTATTTTAGCTTTGTGTGCAGCCTGAAAGTTTCTGGATTCTCCTGGCTCTAACTCCCATTGCTGTAGGTGCTTTGGGATCACAGGTACATGCACCACTTTACATCAGACTTTGCGTGAGTGCCAGGGAGACAAACTTGGGCCAACAGACTTGCAAACAAGTGCCTCTAACCTCTGAGAAATCTCCTCATCCCCAACAAGTATCTATAGCCCAGGCTGACCTGGAATTCACTATGTAGTCTCAGGGTGGCTTTGAACTTATGGCGATCCTCTTACCTCTGTCTCCTGAGTGCTAGGATTAAAGGCATGCACCACTGTGCTTGGCATATCTTATTTTATTTATTTATTAGAGAGAAAGGCAGGTAGAGAGAGAGATTATGGTGTGCCAGGGCCTTCAGCCACTGCAAAGGAACTCCAGATGCGTGTGCCACCTTGTGCATCTGGCTTACATGGGTCCTGGGAAATTGAACCTGGGTCCTTTGGCTTTGCAGGCAAGCGTCTTAACCACCAAGCCATCTCTCTAGCCCACAAGTGCTTTTTAAACCTCTGGGCCATCTCTCTAGTCCTCCACCTTATTTTTTGAGGCAAGGACTCACACTGAACCTAGAATTTACTCGTTCTGCTAGACTGGCTAGCCAGTGAGCTCTAGAGATTCTCTGTCTCTGCTTTACCAGTACAAGGATTATGGGCATGCATCACCATGCCCAGCTTTTACAGGGGAGTTGGACTGGAATTTGAACTCAGGTCCTCATGCTTGCAAGCACTTTATTCACTAAGCCCTTTCTCCAGCCCTCTTAGCTTCCCTTTAAGAAACCTAGGAGCCGGGTGTGGTGGTGCATACCTTTAAACCCAGCATTTGGGAGGCAGAGGTAGGAGGATCATTGTGAGTTTGAGACCAGTCTGAGACTCCATAGTGAATTCCAGGTCAGCCTGGGCTACAGCGAGACCCTACCTCAAAAAATATATATATAATAAGACTATACTTTCAGTGATCATTTCTATAGTCCATTACTAGAGACGTTTCTCTGACTGTGTTGAGTCCTAGAAACAGTGAGGAAGAGGCATAGTGTCCTCTCCTGAGCATGCAGCCGGCTCTTGGTGTTGCTTTCCTGCAACTACCACTTGCCATTGATGATGGCTCCTGCCTTCCTTCGGGGGAGCTGGAGGGAGAGGATGCAGTCTGGAGGCAGGGGGGGTTGGTAGGGGGGAGACCTAGAAGAAACAGGGTCAGGGCAAAGCACTCATAAGGGCAGAGGCCAAGTGCCCTCCACAGGTCAGAGACAAACAGGTCATCCTCTCTGCTTTCACCTCACTCCTGGCCTAAGGTTGTAGCTTCACTCATCGGGGACCTCAATGGACGAAACCCTGTGCAAGTGGGGGATATGAGCTGGTAAGAGGCTCTGATGATTCAAATCAGAGGCAGGAGACTCATGCCCATTTTACAGATGAGGAAACAAAGACCAAAAGGTCAAGTGGCTGAGGTATCCTAGCCAGGCCAGCCCAGGACAGTTGTCCTGGGCTTTGTGGGGGGGGGGCTACCCTGCTACCCTTTAGTGCTCATTTCTTTTCTTCCCTTCCATCATATTCAGAGAACTGGACCACAGTGTGACAAGGACATCTCAGGACAGGTTGCTGGGGCCCAACATGGAGGAGACGGCTGGGCCCCCGGCCCGTGCTGAGGCCCGTGTAGTAAGTGCGACGCTGACATGGCGGCAGCGGCCTCCTGCCCGGGAAGAGACCAGACACCGTTTTCACAAGGTGTCTCTGGTGTCGGGCTCTTCCCAGATGGACGCGACACAGGAGGAGATGTTTGAGCACAGCTTCCGGCGAGAAGAAGTCAATGGCTTTGTTACAAAGGAAGAGGAGACTGTGAATTACCAGGGCTCTGGAGATGAGGCTGAATCCATGCACTTCCAGAGCCATGGGCCCATCTTCTCTAAGAAGTACACACTACCTCCCAAGGAGAAAAGGCCAGTGGGGAGGCTGAAGGAGGCTGTGAACTGGAGTGACGGTGGACTCCAGGCCCCCAGGACTGAGTCACCAAGTATGGGAGCGATGACCAGGACTGAGCTCTTGGTACCCCTGCCTGGGCCACGTGATCCAAGTCCCCACCCTGGTATGGGTGTCACCAGCGGGAGCTCCAGAAACCATGAGGAATGGCGAGTGACACGCACTGTGCGGACCACCACCCTGGTGGGAGGGCACGTGGACCGCAAAGTAAGCAGCTCTGTGACTGTGGGGCCAACGATGTCAGGAGAGACCTTGCCAAGGGGCCGCAACGTGACCCGCACAGTCCGGGCAATGGTGGTGAATCCAGGAGCTGAGGGTTCACCCAGTCGCAGCCAAGCCCTAGAACTTCTGAGTAGCCTTGTGCCTGCTGAGCGCAGCCCCCCTGCCAGCCGCCTCCCAAGGCCCACGGGGCTCATGGCAAGGAGCTCAGGCCTGGGTGGCACAGTGGGAAAAACCCTGGCACAGCCATTTGAGACTAGCACAGCTGAGCTACAGGACACCTCAGCCCTGACCCCAGCAGGCATCCCAGCAGTCGCTTACCCACTTCGGAACCAGGGCATCCCTGCAGCCCACCCACCTCTAGACCAAGATGCAGCCCTGGATGCCAGGGCAGGGGACTCTGCGCGGGTGCAGGAAACCTCCGGCCCCAGCCAGGGTCAACCACCAGCACCTTCTTCTAGACCCCAGACGCATGTCATTTCTCTGGACCTGGTCCACTCCCCAGAGGGGCCTATGGTATCCGTTCTTCCCAGACCCCAGCCCACTCCCCATGTCCTGCCCCTTGTAAAAATAGAGGAGTTCTCAGATCCAGCCATAGTCCCCATCCTGCCCATGGTGAGGAGCGAGGTGACGGTGGCTCCATCATCTATAAGGAAGAAGACTGTCCCCAGCCCAGGTCTTTCTGTTCCAAGCTCCCCAAAGAATATGTCTGTTCAGGACTCTGCAAATGTATCCGTTCCCACTCTTAATCAGAAAGAGACATGTCAGGGCCCTGGTCCTGAATCGCTATCTGACACCCCAAAAGAGGTCGTGCAGGGCGCAGGTGCTGCTGCCTCATCCCACAAGCCAACCAAGGTTGTCCAGGGTACGGAGGAAGTTTCTGCTATCCAAATGGAGGTTGTCCAGAGCCCTCAAGGCAGCCCTTCTCCTTCCCATCTCCAGAAAGACACTGTTCCAGGCCCCACTGCCCCTGCTTCCCTGACCTCCAAACAGGATGAGAGTGTCCGGGACTCTGAGGAGAGTCCCATCTCACCCCCTGCCCCAAAAGAGAATGTTCAAAGCTCTGCTGTGCCCCTTGCTCTATCTATCTCAGAAATCAAGGCGTCTCCCAGTCCACAAGACACTCCTGCCCCAGTGTCAATTCAAGCAGAAGCCAACACACAGCCTCAGCTTGTCCCTGACTTGACCAAAGGCAAGATGTCCCCAGAGCCATCAAGGGAAGAGGATGAGGCAACCCTGACAGCTGACCTGGAGATTTTCCTGGATACCCTGCGGAGCATGGAGCCCCCTGAGATCCTCCACACTCACCGGTTACCCCGGGCACCCCGCTCCTCCTACCTAGCCATGTATGCCACATTGCCTGCCATTGAGGAGGACCAGCCTGGGCCATGGGCGCCGGGACCCAGCCCCCAGGAGGTGCCTTCACTGGAAGAAGAGGAGGAGGAGGAAGAGGAGCTGGAGAACCCCTACTTGAGTGACGACGAGAAGCTGCAGCGCAGGCAGGAGAAAGCAGGGCCCAGTCCCTCCTGGGACCCCACTCCTGCTAAGCCCACCCAGGTCACTTGCTCTCCTCTGGAGATGATGAAGAAACATGTAGCAGGTACAAAGGGTTTCCACTCAGAGCAAGGGCCCGAATCGCAGCCCAGCAACCGGCCCACTTCTCGCCTGGGAGGCAGTCTTCTCTTTGGCAGTTTGGTACCCACCACTAAGGATGTCCCTACTATGGAGCCACTGGGCACAAAACTGTCTGCTCTGCCACCCCATGGGGCACCAGGACTCAGGAAGGTTCCGGGACAGTTGCCCCTGCTCTGCAGTGGAAGACCGCAGCCAGAGAAGCTAGCACGTACCAAGCTGCCGGAGGGGTGGGTGAGTGAAGCCTTGGATGGGCAAGAGAGGGGCCCTGGGTCAGTGTCAGTGCTTGAGTGGTATGAGGAGAGTATGCTGGGAGGTAAAGTCCCATGAGATAAGAGGCTTAGGAATGAGAGCTAGTTCAGTTGACCTATACAATCCACATGTTTTAGAGTTTTTAAAATTTTATTTATTTATTTATTTACTTGAGGTGGGGGGAGAGGGAGAATGGGCAAGCCAGGGCCTCCAGCCACTGGAAACGAACTCCAGACACATGCGCCCCCTTGTGCATCTGGCTTACGTGGGTCCTGGAGAATCGAGCTGGGGTCTTTTGGCTTTGCAGGCAAATGCCTTAACTACTAAGCCATCTCTCCAGCCCTTGTTTTGTTTTTGTTTTGGGTTTTTTTTTTTTTTTTTGGTTGTTTTTTTTTTTTTGGTAGGGTCTCACTCTAGCCCAGGTTGACCTGGAGGTCACTATTTAGTCTCAGGGTGGCCTTAAATTCATGGTGATCCTCCTACCTCTGCCACCCAAGTGCTGGGATTTAAGGCATGTGCCACCATGCCCAGCCCCACAATCCACATTTTTCTGGTTCTCAGTCTATCTGTACAGTGGGAGATTTGTACCATGGATTGCAAAAGGAATGGTGGTTCCCACATCTTGAAAAACTGGGGAAGAGGTATGATGGTTGCCTAGCTTCCTGGGACAGTGTGATAAAACACTGAAAGGTTGGAAATAAGGGTGGCATCTCTCTGTGGACTGGCTCCTTGAGGGTAGAGGCCAACAGATGTCTTGGAATGGAAGTGTGGAGAGGCAGTGAGAAGATGCTCCCATAAGACTTTTCACCAACCCCTCTGTTCCAGAGCCCAACGCTGAAGACCCAGGGCAAACTGAATACCAGGCCTGGGAAGGTAGGAACATGAGGGCAAGAGGGAGGTGGTACCAAAGGCAGTGCCTGGGTCCAGGGCCTGAGAACACCTCTACGTATGCCTTCTCAGGTGATCCTTTTCTCGGAGCCTGGCTGCCAGGGCAGCAGCAGGGAGGTCTGGAGAGACATTCCTGATGCTTTGAGCTGGGCCCCCATCGCCTCCATAAGGGTGGTGCGATGCTGGTGAGTAGGGCATACCCAGTGTGGGGGTGCTGACTGAGAATCTGGGGGTGGACAGGGCAGTGACCAAGTGGAAAATCCATCAGCTACTCAAGAGATTCTGGGTACAGTCTCTTTCCTACCTGTGACCCTGGAGCCCATGTGTCCACAGTTGGGTACTCTATGAACAGCCAGAGTTCCAGGGCCGGAAACTGTTCTTGCCTGAGGGAGATGTGGACATCAGAGCCCTGACATCAGCATGGAGTACCCAAGGCATCGGCTCCTTAAGGAGGGTTGTGAAGGTGAGTGAGCTTGACGGGGGGAGTGGAAGATACTGCCCCATCTGGGGGTCTAGAGGGACAGTCTCTGGGAGAAGTCATATGGACTGGTAGGCAGAAGTGGGTTATCATGGACTAACCTCCAGGCTGTTTATCTTGGAGTCACTGGGAGAGAGGAGGACCATGGGGAGGTGTGAGGTCTGCTGGCGGGGAGGCAGGGGCTGCATTCCTGGGGAAGTAAGTGTGAGCTGGTGCAGGATGAGGTCCAAGTGGCAGGTAATGTGCTGGGGTCACCCACTACCCAGGGAAAGGCACCATGGAACTCACTCATGTCTAACTGTGTGCCAGGCCCTGTGCCAAGAAGCCAGGCAGGGCTTTGTCTGTAGCATGCACAGTAAGCTAGACTGAGCTTGTCCCACAGAGAACAATAGATCTAGATCAGGAAAGAGAAAAAGACAGGGAGACCGTGATTTTTCAGCCCATAAACAACTCTAATTTTTTTGAGGCAAGGTCTTGGATAAAAGTAGCCCAGACTGACTTCAAACTCACGATCCTCTGGCCTTGCAAATGCTGGAACTATCAGCTTTGGACACCACACCTTGTTTTTTTGAGGCAGGGTCTCACTCTAGCCCAGGATAGCCGCAAACCCATAGCGATCCTCCTGCCTCAGCCTCCTGAGTGTTGGGACTACAGGAGTACGCCATCATGCCTAGTGAACACCTCTAATTATTGAGGGATAAATATGTGGTTTGAAAAGTCAATATAATAACTTCGTTTTTGTAAAGCAAACATTTTAAAAAAAAGGACAGCATTAAGCAGTGTTTTAGCAGCACGAGTTTATAAGCTATAGAAATTGATCTTGACAAGATGGTCGTGACCCTTACCGAGACTCAGAAGACTGCCTCGAGGAAGGACTCCATGGACCACTGGGCTGGGTGTTTGTGGGCTTTTGTTTTGTTTGAGACAGTGGCTGCCACTGTAGCCCAGGCTGGCCCTGAATTTTCAGCAAACCTCCGGCCTCAGCCTTCTAGTGCTGAGATTACAGGTGTAAGCTGTCACACCCAAGAGTTGGTTGTGATTTATTTATTCATTCACTCTTGTGTAGTTGTATTTTGTTTATGTTGTATGTTCATGTGTGTGTACATGTGTGCAGGTGCACGTGCATATGCATGTGTATGGAAGTCAGAAGTTGATGTCGAGTGTCTTCTTCAGTGTCTGTTCATCTTTTTGTTTGTTTATTTTTTCGAGGTAGGGTCTCACTCTAGCCCAGGCTGACCTGGAATTCACTATGTAGTCTCAGGGTGGCCTCAAATTCACAGCGTTCCTCCTACCTCTGCCTCTGAGTGCTGGGATTAAAGGCGTGTGCCACCACGCCTGGCTTGTTGTTTTGTTTTTCGAGGTAGGGTCTCACTCTAGCTCAGGCTGACCTGGAATTCACGATGTAGTCTCAGGGTGGCCTTGAACTCACAGCAATCCTCCCACCTCTGCCTCCCGAGTGTTGGGATTCAAGGTGTGTGCCACCACGCCCATCTGGCCTTGAACTCTTCATGTTCCTGCCTCTATACCAAGTGCTAGGATGACAGGTGTGCACCACCATGTCTGACTGGTTGTATTTTTAATTAGAAGACACGTACCTGGATCCCCAGTAGCTGTTGGTTCTCTGATGAGGATGTGAAGAACAGAGCTGAATAGCCAGAGAGAGGATGAGGGCCTGGAGGATGTGGTGCTTATTTCCAAAGGCTATCCTGAGGCACACACATTGATGGACTTTTTTTGGTTTATTTTTTATTTTATTTATTTATTTATTTGAGAGTGACAGACAGAGAAAGAGAGAGAGAGGGAGAGAATGGGCTCACCAGGGGTTCTAGCCACTGCAAAGGAACTCCAGATGCATGCATCCCCTTGTGCATCTGGCTAACTCGGTCCTGGGGAAGAGAGCCTCGAACCGGAGTCCTTAGGCTTCACAGGCAAGCGTTTAACTGCTAAGCTATCTCTCCAGCCCTGATGGACAATCTATTATGAGAAAGTCAGAATGAATTCATCCTTGTGTGGGAGGGAATGAGGTATGGGAGAAAAAGAAGAACTCTGAGGCTAGACAGTCCTGGAATCATTTAACTCGCTCAGCACTGAGTGGGCACCTACTGTGTGTCAGGCATGCAAGAGGTGCTTGGTAGCACCCTAAAAGCAAAATTTACTCTTCTCCCTTCTTGGCTCTACTAGTTACAAGACCTTGGGAAGGTTGCTTAACTTTGCTAAACCTCACGGTCCTGTCCGTGAATATATCAACATCATTTTCTTTTTTTTTTTTGGTGGGGGAAGTGTCCCAATGGGGTGGGGTAGAATATGACCTTAGCACAGTGCCCTAGGTAGATGCAGGCAGAGCACTGTTATGATCTGGAATGAGACGTGGGTAAAACCACCCTGGGCCTGGGGTGGGCCTCAGTGGTGGAGCACCCCAGACATCAGCCTGTTCTCTGAGGAGGACCTCAAGGCAGAGCTTGCCTGTGGGAGTCCCTGGACTCCATCCACAGCACCAAAACAAAACCAGACAACACAAGAGCCAGTCTGGACAGAGGCAGGAATTGAACATCAAGATGGGCTCAGACAGCGGCTGTTCCAAAACAAAACCAGACAACACAAGAGCCAGTCTGGACAGAGGCAGGAATTGGACATCAAGATGGGCTCAGACAGCGGCTGTTCATCTTCCATCCTCTACCAGACAGGGAATCAGCCACCCAGAGGCAAGGGAAGGGCAGGGTGCTCTGCAGGTTCTCCTGGGAACTTTGATCTCAAGTCCTAAAGGTCCAACAATGGACTGTCAAGGACTCTGGTCTCAGGCTTGGCTGGCTGGCAAGCCCTGTGGAGAATACTTCAGTCACCTCTGGCTTCTGGGGAGGCAGCCAGACAGGTTTTCCCAGAAGCCCCAGTGAGCCCTGCCTGGCCGGAGGACTTTGGGAGGAAGGGGAGAGGCAGGGTAGTCTTGTCTTCAGTTTGTACTTGAATGTCCCCATTTATCCTATAGGACTACTGCACCCCAGAAATCAACCTGTTCTCTGAGGAGGGCCTCAAGGGGGAGCAAAGGAAGCTCACTGAGGCCTTGAAGGACGTCCAGGGCCTGGAGAGACCACTGAAGGTGGCATCTGCCACAGTTTCTGCAGGGCTGTGAGTCTGCCTATCTTGGAATCCTTTTTTTAAAACAATTATTTATTTATTTGCATGTGTGTTGGGGCAAGGGGCACACTAGGGCCTCTTGCTGCTTCAAATGAACACCAGTTATACGCACCTCTCTGCCTGGCTATGTAGGTACTGGGGAATTGGACCTGGGCCGGCAGACTTTGCAAGCAAACACCTTTATTGATTACTGAGCCATCTCTCCAGCCCCGGAATCCTTTTATTAACATTCACTGTGCCTAGTGCTGGGGATGTAGAGGTCAGGGCACAGTTCCAGCCCTCAAGAGTGCTCAGTCTGTGTGGGGTGTAATCCTAGGACTCAGGAGATTGAGGCAGAAGCATTGAGCGTTCAGGGTCAGCCTGCACTTAGTGTGGCGGGAACAAGCAAGTAAAATAGATGATAGCAACTTAAGAGTTTGGGGTTGGGGAAGTACAGAGTTGCAGGAACACTGAGAAGTATCAAATCAGCTAGAGGTGGGGCTCGGGTATAGTCAAAGAGGCCTTCCTGGAGGAAGAAACATCTGCTGGGAGTTGAGATGCGTTGGCTAAGAATCTGAGCTCTAACAGGACAGGAATTTATATGTTGTGTTCAGTACTGCATTCCTTATTCCTTAAATGCTGTCTGTCCCTTAAATATTTATTAATTGAATGAATGGAGAAATTGTTTGTTTGTTTTTTCCCCTGGAGGTAGTGTCTCACTCTAGCTCAGGCTGACCTGGAAGTCACTATGTAGTTTCAGGGTGGCCTTGAACTCGTGGCGATCCTCCTACCTCTCCCTCCCATGTGCTGGGATTAAAGGCGTGTGCCACCACACCCGGCTGAGAAACAGTATATTGAAAGAGGGAACAGCATATGCAAGGTGAGTGGCCAAAGATCTAAGTTTCAAAAGTTCAGTCTTGGAGCTGGATATGGTGGCTCACGCCTATAATCCTAGCACTTGGGAGGCTGAATTAGGAGGATTACTCATGAGTTCCAGCCTAGCCTGGGCTACAGTAAGACCCTCCCTCAAAAGAAAAACCCTCTGGGGGCTGGTGCGATTGCTCAGTGGTTAGAATCACTTGCTTGCAAGGCCTGCTAGCCCAATTGGATTCTCCAGTACCCACGTAATGCCAGGCACACAAAGTGGCACATGTGTCTGGAGTTTGTTTGCAGTGGCCAGAGGCCCTGGCATGCATGCACATTCTCTCTCTAATAAATAAATAAAACAGTTGTTTGGTTTTTTTTGAGGCAAATGCAACATATTGCCTTTTTTAAAAAAATGGAAGAGTGACAGAGTGTGTGCGTGCATGTGTGCTAGAAAGAGCGAGCGAGCGAGAGAGAGAGAGAGAGAGAGAGAGAATTGGAGCGTCAAGGTCTCTAGCCACTGCAATCAAACTCCAGATGCCTATGTCCCCTTGTGCACATATGCGATCTTGTGTCACTGTGCATCTAGCTTATGTGGGACCTGGAGAGTCGAACATGAGTCCTTTGGCTTTGCAGGCAAGTGCCTTAACCGCTAAGCCATCTCTCCAGCCCAATAAAAAGAAAAAAAACCAAAACAAAACACTTTTTTTTTTTTGGGTTTTCAAGGTAGGGTCTCACTGTGGTCCAGGCTGACCTGGAATTAACTATGTAGTCTCAGTGTGGCCTCGAACTCACAGCGATCCTCCGGCCTCTGCCTCCCGAGTGCTGGGACTAAAGGTGTGCACCACCACGCCCGGCTCTAAAAAAATGTTTTAAATTAAGTCACCAAGTGTGGTAGCACACACCTTTAATCCTAGCACCCAGGAGGCAGAGGTAGGAGGATCATTGTGAGCTTGAGGCCAGCCAGAGACTACAGAGTTCCAGGTCAGCTTGGACTAGAGTGAGACCCTACCTCAAAAAAAAACAAAACTTTTTAAAATTGTCATATAAAAATGCTTCAACGCTATGGTATTGTAGCCAATTCAGGGACCTTAAAATATTATTTTAAAAAATATTTTATTTATTTATTTATTTGAGAGAGAGAGAAAGAGGCAGATAGAGAAAGAGAGAATGGGCATGCCGGGGCCTTTAGCCACTGCAAACGAACTCCAGATGCATGCACCCCCTTGTGCATCTGGCTTACATGAGTCTTAGGCAATCAAACTGGAGTCCTTAAGCTTTGCAGGCAAATGCCTTAACCGCTAAGCCATTTCACCAGCCTGAAAAATATTACTTTTTAAAGCTCAGTCTTGGGCTGGGGATCAGTTCAGTTGGTAGAGTGCTTGCCTAGAATACATGAAGCCCAAGACTTCATAAAACTGAGCATGATGGCACAACACCTATAATCCCAGCACTAGAGGTAGAGGCAGGCAGACCAGAAGTTCAAGGTCATCCTTGGATACATAATGAGTTCAAGACCAGCTTAATCTACATGTCAAAAAAGTAGGGGTGGGGCCAGGAGAGATGGTTTAGCGGTTAAGGCCCTTTGCCTGCAATGCCAAAGGACCTTGGTTTAGTTTCCCAGGACCCACGTAAACCAGATGCACAAGGTGGCACATGCATCTGGAATTCATTTACAATAGCTGGAGGCCCTGGTGTACCCATTCTTTTTCTCTCTTCCTCTGCCTCATTCTTTCTCGCAAATAAATAAAAAAAATTTTTAAAAAATGTAGGGGTGGGTTTGGGGAGATGGCTCAGCAGTTAAAGGCACTTTCTTGCAAAGCCTGAAGGCCTGGGTTCAATCCCACAGCCAACCACATAAAGCCCTACCAGAATTAAATTGCATCAGATGCCTCAATGGTTAAAGAGCTTGCCTGCAAAGTCTGCAGGCCCTTGTTTGATTCTCCAGTATCCCCATGTGTGGAGGTTTGATTCAGGTGTTCCCCCATAAACTTAGGTATGCTGAATGCTAGTCTCCCCAGCTGATGGCAATTGGAAATTAAAGCCTCCTAGAGGCAGTGTGTTATTGGAGGCAGGCTTATGGGTGTTATAGCCAGTTTCCCCTTGCCACTGTTTGACACACTCTCCTGTTGCTCTTGTCCACCTTATGTTGGCCAGGGGGTGATGTCAACCCTCTGCTCATGCCATTGTTTACCCCTGCCATCATGGAGCTTCCCCTTGAGCCTATAGACCAAAATAAATCTTTTTCCCAAAAGTTGCTCTTGGTCAGGTGATTTCTACCAGCAATAGGAACCTGACTGCAACACCATGTAAAGCACAAAGTGGAACATGCATCTGAGGTTCGTTTGCAGTGGCAGGAGGCCCTGGTGTGCCCATGTTCTCTCTCTGCTTGCAAATGAATAAATAAACATTAAATAAAATAGGACTGGAGAGATGACTTAGTGGTTAAGGTGCTTACCCGTGAAGCCCAAGGATTCATGTTCAACTCTCCAGGTCCCATGTAAGCCAGACATACAAAGTGATGCAAGCATGCAAGGTCGCACATGTGCACCAGGGGGTGCATGCATCTGGAGTTCGTTCAATTGCAGTGGCTGGAGGCCCTGGCATGCCAATTCTCTCTCACTCTCTTGCATAAAAATAAAATAAAAAGCAAAAAGAAAGCCCAATCTGTGGGCCAAAGGTGTTTGTTGTCAGTGGTAGAGTACATGATTCTGTACTCTAACAAAATATCAAACATCCAATCTGATCTTTATAAACAGCAAGTAGGGAGGTATGAGGCCAGAAAGAAGGGCGTCTGTGTAGCTGGGCTGTATTGTGAAACTAATGAGTACTAAGGGTTTTAAGCAAGTTTGTGTGTGAGAAAGAACTCCTCAGCCGCAGTATGAAGTTGGAGAGGGCCAGGCCAGAGGAAAGGAGGCTGAAAGAATGGCCTCTGTAAAATAAGAGGGTTGAAAGGCCTTCGCTCAGCCCTTCTCCCCCTCCCTCCTAAAAGCCTCCCCACTCTCTAAACCTGTGTTGCTATTCCACCAGTCTGTGCCTTTGGGGTCTGGAATGCATTGACTTATCTGCTTTCTCCCAGGTGGCTGCTGTACTCCAAACCATCTTTTGAAGATACCCCCTACATCCTAGAGCCGGGAAAATATCCCACCTCAGAAGCCTGGGGTACATCAGACTCCAGTGTGGGTTCCCTGAAGCCCATGAGATTGGTAAGGAGCAGGGCATACACACAGGCCACTCTGCCCCTGGTTACAAGTGTAACCCTGTATTTGTGGGCAAGAGAGGAAGTAAATGGCAGAACAGCTCCTTGGAGACCCACCTGCCCTAGAGCTCCTACTGGGAACTGGACTGGTGGAGAGGGAGGATTAGCTCAAAGAGTTGGGCAGAGGAATTAGATAGCCATTTTTAAAATTTATTTTCATTTGAGAAAGAGGGAAGGAGAGAGAGAGAAGGAAATTGAGAGAGAATGGGCGCTCCAGGGGCCTCCAGCCACTGCAAAGGAACTACAGATGCATGGGCCACCTTGTGTATCTGGTTTATGTGGGTCCTGGGGAATTGAACCTGGGTCATTTGGCTTTGCAGGCAAGTTCCTTAAGTGCTAAGCCATCTCTCCAGCCCTGGATCAACCATTTTATTAAAAAAAAATTATTTTATTTTATTTATTTATTTATTACAGAAAGAGGGAGAAAGAGAGAAGAGAGAGAGAGAGAGAGAAGAGAGAGAGAATGGGCGCTCTAGGGCCTCTAGCCACTGCAAATGAACTCCAGATGCATGTGCCTCCTTGTGCATCTGGCTTACATGGGTCCTGGAGAATCGAACTGGGGTCCTTAGGCTTCACAGGCAAGTGCCTTAACCACTAAGCAATCTCTCCAGCCCTGGATCAACCATTTTAATATTTATTTTTATTTATTTATTTGAGAGCAACAGAGAGAGAAAGAGGCAGAGAGAGAGAGAGAGAGAGAGTGTGTGAATGGGCGCGCCAGGGCCTCCAGCCACTGCAAACGAACTCCAGATGCGTGCGCCCCCTTGTGCATCTGGCTAACGTGGGTCTTGGGGAATCGAGCCTCGAACCGGGGTCCTTAGGCTTCACAGGCAAGCACTTAACCGCTAAGCCATCTCTCCAGCCTGGATCAACCATTTTATAAAAAATATTTTTATTTATCTATTTGAGAGGGAGAGAGAGAGAGAGAGAGAAGCAGATAGAATGGGCACGCCAGAGCCACCAGCCACTGCAGACAAACTCCAGATGCATGTGCCCCCTTGTGCATCTGGCTTATGTGGGTACTGGTGAATCGAACCTGGGTCCTTAGGCTTTGCAGCCATCTTTCCAGCTCGGATCAGCCATTTTTAGGAGTCTGGGGATCAAGAAAATCCTAAATCCCCAGCCCCATGTGTCTTCCCCCACTGTGGGGGAAGGTGTTTCAGCCATGTCTTCTCTGCAGGGCTGCCCAAGCGTGGAGAAGCCAGGAGAACCCAAGGTAAGAGGCTAAACTTCAGGTCAAAGTGGGGTTTGGTGTGTTAGGGTGGTGGTGATTATGTTCTGAACAGGAAATGAAGGTCCTGGGGAGAAGGGGCAAAAGCTGGGCCTGGGAACTACCTTTGATGTGTAAAGACCAGGCCAGGAATCAGAGTAGAGACAAGAATTAGGCAGGGGGATGGCACCAGGGTGGGAGTCTTAGTGGATATGCTCTGGGCTGATGTTTGGTAGAGCCATTCCTAGGCTGGCTGGTTGTGTCCTGGACAGATGACAGTCCCATCAATTTGGTGTCCCTTCCTCCCAGGCCCTGGTGTATGAGGCCCCAGATTTTCAGGGAAGGAGCTGGGAAGTGAGCAGAGACATCTACAACCTTCAGCAGCCAGAGGACAGCCAGAGCCCCCAACTAGCCTCCGTAGGGTCCCTCAGAATTCTTGGGGGCTGGTAAGGACTTGAAATAATTTTTTAATTCTCTATCTCCTTGCAGTACCGGCTTTTACACTTGGGGTTGGAGAACAGCCTCAGTTGCCAGGGGTAGGGATGGTCACCTTATACATGGACAACCTATAGCTCAATGTGTCTGTCCATCTTTCCCTTGTTCCCAGCTGGGTGGGCTACGAGAAGGAGGGTTTCCGGGGCCACCAGTACCTGCTGGAGGAGGGCGAATACGCTGACTGGTCACAGTGGGGAGGCTATGATGAGTTACTGACCTCCCTGCGGGTCATCCGGATGGTAAGCAAGGGCAGCTGGACTGTGCCTCTGGGCACACCTCCACTTCCCCCATTACAATGTGAGGGAAGAATCTGTCCCCCTCTCCTTGTCCCTGGCAGCGTGCCCCCCCCGCCCCCAGTGCAGTCTGTCTCCCTCCTTCGGCTCTTCCCCGGGACGCCCAACTCACCCCTAATTCCCCTGGTGAGCTGCATCCCTGAGGTCTGGGAACTCCCAGGGGCTTGCATGTGTGGGAGAAACATGACTGTTCCCGGGGTCCAGGACTTCGGGGACCCTGCCGTGGTACTGTTTGAGGCCATGGACTTCGAGGGGCACGGCGTGGAGGTGAGCTCGGCCCTGCCGGACGTGGAGCTACTGCAGCATGGACCTAGCACACAGGCCATCCACGTGCTCAGCGGCGTGTGAGTCATTCGGGACCCGGGCGCAGGGCGGGCCCGGGCGGCGGTTCCAGGACAGGTGTCCACTCTGCTGACCCATGCCCCTGCCCTTCCTTGCAGGTGGGTGGCCTATGAGCAGGTGGGCTTCTCCGGCGAGCAATACGTGCTGGAGAAGGGCGTGTACCGCAACTGCGACGACTGGGGCGCGGGCAACAGCGCCCTCGGCTCGCTCCAGCCGGTCCTGCAGGTGCGTGTGTTCGCGCGGGGGCGGGGCCTGTTTGGGGGCGGGGCTAGGAGGGAGAGTGGGCACGGGAGGGGCCTATGCGAAGACGAGGCTGGGGGCGGGGCTTGTGTCACTGGACCGCCTTGTGGAGGGAAGAGCCCAGAGCTCTTAGGGGCGGTGCTAGTGCCCACTGGCCAGCAGGTTACTTGAATTGAACTTGGAACTCAGAGACGGCTCTGGCATTCTGCTTGAATCTGAAAACTGGTCCCTCCTTTCAGGTCGGGGAGCACGATCTGCACTTTGTCTCAAAAGTAAGGAGGCAGCCCCGCAGGGATCTGGTTGGGCTCCCATCTTCTCTTCCCTCCTGTTGAGGCTCTTCCCCTCACCTCCACCTCGGCCATTCCTTCTGCCCACTCCACTGCCCTTCTTCACTTCAGCCTCCTCCCCTGTCTGCCTCCAGATTCAGCTTTTCTCAGGCCCGGATTTCCTGGGCGACCACATCTCTTTCGAGGATGACCAGGCCTCTCTGCCCGCTTCCTTCCTGCCCCAGTCGTGCCGTGTCCATGGTGGCAGGTGAGCGGGTGGAGTTTGGCGTGGGAGGGGCGGCGTGAGGAGGTCACATCTGTCCCACGATTGAGATTAATTGTTCTGTCTTGAGTCCTTAAATGTGAAAACAAGCAGAGCAATTTTTATAATGTGTGTGTGTGTGTGTGTGTATTTAAATATTTACATTTATTTGACAGAGAAAGGGAGAGAGAGAATGGGCGCACCAGGGCCTCCAGCCACTGCAAACGAACTCCAGACGCGTTCACCCCCTTGTGCATCTGGCTAACGTAGTCCTGGGGAATCGAATTTAGGTCCTTTGGCTTTGCAGGCAAACGCCTTAATCACTAAGCCATTCCTCCGGCCCAGAATATTTTTTTATTTTATTTATTCATTTATTTGAGAGATAGAAAAAGATAGAATTGAGAATGCGTGCGCCAGGGCCTCCAGACACTGCAAATGAACTCCAGATGCATGCGCCACCTTGTGTATCTGGCTTTACATGGGATCTGGAGAGTCAGGCTTCAAAGGCAAGTGCCTTAACCGCCAAGCTATCTCTCCAGCCCCAAAATAAAATTTTAATGGAAAATGTAAATCTGTAGGTAAGATAATATAAAGAATCCCAAGCCAGGCATTGGAGCACTGGCCTGTAATTTCAGCATTTGGGAACTGGAGGCAGGAGGATCAGGAATTTTAGACCAGCCTGAATTACGTAGTACCTAGTCTCAAAATGAAAGAAGGCTTTTGAAAACTAGTTCAAGTAGTCCCCTGCTCCCTTGGCTCCCTTGTAGCTTCTCCAATACTGTGCTGGCACTTTAAAATATTTATTTATTTATTTATTTATTTATTTATATTAGAGAGAGAAAGAGGCAGGGAGGGGTAGGGAGGGAGAGAATGAGTACACCAGGGCCTCCAGTCACTGCAAACCAACTCCAGACACATACACCACCTTGTGCATCTGGTTTACGTGAGTCCTGGGGAATCGAACCTGGGTCCTTAGGCTTCACGGGGAAGTGGCTTAATTGTGAAGCCATCTCTCCAGACCTGTGCTGGCACTTTAAATAAAACTGCTGCTTAAAAAAATAAAATAAGGGGCTGGAGAGATTTCTCAGTGGGTAAAGGTGCTTGCCTGCAAAGCCTAACTGCTTGGGTTTGATTCCCCAGTATCCATATAAGCCAGACCCCAAAGGGGCACATGTTCCTGGAGTTAGTTTGCAGTGGCAGGAGACCCTGGTGAGCACATATTCTCTCCTTCTCTCTCACTCTCTCTCTCTCTGCTTTTCTCTTGCTCTCTCCAATAAATAAATAGTTTTTTTTAATTAAAAAAATAGGCCAGGTATGGTGGTACATGCCTTTAATCCCAGCACTCGGGAGGCTGAGGTAGTAAGATCACTGTGAGTTCCCAGTCAGCCTGGGCTAAAGAGAGACCCTACCTCAAAAAAACAAAATAAATAGCAGGCTGGGCGTGGTGGTGCATGCCTTTAATCCCAGCACTTGGGAGGCAGAGGTAGGAAGGATCACTATGAGTTCAAGGCCACCCTGAGACTACACAGTGAGTTCCAGGTCAGCCTGGCCTAGAGTGAGACCCTACCTTGAAAAACCAAAAATAAATAAAGAGGGCTGGAGAGGTTAAGGATTCTTGCTTACAAAGTCCGTCAACCTGGATTTAATTCCCAGCACCCAATGTAAAGCCAAATGCACAAAGTGGCACATGCATCTGGAGTTTGTTTGCAGTGGCAAACAGGCCCTGGTGCACCTATTTTCTACCTCTCTTTCTCCTTGCTTTCTCTGTCTCTGCTGGCAAATAAATAAATAAAAGTTTTTTTTTGTTTTTTTTTTTAAAGCTGGGTGTGGTGGAACATACCTTTAATCCCAGCACTGGGAGGCAGAGGTAGGAGGATCGCTGTGAGTTCGAGGCCACCCTGAGACTCCATAGTGAATTCCAGGTCAGCCTGGGCTAGAGTGAGACCCTACCTCGAAAAACAAAAACAAAAACAAAAATAAATTCAAGGTCACCCTGAGACTACAGAGTGAATTCTAGGTCAGCCTGGGCTATTGTGATACCCTACCCTGAAAAACCAAGAAAAAAAAAAAAAAAAAAAGAAAGAAAAGAAAAACAACCAAACAAACAATATCAATAAAAATCAGAGAGTGCCTGGCATGATGGCATTGACGTTTAATTCCAGGATTTGGGAGGCAGAGGTAGGAGGATCACTGTGAGTTCAAGGCCCACCCTGAGACTACATAGTGAATTCCAGGTCAGTCTGGGCTAGAGCAAGATGCCTTCTCAAATAAATAAATAAATAAATAAATTAATTAATTAATTAAATTTAAAAAAAGTAAGTTTGAAGCCTGGAGTGGTGGCACATGCCTGTAATCTGCAATACTTGGGAAGTGGAGACAGGAAAATCAGGAATTTGGTCATTCTTGGCTGCATGATGCTTTCAAGGCTATTCTGGGCTACGTGAGACTCTGCAACAGGAAAAAAAGAAAAGAAAAAAAAAAGAAAGAGCGAAAAGAAGGAAGGAAGGAAGAAAGAAAGAAGTGGGTGTAGTGGCACACGCCTGTAATCTTAGCACTTGGGAGAGGAGGCAAGATTAGTTCAGGGTCATCCTTGGCTATCTGTAAATTTAAGGTTATCCTGTAACACATGAAACCCCAACACAAAAATATAAGGAAAACAAAGACAAAAACATCTGAAAGAAATTTGAAGCAATCTGTGTATGTGTGTGTGTGTTTGTGTGTGTGTATGTGTGTTTATATTAGCAAACTGGTATAGAGTTAGGTTCATTTATTTAATTTAATGTATTTTGCCAGTCATAATGGTACATGCCTTTAATCCCAGCACTCAGGAGGCTGAGGTAGGAGGATGTCTGTGAGTTCAAGGCCAACTGGGGACTACAGAGTAAATTCCAGGTCAGCCTGGGCCAGAGTGAAACCCTACCTTGAAAACACACACACACAAAAAGTATTTTGATTTTTAGGTTGTATTTATTTATTGGCAGTGCTGCTAGGGGTTGATCCCAGGGCCTCACACATCACATACACCAGGAAAGCATTTTACCACTGCACTACACCCCTGTGTCCTAATTCTGCTTTTTTTTTTTTTTAAGTTTTTAATTTTATTTATTTGAGAGAGAGAGAGAGAGGCAAATAGATAGAGAATGGGTGTGCCAGGGTATTCAGCCACGTCAAACGAACTCCAGAAGAATGTGCCACCTTGTGCATCTGGCTTACGAGGGTCCTGGGAAATTGAACCTGGGTCATTTGGCTTTGCAGGCAAGTGCCTTATCTGCTAAGGCATCCCTCTAGCCCTAAAGTTTTTTAAAATAGATTCTCACTCTAGCTCAGGCTGACCTGCAACTCACTCTGTAGTCCCAGGCTGACCTTGAACTCAGTGGGTAAAGGTGCTTGCCTGCAAAGCCTAACTGCTTGGGTTTGATTCCCCAGTATCCATATAAGCCAGACCCCAAAGGGGCACATGTTCCTGGAGTTAGTTTGCAGTGGCAGGAGACCCTGGTGAGCACATATTCTCTCCTTCTCTCTCACTCTCTCTCTCTGCTTTTCTCTTGCTCTCTCCAATAAATAAATAGTTTTTTTTAATTAAAAAAATAGGCCAGGTATGGTGGTACATGCCTTTAATCCCAGCACTCGGGAGGCTGAGGTAGTAAGACCACTGTGAGTTCCCAGTCAGCCTGGGCTAAAGAGAGACCCTACCTCGAAAAAACAAAATAAATAGCAGGCTGGGCGTGGTGGTGCATGCCTTTAATCCCAGCACTTGGGAGGCAGAGGTAGGAAGATCACTATGAGTTCAAGGCCACCCTGAGACTACACAGTGAATTCCAGGTCAGCCTGGCCTAGAGTGAGACCCTACCTTGAAAAACCAAAAATAAATAAAATGAGGGCTGGAGAGGTTAAGGATTCTTGCTTACAAAGTCCGTCAACCTGGATTTAATTCCCAGCACCCAATGTAAAGCCAAATGCACAAAGTGGCACATGCATCTGGAGTTTGTTTGCAGTGGCAAACAGGCCCTGGTGCACCTATTTTCTACCTCTCTTTCTCCTTGCTTTCTCTGTCTCTGCTGGCAAATAAATAAATAAAAGTTTTTTTTTTTTTTTTTTTTAAAGCTGGGTGTGGTGGAACATACCTTTAATCCCAGCACTGGGAGGCAGAGGTAGGAGGATCGCTGTGAGTTCGAGGCCACCCTGAGACTCCATAGTGAATTCCAGGTCAGCCTGGGCTAGAGTGAGACCCTACCTCGAAAAACAAAAACAAAAACAAAAATAAATTCAAGGTCACCCTGAGACTACAGAGTGAATTCTAGGTCAGCCTGGGCTATTGTGATACCCTACCCTGAAAAACCAAGAAAAAAAAAAAAAAAGAAAGAAAGAAAAGAAAAACAACCAAACAAACAATATCAATAAAAATCAGAGAGTGCCTGGCGTGATGGCATTGACGTTTAATTCCAGGATTTGGGAGGCAGAGGTAGGAGGATCACTGTGAGTTCAAGGCCCACCCTGAGACTACATAGTGAATTCCAGGTCAGTCTGGGCTAGAGCAAGATGCCTTCTCAAATAAATAAATAAACAAATAAATAAAATAAATTAATTAAATTAAAAAAAAGTAAGTTTGAAGCCTGGAGTGGTGGCACATGCCTGTAATCTGCAATACTTGGGAAGTGGAGACAGGAAAATCAGGAATTTGGTCATTCTTGGCTGCATGATGCTTTCAAGGCTATTCTGGGCTACGTGAGACTCTGCAACAGGAAAAAAAGAAAAGAAAAAAAAAGAAAGAGCGAAAAGAAGGAAGGAAGGAAGAAAGAAAGAAGTGGGTGTAGTGGCACACGCCTGTAATCTTAGCACTTGGGAGAGGAGGCAAGATTAGTTCAGGGTCATCCTTGGCTATCTGTAAATTTAAGGTTATCCTGTAACACATGAAACCCCAACACAAAAATATAAGGAAACAAAGACAAAAACATCTGAAAGAAATTTGAAGCAATCTGTGTATGTGTGTGTGTGTTTGTGTGTGTGTATGTGTGTTTATATTAGCAAACTGGTATAGAGTTAGGTTCATTTATTTAATTTAATGTATTTTGCCAGTCATAATGGTACATGCCTTTAATCCCAGCACTCAGGAGGCTGAGGTAGGAGGATGTCTGTGAGTTCAAGGCCAACTGGGGACTACAGAGTAAATTCCAGGTCAGCCTGGGCCAGAGTGAAACCCTACCTTGAAAACACACACACACAAAAAGTATTTTGATTTTTAGGTTGTATTTATTTATTGGCAGTGCTGCTAGGGGTTGATCCCAGGGCCTCACACATCACATACACCAGGAAAGCATTTTACCACTGCACTACACCCCTGTGTCCTAATTCTGCTTTTTTTTTTTTTTTTTAAGTTTTTAATTTTATTTATTTGAGAGAGAGAGAGAGAGCAAATAGATAAGAATGGGGTGGTGGCCAGGTAATTCAGCCACGTCAAAACGAACTCCAGAAGAATGTGCCACCTTGTGCATCTGGCTTACGAGGGTCCTGGGAAATTGAACCTGGGTCATTTGGCTTTGCAGGCAAGTGACTTATCTGCTATGGCATCCTCTAGCCAAAGTTTTTAAAAATAGATTCTCACTCTAGCTTCAGGCTGACCTGCAACTCACTCTGTAGTCCCAGGCTGACCTTGAACTCATGGCAATCCTCCTACCTCTGCCTCCCGAGTGCTGGGATTAAAGGCGTGTGCCACCACTGCCAGCTTTTTTATTTTTATTTTTATTTTTATTTTTATTTTATTTGAGAGAGAGAGAGAGAGAGAGAGAGAGAGAGAGAGAGAGAGAGAGAGAGAGAGAGAGAGAGAGAGAGAGAGAGAGATAATCGGCACCCCAGGGAATCCAGCCACATTGTACATCTGGCTTTATGTGGGTACTCCTGTTGTTAGGTTTTGTGAGCTGTCTCTCCGACTCTACTTCATGATTTTGAAGGTGATCTTGGGGATTGATGCCTAGATAGGGGATTGCAGATTAATTGCCTAAAGAGTTGTTATATGACCACTGTTAAATTCCTCTCCAAAGAGTACTGCCTCTGCAGTGTCTGTCCATCCTGCACCTTCTCTGAACTGAGGAACCCAGCAAGTCTGTATCTGTTCTTGGCTCCCAGAGCACCCACAGGCCTAGGGCAAGCAAAGTAGGCTCAGAAAAGTGCTCACCTTCTCCCACTGTTCCTCTCCTTAGCTGGATCCTGTTTGATGAGAAGAACTTCGAGGGGGGACCAGCACATTTTGTCTGAGGGTGAATTTCCCACTCTCACAGCCATGGGCTGCCTAGCTTCCACGGTCCTGGGCTCTCTCCGGAAGGTCCCACTGGTGAGTGCCCTGTCTAGTTCCAGGCATGCTCAGAAGCAAAGATGGGAGAGTCCATGGATATAGAGCCCTGTCTTACCACCTATGTGCTGTTGAGGGCAGGCTTTTCCAGAACTACCCCAAGTGTCATTGACCTTGGGGCTTCCAAGCGGCTCAACTTACTCTTAGCTTATAAGCAGCCACTGAGGTAGGTCCTGCAGACATCAACAAATTAGACGTGTGACCTAGTGTGGAGGGTAAGCCAGGTTAGAGGTGATACTGGGAGGGAGGGACTGGCACTCAGGAGGGGCTGGGATAGGCTCAGCACTCAAGGCCAGGTATGCTGTGTGCAAGGAGGGTATCAGGATGGATTGGGAAGACAGCTCTCCACAGGATAGATAGGTGGTGGTGGGGGGCAAGGCAGGGGGCAGGTGCTTCAGTGGTCCAGATGAGTGGTGCTGTGCTGGACTAATAAGAGATAGACAGAAATGACAGAGGCACAATGAAGGCATAGTATCTGCAGGTCTGGAGATGACTGGAGTGCACCCAGTCAGAAAACTGATATTCACTGAGTGACCTTTATCACAACCCTGTGAGGCCATGAACCATTATTAGGAGTGGAAACTGAGGCACAGAGTCACTCTGTGCTTCTCCACATCATTCCCTCAGACTATTTGCCTGGGCAGTTTGAGCCACTTATCATACATTGGGCTCCATGGACAGCTGGCATGGGGTCTGGAGCCCAGCTTGGGGCCTTAAACAAGAGGTTTCACCTTCTCTAGACCCAGTTTCTTCCTGCTTACATGGGGATCACCTACGTCAGAGGGCTGTTGAATTACAATGAAAGTAGGTAAAGTGCTCTACCGGAGATCTGGTTGTGCAGCAAGCCGTGAATAAATGTGAATAAATGAGCATGGGCGTAAATCAGTATTCATCATTACAGGACTGTTACTGTGAGGGTGAACAGGAGAGGAGGAGCCTCAGTTTTCCAACTTGGTAGTCTTTGAAGTGCCACTTACAAAGCCAGACATGGTGGCTCATGCCTTAAACTCACTCTACTTCTCAGGCTGACCTTGAGCTTGTAAAATCCTCCTGCCTCAGCCTCAACCAAACTTCTACAGATGGACATTTGGTCTTCCTTTCCTTGTGATTGCAAGTAGTGCTATAATGAATAGCCTTTTGCATGCATTATTTCATGTTTTTATTTATTTGTTTATTTACACACAGACAGAGACAGACAGAAGACACACACACACACACACACACACACAGAGAGAGAGAGAGAGAGAGAGAGAGAGAGAGAGAGAGAGAGATAATAGGCACCCCAGGGAATCCAGCCACATTGTACATCTGGCTTTATGTGGGTACTCCTGTTGTTAGGTTTTGTGAGCTGTCTCTCCGACTCTACTTCATGATTTTGAAGGTGATCTTGGGGATTGATGCCTAGATAGGGGATTGCAGATTAATTGCCTAAAGAGTTGTTATATGACACTGTTAAATTCCTCTCCAAAGAGTACTGCCTCTGCAGTGTCTGTCCATCCTGCACCTTCTCTGAACTGAGGGAACCCAGCAAGTCTGTATCTGTTCTTGGCTCCCAGAGCACCCACAGGCCTAGGGCAAGCAAAGTAGGCTCAGAAAAGTGCTCACCTTCTCCCACTGTTCCTCTCCTTAGCTGGATCCTGTTTGATGAGAAGAACTTCGAGGGGGACCAGCACATTTTGTCTGAGGGTGAATTTCCCACTCTCACAGCCATGGGCTGCCTAGCTTCCACGGTCCTGGGCTCTCTCCGGAAGGTCCCACTGGTGAGTGCCCTGTCTAGTTCCAGGCAAGCTCAGAAGCAAAGAGGGAGAGTCCTGGATATAGAGCCCTGTCTTACCACCTAGTGGGCTGGTTTGAGGGCAGGCTTTTCCAGAACTACCCCAAGTGTCATTGACCTTGGGGCTTCCAAGCTGGCTCAACTTACTCTTAGCTTATTAAGCAGCCACTGAGGTAGGTCCTGCAGACATCCAACAAATTAGACGTGTGACCTAGTGTGGAGTGGTAAGCCAGGTTAGAGGTGATACTGGGATGGGAGGGACTGGCACTCAGAGTGGGCTGGGATAGGCTCAGCACTCACTGGCCAGGTGATGCTGTGTGCAAGGAGGGTATCAGGATGGATTGGGAAGACAGCTCTCCACAGGATAGATAGGTGGTGGTGGGGGGCAAGGCAGGGGGCAGGTGCTTCAGTGGTCCAGAATGAGTGGTGCTGTGCTGGACTAATAAGAGATGGACAGAAATGACAGAGGCACAATGAAAGCAGTAGTATCTGCAGGTCTGGGAGAGTGACTGGGTGGCACCCAGTCAGAACAACTGATATTCACTGAGTGACCTTTATCACAACCCTGTGAGGCCAGGAACCATTATTAGGAGTGGAAACTGAGGCACAGAGTCACTCTGTGGCTTCTTCCACATCATTCCCTCAGACTATTTGCCTGGGCAGTTTGAGCCACTTATCATACATTGGGCTCCATGGACAGCTGGCATGGGGTCTGGAGCCCAGCTTGGGGCCTTAAACAAGAGGTTTCACCTTCTCTAGACCCAGTTTCTTCTCTGCTACATGGGGATCACCTACGTCAGAGGGCTGTTGAATTACAATGAAAGTAGGTAAAGTGCTCTACCGAGGATCTGGTGTGCAGCAAGCCGTGAATAAATGTGAATAAATGAGCATGGGCGTAAATCAGTATCATCATTACAGCGACTGTTACTGTGAGGGTGAACAGGAGAGGAGGAGCCTCAGTTTTCCAACTTGGCTAGTCTTTGAAGTGCCACTTACAAGCCAGACATGGTGGCTCATGCCTTTAATTCCAGAATTTGGGAGACTGAAGTTAGAGAATTGCCCTGAGTTTGAGGCCAACCCATGCTACAGAGTAAGTTCCAGGTCAGCCCCAGCTAGAGCAAGATCCTGTCTCAAAATTAAAACAAAACAAAACAAAACAAAACAAAACAAAACAAAACAAAACAAAACAAAACAAATGCCATTTACCAGATAGCCAAGTGCGGTGGCCTGTAATCCCAAAATTTAGAGAGCTAAGGTGAGTCTGAGCTTGTCGGAATTACATTGTGAGTTGCAGGCCAGCTTGGACTATTTAGTGAGACTCTGTCAAAAAACAAAACAACAACAAAAAAACAAAAACAAAACAAAACAAAAAAACCAGCTGGGCGTGGTGGTGCACGCCTTTAATCCCAGCACTCAGGAGGCATTCAAGGCATGGACCACCACACCTGGCAGACAGACAGAGAGAATGGGAGCATCAGGGCCTCCAGTTGCTGGAAACAAACTGCAGACATGTGTGCCAATTTGTACAGCTGGCTTTATGTGGGTGCTGAGGGTTGAACTCAGGTGCTCATGCTTATACAGTAAATGGTCTTACCTGCTGAGCTGCCTCCCCAGCCGCCAGTGTGTCACTTACCAGAGAGCATGTTTGAGGGGATGCTGCTGCCCCATCTGTCACATGCAGGGACTGAGAAACTGGGGACACTCTGCTGGTAAATGAATGGTCTCAGGAGCTTCGAGGGTCTGCAGGACGGATTTGGGAGTCCAGGGGTTGGGGCAATGGGACAGAATCTAAGCCTGGGGATTTTGTGGACTCAGCCCCTCTTCCATCTGGTCCTAGCACTTTTCTGAACCTGCCATTTTCCTGTATGGCTTGGAGTGCTTTGAGGGCAAGGAGATTGAGCTCAGCCGGGAGGTGCGGAGCCTGCAGGCAGAGGGCTTCAATAACCACGTGCTGTCTGTGCGGATCAAGGGGGGCGTGTAAGTGCATGGTGTGGGGCTGCTCACAGGGATGGGTGAGGGGTGGATGTGGGGATCCCAGGGGATTCTTTTCCCTTTCTATCTCAAGCCAGGAAGGAGGGAGAAGTGCAGACTGAGGAGGGACTTACTTGTACTTCTGCTCTGAGGGCCTCTCCAAGCCCACTGCCCATCCTCCTCCTCCTGCTGGGGATCCTAACCCCAATGTGAGAGGAGAAGAAAAGAAAGATTGTTCTGACATGTGTTGTTCTTCCTCTTCTCATCCATCCTGCCTGCCTGTCTGTTTTCCTCTCTGTGTCGCTGGCACTTGCTGGGTACAGCTGGGTGCTGTGTGAACACAGTGACTTCCGGGGCCGCCAGTGGCTGGTGGGCAGCTGCGAGATCACCAACTGGCTGACCTACAGTGGTACCCAGAGGGTAGGCTCCCTCTACCCCATCAAGCAGGTAGGTACAGTGGGTATGAGCATATCTGGGTGGGCCTATCTTCATGTGTTCCTTTCCCTGTGGGTGCTTGTCTGGATGTGTGTCTGTGTGTCTCCTAAGCTCAGCATTATTGTCCTTCTGTCACAAATTTGGCCCCACCCTCTTCTTCACCAATATATACTTATAGTTTTCTCTATATCAAGTCATTTAATCCCCCCCCCCTCAGGTAGGGTCTCACTCTAGCCTAGGCTGACCTGGAATTCGCTATGTAATCTCAGGGTGGCCTCAGAACTCATGGCAATCCTCCTACCTCTGCCTCCCAAGTACTGGGATTAAAGACGTGTGCCACCATGCCCGGCCTAAAATTTTTTTTAAATATTTTTTTTATGGCTGGGTGTGGTGGTGCACACCTTTAATCCCAGCACTTGGAAGGCAGAGGTAGAAGGATTGCCACCAAGGCCACCCTGAGATTTTATATATATATCAGGGTGTGGTGGCACTTACCTTTAACCCCAGCTCTTGGGAGACAGAGGTAGGAGGATTGCTGTGAGTTCAGGGCCACGCAGAGACTGAACTAGAGTGAGACCCTACCTCAAGAAACTAATATATATATATATATATATATACATATATATATATATATATATATATATCTTTTAGTTATATATATATATATATATTTAGTTTATATATATATATAATGTATGTATGTTTTTTTCTTTTTTTTTAGTTTTTCAAGGTAGGGTCTCACTCTAGCCAAGGCTAACCTGGAATTCACTATGTAGTCTCAGGGTGGCCTTGAACTCATGGTGATCCATCTACCTCTGCCTCCCGAGAGTGCTGGGATTAAAGGAGTGTGCGCCACCATGCCCAGCTTAATTTTTTTTATTTTACTTTATTTACTTATTTATTTGAGAGAGAGAGAGAATGGGCATACCAGAGCCTCTAGCCACTGCATACGAACTCCAGATGCATGTGCCACCTTGTGCATCTGGCTTACGTAGGTACTAGGGAATTGAACCTAGTTTCTTAGGCTTAGACTTAGGCTTTGCAGGCAAGTGCCTTAACTGTCTGAGCTGACATGACCTGGAATTCATTATGTAGTCTCAGGGTATCCTCAAACTCAAGGCAATCCTCCTATCTCTGCCTCCTAAGTGCTAGGATTAAGGGCGTGCATCACCATACCTGACTGAAGTCATTGTTTTAAAAAAAAAAAACTGTCCTTGTCCTAAAGAGCAGCACTTAAAAAATTATGAACTTGTTGCACATATATGATAAATATACATACAGAATGAAGATTACCTCACCCACCACTCACTGATAGTAGGTATACCTCGTTTTGAGAACCATGGGGCCCACATACGAATCCTCCTGTGATGGCTTGCCCAGATATGGGCTTTATTTCTGTACATGTGTACTTCTGAGGCATTACAGCTGTAAGCTGTGTATATGTGCATATACATGTGCCTGTCTATGGGTTTGTCCGTGCCCATGTTGTTCTATGTGCCCATGTGTCTCAATGTCTGTCTGTGCGTGTATGCGTGTGTGTGTGTGTGTGCATATCTGTATCTCTGCATTCATCTGTCCCAGTAGCCAGCATGGAGTGTGTCAGGATGTGTGAGTCTCATAGCTGCATGTAACTGCATTTGTTTGTGCCTTCTGGGAACTGCCACCTTGTGGACTATGAGTGTATCTGTCAGGCTCCCTCTGCACACATCTGTGGGCATCTATGATCACAGAGCTGTACGCATGCACATGTTAGGCATGTGCCTTTGGTATAGGTGTATAAAGGAGGGGTGGCCTTAGAAGCAGGGCTGAGGATGTTTGGAGTCAAGAAGGAGGGATAGGGAGCATAGTCTCAGAGGATCCAGAGTCGAAGGTGCTGTGCGTGACATCCCTGCTCGGGGCATCCTGACTCTCAGCTTCTCATCATCACCAGCGTCGAGCCTACTTCCGCCTCTGGAATGCAGCCCTGGGGGGATTCCTGGCAGTGCCTGACCATGTGGAGGACATGAAGGCTGGCCGGGTGGTGGTGTCTGAGCCCCGAGCTGGGGGCAGCTGCATCTGGTACTATGAGGAGGGGCTGCTGAAGAACCAGGTATGGCTCATGGGCTGGAAATCCACACTGGGAAGTCCCATCCCAGTCAGGAATAAGAAACCCCGGGGTGGTAGATAATGAAAGTCTGGAAAATATTAGCTCTTTTATGTTTTCCCATGTTAAACCCTGGAAAAAAAAATTGTATCCAAGGATTCCTGACCCCACGGACAAGCAAACTTGATAGGATGAAGGGACTTGCCTAGGGTTACATTTATAAGAGTCAGGATTATAACCCAGTGTATAAAGGATGCCTTTGGAATGGGATGGTCCCTATGGGAAAAGTGGTATCTAATGACCTTCTGGGGCCTCAGGTGGCCCCCACCATGAGCCTGCAGGTGATTGGACCTCCCAGCCTAGGCTCCAAGGTGGTGCTATGGACAGAGAGCCGCCTGCCACGCCAAACTTGGAGCATCAGTGAACTGGGCCACATCTGCAGCCAGATGTTTGAAGGCCGGATCCTGGATGTGAAGGGTAATGCGGGCTGTGAGTGTTGGGGGGGGGGCACCTGGTGGGACCAAGCACAATGCTGTGCCCAGATTTCTCTAATATCCTCTGAATCCACCCGCTTCAGGTGGCCGAGGCTATGACCGAGACCATGTGGTGATGTGGGAGCCGGCCACGGACAGGCCATCCCAGATCTGGACTGTCCATGTACTTTGAACCACCCTCCTCTCCCAGCCCTGTGGCCTTTTGCTGGGATGAAATGTTTTTTATAGGTTTTTGTTGTAACATAAGTTATTTTATAATATACTGTCAAATATTACTGTCTCTGTGCATCTTGATGGGAGGATATGGTCCATCTGTCTGTCTTAGCCCCTGCTCAGGCTAGCTTCTGGGTTTTATTTGATGGTGGTGGGGCCTTCTACCACTAGAGGGAGCTCCTAGACCAAACCAACTGATTTGTTCTGAGTCTGCTCTGGCTTTTAGGGTACAGCCACTAACCAAGCCCCTGTGGTTCCCACCCTCACGGACATACAATTCTGTGAAGGATTCTTATGGTTGAGGGATCATTTAGTGACTTCATGGGAACAAAAATGGAGGGATATATGCCTGGATGCTGCCTTCAGCTGATGTGTAGGGTGGAAGGAGTTGCCCAGGCTAGAGAGGTGGCAGAAGCAAAGTGTTCCAAGGATGCAGACATACACAGGAGTGAAAACTTGGGAGTTTCAGCATATGGAACCACAGTGGGCCTGGCAAAGAAATGAGGGGGTTCCACCTCATAAAGAGCCTGGTACCCAAGGTTTCTTTCCACTACCCCAGTTCTGGTCTCAAAGCCTGAGGGTTTGGCCTTGGTCAGAAAAGCCAGGACAGTGGTCTGTGTCCCTAGTTGGCTGAGAAGGCAGAGCATAGGAGAAGGGCAACACACTATGCCCCAGACCTAGAGCTACAATCACTTCTCAGGCCTTTTGCTGGCTCAGGTCCTCTCAAAGACACAGAGGTGGGTGGGCCCTGAGACGTCCACTCTGGGCTGCATTCCCTCTGTGCAGCTGCAAACACCGGCACCCCAAGCCTGGGAGGGTGGGAGTGTTAGAGTGGTTCTTTGTCCTTCCTGTGTTTTCTGCCCATGGAGGGTGAGTTGTAAACTGCTGCCTCCTCCCCTTCCAGCCTCCAGTGGTCAGAGATGTACAGACAGATGACTTGTAAGCTGCCTTTCTGTGTGTCTCAGAGGCGCTCCCGGACCCGCAGATCTCCTCTAATCTGTCATTCTAAGGACGTCTAGGTCCTGGGGTAGAAGGCTGTCTGAATCTGAGGTTGTTTAGGGCTTGAGGATGGTAGGATCTGGGTCCATGACCCCCAAACCCTCAGGGACAAGTGAAGTAAGTACAACTAAAGGAACAGTGAGGATGACAGCTTCTGGGCTGTATCTTTGCAAGGGGAATCTGGGGAGGGGCCTCTGCATGGACTTTGGGGTAGTAAACTTGGGGGAGAATGCCTTGGTGACACCCACCTTACAGATGTGTCACAGAAAGTTCCTGGCACTGCTACTGCCCACACATGCACGCATGCATGTACACACACACACACACGCACACACAGGGTTCTTGATGCCAGTAATGACCAGCAAACACAGGCAGAGCCTCATATAAGCACAAGTACAACTTTATTGGCCCCGCCCCCCCCCCCCCCAGCTGAGTGGTAGATTTTTTTTGTCCCTTGCCATCAGTGCCTCCACCTTTTGGCCATTGTACCCACAACAGCACCTGTCAGTTTCCACCTCTTGCCATCTCTGGAGTCAACCTCTTCCAAGGATTGTGGGAGACCAAGTCTCTGGCTACTGATGGTGGCAGCTATTTCAAGGGCACAGAGCTGGAGGTGACACGGTCACTTCAGCTGAAGTAGAAGAGATGGATTAGGGTGTTGGCCAGGAAGAAAAGGAAAGTGCCACCACTCATGTTGCTGAGAGCTGGGGCCCCATTCTTGTTCAATTTTGTGGGAATGGTGGTGGTGGTGGTGGTGGTGGTGGTGCTGGTGGTGACTCTGGTGGTGGTGGGGCTGACGAAGGCCACGGTCTGGTTTCCCGCAGCTCCTGTCTCTGGCTGCAAGAGGAGAAGCGTGGTGCTCAGGGGGTGCTCAACTTTCACGTTTGTGAAGGACAAAGGCACCCTTTCACGTCCCCCCAACTCTAGGCCTTCATAAAGCTTCTGCCACGGGTTCTGTTGGGATATTTGGCTGTTTTCTGCCTTAATGAGAGCAGAGGCAGAGCTGGTCCCTGCCTATTTCTCCCACGTAAAAACTCCTTTCACTTTTCCCAGACCACCAACTCCTTCAGCATAGAGGGAGCTCCAGGAGTCCCAGCCCATGATATTAGTCCTACATGGGACTTGCCCTCCCAGAACTTCAGTCTTCTGACTAGAGAGAAGAGTCTGTTACAGTGAAGTGTCCCATGAGGCAGGCCAAATGAAAAGGCCCCAGGCAAAGTGTACGTGGGGGTGGTAGAAATAGCCAGATGGAGACAAACTGTCCTTGATGCTTGATTGAGCTGTAATGGAAGCTACTCAGGATGGGAATGAAACTGGCTTTGGTGGCACTCAAACTGTCCTTGATGCTTGGTCAAGCTGTCCTTGATCAAGAATTTGATGGCTCCTGTCCCCTATACTAAACTAAACAGATCGCTCTGGGCATATGGGAGCCACCAAAGCTGCCTCTCAGAATGACAGTTGATTTTGAAACTGATTGGGAGACCTTTGACTAGGCATCCCCACATAACTCAGCTTCTCTACAGGGAGGGCAGGGTGGGGTGGGGGGTCACCTCCAGCAGCAAACAGGCTCTGTTGAATACTACCTCACACTTTCCCAACAAGGACTGTTTCTGCGGGTTGCCTATGGAATGAGTTAATGCCATCATCTGAAGGGCTGTTTCCCCACACCTCTTCACGGCCTCGTATTGCACAGGACCCTTCAGGTGACTCCATGTCCAGGGTGACTCCCAGCACCCTATGAGGCTCCACGGATGGGAATGCAGGCTTCTCGTCCAATACCTTAACCACTTGCCCATGACTATGGGTGGAACACAGGATTCTACTTGGGCAGTCTGACCACAGTCAGCAGGACTAGAAGCCTGGCCATGCAGACAGGCGTGCCACCCTTCCCCCGTCCCTGGTTCCCTTTCAGAGCCTATCAACCTCTGTTTCTGTAAGAGAAGGTTGTCTCCAGGAGCCTGCCCTCCCTCCCTGCCACCCTAGCTGAGTTGATAAGTGGAGACCTGGCAGTGGTGGCAGGACTGTTCTTACCTGAGCCATAACCAGGAGACCGATGTTGAGGAGGAAAAAGAGGGAGCTGTTCATCGTGGAAGGATCTAGAGAGGCTCTGTAGCAGCTTTGGGAGGTGAGCTCAGGGCTGTGTGCAGGCTTAGCTGCTTTTGAACCAGGAGGCAGGGGAAGCAGGGGAGGCTGAGGGGGGTTGAGGGAAGGAGGAGGGCATAAGGGCGGGGCAGGGAGGGGAGGGGAGCTGCTTCCTTTCTGCAGACCTGGGGGTGGAGGCAACTAGCCTCTAGGTTCCAAGGCCTGGCAGACAAGCACTGAGTTCTCAGTCCCAGGGGACTGAGGGGTAAGGAAACCCAGAGGGCACTAGGGAACAGTAAACAGGGCTGCTCTGGGCTTGGAGTCATACACCCCGGGTTTCATTGGTTGGCAACTCTGAGACACCAGGCCTGAAGATGAATTTCCGAGCCTTTTACAAAAAACTTGCTGAAAAAGCAAATGCAATAATAGCCTGATTTTTAAAAAAATAGCTTTATTTATTTATTTGCAAACATACAGAGAGAGAGGCGGGGGGGAGATAGAGAGAGAGAGAATGGGCACAACAGGGCCTCCTGCCACTGCAAATAGACTCCAGGTACATGTACCCCTTGTGCATCTTGGCTGATGTGGGTCCTGGGGAATCAAACCTGGGTCCTTTGGCTTTGTAGGCAAAGTCTTAACCGCTAAGCCATCTCTCCAATCCTGATTTTTTTAAAAAAATATTTATTTACTTATGAGAGAGAGTGTGTATGTGAGAAAGAGAAAGGGAGAGGGAGAGAATGGGCACACCAGGGCCTCCAGACACTACAAATGAACTCTAGATGCATGCTCCACCTTGTGCATTTGGCTTACATGGGTTCTAGAGAATCAAACCTGGGTCCTTAGGCTTTGCAGGTAAGTGACTTAACTGCTAAACCATCTCTCCAGTCCCCCCCCCCCCAACCTTTTTAAAGTATTGGTTCTGAGAATCAAACTGAGGGCCTTGTACATCCTTGGTGCTCTACCACTGAGCTAAATCCCCAGCCCCTGATTAAGTCTTGATTTCCTATCCTGCATGATACTCAGGCATCTGCAGCCTAGCTTCTGCCTCACCCACTCTACCTGGCGTAGTCCATTTGATGTCTTATTTAGATGGTAAAGGGCATTCCCCCGAGTTTCCCTTCTGTGGTTCAAGGCTGTGTCACAACCCTAGGTAAAACCTGAGTGTGCCTTGGGGCCCTCCATCTCCTGAGAATAAAACTGAAAGGAATCAAGAAGTGAGAGTTAAGTCTGGGTGGGAGGAGACAGGCCGGAAGTGGAGGTGGGGCAGGTAAGGAGGGAGGGAGGGAAGTGAAAGGAACTCCTGCCACTCCCACCCTCATCTGCTCCTTCACCCCAGGTTCTCAGCTGCCTTGGTCGACTGCAGGGGGGAGGTGATTCTGGAGGTACCTGAGAGTCAGGGCAGCAGTGTGTGTTAGAGGGCACTGGAGTAGGAGTCATACTGGAAGCCCAAGATGTCTCTGCTGAAAACTGGGTAATCTTCCCCTTTTCTTGAGCAGAAGAAGCTGGAAAGGCTGACCTCTATCTCCAATCCTGTGGTAGTTCCTCACTGCTAGGATGCAGGTGACAACACTTTAATGCCAGACATAAACTTATTTATTTTAATATTTTATTTGGGCTGGAGAGATGGCTTAGCGGTTAAGGTGTTTGCCTGCAGAGCCAAAGGACCCTAGTTTGATCCCCCAGGACCCACATAAGCCAAATGCACAAGGGGGCACATGAGTCTGGAGTTCCTTTGTAGTGGCTGGAGGCCCTGGTGCTCCCATTCTCTCTCTCTCTCTCTGTGTGTGCCTCTTTCTTTCAAATAAATAAAATATACTTAAAAATAATTTAAGCCGGGTGTGGTGGCGCACACCTTTAATCCCAGCACTTGGGAGGCAGAGGTAGGAGGATCTCCGTGAGTTCAAGGCCACCCTGAAACTACATAGTGAATTTCAGGTCAGCCTGGGCTAGAGTGAGAACCTACCTCAAAAAAACAAAAGAAATTATTTAAAAATATTTTATTTAATCATTTGCAAGCAGAGAGATACAGACAAAGGGGAGTGTGCTAGGGCAAAGGAACTCCAGATGTATATCTGGCTCACATGGGTACTGGAGAATCGAACCTTGGTCCTTAGCCTTCATAGACAAGCGTCTTAACCACTAAGCCATCTCTCCAGTTTTTTTTTTTTTTTTTTTTTTTTGGATTTTTCGAGGTAGGGTTTCACTCTAGCTCAGGCTCTCCTGGAATTCACTATGTAGTCTCAGGGTGGCCTCGAACTCACAGCGATCCTCCTACCTCTGCCTCCTGAGTGCTGGGATTAAAGGCGTGCACCACCACACCGGCTAGTTCTTTTTTTATATATATAATTTTTTAAAAATATATTTTATGGAGAGAGAGAGCAAAAGAATTGGTGCACCAGGGCCTCCAGCCACTGCAATCAAACTCCAGATGTATGCACCACTTTGTACATATGCTTGACCTTGTGTGTCTTGCCTACAGAAATCTGGAGAGTCAAACATGGGTCCTTGGGCTTTTCAGGCAAGTGCCTTAATCTCTAAGCCACTTCTCCAGCCCTAAAAAATATTTTATTTAGGGCTGGAGGGATTGCTTAGCGGTTAAGGTGTTTGCCTGCAAAGCCAAAAAGATCCCAGGTTCGATTCCCCAGGACCCATGTTAGCCAGATGCACAAGGGGGCGCATGTGTCTGGAGTTCATTTTCAGTGGCTGAGGCCCTGGCGTGCCCATTCTCTCTCTCCCTCTCCCTCTTTCTCTGTCAAATAAAGAAATAAATAAAATATTTTAAAAATATTTAATCATTTGCAAGCAGAGAGATAGAGAAACTTTTTAAAAAATATTTTTCATTTTTATTTATTATTTATTTGAGAGAGAGATAATGTGCACAGTAGGGCCTCCAGCCGCTGCAGACGAACTCCAGATGCATGTGCCACCTTGTGCATCTGGCTTTAATTGGGTCCTGGGAAATTGAACCTGGGTCCCTTAGCTTTGCAGGCAAGCGCCTTAACCACTAAGCAATCTCTCCAACCTGAAACTTATTTTTATTTGGTTATTTTTGCCATGCCAGGGATTGAACCCATGCTTGGGTACTAAGCATGTGCTGGACCACTGAGCAACACTCCCAGGCTCCCCAGGCTTAAATTAATAAACACTTTCTTGCAAAACCACAAAGTTTCCTTTTCCCATCCTGGGACTGCTTTGGCAGTGAGGCAGAGCTGTTGCTCGTCTGCGGGGGAGAGGTGGAACACGAGGGTTCTGGGATGTCAGGACTTAGAAGGATGTTTGATATCTGTCCATACCCGAGAAAGGAAGTGGAGCTTCAAACCCTTTCCTTTCTTGCCCTCTGAGCAGTTACGTCTTGACAACATGCATATACAGAACCCTAGCTGCCAAGCTGAAAGAGCACTAAGAAACCCTCGTTTTGCTGGGCGTGGTGATACGCATCTTCGAGCCCAGCACTCTGGAGGCTGAGCTAGGAGGCTCCCGATGAGTCTGAGGTCAGCCTGGGCTACAGAGTGAGTTCCAGGTCAGGCTGGGCTAGAATGAGACCCTCCCTTAATATTATTTAAAAAATGGTTTTTTGGGTAGGCTGGGGGAGATGGCTCAGCAGTTAAAGGAGGTTGCTTGCAAAGCCTGTTAGCCCAGGCTTGATTCCCTAGTACCTACATAAAGCCAGATGAACAAAGTGGCACAAGTATGTGGAGTTCATTTGTGGTGGCAAGAGGCCCTGGAGTGCCCATTCTCTCTGTCTCTGCTTGCAAATAAATAAATCAATATTGACAAAATAGCACAAATAAATGAATAAAATAAAATAGAAATCCTCATCACACAGGTGGAAGAATATGGAGGGGAAGTCAGTGACAGAGCTGAGGCTAGAACCTTGACCTCCTAATGCCTGTGTGGCACTGTACACCTTCTCTGCTTGACCCCGAATCTTAGCTCAGAAGGTGGACAGTCTGACTCTACTGCAGGTGACTCAGCAGGGATGGTAGTCAGACTAATCTGAGTGAGTCAAGGCCCCTGCCTTCTTCACCAGCCTTGCGCCTCATTGCGTCTTGTTCCATGACATCCCGTGGGCACGTCCTAGCCCTGACTACCATGCTCACCTCAGCTGCCCCAGACTTTTTACATCAGGACTTTTTTTTTTTTTTCCGAGGTAGGGTTTCGCTCTAGCCCAGGCTGACCTGGAATTCACTGTGTGGTCTCAGGGTGGCCTTGAATTCATGGTGATCCTCCTACCCCTGCCTCCCCAATGCTGGGATTAAAGGTGTGCACCACCATGCCTGGCACACCAGGATTTTTTTTTTTAATTCCCTTCCCCAATTGTTAACTGAACAACCCTTTATTACTTCAGCATTCAGTCTAGAAGCACTTCCCCAAGGAAACATTCCACTGTGAAACTCCCCTCAACGAGAACCTTCTTCCTTCATGTTCCATAAGAACTGCCACTGGTGCTACTCTAAAGATCATGTCTTTTGCCGGGCGTGGTGGCGCACACCTTTAATCCCAGCACTCAGGAGGCAGAGGTAGGAGGATCGCCATGAGTTCGAGGCCACCCTGAGACTCCATAGTGAATTCCAGGTCAGCCTGGGCTAGAGTGAGACCCTACCTCGAAAGATAGCCATCACTACCAGGAAGATTGTGTCTTTGGGGCTGAAGAAATGGCTTAACAGTTAAAACACAGCTGCTTGCAAAGCCTGATGGCTTGAGTTTGATTCCTCAGTACCCAACCATGTAAGCTAGATGCACAAAGTGACACATGCATGTGGAGTTCATTTATAGTGGCAGGGGGTTCTGTCGTGCCCATACTCATACTCTGTCTCTTTTTTTTTCTCTCTATCTCTCATAAATAAATAAATAAATAAATAAATAAATTGTTTAAAAACATTGTGTCTTTTAGGGATGTGGTCTGGTCTAGAACTTGTTACCACTCCACCCTCGTACAACACAGAACATGGCATAGGAAGACTATCAGGGACCACTGAAAGAATGAGTGAAACTAAGATGTCTGTCCACTTCCGCTGCCAAACCCTGGTGCCTGTGGGGCATTAGTTACAGCAGCTGTAGGCTCTGCACTGGAGAGCCACTGACGCGGAAAAGAAGAGGGAGGCTGAGAGTGGAGAGTCAGAAAAGCAGTATTTGGGCTGCTTTCCTGAAAGGCCTGATGTCTTCCAGAAGAGACATCTGAGAAAACTGAGCAGAGCTTTCTATAAATTTATGGGGTAAAAGCCGGGCGTGGTGGCGCACACCTTTAATCCCAGCACACAGGAGGCAGAGGTAGGAGGATCCATGTGAGTTCGAGGCCACCCTGAGACTACATAGTGAATTCCAGGTCAGCCTGGGCTAGAGCAAGACCCTGCCTCAAAATACAAAATCAGGGCTGGAGAGATGGCTTAGTGGTTAAGCACTTGCCTGTGAAGCCTAAGGACCCCGGTTCGAGGCTCAATTCTCCAGGACCCATGTTAGCCAGATGCACAAGGGCATGCATCTGGAGTTCGTTTACAGAGGCTGGAAGCTCTGGCACACCATTCTCTCTTTCTCTCTCTCCTCTCTCTCTCTCTGCATCCTTCTCTCTGTCGCACTCAAATAAATAAATAAACAAGCAAAAATTAAAAAAATACAAAATCAAAAACAAAAAAACTCACAGCGATATTCCTACTTCTGCCTCCCAAGTGCTGGGATTAAAGGTGTGCATCATCATGCATGGCTTAAAGACAATTTCTAAAGTCCCAAGTTCTCATCTGAGATTTAAGATTGTCTCTCAGCTGTGAGTCCTGTAAAATCAAAATAGGTTATATACTTTCAACATGTAAAGGAACAGAGTAAACATTTTCAACTGCTATAAGGCATAGCAAGGAGAAACTGGACCAAGGCAAACTCAATAACCATCAAGCAAGCATCAAATATCTGCAGTTCAAGTCCAGTATCATGACTAGTGACTGACAGTCTCTGGATTTTCCAATTCTACCCTCTCCAACTGGGCTGAATAGCCAGGGAAAACTTTCATCCCAGGCCACAGAGCCTCGCCTTGCCACAGTCCATTTTCCAGTAGCTTCACCAGCCTCTTCCTCAGGGTCACCATACCCTACCTCATGCTGCACCTCAGCAGCAGCTCCTGGAACCATGTGCACTTCCTGACCCACCCCATGCATTTCTCATGCTTCAGAAATCAGTATCAGGTGTGCAGGACACAGCCATATTGTTAATTCAGGAACAAAATAAATCATGAACTTAAAGAACAACAACTATATATATATAGTTGGAGCTGGAGAGATGGCTTAGCAGTTAAGGTGCTTGCCTGTGAAGCCTAAGGACCCATGTTCTACTCTCTAGATCCCACATAAGCCAGATGCACAAGGTGATGCAAGCACGTGCAAGGTCACACACGGGCACAAGATGGTGTATGTATCTGGAGTTTGGTTGCAGTGGCTGTAGGCCCTGGTGTGTCAATTCTCTCCCCCCGCCCTCTCATAATATATATAGAGAGAACTGTGATTCACCAGCATCATAGAACTCTCAGGGTAAATCCTTTCTCTTTTCTCCTCTTTTTTTCTTACCTTCCCTTATTTTATCTTTCCTTTGTTTTCTTCCTTCCTTCTTCCCTCTCTCCCTCCCTCCCTCCCTTTCTTCCCTCCTTTTTTTCCCTTTTTTGAGATAGGGTCTCACTCTGTAGCCCAGGGTAGTCTAGAACTTGTGTCAAGGTAAATCTTTATCTGTCTATCCATCTACTCATCATTTTGCTCATTCACTCTTTCAACTTGCTAGTACCTCCTGGGTTAGGCATGATGCACAAGTGAGGGTCCCTTCCCATGAGGACTTCATAGTCAAAGGTGGAGTCCCACATTGTGGTGAGTACACACTGAAAGAGAAAGGTCATGATGGCAGCAGGCTTTGAAGTGTGTAGTATAATTCTGGTTACACGGAGTGGGGGCAAACCCAAAATGGTTTCATGGGGGAGGGAACATTTGAGCTAATTTTTTGAAGGATTAAAAAAATTATTTGAATGTGTATGTAAGGGTATGCCAAGTCTCTTCCTGCTCACATAAATGCCTGTCTGGCTTTATGTGGGCAGCTAGGGAATCAAACTCTGAACAGCAAGCTTTGCAAGCAAGTGCCTACCCCTGAGCATCTCTCCAGCAGCCCTCAGGGATTTTTTTGCTTTTATTTTTTTTAATATTTTATTTATTTGAGAGAGACGAGAGAGAGAGGGAAAATGGATGCATCAGGGCCTTTAGCTGCTGCATGCAAACTCCAGACACATGCTCCACCTTGTTTATCTGGCTGTATGTGGGTCCTGGGGAATCAAACCTGGGTCCTTTGGCTTTGCAGGCAAGCATTTTAACCACTAAGCAATCTTTTCAGCCCTGTTCTTCTTCTTCTTTGTTTTTGGCTTTATTTAATTTATTATATTTTCATTTATACCTTTGATTTATATGTTTCTCTCTCTTTTATTGACAACTCCATAATTGTAAACAATATCCCATGGTAACTCCCTCCCTCCCCTCACTTTCCCCTTTGAAACTCCACTCTCCATCACATCCCCTCCCCCTCTCAGTCAGTCTCTCTTTTATTTTGTTGGTTCTTTGTTTTATTTTTATTTATTTATTTAAGAGTGACAGAGAGAGAAAGAGGCAGAGAGAGAGAGAGAGAATGGGTGCACCAGGGCCTCCAGTCACTGAAAATGAACTCCAGACGCGTGCGCCCCCTTGTGCATCTGGCTAACGTGGGTCCTGGGGAATCGAGCCTCGAACTCGGGTCCTTAGGCTTCACAGGCAAGCGCTTAACCTCTAAGCCATCTCTCCAGCCCCTCTCTTTTATTTATTTATTTATATTTTTTTTTGGTTTTTCGAGGTAGGGTCTCACTCTAGTCCAGGCTGACCTGGAATTCACTATGGAGTCTCAGGGTGGCCTCGAACTCACGGCGATCCTCCTACCTCTGCCTCCCGGGTGCTGGGATTAAAGGCGTGCGCCACCACGCCCGGATCCCTCTCTTTTATTTTGATGTCATGATCTTTTCCTTCTATTATGATGGTCTTGTGTAGGTAGTGTCAGGCACTGTGAGGCCATGGATATCCAAGCCATTTTGTGTCTGGAGGAGCACATTGTAAGGAGTGCTACCCTTCCTTTGGCTCTTACATTCTTTCCGTCACCTCTTCCACAATGGACTCTGAGCCTTGGAAGGTGTGATAGAGATATTTTTTAAGCTGTTTCCTAAAATCAAAATTATGATGGGACTGAAAAGATAGCTCAGAGGTTAAGGCATTGACCTACAAAGCCTAATTGTCCAGGTTCAATTCCTCAGTAACCATGTAAAGCCAGATGTACAAACTGGCGCATGTATCTGGAGTTTATTTGCAGTGGCTTGAGGCCCTGGCATGCCCATTCCCTCTCTGTCTCATTCTGCTTGCAAATAAATAAATGAAAATTGTTTTAAAATTATGGCTTGGCATAGTGGCACATGTCTTTAATCCCAGAACTCAGGAGGCAGAGGTAGGAAGATTGCTGTGACATACTGAGGCCAGCCTGACACTACATAGTGAATTCCAGGTTAGCCTGAAAAACAAAACAAAACTTATGAAAGCAAGTGTCTAAGTTCAACTTATAATAAACCCTCTATAACCCATCTTAGAAAACTTCCTAGGGTCTCTAGGTTCATATGAGTCGAGTGTAGGGAGACCATGGTGGCCAATGTGCACAACTTCCATACTACTTGAAGCTCCCTCTGGACGTCTGGGATGAGGGTCCATTGGCTATTTCTTTATCCTAGCCACTGACAGTGATGGGAAAGCTCTGGCTGGAGAGGAGGGCAGTCCTGGGCAAGGCTCTTTCTGAAAGTGTTCCCCATGCTGTCTCAATATCTCTCTATATTTTTGGCAAGGTTTCATTCTTACCTAGGCTGACCTGGAGCTCACTCTGTAGCCAAGGCTGGCTTCAAACTCAAGGCAATCCTCTTAGCTCAGCCTCCCAAGTGCTAGCCTCACAGATGTGAACCACCACCCCTGACTGGAACTTTCTGTTCTTGAGAGTGAACAGAATCTACTTTGCTTTTAGGTCATTTCCTGAAAGATGCTTATCAGTTATGACCCCTTTGGGCTTTAAGAGTTTATTTGGTACTTGAAGCTCATGAGGAAATGGAATAAAGGAGAGAGAGAGAGAAAGAAAGAAACCTCCAAGCCCCTGGAATCCTTCAGAATAAAAGTATAGCTGTTTCTCCCACCTTCATCTCTTCTCCACCCTTATGGCCACCACCTCAGATAAAGACTCACCATCCCCACGAGCCCTGCCCTGCAGCCTTCCCATCTACCAGAAACTACTATGTCTCAAGTTCTAGAATATCTTCCCTTGCCTTTCCATTTACGAAAAATCCCACTCAATCCTCTATCCTATGTAGCTGAGGATTGATGACAGTGTACCACCAAGGCCTGAATGATGTGATGCTGGTGTAGAACCCAGGACTTTTTGCATGCCAGGCAAGCTTGATTCCAACTGAGCTACAGTCCTAAACTTGAGCTTTTCTGTTTTCTAATCTGTAAACCTTGTCATATGAGCAGCCAACAGTTGGAAAGTCTTTTTTTTTTTTCAAGGTAAGGTCTTGCTCTAACCCAGTCTGACCTATGTAGTCTTAGGGTGGCCTTGAACTCACCATGGTGATCCTTCTACCTCTGCTTCCCCATGCTGGTATTAAAGGCATGCACCATCATGCTCAGCTTGAAAGATACATTTATCCCCATTTTATAAATGATAAAATAAACAGATAAGGTGTAAATGTGTCCTAAGACACATTGTCAGTACTTTGTAGTCAAAGTTAATGCTCCAACTAAAAGGTGTAGTTTCTTTGGGGTTTCAATTCTAATACAACAATTAATTTTATGTGAGGTGCAGGGAGGATAGTTGCCATTTGGAGGGGGAGGGCAGAATATGTTACCCAATTCTTCCATATAAGAACTAGAATTTGGTGGGAGCTGGCAAAATGCTTCAGCAGTTAAAGGTGCTTGCTTGCAAAGCCTGTCACCCTAGGTTCAATTCCCCAGCCATCCATGTAAGCAGGACACAAAAAGTGGCACAAGTGTCTGGTGTTCAGTTGCAGTTGTAAGCATGCATGCATACACACACATGCACACACTGTGCAAATTAACAATAAGTAAAAACTAAGCTGGGTATGGTGGAGCACGCCTTTAATCCCAGCACTTGGGAGGCAGAGGTAGGAGGATCGCCATGAGTTCGAGGCCACCCTGAGACTACATAGTTAATTCCAGGTCAGCCTGAGCTAGAGTGAGACCCTACTTCGGACAAAAAAAAAAAAAAAAAAAAAAAAAAAAAGGTTAAACCAGGCGTGGTGTTGCATGCCTTTAATCCCAGCACTTGGGAGGCAGAGGTAGAAGGATCGCTGTGAGTTCGAGGCCACCCTGAGACTCCATAGTTAATTCCAGGTCAACCTGGACCAGAGTGAGACCCTACCTCCAAAAACAAACAAACAAAACAAAACGTGCTGCATCATTTCGGTTCATGTTTTAAAAATATTTTTATTTTTATTTATTTATTTATTTGAGAGAGGCAGATGAATAGGTGACAGAGTGAAAGATGGGGTGGGAGAGAATAGGAGTGGCAGGGTCTCCAGCAAGTGCAAACGAAGTCTAGACGCATGCGCCACCTTACATCTGGTTTACGTGGGTCTTGGGAATCGAACCTGGGTCCTTTGTCTTTGCAGGCAAGCACCTTAACCGCTAAGCCATCTAGGTTCATTTTTAAGACAGTCCCCATAATTCACCCCAGGATCAGTTCAACACAACAGTGGCATCGTCTGGGCCACACAGTCAGAGTCCAGAGGTACGCAGCAGTTTCACGAATCCAACATTACTGTGGTAAAAAACGAACCAACCCTCTCTCTCCTGGGACACTTCAGAGTGGAGGATTCTGGGATTTGCAGTATCCCGCGAAGGATGCTCACGGACTCTCATCCATCCGATTAGCCAATGAGAAGTGCACGGGTCCTGGTCGCCTGGGAAACGCCTGACAACAAGATGGCGGTGCCGCGGGACGGCTCCCTGGTCCACAGGTGAGTCCCGATTCCTTTCTGGCCCTCGAAGTCTCCCGGCAGGCTGCTGCCCTCGCCCACACCCCGAGGGCCTGCGACCTCCGCTGGCTCGGGTCCCCGGGAGCGGACTGGAGGCCTGCGCTCACTCGGTCGGTGCGTGGGGGCCGCCCGGCTCCGGGGGCGGGTGTGCGCGCCGCTGCGAGCGCGTCCGGCTCCTCGGGATCCGGAAGAGAGGCGTGCCGCCCCGGGCGGTGAACCGGCCCTGGAGGTGGTGGAAACGCCGCGCCGAGTTTGGTCCCGAAGATGTACAGGCCTAGGAAGTGCTGTATCCTCACAGGGGGAGACAGCCGTGTCTTGAAGTAAGCTGGCCGTGCTGACACACGTCCGTAATCCCAGGTGTTTGCGGGGCTGAGGACGCATGAAACCGATCTGGGCTACATAGGCAGTTCCAAGCCAGTCAGAGCAATTTAGTGAGATCATGTTTCAAATAAAAAAGTAAAAAACAAACAAACAAAAAAAAGAGTGGGGCTGGAGAGATGGCTTAAGGTTAAGACGCTTGCCAGCAAAGCCACATGACAAAGGTTGGACTCCCCAATACCCGTCTGTTTGAGTGGCTAGAGGCCCTCTCTATCTGCTTCTCACATAAGTAAATAAATATATATTTTAGAATTTGTTGTGGCATTACTTTATCCACAAAATTAATAATAAAATAAAATAAAATAAAAATAAAGATAATTAAAAATTCCAATCTGACATTGAAGAAAAAGAGCAGGCATTGTCATGCTTTACGGTTACATTGTAGAGAACATTGCACACAGTGATTCCATTAATAAATATTGTTCTTAAAGAGGGTAAGACATAAGGAACTGGGGATCTACCTGAGTGGATAGAGTGCTTGGCTAGCAAATCAAGAATCCGTTCAGTTCCCCAGCACCCACATAGAGCCAGATGGGCATTCGTTAGCAGTGAGCCAGTACTTGGGAGGGTCAGTTCAAGATAATCCTCTTCCTAGGATACAGAAGACACTGCCTCAAAAGAAAAAAAAAAAATCAGTTAAAAATGAAGCAGGAGGATAAAAACTAAAAGGGGTCTTGGAGAGATGGTTTAGCGGTTAAGGTGCTTGCCTGTGAAGCCTAAGGACCCAGGTTTGATTCCCCAGCACCCACGTAAGCCAGATGAACAAGGTGGTGCATGCATCTGGAGTTCATTTGCAGTGGCTGGAGACCCTGGTGCACTCATTCTCTTTCTCTCTGTGTCTCTCTCAAATAAATAAATAAAAATAAATTTTTTAAAAATCCTAAAAAGAATATAGAACGAGTTCAGGGCTACCTTGGACAACTTAACAAGATCTTGTCTCGAAATTTCAGGCTGAAATAGGAGGATTACCATGAGTTCAAGGCCAGCCTGGGCTACTTACTCAAGGAGAAAATATACTTCAGAGGGCAAAGCACTTTTAGCTCTCAATACCAAAACAAACACACAAACAAGAAAAAATCTGAACACACACATACACAGGCTTCAGATCAAGGGAGAAGATACAGCTCTTGTCTTGGAAGCCCCCAAACTGCAAGGCTTAGCCCTTAGAGGAGTCCCCAGAAGACAGTCTGTTAACTTGGACCAGAGTGAGGTTGGAACAGGGCAATGTGATAACCCTGAAAAAGTACAGTTCCTAGGAAGAACTACTGTGTGAGACATTGCAGTTTAACCTGATGGGTTTGATAACTGGTAGGATTAAGAGAGAAGGAAGGTGCTGGAGAGATGGCTCAGTGGTTGGGGCACTTGCCTGCGAAGCCTAACAATCTGAGTCCGTTTGCAGCAGCTGGAGGCTCTTGTGCGTCCATCCCTCCACCCCAACCCATCTCTCTGTCTTTCTTTCGGTCTGTTTCTCTTTCTGTCTGTCCATCTCTGCTTGCAAATACATTAAAGATTTTTTTTTTAAAAAAGGGAGAGAAAAAAATTGTGGTTGAATGATAATATCCAATTAAGAAGAAGGAAGAGGGCTAGAAAGATGGCTTAGCGGTTAAGGTGCTGGTGCAGTCAGGTTCACATTGCTGGCAGAAATCACCCGACCAAGAACATCTTGTGGGAAAAAAGGTTTATTTTGGCTTACAGACTTGAGGGGAAGCTCCACAATGACAGGGAAATGGCATGATGGCATGAACAGAGGATGGACATCACCTCTCCTGGCCAACATCAGATGGACAACAGTAACAGGAGAGTGTGCCAAACACTGGCAAGGGACACTGGATGTAATACCCACAAGCCCACCCCCAACAATACACTGCCTCCGGGAGGCATTCATTTCTGAAACTCCATCAGCTGGGAACCTAGCATTCAGAACATCTAAGTTTATGGGGGACACCTGAATCAAACCACCATATTTCTGCCACTGGCCCCCATAAACTGATAACCATATATGATGTAAAGTGCAATTCATTCAGTCCAACTTTAAAAGCCCCCATAGTTTTTATCCTAATGATGTTCAAACATTCCCATAGTCTGAGATCTTTTAACTGAGCCATAATACCAAAAAAGACAACCAAACAACTCCCCATCCCCGCAAAAAAAAACAAAACAAAACAAAACAAAAAAACAAAAAAAAAAACCACAGTGGCACAGGATAAGCATTCACACTGCAAAAGATGGCAGTGGACATAGCAAAGAAATATTCAACTAATACAAGATTTAAGACAACCAGGGCAAACTTCAAACTCTGTGGCTCCAAGTCTAACAACTCTAGTCAGTGACAAATCTCCAAGCCCGATAATTCTAACCACTGACAAGTCTCTGGAGTTCCAATTCCGCTCCTCCAGCTAGGCTACTCACAGTCCTGGAAAACTTCATTGGGGCCGGCAGCTCTCCTAAGCAGCCATCTTGTGGTCCCACTGGGTTTCTACTGCAATTCATGGTCCATCCTCACTGCTCCATTAGGTCTCCATGCAGGCATCCAGCAAACGTGCTTCATTCACACTGTCCATGTCCGTTTCCAAAACACAATACTGTTGCAAATTTAATGACCCTCTCTTTCCTGTATTTCTTACACTCCATAATACCAGGTAGGGTGCCAGTTTGTTAATCTAGAGGGGAACAAAACAGACTTTGAAGAACAGGATCCTTTAGATGGCCCGATCTCAATAGATGTAATTTCTCATACAATTGCAGCTGAACAGGCAGCAGTTTCAGCCCAAACATTTAATTTTTTCTGTGTCATATCCCTCTGCTCACATCAGTCTGTTTCTATGCAAAGCAATCCTGCACATATTCTCAGGACATGGGCATAACAGCAAGCCTGTCACAGAAACTGCTTCTAGCCCAGTCCAGGCAAAGCTCTTTCTCAACCTCACAAGCCAAAACTCATAGTCCATAGTTCTTATTGCATTCACGTCTTCCAACACTGACCAGAATAGTCCATCAAGCTGTACTTACAGCACTGCAAGTTCTCTCTTAGGCCAAGGTTTCAAATCCTTCCCCATTCCTTTTGAAAATCAGCTCCAAAAGGCCAAAGTTGCACAGTCAGGTGTCTGGCAGCAATCCCACTCTTCTGGCACTAACTTTGCAGTCAGGTTCACACTGCTGTCAGAAATCATCTGACCAAGAGCAGCTTGTGGAAAAAAAGGTTTATTTTGAGGGGAAACTCCATGATGGCAGGGGGAAATGATGGTATGAGCAGAGGGTGGACATCATCTCCTGGCCAACATCTGGCAGACAACAGCAACAGGAGAACACTGGCAAGTAGACACTGGCTATAATACCCGTAAGCTCACCCCCAACAATACACTGCCTCCAGGAGGCGGTAATCCCCAAATCTTCATCAGCTAGGAACCTAGCATTCAGAACAGCTAAGTTTATGGGGATACCTGAATCAAACCACTACAGGTGCTTACCTGTGAAGCCCAAGAACCCATGTTCTACTCTCCAGATCCCACGTAAGCCAGATGCACAAATGTGAGGCAAGCACAAGGTTGCACATGCCCACTAGGTGGCACAAGTATCTGGAGTTCAATTGCAGTGGTTGAGGCTCTGGTGTGCCAATTTTCTCTCTTTCTCTATCTCAAATAAAATTTAAAAAAGGAGGAAGATGCTGGGCATGGTGGTACACATGTTTAATCCCAACACAATACTTGGGAGGCTGAGGTAGGAGGATTGCTGTGAATTAGAGGCCAGCCTGAGACTTCATTAATTCCAGGTCAGTCTGGGCTAGAGCAAGACTCTACTTTGAAAATAAAAATAAATAAATAAATAAAATTTAAAAAAAAGGAGGAGAAAGATAGGCCGGTTGTAGTGGTGCGTGCTTTTAATCCTAGCACTCAGGAGGCAGAGGTGGGAGGATTACTGTGAGTTCCTGGCCACCCTGAAACTATATAGTGAATTCCAGGTCAGCCCTTTCTGTCCGCCCCAGCCCCCACCCCAGGATTAAAGACCTGTGCCCAGCCAGCGCTTTTTTTAAGTCCCAGAACTCAGGAGGCTGAGGTAGGAGGATCTGTGAGTTCGAGGCTAATCTGGGATCAGCCTGGGCTAGAGTGAGACTCTACCTAAATGTTTTTTCAATCATTTTTAGCATATATATATTTACTTATTTTAGGTAGGATCTCACTCTAGCTCAGGCTGACCTGGAATTCACTATGTAGTCTCAGGGCAACTTTCAACTCACAGCAATACTCCTACCTCTGCCTCCTTTGCTTCCCAAGTACTGGGATTAAAGGTTAAAGGCATGTACCACCATACTTGGTTTTCTCTCTGCTCATAAATAAATGAAGGAAGGAAGGAAGAAGGAAAGACAGAAAGAAAAATAATTTTTTTGAGGCAAGCCCAACAGACTGGCCTTTAAAAAAAATAATTTATTTTTACTTCTTTATTTGCAAGCAGAGAGAGAGAGAAGAGAGAGAGAGAGAGAGAGGGCATGCCAGGGCCTGTAGCCACTGCAAACAAACTCCAGATGCATGTGCCCCTTGTGCATCTGGCTTACGTGGGTTCTGGGGAATCGAACCTGGGTCCTTTGGCTTTGCAGGCAAACACCTTAACCACTAAGCAATCTTTCCAGCTCCCCCCTTTTTTAAATGAGAGAGAGTGAGAGCAAGTGGGAGATTTGGCATGCCAGAGCCTTTAGCCACTGTAATCAAATTCCAGTGCACATGTGTGACCTTGTACGTCTGGCTTACATGGGATCTGGGGAGTCAGACATGGGTCATTAGGCTTCACAGGCAAGCACCTTAACCGATAAGCCATCTCTCCAGTCCAAGAAATTTTTTTTTTTGATTTTTTTTTTGAGGTAGGGTCTCACTCTAGCCCAGGCTGACCTGGAATTCACTATGTAGTCTCAGGGTGGCTTTGAACTCATGGCGATCCTCCTACCTCTCCCTCTTCTGTGCTGGGATTAAAGGCATGCGCCACCATTCCCGGCAAATATTTTTTTTAAAAAAGCTAAATTAGGGCCGGAGAGATGGCTTAGCGGTTAAGGCGTTTGCCTGCAAAACCAAAGGATCCTGGTTCAACTCTCCAAGACCCACATAAGCCAGATGCACAAGATGGCGCATGCATCTGGAGTTTATTTGCAGTGGCTGGAGGCCCTGGTGTGCCCATTCTCTCTCTCTCTCTCACACACACACACACAAATAAATAAATTTTTTTTTTAAAAAAAAAGCTAAATTATGGCCTGAAAACAAAAAGAAAGAAAACAAATATAGGAGTTAGTCTGGCCAAGGAAAGGGGGTGGGTCAGAGCAGGAGACCATTCCAGGCCATTCTAGCTGTAGCATTTCCAGGAGCACAGCTGACTTGAGCCCAGGGAACAGCTAGGGAATGAGATCATGGGGCAGACAGGAACCACATTGGCTGTTGCAAGGAGTTTTGAAGTTTTTCATTTGGGGAGTTTTGTTCAAAGACATGACATCTCTGTGTTGCATTTTGAAAAGACTCTCTGGCGCTGGGAAGATAGTCGTGCCATCAAAAGCAAAGCCTGCTAGCCTGGGTCCGATTCCCAAGCCACCCATGTAAGCCTGATGCAAAAAGTGGTGTAAGGTCTGGTGTACATTTCTTTGCAATGGCGAGAGGCCCTGGTGTGCTCACATGATGCTCACATGTGTGTATACATGCGCATACACACAAAGGAAGAAAAGGAAGGAAGGAGGGAAGGAAGGAAGGAAGGAAGGAAGAATCCCTCCGGTGACATGTGGACACTGATGAAGATTGTCACCAGAGGCTGTCCTATTCTGCCTCACACACAGATCCACAGGGTGAGGACAAGGATGGGGAAACTGAATGGGAGGCAGTCGTTGATGGGGGCAGGGGTGCTCCTTCTAAAGAGTTTCTGATTCAGGCCAGGTGTGGTGTCACATGTCTTTAATCCCAACACTCAGGAGGCAGAGGTAGGTAGAAGGAGCACTGTGAGTTTGAGGCCAGCCTGAGTTCCAGGTTAGCCTGGGCTAAAGTGAGCCCCACCTCAAAAAAAAAAAAAAACAGAAAAGCCAAAAAGAAAAGAAAGAGTTTCTGGCTCAGGAGAGGCAGCCTCCAGGCATCGCTGGGTCCCTTGCTGGCAACTTCCAGGACAGCGTATTTACATAGGACTGCCTTGGCTTTGGCCTGAAGAGACTCATTTCTCACCCTCTCTGTGGGAGATTCTGTCTTTAGCTCTAGGATTTCTATGTTTAATGTCACTTGTCCTACCATATGCATTGAATCGCATAGTGGCCTTTAGTTATAGCCCGTGGTGTGTTTTTCTCTTTCCAGAGGGAGGAGGGAAGAGAAGGCCAGTCATAACACACACATTTTACCTCTGGGCTTCCTTTGAGTTCTCTTACCTGCACTTTTTATTTATTTATTTTTTAAAATATTTTAGTTATTTTTATTGATTTATTTGAGAGAGAGAGAGGGAGACAGGAAAGGAGAGAGAGAGAGAGAGAGAGAAAATGGTGGGCCAGGGCCTTTAGCCACTGAAAATTAACTCCAGATGCATGTGCCACCTTGTGCATCTGGCTTTATGTGGGTCCTGGGGAATTGAACCTGGGTCCTTTGACTTTGTAGGCAAATGCCTTAACCACTAAGCCATCTCTCCATCCCACTTCACCCCCCCCCCCCAGGTGAGGTCTTATACTAGCTCAGGCTGACTTGGAATTCACTGTGTATTCTCAGGGTGGCCTCGAATTCATGGTGACCCTCCTACCTCTGCCTCCGAGTGCTGGGATTAAAGGTGTGTGCCACCATGCCCGGCTCCACTTTTTATTTATATTCAAAAAATATTTTTATTATTTTTTTGAGAGAGAAAAAGAGGCACAGGGAGTGAGTATGAGCACACCAGGGCCTCCTCCCACTGCAAATGACCTCCATATGCATGCCTGACTTTGTGCATCTGGCTTAAAGTGGTTACTGGGGAATTGAACCTAGACCATCAAGCTTTGCAAGCAAGTGCCTTTAATCACTGAACCATCTCTTTAGCCCATACCTGCACTTTTTTAAACTGAAGGAATGTAGTGAAAGAATGGAGTCTGGGCTCTTGACTTCCACAGCACATGGCTGTGTCGTCATGCAGTCCTGCCTGTGGCTTGCCCTCCCTGGCTTCAAGACAGGGGTGCCACCTGGGTTCTGTCAGAAGGGGAAGAGACGCCTGGGTTTTGTGTCAGTCAGTTCACTGTTGGATTAAAAAGCCCAGGCCTCCTGCGTAGTCCTGTCTAGGCTCTAAGCTTGAGGAGGCTTCATGTCTCAATCTGTCTGTGCATCCCACTACACAACCATGGGAGAGGCCTCACCAGGCAAGGGTGTCCATGTTCAGAACAGATAGATGGGTTGGAGAGATGGTTTAGTGGTTAAGGTCTTTGCCTGTGATGCCTAAGGACCCAGGTTCAATTCTCCAGTTCTCACGTAAGCCAGATGCACATGGTGGCACATACGTCATTTATCATGGCTAGATGCTCAGGCGTACCCATTTTTTCTCTCCCCCACCCCCCTGGTCTATAATAAATAAATTCAATAAATAAATAAATAAACAAACAAACAAACAAACAAAAAGGACAGGCAGACGGCTACCCAGAGGAGCAGGCAGATATTTGAGACACGTGCTTGGCCTTGGAGGGGAAAGGGGTTCTGCCCCCTGGGCAGTGCTCCCTTGGAGGACAATCTGATAGAGAAGACACAGCTTCAGCCCCCAAGCCCCCTCTGTCCCTGAGGCCTTACTTCCCTCTTTCCTCTCAGGAGTTTCTGACAGCTAGACTCAAGACTAGAACTATGAGCTCACCTCTGGCCTCCCTTAGCAAGATCCGGAAAGTGCCCTTGTATCCGGAGCCTGTGAGTCCTGGGTAAGAAGCTAGCTGGCGCATGAGCCTTGGTGTCTCTGCCCCTGTGTCCTCATAGACCCTCCCCTGCTCAGAAGGGAATGACTCCGAGTGTATTAGCCAAACTCTCCTTGTTGTGACAAAACATCTGAAAACAGCAACCTAAGGAAGGAAGGGTTGATTTCGGCTCATAGTTTAAGGGTGCACTCCAGCATGGTGGGGCAGACGTGACGGCAGGAGCTTGCGGTAGGCGGTCTCATCGCATCTAGCATCTGTCGTTAGAGCAGAGAGCAACGAGTGCCAGTGCTCTGCTGCTTTCTCCTTTCTATCAGCCTAGGGTCCCGGCCATTGTGCTGCCCACGTTTAGGACAGGTCTTCCCACCTGTGGTGGCTTGAATCAGGTGTCCCCCATAAACTCATGTTTTAATTTAATTATTTATTTGAAAGAGAGAGAGAGAGAGAGAGAGGAAGGGAGGGCGTGCCAGGGTCTCTAGCCCTGTAAGCGAACTCCAGACATGTGTACCATCTTGTGCATCTGGCTTATGTGGGTACTGGGGAACCAAACCAGTGTCCTTAGGCTTTGCAGGCAAGTGCCTTTATCACTAAGCTATCTCTCCAGTCCAATTCATGTGTTTTGAATACTTGGTTCCCAGCTGATGACAGCTTGGGAGGTGGAGCCTTGCTGGAGGAGGTGTGTTGCTGGGGATGGACCTTGAGGCTTATTATAGCCCTAGCTTGCCAGTGTTAGTTGGCTCACTCTCCTACTGCTGTTGTCCATCTATTGTGGCAGAGGTGATGTCCAGCCTGTGCTCATGCCATGGTGTTCCCTACCATTATGAAGCTTCCCCTTGAGACTGTAAACAAATACGAAAGCTTTCCTCCTATCAGCTGCTTTTTTTTTTTTTTGGTTTTTCGAGGTAGGGCTCAGGCTGACCTGGAATTTACTATGTAGTCTCAGGGTGGCCTTGAACTCATGGCGATCCTCCTACCTCTGCCTCCTAAGTGCTGGGATTAAAGGCATGTGCCACCATACCTGGCTTCCATCAGCTGCTTTTTCTTAGGTGCTTTATCCCAGCATGAAAAGGTTACTATAATGTCACCTAGCCTGATCTATTCCCATCATTTAACCCAATCTAGATACTTCCTCACAGACATGCCCAGGAGTTTGTCTCCTAGGTGATTCTAGACCTAGCAAGTTGACCATCAGTACTAACCACCATGCTTGGGGAATATAAAGAAGAGTGACGGCTGCCCTGACCACGTTTCTCCTCATGCTTTCTTCTGGAAGGCTGTGCTTTGTGCCAACCAGATGGCACCTTTTTTTTTTTTTTTTTGGTTTTTCAAGATAGGGTCTCACTCTAGCCCAGGCTGACCTGGAATTCACTATGTAGTCTCAGGGTGGCCTCGAACTCATGGTGTTCCTCCTACCTCTGCCTCCCAAGTGCTGGGATTAAAGGCATGCAACACAATGCCGGGCTCTAGATGGCATCTTTTAAAATATATATATTTAATATATATATATATATATTATATGTATATATTTGTTTTGTTTTTGTTTTTTTGAGATAGGGTCTCCTTGTAGCCCAGGCTATCTGAAATTCTGTATGTAGTCTCAGGCTGACCTCAAACTCACAGCAGTCCTCCTACCTTGGCCTCCGGAGTGCTGGGATTAAAGGCATGAACTATCATGCCCAGCTATATTTTTTATTTCTATTTATTTGTAACAGAGAGAGAGAGAGAGAGAGAGGGAGGGAGGGAAAGCGCCAGGGCCTCTTACCATAGAAAGTAAACTCCAGAAATCATGCACCATTTTGTGCATGTATCTTTATGTGGGTACTGAGGAACTGAACCCTGGGCCAGCAAGTTTTGCAAGCAAATGCTCTTACCTGCTGATCTGTGTCCCCAACCCCTGGATGACATCTTTTCTAAGGCCCAGGCCTGTAAGAGTGGCCCAACACCTCGCATTCACTGTTTACTAGCTGTGCAAGCCTGGATGCTCTGCCAGCGCTGAGCCAGACTCCATGCTGACTCTGAGGAGACAGGAAGGGAATGTTGTACATCTTGTAGCATGGCTGTCATTGCCAAGCCCCTTCTGCCTCTTGCTTCCTTGTTGTCTTCTATCTGGAGTCATGCTTAAGCCAAAGTGAGCCCGAGTGGTTAGGTAGCCAGGCCTGGTGTCCTTCTTTACTTTTTCTTCTTTTGTTTTTTTCTAGGTAGGATTTCACCCTAGCTCAGGCTGACCTGGAATTCAGTATGTAGTCTCAGGCTGGCCTTGAACTCATGGTGATCCTCCTGGGATTAAAGGCGTGCGCCACCATGCCCTGGCCTGGCTTCCCTCTGTACTTCCAAGAGGAGCTAGAGCCAGTCTCCTGGGCTTGGGAATCTTCACCCAGGAATGACTCAGCGCTTCCCCATCCTTCTCTGCTGGGGTGGGGTAGGGGGGGTCAGACATGCCTAAGGACGTCCTTTGGCTTACCCTAGCTAGGGATAGGTTGGAGGTCCTCCATCTCCTTTAGCCTTGGCTGGGACCTGGAACCTTCCTTTGGTGGCATTCCAGGGGGCTTAATTTGTGTTTCTTCCTTCTTCCTTCCTGGGTTCCCAGGAGGCACAGAAGAATCTACGGAGATGGTAAGTGGGCGCTCTGTCCCTTCTCCCCCAAGGCCCCTCCCCTCCCACTGGTCTACACCTTATAGCAGGGCAGCCAGGGAGGGGTCGTGCTGGGCAGCCCTCTGTATACTCTGAAGCTCCCCAACCCTCTTCTGGAAGCCTTGGGCTGCCCTTCAGCCCCACTTCCTCAGCAGAGCTCAACACAAGAACTCTTTCACTCCTCTAGGGATGGCTGTGGGTGTCTAGAAATATGGGAGGGTTAGAGGTATGGACCCCAGGCTCCTTCCTGCACAGCCTCTTACAGCCCTTTGGGACTTTCCTCCCTGGAGCCCTGGCCTTATTACCCCCTGACTGTGCTCTCTTGGGGGTAGTATGTCTGCTGCTTCACCCTGGCCAGGGTGACGCTCCCTCTGGGCCTTGGCCCCAGAGCAGTGATGTAGGCATCCCTGTCTGCAGAAGATGAGGTGGACATGCTGACTGAAGGAAATGGCTCTGAAGAAAGAATATCTCTTCCTTCCTGCTATGGTGGCATCGGTGCCCCTGTGGGTAGGCAAGGTGAGAGCAGAGTCCCGAAGAGGCATCGGTCTCTTCTTTTCTCGGGAGCAGGATACCCCAGAGAAGGGGTGAGGGCTGAAGAGCTATGGTTTCCACTCCTGTCTACTGGACAGTGTCTCTCACTTTTGGCTAGCTGTGTCCAAGTGCTTATACCCCCAAACCTGTTCAGGACAGGGTCTAGCCTAAAGGCATAGTCAAGGAGGTCTGGCCAGGCCCCAGACCAGGCTGTGGCTGGGACCTCTGGAGTTCCAATGAGTGTGAGGTTAGTAGCGTCAAGAGGCCCAGGACTTGGGCTGGAGAGCATAGAGAGCCTCAGGGAGAGCACAGCTGCTGTCCACCTGCTTCCTCATCTAGAGGAGCCAAAAAGGCCCAGAGCTCCCTAGTCACCCATTTTGCCCGACTCACAGTATCTGTAAATGGCTGCAGCCACCCTGAGCATGGGCAATCAGGGATGAATTGATGGGTGGGATCACCCTGAGCTGGAGAAGAGGCTGGAGCTCCCTACCAGCTATGCCTTCTTGAGAAACTTTGTGTGTGTGCATATATGCATGTGTTTGCATATGGTATCTGCACACTTGTGTGCAGATGCATGTGCTCCACGACCACACACCAGAGGAAGACGCTGGGTGTCCTCTATCAATCTTCCACCCGACTTCCCTGAAACACAGTCTCTCACTGAACCTGGAGCTCCTCGTTTTTCGGTTACACTGGCTGAGCAAGATTGCAGTCTAGGCTCCTCCATAGTTTGAAATAACTGCTAGATTGTCCTCCCTGATCTGGGATCTAACTAAGAGTTAATTGTTAATCCTCTTTAGAAAAGGTTTCCTGCTTTTCAAACAGCAGTGACTTTTTGCAATGTTTTTGTTTTTTATTTTTATTTTTATTTTTATTTTTGTTTTGTTTTTTAAAGCAGGGTCTCACTTTAAGCTCAGTCTGACCTAGAACTCACTCTGTAGCCCAGGCTAGCCTCAAACTCAGTGATCCTTCTACCTCAGCCTCCTGAGTGTTCAGATTAAAGGTGTGCGCCACCATGCCTAGCATGATATCTACTTAAGGAGTCCCAGCCCTTCATGTTGCAAAATGTCCCCATTCTAGATGCACTGGGTCATTTACCCAGGAAATGTTTGCTTCCTTATCAGCTGCGCATCTGCAAACTGGAGATTAGATTTTGAAGCTTGGTTAGATCCAGGATGACTTTTTTTTTTTTTTGAGGCAGGGTACCATTCTGAAAGTCCAGGGTGGCCTCAAACTCACAGTGATCCTCCTACCTCAACCTCCCAAATGCTAGGCTAGGATTAAAGGTTTACACCACCATGCCTGGCCAATATGATTTTTTACACACACACACACATATACATGTGTGTGTATGTGTGTATTTAATTTTGAGAGAGAGAAAGAGAGAGTGAGAAAGAGGCAGAGAGAGGGAGAGATTGAGGGTGCCAGGGCCTTCAGCCACTGCAGACTAACTCCAGATGCGTGCACCTCCTTGTGCACACATGCAGCATTGAGCTTGCATCATTGTGTCTGGTTTACATAGGACCTGGAGATTCAAACATGGGTCCTTGGGCTTCGCAGGCAAGCACCTTAACCACTAAGCCATCTCTCAAGCCCAGGATGATTTTTTTAATATTTCGTATTTATTTATTTGAGAGAGGGAGAGAGAGAGAGAGAGAAGGTGAAAGGCAGATAGAGAGAATGGGTGTGCCAGGGCCTCTGGCCACTGCAAACAAACTCTAGATGCATGCATCCTCTTGTTTAACTGCTAAGCCATCTCTCAAGCTCAGGATGATTTTTAAAAAAATTTATATTTTATTTACTTATTTGAGTCAGATAGAGAAAGAGAGAGGCAGATGGAGAATGGGCACACCAGGGCTTCTAGCCATTGCAATGACCTTCAGGCGCATGGGCCTCCCTGTGTACCTGGCTTTACATAGGTACTGGGGAAGTGAACCTGGGTCCTTAGGCTTTAAAGGCTGCTAATCTATCTCTCCAGCCCCCAGATGACTTTTTTTTTTTTTTTTTTTTTTTTTTTTTTTTTTACAATTTCAAGTTGATGTGGCCATGTTATACCACTTACTCAGTTACTGTACCCTGTTTTTGTAAAGCAGCTCACTGGCCTTATGGGCCCATAGTGAGGATTACGTGAACTGGCATGTGTAGAGTTTCAAACAGCTCCTGTCTTAGAAGTATTGCTGTTATCAGTACTTTCTGCTCCTGGGGCCCTCTCCTTGTCCCCAGCCCGCCCCACCTCCCCTCAGCTCCAGGCCTGGGCTCTGGAGACCTTGTCCACTTGGCAGCCCCTGAGTCTCATGACCCGGAGCTGAAGAGGAAGCTGAAGGACCTGGAGCGGCAGCTGGAGGCCCAGCATGAAGAGATGCTGTCCAAGGTAGGATCCCAGGCAGCAGAGGGCCAGGAGGGATCATCTGCCCCAACGATGGCCAAGCATGACCTAGGTCTCTGTGGCCCAAGCAGAGAGCAGAGCCCAAAGCTGGGATCCCTGACTCTGGCCCCAAGACATGGGCTATTCCTTTCTCTACCTTGGTGGGACCACAAGGGTTAGCTGAGTGTAGGAGCGGTCACTGTGCCAAAGGTTAGTAGGGGGCTTCATGTCCCCATTTAGAAGAGCTAAAGATGACCGTGTTTGCATCTCTGGGACCCTGGCACCCACCAGACCTTGCACTCACCCTTTGTCTCCCGCTGCAGGACCAGAAGATCCTGGCCTTGGAGGAGTTGGTGAGGAACCTCCAGCGGAAGCAGGGTAAGGAGTCCCAGGTTGGGCGCCTCCCTGTCCCGTTCTTCCTTGGAGGTTGGACAGTGACTTTCTGGGTATCGGCTCTGAGGGCATCAAGCTGACTATTGGTGGAGTCTGAATATTTGGGACCAGAGACAGGCAGTGACACCTCTGGGACAGTGCTAGAATCACCCAGTGCCCTGAGCACATGGTGCACCTTCTAAGGCATGGGGGTGAGGGGTGCTACTCTCCAAGGAGACAAAGGGATTCATGGCTCTTGAGAGTCAATCTTGGCCCCACCCCTTCAGGGTCAGGACAGAGGTCAGGGAGATGGGAGCCTAGAGACAACTGTCAGGGGTCCACTGACGACCTCATGGCAGAATACCTGCCAGTCTTTGGGTTGGGGCAGCTCAATCTCACCCCACATTCCCCTGAAGACACAGGCCCAGGCCCAGGCCCAGACCCAGGCCCAGGCCCAGACATAGGCCCAGACACAGGCTCAGACAAAGCAGCCTTGCAGCGGCAGGAGGAGCTGGAGGTGACGTGCATGCAGCTACAGCGACAGGTTGACGAGATGGAGGTGAGAGGCAGAGTCCAGGGGAGTGGGAGGCCAGCCAGCTATCCTCTACCCTGGGCTACCTTGCAGGAACTAGGCAAAGCTTCCCTTTCAGCCACTCTGAGTTTAAAGAGCCAAGGAGGAGCATCTAGTCCCAGGGCACTCCCTTCTTTGGGGCTGAATCAAACTCTGAGCATGTCCCTCTCTTGCTTACTGGACCTCCTGGCTCCCCACTGGACACCATTCCAAAGTCCTCACCATGGGTTCCGTATGTGGTCCCTGCCCACCTCAGTCTCATCTAGAACCATAACCCTCTCCCCCTCCCCCCAGCCACAGGAACTTCCTCTGGTTCCATGAGCACATCTCCTCAGAGCCCTGGCCTGGGCTGTTGCCACTGCCAAATCTGTTTCCCTCCCCCTAGCTTATCCTCAGGTATTTTCTCCTCCTCAGGCCTCTGCCCAGGGCAGGTTCTCCATCCTCTTCTTTATCTTCCCCTGTGGGTCTGTGGATCCCTGAGGGACAGATGGATCACTTTGGATCTAGTGTTGGGCTGCCACCTGCCTTTGGCTCTGATTTCTCATTCATCCATTGATGTGGTCACTCCAGTTTCCTTTCTTCTAGTCACTCATATGCACAAACTACAAGGCTTGAACTCAAGGGTACTAGGTGCCCAGAAGGGTCCAGCACACCCGATTCCTTAGTCCCCCAGCCCTGCCTGGAACCCTTTCTGGAATCTGACCTCCTCATGTCCAAGTTGAAGAGTGTTCAAAGCCCCAACCCATTAAGACCAACAGAGTCAGCCCTCAGCCTCAGCTCCAGTGCAGAGCCTCGCCCACTTCAGCCTGTTCATACCTAGGCTGTGGGTGACAGCTGTCACCCATGGAGCCAGGGAGGCTGAAGGCTGCATCCCAGAGCCTCTGGTGAGCCACCACTGGCCCACACATCTTTCACATGTTTGTTTATTTATTTTATTTTTGGCTTTTCGAGGTAGGGTTTCACTCTAGTTCAGGCTGACCTGGAATTCACTATGTAGTCTTCAGGGTGGCCTCAAACTCACGGTGATCCTCCTACCTCTGCCTCCCAAGTGCTGGAATTAAAGGCGTGCATCACCATGCCTGGCTTCACATGTTTATTTCTTTAGTAATTTAACATACCCAAAGTATTTATCAGTGTGATTGGCACTGCCAGCCACTGGGTAGTTGTCGTCTGCACAAACAGACATGGTCCCTGCACTTATGGGGTTGAGAGTCCATTCCCCAGTACCCACATAAGCCAGATGCATAAGGTGGCACATGTGTCTGGAGTTCATTTGCAGTGGCTAGAGGCCCTAGTGTGCCCATTCTTTTCTCTCTCTCTTTCTCTCTCTTGCATATAAATAAGTAAATAAAATATTTTAAAATAAAAAGAGAGAGAGAGATCAGGCCAAACGGACATCAGTGTGGTGCTCACCAACCTGGTGTGGTACTGGGTGGATTCTGCTTGGTAGGAATAGAAACCGACTGGTGGGTTTCAGTAGATGAGGACCCTGACAGATAACCTGCTGGATGGAGCACAGGTTGGGGGCGGTGACGGGCCTTGGGCTGTCTAGGAGGGCTGTAGCAGCACGCTCACATGGGAACCGGAGGTGGATTGACCAGGATGGTCTGAAGCTGCTCTGGAGGTAGCACCATGGGCTTTGCAGCTTGTCTGGTTGAACAGTAGAGAGGACTGGGTCATGGGCACTGGTGATGCTAGGTGGAGGAGTGCTGCCTACCAAAGTGGGGACCAAGAGAGAACAGGTCTTAGGGGTGAGGGAAGAGGGCAGGACTATGGAACAAGTAGATTCCTTTCTCTTTTTTTTGGAGGGGGGAGTGAAGTTTCAAGGTAGGTTCTCGCTCTAGCCCAGGCTGACCTGGAATTCACTATGTAGTCTCAGGATGGCCTCAAACTCACAGTGATCCTCCTACCTCTGCCTCCCAAGTGCTGGGATTAAAGGCGTGCACCACCATGCCCGGACGGATTTTTTTTTTTTTTGGTTTTTCTTTTCTTTTTTAAATTTTATTTGTTTGCAAGCAGCGAGAGAGAAAGAGAGAGAAGAGAGACAGAGAGAGAGAGAGAATGGGCACTCCAGGGCTTCTAGCCACGGCAAACGAACTCCAGGCGCATGTGCCCCTTGTACATCTGGCTTATGTGGGTCCTGGAGAATAGAACCTAGGTCCTTTGGCTTCACAGGCAAATGCCTTAACCACTAAGCCATCTCTCCAGCCCATTTTTTTGGTTTTTCGAGGTAGGGTCTCAGTTTGGTCCAGGCTGACCTGGAATTAACTATGTGGTCTCAGGGTGGCCTGGAACTCAAGGCGATCCTCCTACCTCTGCCTTCCTAGTTCTGGGATTAAAGGCATGAGCCATCACACCTGTCAGTCCAGCTCTGTTTTTGAAAAAAAAAAATTATTTTGCATGTGTGTGTGTGTGCAGGGTCTCTTGCTACTGCAAACGAACATTAGACACTTGGACCACTTTGTGCAGGTTTACGTGGGTGGCTGGGTCATTGAACCTGGGCTCACAGGCTTTGCAAACAAGTGCTTTTAACTGCCAAGCCATTTTCCTAGCCCCTTAAATATTTTTACTTATTTGTTTGCACATATTTTGTGTGTGGGGAGGGGAAAGGGTGTGCCACAGTTGCTTGCCACTGTAAACAGATGCATGTAGTATTTTTGCATCTGGCTTTATGTAGGGGCCGGGGAATTGAACTCAGGCCATTATGCTTTGTAAGCAAGTTCCTTTAACCGTTGAGCCATCTCTCCAGCTTCTCTTGAGTGGATTTGGAGATGCTTAGTAAGTATCTGTGCCTGGATGGTTATGAATGGGGCTGGAGCTCAGAAATGAAAGCTTGTTGGGTATGAATTTAGGTTCTGTCCCAAATATCTGTTGGAGATTGGGCATGAACCATGAAGCAGGGACTGTTAGCAGAGTTGGGCCCTGGGACTCTCATATGTCGACGGGGGTTGGGTAGAAATGGCAAAGGCAACAGCAGTGTTGAAAGAGTGAAGGTGGAAAGGTGCCCACTGGGTGTAGCAACAGGAAGGCTGTTGTTGATTACACCATGAGCAGGTCATTGAGCTGTGGACAAGGAGTGGATGGCAGAAAAAAGAAGGAAGTAGCAATGGAACTGGCAGAAAGGAGAAGGAAGTGGCAACAGAAGTGTAGACAATCCTTTTCGTCTGCCTTTGGCAGAGGGAAGAAGGAGGCAGAGCAGTCGTCTCTGTCTCCTGCTCAAGCTCAGAACTGACCCACACACTGCGCAGTCAGGGCGGCCAGCCTTACTGAATTCTTCCTTGTGGAATGTGCCATATTAAGCACTCAATGAGAGTCTTTCTGAGTGTACCCCACAAGCTTATGATACAAGTGCTGTCATCTCTATCTAACAGAGAAAAGGCTTTAGGAGACCAGAGCCTTTCAAAGTCACAGGCAGGGAGTGGCCAGGACCCCATGTCCTTTGTCCAGGCAGCTCTTGTCTCTTGTCTGGGCAGCCCAGTCCAAGGGTGGGTGTCTCTTTTCTCTGGGTGCCACTGTGTCTCATCTTTGTGTCCCGTAGCGGTTCCTCAATGACTATGGACTGCAGTGGGTGGGTGAGCCCATGGACCAGGAAGAGTCGGAGGAAAAGGCTGTCACAGATAATCATGAGCGGGACTGGATGACAGCCAAGAAGTTCTGGAAGCCAGGTAGAGTAGAGGGTCTGCGCCCTCCCCCTTCCTGCTGCTCTCCAGTCCCCCCCCCCCCACCGCACTTCAAGTCCTGGCTTTCTAGCATGAGGAGCCCTTGATGGAGCCCATGTCTTGCCCTGACCCAGGCCAGGGAAGGCCAAAGCCTCCATCACTGGTCACCCAACCTGCCAGCCAGTTCTTCCCTGTCTGCTCCTCGGTCTCTGCTCCCTCATCTGCCAAAGGCTCCAGGGACCCAGAGTGACCAGCTGTTACGACAGGACCATAGGTTACAAAACCTCACTCTCCAAGGGCTGTTCACGTAGAATAGCATGGTGGCACACACCTGGAATTCCAGCACTGGGGATTCTGGGACAGGAGGGTTGATAATTTAGGGCCAGCCTGGGTTAAATAGGGAGGCTTTGTCTCAAAAAAAACCAAAAACCAAAAACCAAAAAACAAACAAAAAAAAAAAAAACAAACAAACAAAAAAAAAAAAAGCAGGGCTGGGAGATTGCTCAGTGGTTAAAAGCCCTGATGTTTTATGCATGAGGGACTCTTAGACTGAAGACTACAGTTTGATTCTCCAAAACTCAGGGAAAACGTGGATGTGTCCACATACTTCTATGATCCTAGGTGGTGAAGGTGGGGGCCGGGCAGTGCTAGGGTGTGTGGAGACCAGAGACTCTGAGGCTTGCTAAGTGATAGCAACCCAGCATTGAGGGAGAGACCCCATCTCGAGAAAATGTGTGGATGCACAATAAGAGAAGGACACTGGGCCTTCTATTCTGGCCTCGGTACACAGGTGCTTTGGGAGCATGTATCTACACACATATGTGCATACAATACATATCACACCACACACACACCCCAAACAAGCAAACAAAAACTCTGGAATATACTTATTCAACATTACCACTTAAGAGCTTGAGGTGTAGGTCAGTGGTAGAATGTTAATATAACATGTACAAGCCTCCAGTATTGCAAAATAAATCCAAAAAACAAAATCTCAAAAAACAAACAAACCCTGGGCTGGAGAGATGGCTTAGTGGTTAAGGTGCTTGCCTGCAAAGCCTAATGACCAGAGGTGTATTCCCCAGCACCCACATAAAGCCAGATGCACAAAATGGAGTGTGCAACTGGAGCTCATTTGCAGCAGCTGAAGGCCCTTGTGTGCCCATTCTCTCTGTCCCTTCTTTCTCTCTCTGCTTGCAAGTAAAGATATTTAAAAAAAAATACTTGAAAACCAGGTGTGGTGGTGCACACCTGTAATTCCAACACTTGGGAGATAGAAGAATCAGAAATTCAGAGTCATCCTTGGCTACATAGTAAGTTGGAGGCTAGCTTGACATACATGAGATCCTATCTCAAAAAAATAAAATAAAAATAAACCTGGGCTGCACCCCTTTAATCCCAGCACTTGGGAGGCAGAAGTAAGAGGATTGCTGTGAGTTCGAGGCCACCCTGAGACTACATAGTGAATTCCAGGTCAGCCTGGGCTTGAGCGAGACCCTACCTCAAAAAACCACACACACACACAAATGGTCTCTACCGTGGCACAAGATGGCACTGCCCTTTGCACGCTCATGGAGCTTGTACCCCTGGGGAACCAAATGATGGGGTCTGCAGCTGGAGAGGTCCTGAGAGGCATCAGTTTCAAATTGGAAGAAAAAACTCCCCAAAGCAGCCTGGCCCTCTTCAAAGGTGGCACAGGTATCAAATATGGCTTGGTGGGATTGGAGCCCACCAAGGTGGCCTTGAATGTGGCGTGCTTCCGGGAGTGGGCAGTGGTGCTGGCAGACACGGCGATCACCAGTGGCAGGCACTACTGGGAGGGGACGTTGAAACACTCCCAACAGTTCCGGATAGGAGTGGCAGATGTGGACATGTCTCAGGACAACTGCATCGGTGTTGACAATCGGTACTGGGAGTTCTCCTATGCGCAATGCAAGTGGCACACCATGTTGGCCAATGAGAATGCCCCACTTGAGGGCATCGGGCAGCCAGGGAAGGTGGGGCTGCTACTGGAGTATGAGGCCAAGAAGCTGAGCTTGGTGGATGTGAGCCAGGTCTCTGTGGTCCACACAATACAGACAGATTTCTGAGGCCCAGTGGTGCCTGCTTTTGCTCTGTGGGATGGAGAACTGCTGACCCACTCAGGGCTTGAGGTGCCAGAGGGTCTCTAGTGTGTCCATTATTTGGAGTTCCTAATCATGCTCTTGGCCAGCCTTCTGTGGCAAGTGTCGAAAGCCGTTTTACTTTGCCCCAAGCAAATCAGTCGCTTCCACCATTCGGTTCAGGTCCTCTGTGCAATATCTTAGTCATCTTCAGGCCTCTACCCCTGTGAAAACTAGCATACAGCCAGGTCTCCCCCCCCCCCCACCTCGAACTACTGCCAGTTTCCGAGATCACTGAGCGATTTTCTCCTCGGACTGCTTCCTCGGGTCCTTCTGCCTCCCCCTGGAATTGTTTCTCAGTGTTCAATCCTGGGATCTTTCAGCTCTGTTCAAACTGATTCACTGCTACCTCTCTCTCCCTTACCTATGTTACTTGTTGTGGTGGTTCATCATCTCTCCAGAGTAAATTCTTTCCACCTCTGGCTGGAGGAGTGGTGGTCAGTGACTTGGCTCTTTCTCTGTAGCACCTTGGACTCTGAGCTGTGGCTTCCTCGGTGCTTTGACTCAGTGTGTCAGAGTGAGATTAGCGCTCTCCTTCCCCAATACCTCAACACCACAGAGCCTCAGCCCCACGTAGCTGTAGCTAACCGTACCCTGAGTCCATCTGCCTTCACGCAGCTGACACCAGCCAGTTCATAATCATTCTGCCAGTTACAGCTATGACCAAAGGAGAAGCCCTCCTGGGGGCATCTAGGGTCTTAGTACCAGGAACCTTATTCTGGAGAAGTTCCTTCTTCATTTGCCACAGCTGAAAGGGGGAAAGTAGGGAGGGTTTTGGACGATCCATTTTGGGGCATGTTCAGACCCAAGCCCCCATTCCTTGCTTGTTTGGGGTTTGTGACAGAATATACATAATCTAAGCAGTATTTGGGGTTGAGAAGAACCTGGTGGAGTAGATAACATGTGAAATATGTACTGATTAAATTCTGTCTGTGTGGTTCTGTCTTATTCTACCTTCTATGATGGTGGCCCCTAGGGGAGAAAGAAGAAGTATTTTAACAAAAAGGAATAATATGTGTAATTAAAGTTTATTTCAACACACAAAAAATTAGCAGCCTCTATCTAGAAGCCCTGTTCAGTTCCCAGATGCTTGCCCCCTTTCTTATCTCTGCAGCTTCGTGTAGGAGCCAGACCACTGAAATCTGCTTCAGTGGGATGCCACAGCTCTTGTTTCTAACCATGGACATCTAGTGGGGCCCTCTATCTTCTTGCTTCGCAGATATGGGTTCATGTAACTGACTGTTTCTGAAACTAGGTCCATTGTCTCCAAAGAATGCAGAAGATGCACCTCCAGGCTCTCACATCAGTCAAATCCGGGTCCTCATCTCTCTACTACCGGTTCAAGGGTAGCTTGGGCAAGACACTTCCCTTCCTTGAGCCTCAAGTTCTTCATCAACAAAATGGGTGTACACTCTTGCCTCTGGGGTTACAAGGAATGAGCTAAACACTAAGCACCCAGCACTTGCATGTCATGGGCCCAGCCAGTAGAAGGGCTTGTTGTTTTCCAAAACCTTTTGAAGGAAACAAGTCTCATGGGAACAGAAGCATCTCTCCCAAGGGGATTATCTGACAGTACTGTTGACCCAAAGTTTCCTCCTGTGTGAAAACCCAGATTCCAAAAACAAGTCCTACCTTCAATTTGAGCTGGGGCTTCAGCCAGATCCCCCTAAATCTCATGCACGGCATCTTTACTACGTTTGTTTGTTTGTTTTGAGGTAGACACATGTGCCACCTTGCGTAATTGCATCACCTTGTGCATATGGCTTATGTGGGACCTGGAGAGTCAAGCATGGGTCCTTGGGCTTTGCAGGCAAGTGCCTTAACTGCTAAGCCATCTCTCCAGTCCTGTTTTGTTTGTTTGTTTGTTTCGTTGAGGTAAGGTCTTACCCTAGCCCAGGCTGACTTGCAATTCACTCTGTACTTTCAGGGTGGCCTCAAACTCACAGTGATCCTCCTACCTCTGCCTTCCGAGTGCTAAGATTAAAGGCGTGCACCACTGTGCCTGACCTTCACTGCTTTTTCTAGGAATACTACACTCCTGTGTATTTTTTACAGCTTTCAAACCATTTTTAGAAATAGCTTTGGCATGAACCAAAGTGTATTCGATTTTACAGATGGGTAAACTGAGGCTGGTGAGTGGAGGACAGCTCACTGGAAAGGTGGTCACAGTCACTTGGCAGAGGTGATGTCTAGCATGAGGTTGTGATGGTGGGGAGGGCAAGAAGGCAAGAGCAGATGGAGGGGAGGGCTGGAGTTGTGGATAGCCCAGGGAGCATGGCTGTGGGGAAGGTGCTGGGGAGCCTTGTGGGTCTGGCATGCAGACTAAACCCGTGGTATGGTGCTGCGGTCACAGTTCTCTAGGGACCCAAGGCCTGGTCGAGATGTGAGGCCCTAACAGTTGGCTGTGGATGAGTAGGGGTGTCTGCCTGAGGCTGGAGGCCTGTCTCCACTGCACCTTGATGGCTGGCTGTGGCTTCCCATCTTGTGTGTCACGGAGCAGCTTTTCTCCTGGCTAGCACATGGTTCCTTGCCCCTTTCAGGAGAGGACCAGACTGGATGCCTAGTTTCCAGACCAGGCTCCATGGATTCTACTCCCCTCTCCTCCCCAAACACCCACCCCGTTCTCTTTCTGTTTGTTGGTGAAAGTCCATCCTCCCAGCTCAAGCAACCCATGGAAACCACCACTGCTCTCCTTCCGTGAAGCTCCTGAGCCACAGACCCCTCTGGGCCCTTTTGCTTTTGCTTTGCAGTGTGGGTGTGCAAGGGGGCTTGACATCGCTCTACCGGCCAGATGAAGACACAATTTCCATTTCTAACAGGCTTTCTCCAGGAACCTCCCTATCACCTCAAGAGCCACCTGGCTTCTTTCGCAGGCATTATCTGTTCCTAATGTGACCTCTTGCTGACCTGCTGCTCTGGTTTGATTTTTGTTGGTATTCTCCTCATGTGCTCTAGGGCTCTGGACACATGAGCCAGAGCATTTATTTGTATTGGGCCAAAGAGGGTGACTAGAGCCTAGGACTCTTGCCTAAGGAAAGAGGGCCAGTTTCACCCATAAAGGGGTCAGCTGAGGGCAAGGGCATGGCCCCAGGCTGGGTTCTCACCATCTCACCAGCATCACAGGATGCTGTGCCAAGCGCTTCAGGATATGTGGAGACTTGAAAGGGACAGTGCTGTTCTGGTCACATTACACCGGGCAGGTGTTGGGCCTTGGGGCTGAGTGCATCAGTTGGCTCAGAGCGCCTCACTCTCCCAGCCTGCCTCGGGTTCCTGCCCTCCCTCCATTTCTCCCACTCTTCTCTGTCACACTTCACTCCTAGTCTTCCTCCCAAGGCCCTCACTCTCCTATTTATTTATTTTGAGGTAGGGTTTCACTCTAGCCCAGGCTGGCCTGGAATTCACTATGTGGCCTTGAACTCATGGCGCTGGGATTAAAGGCATGCACCACCACACCTGGCTTATTTATTTATTTAAATTTTTTAATTTTTTATTAACAACTTCCATGATTATAAAAAATACCCCATGGTTCATCATAAGAGGAAGAAAAGATCATGACATCAAAATAAAAGAGAGACTGATTGAGATGGGGAGGCGATATGATGGAGAATGGAATTTCAAAGGGGAAAGTGGGGGGAGGGAGGGTATTACCATGGGGTATTTTTTATAATCATGGAAAATGTTAATAAAAATTGAGAAAAAAAATAACCCATGGTGATACCCTCCCTCCCCGCACTTACCCCTTTGAAACTCCACTCTCCATCATACCCCCTCCTCATCTCAATCAGTCTCTCTTTTACTTTTGATGTCTTGATCTTTTCCTCCTCTTATGATGGTCTTATGCAGGTAGTATCAGGCACTGTGAGGCCATGGATATCCAGGTCATTTTGTGTCTGGAGGGAGCATGTTGTATGGAGTCCTCCCCTTCCTTTGGCTCTTACATTCTTTCCGCCACCTCTTCCGCATTAGACCCTGAGCCTTGGAAGGTGTGATAGAGATATTGCAGTACTGAGCACTGTGGTCATTTCTTTCCATCACCATGATACCTTCTGAGTCGTCCCAAGGTCACTGTGGCTTATTTATTTTTTAATGTTTTATTTATTTATTATTAGAGAGAGTGAGAAAAACAGGCACACCACAGCCTCTACCCACTGTAAACCAACTCCAGATGCATGCACCACCTTGTGTATCTGGCTTATGTGGGTCCTGGAGAATTGAACCTGAGTCCTTTGGCTTTGCAGGCAAGTGCCTAAACCACTAGGCCATCTCTTCAGCCCTGGTTCCTCTTTAAAATTCCTAGTTCAGGAGGCCAAGCAATGGGTAGCAGCCTGCTTGACTTGTCCCTGGCCTAGACGCCTGACAGGCTCGATTCTCCTCTCTCCTTGCTCCCACCTCAAGCCCTGGCTCCTGCCGCAGCCCCCAAGGTGCCTTGTTCCTTCTCTCCCACCCTTTGAAGTTCAGCTCAAATTCAGATTCCTCTAGGGAGTCCCCGCTGACATCTGGGCTGCCACTGAAGCCACGCCAGCTTTTTGTGGGAAGGGGTGCCAGGGTGACAGAGGTAATGCTCAGACTGAGGCCTGTGAGGAAGGCGGACCATGGATGGACAGATGGCTGCACCTGTGGCCATTGCTGATGCTGCCATGAACCTGTGTTCTTTAGCCATTGTTCCCCAGAGCATCCAGCACAGTCCTTGGCACATAAGCCAGAGAACATGTGCCTACACGAGATTGGCTACAGTGTACCCAGGCCTGGGCCATCAGTTCGTTGGGACAGTTTACACGAAGAGGTGGGGGTGAAGCAGCATGGAGCTTGGTGGCAGAGGCTAGAGGGAGAGCTCTAGGCCTTGGCACAGGTGCACGCCAGCACCAACCTGACCCCAAACATCTTCTGTGTGCCCTGGCTCCTCTGGGAAGCAGGGAAGGTGAAGTGGCCCCAGTGGGCCTGGCCTGCAGAAGTGTGGCAACAGTGGCTGCTTCCTGTTTCAAGAGTCTGTGTGAGGTTGGGACAGGCACAGAGGCAGTGGCAGTGTGCCTGAGAGGTGGCACACCCACAGCAGCAGGTTGTCCTTGCAGAGAACTGGCAGTGGTGGGGTCTGGCCCTGCTGTGGGCTCTGCAGCCCCTTCCGGGACACTTACCACATGCCATTGTCATTGTCACCTTGTCTCCTTTAAGCCAAAGGAGAACAGGATTCTGGGTGAGGGCGTCACCATGATTGGCAGAGCCTAGCAGAGGGCCTGTGCTGTAGACAAATGGGCAGGTAGATGGACAGAGGGTCAGGTGGCTCAGCACATGCCTCGGGAGCACCCAGCTAAACCAAGCTAGGACTCAGTGCTCCAGCCTGTGCCTAGGAAGTGCCCAGGTGGCTAAAAGGCCAACAAGCACAAAAGGACAAGAGACAAGGGCTAAGTGAGTGGGCCTAGGGCCCGCAGGAATCCAGCCAGAAAATCGAGGGCCAGGGTAAGGTTCTTAGAGGAGAAGGGGGACAGGAGTAATAAACATGTAAGTGACAGGTACTTCCTCTGAGCCTCACAGCGGCCTTGTGAGAAGGGAACTGTTACTGTTATGTTATAGAAACTGAGACCTTCTTGCCCAAGGCCACACAATTCAGAGCTGGTAGCCTTGCCAGTGTGGCTCTGGAGTGCCAGTGAGAAGTACACTGAAGGGAGGCCGGGCGATGGCTCCTGGGCTTGACCTGCAAGCCTCCTGCTGTATAAGATAGTCGTGGACTCTCAAAAGTTGGGTTATTGCCAGGCGTGGTGGCGCACGCCTTTAATCCCAGCACTCGGGAGGCAGAGGTAGGAGGATCACCGTGAGTTCGAGGCCACCCTGAGACTCCATAGTGAATTCCAGGTCAGCCTGGGCTAGAGTGAGACCCTACCTGGAAAAAAAAAAAAAAAAAAAAAAGTTGGGTTATTTGCTAGGCAGAATGCACATGCCTTTAAGACCAGCACTTGAGAGGTAAAGGCAGGAGTTCAGTATTATCCTCAAGTTCAAGGCCAACCTGGAGTATACTAGACCCTTTTTTAAAAAAACAAAACAACAAACAAACAAAAGCCTACCATGGGTCGGGGAACATTGCAGAAGACGAGGCAGAAAGATTGTAAGAGGGCTGGAGAGATGGCTTAGTGGTTCGGGTGCTTGCCTGGGAAGCCTAAGGACCCAGGTTCGATTCCCAGAACCCATGTAAGCCAGATGCACATGGTAGTGCATGCATCTGGAGTTCCATTTACAGTGGCTAGAGTCCCTGGTGTGCCCATTTTCTCAAAGTAAAAAACAAAAGATTTAAAAAAAAAAAGGCCGGGCGTGGTGGCGCACGCCTTTAATCCCAGCACTCGAGAAGCAGAGGTAGGAGGATCACCGTGAGGACTACATAGTGAATTCTAGGTCGGCCTGAGCTACCACCAAAAAAAAAAAAAAAAAAAAAAAAAAAAAGATTGTAAGAGCCACAGAGTGGGTAGGACTATCCCGAACACAGTCCCCCACTACTCCACTGGGACTGACTGAGGCCTTCATGAATACCATAACCCCACTGAGGAGTAACGGGAGCTGGGGTGAGGGGATACAAGAGAATAACCTGTTACAATTAATATAAAATGAAAATTAATTTTGTTTTGTTTTTTGAGGTAAGGTCTCGCTCTGGCCCAGGCTGACCTGAAATTCACTAAGTAGTCTCAGGGTGGCCTTGAACTCTAGGCAATCCTGCTACCTCTGTGTTGGGATTAAGCTGCATCAGACTTTAGAGGAAATCTTCCAGCACTGTGACCCTCCCAGCATGAGACCACAGGAACTATATCCCTAAAGCCACCAATGAGCTGCAGTCTGCATGGTCACTAAGAGCTGAGGCTGAGTCACCCAGGCCCTACAAGCTTGCATGACCCTGGGCATACTTCCCAGGGTCTAATTTCCTCATCTGTAAAATGGGAGTCATAATGCCTGCCTTGAAGCATCATTTATAGAAAGACAGGCCTGTGGCTGGAGGTTGTGGTTAGGTCAGGGTTCTTGCCTGCCCACCACACAGAAAGGATCTGTCCTCACTCTCTTCCTGCCTCTGGCCTTTGTCACTTTGTGGGGTCCCCCACAGCACCTCTTGAAGTCCGGCTTCTGTTGAGCATCCGTACATATAGATAGGTGCCCATTGGCCCCACAGTGTGGTGGCCATAAGGGGCTTTCCTGTCTGAATTTCTTAGCCCTGTTTTTCCCAGAGCAGTGCCTGCTTCTTCCTGGGCTCCTTTTCAGCCCCTCCTGTCCATCACACCCAGTAGCTGCCCAACTTACCATACCTTGCTCTTACTTTTTCAAGCCTCAGCCAGCTGGGCTTGGGCTCTTTTTCTAGACCACTTTTCAACTGTATCCTTCCCTCCCTCCCTCTCCCCTCTTCTCCTCTTTCTCTTTTTTCCTGTCTATGCAAATTCTGTACCGCCGAGCTCCATCCTCCACCCCTGGGTCCGGCCTTTGGGAGGCAGCCTTTGCTGCTTTCCCCTGCAGCTGCCTATCCCTTACCTTGAAGCTCTGGCCCCAAGCGCAGCTTGCAGCAGGGTGGGAGCTCCACTCTGGTCTGCCTGGGTCATTCTTTCGCAGTCTTTTTTTTTTTTTTTGGAGGTAGGTAGGTTCTTGCTGTAGCCCAGGCTGACCTGGAATTCACTATGTAGTCTCAGGGTGGCCTCGAACTCAGAGCAATCCTCCTACCTTTGCCTCTGGGATCTGGTTTATTTTTTTATTTGAGACAGAGAGAGACAGAGAATGGGTGCACCAGCTCCAGCTGCTGCAAATGAATAACAAAATCATGTGCCACTTGGCTTACATGTTTGGATCCTAAGGAATTGAACCTGGGTCCTTTGGCTTTGCAGGCAAACACCTTAACTTCTAAGCCATCTCTCCAGCCTGCCACCAGATCTTTCTAAGCCTTGCTGTTTTTCAGCTATAGGAAGAGTTGTGAGGCTGGCCTTTGTTCTTTTTTTTTTTTTGGTTTTTCGAGGTAGGGTCTCACTCTGGTCCAGGCTGACCTGAAATTAACTATGTAGTCTCAGGATGGCCTTGAACTCACAGCAATCCTCCTACCTCTGCCTCCCGAGTACTGGGATTAAAGGCGTGCGCCACCACGCCCGGCTGGCCTTTGTTCTTGAAGTAGTTGTTAAAGGAAAACTGTCAATATTGCTGTGGGGCTGGGGATGTAGCTCAGTTGGTAGAGTCCTTGCCAAGCATGCATGAAGATGCATGAAGATTTGATTCTGAGTACCTTATAAACTCATAGATGCCAGCCTGGACTATGTAAGATCCTGTCTCAAAAAAAAAAAAAAAAAAAAAGAAAAAAAGAAAAAGAAAAAGAAAAAAAGAAAAAATTGAGCCGGATGTGGTGGTGCATGCCTTTAATCCCAGCATTTGGGAGGCAGAGGTAAGAGGATCACCACGAGTTCGAGGCCACCCTGAGACTACATAGTGAATTTCAGGTCAGCCTGGGCTAGATTGAGACCCTACCTCGAAAAACAGAAAAACAAACAAAAAATTATCATCATCATTATTATTATTGTGTGTGTGAATCCCACAAGGACCAGGATGCTCTGTTTTTCTTGGAATTGTAGACTTTGAGGAGCCCAGGAGGTGGGGCAGATGTAGCTCTTCCATGGTAACAAATGTTGGGGAGGAAGGAAAGCTGGCTAGGCCTACCGTTTTGGCAGCTGCAAAGGCAACAGGAAATATGGTCTCCCACATCTGCACTTCCCTGGTAGCACCCCTAAGGCATTGTGGGGAGAGGAGTTGGGTCCCCAGAGCCCTGACCCACATCCTGCCTGTCCCGATGAAAACAGCTTTCAAGAAGACCCACAGTCAGTTGTGTGCGGGAGGCTCATACCCCACTGGATGATTTTCGTGGGGTCTAGGACCCTTAAAAGACTGCAGAGCATCCCTCCTGCCCTCCACCCTTTCTGCTTTAGCACTTCATGGACTTTCCCACCACCCTATCTGCAGCCTCTGGAGCCTATGCACAGCTGTGTGTGTGCAAGTCTTCAGAGACTAGAGCTTTGGCAGTTACTCAAGCATCTGTGACCCAGAAATAGTAGCCCCACATCTGTTGTGACCCACAGCTATACCCCAGCATCTTCCCTGACAGCCACCCGTCCCCACTTCTGATCCCCCTCTTCTGATGACATAGCTAATGGGGAAAACAGACCCTAGAGTCAGTCCAGCACAAGTCCCAAGCCCTCTCCCCACTTGCCAGGTGACCTGGGGCAGGGCATTTTTCATCTCTGCGGTCCTGTTTCCTCAGAGGTAAAGTGGAGATAAAGAGCCCCCAGATCAGACTTGGCCCAAGAGTCATTTGTACAAGGTGGGCAGTTTGGGTTGTGCCAACTTGGCCCTTCCATGGTCATCTCCTTGGTTCTTGTAGCCACTGGGAGGCTGATGTTATTGGCCTCCTATTCTAGCAGAAGGCTAAAACATTAAATGACTGGCATAAGGCCACGTGGGTAGAAGTGCAGGGACTGGGATTTGAGCCCTGAAAGCCTTGATCTAGAGGTGAGTGAGCTGCTATCACAGTGCTGGACACAGGTCTTGGATCACCTCTGCTTCTACCTTTACTGCTGCTGGTATGTTGCTAAACAGGCTACTGAACTTCAGAGACTAGAGCTTTGGCAGTTACTCAAGCATCTGTGACCCAGAAATAGTAGCTACTGAACTCTTTCCAGCCTTGGTTTCCTCATCTGAAAAGTGGAAATAAACCTTATAGCGCAGGGTCTGTAAGAAGAGGCAATGTGGTGGCTGTCAAACCCTAGGTCTAAAGAAAGGGCCCAGTGGCCTGTGCTGGTGCACACCTGTGATCTCAGCACTTGGAAATTGGATGCAGGAGGGTCAGAAGTTCAAGGTCTTGCTGGGCATGGTGGCACATGCCTTTAGTCCAGTACTCAGGAGGCAGAGATAGGAGGATCAATGTCAGTTCGAGGCCAGCCTGGGACTGCAGAGTGAGTTCCAGGTCAGCCTGGACTACAGTGAGACTTACCTTGAAAACACAACAACAAAATAGTTTGTCTTTCACAGCTGCATAACAAATTAGGAGCTAGCCTAAGCTACAAGAGACCCTGTGTCAAAAAAAAAAAAAAAAAAGTCTAGGCATGGTGGTGGCGCACGCCTCTAATCCCCAGCACTTGGGAGGCAGAGGTAGGAGGATCGCCGTGAGTTTGAGGCCACCCTGAGACTACATAGTGAATTCCAGGTCAGCCTGGGCTAGAGTGAGACCCTACCTCGAAAAACAAAACAAACAAACAAAAACAAGTAATTGACCAGTAAAAAATAACTTACTACTATCTAGTGGAGTTCTCTTTTCCTCTGGTAGCTCCTTCAGGAGACAGGTCACTGCCCACCCTGGGAGGCCCACAGAAGCCAGGCCGCAAGGGCACACGACAGCCACGAAGGTGCTCATGGGTACCTATCTTTTGCCAGGGGACTCAATCGTACCTCCAGAGGTGGATTTTGACAGGTTGCTGGCCAGCCTGCAAGATCTCAGTGAACTGGTGGTAGAGAGTGACACCCAAGTGACGCCAGTGTCTGGTGGGGCACGATTCCGTACCCTTGAGCCCATCCCGCTGAAGCTGTACCGGAATGGCATCATGATGTTTGATGGGCCTTTCCGGCCCTTCCATGATCCCTCTACACAGGTAGGAGCTGGGGGTGGAGCTCCAGGGATCCTGCCCTTCCACCATTGCTTGGAGATGGTGAAGCCAGCTCATCCCAGGACTGGCTAGCCTCCCAGAGGGCTCCTCCTTCAAGTCTGGGAGCTCTGAATAGTTCCAGAGCGAGGCACTAGTTAGCTCAGGGCCCACAGGTAGCTTGGCATGGTATGGTTCCTGAGGCCTCATGGGTCTTCCTCCTCCTTCCTCTCCCTGCAGCGATGCCTCCGGGACATACTGGATGGCTTCTTCCCCTCAGAGCTCCAGCGACTATACCCTGACGGAGTCCCCTTTAAGGTATTGGGCTGCTCAATTCCGCTCTTCCCCATGAGGTTTGGGAAAGAAAGGATGTAAAAAGCTTCCTCAGTTATCAGTCACTCCACGGTGGCACCACTGCCCTGGCTGAGGAGGCTCAGTCCCCATGCCCTGTAGGAGGATAAACCCAAGACTGGCTAGACCTGGAGCCAGGAGACTGTAATGGCCATGAGGTCTCCAGGCTGAGCAGTAGGCAGTGCCCTCTGCTGGCATCTTGCAGGCACAGCTTTGGCCCATGGGACCACTGCTTCCCTGCTCCACCTCTCCCTGGCACTCAGAATACCCTGACAGCCTGGGGATTCCTGTGTACAGATGGCCTGGCTTCTCCAGGAGATTCCTGAAGTCATCTGGTTGGAGTAGAAGGTAGTGCCATAAGCCACAAACATGAGCAGAGAAGTGCTGGCTGAACCAGCAGAGCAGCAGGGCTGGGACTGAGCCAGGGACCACAAGACAGGGGCTCCCAGTGGGTGGCAGGCTTTCTCTACAGTGAGACTGCGTGCCACCATGATGCAGATGAGAATGTGAGTCATGACAGGGTGTTTGTGGTGTCCCTGTGAAGGCAGAACCTCAGAACAGGCTTCCCAAGTGTGTAAACCAACAAGGTGAGGTGATTGACATCCGGGGGCCCCATCAGGAACACCTTGTGACCAGTGCCTTGATGGGGGCAAGTGTGATGACATGCAGTGAAGGGGCTTACACTGAAGAGCAGGGGCTTTGCCCTCCCCTGTGACCAGCCCCCCCCCCAAAGGGTCTCAGTACTGTGGCTTCAGCTGGTATGGTGTTTGTACAAACAGGTCCCAGTGAGGTGCCCTTTCCCAGAACCTCAGTTACCCAACCAGTAAAATGGGGGTTACATTGCATGATCCTTGTGGGCCTGTTTTGGGGGCTTCTGGGCAAATAGCAGCAGGGGTGGAGGTGGGACCCAGGACTGAAGAGTTGGGCTTGCTGCTGTCATCCTTCCTTCCCGCTAGGTAAGTGACCTGCGCAATCAGGTCTTCCAGGAAGATGGGCTGGACCTATTCCCAGGTGAGGGTCGTGTGGTGGGCCGGCCAAAACCACGCAAGGTCATGGACCAGGTGGAGGAGACCTCAGGTAAGCTGGGCCCCAAGGCTGGCTGGGGGGCTGTGCAGACTGAGCTCCAGGTGGCCTCTCCCAGCATTCACAGCTCCTCCCTGGACCAAGTTTCCCAATGCCCTTCCTGCAGGCTCCAGGATGACTGCTGAGAAGTTTCTGAACAGGCTTCCCAAGTGTGTAATTCGACAAGGCGAGGTGATTGACATCCGGGGCCCCATCAGGGACACCTTGCAGGTGAGACCAGCCTTCTCCAGGGGATTTTACTACCAACTCTGGCTCAGTTACCAGGAGGCTCAGCATGGTGTCTGTGGAGCTGGTGGGGGCTCTGTGCTAGTCCCTGCAGGGCAGATAGATTGGCCGCAACTGGAGGTGAGCCTAAGGCCACGACCATGCCCTTGAGGAGCAGGCCTGGATGCTCCTTCCACATGCCCTGCAGCATTCAACCTGGCCCTCACAGAACTCACCATCTGCTTTCCTCCCGCCCGTCCTACTGCTCTTGCCACTGAGAAAGGTGCCAAGTCTCAGATTCTCAGGACTCCTGTGTGCCTCTTTCAACCTCATGTTGCTAGGGTCCTGCCAGTCTGGCCACCCTCTAGAAGTCCCCTCAAATCCATCCCCGGAGCCCACCACCCTAGTCTAGGCTCCAGTGTGCCACGCAAACCCTTTGGCCTGCCCCTTCCCTCCACTCCCGCCCCTGGCAGCCTTCTGTGATAAAATCATCCAAGGATTATTGGAGATAGCCAAGTTCTTCATCCTGGTACTCTGTCCAGTTAGCATCGCTGCCCTCCCCACATCTTCCAGTCCAACTTGGTACCCAGCTTTAGCTGTGAGCACTGGTAGTTTCCCTCAAATAGCCATTCCTTCACACACTCCTCTTGACCTCAGGACCGCTGTCTTTGCGGTAGGGAACATTCTTGCCCCATTCCGTTTCTAAGGATTGCTACTCACCCTTCAGTGCCAGCTCAGCTCCAACCCCCCTTAGGGAGGTCCTTCCTGACCCCAGGCTGGGTTAGGCATCCAAATCTGGCCATCATCTGGGTGGGCTTGTCTTCCCCATTGGACTGAGGAGGAATGATGGTGTGTTGCCTCTTTCCCCTCCCATTTCCTCTCCTTGGGCCTCAGTTTACACAGAGCACCCCACTCCTTTGGCTGACTGGTCTCATCCATCCCTGCTCAAGGAAGAGCAGGTCCTCTCCAAAGCTGAGAGGTTGACTCTGGTGGGGCTCAGGGCTCCGACTGTTGTCCATGATTGCCTTTCAGAACTGCTGCCCACAGTCTGCCCAGGTCCAGGAGGTCATAGTGGAGACACCTGTCTTGGCTTCTGAGAGGCAGAGGTGAGGCCAGGGTAAAGAGGTGAGGGCTGAGGGGTTGGGCCACTGGAGCACTGAAAGCGCCTAGGCTTGCAGGATCCAGGAGTCACCCAGCACGCCAGGGCCTCCACTCTCCATGCTGCGCATCAAGTCTGAGAATGGAGAGCAGACCTTCCTGCTGATGATGCGACCCACGGACACTGTCGGTGACGTGCGCACCCTCCTAACACAGGCCAGGTGGGCACAGGGCAGGGCGGGGGGCAACAGGGAGGCCCTGGCCGCGTGGCCTGGCCTGGCCTGATGCACTTTGCTGGACACTCAGGGACAAGGATGCTGCCAACTTTGACATCTTCAGCACCTTCCCACCCAAAGTCTACCAGGACGATGCACTCACTCTGCAGGCTGCAGGCCTGGTGCCAAATGCAACACTGCTGTTGCGGGCACAAAGGGCCCAGCCTCCCAACCCCAGCTTTGGTTCTGGTTCCCACTCCGTTTCCCGCTAAGGCCTACAGCTCTGAATAAAGTGCCGCCCTTGACACCACCAGTTTTCACAAGGCTGTCTTGGCAGGGATGTTCCGAGGGGAAGGCTGAGGCCCAGCTGGGCCAGGGAGTGGGCGGTCCTGACACTCCCTTGGTAACTGGAGCCCCAGCTGGCGGGCTTAGGCTGAGCCCTGAGTCTTTGTCCTTTGGGCTCCTTTTTCTAAGTGGGTCCAGTGCAGGAGGGATCCTGAGGGAGTAGTCAACCCCAGCTGGGTTGACATTCTCCGTCTCAGTTGGGGCTGGAGCACCTTACTGTGCAAGTGTGCAGCCAGCCCACAAACTCATGGGAACACTTCTTCCGTATTACTCACCAAGTTACTGCCATAACTACCCCCATGTCCTCAATCTGACAGAACTGCAGCTGTGCAACCACCTCCATGACACCCACAACAAGCCAGTCTGCTTTAACCTAGGAAGCAGCCCCAGAGGCAACCACCTTCATTGCCAGGCATGCAAACAGATACCAGAGCATGCATGGGTCCTGAAGGGTACATTCAATGTCCTGAAATTGCATGTCCACTATGGACATGTGGTGCCTGTCAAACACATGCACCACACACACAGGGAGAGGGTGACAGACATGTGAGCATAGTTTTAGTATTACAACCGACAGTCTTCTACAGGCAGGGACCCAAGGTACCTAGGCCACAACCAGACAGACAGTACCAGTGGAATGGGCATTTAATTGTCTCTAGGGTGCTCCCAGGAGGGGGGTCTGCGGGGCCTTTGGCAAAGCTCTGGCTGATTGAACCAACAGAAGTGCTCATCAGCTGGTGCCAGGCAGGGAGGCAGCCCCAAGGCCTGGCTGGGGATAGCCAGCATTGGGGCTTTGCTAAAGACAATTTCTGAGACCAGTTAGTAAGGAATGTTGCCTGTGAATGGAGGAGAGGAGGCTACAGAAAGGGAAGAGAAAGGGCCTGGGTTTGAGGGGGAGGGACTATAAGGTCAGAAGGTTAGGAATGACAGGGAGTTGGTCACAAGGTCCTTCAAGGCCAGTGAAGTCTGGGGAGAATGTGGTGCTGAGTCCAGTGGGACTGCGGGCCATCTTGACTCAGGCCAGCTTCAGGAACTCCTGCAGTGTGTTCTGTTCCACAGCCTCCACGAAGAGCTCATAGTCCTGAGGGAGGGGAATTGCCACCTGAGTCCAAGTGCAAGAGGCCCCAGTGCTCTGTCCAGGTGTAACCTGGCTGCAGCCCTCCAGGACCACTTCTCCACCCCCAGCCCCCAGGGCCCATACCCCACAGTACTGGTCCCCGTTGACAATTTGGGGTGGGGTGGCCTTGGGGTTGCCTGCCAAGGCTCGCATCTCATCCCGCAGGGCGTTGTCCTGGGAGATGTCCACTAGCTGGTATTGGATTCGCTTCCCGTCCAGGATGCGGGTCACCTCGCTCTGCTGGGACTTGATCTAGGGGCAGAAGATGGGCAGGGTTGGTGGGCCGGTTGGAGGTTTTACGGGTGTGAGCTGGAGCTTGTTTCCCCTTGCCCACTCCGAGGAAGCGATCTGGCCACTAGGGACTGGGAGGGGCACACGGATGAGGGAAAAACCACCTCCATGGGAGGGGGTCAGAGATGAGGATAGTGAGATCAAGTTCGGGATGGGGTAGGGAGAGCTGGAGCTCAGCCCGGGCAGGCCCTGCTAGAGAAATGCCCTCTCCACGCGCACACAGGAAGGGTGGGTTAAGGGCTCGGTCAGGGGGTGCAGAAAGTGGGTGTCCCAGTGATGGGGAATGGGCATGGGCAGCTCAAGTTGGGACTGCCGATGCCTGGTGCCCGGAGCCAGGCCGTGCCCCCAGGCCGGGTAAGCGCAGCCCGGCACCTCACCGCCTCCATCGTGGGGGCGGGTCCCGGGCGCCCGATCCGGATCGCAGGGAGACAGCCCAGCTCTTCCCTGTGCCGCCCCAGGCGGACACTTACTTCTCGGGAGCCGGTGACCGACGTGCTGTAGACACGCAGGCCGCTCATGTTGCAGGAAGGGGACGTGCAGGCAGTCGGAGGGGCGGTGGGAGCGGCAGCTGCACTGCCAGGGACGACGCCGCCGCCGCGCTCGGGAGCGGTTTCCTTCCTGCTCCGCCCGCGAGTCACCGCTCTTCCGACCAATAGGCTGCGCAAACGGGCGGGCGAGGCGGGGCCTGCGCAGCACTGCCCTACGCGCCGGAGGCCCCCCTCCCTTCTCTACCGTGTGGCTAGGAGCCTGGAAGACCCCAATCCTCTGCAGCTGCTCGGCTGCTCCCTCAGCCTTCCTGATGAGGCACTCACCATGTGTGGCTGGGGAGGGACCAAAGGGCAGGGAAGAAGGTTGAGCAAAACCTCCCTAGTTCACCCAGGTACGTATGTATGGACATCCAACTGCCCACTCCAGTGCCACCCCTTGGCCTCCAAGGGGGAGGTCCCATAATAGTACAGCTCAGCTTGGGACTTTGAAAAGCTAGCTGGTTTTCAAGCCCCAAATTCCTTAATAAGGAGGAACACCAAAACAGGTACAGCCCCAGCCATATGGCTTCCCTAAAGCGCCTCTCAAGCAGGCTTAGACAAGGAAGGGTAGTGGCAGGATGTAGGAGCCACACCCTCCAGGAGCCAGATGAAGACCTAGGTAAGGGTTGTAGGAGGACGCTGAGAAGCGTGAAGGCCAAGGACAGTGCTAGGCCTTGAGAGCCTGGACTCGTGGTAGCCTTATTAGAAGATCTATAGCTAGTTTTGGGGTGGCCCTAGCTCAACTTCAATTCCATCTTGCAAATGGCACTTCAAAGCTATGACTATTAGCAAGGAGTTAACTATCCTGATGGAGCCCACCAGGCATCTCAACTTTGGGCATATATACCCAGGAGTCACTCTAGGGCCAGGGCTCAGGTAGGTAATGAGACAACCCAAGCAAGCCCTCTGAGGCAACTCAACTGCCTGGCTCTGGAAGCCATGTCCTCAGAAGTCACTGAAACCCAGTGGCTGCTGACTTCCTCTCCAAGAGCCTGTTCAAACTTTCCAGAGAACGTGCTATTACTCAAGGCAGCTTCTGCTCAACAGAAAGCAATGTGGGCAGAGATCTTCATTGTCTCCACAGAAAGGCAAAGGAGCAGAAGTAGTAGAGACAGGGACATGAAGTTGGACCTGCCAAAAGTTGCTACTAACTGTTGCCTGGGGTACTCGGCTAACTGTCTGGCCTTTGGTTCCAACAAGCCAAAGTTAAGGGCAGGCAGGCAGGGCAATGAGGGAAGGCCACGGGAAACTAAAGCATCTGTTAAATATTTTATTCTGTAATCAAAATAGGCAATACAAACTGGTTGACATAACAAAAGATTCATATAAATAACTGCTTATAAACTTTACGAGGAAAAACACCCGTGAGCAGTGTGGCTGGACTCCCAGCACTGGGTGGAGACCAACTGGGCAGCTCTGCTTTCAGGAGGCAAGAGCCCAGAGGCTGAGGGGATGGCCAGATGGGTGGGGCTGCTCTGAATGGAAGGGATAAGTCACTCCACAAATAAAACACAAACTGTAAAAACACTTAAGGAGGAGGCTCATTCAAGCCCTAGAGTGAAGCCCAGGATACTAACAGCCCAGAGCTTAGCAAAAGTCATTGTCAAGGCTGCCTCTGTACCCCTGAGCTGCTTTTGCTCCTCATATACACACATGGCCCCTAGTTGGCCTGGCTCTAGACTGAGGAGGCTTGGGGCTGGCCCAATAACCAGAAACTAACAATGGTGAGATGCTCCCTAAACCAGGAGGCAAAAAACCAGAAAGCAGAGAAGGCCCCAGAGAAACAAGACCCCAGGAAACATGGAACACTTTATGTTTGAGCAGACCCATGTTGGGTACTCGCTCTCGAGGAGGCAAGGAAAGGGAAAGCACCCCAAACACGACAGGCACAAATCAGAGGGCCGGCACAAGTCCCAGCCCTGGGGATGGGGTGAGCAGCTTTATAGTTGTCCTGTGGCCTGAGGGAGAACACTGCCCAAACCCAGAACCACAGAGCAGAGTCTGCATTCAAGGCATCAAAATGGGGCTATCTGGAAGGCCTGAGAACAAAGCCTAAGAAAGAGGCTATGCCAAGCACATGCCCAGAGCTCCAGGGACACAGGAAAGCTCAGGAGTGGGCTCTCTTGTAAAAGATGACATGGGAGGCAGATAATGAGCCCTGCTATAGTCCCTAAGCCCCCAACCCTAGTGGGTACTTTGCTAGTAAGATTACCCTGAGGCTTCTGTGAGACAGAACAAGAGCCCTGAGGAAGCAAGGGAGGGGGAGGGAAGGGGGCTGAACCTGAGAAAACCCAGAAAGCTAGCTTAGTTCCCAGGAAGGTTGGCACACACAGCCTAAGAATTCTCAAAAGGTAATTGTTACTCCTACTCAGTCTTCCTAGGCCCCTCCAGCGGGTTCTGGGTATTAGCAGGACTAAGGTATGGAGTGGGAATGAACGTGGATCCATCCAGGAAGATGAAGGGAGGTAAGCAGCCTGTTTGCCTTTGATGCCAGGCTAGGGCTGGGAACAGTTTGTAAGGACTTATCAGTTGAACCTGCAAAGAAGTTAATTGGTAACTCACCCTTTAAGAGTGAATTAAGGTAACAGAAGAAACCTAAGAGGGCAAAGTCAGTGTGAAGCAAAGCAGGTAAGCTTCCCTTATCAGGTCTGGCCCCCTGATGCAGGGGCTTTCCCCACCTCTCCTCTGGGAACAGCAGAAGGCAGAACTGTCAGGATAGGAACCTTCTGGCTAGATGAATAGTAGCCCAGGCCCTCCCTGGCATCCCTCACTGTGTAGCACAGTTTTCTCCCATGTCTTGGGCATATCTGTCCGACAGGCTGGTCCTTAAGTCTTCAATGTCATGCCGAAGCTGTTGAACCTCTTCTATCTTCCTCCTGACCACATCTGGCTTCTGTAAATCTAGCTGAGTCCCTGGGTGTTGTGTGGCTGAGGAAGAGAGCATTTTCAGAGTGTTAGTAAATCAGCTGGAAGAAACAATGTTTCTGGAAGGGGTGGGCAGTAGTATGGATAAGCAATTCCTAAGGCTCATGATCTTGGTTCATGTCTTTTTTCTTTCCCTTTTCAGTGCTGGAGATTAAGCCAAGGGCTTTGGGCATGCTAAGTACTCTATTAATGAGCCAGAGCCCCAACCTCAGGACATGACACTTTCAAAGAAGCAGGTTGAAAACTTATTGCCTAAGGCTTGCTTTCTGTTTGTCCTACACACACAAATATCCTCATGTAAGACCTTTTAGCAAAACACTTACTGAGCACCTCCTTTGTGAAACTGCAATACAAGGGCAGTGACTGGGCCTATGTACCCTGTTCACACATTACCAGAAGGATAGAAAGGTCAAATGGAGGTGAGAGAATGAAGTGCTGCCCGCCTGCCCAAATCCTAGACTGGCTTTTCAACTCACAGTGAATGCCCAGGAGTAGGGACAGATTGGGGTCATGGCCCTGGGCCCTCTGGGTCACAATGCTGCAGACAGCCTGAAGATCTTGAAGGCAACTGGCTAACTCTTGGTGCAGCTCAAATGCCAGTTGAGCTGTGTCTGGTGAAGATGGCAAGCCTGGCTGGACTTGGCGCAGGTGTTCCTGCAGTGTCAAATTCTTTTCAATCAGGTCCTGGTTTTGCACTGAGAGCTGAACAAATAGAAGGGTAAGCAGATTAACCAAAGCCCAGGGACAGGCAGAGGATCTATGCATATGAACATGCAGGAATGTAAATAAGGGGTGTGTGTGCATGCGCATGCATGCATGTGCATGTGAGGGAGGGTACGAATCACAGCCAGTGTCCCTCTATCCCATAACTACTCATAGGCTTAGCCCCATCTCTGTCCCCCTGTAATCTCAGACACAATACCAGGCCCTAGGTCCCTGGGAATCCAGCACCAAAGAGGAAACTATTCTCCAACAGGCTGAGTCATCAGCCTCCAGGTTTCTGTCCAGGAACCAGAGAAGATACTCCCACCCCTAGGCACTCTACCTGAAGCCAGTCCCTCAGCCAACTCTGTTAGCCAGGCTATTAGACAAGGTTTAACGTGAACAGTGAAATCTGAGGAGACACTGGTTTCAATCTCTCCCTGCCACCCTGACAAAAGTGGCCACCAGCCAGCTTGATCGCAGGCTGTTAGAGGAATAAGAGGGTCAAGAAAGACAATATGACAGCTAGTGGGCACTGAGTGTGAGACTGGAAGTGGAGACCTGAGGATCCAGAGCTGAAAGACACCTTTTTTTTGGGGGGGGTAGGGGGAAAGGTTTCACTTGGCAAGCTTGGAACTATGTAGATGAGGATAGCCTTGAATTTGTGATCCTCTTGCCTCTGCCTCCTAAGTGCTGGAATCACAGGCATCCTGCCTTTTCAAACCCTCACTCCAGTGCAGTTAGGCTTTACTATACAGGCCAGCTATTTATGTAGGTCTCTTTCCTTCCTTCTTCCTCATAGCTTAATCCATTATCCTTCCTCCTACTTCTCTTTGTTTTAAAAACCAAATGGAGTTCCTCCTCCAGTCCTGGCCTTCCACCCACACTACCATGTGACAGCTCTGGAAGACGCCTTCCTAAGTGCTTGGCCACTGAACTTGGTGGCCCCCTACTGACAAGTCTGTTTACTGCATGAGGACCACCAAACTCAGTTATTTCTTGGGAGGGAGTATATGGGTAGGGGGAGTAAAGCAGGCTAGCCTTGAACTCATAATTCTCCAGACTCGGCCTCCCAATGCTGGGATTACTGGTATGTACCACCACACTTTACTCTCTCAGTCTTCTTTAACCCACCCTCCCCAACTCCACAACCCTGTGGGCTACAGGAAGATCTGGGGAGAGAGAATGACTTCCCACATTTGGAAAGCACTCCAGGGTAATCATGGCCACTCTAAAACCTTTTAGGGTTTTTAACATAAAGGATAATCCATATATTTGCTAAAAAGCTCAGCAGGGACCCCTTCTACACTCTTGTGGGGGAAAATATGGAGTGGGCATACAGAAAAATCAGATTTGTGCAAACTATATTGGTCTGACCTATGCTTACCTCCTTCACAGCTGTGCGCAACTGCTGCAGGGCTGTTTCCCTCCGCTGGGCCTCCTCTCTCAACGCCTGGCTTGTTCCTTCCTCTTGAGCCACTTCTTGCTTTAGGCTCTGAACACCACAGCAAGGTGTTGTGGGTAATACACCAAGGATAACAAGTCCAGTTATAACAATATCACCTCAGATCTGGACTATATAATGAAGTCCTACCCCACCCACATATTGCTGCACTAAGAGATTATTTTAAAAGATACTTAGAAGACCACTGATAGTCTTGGACACAAACCAAATTGAGGCTAGCTTCTCAATAGCGCCTTCTAGACCCTATACACTTCCCATCTCTATATCCAGCCTCCAGCAGCACTGAATAGACTTCAGTCCCAAATGCTGCAGCTTCAAGGCCTTTGCTTGCTCCTTTTCACTTTTTTTTGGGGGGGGGAGTGGGGGCCTTTTTCAAGATAGGGTTTCACTTTAGCCCAGGCAGACGTGGAATTCACTATGTAGTTTCAGGGTGGCTTCAAACTCAGTGATCCTCCTACCTCTGTCTCCCGAGTGCTGGGCTTAAAAGCATGTGCCATCACACCCGGCCTGAAATTTTTTTTTAATTTAATTTTTTTCTTTTTATTTATTTATTTTTCTAGGCCTAAAATGTTTTAGATAAAGATGGAAAGGGGAAGATATACTCACAAGCACCTAATCTCTATAGCATATAGTGTGCAGACCAAAGGGAGGATGACACAAGTTTATCTTCTATTTCATTTTAGTTCCTCCAATTTTGAAACTGATTTCTCAAATTATTTATTTTTATTTTGGAGAGAGAAAGTCAGGGAGAGAATTGGTACGCCAGGGCCTCTAGCCACTGCAATTGAACTACAGACACTTGCGCCACCTAGTGTGCATGTGTGACCTTGCACTTGCCTCACCTTTGTTATGTCTGGCTTAAGTGCAATCTGGAGAGTCAAACATGGATCTTTAGACTTTGCAGGCAAGCAGCGAAACTACTAAGCCATCTCTCTAGGCCAGTGTTTGTTTTTTGGTTTTTTTTTTTTTGAGGTAGGGTCTTTCTCTAGCCCAGGCTGATCTGGAATTCATTGTGCAGTCTCAGCGTGGCCTCCAACTCAACAATGATCCTCCTATCTCTGCCTCCCAAGTGCTGGGATTAAAAGAGTGTGCTACCATGCCCAGCTACAATAAATAGGCTCACCAGGACCTCTAGCCACTGCAAACAAACTCCAGACACATGCACCACCTTGTGCATTTGGCTTTACCTGGATACTGGGGAACTAAACTTGGGTAGTTAGGCTTTGCCATCTCTCCACCCCTCCTATATATTTTTTTTATTTTATTTGAGAGAAAGAGAGAAAGAGGCAGATGGAGAAAGACAGAGAATGGGCACACAAGGACCTCTAGCCACTGCAAATGAACTCTAGATGCATGTGCCACCTTGTGCATCTGGCTTACGTGGGCCCTGGGGAATTGAACCTGAGTTCGTTGGTTTTGCAGGCAAGTGCTTTAACCACTAAACCATTTCTCCATTCCTCCTCAAATATTTTTTTAAATATTTATTTGAGAGAGAGAAAGGAAAGAGAAAGAATGGGTACACCAGGGACTTTTGCTGCTACAAATGAACTCCACATGTATGCACTACTTTGTGTACCTGGCTTTATGCAGGTACTGGGGAATAAACAGAACTTGGGCTGTCAGTAGCCTAGGCTGGCCTTGAACCCACAGAGCTCCTCCTGCCCCATTCTCACAAATGCTGGGATTACAGAGCCACCATGCTTACTGAATTAAAAACTTTTTTTTTCTTTTTCTTTTCCCATGTGAGGGCTGATGATGTAGTTTAGTGATGGAGTGCTTGCCTAGTATGTTCAAGGCTCTGAGTTCAGCCTCCAGCACAGAAAAAAAAAAAAAAATCCATTCGTATTAACAAAAGTATAAAACTGCAAGGTATGGCAATGCATGCCTTTAAGGGACCCAGCATTTGGGAGGCTAAGGTAGGAGAATCACCAAGAATTCAAGGCCAGCCTGGGCTGTGGTGAGACCCTACTTTAAAAAAATACACACACATGAGCCGGGCGTGGTGGTGCATGCCTTTAATCCCAGCACTTGGGAGGCAGAGGTAGGAGGATTGTTGTGAGTTCGAGGCCACCCTGAGACTCCATAGTGAATTCCAGGTCAGCCTGAGCTAGAGTGAGACCCTACCTCGAAAAAAAAAAAAAAAAAACAAACACACACACACACACTCACCCCTCTATCTCATGGATAATGAGGTATCCAAGGTGCCCATGATGAATTCACCTTATTCTGACAAATTTACCTGTGATGAAATTTTTTTGGGTATTAAAGTGTCAGGTAAATTTGCCTGATATGAGTCCTTAGGCTTTGCAGGCAAGCGCCTTAACCACTATGTTATCTCTCCAGCCCTATTTTTGTTTTTGAGACAGTCTCTACACTAGGTTGGTCACCAAATCTCTATGGAGACAAGGATAACCTTGAACTCCTGACCCTCCTGCCTCCACTTCCCAAATGCTGGGATTACAAGTGTGCAACACCACAGCCCATTTATGTGGTGCTGGGGATCAAATCCTGGGCTTTGTGCATTCTACCTAAGCACTCTCCAAACTGAGCTACAACTTCAGCCTCTCTACCTCAACATGGGTAAATGTATAAAATTCAAATGTTGAGGGGCTAGGGAGGTTGCTCAGTAGTTAAGGGTGTTTACAATTCTCCAGCCACTTACATAAAGCCAAAAGGCATTCATTTGTAGTGGCAAAAGACCGTGGCATGCTTTGCCCATACAACCTCCCCTCATGCATATACAAAATGTTGGGCTTAGGGCTGGGAGCTGTAGCTCAGCGTTACAGCAGGTTTGCATGAAACCTATGTTTTATGTATCCCCAACATAAATAAAGTATAAGATAAAATAAAATGTTGGGCTTTTCCAATCTTTGTGGAATCTTGGGGTTCCACGACAACTTACTTGGTGACATTAAACAGTTGGACTAGGGGGCTGGAGAGATGGCTTAGCAGTTAGGGCACTTGCCTGCGAAGTCTAAGGACCTATGTTCAACTCTCCAGATCCCACGTAAGCCAGACGCACAAGGTGATGGGAGCACACAAGGTAGCACATGTGCACAAGATGGCGCACATGCCTAGAGTTCATTTGCAGTGGCTGGAGGCTCTGGTGTGCCAATTCTGCTCCCCCCTCATAAAACAAAACAAAAACTTGGACTAGGGCTGGAGAGATGGCTCAGCAGTTAAGGCTCTTGTCTGAGAAGCCTAAGGACCCAGGTTTGAGTCCCCCAAACCCATGTAAGCCAGAGGCACATGGTGGCACATGCATTTGGAGTTCTTTTGCAGTGGCTAGAGGCCCTGGTATGCCCATTCTCTCTTCTGTTTCTAATAGGTTAAAAAAAAAGAAACACAAAAAAACTTGGGCTAGGGCCAAGATGTCTCAGCAATTAAAGAGTGCCTGCACAGCCTAATGACCTGGGTTTGATTCCCCAGTACCCACGTAAAGGCAGATGCACTAAGTGGCACATGCATCTGGAGTCCATTTGCAGTGGCTATAAGCCCCAAACAGGAGCCAGGAGTCACCTTTGGTTCTCCTTAATTCTTCATCAGTCATGGATTCCTCCTAAAAGTAACTCCCACCTGTCCCCTCACGTCTCCTCCATGCTGCACTACCTTATGATACTTTCCCTTCCTCAGTATTTCATCACAATTACTACAAGTCCCCTGGCTGCCTTCCACCCAGCTGCCAATCTTCCACAGTTGAGCATGACTTACAAACCTGACCATATCACACCATAATTAAATGCTCTAACAGTTTCCTATTATCTATCTAAAGATTAAAAGCTAACACAGTTGAATAGATAATGCCCTCACATAACCTGGCATACTCAGCTCTCCATTCACACCTTACATTTAACAGTCATGCATTATATAAGGTTCTTTTGATCAATGATGGAATGCATCATTGATTCTGACTGGTCCTGTAAGACACCATCTAGTGATTAGTCTATGCAGGTATACTTTATTATGTTCTCACAACAATGAAATCATACTTCTTACTTGGTCTTAGCCAAAAGGCTGAGAAATGATGACATCACATGTTTCAAAATGTAGTTCTACTATCAGGCAGTACATGACTATACTTCAAAATGCCAAACTGCTTATAGGTTCATGTTCAAATAACGCCATTTCATGTCTTAATGTTCCTTCTACTGGATTCCAGCACCACCCTACCCAGCTCCTCTGCCTGGCTAACTCTTCTAAGGCTCAGGATCTCCAGAAACCTGTCCTTGACCTCCCCCCTCCTCCCACTGGCTCTTCTGTGTTCACCACCCCCTACAAGAGGATATGAACACTGCTCTCACAGCACTGTGCTCAAATTTCTACCCTATTTGTCTTCTCAACAAGACAGTAAGCTCAAACGCACCAATCAAGCCGGGTGTGGTGGCACACACCTTTAATCCCTGCACTCGGGAGGCAGAGGTAGGAGGAATGCCATGAGTTTGAGGCCACCCTGAGACTACATAGTGAATTCCAGGTCAGCTAGAGTGACACCCTACCTTGAAAAACCAAAAAAAAAAAAAAAAAAAAAAAAAAAAGCACCCATCAATTTCCATTCTTGTACCTATAACACCAAGTAAATCACATGGCAGAGAAAGGAATGAAATGTTAGCTAAATCCCAGTTTCCATCAATAAGTCCTGCCCTCCATGTACTAAGAACTACTGCTCACCTGTACTTGTGAGTGCAACTGCTCCATCTTCTGCTGTTGCTTCTCCACAATCTGAAAGGCAAAGTTATTGGGGAAGACTGCACGTACAAGGCTGATGGTAAAGCCAGAGGGCAAGGAACTGCACTAGGATCTATGCTCTGGTGATCAGCCCCACTAGCTGCAGAACATTAATTTTGAGACTAAAGACTAGTTTGGCTCAATTTACAGAAATCTAACTCAGACTCCTGATCTTGGCTATCCAGTTTCATATCCCTAAGACTATGTTCCAATTCCTTTTTTTTTTTTTTTTGAGGTAGGGTCTCGCTCTAGCCCAGGCTAACCTGGAATTTATTCTGTAGTCTCAGGATGGCTTTGAACTCATGGCAATCCTCCTACCTCTGCCTCCCAAGTATTGGGAATAGAGGCGTGCACCACCACACCAGGCTAATTACACAGATTTTTTACACACCAATGCGATATGGACTCAGTGATCATTACTGGGAGGAGGGGGACCTTTTCCTAATAACTGCAGGCCAATGGCATACACTTTAAAATATGTTTTTACATTTTATTTTATTCATTTGCAAGGAGACATCTCCCCCCCACCCCCAGAATTTGTGTGCCAGGGCCCAAAGCAGCTGCAAATGGACTCCAGATGCATGTACCACTTTGTGCATCTGACTTTATGTGGGTACTAGGGAACTGAATGTCGGTTGCTAAGCTTTGCAGGAAAGTACCCTAACCACTGAACAATCTCTCCAGCCTGGCATACACTTTATACATAGCCAAGACACATGAAGATATTTGGAAAAGGCCATGGCTAACATCTGAGCTACTGAGTCTACCCTACTCAGGACTATGATGGCTGTTGTTAGTTTTGGTCACACTGACTATAAAAAAAAAAAGAGAGCCTAAAAAGTCCCAGCTTCATGCCCCTCAAGAGCTCAGATATTCTCTAAACTATTTCTGGTTGCTTTTGTTTTTCATTTATTTTTTTAAAATTTTTATTTATTTGTTTGAGAGATGGAGAGAGAATGGGCATGCCAGGGCTTCCAGCTACTGCAAACGAACTCCAGACTCATGTGCCACCTTGAGCATCTGGCTTACATGGGTCCTGGGAATCAAACCTAGGTCTTCTGGCCACTAAGGACCAGCCCTGTTTTTTTTTTTTTTTTTTTTACTTTTTAAGGTAGGGTCTCACACTAATCCAGGCTGAGCTGGAACTCACTCTGTAGTCCCAGGCTGGCCTGGAACTCACAGCAATCCTCCTAGCTCTGCCTCCCAAGTGCTGGGATTAAAGTGTGGGCATATGCCACCATGCCCAACTCTATCTCTGTTTTTTTTTTTTATTATTATTTTCTATTTTTATTTTTTAATGTGGGATAGAGAATTGTCTTGCCAGGTCCTCCAGCTACTGCAATTGAACTCTAGACACGGATACCCCCTTGTGCACATGTGCGACTTTGCATGCTTGCATCACTGTGTCTGGCTTACGTGAGACCCTGGATAGTCAAATACAAGCCCTTCGGCAAGTGCCTTAGCTGCTAAGCCATCTCTCTAGCCCCTGGGTGTTTTCTGTTTTTTTTTTTTGGGGGGGGGGTAACCTATTCCTATTCCCTACTGAGTTAAGAAACCAAGCCACCTCATTGGTTAAAACTTTCTGATGTATACAAGCAGCTCTAAAAATGTCTGAGCTGTAACTGCTGTGCACCATACTTCAGTACACAGTTCTGGGTCATCTGGTCTGAATGGTGAGAGGCATGCCCTCCTGAACTTTTGCCTATATCCCCTATCCCCAATGAGTAGTTTGCTTGTTCTAAGACTGAATGTCTGAAATACTACTTATTATGCAGGGGTGATTTCTCAGGAGAGGGAGAAGCCTAGAGAGAATATCATAGATTGAAAGCCCAAGTTGCAGAAATGGCTTCAGACCAGGAATTCATGGTTCTCTTCTTACCTCCCAGCCTACCCCTCACTAATAGCCTAGACATCCGCTCAGTTACCTTTCGGAGAGAATCACATTCCTTCTGCCTGGACTCTGTTTCCACTTTGAGATCTTCTCCACTGACTTCCTCCACAGACTGCTTATCTTGCAGGCTGAAAGACAATGTTTTCTTCTAGAACTTTGAAGACTGAAACAGCTTTGAGTCTTGGCTCTGCCATTTACCTATCCTTGGAGCAAGACACTTACTTAGGCCCTCCTAGCCACAGTGGCTGCAGAGAATGTGGTGCATAGAGTCGCAGACAGAAGACAGAATCTATACAATGTCCCATCAATTCTCTTATTTGCCGAAGGCTCTTGTATTATTTGTTTTGATATTGAAAAATTAAGCATTTGTTACATATACCTAGACTATAAAAGCCATACATATATACTGTAGAAATTTTCAAAACTACAAAAAAACTAACTGGGTGTGGTGACGTAAAAACCTGTAATCCAAGTACTTTGAGGCTGAGGCAGGAAGACTGCAGCTGAGTTCCAGGCTATCCTGGGCTATAACTACCAAGTTAATTAGGGATATAAATTAAACTGCTTCAAACATAATACCATTTTTTTATTTTTTAGTATGTATTGTCTAGGTCAGAACCATTTTTTTCTCCCAACTCTGCTTCTGACTCAAACCAACGGCCTTCTCTAATGGGTCACTCACAATCACTTCCAGCATGGACCATCTTCTGAGTTAAAGAGAACACTGTGGCTAAATGTAGAATGAGAAATTTACTATACTTATTAAACAATTTAGTCCAAGAGACTGTTGAAACAGCCCTTATTTTCAGAAACTGCTTCTGATGCTCTGACAGTACATTATAGCACCTTGTTCTCCTCTTAGAACCTGTCCTAGTAATCAAGAGCACTTCCCAGGACTGACAAGAAATAGGTATTCTTGGTAGCCTTTAGCTTAAAGGGTTAAAATGTGGATAATTCCCAGACTTTAGCACCAGGATTCAATGATAAGCCCTACTACACCAGAGACAAATCCCCTGCTCTTTCCTATCATCCACAATCCAAAGAAAATGAAGCTCAAAAAAGTGAAGGGATCTGTACATTCACTCCAAGTCGTATAAATAAGCGAATGGGGAGCTAGCACCTAAACCAACCTCTTTACCCTTTCCTTGGTCCCACAGCAGGTATTACCTATGTCTAGCAGAGATGAATTCTGCTTCTCTCTCTCTTAAGCTTTCAAGTTGAATCTCCCTCTCTCTGCAGGTGGCTTGGGTCTCCTCCAGCAAACTCTCCAGCTCAGTCACTCTCTCTTGCAGATCTGTGCTCTTCAACTCAGCATCCTGAAGCTAAGAGACAGGATCCCTTAGGTCAATAAGCCAAGGAAGAGTGAGTAGGTACCTAAAAAAATTTGCAGTCTAGTTGCAAATTTGACAGATGTGAATCTGACTCCTTTAGAATATTCCTTTCAGGAAACCACAGTGAATGAGAAAGTTCACCTGCCTGGCCACTCCCTACTTGCTACAGGTATGGCCAGAAATTGCTGCTACCTGCTGGCTCTGCTTCTGATGGTCTTCCAGGGTAGGCAAGTCAGCTAGGTAGCGCTCCAAGGTCTCGATACGCTGCTGCTTCTCTCGGTTCTGTTCTGATTCTTTCTGACATTTCTTTTTCAAATTATTGATATGTTTATCACGACCTTTGACCTAGAGAAAAAAAAATGTCAAGAGTCTTATTCCATTTACTCCTGTAGAACCCAGAACTTTTTTCAAAGTGACTACTACCTCTGCACTTGGAGCTATGCATGTTTGTTCTATTGCAATGAAGGCAGGAAGCTAATCAAATTTTGCCACTTGGGATTGAGACATAAACTGCAGAGAACCCTCCTGAACTTTGCAGTCAATGGTAGGAATGAAAGGTTCCTAAGGTATGTTTTTAAAACTAGCAGTACTAGCTGGACATGGTCATGTACACCTTTAATCCCAGCACTCTGGAGGCTGAGGTAGGAGGATCATCATGAGTTTGAGGCCAGCCTAAGACTACATAGTGAATTCCAGGTTAGCCTGGGCTATAGGGAGATCCTACCTTAAATCCCCCTCCCAACCAGATGACTTAGCTGCTAAGGTGGTTGCCTGTGAAGCCTAAGGACCCAGGTCCAGTTCCCCAGGATGCATGTAATCCAGATGCACAAGGTGGTGGTCCATGCGTCTGGAGTTTGTTTGCAGTGGCTGGAGGCCCTGGTGTGTCCATTCTGTCTCTATTTGCCTCTTCCCCTCCTCTCTCTCTCCCCTCTCTCAAATAAATATATAAAATATTTTTTAAAAACTGGCAGTACTTCTGTAATACAATAACTTGATAGGTTCTTAGAAGAAAACTTCTAAGCCCCAAGAATTTTCTTAGGACAAGACTCTGGTATACATAGAGGGCTCATCACAAATGAATTTATGCTAACAAAGTGATTTACAAAAAGTCCAGTAATTTTTATGTCTAAACTCCTGCAGGGAGGGGAGGGCCTATATAATGAGACCTAGGCCTGGGTGGAGCTTCCTGATGGTGAACATACATGGGATGTGCAAGGAGGATACACACCCTGATTCCTTGATGAGATGGCACTGCTTTCAAGACATTCCCAGGCTCACTCCATGTCTCACCATCAGGCTGTTCCTGATTTTTATCTTTCAGCATACTATAATCAGGCTGGGTGTGGTGGCATGTACTTGTACAGCCAGCTACTCAGAAGGCTGGAGTGAAAGGATCACTTGAATCTAGAAGCTTGAATTCAGCCTAGGAAACATTCTGAGACCATGTCGTAAAACAATAACAACAGACCTTGGAAACTATAATCATAGTATAATAATGTCTGTGTCTGGACTTAGAAGAGTCATTCTAGAATTACTGATTTTTTTCCAACCCAATATATTTTTTTATTAACAACTTCCATAATTGTAAACAATATCCCATGGTAATGCCCTCCCTTCTCCCACTTTCCCCTTTGAAACTCCATTTCTCCATCATATCCCCTCCCCCTCTCAATCAGTCTCTCTTTTATTTTGATGTCATGATCTTTTCCTCCTCTTATGATGGTCTTGTGTAGGTAGTGTCAGGCACTGCGAGGTCATGGATATCCAGGCCATTTTGTGTCTGGAGGAGCACGTTGTAAGGAGTCCTCCCTTCCTTTGGCTCTTACATTCTTTCCACCAAGGTAGGGCTTCACTGTATCTCAGGCTGACCTGGAATTCACTATGTAGTCTCAGGGTGGCCTCAAACTCATGGTGATCCTCCTACCTCTACCTCCCGAGTGCTGAGATTCAAGGCATGTGCCACCACGCCTGGCTAGAATTACTGAATTTGAAGGAGTAAAGAGTACCTGGATTTGTGCCAGTGGCCCAGGAACTCAGACTTCACAGTTAGAATATGAAGTAAGTGTATCTTGTTGGGGACAGCAACTTTACACCTTTTTTTTTTTTTTTTTTTTTTGAGGCAAGCTCAACAGACTGGCCTTTTTTTTTCTTTTTTTTAATGCGAGAGGGCGAGAGTGAGAGAGAAAGAAGGGACCTCCAGCCACTGCAGTCTAACTCCAGACGTGTGCCACCTTGTGTGCATGTGTGACCTTGCACACTTGCGTCACTTTGTGCATCTGGCTTACATGGGCCCTGGAGAGTCCAATATACGTCCTCAGGCTTCACAGGCAAGCACCCTAACCACTAAACCATCTTTCTAACCCTAATTTTTTTTTTTTTAATGAGCGAGACAACACGAGAGAGAGAGAACTGATATGCCAGGACCTTCAGCCACTGCAATTGACCTCCAGATGTGCACCACCTTGTGTGCATGACTTACATGGGACCTGGAGAAATATGGGTCCTTATGCTTTGCAGGCAAGTGCCTTACTGTTAGGCCATCTCTCCAGCCCTAAACTTAAAAACAAAACAAAACAAAACAACAACAACAAAAAACACATTTATTGGATCCTAGCTACAGATGATTGGACTTCTGCGTGAGTAGGAAAAAACTCAGTACAGAGGCCAGTAAGTTAAAAAGGAGATATAAAGGAAAGAGAAAGGAAGGGAGGAGGGTACTTAATAGGTTGGTATTGTATATATGTAAGTAGAAGAATAGATTAATGGGGTTGAAAAGGCCCAAAGTGAGGTCAGGGGAAGAGATTGAGTAAAGGAAAGGTGGAGGGAGGGCTAATCAAAATCTAAGAGGATATAAATAAATCATATGGAATCCTCTGGTTTTGGACAATGGAAACTCAGGAGCCATAGATTGTTGTTAGAAAAATTTCAGTGCCAGGGATGGGATACCTTCCAGTGAGTTGTTGGCCAGGGAGGTCCCTGATGCCCCCAAAACATTATAGGCCATTGCCGAGGCCCTTGGTTTCCCACCAGGAATAGATGGTAAGACCCTATTGCTGAAGACTCCACATACTTGGGCTGCATGGCCACTGAGAAATCCTGCTGGAACTGAGCTGATAACCTCCTCCATGTAGACCGGCTGAGAGAAAGCTGGAAGAAGCCATTCTACATGTAGTTCAATGGGAGAAAGAGATACCACCAGTGAAGATACTCAACAGTGGACACTGCAAGCCTTATAATTGGCCAGCCAGGCCAAATGAGCCAACGGGTGCAATAGTGGCACATCTGTCATGGTGGAAACCAACTGCCCTCCGATTGGACTTGAGGCCCGCTCCATGGGGGGGAATATATCGCTGATACTGAAAACTTAAAACAGGGGTAGTCATGAGCCTTAGGGCTGTAACATCTGCTGATGTCTGGAAAAATGTATATACTATGCTTATCAAACTGCCCAGTAAGCACTTCTCTTAATATTTATACCCTTATATTAACGCTACTCTCACTTTGGGTAGAGAATCTTCTCCTTTCAGATGGCAGTGACCTTGGGATGACTCAGAAGGTACCATAGTGCTGGAAAGAAGTGACTGGAGTACTGAGTAACATCTTGATCACACCTTCCAAGGCTCACGGTCTAATGCAGAAGAGGTGGCGGAAAGAATATAACAGCCAAAGGAAGGGTAGGACTCCTTACAACATGCTCCCTCCAGACATAAAATGGCCTGGATATCCATGACCTCATGGTGCCTGACACTACGTACACAAGACCATCATAAGAGGAGGAAAAGATCATGACATCAAAATAAAAGAGAGACTGATTGAGAGGGGGAGGGGATATGATGGAGAATGGAATTTCAAAGGGGAAAGTGGGGGGAGGGAGGGTATTACCATGGGATATTTTTTATAATCATGGAAAATGTTAATAAAAATTGAGAAAAAAAAACACATTTATTTGAGAGCGAATGGGTGTGCTAGGACCTTCACACTGCAAATGAACTCAAGAAGCATGTGTGACCTTGTCCATCTGGCTTACATAGGTTCTGAGGAATCAAACCTAGCTCCTTAGGTGGCTGGAGGCCCTGGCGTGCCCATTCTCTCTCTCTCCCCCCCTCTTTCTCTGTCAAATAAATAAAAATAAATGTATCTCAAGATTATTAAAAAAAAAAAAAAAAAAAGGCCAGGTGTGTAGTGCATGCTTTTAATCTCAGAACTCAGGAGGTTGAGGTAGGAGGATCACCGTGAGTTCAAGGCTACCTTGAAACTACAGAGTGAATTCCAGGTTACCCTGGCTAGAGTAAGACCCTACCTCAAAAAAACAAAAAAAAAAAAAGTCTAGGCAGATGGCTTAGCAGTTAAGGTGCTTGCCTGCGAAGCCCAAGAACTCATGTTCGAATCTTCGGGTCCCATGTAAGCAAGATGAACAGTGATGCAAGTATGAAATGTCGCACATGAGCACAAGGCGGTGCATGTGTCTGGAGTTCGTTTACAGTGGCTGAAGGCCCTGGTGTGTCCACCCCCCCCAAAAAAAAAAAGCCAAAATAGGGGCTGGGAGAGATGGTTCGGCAGTTAAGACACTTTCCTGCAAAGCCTAACAACCTGGGTTCCATTCCTCAGTACCCATGTAAAGCCAGATGCACAAAGTGGCACATGCATCTGGAGTTCCTTTCCAGTGGTTGAAGGCTCTGGTGTGCCTAGTCTCTCTGTCTCTCCTCTCTTGGCTTGCAAATAAATAAATATTTTTTAAAAAAAGCCAAAAAAATTTAAAAAGAGAGAGGGGGGAGAGGCTGATTAATTGATTGATTCTCAAATAAGGGAGGAAAAGCAATGGACAGGATACCCTGTTTTCCACTCTGGTCACCTTAGGCGTGAGCACCCCGCCCTGTACAGGCAAGCATATGTGGCGCTGCATGGGCACATACCCTTGCATCACTACACACACCACATAAAACACACACACACACACAACAAAATAAACAGGGCTGGAGAGATGGCTCTTCATCTCTGGTGGCTAAGTGCATTTCCTATGCAAGCATGAAGTCCTGATAGGGCCTGAGACTGCCCGAGTTGGAATCTGTAGAATCCAGGTAAAACATCTGGGTTTGGCCAGGCACACTTGTAACCCAGTCCTGTGGGGAATGGAGACTGAATCACTGGGGTGCACATACAGTAAGCTGTGGAATCAGTAAGAGACTCTACCAAAAGGAACAGGAAGGTGTTGGAGAGGGACTTTCGGTATTTTTCCTGGCTGCCAAAGGAAAGTGAATGGGCACTGCAACAACACATATACATGCATACAGCAACAACAATGTATGTGGGATTTTAACATGTTTTGATTTTAACATGGAAGTAGGCAGAGGAACATTAAATGACATGAGACAGAGGATTCACAATGTGCAGTGGGAATTACAGACAACTTGGAAGACAATGTGCCTTTTACACAACTTCCAAGAGCGTCGTACTTGAAGCACATAGCTATCTCTGGAGGCAAGTCTCAATTATAGACCTAAAAAATAGGGGAATTCATTGGAAACCTATGTCCAAGTTAACTGAATACCACTTTTGCCCTAGACCTTTTCCACAGGAAAATGGAGATATATTCTCTGGGAAATCAAATTTGAGAGTTTAGACTCAGGGTATCAGTCACACATAACAGACCAGGTAAAGTACTGAGGTGGAAACAATTATAAATAAAAATCTTTGCATTGCACTCTATCTCCTGCCAACATGGAGAATCCAAAGGCCAAAAACATTCTGGCTTCCAGCATCCCCACCAGGCAGCAGGTTGAAGCTTCTTATTTATTTAATTTTATATTTTATTTTATTTTCAAGCAGGGGCTCACTCTAGCATAGGCTGTCCTCAAACTCACAGTGATTCTCCTATCTCAGCTTCCTGAGTTCTGGGACTAAAGGCATATGCCAACACACCAGGCTAAAGATTCTTTTCTAGAGAAAATGAGGTAAAACATCCATGTGCTGACATTTGAGTTCCCTGGTGAAAAGCACAGTCAAAGTTTAGTGATCTTACAGTGAAATTCATGCCTTTAATCCTAGCACACAGGAGGTCACCCTCACTACATAGTGGATTCCAGGTCAGTGTGAGCAAGACCCTACTTTGACAAACAAAAACAAAAACAAGTTGAGATGCCAGGTGTGGCGGGGAACACCTATAGTTCCAGCACTTGGGAAGTTAAGGTAGGAGGATCACTGTGAGTTTGAGGACAGCCTGGGAGTTCCAGGTCAGTTTGGGCTAGAGTGAGACTCTACCTCAAAAATAAAATAAAATAGGGCTGGAGAGATGGCTTAGCAGTTAAGCGTTTGCCTGTGAAGCCTAAGGACCCCGGTTCAAGGTTTGATTCCCCAGTACCCACATAAGCCAGATGTACAAGGTGGCACAGGTATCTGGAGTCCATTTGCAGTGGCTGGAGGCCCTGGTGTAGCCATTCTCTTTCTCTCTTTCCCTATCTGTCACTGTCAAATAAATAAACAAATAAAAACAAAAAAATAAAAAATAAAAAGTAAAATAAAATAGACTTTCAGTTAAGATGGCAGCGTAGGAACCACGCCAAAGCAGCCTAGGGGAGAAAAAGCCAAAAAAAACCAGCAAAATATATTCTTCTACTAAAAAGTGAGGTATGTAAGAAATTATCAACTGCAGCAGAGAAGTAGGAGAGATTCACAGTATCTAGAGACCACAGAAGCAGGCAAAAGTGGCTCCAGCAGTAGTGGGACCAGGTCCCCGTGGCCATAGCCACAAGGCTCGGCTGGAGCCCCAGGAAGAACCAGGTGAGGGCATTTTCCGCTCACACCAGCCTCCTCGCAAACTCAAGGGAGAACAGCAAGGACCATCAGAGTGGCTCCTGAGGAAGAGAATTGCGAGGACCATTGGGAAAGCTTCAGTTACCATCCACAGCCTCCCCTCCCCCACCACCAGCACAAGTGCCAGAAAGCACCAGAGACCCGGGGAAGGGAGCTCACCTACACAGCACCCGGCACAGGCAATCAGAGCAGCGACTCACCAACCCAGGCAGCCTACCTGAGCCCACAGTGCAGCAAAGAGGGACCCAGGCAGGAGCACAGCATAATTGGGACCAAAGCCACCCCAAAAGGTTAATGAGATTACACCAGGTCAGTACCCACCAAATAAGCCTAGTATATAGGTTTGAATCAGAAGTGCTAATTGTACCTTCCATGTCAGGGTAAATTATACGTTAAATGTGATGGATGGTCAGATATGCCATTCTTAAATAAGCTATATCTTGGGCTTGCCACTTGTTGCTTTCTGATTTATAGTGCCTTTGTTTATTCTGTCGTTCACTGGAGAAGTAATCATACCTGGTCACAAGCTGACTTGGAACCCTCTACAGACCAGAAATCTTAACCTCTTAGTTGACAGGACTAAGGGTGTGGGGCAACACACATCCTTAGGGACTGCAACTTGGATAGAGGATCTGGTTGTCATAATACCTACTTTGTGCTTTTATTTTATTTTATTTTTCTCTTTAAATAAGACAATGATGGAGGGAAAAATCAAGCTTGAAACATAGTAACAATTATTTTGGTAAGGTAGCAACCAAAATTTAAAGCACAAGCTGTGTGTCCAGATGTAAAAGGTATTAAGGAATAAACCATAATATCAAGGGATGAGGGAGAAAACACCAAACACAAGATACAGTGTGTCCAAACAACTTGAAATTATAATTTAAGGGTAAAATCTATAAACTATGCTCAGGTTTAGGTAGAGATTAAGTGTACCTTTTCCTGTTTCTCCCAAATAAAATCATAGTTTACTATTTAATTACACCTCAAAGCTTTTCTCTCAGTACAAAACAATCATTAAATACACATAAAATACCTATTTGTTAATGTAATAATTTCCCTGGCTTATCCAATGTGCAATGCACATGACTCCAAAGCTGTTTTTCATTGAATGTGTACATTATTTAGAATCTGCCTGTATTTTGTTCCACTCAGCCTACTTGAGTACTCTCATACCAGACAAACCCAACACCTAGGGTCACTTTTGTGGTTACTCAGAGAGTCTTAAGAGCCATACCTAGCACCTTGAGCTCCTACCCTGAATATATGTATCAGATTGATACATCTAATAATACTGCAGATAATCAGAAAACCTAAGCACTAAATTAATCCAAGATGCAAAAATGTACATTATAACACAAGAAATGAAGATAATATAAATCCACCAAAAAGTATAAATGCATCAGAAATGACCCCCAGTGAGACTGATTTAGAGGAAATGCCTGAGAAAGATTTCAAAAGAATGATTATAAATATGTTCAACAAAATCAAGGAGAAAATCAAAGGAATCAAAGAAGACACAGGAAACCAACTTAATGAAATAAGGAGGTCAACACAAGAGATAAATAAGGAAATAATAAAGAAAAACCAGTCAGAAATACTAGCAATGAAGAACACAGTCAGTGGAAAAAAAAAAAAAAAAAAACACTGTAGAAAATCTCACCAGTAGAATGGAAGAAGGAGAGGACAGAATATCTAAACTAGAAGACCAGGTGGCAGATTTAATACAGTCCAACAAAGATAAAGACAAACTAACAGGAAAGTATGAATGGGAATTTCAAGATGTTCGGGACACTATAAAAAGATCAAACATAAGAATTCAGGGTATAGTAGAAGGAGAAGAATTTCATCCAAAGGCATACCAGGAATTTTCAACAAAATCACAGAAGAAAACATCCCCCAAATTGGGAAAGAGATGCCATTACAGATACAGGAAGCCTTTAGAACACCAAACAGACAAAACCTGGAAAGAACCTCTCCTTGCCATACTATAATTAAACTACCAAACATACAAACCAAAGAAAATATAGTGAAAGCAGTTAGATAGAAAAATCAAGTCACATACAAAGGCAAGCCCATCAGGATCACAGCAGATTACTTCAACACAAACTTTAAAAGCCAGAAAGGCTTGGAATGATATATTCTAAATTCTGAAAGATAACAACTGTCAATCAAAGTTACTTTATCCTGCAAAGCTATCTATTCAAATAGATGGAGAAATAAGAACATTCCACAACAAAAGCAGGCTAAAGGAATATTTGAAGACAAAACCAGCTCTACAGAAAATACATGAAAGAATCCTCCATGCTGAAGAGAAAGAAAGCACACATACAAGGAACCTGGGAAAAACACATCACACTCAAAGACTAGTTAATACAAGAGAGCAAAGGTAAAACCAGAAGAACTACAAAACAAGAAAAATGACAAAAATAAATACACACTTTTCAATAATAACTCTTAATATCAACCGCCTCAATGCCCTAACCAAAAGACATAGGTTTGCAGACTGCATTAAAAAGCAGGATCCTTCAATTTGTTGCCTCCAAGAAACTCACCTTTCTTCCAAGGATGGACACTATCTTAGGTGAAAGGTTGGAAAATGGTGTTTCAAGCAAATGGCCTAGAAAACAAGCAGGGGGGCTGGAGAGATGGCTTAGTGGTTAAGCGCTTGCCTGTCAAGCCTAAGGACCCTGGTTCGAGGCTCGATTCCCCAGGACCCACGTTAGCCAGATGCACAAGGGGAGCACGTGTCTGGAGGTCCTTTGCAGTGGCTAGAGGCCCTGGCGTGCCCATTCTCTATCCATCTATCTATCTGCCTCTTTCTCTCTCTGTCTGTCGCTCTCAAATAAATAAATAAATAAATAAATAAAAACAAGCAGGGGCCGCTATCCTAATTTCTGACAGGGTAGACTTCAGACCAATATGAGTCAGGAAACATAAGGAAGGTCACTTTATATTGATTAAAGGAACACTCCAACAGGACATTATAATCCTAAACATATATGCACCTAACATGGGGATCTCAACTTCATCAAACAAACACTACTAGAACTAAAGTCACAGATAACACTAAACACAGTTGTAGTAGGTGACTTCAACACCCCACTCTCATCAAGTGACAGGTTATCCTGGCAAAAAAATAAACAGAGACGCATCTGGATATGAGGTCATAGAACAAATGGGCCTAACAGATATATACAGGACATTTCATCCAAATGTAGCAAAATATACATTTTTTTCAGCAGCACATGGAACATTCTCTAAACAGACCATATATTAGGACACAAAGCAAATCTAAACAAATACTGGAAAATTGAAATAATTCTTGCACTCTATCTGATCACAACTGGATCAAACTACAAATCAATAGCAAGAAAAGCTATAGAGCATATAAAAAATCATGGACAACTAAACAAAACATTACTAAATGAAGAATAGGTCAATAAAGAAATCAAGAAGGAAATAAAAGCCGGACGTGGTGGTGCACGCCTTTAATCCCAGCACTCGGGAGGCAGAGGTAGGAGGATCGCCGTGAGTTCGAGGCCACCCTGAAACTCCATAGTGAATTCCAGGTCAGCCTGGGATAGAGTGAGACCCTACCTCGAAAAACCAAAAAAAGAAAAAAAAAAATTCATAGAGTCAAATGATAATGAGAACACAATATACCAAAACCTTTGGGACACAATGAAGGCAGTCCTGAGAGGGAAATTTATAGTTTTAAGTGCCTATATTAAGAAATTAAAAAGGTCTCAAGTAAACAACCTAATGCTTTACCTTAAAGCCTTGGAAAAAGAAGAATAAGGTAAACTGAAAATTAGTAGACAGGAAGAAATAATAAAGATTAGGGCAGAAATTAATGAAATAGAAACAAAACAAAACAAACAAAAAAAACAATCCAAAGAATCAATGAAACTAAGAGTTGATTCTTTGAAAGGATAAACAAGATTGATAAACTCTTAGCAAATCTGACCAAAAGAGAGAAGAGACACAAATTAATAAAATTAGAGATGAAAAAGGTACCATCACAACAGACACCAGAGAAATTCAAAAAATCATAGGGATATACTGTAAGAACATATACTCCCCTAAGTTTGAAAATCTGAAAGAAATGGATGATTTCCTTGATTTATGTGACCTACCTAAATTAAATCAAGATGAGATTAACCACTTAAATAGACCTATAACAAGTATGGAGATCCAAGCAGTTATCAAAAATCTCTCAACTAAAAAAAGTCCAAGCCCAGATGGATTCACTGGTGAATTTTACCAGACCTTCAGGGAAGAACTAACACCAATACTTCTTAAACTTTTCCATAAAATAGAAAAGGAAGAAATCCTACCAAATTCATTCTATGAAGCCAGCATCACCCTGATACCAAAACCAGAAAAAGATAGAACAAAAAAAGAAAATTACAGACCAATCTCCCTCATGAACACAGATGTAAAAGTTCTCAACAAAATATTGGCAAACAGAATACAAGAACATATCAGAAAGATCATTCACCCTGACCAAGTAGGCTTTATCCCAGAGATGTAGGAATGGTTCAACATATGCAAATTGATAAATGTAATACATTATATAAATGGACTGAAAAACAAAAATCACATGATCATCTCATTAGATGCAGAAAAAGCATTTGACAAAATCCAACATCCCTTCATGATAAAAGTCCTACAGAGCCTGGGAATAAAAAGAACATATTTCAACATAATAAGGGCTATTTATTACAAACTTACAGCCAACATTAATACCAAATGGAGAAAAACTTGAAGCTTTTACACTGAAATCAGGAACAAGACAAGGGTGTCCACTGCCCCCATTTTTATTTAATATAATACTGGAAGTCTTAGCCATAGCAATAAGGCAAGAGACACACATAAAAGGGATACAAATTGGAAAGGAAGAGATCAAGTTATCATTATTTGCAGATGACATAATTCTATACATGAAGGACCCTAAAGACTCTACCAGCAAACTGGTAGAGCTGATAAACACCTATAGCCATGTAGCAGGATACAAAATAAACACACAGAGGATGAAATCAGAGAATCACTACCATTCACAATTGCATTAAAAAAAAAAAAAAAAAACTTGGAATAAGCCTAACCAAGGAAGTGAAGGATCTCTACAATGAAAACTTTAAAACACTCAAGCGAGAAACTGCAGACACTAGGAAATGGAAAGCCATCCCTTGGACCAGAAGCATTAATACTGTGTAAATGGCAATCTTACCAAAAGCAATCTACACATCAAAATTCTAATGGCATTCTTCATGGAAGTAGAAAAAACAATCCAAAAATTCATTTGGAAGGACAAAAATTCTTGAATATCTAATAAAACATTTTTGAGCAACAAAAATAGGAGTGGTGGTATCATCATACCTGATTTTAACCTATATTACAGAGCCCTAGTAACAAAACCCGCATGGTACTGGCACAAAAACAGACATGTAGATCAATGGAACAGAATAGAGGACCCAGATCTTGGCAGCTACAGCCACCTGATCTTTGACAAAAATGCTCATTGGAGAAAAGACAGCTGCTTCAGCAAATGGTGCTGGGAAAACTGGATATGTATCTGTAGAAAGATGAAAATAAATCCTTATCTCTCCCCATGCACAAGAATTAAGTCCAAATGGATCAAAGGCTTTAATATCAGACCTGAAACTCTGAAACTGCTAGAGGAAAAAGTAGGGGAAACCCTTCAACATACTGGTATTGGCAAAGACTTTCTGAATATAACCCCAATTGCTCAGGCAATAAAACCACAGATCAACCGTTGGGACCTCATGAAATTCCAAAGCTTTTGTATGGCAAAGGACACTGTGAATAGAGCAAAGAGGCAATCCACAGAATGGGAAAAAAATCTTTGCCAGCTATACATCTGATAGAGGATTAATATCTAGAAAATAACAAAGAACTCAAAACATTACATAGTAAGAAATCAAACAACCCAATTAAAAAATGGGCTATGGAACTAAATAGAGTTCTCAAAAGAAGAAATACAGATGGCCTATAAGCATCTAAAAGAATGTTCTACATCCCTAGTCATCAAGGAAATTCAGATTAAAACTACATTGACATTCCATCTCACTCCTGTCAGAATGGCTACCATCATGAAAACAAATGACCATAAGTGCTGATGAGGATCCGGAAAAAGAGGAACCCTTCTACACTGTTGGTGGGAATGCAATCTGGTCTAGTCATTGTGGAAATCAGTTTTGAGGATCCTGAGACAGCTAAAAATAGATCTACCATATGACCCAGCTATACCACTCCTAGGCATATATCCTAAAGACTCGTCTCACTACCTTAGAGATACTTGCTCAACGTTTATTGCCACTCTATTCACAACAGGCAGGAAATGGAACCAGCCTAGTGTCCCTCAACTGATGTGTGGATAATGAAGATGTCGCACATTTACACAATGGAGTTCTACTCAGCGATAAGGAAAAATAAAGTTATGAAATTTGCAGGAAAATGGATGGATCTGGAAAGGATTATTCTAAGTGAGGTAACCCAGACCCAGAAAGCCAAATGTCACATGGTCTCTCATATGTGGATCCTAGCTATAAATGATTGGGCTTCTAGGAATAGGAGAAGGAATAAAACTCAGTAGTGGCGGAAAGTATGTAAGAGCCAAAGGGTAGGACTCCTTACAAGGTGCTCCTCCAGACACAAAATGGCCTGGATGTCCATGTTTTCACAGTGCCTGACACTACCTATACAAGACCATCGTAATAGAAAGAAAAGATCATGACATCAAAATAAGAGAGACTGAAGGAGAGAGATGGAGGGGATATAATGGAGAGTGAAATTTCCTGTGGGGAGGAAGAGAATTACCATGGGATATTGTTTACAATTATGGAAGTTGTCAATAAGGAAAAAATTAAATTAAAAAAGAAAGAAAAAAAATGACACAAAATAAAAAGGTTCTGGCCTGCCTTCTCAGCTGCTAGATGCTTGTTTGCTGGGCTTCCTGCCATAGAATTCACCCATGGTCAGGCCAAGGGGCTATGTTGGTGGTAGCCTCATCCTGCAGTAGCAAAATGCTGGTCTATCAGTATAGTTGAGCACAAACAACCCCACTCTGCAGTGAAGATGTTCTCCAGTAATAAAGATGCACTTCCTAAATGTCTCTAAGGATTTCCTCTGAAGTATAGATGAAAATGACATGCACTGCTCAGAAATGTGGAGTTAAGATTCCAGCCTCCAGCTATCATCTTAATTATGAGAATGAATCCAAGGGGAAGAGTTGCCAGAGGATCACACCAGTACAAAACTTGTCCAAGTTTTTAGATTGCACCAGAGCTGCTAAACAATTAAGAATAGTCCATGACACCAGGTCCCTGAAGCAGCCAGAGAAGCTGTTCAGTGTTTTACAAGGTTATTTACAGGGACAGAGCTTGACAGAAAGGATGGAACAAATTTAATGGAAAACCGCCACTGGTCCTGAGGAAGACCTGAACAAACTAGATGATAACAAGGAGCTCACCAAAAGGAAGAGTATCATGGGTGAACTTTTTGAGAAAAATCAGAAGAATGATCCAAATCTTGCTTATGACATGGAGGTTGAATTCCCACAGGATGAACAACTTCAGTCCTGTGGCTGGGACACAAGAGTCAGCTGATGAGTTCTCATACCTAATACTTAACTTATTGCCTAGCAGATTATCCATGTTTCTACAAATAATGTTTATTTGTTATAGAAAAATTACTGTTTACTAAGTGCATGTATGATGGGTCATAAAACCAATATTTTGCCTATGAGGAATATAGGGAAAGCAATATAGGAATCTGTCTGAAAGGTGCTTGCAATCTAATCAGATAACTCAAAAACTTGTGAAAAGATAAATGAACAGTTAATAAGCAGTGCCATATGCTTGATGAAGGCTAAAGAATGTCAGATCATAGGTCAATTTAGGGCAAAATAATCAGGGAAGATGTTTTCTTTCAGTGGAAAGATGAGCCTTTGTCTAACCCTTGAAAATTTTAAACTTATGTAGGAATCTAGATGTGAGCAACTGAAGAAAATGGAAGGGCATGACAAAGAGACAAGAAACAGAAATTTTTATTTGAAGAAAACTGAATAAATTATAGCTTGACAAGACTGGGATAATCCTTGTGCATTATGTGTTCTGTGTATTGAACTCAGGAGAAGAGTACCTGTAAAATGCCTGGCAGCTGCAGTGGATGTCATATGATAGATGGCAGGGCAATTCTGTCCTTCTGGAATCAGGATATACCACAATAGTGTGTGTGTGTGTGTGTGTGTGTGTGTGTGTGTACACTAAAGACACTTTGAAACACAGAACCTCTTCCCCTGAGAAGTTTATAAAACGGAAATCCACCCATAAAAATAAATAATAGTTACTACCGATTTTAGACCTATTTATGAGTTTGAGTGTACAAAAAGAGAATCTTTGTTTAACAAGGTAATGTGTGTGCAGATACATTTGTTCTTATGTAACTGGTAGAAATCTTGTTTCTGCAAAGAAATTATTCATTAAATAAAGCTATAAGAAGTTAAAAAAAAAAGTTGAGAAGCCCAGAGCTAAACATTACTAAACTGGTCTTCCAAAAACATGTGCTTTAGAGAAAGTTGTGAATTGGAAGAAACAACAGAAACTAAAGATTTAAAAATATTTTCTCTGAAGCTGGGCGTGGTGCACATCTTTAATCCCAGTACTCGGGAGGCAGAGGTAGGAGGATCACTATGAGTTCGAGGCCACCCTGAGACTAGTGAATCCAGGTCGTCCTGAGCTAGAGTGAGATCCTACCTTGAAAAACAAAAACAAAAAAAACAAACAGTAACAAACAAAAAAATTTCTCTGGAAATGACCAATCTTGCCCTAAGGTGGTTCTAATAGCACTGACAAATTCCCAAACTAGATGCATACATGGGATCTAGGATAAAGAGAAACCAGAGTGCATGGAATAAATTTTTCACAGGTATTTTAACCTCTTCCAACAGTGCCATCTTGTATGACTGCCCAGGCTGGTTTTCCACCCCAGCCAGTTTGCAGCACATTAGAATTTGGGATAGTGAGGGGATTGTAAAACTTTCTATGACCATAGTAGTCTTGTAAAGATGAATCAGAAATTGGGATTTCCATTTCTAGGTGGGTCCTGTGTATGAAGTCAAGAGGGTCTCCCTTAACAGACTTCTCTTGGTTCCAGGAATAGGACCAGAAATAGACTAAGCCATTCGGCAGAAAGGGCTGACTGCCAACTCCTTTGTGGTTTAGAAAGCCATTGCTTCTCAACTCACCCTTTCTTCCTGTTTCTTCGCCTCCTCTGAATGCTTCTGCAGTGTCACTTTGAGAGACTCCCTGATGAGCTGAATTTCAACTTCTGAAGCAGAGAGTTTCTTTTCAAGCTCCATCTTTTCTTTGCTCAAGGCTTCTGTCTTCTGTGCAAACTGTGCACGTAAGAAAGTGTTCTCTCGCTGCAATTCCTACCAAAAAGATTCTTAATATGTAACTATTCCCTATTCTGAGCTTTTCTCAAATAATGTGTGGTAGCAAGCCCTCTAAGTGATTCTGATGCACACTCAAGTTCGAGAACCACTGTTTTAAAAGCAGTACCTGAGGAGCTGTACCATAATGGAAGACATATAGACAAGACTCAGGCTTGGGGCTTAGCTCTCACCACACACTGTGATCTTAGGAAAGTACTTTTGCCTTATTGGACTTCAATTGTTTTCATTAGTAAATTGGGGGACTAGACTATCTATTTCTGTAAAAGCCTTTCCCATTCGTGTTTTTTTTGGGGGGAGGGGCAAAGTCAGTACTAATAATAATCTAATAATTCCCATCACTCAAAAGCCCAAGTTGCAAAAATGTGGGTGACAAAGAAGGCTCCTTCTCAAGCTCTCAATCCCTATTATACATTGACCTCGATGCAATATGGTTTTCTACAGCTATTCTTAGATATACAAGAAAAAAGACAAGAGCAGCTCTAAATCCCCCAGTGCCTCTCTCCATTTGGCCAGGGCTGGCAGATTAAGACTTCTAAGAATATCACCCAATGCTAGGATCTTACTATCTACCATGCTCTGCCTTCCTTTCCTGATACCAAGGCAAGTGGACTTTCACCTGTTCTTCCCTCTAGTTTTTTCTACCCTTGGGTGGGTATAGCATAGTGTGCTTGATAATTAAGATGTTTACTCTTTGAGGGCAGGGCATTTATATCACTCGATTTCTCCTGATTATCTAAGCACAGGGAAAACACTGAGTTTGATAAGCAAAATGCTATCCAGGCTACTGCTGATACTTACCTGTAGCCTCAACAAGCAGACATCCCCAAAGGGGGCAGGGCGGCCTAAAAGAGCACTATGCACTTGTAGTTCACTCTCTCGTACTTTCTGCTCCAGTTGAGAGATGTGTTTCCTCTGCCTGCAAAAGCCATAATCAGACTTGGGATCCCAACATTAATTCCTTTAAAGCAGGAGCACATTTCCTTAAACATATGTATAGCAATCTATCACAGGCAACTTTTCCCCTGGGGAGATTCAAACTCGTCTACACCCCCAGATATGGCTCAGATGGCAGACCAAAATATGACTGCACCAATACCAGTTTGGTGAACCAATGAGTTTATTGGGATTACCTACAGAACAGGGTAAAGGCTTATTTACAGGAACTTCGTGAAGCCCCCCCCATACAGCCACACCCTACAAGAAGTATCATCCCATCCTGGATGATAACCTCCCCATGGCCACTTCAAGGAGCTCCCTGTGTCCAGATTACTCCTTGGATGCTCCTCCCCAGGGTGAGGGCTTAGTTACATAGCAGTGGGCACTGCAGAGCAGCCATACCACTGAGAAGTCTCACTGCACCCTGAATGACTTCCCAGCAACTGCGTCAAGAAGTTCCCTGTCCTGTCCAGGAGTATGGAGACCTAGAAGTCTCATCCTACCATGAATGATGACCTCCCCATAGCTGCTTAGGTAGAGCTGTGTCAAGATTACCCCTGAGGAAGCTCTTCCCTCAGCCTTGGGGTCAGGGTTTACTTACAGAACATGGAGACCCGTAAAGCAGAGCTTCCGTGGGGTTGTCTCTTGATCTTTTTACCCTCTATAGGCACTATCTCTCCTAAGGTCACAAGACCTTGTGTGTCATGGCATATGGCGGGCACAGGGGGTGCCTGAGATCTCAGGTGGAGGGAGGTCTAATAATCCTCCCCATGCCTTTTCTATGAGTTGTTCCAGCTGCTTTTGATAAAGTTGGTAATAGATGTTTACAGCTTCCAATGTGGAGGAATTTGCCACACAATACAAGCCCTAGTATATAAGGAGATTCTAGACAGCACATTTCACTGGAGGAAGAACAAATGAGAAAATAGCAGAGGGAAACCTGCAGTGATCTGTTACCCGCTGTAGGCCCTCCCTAGAGCCTCAGCAGAGAGACTAGTCTGTCACATCAGTAAGAATCAAAACTAGACTCCTCAATTCCCATCACTCACCAGGCTTTACCTTGAGGCAAGGCAGGAGCCTAAATGCAGGGGGTGCAATGTGTACGAACAGGGACAGGAGATCTGCCCTTGGGAAGACCTCATTCTATGCCCTCAGTGGCAAGCAGAGCCTGGTCTTGTGGCACCCCTGCCTTCTTACTTGTCAATGAGGAGCTCCTTTTCCTTCAGAAGGTGTTCATTAGTACTCAACATGCTGATCCACTGTGCTGGCTCTAACGGGGGCAGTAAAGGAGAAAAAGCAGCAGGATGGTGGCAGATGGCTCCATTCTGAAGCTGGAAGACAAACAGTTTTGATCTTGACCATAGGCACCTGAAAATAACTGAATATCCAGCTATGTTGGGAGTTAAGGCCTAGCTTGGCTCAGCCAATGATAAAGCCCATGTTTATGAAATAATTTTAGCTCTGATGCATGACTGGAAAGAACCTGCCAGGGAGATCTCTGCCAACTAAACACTGGCTCAAAAGGGCTCTAGTTTCTAAGGTCAGTTATCGTTTAATTATCACTTATTATCTGGTAACAGAGGCAAACCAGGAGCTAAGATGTCCTCATCAACAAGAAAGGAGAATATGTCCTGCCCCCTTCCTTCCCACTCTTGAGCAGCACAGACTTAAAACAAACAAACAAATAACAAGAACAACAAAAAAGCAGTTCAGTGGTGGTGGTGGGGAAATCCCCACAAATATGCAGGGGTTTCTACAAATACATCAGGTGTTATGAGAATTAAGTAAATTTTGTATGTAAAAGTACCCAGATAGAGTAAATATGCAATTACTGTTAGGTGTTCTAACTTTTTGGGTTTTCTCTTGTAACTCTTTACTGTGAAGAACCATCTCATGTTTTATTAGCCTACCACCAGATTCAATGGCCATGAGCTCACATCTTCATTTCCTATGTACAAACATCTTTCTTCACAAATCTTTTCTTTTGGATTTTTTAAAACAACTTAAAAATATTTTAATTCCCCAGACACAAAATGGCCTGGATATCCATGACCTCACAGTGCCTGACACTACCTACACAAGACCATCATAATAGGAGGAGAAGATCATGACATCAAAATAAAAGAGAGACTGATTGAGAGGGGGAGGGGATATGAAGGATAGTAGAGTTTCAAAGGGAAAAGTGGGGGAGGGAAGGAATTACTATGGGATATTTTTTATAACCATGGAAGTTGTTAATAAAAAAATTTTGAAAAAAATACCCACAATAAGATCCTAGTTTCAAAAAAATTTTTTTTTAATTATTTATTTGAGAGAGACAAAGAGAAAGAGGCAGACAGAGGTTAAGTATGGACACGTCTTTCTTTTTTTTTTCTTCCTCCCCAGGTAGGGTCTTACTCTAGCCCAGGCTGAGCTAGAACTCATTCTGTTGTCCTAGGTTGGCTTCAAACTCATAGAGATCCTCCTACCTCAGCCACTAGAGTACTAGAATTAAAGGTGTGCACTACCACACCTAGCTACGAATGTTTTCTTTAGAGTTAAAACTGGGCTGGAGAAATGGCTTAGCGGTTAAGGTGCTTGCCTGCGAAGACCTAAAGACTCAGGTTCAATTCCCTAGGACCCACATAAGCACAAGGTGGTGGATGTGTCTGGGGTTCATGTGCAAGGGCTGGAGCCCTGGCATGGCCATTCTCAATCTCTCTTCCCCCCCTCCAATAAATAAATAAAATATTTAAAAAAATAGAGTCAAAACTTACAGGACCAGGTGTGGTGGCACATGCCTTTAATCCCAGCACTTGGTAGGCTGAGGTAGGCGGTTCACTGTGAGTTAAAGAGGCCACCCTGAGACTACATAGTGAATTCCAGGTCAGCCTGGGCTAGAATGAGACCCTACCTTGAAAAAAAACAAAATAAATAAATAAATAAATAAACTTATAGGGACTGGCCAGATGTGGTGGCATGCCTTTAATCTCAGCACTCTAGCAGGCAGAGGTATTACTGTGAGCTTGAGGCCAGCCTAAGACTGCGTAGTGAATTCCAGGTCAGCCTGGGTTACCCCGAAAAACCAAAATAAATAAATAAATAAATAAAATAATAATAACAAAAAGCAGGGCTGGAGTGGTTGATCATTTATTAAAGAGACTTGCTTGCAAAATCTGATGGCCTGAGTTTGATTTTCCAGTGTCCACATAGAGCATGCACAAAGTGGTGCATACATCTGGAGTTCATTTGCAGTGGCAAGAGGCCCTGACACTCCCGTAGTCACTCTTTTTTTTTTTAAACATTCACCGTTTTTTAAAATTTAAATTTTATTTTATTTTATTTATTTGAAAGAGACAGAGAAAGAAGCGCAGAGAGAGAGAGAGAGAGAGAGAGAGAGAGGAGGGAAAGAATGGGCACACCAGGGCCTCTAGCCACTCTGCAAATGAAGTCCAGATGCATGTGCCACCTTGTGCATCTGATTTATGTGGGAACTGGGGAATCAAGCCTTGAACTGGGATCCTTAGGTTTCACAGGCAAGCGCTTAACCACTAAGCCATCTCTCCAGCCCCCCACCCCTTTTTAATGAAGATTTATTTTTATTTATTAGAGACAGACAGAGTAAGAATGGGTGTGCAAAAAGCCATTGCAAATGAACTCCACATATAAGTGTCACAAAGAGATGGCTTAGCTGTGAAGGTGCTTACCCTGCAAAAGACCCAGGTTCAATTCCTCAGTACCCATGTAAGCCAGATGCACATTGTAGCGCATGTGTCTAGAGTTCGTTTGCAGTGATTAAAGGCCCTGGTGCACCCATTCCCTCTCTCTCTCTCTCAAATAAATAAAAGATAAAAACTTATAGGGCAAAGACTATACAAAGAAGATGCAAAATGCAAAGAAAAGGTCTGTACCTGCATTTGTTCCATCTGTAAACGAATCAATTCCAACTGTTGCCGACAAGTACTAAGTTCACAGGACTGTTCTCGGGGATGCCAAGGATCAGGGTTTGGTTGCCACACCTGGGAGGATACAGGCTTGGAGAGCCCAGGAGCAGGCTGGAGTCCCACAGGGAGCACCCCACTGCTGCTTCCATGTGGTCCATTCCGCTCAAATACCGCCCCACTGCCTGGTGCCTTCTTGGACTCGGGCAATACTTTATACAACTCTTTGTTTGTATCAGATCTTGGGTTATGAAAATGAACTCGGTAGTGAGGATCTGAATATAGTGTCTCTACTATGGCCGACTGATTGAGGGTAGACTCCATGTTAGGAATATCAAACTTCCTCATCTCTTCCTCTCTCTCATGGCCCACTGCTGGAAACCAGGACTGCTGAATCCCATTTTCTCCAGTGGCACCAGAGAGATACATGAGATCTCTTGATAGGCCTGGAGAACGTTTCACTGAACCAAAATCTCCATTTCTTGTCATCCCCACACTTTCACCCAAGCCTGATAAAGGGAGTTTGGAGGAAGAGGATCCAGCAGATGTAGAATTTGGCTTGGCAGGAGAGGCTCCCAAAGTAGAAGGCATCACATGGGCTGTTGGGATTGTTATGTGGCTTTTGATAGGCTGGAAAGAAGGGCTGCCATTTGAGCTGCAAAAATCTGTGAAGAGAATAGTTTTCTTGAGTCAAAATTAAAACACCAAGCTTTCTTAAGTTTGGTTGCTATGCCAAACACCCTCTGGCTATGCTTAGGCCATGTAAAGAGGGCAATTAGGAAAATCAGGGAGGAGCTAGGAGTGGTAGCTCATGCCTGTAATTTCAGCATTTGGAAGGCAGAAGTTGGGCGAATACTGTCTAGCATGGTCTATATACACTGTGAGTTCCAGACCAGCCTATGTTACAAAGTGAGATACTGCTACAACCTCCAAAACCCTCTCCCAAAGATAGGAAAGAAAAAAACACAGCTTGATTAGGCAGGAAGACACAGCAACCTGAGAGATATGTTCTAGTATCTCAAATGCTATTCAACAGGTAAACCAACAAAAAGCAATGATGGGGGATGGAGAGATGGCTCAACGGTTAAAGGTGCTTGCTTGCAAAGCTTGCCTTTACAGGTTTGATTCCCTAGTATCCACATAAAGCCAGATGCACAAAAATGACACATGTGTCTAGAGTTTGTGCTCAGTGACAAGAGGCCTAGGCATGCCTATTCTCTCTCTGTGTGGCTCTCACAAATAAATAATATTTTAAAAGATAATCATGGCTTCTCTTTTAATTTACATGTCCTTTGTACTTCAATAAAAAAATCTTGCTAGTCAATAAGCAAAACTGAAAGCCGAATTAAAAAAAAATATTTAACAGGGCTGGAGAGGTGGCTTAGCAGTTAAGGCACTTGCTGGCAAAGCCAAAGAACCTGGGTTTGAATCCCAAGGTGCATGAGTCTGGAGTTTGTCTGCAGTGACCAGAGGCCTCTTGGCACGCCCCTTCTCTCTCTCAATCTGTCTATCCCTTTCTCTCTGAAATAAGTAAATAAAATATTTTTTAAAATTAAAATATCACTGGGCTGGAGAGATGGCTTAGCAGTTAAGGCACCAGCCTGCAAAGTCTAAGGACCCAAATTCGATTCCCTAGTACCCATATAAACCAACCGCACAAGGTGGCATATGATTCTGGAGATTGCTTGCAAGTGGCTGGAGGCCCTGTCACAGCAATTCTCTCCCTCTCAAATAAATAAAATATTTTTTTAAAACTTAAAGAAAATATCACTTACTTTAAAGGAAATGGATTAGGTCCTACTCTTCAGGAAGCTAATAAGAATGTCCTTTCCAAGAGGTGTGAAAATCCTCTGTGCTCTCCAAAAACTTCCCAATGAAAGTGAGTGAAGTAAGGGAGGAATAGGAATCTAAGCCGTCTAAAGAACAATGTGAATAGCTGGTCCTGTTCAGTACACAGGGTAGGGAGCACAGCATCTGAGTCAGGACTGTTCTTTCTCCCACACCCCAGACCTGACTGCCTGGATATGGGAAGTTATTCTTAGTAACTCTCAGATTTCACTCTAGCACAGTGAGCACTCTCAAGTGGGTATCCTCTATTTTATATTTTGCTTTCTATTTGCCTCCTTGTTTATACCAGACTAAGGTTTTTAACCTTTCTTTTAGACTAGATTTGTATTTTTGGTGGCTCTTGCCTGGTTGTAGAGACAACTCTCTGACTGGCCCTGAAGAAGGTTCACATTTCTATTGATGTCAAACTTTCAAGCACAACTCAGAGGAGGATTATAAGGCCACAGAGCTAATACACTAGGAGAATGGGCTTGCTTGTAAGTAAGATGGGAATATAAGGTCATATCCCTATTACTATTTTGGATAGCTTTTTTAAAAGATTTATTTTTATTTCTTATTAGAGACTGAGAGAGAGAAAATAGGCACCCCAGGGCCTGTAGCCACTGCAAACGAACTTCAGACGCATGCCCCACCATGTGCATCTGGCTACGTGGGACCTGGAGAATTAAACCTGGGTCCTTAGGCTTTGCAGGCATGCGCCTTAACAGCTAAGCCATCTCTCCAGCCCTTTAAAAGTTTTTTAAATTGTTGTTATTTCTGAGGTAGGATCTCACTTTAGAGATCCTGGAACTCACTTTGTAGGCCAGGCTGGCCTCAAACTCAGTGATCCCTTACCTCTATGCCTACTGAATGGTGGGATTAAAGGAATACACCACCATGCCCAGCTAAGTTTTTTTGTTTGTTTTCTGAGGCAAGGTCTCACTCTTGCCTGGGCTAACCTAGAACTCACTCTGAAGACCAAGCTGGCCTCAAACTCAAGGCAATCCTCCTCCCTCAGCCTAATGAGTACTGGGATTATAAGTATGAGCCACCACACCTGGTCTGTCTACGCTTTCAAAAGGAATAAAACTAAATAAAGGGGCAGGAATGTAAATTTCTTTTCTTTTCAACTATAACCTGACTCTTTTCCAAACCAAGCATGTCTACCATGGAAAAAGGTTCTCTATTAACACAAAGCCCACTCAATTAATGACAGATTCTATGTCCTTTCCTAAAATTGCTGAGGTAGAAGGATCACAGTGAGTTTGAGGTCACCCTGAGACAACATAACAGGTCAGCATGGGCTAGAGTGAGACCCTACCTTGAAAAATTATAAATAAATGCATAAAAAATGAAAGAGTTGTTGAAGAGTCTAGAGAGATAGGTTAGCAGTTAAGGCACTTGCCTGCTAAGCCTAAGGAACCATGTTCGACTCACAGATCCCAGATAAGCCAGATGCACAAAGCAACACATGTGCAAGCTTGCACAAGCATACAACGAGGTCACATTTGGAGGTCAAGTGCAATGGCTGGGGACCTCGGAGCACCAATTCTCTCTCACTTATTAAAAAAAAAAAGGGGGGCTGGAGAGATGGCTTAGTGGTTAAGGCACTTGCCTGCAAAGCCAAAGGACCTTGGTTCAATTCCCCAGAACCCATGTAAGCCAGATGCATAAGATGGCCCATATGTCTGGAATTTGTTTGCAGTGGCTGGAGGCCATTCTCTCTCTTTCTCCCTGTGTCTTTCTCCCCCTCTCAAATAATTAAATAAAAATAAAATATTTTTTTAAAAAAAGCAAGCCAGGTGTGGTGGGGCAGAGTAGGAGAATCACCTTGAGTTCCCCTATAACCTCAACATACTTGGGAAGCTGAAGCAAATGTTTTTGAGGTGGAGTCTCACTCTAGTCCAGGCTGACCTGGAATTCACAATGTAATCTCAGGGTGGCCTCAAACTCAGCAACCCTCCTACCTCTGCCTCTTGAGTGGTGGGATTAAAAGTATATGCTATCATACGTGGCTGTTTTTTTTTTTTTTTAAATAAAGTCTCCATTTTTTATTACTTGATTTGTTTATTTCTGGTTTTTCAGGTAGGGTTTCACTCTAGCCCAGGCTGACCTAGATAGAATTTACTATGTAGTCTCAGGCTGGCCTTGAACTCCCAGTGATCCTCCTACCTCTGCCTCCTGAGTGCTGAGATTAAAAGAATGTGCCACCGCACCCAGCTAAATGACTGAATTTAAGATCAGCTTAATCTATATATGGAGTTTTAAGCCAGCTAGGACTATAAACAAAACAATACTGTAAACCTACAACAGGGGTAGTCATGAGCCTTAGGGGTGTAATGTCTGCTAATGTCTGGCTAAATGTATATACTACGCTCACCAAACTACCCAGGAAGCACTTCTCTTAATGTTCATACCCATATATTAATGCTATTCTCACTTTTGGTTAAAGAACTTTCTCCTCTCCTCAAAGCCGGGCGTGGTGGCACACGCCTTTAATCCCAGCTCTCGGGGGGCAGAGGTAGGAGGATCGCCGTGAGTTTGAGGCCACCCTGAAACTCCATAGTGAATTCCAGGTCAGCCTGGGCTAGAGTGAGACCCTACCTTGAAAAACCAAAAAAAAAAAAAAAGAACCTTCTCTTTTCAGATGGCAGTGACTCAGAAGCCACCATGATGCTGAGAAGAAGTGACAGAGGAGTACTCAGCACTGAACTATCTCAATCACACCTTCCATGGCTCAGGGTCCATTATGGAAGAGGTGGAAGAAAGAATGTAAGAGCCAAAGAAGGGTAGGACTCCTTACAACATGCTCCTCCAGACCAAAAAAAAAAATGGTCTGGATATCCATGACCTCACAGTGCCTAACACTACCTCCACAAGACCATCATAATAGGAAGAAAACATCATGACATCAAAATAAAAGAGAGACTCATTGATAGGGATATGGATAGAGATATAATGGACAGTGGAGTTTCAAAGGGGAAAGGGGGGGAGGGAGGGAATTAGCATGGGATATTGTTTTCAATTATGGAAGTTGTCAATAAAATTAAAATAAAATAAAATAAAAGTATGCAAAAAAAAAAAAAAAACACCAGAAACTCCAATTCATTCTTTCTTGCAATACTCCTTACATGGTAAAGGTAAGAGTCAGCTACTGGGCTGGAGAGATGGTTCAGCAGTTAAGGTGCTTGCCTGTAAAGCCTAAGGACCCAGGTTTGATTCCCCAGTTCCCATGTACACCAAATGCACAAGGTGGGGTGTGTGTCTGGAATTCATTTGCAGTGACCAGAAGCTCTAGCATGCCCATTCTCTCAATCTGCCTCTCTCAAATAAATAAATAAATTTTAATTTTCATTTATTTATTTATTTAGACGTGTGAGAGAGAAAGAGGCAGATATATATATTGGGCCTCCAGCCCCTGTAAATGAACTCCGGATGCATGTGCTACCTCGTACACCTGGCTTACATGAGTCCTGGGGAATAGAACCAAGGTCCTTTGGCTTTGCAGGCAAACACCTTAACAACTAAGCCATCTTTCCAGCCCAAAAATATGATTTTTTAAAAAAGAGGCCAGGTCGTGGTGGCACACACCCTTATTCCAGCGCTCAGGAGACCAAATAGGAGGATCAACATGAGTTTAAGGCTGCCCTGAGTTGAGACCAAACAGGAGGATCAACATGAGTTTGAGGCCGCCCTGAGACTACAGAGTGAATTCTAGGTCAGTCTGGGCTAGAGTGAGACCCTACCTCAGACAAACAAACAAAAAAACCCAGCCAGACCATTTACTCTGGGGAAGGCTGAGGTAGGATAATCCTGTGGGTTCCAGACTAGCATGGGCAGCCTTGGCTACAGAGTGAGTTCCAGGTCAGCCTGGGCTACAGTGAGACCCTGACTCAAACAAACAAATAAGGAAAGAAGGAAAAAAAGAAAGAAAATAAACTTTGGGCAGAAGAAATGGCTTAGTGGTTAAGGTGCTTGCCTGCAAAGCCAAAGGACCTAGGTTCCCTAAGACCCAAGTAAGCCAGATGCACAAGGTGGTGCATGTGTCTGGAGTTTATCTGCAAAGGCTGGAGGCCCTGGCATGCCGATTCTCTATCTGCCTCTCTCTTTGATTCATTCACTCCCCCCCTCAAATAAATAAATAGATAAATAAAATATTTTTTAAAAAACAAAAAATAAAAAAGAAAAGAAATCTTACTCTAAAATGCAATATACTTAGTGTTTTGGATCTGAGAACGTTTTGGGGTTTGAACTTCTGGGTTAGAGAAGTCCACAGCCACTTCTACCTGGTCCTTCAGGAATCTTCATGGTAAATCGGACCTGACAATTCATACCTGTAACCCCAGCACTCAGAAAGTGAAGAGCCGGGCGTGGTGGCGCACGCCTTTAATCCCAGCACTCGGGAGGCAGAGGTAGGAGAATCACCGTGAGTTCGAGGCCACCCTGAGACTCCATAGTGAATTCCAGGTCAGCCTGGGCTAGAGTGAAACCCTATCTCGAAAAACCAAAAAAAAAAAAAAAAAAAAAAAAAGAAAGTGAAGGCAAGAGGACTGCCTCAAGTTTCAGGCCAGCTGGAACTACAGAGTCAGACTCTATCTTAATTCTCTCTCAATAAATAAATAAATAAATAAAACCTTACTACTGGCTAGAGAAGCTTCTCTTTTCAGATGACAGTGACCACTGGGATAACAAAACTAACCAAAATGCTAAGGAAAGGTGACAGTAGAGATGGACACTAAGTATGTCATCTCAATTATTCCCTCCAGGGCTCAGGGACCAGTGCAGAAGAAATGGTAGAAAAAATGTGAGAGTCAAAGGAAGGGGAGGACTGCTTGCAATACTGTCTTCCAGTGGCTATGGTATTCACAGCCTCAGAGTAGCTAATAGTACCTACATAAGACCTGCATAATAGGAGGGGGAAAATGATGACATCAAAATAGAAAGGAGGCTAGTTGGAAAGCAGAGGAGGAATTCTGGAGGGGGAAAAGAGAGGGTGGTGGGAGGGGACTATGATCAAGTTATATTGTCTGTATGTATGGAAATTGTCAATAAAATGTTTTTAAAAAATAGGGATGGAGAGATGGCTTAAGAGGTTAAGGTGCTTGCCTGCAAAGCCAAAGGACTCAGGTTCAATTCCCCAGAACTTACATAAGACAGATGAACAAGGTGGTACTTGCGTGTGGAGTTTATCTGCAGTGGCTGAAGGCCCTGGCGTACCTATTCTCTCTCTCTCTCTCTCTCAAAAATAAATTAAAAAAAAAGGGGGCTGGAGAGATGGCTTAATAGTTAAGGTGCTTGCCTACAAAGCCAAAGGACCCAGGTTCAATTCCCCAATACCCACATTTAAGCCAGATGCACAGGGTGGCACATGCATCTGGAGTTCACCTGCAGTGACTGGAGGCCCTGTAGTGCACATTCTCTCTTTCTGACTCTTTAAAAACTAGGGCTGGAGAGATGGTGTAGTGGTTAAGGTACCTGCCTGCTAAACCTAAGGACCCAGGTTTGACTCCCTAGAATTCACATAAGCAAGATATCTGCACAAGGTAGTGAACATGTCTGGAGTTTGTTTGCAGTAGTAAAGGCCCTGGTGTGCCATATTCTCTCTCTCTTTCATAATTTACAAAGTTAAAAAAATGAAATTTTTGCCTGGCGTGGTGGTACACGCCTTTAATCCCAGCACTCGGGAGGCAGAGGCAGGATTGCCCAGAGTTCGAGGCCAGCCTGAGACTACATAGTGAATTCCAGGTCAGCCTGAGCCAGAGTGAGATCCTACCTTGGAAAAGAAAGGGGAAAAAAAAAAAAAACTTTTTGTAAAAAGTGCAAAAATTATTTGACATGAGATCCTGTCTCAAACCCCCCCTCCAAAAATGCAAGCTCATTTTGATTGAAAATGCAAAAAATGAACTTTATAGCACTTACAAGCCAACCTGTAAACTAAGCTCCAAGCTAGAGTCATAAACAAAATAAGCAAATGAGGAAGAGTTAAGAATGAGATAAAAGCCAGGCATGGTGGCACACGCCTTTAATCCCAGCACTTGGGAGGCAGAGGTAGGAGGATCACCACAAGTTTGATGCCACCCTGAGACTACATAGTGAATTCCAGGTCAGCCTGAGCTAGAGTCAGACCCTACCTCAAGGAAAAAAAAAAAAAAAGAGAGAGAGAGAGAGAATGAGATAAAAATTATAGCATAGGGAAAGCTAGGCGTGGTGGCGCACACCTTTAATCCCAGCACTCAGGAGACAGAGGTAGGAGGACCACTATGAGGCCCCCTTGAGACTACATAGTGAATTCCAGGTCAGCCTGGGCTAGAGTGAGACCCTACCTTGAAAAACAAAACAACAACAACAAAAATTATAGCACAGGGCCAGGCATGGTAGTGCACACCTTTAATCCCAGCACGTGGAAGACAGAGGTAGGAGGACTGCTCTGAGTTTGAGGCCAGTCTGGGACTACAAAGTGAATTCCACATCAGTCTGGGCTACAGTGAGATCCTACCTCAAAAAAAAAAAAAAAAAAAAAAAACAATCATACTCCATGACTGAATAATTACCCTTATAATCATACTATAAATGACAATACACTTGGAATTCAATCTGAAAATGACAATATATGTTAGTAACCAGATCACTAATCCAACCTTACCCTCTGCAATGTCTGAGCACGATGTGCCGATGGCTGTGTCCCCACTGTCAGCTACACTTGAGCAACGGCTGTAATGGTTCCGAAAGGCATCTGAGATAACTGGTGTCTGCCATTCAGTGCCCAGAGAACTGCCTTTCTGAAGCACACTGGGACCTGTAACAAGAGGCATTTTCTATCATTAGTATGCACAAGCTAATATAATTCCATGAAGCAGTTTTTAAAAAAATCATTTAACCCTACAAGAAAATAGTAATACTCTACATCTCTCTCACACTCATTTTAGGTCAGCCTGGGCTAGAGTGAGACCCTACCTCGAAAAAAAAAAATTTAGGTTGGTTTGAGAGGGCTGGAGAGATGGCTTAGCAGTTGAGGTGCTTGTCTGCAAAGCCTAAGTCCCAACATAAGCCAGACACAATGACGCAAGCGCACAATATTGCACATGCACACAGGGTACACGCATCTAGAGTTCATTCACAGCAGCTAAAGGCAGTGGTGCACCTGTTTTCTCTCTCTGCCTTTTTCTCTCTCAAAATAAATAAATAAATGAATATATATATATATGTTTTTTTTTTATTTTTTTTTGCCAGGAGTGGTGGCACATGCGCCTTAGTCCTAGCACTCAGAAGGCGGAGGTAGGAGGATAAATTGGTATGAGTTCAAGGCCAACCTGAGACTACGTAGTGAATTCCAAGTCAGCCTGGGCTAGAGTGAGACCCTACTTCCAAAAATCAAAAACAGCCGGATATGATGGCGCACACCTTTAATCCTAGCACTCAGGAGACAGAGGTAGGATGATCACCATGAGTTTGGGGCCACCCTGAGACTACGTAGTGAATTCCAGATCAGTCTGGGCTAGACTGAGACCCTACCTAAACAAACAAACAAAAATAAATAATAAATAAATAAATAAAAATTTTAAAGTGCATGGTACATAGCAAACATCCAATTAACTACTTGCTGAATGATTACTGAATTTCTCTAAGAAATGCTTGCAACAGTGTCTACTGTGTACAAGGCAGCAAGCCTAGGGAAATACCAGAAATAGGTACCAGGTGTCCACATGAATTAGGCAGTGAAACTTTAAAGTCAAATAAAACATGTTTACTTGAATAAAATGTCATTTCTTGTCAATATCTCAAAATTCAAAGTTACTTTGCTAAAATGATACTGATTTGAAATTTTCCTCCCTTACTAAATGTCTACATATATATTTATGCTTAATATACATACTTAATATGCCTACATTATGTATCTATTAAAAGTTTTCAAGGGGCTGGAGAAATGGCTTAGCAGTTAAGCGCCTGCCTGTGAAGCCTAAGGACCCCGGTTCAAGGCTCAATTCCCCAGGACCCATGTTAGCCAGATGCACAAGGGGGTGCATGCATCTGGAGTTCGTTTGCAGTGGCTGGAGGCCCTGGCGTGCCCATTCTGTCTCTCTCTCTCTATCTGCATCTTTCTCTCTCTGTCTGTCACTCTCAAATAAATAAATAAAAATGAACAAAAATATTAAAAAAAAAAAAAGTTTTCAAAAGCTTATCACTCTAAATTCCCAAGACTCTGAGACAGTGTTAAAGACTATTGGCATCCAAGATGACTAACCTATCCAGAGGACTATCGAAGACAAGACAGATCAAAGTCATTTACAATGTTTTGGGACTACACCCCCCCCCGCCCCCGATTTCAAAAAGACCCATATTCAAAAGTCACTAGGTCACCTCGCCCATCCTTTTTTCCTTTTGCTTTTTGCAGTGGTAGGGATTGAACCCAAGGTCTTGCCTATGTTAGGCAAATGCTCTATCACTGAGGTATACCTCCAGCCTTAGTGTTTTAATTATTTATATGTTCTCCCTTCTAAAACACATCAACTTGATGGAAGCCACTGGGACTAGAGATATAATTGTTTCCTTCAAAAAAGACTGTTTAGCCAGGTGTGGTGGCATATGCCTTTAATCCCAGCACCCGGGAGGTAGAGGTAGGAAGATCACCATGAGTTCAAAGCCACCCTGAGACTATGTAGTGAATTGCAGGTTAGCCTGAGCTAGAGTGAGACCCTACCTTGAAAGGCCCCCCCCAAAAAAAGGAACTAAAAAAAATAATAAGGGCTGGAGATGGCTTAGCAGTTAAGGCACTTGCCTGTGAAGCCTAAGGACCCAGGTTCGATTCTCCAGGTCCCACGTAAGCCAGAAGCACAAGGTGGCACACGTGTCTGGAGTTTGTCTGCAGTGGTTAGGGGCCCTGGTGTCCCCATTCTCATTCTCTCTCTCCCCCTCTCTGTTTCTAATAAACAAAAAATAAATAAAAGGACTGTTTTTATATTCAATGTAGCTCCATGTTGTTTCTGTTCTTTTAGTATCAGCATTTCATATATTTTATTTATTTATTTAAGAGGAACAGAGAAGAAAGAAATAGGCAGAGACAGAGAGAGAGAGATGGGTGCACCAGGGCCTCCTGGCACTGCAAATAAACTTCAGGTACATGTGCCACTTTGTGTATCTGGCCCTTTGTGGGTACTGGGGAATTGAACGCAGGATGTCAGCCTTTGCAAGCAAGTGCCTTTAACTGCTAAGCCATCTCTCTAGCCTAGTGTATCAGCATTTCAGTGAATGCTTCTGTGCTCGGTATATCCTTTAAAGAGTATCTAACAGCTGGGCATGGTGGCACATGCCTTTAATCCTAGTACTCAGGAGGCTAAGTTAAGAGGATCCCTGTAAGTCTGAGCTTAGCCTGGGCTACAGAGTGAGTTCCAGATTAGCATGGACTAGAAAGAAAGAAGGAACTAGAAAGAAAAGAAGGGACGGAGGGAGGAAGGAAGGGAGGAAAAAAATAAATGGCAGAAGTAATCCAGATGACTACTCACCTGGTGAAGTGGCATGAGAGGACCTCTCACTTGGGTATTTCTCTTGCATGGACATCACAAGTTATCTGAGACAACTACAGAATGAAGGAATAACCAGTCAGATCTCTCCAATACCTCTTAAAATTTTCTCTATAAGTCAGTTCCCCTTCAGTTAAAACTGTTAAAAAATATTTTGATGTTGGATGATATAGGAATAAACAAACTCGTTTCCTCCTACCATTCTTACTCAACAACATACTTCTGATACCAGATAGTTGAGAATTCCCCACATACATCTAGCCAGCAATTCTGCAGAAGTTATTACCTGAGTGTTCTACAAGTGAATTCAATTCACACTATCTACATGGAGACAGCCTCATATTTTACAGGCTAAAGGTTCAATCCCATAAGAGCATCTCATCTCCAATGCTAATTACAATCCCTTCTCTCTGTCTGCCTCTTTTTCCCTATCTCATGAATATATAACTTTTTAAAAAAAGTAATCTCAGGGGCTGGAGAGATGGCTTAGTGGTTAAGGCCATTGCCTGTGAAGCCTAAGAATGCATGTTCGTTCGACTCTACACAGTTATGCAAGCATGCAATGTCGCACATGCACACAAGGGGGCTCACATGTCTGGAGTTTGTTCACAGCGGCTGAAAGGCCCTAGTGTGCCCATTCTCTCTCTCTGCCTCTTTCTCTCTTAAAAATAAAATAGTAGAGCCAGGTGTGGTGGCACACACCTTTAATCCCAGCACTTAGGAGGCAGAGGTAGGAGAATTGCTGTGAGTTCGAGGCCACCCTGAAACTAAATAGTGAATTCCAGGTCAGTCTGGTCTAGAGCAAGACCCTACCTCAAAAAACAAAATAATAATAATAAAAAAATAAATAAATAAAATAACAATAAAAAGTAATCTCAGGCCAAGGGTGGTGGCACATGCCTTTAATCCCAGCATTTGGGAGGCAGAGGTGGGATGATTGCTGTGAGTTGGAGGACAGTCTGAGATTACATAGTGACTTCCAGGTTGGTCAGGTCTAGAGACCCTACCTCAAAAAAAACAACACAAGCCAGGCATGGTGGTGCACACCTTTAATCCCAACACTAGAGAGGCCGAAGCAGGAGGTTCATCATGAGTTCAAGGCTACCCAGAAAATAGTGAATTCCAGGTCAGTCTGAGCTAGAGTAAGACCCTACCTCAAAAACCAACAAAACAAAACAAAACAAAACAAAAAAGTAATCTCAGGCTACAGAGATGGCTTAGCAGTCAAGGCACTTGTCTGAGAAGCCTAAGGACCCAAGTTCAAATCTCCAGAGCTCACCTAAGTCAGATGCACATGGTGGTGCATGCATCTGGAGTTTGTCTGCAGTGGATAGAGGCAGTGGTGTGCTCATTCTCTCTCTCTATATATTTTTAAAAAGTAATCTCCTGGGTGTGGTGGCACACACCTTTAATCCCAGCACTTGGGAGGCAGAAGTAAAGAGGATCACGGTGAGCTCAAGGCCACCGTGAGACTACATAGTGAATTCCAGGTCAGTCTGAACTAGAGTGAAACCCTACCTTGAAAAACCAAAAAAATAAAAAAAATAAAAAATTAAAAAAAAAATCTCAAGACCAGCATGGTGGCACACACCTTTAATCCCAGCACTTGGGAGGTGGAGGTAGAAGGATTGCTGTCAGTTTAAGGCCAGTTTGGGACTACAGAGTGAGTTCCAGGTCAGCCTGGGCTAGAGTAAAACCCAATTTTGAAAAAACAAACAGACGTAAACAATACAGAGTAAGTCAATCTTTGACTTTTTCCTAATAAACCTAGATGAGCAACTAGTGAAACTTTTAGGTCAGGCATAGTGTGTACCTATATTCCTAGTACTCTGAATCCTGAAACAGAAGGATGCTGGGTTCAAGGTTGGTCTGGGCTACCTAGCGCAACTCTCATTTCAAAAAGCCAAACGAGGACTGGGATGTGGCTCAGTTGATAAGAGTGCTTGCCTTGCATGTAAAAATCTTTGGGTTCAATCCCGAGCACTACATAAACTGAATGAAAATGGCGTACAATTGTAATCCCAGCACTAGGGAGGTACAAGCAGGAAGATCTGAAGATCATCTTTGAGTATATAGTGAGTTTGATGCCAGCCTGGGCTCATCACGAGATTCTGCCTCAAAGACAAAACAAAATGCCAAACCAAAACAAAAAGAAGCTGGGCATGGTGGCGCATGCCTCTAATCCCAGCACTTGGGAGGCAGAGGTAAGAAGATCACCATGAGTTCGAGGCCAATCTGAGACTACATAGTGAATTCCAGGTCAGCCTGGGCTAGAATGAGACCCTACCTCAAAAAAACAAAAAAAAGTTTCAGGGCTAAATGAAGGATATACAGATTCCCTAAAAGTGAGAGAAATATAAAAGAAATAACACAAATGACCAGTTACAGGGTCAAAAATTAAAATAAAATGCAAGCACACAAGAAAACAACCACACCCAGCATTGTTAATTATATCTAAAGCCCTTTCACACCACTAAAAACTTCATTTATTCAACAGATTTACTTTCTATTAAGCTCTGTGCTAATAGTCACTTTCTAGGTATCATATCTTATATTCACTGCTCATATCAATTCTATAAGTTAGTTATTATTATTATAATTAAAAAAACAAGGGCTGGAGAGATGGCTTAGCAGTTATGGTATTTGCCTGCAAAACCTAAGGACCCAGGTTCAATTCCCCAGTATCCACGTAAGCCAGACACACAAGGTGGTGCATACCTCTGGAGTTTGTCTGCAGTGGCTAGCGGCCCTGGCATGCCCACACTCCCACTCCCCCCTCCTTTGTATGTATCTGCTTCTTTCTCTCTCTCAAATAAATAAACAAACAAACAAATTAATTAATTAATTAATTAAAGGTTTAGATTGGTGAAGATCATATTACCAAGAAAAAGCTTCACAGGCAAAACTGTGATCTAATGCTTTAGTTTCAACAGCATTTTCCTGTGTGACAAAACACCAGAGGAATGAAAGAAGTTCCAGAGTTTCGACCTCAGACAGCTAGAGCAGCAAGTCTCAAAACAGAAGCAGCCATATAATTTCTTTTCTTTGCCCTTGTTCATCGCCCAGGCCCTATTTCTCAAGTTGCTACCCAAGAGAATTCAATTTTGACTGTTACAAGAATGTCTCTCTTCAAGAATTACAATCTTGGTGTGGAATAGCACATTTAGCAACTGTTAAAAAGAACCACATCAAGACTGAGAGGATTTGGAGGGATATAGACAGCTGACACAGACACATTAAGAATCTCACACCATCACATTATATTCATGGCCTTGATCATTCATTACGCTAGACCTAGTGAAAGAGAAACCCAATCCTTGCCAAGAAGCTGCCTTTACAAAGAACAAGTCCTTCCCAGCACTCCAAAAGGCTGAGGCAGAAGAACTGCCACAAGTTCAAGACTAAGCTACACAGTGAGTTGCAGGCCAGCCTGGACTGCATAACAAGACTCTGTTATCTCCCACTCCTCACCCCTGGCAAAAAAAAAAAAAAAAAATCTACTCATGCCTTTAATCCCAGCACTCAAGAAGAAGAGGTACGAAGATCACTGTGATTTCTAGGCCAGCCTGAGACTACATACAGGTCAGCCTAGGCTAGAACAAGGCACTACCTCAAAAACTGGGGGGGGGGGGGGAGGAGGGGCTTAAGAGATGGCTTAGTCATTAAGGCACTTGCCTGCAAAGCCTAAGGACCTAGGTTCCATTCCCTAGGACCCACATAAGCCAGATGCACAAGGTGGTACATGTGTCTGGAGTTCATTTGCAGCGGCTGGAGGCCCTAGCACGCCCATTCTCTCTTTCTCTCTCTCAAATAATTTTTTTGTTTTGTTTTTTGGTAGGGTCTGACTCTAGCTAGCCAGGCTGACCTAGAATTCACTAGGGTGCTTCAGGGTGGCTTCGAACTCATGGTGATCCTCCTACCTCTGTCTTCCAAGTGCTGGGATTAGAGGCATGCACCACCACACCCAGGTAAATAAATAAAAATATTTTTTAAAATATGTAGAAAATCAGTTCAAGATATTGTGTGCTACATAAGGAGGAATTGGTGATAGAGGATTATGATTACTGGCCCTTACTGTTTTCTCTTTCCTTAGGTCTAGTCTGCTTTAAGTCTCAAGACTTGTTCTTTGTTTTGTTTGATTTTTCGAGGTAAAGTCTCATTCTAGCTCAGGCTGACCTGGAACTCATTCTGTAGTCCTAGGCTGGCTCCGAACTCAAGACTGTCCTACCTTAGCCTCTTGAGTACTGGGACTAAAAGCGCGTACGACCATACCTGGCTTGTTTTGTTTTCTTTCTTTAAATTAATGTGTTTATGATTTCTTATCAGTAAACGTTTGATTTTTGTACCTATATACTAAGGGTCTCAAAAAATTTCTCAGGTAAAAAAGGGCTGAGAGTAGAAAAGTTTAAAAAGCCCTGACTAGCACAGTGCATTTATTAGACCAAAATTTACAGAGCACCTATTATATGTCTGCTTCTGTGCCATGTCCTAGAAATATACCGGTATAAAGAAAACACTGGGGATAGAGAGATGGCTTAGCTGTTAAGGCACTTGCCTGCAAGGCCCTAAGGACCTAGGTTCGATTCCCCAGAACCTATGTAAGCCAGATACACAAGGTAGCACATGTGTCTGGAGTTTTTTTGTTGTTGTTGTTTTGTTTTTTGCAGTGGCTAAATGCCCTGGCGTGCCCACACTTTCTCTTCTTTATCTGCCCCCCCCCCAAATAAAATAAAAATTTAAAAAAAAAATATATATATATATATATATATATATATGTTTTGTTTGTTTTTGTTTTTCGAGGTAGGGTTTCACTTTCACTCTAGCCCAGGCTGACCTGGAATTGATTATAGTCTCAGGGTGGCCTTGAACTCATGGCAGGCAATCCTTCTACCTCTGCCTCCCAAGTGTTGGAATTAAAGGTGTGTGCCACCACACCTGGCCCTTAAATATTTTTTTTTTTAAATAATAGTTTCAATTAAGAAGAAAAAAGAAAGTACTGGTGGTGTGGATGCTTGTATTCCCAGCACTTTGGAAGTTAATGCAGAAAGATCATGAATTCAAGGGCAGCCTAGGCTGTACATTTGAGTTCCCAGTCATCCTGAACTATATAGCAAGACCAAAAATCAGAAAGGAAAAAAGGTAGAAAGGAAGTGATACAGTTTAGGGAGGGAGTACTTGCCTAGCGTGGAGTAAGGGCCTAGCTTTAATGGCCAGTACTAAATAGTTAAAAACCAAAAAAAAAAAAAAGACATGGTCTGACTCTCCTGCTTTATTGGGGAAAGCTAAGTACTAAATATGCTCTGTTAGACAAACTTGTACACGAATTTCCAATTCATGCAGATCCTCAACTAAAAAAAGAAAAAGTTGAGGGCTGAAGAGATGGCTCAGCAGTTAAGGTGCTTTCCTGCAATGCCTAATGACCTGAGTTCAATTCCCCAGTACCCATTTAAAGCAGCAGCTGGAGGCCCTGGCACATCTGTTCTCTGTCTCCTCTCACTGCTTGCAATAAAATAAATATTTTAAAAAATAAGGGCTGGAGGGATGGCTTAGCAGTTAAGACATTTGCCTGAGAAACCTAAGGACCCAGGTTCAATTCCCCAGGACCCATGTAAGCCAGATGCACAAGGGGCCACATGTGTCTGGAGTTCATTTGCAGTGGCTAGATACCCTGGTGTGTCCATTCTCTCTATCTGCTTCTCTCTCACACTCAAAATGGATAAATAAAATAATTAAAAATTAAAAAAAGATAAAAGAAAAGGGCTGGAGAGATGGCTTAGCAGTTAAGGCATTTGCCTGCAAAACCAAAGGACCCTGGTGATTCCCCAGGACCCATGTAAGCAAGATGTACAAGGGGGCGCATGCGTATGGAGTTGTTTGCAGCGGCTGGAAGCCCTGGCGCACCCATATTCCCTCTCTCTCTCTAATAGGTAAATATTTGAAAAAAAAAATAAAGAAAAAAGAACTATTTGAGAGACGGGGGGGGGGGGGTTGCACACCAGGGCCTCCAGCAGCTGAAAATGAATTCCAGACACATGCATCACTTTGTGAATCTGGCTTTACATGGCTACTGGGGAGAAATGAACCTGGGTTGTTAGGCTTTAGAAGCAAGTGTCAGTTGAGCCATCTCTCCAGTCCCCAGATTCTCAACCTAAAATAATATATATATATATATATATATATATATATATATATATATACACACACACACACACACACACATGAAAGACAGAGAGAGAGAGAGAATGTGCCCACCTGGGCCTCCAGCCGCTGAAAATGAACTCCAGACAACCTGCGCCACCATGAGCATCTGGCTTACGTGGGTACTGGGGAATCGAAGCTGGGTCCTTGGGTTTTGCAGGCCTTCGCCGCTAAGCCAGCCGGCCTAGCCCTCAACTCTGGGCAGGAGTGACACTGCACGGGGGCTGCCCTGCCCACCGTGGGGGTGTTTCAGTGGCCTCTCTTCGCGTCTACACGGCTCCAGAGGGCAGCCCGGGTGTGGAGTCTCCAAGCGCCTGTGTACCCCTCAACCCTAATTCCCACCCACCCTTCCCGGGTCAGCTCCCACTCCCTGCCCGCGGGGGTGGCTCCGGGGTCTCTCCGCGCACATCGGCGCCCGGTTCCGGGCTGCGTCGAACGCGTCCTCTACTCCCGGACGGACGGGGCCAGATGCCCGCGCCGTGTCCCCCACTCCTCCCGCACCCCCGGCCACCGGCACAGCGCCGGGCACCCAAGTGTGACAAGCACCGTGGCCAGTGACAAGGGACGAGCGAGGCAAGGAGCGTGGGGTGAGCGCCCGCGACACGAGGGGGCGTGCGGGGACCATCACGTTGAGAAGCTGAGGCGATGAGATCAGGGTTGTTGTGGGGGGGGGGTACGGCTTAGTCGATCTACGCATGCGCTCCGCTCTCCCGGGAGGGGGGTGTCCCCCCACACACAAAGGTAGGACGCCCAAGCTTTCCCGGGACTACCGAAGGAGGGGCAGGGTCCGCGGTTTCCACGGCAGCGCCCTCCTCTCCCCCGCCCCACCCGCCCGTCCCCCAAGGAACTTACACGGGCTCGAAAACAGGGCGGCGGAATCCCTCACTCTGAGGTACTGACTGCGGCCACCACGTCTGCCGCGAGCGAGCGAACAACTCCGCTCGTCAGGTCGACCAACGGCCGTTACACGCCCGCCAGGCCGCACGCCTCCGAGCGCGCGCCGCCCGGCTCCGCCGCTGACCAATGACAAGTCAGGCCGCGTGGCTCTCCCGCCCCTTGCTTGCCCCAGTTTGGACCAATCAAGAGTCGAGATGCGCCGGCGTCCCTCCCCGCCCCCTGCACGCTGCCTCCGAGCGCTGGGCGGGAGGATTGTTGTGCGCATGCGCTAGCCACTTCTTAGCGCCTGCGCCCCGGACGTGGGACCTGCCTGTAGGTGGCGTGGTGCTGTTGCGAGGCCTGGGGTGACCTGATGAAGGGGCCTTAGGGGAACCCGAGACCCTACCGGACTTGTCAGGCATCCCTCCCCAAGCAGGAGTGACTGAGGCACCTCTAGTCAGGCATCCCTATCAGATTTAGTGGATAATTAAAAGAATATATATATGTATGTATGTATGTATATGAATATTTTAGGGGCTGGAGAGATGGCTCAACAGTTAAAAGCACTTGCCTGAAAAGTGTAACGACCCAGGTTCAATTCCTCAATACCCACGTAAAGCCAGATTCACAAAGTGGCGCGTGTGTCTGGAGTTTGCAGTGGCTAGAAGGACCTGGGACACTCATTCTCTCTTCTCTCTCAAGTAAATAATAAATAAATAATAACATGTTGAATAATGAACCTGGGAATGACATAATAGGTGAATTTAGGGTTTTATCTCTGAAATGAGTCCCGGAAGATTTTATTCTTAAGTCTGTATGTTTAAATACATGTAGGACTGGAGAGAGGCTCCGTTAGAGGTACTTATTTGCAAATCAGAGGACCTGAGTTCCATCCCCAGCACATATCTCAAGCTAGACTTAAAGTGGCTCACACATCTGTTATCTTAACACCACAATGGGAGATAATTTGGAAGCTCCTCAGCCAGCTAGCCTGGCCTTCCCAGTGGCAAAACAAAAGAGAACCTGTCTCAAACAAGGTAGAAAAAGAGGACCAACACTCTGGGGTGTACACACAAAGTTTATGGAGTTAACAGGGCAGAAAAAAATTTCTATTTTTTGACTTTTTTGTGGGGAAGGGACAAGGACATGAGGAGGACTGAAAAAAAGAGCTGTTGGTGAGAAAGGAGGAAGAAACCTGAGAGGAAACAGTGAACTTGCTGAGATTTAAATTTACAAATGGCCCTGGGAGTGGTGGCGCACACCTTTAATCCCAGCACTTGGGAGGCAGAGGTAGGAGGGTCGCTGTGAGTTTGAGGCCACCCTGAGACTACATAGTGAATTCCAGGTCTGCCTGGGCTAGAGTGAGATCCTACCTTGAAAAAGCCAAAAAAAAAAAAAAGTGAAAAGGAGCAAGCAAAGCGATCCTCCTACCTCTGCCTCCCTAGTGCTGGGATTAAAGGCATGCGCCACCATGCCTGGCTCTGAACTCTTTTATTTTTTCAATTAAATATTTCTATTTATTTACTGGTGAGCAGAAAGAGGAAGAGAGTAACGGTGTCTGAACACCTCTTGCCACTGCAAATCATCCCAGATGCATGTGCCACTTTATGCATCTGGCTTTACATGGGTTCTGGGGAATTGAACCCTGGCCAGCAAGCGGAGTGCCTTTGACTGCTGAGCCATCTCCTCAGCCCTGACCTCAAATTCTTGATCCTGGTGCTGCCACTTCCCAAGTGCTGGGATTGCACGTAAGCAGTGGGCAGGGAACTCCAGGGATGTAGCTTTCACGAGTCACCTTCTGGCCAAAGTGGGCTATTTGGTGATGCAGCTGCCTTTGAGTCACCATGCTCCTGCCAGTAATCCCAATAAACCCCTTTGTTCACCAAACTAGCTTGGGTGGAAACTTAATTTGGTCTGTAGTCAGTACCCTGTCTGGGGTAAATAGAAGGCTGCTCATGTCTCCCCAGGAAAAATCATGCAAGAGTTATTTGCACTAACATTTTCCCTAGAAAATAAATTTATAAAATAATCATGGGTATCAATAAAAAATAAAACATACTTCAAAAACTAAACATCAAGGTCGGGCATGGGGGTGGGTTGCAGTCAGCTTTGCTTTGCTGGCAGAAAACACCCAACCAGAGCAAAGGTTTATTTTGGCTTACAGACTCCAGGGGAAGCTCCATGATGTCAGGGAAAACAATGGCATGAGTAGAGGGTGGACATCACCTCCCCGCAACAGTAGAGCGTACCAAACATTGGCAAGGGGAAGTGGGCTATAACACCCATAAACTCACTCCCAACAATACACTGCCTCCAGGAGGCTCCAATTCCCAAATTGCCACCAGCTGGGGACTTAGTATTCCAAACACATAAGGTTATGGGGGACACCTGAATCAAACCACCACAGGGTGCATGCCTTAATTCCAGCACTCAGGAGTCAAAGGTAGGAGGATCGCTGTGACTTCGAGGCCAGCCTAGGTCTACAGAGTGAGTTCCAAGTCAGCCCTGGGCTACAGTAAGACCCTACCTCAAAAAAGGGGGGGGCTGGAGAGATGGCTTAGTGGGTAAGGTGCTTGCCTGTAAAGCCTAAGGACCCAAGTTCAATTCCCCAGTACCCATGTAAGCCAGATGCACAGGTGGCACATGTGTCTGGAGTTTGTTTGCAGTGGCTAGAGGCCCTAGTGTGCCCATTCTTTCTCTCTCCTCTGTCTCTCTCTCTCTCAAATAAATAAATGCACATATATTTTTTGGCTTTTCGAGGTAGGGTCTCGCTCTAGTCCAGGCTGACCTGGAATTCACTATGTAGTCTTAGGGTGGCCTTGAACTCATGGTGATCCTCCTACCTCTGCCTCCCCTCCCGAGTGCTGGGATTAAAAGCATGTGCCACCACACCCAGCTGAAATGAAATATTTTTAAAAAACAAAACATCAAGAAGTAAAGGCCCTTCCTGTAAGTTTTTATTTTTATTTATTTATTTATTTTGTTTTGTTTTTTGAGGTAGGGTCTCACTCGAGCTCAGGCTGACCTGGAATTCATTATGTAGTCTCAGGGTGGTCTCGAACTCATGGTGATCCTTCTACCTCTGCCTCCCGAGTGCTGGGATTAAAGCCTGGCCTGGCTTTCCTGTGAGTTTTTAAAGGTGAACTTTATAGGTTGACACTTCTGGCAGCTTCTAATATATATATATATATATACTTGAGAGAAAGAAAAAGAATGGCACTATGGTTACAAATGACCCCAGACAGATGTGCCACTTTGTGCATCTGGCTTTATGTGTGTACTGGGGAATTGAGCCCAAGTCTATAGGCTTTGCAAACAAGTGCCTTTAACTGCTGAGCCATCTCCCCAGCTCCTGTTTTATTTATTTATTTTTGGTTTTGCGAGTGAGGTAGCTCAGGCTACAGCTCAGGCAGACCTGGAATTCACTATGCAGTTTCAGGGTGGCCTCAAACTCATGGCAATCCTCCTACTTCTGCCTCTTGAGTGCTGGGATTAAAGGCATGTGCCACCATGCTTGGCTCCTTTTATTTTTTTTTTAATTTATTTGCACAAGCATATGTGTGGGTATAGGTGCCGGGGTGTCTTGCTGCTGAAAATAAATGCCTGTTCACCTTTACGTGGATGAGGCCTGGCATGGTAGTGCATGTCTTTAATCCCAGCACTCAGAAGGCAAGAGGTAGGAGGATCACTGTGAGTTCAAGGCCAGCCTGGGACTACAGAGTGAGTTCTAGGGTCTGGGCTAGAGTGAGACCCTACCTTGAAACAAAACAAGCAAAACACCAGCTTTATGTGGATGGCTGGGGAACTGAACCCAGGCTGACAGGCTTTGTGAGCAAGCACCTTTAACTACTAAGCCAGCTCCCCAGGTTGTTTTTATTCTTTGGTGTATATCTGTTTTGTTTGTTGGTTTGTTGCAGTGCTGGGGATCAAACCTAGGGCCTTATGCATACTAGGCAGGTACTCCATTCTACTACTGACATACATGCCCAGCTGTGTGTGTGGGGGGGTGTAAACTTTTTAAATTTTATTTATTTGAGAGAGAAAGAGGCCGATAGAGAAAGAGAGGGAATGGGCACATGAGAACTTCTAACCATTGCAAACAAACTGCAGATGTATGTGCCACCTTTTACATCTGACTTACGCGGGTACTGAGGAATTGAATCTGAGTCCTTAGACTTCGCAAGCAAGTGCTTTAACCACTAAGCCATCTCCCCATCCCTGTGTATATGTTTTGACATAGGATCTTGCTATGTAACACAGGCTGGCCTCAAACCCACAGTAATCTTCTTGCCTCACCCTCCCAAGTGTTGGGATTATAAGAATATATCACTACATTTGGCTTCCTTCACACTTTTTTTTAATGTGTGTGTGTGTAAGAGAGAGAATTGGTGCATCAAGGCATCCAGCCACTTTAATCAAACTCTAGACATATTTGTCCCCCTTGTGTGCATGTGCGACCTTGTGTGCTTGTGTCACTATGCCTCTGGTTTATACGGGACCTGGAGAGTTGAACATGGGTCCTTAGGCTTCGCAGGCAAGTGCCTTAACTGATAAGCCATCTCGCCAGCTCCCTTCTGACCTCTGAAATCTTTTGGCTTTTTTTTTTTTTTCAGGGGTAGAGTTTCACTCTAGTCCAGGCTGACCTGGAATTCACTATGTAGTCTCAGGGTGGCCTTGAACTCACAGGTGATCCTCCTACCTCTGCCTCCTGAGTGGTGGGATTAAAGGCATGCGCCACCAGGCCTGGCTCTTTTGGCTTTTAAAATTTTTTTTTTTGTAATTTTTTTTATGTGAGTGAGATTGAATGAGAGAGAGAAAGAATTGGTGCACCAGGGTCCCCAGCCACTGCAATCAAACTTGTGCACCACCTTGTGCACATGTGCACAACTGCATGCTTTCATCACCTTGTGTGTCTGGCCTATATGGGACCTGGAGAGTCCAAACATGGGTTCTTAGGCTTTGCAGGCAAGTGCCTTAACTGATAGGCCATCACTCCAGCCCTTCTTTTGTGTTTTAAAAAATATTTTTATTGTGAGCTGGAGAGATGGCTTAGCGGTTAAGCGCTTGCCTGTGAAGCCTAAGGACCCCGGTTCGAGGCTCGATTCTCCAGGACCCACGTTAGCCAGATGCACAAGGGGGCACATGTGTCTGGAGTTCGTTTGCAGTGGCTGGAAGCCTTGGCACACCCTCTCTCTCTCTCGCTCTCTCTCTCTCTTTATCTGCCTCTTTCTGTCCTGTCACTCTCAAATAAATAAAAAAAAGAAACAAAAAAATTAAAAAAAATTTTATTCGGACTGGAGAGATGGCTTAGTGGTTAAGTGCTTGCCTGTGAAGCCTAAGGACCTCAGTTCAAGGCTTGATTCCCCAGGACCCATGTAAGCCAGATCCACAAGGTGGCGCATGCATCTGGAGTTCGCTTGCAGTGGCTGGAGGCCTTGATGCGCCCATTCTCAATCTCTCTCTCTTTCTCTCTCTCTTTCTGTCTCTCTTCTCTCTGCCTCTTGTCTGTTGCTCTCAAATGAATAAATAAAAATAAACAAAAAAATTAAAAAATATATTTTTATTATCTGCAGCCCAGGCTAGCTGGCCTCAACATTACGGCAATCCTCCTGCCTTAGCTTCCTGAGTGCAGAAATTACAGGCATGTACCATCATGCCCAGCACCTCTGCCAATTTGTAAAGCCTGTTCTACTTCACAGCGTCCACTCCCTGCACTCCCTGTCCTCTCTCTAAAGCCGAAGACTTTCGTGTACTATACTGACACCTAAATTAGGAACAGGTGTGTAAGTGATTCTGGTTTGGGATGAATTGTTTTATTTTTTTAAATATTTAATTAATTTACTTGCAAGGAGAGAGAGAGAGAGATAGAAGAAGCGGAGAGAATGGGTGTGTCAGGGTCACTAGCCACTGCAAATGAAGTTCAGATGCACGCATTGCTTTGTGCATCTGACTTTATGTGGGTACTGGGAAACTGAACCCAGGTAGTTAGGCTTTTCAGGCAAGTGCCTTAACCACGGAGCCATCTCTCCAGCCCTGGGATGAATAAATGATACTAGTACAAACGCCATTGCTCATATTCATGCTTTAATAGGAAGGGAAAGCTAATGTGGCCAAAATAATTAAGGGGTAGAAGACGAAGGCTTGGATAATATGTTATGAAGACATTTATCCCTCCTTCTGTCATTGGATAGTTCTTGCTCATTTTGCAGAAAGAAAAAAAAAATGGAGAGGACTTGGGGTCAGCTGGCCAAGTGCTAAGAACTGCTTGGGAATGATTCCCATATTGAAGGTCTGGTGAAACTCTTTCACTTGACATGTGGAGAAACTAAGACCACAGAGGATAAAATGTCTTTCATGCTACCCTCCACCACCAGTCCTTGAGCCCACTGACCTGGAGCACTGAGGCTTTATGGTCAGACTATACAGAGAACAACTGGAGAGAGCCGAATAATTTGCTGTTTATTTCCACACATTCTGTACCTCCCTTCCCCCACCATATGAGCAATCTAACCCTATACCCCACCACCATGACTAAGAGTGCCAGAGATGGGAAGAGAAGGCAGGTGAGTGGGTACAGCCCAACACTCAGCAGCCACATTCCTTAGAATGCTTGGGTGCCGCATTGGTCCCATGGCCAGCTTCTCTGGTACCTAACAACACAGATCGTTGCCTCTCCCCAAAGCTTCCTCCATTCCACTCTTGCCTCAGGTAAGTAAATTAGAAGCCAAGCGTTGGGGTGACGGGGTGGAGGTGGAGGTGGAGGTATCCGGACCTGATTTTATCCCAGCATCTGGCCTATCACCATCAGGAAAAAGATGGGCATCCAGGCTCCTGTAGGAAAGTAAGAAATGAATATAAAACAGGACGAGGGGGGTTGAAAGCCTGAGCAATTTTCTAGACTTCGATTCTTCACTTTGGGGAATTATTTAGAAAGATATTATTTATTTATTTCTTGTCTTTTAAAATAATTTTCTTGTAAAGATTTTTATTATTTTTATTTATTTGAGAGAAAGAAAAAGAAGTCAGATAGAGAAAGTGGGCATGCCAGGGCCTCTAGCCACTGCAAATGAACACCAGACGCATGGGCCACCTTGTGCATCTGGCTTACGTGAGTCCTAGGAAACTGAGCCTGGGTTCTTTGGCCTTGCAAGCAAGCCCTGTAACCACTGGGTCATCTCTCCAACCCTTTCTTGTCTTTTTATATTTTGATTTTTGAGATAGTCTTGCTGGACATGGTGGCACACACCTTTAAATCCTAGCACTCAGGAGGCAGAGGCAGGAGGATCACTATGAGTTCAAGGCCAGCTTGGGCTACAGAATGAATACTAAGTCATCCTGGCCTAAAGTGAGACCCTGCTTCAAACAAACAAACAAAAAAAAATAGGGCTGGAGAGATGCCTTAATGATTAAGGTGCTTGCCTGTGAAGCCTCACTTATGTTGAAATCTCCAGGTCTCATGTAGCCAGACACACAGTGATGCAAACACTCAACATTGCACATGTGCACAAGACAGCACAAGTGTCTGGAGTTTGTTTGCAGCAGGCTGAAGGTCCTGGCACACACACTCTCTCTGTCTGTATGTCTGTCTCTCAAAATAAAAAAAATAATTTTAAGCTGGGCGTGGTGGTGCATGCGTTTAATCCCAGCACTCAGGAGGCAGAGGTAGGAGGACTGCCATGAGTTTGAGGCCACCCTGAGACTACATATTGAATTCTAGGTCAGCCTGGGCTAGAGTGAGACCCTACCTCGAAAATCCAAATAATAATAATATAATAATAATAATTTTTTTAAGTTAAAAATATAGGTAGGCATGGTGGTACACGCCTTTAATCCCAGCACTCAGGAGGCAGAGGTAGGAGGATCACTGTGATTTCCAGGCCAGCCTGAAACTACATAGTGAATTCCAGGTCAGCCTGGGCTGGAGTGAAACTTGCCTTGATAAAAAAAAAAAAAAAAAAAACAAAACAGGCTGGGCGTGGTGGCGCACGCCTTTAATCCCAGCACTCGGGAGGCAAAGGTAGGAGGATTGCCATGAGTTCGAGGCCACCCTGAGACTCCATAATGAATTTCAGGTCAGCCTGGGCTAGAGTGAGACCCTACTTCGAAAAACCAAAAAAAAAAAAAAAAAAAAAAAAAAAAAAACCAACAACAAATAGAGAGTCTCATGTAGTCCAGGCAGGCCTGGAACTTGCTATATAGATTTGGAGGGTCTTGAAATCCTGAACATTTCTCTACATCCTCAATACTGAGATTACAGAGTGAGCCATGAAACCTGGCTTCTTATTTTATTTGTGTGTGTGTGTATGTATGGGTGTTTGTATGCCATGGCACATGTGTGGAGATCAGAGGACAATCTCAGGTGTCAGCCCTTGCCTTCCACCTTGTTTCATACAGGGTTCCTCTTGTTGTTTGCTACTGTGAATGCCAGGTTAGCTGCCTGTGAACTCCAGTATTCTCCTGACTCTGCCTCACTCTGCAGTAGTGCACTGGAATTACAGAAGCATGCCCCATTGTTCAGACAGCAAGTGCTTTCACCCACTAAGTGATATCCCCCATTCTGGTTTTGTTTTTGAGACATGGTCTCCCTATCTTGCCCAGGCTAGCTCTGAATTTCTAGACTCAGGTAATCCTCCTGTCTCAGCTTCATGAATAGAGAGGACTACAGGCATGTGCCACTCTGTTTGGTGCCCCTAAAATGTTTAAACCCTTGCAGTGGTTTGAATGTAAAATGTCCCATAGCCTCATGTGTTTGTGATTAAGCCTCCCAGCTGGTGGGTGTCAGTGACCCAGAGGTGGGTGTCACTGAGGGTGGACCATGGACTTTTATAATCAAGTCGCACTTGCCAGTGCTGGCTAGCTCACGCCTGCTGCTTCTTCCCAGCTGATATGACAAGATGTGATGCCCGGATGTCTGCTTTGCCATGATGAAGCATCCCCTCAAAGCTGTAAGCTGCTGGGCATGGTGGCACACGCTTTTAATCCCAGCACTAGGCAGGCAGAAGCAGGAGGATTGCTGTGAGTTTGAGGCCAGGCTCAGACTACATAGTGAATTCCAGGTCAGCCTGGGCTAGAGCCAGACCCTATCTTTAAAAACAAAAATAAAGCCGGGCGTGGTGGTGCACGCCTTTGATCCCAGCACTCGGGAGGCAGAGGTAGGAGGATCGCCATGAGTTCGAGGCCACCCTGAGAATACAGAGTGAATTCCAGATCAGCCTAGACTAGAGTGAAACCCTATCTCAAAAAACAAAACAAAAAAAAAAAAAAAAACAGGGACTAGAGAGATGGCTTAGTGGGTAAGGTGCTTGTCTGTGAAGCCTAAAGACCCAAGTCCGATTCTCCAGGACACATGTAAGCCAGCTGCACAAAGTGATGCACGCATCTGGAGTTCCTTTGCAGTGGCTAGAGGCCCTGGTGTGCCCTTTCTCTCTCTCTCTCCCCATCTGCCTCGTTTTCACAAATAAATAGGTAAATAAAATTAAATTAAAAACTGTAAACTAGCCAGCCATGGTGGTCCATGCCTTTAATCTCAGCACTTGGGAGGCAGAGGTAGGAAGATTGCTGTGAATCTGAGGCCACCCTGAGACTACATAGTGAATTCCAGGTCAGCTTGGACTAGAGCAAGATCCTACCTCAAAAAACAATCGAACAAAACCTATAAGCTGAGATAAACCCTTTCATAAGCTGCTTCTGGTCATTGTTTTGCCTCAGCAACAAAAAAGCAACGTCTACACCCCTATTCTAAATTATTTCTGGATAGTCTTGGATACTGAAGAGGGATAAGCCAACAGTCCCACAATGACAGCGCTGCCATGTACAGCTGAGGAAGCTGAAGTTCAAAGAGGTTAGTTGACTCCTGGGTCATAGATAATTGTATCTTAAGATCAGCACCTACCAGGCCCTAGCACGAGCCCCTAGACCTTAATGCAACCATCAGAACTTAGTTCATCTCAGCAATTCCCTTGTACCAACCTGCTGAGCTCCTGCCGCTGGAGGCTTTGGACTCTGAAACCACAGAGAGACAAAGATTGAATTTAAGGTGTCACCCCCACAGGATATCGCTAGCACTCTCCCATCATTTCATCAAGAGTGGGCAAACAGTCCGGTTCTTTCTTGAAGCTGGGACTCAGAAGGTGGGAAAATGCGTCTCGATGCCATGGGAAGATGGGCTTTCCCATGAGGGTTAAAGCTTTGGAGGACTGCTACAGGATAGAAAAGAACAGAGTTCCAGGCCAGGAAGGGTGACCAAAAAAAAAAAAAAAAAATTGCTGGAGTGCTTTGGTGTAACAGCAAAGGGGATCATGAGAGGACAGAGGCTCAGATTTGAATGAAAATGGGCTCTAGTGAGCAGGAGGATCTCTCTGGAGCTGGAGCAGAGGAACAGAGAACGTGGGCTCCAAGAGGAGAGTGGGCTTCGGGTGGGGGGGGGGCGTTGGCTGAGGTTCTGGAAGAGGAGTCAGAGAGGCCTCACAAATGATCAGTCCAGTTACCGCTTATGCGAAGAGGCCCGAACACTATCCACTCGCCTCGGCCGCCGCGCTCTACACCGACCGGTGTTCGAATCTCCCAGGGCGAACTCCTCCGGAGCGGATTCTTCGCCTTACAAGTCTGTGGGCGACACAAGCCCAAAGACCCTCAGCCATTCAGTCCTGCCCTCCGGCCGAGTAAATTCACCAGTCTACAAGAGCTAGACCTTCAAACTCCCGCCCTTGAAATCTGCCCGCAAGCCCCGCCCCCAGAAAGATAGGCCAATCCCCAGCAGCCGCAATCCTCCAGGCCCCGCCCACAAGACGCCTCCGCCCGCGGTCCGGCCCATGCGGAGCGGAGGGGAGGGCTGCCTGCCTGCTCACCGGTTGGCATGAACGTCCCTGCTGCTTGTCACATAGGCTCACTCGGACGTGCAGGTAGAGCGTGTCGCTATTCAAGAAGCGTTGCAGGGTGAAGGCCAGGGTCACCTGTAGAGAGACCCCGTTGCCCGCCAAGTCCTGGAGCAGCCGGCCGCCGACTGGGCAGCTGTAGGGAGAAGGCAGCCGCAGCCTCTGGTTAGCGGCCCGCCGCAGGGCCTGCAAGCTTTGCAAGCGAGATCTTTAACCACTGAGCCATCTCCCCCTGCCCACGCACAAACTTTGATTCCCCGCCCCCCCAAATTACCTGTGCTATGGAATTACAATGTGCTGGATCCGCTGCTGAGCTGCTTAACGTGAATTAGTTTTGACTTTTTTGTTTTGCTTTGCTTTTCGAGGTAGGGTGTCCCTCTACCCTAGGCTGACCTGGAATTCATGATGTAGTCTCAGGCTAGCCTCAAACTGCTGGATCAAAGGCATGCACCACCACAACTGGCTACATGAATTAGTTTATTTCATCCTAACACTAGTTTGTGTGTGTTTAAAAACATTTTTTTAATGGTTTTTCGAGGTAGGGTCTCCCCCTCTAAGCTGGTTGGGTAACCAGGCTAATGTAGTCTCAGGCTGGCCTTGAACTCACAGCAGTTCTCCTACCTCTACCTCCCAAATGTTCAGATTAAAGGCGTAGCTGGGTGTGGTGGTGCACGCCATTAGTCCCAGCACTTGGGAGGCAGAATTAGTAGGATTGTCATGAGTTCAAGACCACCCTGAGACTACATAGTAAATTCCAGGTCAGCCTGGACTAGAGTGAAACCCTACCTTGAAAAATCAAAATAAGATAAAATAAAGATTAAAGGTGTGAGCCACCATGCCCAGTTTTTAAAAAAAAGTTTTTAAAAAGTATTTTATTTATTTATTTGAGAGAGGGTGAGAGAAAGAAGCACATAGAGAGAGAGAATGGGCACGCCAGGGCCTCCAGCCACTGCAAACGAACTCCAGACGCATGCCTCCCCTTGTGCATCTGGCTTATGTGGGTCCTGGGGGAATTGAACCAGGGTCCTTAGACTTCTCAGGTAAACACTTTAATTGCTAAGCCATTTCCCCAGCCCCCCTTTTTTGTGACGTTTTATTTTTTGAGGTAGGGTCTCCCTCTAGCCCATACTAACCTGGAACCTCACTCTGCAACCCAGGCTGGCTCAAACTCACTGCGATCCTCCTACCTCACCCTCCAGAGTACTGTGATTATAGGCAGGAGCCAGAGCCACCCTGCTGGGCATCCTCCTAACACCAATATTCTGAGGGAGGCAATACTTTTGCTCAGTAAATGGAGGCACAGAAAAGTTAGGTAGGTTACTCAACCAGTGCTCTGCAGGCTATGGCTGCCATGGCGCCAATGCTGGCCCATACCATTCATTAACAGGTTCTTTTTCCCTGATAAAAGAGGAATTCCTGGCTGGGGGTGTAGCTGTGTGGCAGAGGTCTTAGAGGGCTTTCCTGGCAAGCTCCACACTCTGGGTTGGAACCCCTGCTCTGGAAATAAAGGAGGAATTCCAATTGGGCACGGTGGTGCATGCCTTTAGTCCCAGCACTCAGGGGGCAGAGTACGTTGGAGGCCAGAGTGAATTCCAGGTCAGCCTGGGACAGAGTGAGACTCTACCTCGAAAAAACAAAAAAACCAAAAAACAAAAAAAAAAAAAAAAGGAATTCCAAGTTAGACCAAATTCAACAGCGGTGTGTTTCAGAACCTAGACTGAGCATGAGCAGCAGTCCTTGGTGAAACTCAGAGCCCCTCTTGTTCTCTCATCTGTGAAGCGAGGAAGTAACCCCATGAGATTGTTTGGAGTGCTAAGATTAAAAGCCTGTGCCACCACGCCTGGCTGAGACCCAACTCTTCCTTAGACTGTTTGCAGTCCCTTTATCTCAGGGTTCTCAACACTTAGCACAGCCTGCCACTTACTTACCAAGCATATGAACCAAGCCTTAGTTCTCCGTTTGTAAAATGCTAATGGAAACATAACTATGTCATACAGTGTGTTGTGAAGCTTAAACAAGTATGATAAACATACAGTAATTCAAACTGCCTGACATGGGATAAATACTAAGTCAATATTAGCTGTCATTATTACATGTAATATGTGTTCAACATATAAGTGTATAGCACTCTGAAATGTTGGTGTTGGTTTGTTTTTTTTTTTTCAACAAGTATGGTTGTTTTGTTTGTTTGTTTTTGGTTTTCGAGGTAGGGTTTCACTCTAGCTCAGGCTGACCTGGAATTCACTGTTGTCTCAGGGTGACCTTGAACTCATGGTGATCCTACCTCTGCCTCCCAAGTACTGGGATTAAAGATGTGTGCCACTGCGTGCAGATTTTTTTGTTTTGTTTTATTTTTTGAGGTAAGGTCTCACTCTAGTCCAGGCTGACCTGGAATTTACTACGTAGTCTCAGGGTGGTCTCAAACTCATGGTGATCCTCCTACCTCTGCCTCCCGAGTGCTGGGATTAAAGGCATGCGCCACCACGCCTGGCTCAGCTGTTTTTGAAAGCTTGTTTGGAGGTTCTTGCAGGGAAGCGCAGCTACTCCTATACCCTTGGCCAAAGACCGGGTCCTCCTCTATTGGGGGAATATTGTCCTCCTTCACTGACTGTACAGCTCCAGGAGGGACACAAATGGGAGGAAGGGGACACCCGCCTAGCCAGCCAGATCAGCTGAATCAACCCTGGCGATCGAAGGAGTGACAGATGTCACAGCCAGATCACCCTCACACCCTGTCTGTTTTCGAAGCAGAATCTCACTCTAGCCCAGGCTGACCTGGAACTCACTCTGTGGCCTGGGCTAGCTTTGAGCTCATGGTGATCTTCCTACCTCAGACTCCTTAGTGCCCACACTAGAGGTCTGAACTACCACCTCTGGCTATTGTAGGTTCTTAATGGGGAAAAAAAGTTTTAGAAATGAAGTTGAGCGTGGTGGCTCACATCTTTAGTGTCAGCGCCTGGGAGGCTGAAGTAGAAGCACGGTGTGAGTTTAAGGCCAGCCTAGGGCTCCGGAGTGTGCTCCAGGTTAGCGTGGGCTACGGTGAGACTGTGCCTCAGAACAAGAACAAAAAGCACCTGTAGCTGGGCCTGATGGCACACGCCTTTAATCCCAGCACTTAGGGGGCAGAGGTGAGAGGATTGCCATGATTTCGAGGCCAACCTGAGACTAATTCCAGGTCAGCCTGGGCTAGAGCGAGACCCTACCTCAAAAACACCCTCCCAAAAAGTACCTGTATAAATAAGCCACAGTCCAGGAGCTGGACTGGCATGGACAAGAGGTTGCTGGGACCTGACAGACCCTTACCTGTCGTTTACAAAATGGTAGGTGGCCTTAAGCCCCGTCTTAGAGAGGTTGGTGCTGGCGAAGACCTCATTAGCCACCAAGGCAAACCTGTCGGGATCACTGTTTGTGGACTTGAGGACCACATAGAGGGGTGTGCCAATGACAGCCGTTCTGTTCTTGAGTGAAGAGGAGAGCTGAGCATCTGTGAAGACGCTCAGGGTGACGATGGTTTCCCCAGTACTTGGAATGTGGATGGTGCTATATCCAGAGTGACACAAGTGAGACCTCAGAGGGAAGGACTCTGACCTTCTGCCCCACACCCAAAGTCACTGAGCACTGGTAGCCAAGTAAAACAAGGACAAGAAATGAGGTGCCACCTCACAGAATCCCCAGACCCTGGAAGCTATTCTATCCCATGGTAATTTACATAAGTGACCCATAATGCATTGCTTCACAGAAACATCTTGGCCAGGTATAGTGGCACACGCCTTTAATCCCAACACTCGGAAAGGCCAAGGTAAGAGAATCACTGTGAGTTCGAGGCCAGCCTGGGAGTACAGAGTGAGTTCCAGGTCAGCCTGGGCCAGAGTGATACTCTACCTCAAACCACAACCCCTTCCCCCGCAAAAACAACCCAGAAACATCTTGTTTCTCCCTCTAAGAGGGTGGACACAGGGGTCTCAACTTCCTGAGGGTGTTGACCCTTTAGCCTGGATTATAGGTAGCAGTGAGAACTCAAGGAGCCTCTCAGGGAGAGGATGCTAACAGCATACAACTCACGGACTGGAGTCCACCTGGTTGGAGAGGGTCTGGCTGACATCGACCGCCAGAGGATAGACACAGCTGAAGTTGAGCATTCTGGAGTCAGCGGTGTTGGAGCCAGGGAGCACCTGTTCAAGCTGCACCTCCACAGAGTACAGGGCATGGCTGGTGTTGGTCTAAGAAAGACAGGGAGGAGGCCACTGCTCTCAGTTCTCCAGGGAAATGCTTTCCCCCTCCTAACTGGCTTCAAGGTGTTTATTTAAGTAAAAGTAATAGCTAAAGTTCATGGAGCCTGGAACTGTGTGCCAGGTACTCTGGCTTGATCACAGTTCTCTAAGAAGACCTCCATTATTAGCTCAAGTTTACAGAAGAGCAAATTAAAGGGCTGAGAAGATGGCTCAGCCGTTAAAGGTGCTTGCTTGCAAAGCCTGCTTGGCCCAGTACAATTTCTAGTACCCACGTAAAGCTAGATGCACCAAGTGGCCCATGCCTCTGAAGTTCAAATACAGCGGAAAAGAGGCTTGGCACACCCATACACACACATGTGCAAATACATAAATTCATTTAAAAACATTTTTTTTTTTTGTTTTTTTGAGGTAGGGTCTCACTCTAGCCCAGGCTGACCTGGAATTCACTGTGGAGTCTCAGGGTGGCCTCGAACTCACGGCGATCCTCCTACCTCTGCCTCCCGAGTGCTGGGATTAAAGGCGTGCGCCACCACACCCGGCTTTAAAGGAGGATCTCCATGAGTTCGAGGCCATGAGTGAATTCCAGGTCAGCCTGGGCTAAAGTGAGACTCTACCTTGAAAAACCAAAAAACGAAAAACAACTTTTTTTTTTTTAATTCCAAGTGCTTGCCCTCTCTCTCTCTCTCTCTCTCTGTCCTTGCAAATAAATAAAAATTAAACTGGGTGTGGTGGTGCACATCTTTAATCCCAGCACTCAGGAGGCAGAGGTGGCAGATCACTGTGAGTTCGAGGCCACCCTGAGACTACTTAGTGAATTCCAGGTCAGCCCGGGCTAGAGCAAGACCCTACCTCGAAAAACCAAAAGAAAAGGGGGGGTTGCTGGAGAGATGGATAGTGGTTAAGCGCTTGCTTGTGAAGCCTAACGACCCTGGTTCAAGGCTCGACTCCCCAGTACCCATATAAGCTAGATGCACAAGGTGGCACATGCATCTGGAGTTCGTTTGCAGTGGCTGGAGGCCCTGGTGTGCCCATTCTGTCTGTCTCTCTGCCTCTTTCTCTGTTTGTCGCTCTCAAATAAATAAAAATAAACAAAAAAATTAAAATAGAAAATGGAAAGAAGAGCAAGCGGGCATAGTGGCACATGCCTTTAATCCCAGCACTCGGGAGGCAGAGGTAAGAGGATCTCCATGATTTGAGTCCAGCCAGGACTACAGAGTGAATTCCAGGTCAGCCTGGGCTAGAGTGAGACCCTACCTCAAAAAATCAAATAAACAAGCAAAAAAGAGCAAACCAAGGCTTAGAAAGGGTCAAAGAGTTGCCCAAAGCAACAGTCTAAACTCAGTATCTCCGCTCCAGGGTCTAGGTTTTAATTTCTAAATCATTTGGGCCTCGCTCTAGCAATCTTTCTATCTCTAGGTCCAGAGTGCTAAAATTAAAGGTGTACACCACCATGCACAGCTTCTAACTTGGTTCTTAATTTCCTTTTTCTTTCTTTCTGTCTTTTTCTTTCCTTTTTCCTTTCTTCCTTCTCTTTCTTCTTTTTTTGAAACAATGTCCCAGGCTGGGCTCAAACTTACTATATAGCCAAACTCCTGATTTTCCTGCCTCTACCTCCCAAATGGTGGAATTACAGCCAGCATATTTCGTTTTGTTATTGGTTTTTTATTTAAAATTTTAAAACTTTTTTTTTTTGAGGTAGGGTTTTGCTCTAGCCGAGGTTGATCTGGAATTTACTATGTACTCTCAAGATGGCCTTGAACTCACAGCCATCCTCCTATCTCTGCCTCCTGAGTGCTGGGATTAAAGGTGTGCCACCATGCCCAGCCTGTTGTTTTGAGAGAACAGCTTGCTGGAGTTCCTTTGCAGAAGGTCCAGACATGTCCATACTTACTCTGTCTGCCACTCTTTCTGTCTCTTTCTCTGTCTTTCAAATCAATACAAATATTGCCAGGCATGGTGGCATACGCCTTTGATCCCAGCATTTGGGAGGCAGAGGTAAAAGGATTATTGTGAGGGCTGGAGAGATGCTTTAGTGGTTAAGGCACTTGCCTGCAAAGCCAAAGGACCTGTCAGTTTCCCAGTACCCACATAAAGCCAGATGCACAAGGTGGCACAAGCATCTGGAGTTCATTTACAGTGGCTAGAGGCCCTGGTGCGCCCATTCTCTATCTATTTGCCTCTCTCTCTCTCATAATAAAGAAAGAAAGAAAAAAAAAAAAGATTGTTGTGAGTTTGAGGCCAGCCTGAGACTACATGGTGAATTCCAGGTCAGCCTGGGCTAGAGTGAGATCCTACCTTGAAAGAAAAAGTCTAAGTCCTGGAGCTGGAAAAATAGCTCAGCAGTTAGAGGTACTTGCTTGCAAAGCTTGTCAACCTGGCTTCAACTTCTAAGCTACCCATATAAGCCAGACACAAAAAGGGTACAAGCATCAGGTGTTCATTTGCATTGGCAAGAATCCCTGGCGCACCCACCCACACATACGTGTGCAAATTAACTAATTAATTAAAATATATTTTTTAAAAATTCCAAGTTCTGAGCTGGAGAGATGGCTCAGCAACTAAGGTGTTTGCAGGCAAAACCTAACGACCTGAGTTTGATCCTCCAGTACCCACGTAGGGCAAGATGCACAAGTGGCTCATGCATCTGGCATTTGTTTGCAGTAGCTAGAGGCCCTGGTATGCCCATTCTCTGTGTGTGTGTGTGTGTGTCTCTCTCTCTCTCTGCTTGCAAATAAATAACTAAAATATATACATTTTTAAATTCCAAGTTCTTCCAGGTATGGTAGTGCACGCCTTTAATCCCAGCACTTGGGAGGCAGAGGTAGGAGGATTGATATGAGTTGGAGGCCACCTTGAGAGACTACATAGTGAATTCCAGGTCAGCCTGAGCTACAACGAGACCCTACCTCAAAAAACCACACATACACACACACGCACACACACACACACACACGCGCACACACACACAATCCAAGTTCTTGGTTTAGGGATATAGTTTTTTTTAATTTTAAAATATTATTAATTAATTTGTTTGAGTGCGAGAGAAGCATATAGAAAGGGGGAGAGAGAATGGGCATGCCAGGGCCTCCAGCCACTGCAAAAGAACTCCAGATGCATGCGCCCCTTTGTGCATCTGGCTTACATGGGTCCTGGGGAATCGAACTTGGGTCCGTTAGCCTGGCAGGAAAGTGCCTTAACCATTAAGTCATTTCCCCAGCCCTGGGGATATAGTTTAATGGTAGAATGCTTGCCTAGGCTAGTTCCTAGGCTCAATCTCTAGCACTGCAAGAAAAAAAAAAGGGGGCAGGGAAGGTTTGAGGGGGGAAAAAAAAGGAGAAAAAACAAGTTAGTTCTGGTCCCTATCCTAAAAGGGTTTTTTTTTTTTTTGGCTGTTTTGTATTGTATTTTACTATTTACATGAATTTTTTAAAAGTTTATTCATTTATTTGAGAAAGAGAGATATGGAGAGAAAAACAGAGAGAATGAATATGGGCATACCCAGGCCTCCTACCACTGCAAACAAACTCCAGACACATGTACCACTTAGCATCTGGCTTTATGTAGGCACTGGGTAATCAAACCTGGGCTGTCAGGCTTTGCAAGCAAGCAGCTTTAACTGCTGAGCTATTGCTCCAGCCCCTGAATTATTATTTTTTTAATTTTTTGTATTTTATTTTTACTTTATTTAAAAGTAAAGTAAATAATTTTAATTATTATTACAGAGAGATAGAGAATGGGCACACCAGGGCCTCTAGCTACTGCAATGAACTCCGGATACATGTGCTACCATGCATCTGGTTTATGTGGGTTCTGGGAAGTCAAACCTAGGTCCTTAGGCTTTGCAGGCACGCATTCTAGCTGCTAAGCCATCTCTCTAGCCCTGAGTTATTTTTGTAAATTTTTTTATGAGAGAGAGAGGAGAATTGTCATGTTAGATCCTCCAGCCACTGCAATCGAATTCCAGATTCCACTTTGTGTGCATATGCGACCTTGCGTGCTTGCATAACTTTGTGCATCTGGCTTATGTGGGATCTGGAGCATCAAACATGGGTCCTTAGGCTTCGCTGACAAGCTCTTTAACAGCTAAACCATCTTTTCAGGCCCTGGATTAATTTTTTTATTTTAGAAACTAGACAAAGTCTGGTGTGGTGGTGCAAGCCTTTAGTACCAGCACTCAGGAGGCAGAGTAGGATTGTCGTGAGTTCAAGGCCACCCTGAGACTACATAGTGAATTCCAGGTTAGCCTGGGCTAGAAAAAAAAAGAAAAAGAAAAGAAACTAGTACAAGCATGGTAACATATGTCTATAGTTCTAGCATTGGAAGGCTGAGGCAGGAAGATTACCAAGAATTTAGGCTGTGCAGTTTTGGAAAATCCCTCAACTTTTCTGAACATTAGATTTCAATGACTTAAGGGAAATAAAAGCCAGGTGTGGTGGCACACACATTGATCCCAGTACTCTGGAGGCAGAGGTAGGAGGATCATCATGAGTTCTAGGCCAACTTGAGACTACATAGTGAATTCCAGTTCAGCCTGGGATAGAGTGAGGCCCTATCTTGAAAAATTAAAGAAAAAAAGAAAGAAAGAAAAAAAAGAAGAAAGATTTGATGTACATGGCACATAGTAATGCATAAATAAATACTACTTGTAGCTATTTCAAAGTGTTCATAGCTAACAGTTTGGAAACCAATGTCCTGATCTGTCAAAAACAGCGCCATTACAAAGGGGGCAACATGATCTTTTCCCTCAGCAAGACTGATCTGATGGTTAAGATTTGAGTCCCCCCCAAGTTGTGACTTGCCCAATCCTTCCTTTCCCAGCCCCATCCGTAGCCCGCCCCCCATCAGGTGCTCTTCAGCTTACAGAAAGGTGGAGTCCACAGGTGTCCTTTCTCTTCTCCAGCCGGAAGCTGCGGACTCGGTGTCCCTGCTCTATCTTCCTGGTGCTGAAGCATCCCTTGAAGGTACCTTGCCTCAGTACCCAGTGGTGAGTCTCCAGGAAGCAGCTTCTCAGAGCCACCTCAATGTCCTGCGGCCAGGCAGTGCAAGGTCATCAACTCGCTGGATAGCTCTGTAGGGGTCAAGAGTCAGAGGAGGGGCCTCTGAGGCATCCTGATGATGCCATGGAGGGGGAACTAGTTCTCATGTGGGTAGAGGAGATGGGAGATAATGGTCCCATCCACAAAGACTCCCTTACACACAGACTCTCTCACAGGTGAATCTCCGTGGTCATCACTTGCACTGTGGGACCCTGATCCCGGCCTTCACTGGCCCACTTAGAATCTCTTCCCCAGAATTAGCAACTGGGCCTCAAAGGAGCTGGCATGAAGCTTGGGAGGGGAGGGGTTCATCTTGTGCCAGGTAGGCTGAGAGGTAGAAAAAGGCTGGTGTGTGGGAAAAGGAGCAGAGCAGGTGCAAGGATGGGGTGGAAACTGAGAGGGAGTCCCTGCTTCATTCCGTGTTCTGGGCCTTGGAGAACCCAACCGGAACCTGCCCCTAGCTTTGCTGAGAACATGTTTTCTTTTAGTGAAGGCAGTTGGTTTCTGTTACTTGATTGGCAAAGTCAAGAGACTTCTTTGATTTGTTCTCAATTTCTCTCTCATTCCAAGCTGGAAGCCAAGTCCCACTAGGAATAGGGGAGAGAGTTAAACTGTTTGACATCAGTTATTCTTTTTAAAAATGTTTTATTTATTCATTGGCAAGAAGAGAGAAAGAGAGAATGGGCACACCAGAGTCTTTGTCACTGCAAATAAACTCCAGATGCATGTGCCACTTTGTGCATCTGGCTTCATGTGAGTACTGGGGAATCCAACCTGGACCAGCAGTCTTTGCAAGCAAGTGCCTTTAACTGCTGAGCCATTTCCCCAGCCCTTAAAGTCAACAATTCTTTCTGTCTGTAGAGCCTAAACTCACAAAAGACATATTTCTAAGGGAAGAAGGAGTCCTCACAGGAGGAATTTTTTTTTTCTGTTTTTAAATTTTTTCTTTTGCAATTTTTTTAATAAGTGAGACAGAATTGGACCCCCAGGGCCTCCAGCCACTACAATCGAACTCCAGACATGTGTGTCACCTTGTGCACATGTGTGACCTTGCATGCTTGCATCACCTTGTGCATCTGGCTTATGTGGAATCTGGAGAGTTGAACATGGGTCCTTAGGCTTCACAAGCAAGTGCCTTAACTGTTAAGCCATCTCTCTAGCCCAGGAAGAATATTTTTAACTTGTGTGTGTGTGTCTGTGTGTGTGCATGCACATTACTGTGGATCAAATGTAGGGCCTCAAGTCAGGCTTGGTGGTATATGCCTTTATTCCTAGCACTCAAAAGGTAACAGTAGGAGGACTGTCGTGAGTTCAAAGCCACCCTGAGACTATGTAGTGAATTCCAGGTCAGCTTAGGCTACAGCAAGACCCTAAACTCAAAACAACAACAACAACAAAATCTAGGGTCTCATACATGCTAGGCAAGTACTTAAGCCACATTACCAACATTTTTTTTTTTTTTTTTTTTTTGAGGCAGTGTCTCACTCTAACCCAAGCTGACCTGGAAGTCACTCTGTAGCCTTGTCTGGCCTCCAATTCATGGTGATCCTTCTGCCTCAGCCTCCTGAGTTCTGGGTTTAAAGGCACGAGCCACCATACCCAAGTTTTTTTTTTTTTTTAATGCGAAAGAGAGAAAGAGAGAGGGAGAGAGAGAGAGAATTGGTGTGCCAGGGCCTCCAGTGCTACAATTAAACTCCAGACATGAGTGTCTCCTTGTGCTCATGTGTGACATTGTGTACTTGTGTCACTGTGCATCTGGCTTACGTGGGACTTGGAGATTCAAATATTGGCCCTTAGGCTTTGCAGGCAAGCACCTTAATTGCTAAGCCATCTTTCCAGCGCCCCTTTAATCTTTCTTTTCTTCCTTTTTTTCTTTCTTTCTTTTTTTTTTTTTTTTGAGACAAGGTCTCATGTAGTGCAGGCTGACCTCCAACCCATTGTGTAGCCAGGGATGATACTGAACTTCTGATCCTCTTGCCTCTACCTCCTGAGTACAGGTATGTACTGTCATGTCTGCTTTTGTGTGGTAATAGTGATAGAAACTGGGGCTTTGTGTATGCTAGTAAGCACTCTATAAATTGAACCATATCCCTAGCCCCTGTTTCTTTTCTTTTCTTTTCCTTTTCCTTTTTCTTTTTTCTTTTTTTAGACAGGTTCTAGTACTCTGCCTCATGAGTACTGCGACTTTATACATGAGTCACCCCATACCAGCCTAGCCAATAATCTTTTTGTTTTGTTTTGGTTTGTTTTTTGAGGTAGGGTCTCGCTCTAGCCCAGGCTGACCTGGAATTCACTAAGTAGTCTTAGGGTGGCCTCGACCTCAGGGTGATCTTTCTGCCTCTGCCTCCTGAGTGCTGGGATCAAAGCTGTGCGCCATCACGCCTGGTGCCAATAGTTTTAATTGGCTTTGTTTTTGATTCTAGAATCAGACCACACTTTAGTTCATAAAATGAAATAAGTGGGGCCATGATAGATCACTCACTTAGATTTGATTCTTAGCGCGCACGCACACACTGGAAAAAGTGTTTTGGATGGTCTAAGCAAAACAGCTTGGTTTTCTAGACAGAAGGACTTGAAATAAACAGAACAAAGATTGGCATTTCAAAGGTATTTTCCTTGTAAGAAAAGAACAGGAAGAAAAAAACAATAGAAAAAAAAAATCTGCTTGGTTAAAACTCCTGTCCCCAGGGTGGCTATGTTTGGTGAAGAGGCATGGATAATTGCCCTGGTTGTCATGGATAAATATTCATTTTAGCATATTGATTTAGGCAGAGAGAATTTAATTATAGAGCCCATTGAAACAGGCCTGTTTGGGAAATTTAAGTGTTGTCTCTCATTTCCTCTGGTTTCTAGGAATGTGAGATAAATAACTTAGTTTCAGTATGGTGACATGGGACATTAGCCTGAGATGATTGCATTTTGAGTTTTAGTCTGGTCTACTGGGGCCTTTTCAAAATAATGGCCTCCTATAATGCTTCTTTAACAAGTGAATAAAAACTCTGTGTGTGTGTGTGTGTGTGTGTGTGTGTGTGGTGTGTGCATATGTGTTTGTATGTGTGATTGTGCACATGTGTATATGTGACTGTGGAGGCCAGTGGTCTTCCTCAATCACTCTCCACCACCTCCCTCCTTTTTTTCTTTTCTTTTTCTTTTTTTACTTGCTGGTGTCACATACCTGCTAAATTGTGGAAGCAGATTCAATCTCAGGACTGTGTTGCCAAAGCCTGGGCATTGTTCATCCCACAGAGGCAGTGAGGTATGGAAAGATCTAGGCATTTGGTTTGAGGCTGTGTGCTATTGAATGAACTGCCTGCTCTCATTGAGCCTCAGTGTCCCCATCTATAAAATGGGAATGTTTGGTTCACTGCTAGGGTTTCTTTAAGCTCCACCCACATCCCAGCCCTTCAGGTACAATGTGTAGGAAGGGCCTGGGCCTCATCCTAAGCTGCAGTCTGTCGTTTGCTCTTCTGGATGGGGATAGAGAGAAACCTGGGAGGTAGGGCCAGGGTGAGGCTGGTGCCCAGCCCTGCAGAAAGAGCCCCTGTTCCTGATGCTGGATCCTGGGGACTGGAGCAGGATAGGTTGTCTCTCTCTACCTTATTTGCCCAGCTGTCTATCCTCTTACCATACATCACTTTAGACCAGTGAATGCAGGTCTTACCCATCCTCACCCACCCTCCCCAGCCCTTTGGACTGGGTCCTTCTGAGCCCTCTCAGAGTTTGATGTTCACTCTGGCCTCTGTCTCTTCTTAAGTTTGTTCACACAGGTTACTCACACTTACCTGAGTGGGCGTAATAGCTGTGGTTGCACATACAACCTCCCATGCTGGCTGCATACTCATCCAAAGCACAGGTCTCAGCTTGAGCACTACTATTCTGGCTAGATTTGGGGGGTTTTGGACCGGTCTCAGCCATAGCAGAGGACTTGGTTGTCATTGAGGAACTAGGGACAAGGGCTGTGGGATGATGAGATGTTGCTTCAGGTGCCCGGGCTGTGTCAGTGCCAGCACGTGAGGCTGATTGTGTTGGTGGGGACAGGGTCTGTTGGGCTGTGCTGGGCTGTGAATCAGATGGTTTGCTCGAGGGGATTGTTGCTTGGGTTGGAGGGACAGTTGTAGTTTCCCCTTCTTGTGTCTTAGACATGGTTGCTTCAAGAACAGTTATCCCAAGAACTCCTGTCGCCAGGGTGGCTATGTTTGGTGAAGAGGCACGGATAATTGCCCTGGTTGTCGTGGATAAATATTCATTCTTGTCTGTGACTTTGTCTACAGTTGTGGAGGACAGAGTTAGAGCTGACTTCTCAGACACTGTGGTGATCACAGACTCAGATGGTTTCGTGTCATTGTCTGATGGTCCTAATGCTGTGGGAGCTGTGATCGTGACTACCTTCTCAGAGCCAGGGGACACTGGTGAGGCCATCGCGCTGCTCGTGGGCTTTGATGCTGATGGCACTGGAACAGGACTTGTGCCAACAGCTGAAGCTGGTTGCGCTGGAGGGGCAGATGTTTGTTGGGTTATGCTGTGCTGTGCATCCGATGGCTTGCTTGTCACGAGGGTTGTTGCTGAGGTTGGAGGTACAGTTGTAATTTCCCCTTGTGTCTCAGTCGTGGCTGCGCCAGCAATAGCGCCCCCCTGCTCGGATGTGGCCTTTGATGCTGACGGAATGGCTTTGCTGGATGAGGTTGTGGCTCCAGACGTCGCTCCCTGCTCCTCCCGTGTAGAAGTGCTCGTGGGACTCAACGGTGGAGGGTCACTGCTGGTTGTGGTAGTAGGCTTTTGTGATGTTGTGGTTCTGGATGTCATTTCCAGAGTCTCAGGCCTTGGGGCTGTCTGCTCAGTGGAGCCTGTTGAGCTACTTGGGGGTGGTGATGTCGGAAGAGTAGCTGATGTCGTTTGCTCCTGGGAATTAGGTATTGTTGATAAGCTGTTGGGGTTGTCTGTGGAGGTGTGGTCATGGGACAGAGCTATGCTTACAGACAAACATGGTATAGCTTTGGTAGACACAGAAGTGTGTGTGGAATGTGCAGGTGATGTGTCCCCACGGACCGCAACATTGCCTATAAAGACAAATGAAAGGACACCGATTATATTCTTTCCACTTCTCAGATGCTCTGGCTCTCCCAGTATCCTTACTGGGAGAACCAATAAAAATAATAGCCATAAACAAGTACACAAGTTGCAGCTCACATTCATTCATGTGCCAACTCTGTCCTAATAGATTTTAACAGCTCCAGGCCAGAGAGGGTTTGACTAGTGTGAGCAACCATGTCTTGGTTGGCTCAATGTCTACTCTGGAGAGGGTGACAGTCAGCAAAGGATGAAAATCTGTTCTTTTGGTTTTGCATTGCTTGGGATTGAACTCGAGTCTTCTGTATTTTAGGCCACTGCCCTACCACTGAGCTACATCCCTAGCCCCTTCGTGTTTGCTTTCTTTTCTTTCTTATAGTTTTTTTTTTCTTTTTCAGTTTTTGAGGTAGTGTCTCACTCTAGTCCAGGCTGACCTGGAATTCACTATGTAGTCTCAGGGTGGCCTTGAACTCATGGCGATCCTCCTACCTCTGCCTCCCGAGTGCTGGGGTTAAAGGCAGGGTCTAACTGTGAACTTCTACCTGGCCTGGAATTTGCTAGGTATACCAGGCTGGCTTTAAACATAGAGCAATCCTACTGTCTCTGCTTCCCAATTGCTGGGATTACAAGTATGCACTACCATACTTAGCTTTTTCTTTCCATTGTAGCTCAGGTTGGCCTCAAACACTCCCTATGTAGCCAAGGACAACCTTGAACTCCTGATTCTCCTTCCTATACCTCCCAAGTACTGGGATTATAGGTCACCACCAGCTATGGTTTTTTTTCTTTTTTTTCTTTTCTTTTTGAGGAAAGCCCAACAGACTGGCTTTTTTTTTTTTTTTAATGGAAGAGCAACAGAGAGAGAGAGAGAATTGGTGCACCAGGGCCTCCAGCCACTGCAACCAAACTCTAGACACATGCGCCACCTTGTGCGTCTGGCTTATGTGGGATCTGGGGAGTCAAACATTGGTCCTTAGGCTTTGCAGGCAAGTGCCTTAACCACTAAGCAATCTCTCCAGCCCCAGCTATGCGTTTTTAAAAAACAAAATTATTTATTAGCTGGGCTTGATGGCACATCCCAGCACTCTGGAGGCAGAGATAGGAGGATTGCTGTAAGTTTGAGGCCACCCTGAGATTACATAGTGAATTCCAGGTCAGCCTGGACTACAGTGAGACCTTATCTCAAAAAATAAAAATTTATTTGTATATGTGTTTGTGTCTGTGTCTGGGTGTGCCAGGGTCTCTTGCCATTATAAGTGAATGCCTCTATAACTTTATGTGGGTGGCTGGGGAATTGAACCTGGGTTGACAGGTATTGCAAGCAAGTGCTTCTGATTCATATCCTGACACTGTTTTGTGGTTGTTTTTTTTTTTTGTTGTTTGTTTGTTTGTTTTGGGGGGTTGGGTCTCCTGGAACATACTCTGTAGTCTCAGGGTGGCCTCAAACTCATGGCAATCCTCCTACCTCTGCCTCCCAAGTGCTGGGACTAAAAGCATGAGCCACCACACCTGGCCTTTCTTTCTTCTTCTTTTTTCAATTTGAGAAAGAGAAAGAGGCAAAGAGAGAGACATTGGGCACATCAGCGCCTTCAGTCTCTGCAAATAAACTCCAGATGCATGTGCCCCCTTGTGCATCTGGCTTACGTGGGTCTTGGAAAATCTACCTGGGGTCCTTTGGCTTTGCAAGCAAATGCTTTAACCACCGAGCCATCTCTCCAGCCCTTGTTTTTTTTTTTTTGAAATAGATCTCACTCTAGCCCAGGCCGACCTGGAATTCACTATGTAGTCTCAGGGTGGCCTCGAACTCACGGCAATCCTCCTACCTCTGCCTCTCGAGTGCTGGGATTAAAGGCGTGCACCACCATGCCCGGCAAATTTTTTAAATGCTAGAAACAAGGGGCTGGAGAGATGGCTCAGCGGTTAAGGCACTTGCCTACAAAGCCTAACAACCTGGGTTCAATTCCCCAGTACCCATGTAAGCCAGATGCGCAAGGTGGCAAATGTGTCTGGAGTTTGTTTGCAGTAACTGAGGGCCTTGCTATGCCCATTCTCTCTCTCTCTCTCTTTCACACATACACACACACACACACATTGCAAATAAATAAAATTTAAAACGATATATTAAAAAAAGAAGAAGAAAATGGCAGCTCCCAGTTCAATGAGAGATTTCATCTCAAGGAAACATGTGGTTGAATAACAGCGCTCTGACCCCTGCATGCCTGCGCACGCTGTGCGCATTTGCGCAAGCGCTATATACAACACACGCACACATCCCACACAAAACAAAACAAACAAAACTGGCATAGCTTCATTTCCATGGCGGAGCCAGCCACTCTCTCTTGGGAGTACGAGCTGAACGGGGTCCCTAGGAAACGTTCTTCCCTTGGGCAAAGGGCAGAAACAGGCCCATCACCTGGTGCCTTGTCATTGCATCCTTAGTCATTCGCCAGAGCGCTGATTCATAAGACTGAAAGTGACCTAGCCCAGGTGACAGACTCCTTTGTTTAATCAGCTAGATCTGAAGAGGCGCTAACCTCTGTACTCACCAGCCCCTGCTTGCACCTGCTCCGGCCACACCCTACTGTCTCCCTCCCTCTGGCCAGGGTGCACCCGGCCTAGGGAACTGGGCCTGTCGCTGACTTCTTGGGTGACTTTGGGGAAGGCAGTCCCTTGCTCTGGTTTTCATGTCCTAGTCAGCATAGTGAGGGACTTGGGCTCAGTATATTGTAGGAATCCTCTACATTTGAACAATTTCTGAATCTGTTTACAACAAAAACACAGTCTCACAGAGCAGAGATCTTGATATATGGATTTCAATCTTTCAGCTTTTGTTTTCAAGAAATGATATTTCCACAGGATTTGATTTTATAATTTTTGTTTTGAGTTAGGGTCTCGCTCTAGCCTACACTAATCTGACATTCACTATGTAGTCTACGGCTGGCCTTGAACTCACAGTGATCCTCCTACCTCTGCCTCCCGAGTGCTTGGATTAAAGGTGGGTGCTACCACACTGGCTATAGTTTTTTTTGTTTTTTTTTTTTTTTTTTTAGTATTTATTTGCAAGCAGAGAGAGAGAGAGAGAGAGAGCACACCAGGGCCTCCAGCTGCTGGAAATGAACTCCAAATTCATGCACTACTTTGTTCATCTGGCTTTACATGGGTACTGGGGAATTAAACTGGGGTCCTTAGTCTCTGCAGGCAAGCACCTTAACCACTGAGCCATCTCTCCAGCCTTAGGTTGTTTGTTTTTTTTTAAATAAACTAAAATCTCCATTTATTTTTTATTTATTCATTTATTTTTGGTTTTTCAAGGTAGGGTCTCACTCTTGCCCAGGCTGACCTGGAATTCACTATGTAGTCTCAGGGTGGCCTTAAACTCATGGAGAGTCTCCTACCTCTGCCTTCCGAGTGCTGGAATTAAAGGCATGTGCCACTACTCCCGGCTTCTCAATTTATTTTTATCTCTTTTATTTGTGTACATGCATGTATTCGTGTGCCACAGGGCACACATGGATGTCAGAGAACAACTTTCAGGGTGGTCCTCTCTTGCCTTCCTCATGTGAGGCAGGGCTTCTTGCTCTGGATTCTTCCTGCTGTTCTTAGTTGGGCTTAGCATGGGCTTCTAGGACATTCTCCTGCCTCTCCCTCCAGACTTGCCATTGGTGTCAGCATGCTAGAATCCCAGAAGCCCACCACAGCTTCAAGCTTTTCATGTAGGGTCTAGGGATTGATCACAGAAACTCCAGCTTGAGCAGCAAGCACTTTGTCTACTGAGCCATCTCTCCAGCCCCTCTTTTTGTTTTATAGCGAACCAATCATCTCCTTAGCCAAACAAAACTACCGAATATATCTTGTGTCTCTCACACACATGCCTGCTTTCTGTTTGGCTAAGAAAGAGGTATTTATGCCAGGTGTGGTGGCTCACGCCTTTAATCCCAGCAATCAGGAGGCAGAGGTAGGAGGATCACTGTGAGCTCGAGGCCACCCTGAGACTACATAGTGAACTCCAGGTCAGCCTGAGCTAGAGTGAAACCCTACCTCGGGGAAAAAAAAAAAAAAGAAAGAAAGAAAGAAAGAAAGAAAAAAGAAAGAAAGAGGTATTTAATGTGCCACAGTTTATTTCCTATAAAGAAGGTTTAAATACACACACACACACACACACACACACATATAATTTACAAACAGAGAGAGAGAGGAAATGAGCACTACAGGGCCTCTGTCATTGTAAATGGACTCCAGACGCATGTGCCACTTTGTGCATCTGGCTTTACATGGATACTAGGGAATCAAACCCAAGCTCTTAGGCTTTGCAAACAAGCACCTTTAACCACTGAGCAATCTCTGTAGCCCTGTCCTTTGTTTTTTGTTTTTTGTTTTTTGGTTTGTTTGTTTTTTTCAATGTGAGAGTGAGGCCAAGAGAGAGAGAATTGGCATGCCAGGGCCTCTTGCCACTGCAGTAGAACTCCAGATGTGTGCCTCACCTTGTGCACATGTGCGACCTTGTGCACTTGTGTCACCTTGTGCATCTGGCTTATGTGGGATCTGGAGTTGAGCATGGGTCATTAGGCTTCACAGGAAAGTGCCTTAACCACTAAGCCATCTCTCCAGCCCTGTTTTTTTTTTTTTTAATTTACTTCAGAGAGAGTAAAAGAGAGTAAGAGAGAGAGAGAGAGAGAGAGAGAGTGTGCCAGGGCCTCTAGCCACCACAAATAAACTCCAGATGCATGTGCCCCTTTATGCATCCGGCTTATGTGGGGTCCTTTAGCTTTGCAGGTAAATACCTTAACCACTGAGCAATCTCTCTAATCCTTGTTTGTGTTTTTGGAGGTAGGGTCTCACGCTAGTCCAGGCTGACCTGGAATTCACTATGTAGTCTCAGGCTGGCCTCGAACTCACAGTAACAGGGGATTAAAGGGATACACCATTATGCCCAGCCAGCTGCTGTTTTTTTGTTTTGTTTTGTTTTGTTTTTGAAACAGGGTCTCACACTGTGGTTCAAGCTTTCCTTGAATTCACAATGTAGCCTAGGTCCTTAGGCTTTGCAGGCAAGTGCTTTAACTGCTGAGCCATCTCCCCAGCCCTCCTTTGGTGTTTTGAGACAGGGTCTCATATAGTCCAGGTTGACATTGAGATCCTAGCCCTTCATTTCCCCAGTGCTGGGCTTAGAGGTGTACAACAGCACATCTTTGATTTTGCAAAGTGGTTAACCAGTTGTCTCTGGCCCATATGCCTCTTTCCTCTACTGATTTGTCTTGCTGTCTGTCATTCTGCATCCAGACTGAATTCCATGTTGTCTTTTGTTCCACTGTTTTACTTATCTGTCTCTGCACTGAGACCACTTTATAGTAAATATCACTTCATAGTAAATGACAATGTTTGGTAGGGTGCATGTCTTCCCAACCCTTAGGCTCCCATCTTGCTTTTCAAAATTATCTTGGATATTGTTGTCCTTTATTTATTTATTTATTTAATTAATTAATTTATTTTGTTTTCTTTCAAGGTAGGATTTAACTGTAGCCCAGGCTGACCTGGAATTCACTATGTAGCCTCAGGGTGGCCTCAAACTCATGGTGATCCTCCTACCTCTGCCTCCCAAGTGCTGAGATGAAAGGTGTGTGCCACCACGCCCAGGTTTTAAAATTTATGTTAAAGAGAGTGAGAGAGTGACAGAGACAGAGAGAGAGAGAGAATTGGCATGCCAGGACCTCAGCCACTGAAATCGAATTCCAGATACTTGTACCACCTAGTGGGAATGTGCAACCTTGTACTTACCTCTCCTTTGTGCGTCTGGCTTATGTGGGATCTGGAGAGTTGAACATGGGTCCTTAGGCTTAGCAGGCAAGCACCTTAGCCACTAATGCATCTCTCTAGCCCTATTGTCTTTTTTTTTTTTTTTTGAGAAAGGGGGGTATATAGCCCAGGCTGGTCTTGAATTCTTGTTCTCCTACCTCCACCACCCAAGTGCTAGGATTACAGGTGTGAGTCACCTCCTATGGCTCCCTTTTGTCCTTTCTTACATATGAGAATCAGTTTACCTCAGTCTGTAAAGCCCAGTCTGGATTTTTACTGGCAGTAGGTGGCAAATACAGATTTCATGAGAAGTCACATCTTCATGATATTGTCATTTCCTGCTCTCAGTGGAATGTGACCTATGTGCTCTGGAGTCAGACCTGGGATGGAATCCCTGCATTGTGACTGGGAACACGGATATCACCGCATTGACTCTGAGCTCAATTTTCCCTCTACTGAAAAATAGAGATGTGGACAGCACTCGCTTCACTGTGATCCCAAGGATTGCCCAAGGTGACGTGAGCCCTTGGGAATGCTTCACACAGTGGCTGCCACAGCCACTCGTGGCAGAAACTGCTACTCGTTTGATGATCCCCCCCCCCCCCCCCCGTTGCTGTTCTTCAGATTTACTAAGGTCTGCTTTGCCAAGGAGGCTCCTGTCCCTCGTCAAAGTCATAGACCCAGGGAAGTCATGACACACACAATGTCCTGCCAATATCTTCCTCTATACTGACCTAGGAGCTCAGAGCCTAGGGCTGCCCTCAGCCCTGTGAGGCTTCAGGCTGGCAGCTGCCTCTTGTTATGGAAGAGCAGGGGAAGGCAGCAGAGGTCCAAGCCCCTTGACCCTCAGCCTGCTAAAACTTCAATTAGCCTGGCCAGGATAGGAAGGACAGATAGAAAGACTTATAACATTAAAGATAGAGTAGACAAAGCATCCTGGAAGAGATGAATGTGAGAAGCCAGGGCCATCTGGAGGTCATCTTTAAAATATTTATTTATTTATTTATTTATTTATTTATTGGAGGGAGAGAGAGAATGGATGTGCCAGGGCCTCTAGCCACTGCAAATGGATTCTAGACACCTGCATTACCTTGTGCAACTGGCTTATGTGGGTTCTGGGGAATCGAACCTGGGTCCTTAGCACAGGCAAGCACCTTAACTGCTAAGCCATCTCTCCAGCCCTGAAGGTCATCTTGCCTCCAATTCCAATGATGCCCATGCTCTCAGCCTTTTAGTCAATTTGGGAAGTTGGGTGTGGGGTGGCTGAGCTTAACTTACGAGACCTCCCTAGAGATACTCCCTGGCTTTCCACCACCTTCTCCCCTTCCTGCCCAGCCAGAAAGACTGCTGTAAAAGGAGGAGGGTTGATGGAGGGGTGCGTGTGGATACTCACCAGGCAGGTGGAGGCATCCGTCCCCAATAAGGAGCAGTAGCAGCAGCAGCATAGGCCAGCAGCTGCCCATGTCCGTGCAATGGAAGGTCCTGGAGGGCACTAAGAAGGAGCTCTGGCTTGGACAGAAAAACAGCCAGCAGCTTCAAGACAGTGAGGCACTGCTGGCCCCAGTGTCGCACCTCCTCTGCCTGCTGAGTGCACCACCACCCACCCTGTTGTCCAGAGTCTCTGCAGGCCTCAGGGGGACTTTTCAGGGTTGGAACCAATGCTGGTGGGAGGTGAGTGAAGCAGTTTCCCATCAGCTGCAATCAGTGGACCTCTGGAGACTGCCAGAGGTGAATATCCCCAAGGCCCCTAGTTGCTGAACAGCAGAGAAGAGCTGGCCCATGCAGCCTTCCCTCCCTCCCTCCCTCCCTCCCTGCCTCCCTCCCTCCATGCCACCAGGACACCTGGGTCTCAGGGCTATGACTATCTCATCGGTCTCCCATGTCCTGGCCAAGAGCCGACGTTTGAGAATCCAGATCTTTTGTCACGACTTTTCCTAAGGGTCTAGGGGTTTGGACCTCTGCTGCCTTCCCCTGCTCTTCCGTAACAAGAGGCAGCCACCAGCCTGAAGCCTCACAGGGCTGAGGGCAGCCTTAGGCTCTGAGCTCCTAGGTCAGTATAGAGGAAGATATTGGCAGGAAACTGTGTGTCATCGCTTCCCTGGGTCTATGACTTTGACCAGGGACAGGAGCTTCCTTGGCAAAGCAGACCTAAGCAAATTTGAAAGAAACAGCAACAGGGCAAAATCATTCCAATTTTAGTATATATGCTGCCAAAGTGAGCACCCCTCTGTTTTTTTTTTTTGTTTTTTTTTTTTTGTTTGTTTTTGTTTTTTTGAGACAAGATCTCACTACCATGAAGCCCAGGTTGACCTCCAACTGTCCTTGACATTCCTGCCTCAGCCTCCTGAGTGCTGGATTTCATCCTTGCGTCATCACACCAGCATAAACAAGATTTTTTGTTTGTTCTTGTTTTTCGAGGTAGGGTCTCACTCTAGCTCAGGCTGACCTGGAATTCACTATGAGTCTCAGGCTGGCCTTGAACTCATGGTGATCCTCCTACCTCTGCCTCCCCAGTTCTGGGATTAAAGGCGTGTGCCATCACACCCAGCTGCATAAACAGGTTTTAAAGAGACAAGATCTGTCTTCTCCATCAGGCTCGGGACAGGTACCCCCACCCAAGGGGTTGAAAACCACCAGTCAGACACACTGATCCCAACACAAAACTTTATTTTCAGTACACACATGTCTGGTGTCACCAGCTTTGCTGGCCTGGCTTTGTCTTCTCAATACTTGGGCCCACTCAGGCCTCATCCAGCGCTGGGCTGGAGACAGGAGGTCAGGGCTGTCCATCTTCAGGCCAAAGCGGCTGCCCCCTAGTCTCATCCTTACTGCTGGGGCTCTGGCGTTCATCCAGCACCCTTCTACATCCCGATTCCTCTGGACCTGGAGCTCACAGGCATAGGCCCTGCAGATGTGGCCACCATCCCAGCCCCTGGCCTCTCTGCCCAGGTGTAAGGGCTCTAGCCAGGATGCAGGAAGGTGCAACAGCTGGGTTTGTGTGTGCAGGCCCCTGGCCTCCCATCCTGCCTTCTCAGAGGCTGAACTTGTGTTTGCTGTGCATCGTGCTTGTAGAATCATAAACCTGCAAACCAAGAGGTGGTTGTCACTCTGCCAACCTCGGGCCCCTCCTCTCTCCCTGCAGCCTCAACAACCATCCCATGCAAGCCTGGGGGGGGGGGGGGGAGTCCTAGATGGGTCTTAACTCTAGTCTGTTTGGAACCCACTCTGGGCTGGGGAACTCAGACATTCACAAGGCTCAGTTCAGTCCACTCCAGTCCCAGGAGGTGGGAGACAAAGAAAGAAACGACTTTTTCTTTCCAGAAGGCTTCCTCTTTCAGGAGGAGGCCGCAAGGATGCACCCTAGATGGAGTGTGAAGATCCTTCGTCCACAGTGGGATAAAGAAGAAGCTGATCTGGCTCAAGCCTCACTTTCAAGAAAGCGGAGGTTGGGGGTGGGGTAGGGATCCGGCTTCTAGGGAGGAGCATGATGGGAGGGGGCGGGGCTGAGAAGTGTGGCTCTTGATTGGATTGGGCTGTGATAGCTACGGGGAATGGGAATGAATGTAGGTGGAGAACAGGTGTTGGAACAGACAGAATTCTTGGCAAATGGGCCAGCAGCTGGGCACCGCGGGTTGGAGCGGGAAGGCTCACCTTTTCCCTGCTAACGAGCGCAGAGATCAAGTCTTGCTGGGTAGCCACCTCGCGTATATCTGCCGAGGTCTCGCTCTCAAAAATCAGGCTGCGGGACTTGTGTCTGTGCAGTATCTCCTCCTCCTGCTCTTGGTTGTAGCGGATGGAGCGTACCTCCTCCAGGATCCTGGGGCGGAGCAGGCAGTGTGGTCGGGGAGGGGAGGCAGCCTTCCCACCTCTACCCAGGTGTGCTCCCTCTTTCCTTCTCTCCCATCACCAACCCCTCGCCGCAACAGCCCACCCACAAGGGGACTCTGGCCAAGCAGTGCACTAAACGATATGGGAGGAACCCTAAGATTGATTCCAGTTCCTCGTCAACAAGCTGGGGAACCCTGGGCCAGTGACTTGGCCTCTCTGGGTCCCAAGGGTGTACATTAGAAAATGCTAAACCAGGCGTGGTGGCGCACGCGCCTTCAATCCCAGCACTCGGGAGACAGAGGTAGGAGGATCGCTGTGAGTTCAAGGCCACCCTGAGTCTACATTGTGAATTCCAGGTCAGTCTGGGCTAGCGAGAGTGAGACCCTACGTGGAAAAAAAAAAACAATAAATAAATAAATAAAATAAAATAAAACTGTTCTAAGGTCATGAGGCTCCACTGAACCCTGAGTCACAGGACTGCCCGCCCCCCTGCCCGGAACCCTCCCTACGTGTCCATCTCCTCTCTGATCTCCTTGTATTTCACCACGTTCTCCTGTATGGCCTCAAGCACCAAGCAAAAATTGTCGCAGGTTTTCTCTGAGAGGTTTGGCAGGGGGCCCCCCACCAGCGGTTCCTGGGGCAGCCCGGATTTCTCCATGCGAGCCAGTGTAACGTGCACGACGGGCAGCTCCTCAGTCCAATTCTCATCTTCTGCATTTCCCTGAGGATGGTGAATCGAGGGGACCCGTCAGCACAGGCCCGTGGGGCTTCAGGGAGGATGTTTCTTAGGACGGCCACTTTTATTTTTATTTATGATGTGTTTCCATGCTGGGGATTGGATCCCAGGTCCTCCAGCATGCCAGGTAAGCACTCTGAGTCCGGCTCAATCTCAAAGACACAAGTCTGTCAGCCACTTCTTTGGGAATTCTCCCTCCCCCCCTTTCTCCCTCCCTCACACACGCACACCATTTCATCTTACTCAGCAAACACCTACAGCCTTACCTATTCTGAAGTGATGGCCCCAGCCCTCCACCCTTTCCACCTTACATAAACTCTGCAGAATGAATAGATAGCTAGCACTGACTGAGTGCTTACCAGGTCCCATGTAATCCTCATGAGAGTCCTGGTAGATATTACTACCGTTTATTTTTATTTATTTTTTGTTTGTTTTTATTTATTTGAGAGCAACAGACAGAGAGAGAAAGAGGGAGAGAGAGAGAATGGACGCGCCAGGGCCTCCAGCCACTGCAAACAAACTCCAGATGAGTGCGCCCCCTTGTGCATCTGGCTAACGTGGGTCCTGAGAATCGAGCCTCGAACCCGGGTCCTTAGGCTCCACAGGCAAGTGCTTAACCACTAAGCCATCTCTCCAGCCCATTATTACCGTTTTTATTTCACAGAAGAAGTTGGGGATTCGGTTGGTTCAATGCTCAGTGGCACTCAGGGGCGGTTCTGAGATTGTGAATAACATCTACTAATCCACATGTCTGAGAAACCCCAACTAGGAAGTGGGTGCTCCAGACGTGGGGGTGGTGCCTCCAGGTCTTGGATTCTGCCTTCAGCAGGCATTTTGATGTGCGCGCACGCACACACACATCTGCTCAAGTCCTTGCTCACACACACACACACACACACATCTGCTCAAGTCCTCGCTCACACACACACACACACACACATCTGCTCAAGTCCTCGCTCACACACACACACACACACATCTGCTCAAGTCCTCGCTCACACACACACACATCTGCTCAAGTCCTTGTTCACAGACACACACAAACACACACATCTGCTCAAGTCCTCACTCACACACACACACATCTGCTCAAGTCCTCGCTCACACACACACACACACATCTGCTCAAGTCCTCACTCACACACACACACACACACACACATCTGCTCAAGTCCTCACTCACACACACACACACACACACACACCACCTGCTCAAGTCCTCGCTCGCACACACACACACAAACACACACATCTGCTCAAGTCCTCGCTCACACACACACACACACACACACATCTGCTCAAGTCCTCGCTTGCACACACACACACACACACATCTGCTCAAGTCCTTGCTCACACACACACACAAACACACACACACACACGTGCTCCTCCTCCTCCCTCCTACCCCCCTCCATGCCATGCACCTCACTAAAAATTATTTGAGTCTGCTGTCCCTGTTTTCCTGCTTTCATTGTTTGTTCCAGATTGGTGGTCACGACGACTACGAACAGGTTGATGCCAATGAAGGCACCGATGGTGATGAAGATGGCAAAGTAGATGGCGCCCCCGATCTCCATCGTATACACCCGGGAGTCCTCCATCCTGGAGATGCAAGCAGAGGCCTCATTGTCTCCCTGGCCCTTGCAGCTTCGGTTTTCTCATCTATGAAGTGGGAAATTATTTCCCCTACTCTCCACTGAGCTCCTGCTGTGTTGCCAGACAGAGCCGCATCGGGATTATCAAGTGTGATATATAGTTATACTTTAAAATATATATATTTATTTTGTTTTTATTTATTTATTTGAGAGTGAGAGAGAAGCAGATAGAGAGACAGAGAGAGAAAGAGAGAGAGAGAATGGGTACGTCAGGGCCTCCAGCCACTGCAAATGAACTCCAGATGCTTGTGCATCTGGCTTATGTGGGGAATCAAACCTGGGTCTTTTGGCTTTGCAGACAAGCACCTTAACTGCTAAGGCATCTCTTCAGCTCTGTTTTTTTTTTTTAAAGGCTGGAGAGATGGCTTAGTGGTTAAGGCACTTGCCTGCAAAGCCTAATGACCTGGGTTTGATTCCCCAGTACCCATGTAAAGCCAAAGGCACAAAGTGGAACATACATCTGGAGTTTGTCTACAGTGAGGCCCTGGCACACCCATTTTTTTTCTCTCTCTCTCTGCTTGCAAATAAATAAATACAATATTTATTTTTTAAAAAAGGCTTTTAGTCAGGTGTGGTGGCACATGCCTTTAATCCCAGCACTCCGGAGGCCAAGGTAGGAGGATCACTGTGAGTTTGACGCAAGCCTCAGACTACATGGTGAATTCCAGGTCAGCCTGGGCAAGAGCAAGACCCTATCTTGAAAAACCAAAATAAATAAATAAATAAATGAAGTCTTTGGGGAGAAGGTGTAAGCATGAATGAATGAGCCCTGAAGGTTCTGGGAGTCCAGGCAGTTTGATGCGCTCCTATGAAGCTGGAGGCTGCCCAGTAGCCTCAGGCACCATCACAGGCCTGCTCCCAGGCCCAAGACTGAGCCGTCTAGCTGGGTTTCATGCTCCCAGGCCCAAGACTGAGCCGTCTAGCTGGGTTTCATGCTCCCAGGCCCAAGACTGAGCCGTCTAGCTGGGTTTCATGCTCCCAGGCCCAAGACTGAGCCGTCTAGCTGGGTTTCATGGTCGGAGAAGTCTCCATGAACAGGGTCAGGTGGCTCAGTAAATATGTGGAGTTTCGGCCTGGACAGATGGCTTGGCAGTTAAGGTGCTTGCAGGCAAAGCCAAAGGACCCAGGTTTGATTACCCAGTACCCATGTAAGGCCAAATGCACAAGGTGGCGCATGCATCCGGAGTTTGTTTGCAGTGGCAAAGAGGCCTTGGCGCTCCCATTCTCTATTTGCCTCTCCCTCTCTCAAATATATATATATTTTTTTTAATGTGGAGTTTGGGGCTGGAGAAATGGCTTAGTGGTTAAGACGTTTGCCTGAAAAACCTAAGAACCCAGGTTTGATTCCCCAGGACCCACATAAGCCAGATGCACAAGGTGGCACATGCATCTGGAGTTTGTTTGCAATGGCTAGAGGCCCTGATGTGCCCATTCTCTCCCTCCCTTGCTCTCTCTCTCTCTCTCTCTGCCTTTCTCTCTCACACTCTCTAATAAATTAAAAAAAAAAAGAAACATTTTTTTTAATGTGGAGTTTCTGCCGGGTATGGTGGCACATGCCTTAATCCTAGCACTTAGGAGGCAGAGGTCGGAGGATTGCTATAAATTTGAGGCCACCCTGACACTACATGGTCAATTCTAGGCCAGCCTGGATTAGAGGAAGACCCTACCTCCAAAAACAAAAGCAAACAAACAAGCAAAAAAAAAAAAAAAAAAAAAAAAAAAAAAAAAAAAAAAAAGTGCAGTTTCTAGGACAATGTTCAAGTACCACAAACCTAGAGGCCCCACTGCATGATTTCTTTAGGCACCTCCTTCCTGTGACAACAGTCCCATCCCAGCCCCTGGGACCCCAGTCTCATTATTTCCAAGCTTTGCAAGGAACTGCAGCCCTAGTCTGGCCAGCCAGGGATGAGGCCTGAGAGCCCCACCTGTACTCACTGGAAGTCGTTGTAGATGTCCAGCCAGCCATCCTGGGTGATGCAGATGAAGAGGGTATACAGGGCAACCCCCATGTTCTGGAAATGCATGGGCACGAATGCACCAAACAGTGTGACCCCAAACATAGAGAATACCTGCCAGAGAGATCAAAATCCCACTCCAATTTTATCTCACAGGCCTTGAAAACAGGACATGCAGATGAATGCAAATCAATGCTGCCAAGGGAATTGAATTCAGATCTGGGAGCCTCATTTCTGGGGCACCCAATCCCTTTCCATGGACCTAAAAGGCCCTATTCAGGAAAAGAGACAGGCTGGGGTGGGGAGGCACTGACCAGCATGAAGAAGAGGATGAGGGCCATGATGTTGGCCAAGTCAGGTAACGACTGCAGGATGACACGAATGATCCTGGCCAGGGGCTCCACCGCCATGCACACGTGCACCAGCCGAAGCGCCCTGTGGCAGAAGCTCTCAGTGGTGCCCCTCGACCCTTCCCAGTCCTCACGATCTTCACTGTCTCCCCTCCCCAACTTCCCATAGCGGTCTAGCTGAGCCTCAGCGGGTAGCCACGTCCCTTCTCTCTCCTGGGATCCAGATAGGTCCCCTCTCCTTTCCCCAAAGCTCCCAGTTCACCTGAGAGTGTAGATGACCGCGATGACATCAAGTTGTTGAAAGAAGTACACCATGAGCAAGGTGGACACGATCATGAAGTTGAGGATGTTCCAGCCATCCTGGGGGGTGGGCAAGCCCCAGCGGGGTCTATCAAACTCAGCTTAGGGGAAGGGGACATCCTGAGCTTGCTGTCCCCACATACCAAGGAAAGAGCAGGGGGAGTTCACCCTCAAAATGTGCCACGAAGCTGGGCGTGGTGGCGCACGCCTTTAATCCCAGCACTCGGGAGGCAGAGGTAGGAGGATCGCCGTGAGTTCGAGGCCACCCTGAGACTCCATAGTGGATTCCAGGTCAGACTGAGCTAGAGTGAGACCCTACCTTGAAATAAAAATTGAAAAAAAAAAAAGTGCCCCGATATGCACACAAAGTCACTGTCTCTAGCTGTGTTAACAGCCAATCTCGGAGAATCGCAGTGAAAACAGTACCTTCCACAGATACAAGAGCAGCCCCTGGCAGATGACTTGGCCTATAGTTAAGTGACCTGAAAATGGCTAGGCACTTTTGTGTGACATACGCTTCAATTAATAAAATAAAAATTAAAACTATGAGCTGGGGAATATAGGTCAGTGGTAGAGTGCCCTTGTTTAGCATGGGCAAGGTCCTAGGTTCCCCAGTACTGAAAAACAAACAAACAAACACACAAACAAACAAACAAAATACAGTAAATCCTAATAAGCACATCAAGGAGCCAGGTCAGAGGTAAAATGTGCTCAGAGAACTAAGAAAGGAGACAAAAATTTCACAAGCTCTTTGTTTATTAAGGAACTTATTTATATAGAAACAGGAAGAGGTGGGGAAGCTCATTTGGGTGAAAAATATCCCATTTTCGGAAATCTAGCCCAAGCCAGATATGGTGGCACATGCCTATAATCCCAGCACTGGGGAGACTAAGGTAGGAGGTTCACCATGAGTTTGAGGCCAGCCTGGACTACAGAGTGAGTTCTAGTTCTAGGCTACCCTGGGCTAGAATGACCCTGACTCAGAGAGAGGAAGGAAGAATGAGAAAAGAAGACGGAACAGGAAGAAGAGAAGGAAAGAAGCAGAAGGAGGAAGAGGAAAAGAGGGATGGAGGGAAGGAGGAAGGAAAAGAAAGACAAGACAAGACATGAAAAGAAAAGAAAGAAAGAAATCTGGTCGGGCATGGTGGTACACGCCTTTAATCCCAGTACTTGGGAGGCTGAAGTAGGAGGATCACTGTGAGTTCAAGGCCACCCTGAGACTACATAGTGAGTTCCAGGTTGGCCTGGGCCAGTAGGACTCTACCTTGAAAAAACAGAAAAAAAAAAAAAAAAAAAAAAAAAGAAAGAAAGAAAGAAAGAAAGTTCTCCATGTACTAATACAGAAAGACTGCCAGGATCTAGTAAATACAAAGTATTCACAGCCTGCTACTATAAAAAAATGGTGGACTAAAAATACATACCTATTTGCTTAGGGTTATAAAAATAGCTACTAGATTAACAAGTGACTATAAATATAGAGGGTGCAGGGTAGAGCAAGAGGATGAGGGATTGGAGCAGACTCAAGGGTTCTGTGTGTACCTTTCTGTATAGTTTTTGCCAATATATATCTGCACTAAATATTAAAAAAGAAAATTATATATATGCACATATATAATTTTTAATATATAATAAATATTATATATATATGTTTGTTTGTTTTGTTTTTTTGGTTTTTCAAGGTAGTGTCTCACTCTAGTCCTGGCTGACCTGGGATTCACTATGTAGTCTCAGCCTGGTCTCAAACTCACAGCGATCCACCTACCTCTGCCTCCCAAGTGCTAGGATTGAAGGTGTAAGCCACTACACCCAGCAAAAATGATATTTTAGTGGGAAACTATTGTTAGATTTTGGGGACAGGCCAATAAACACGTCTTCCTTTCCCTACACAAATAAATCTGTCTGTCAACAAAGTTGATACCTTTTATACCTGCCACTCAGGAGGCTGAGATGGGAGGTTCATAAATTTATGGCCTTCATGGGTTATGGTGTGAGTTCAAGTTCAGCCTGGGAAACCTAATGAGGCACTGTCTCAAAATATAAAATAATGGCTGGAGGGATGGCTTAGCAGTTAGGGCATTTGCCTGAAAAGCCAAAGGACCCAGGTTCAATTCCCCAGGACCCACATTAGCCAGATGCACAAGGGGGCGCATGCGTCTGGAGTTCATTTACAGTGGCTGGAGGCCCTGATGTGCCCATTCTCTGTCTCTCCCTCTTTCTCTGTCAAATAAATAAATAAATAAAAATAAAGTATTTTCTTAAAAGTATAAAATAAAAATAGCCTGGCCTGGTGGTGCACACTTTTAATCCCAGCACTCAGTAGGCAGAGGATCACTGTGAGTTTGAGGCCAGCCTGACACTACATAGTGAATTCTAGGTCAGCCTGGGCTATAGCAAGACCCTACCTCAAAAAAAATAAAATAAAATAGCATAAAATAAAAACAATGCTCATGTGGCAGCACATATACTAACCCCTGTACACAAGTTTCACTCCTTTTAAAGAAAAAAATTGAAAAGTAAAATAAATAAATCAATAAATGAAAATAATATGTGGGAACACACACCTTTAATTCCAACATTTGGAAGGCTGAGGCAGGAGGATCACTGTGAGTTCAAGGCTAGCTGGGCTACAGAATGAGTTCTAAGATAGCCTGAGTTACCGTGAAAGCCTGCCTCAAAGAAAAAAAAAAAAATTTTAAAGTGAAACAGGTCTGGGATATAACTCAGTGGAAATGTACATGACTAGCATGTGTGGGATACTAGGTTTAATCCTTACCCCCATAAAACAACACAAAACACAAAATAAAATGAAGCCCCAACCAAGCGTGCTTGTCTACAAATCCACTCCTGTACTATTCAGGATGGATGCTGTACTCTGAAGTTTTCCTCCCCGCTGGGCTCACAGGCTATTTTGAAGGAGAGACACATGTGCCACTTTGTGCATGTGATTTTACATGGGTACTGGGGAATCCAACTTAGGCCATCAGGCTTTGTAAGCAAGTGCCTTAACCCCTGAACCATCTCTCTGGCCCCAAAATACTGTTTTTTTTTTTTTTTTTTTTGTTGTTGTTGTTTTTTTTTTTTTTTTTTTGGTTTTTCGAGGTAGGGTCTCACTCTAGCCCAGGCTGACCTGGAATTCACTATGGAGTCTCAGGGTGGCCTTGAACTCATGGCAATCCTCCTACCTCTGCCTCCCGAGTGCTGGGATTAAAGGCGTGCACCACCACGCCCGGCCTCCAAAATACTTTTTAACATGTGAAAACTATATGAAACTCAAATTTCAGTGCCCACACATACTTTTTTTTTTTGTTTTCAGAGTTCCAACAAACTCCAGACACATATGCCACCTTGTGCATTTGGCTTTGTATACATAGTAAGGAATCAAGCCTGGGTCCTTTGGCTTTGCAGGCAAACGCCTTAACTGCTAAGCCATCTCTCTAGCTCCATAATAATAAATAAAATAAAATGTCTATTATCTGGTGCGTTGCAGAAAAAAGCTTGTGGGGCTGGAGAGATGGCTTAGCAGTTAAGGAGCTTGCCTGTAGAGCCTAAGAACTCATGTTCAAATCTCCAGGTTCCACGTGATCCAGACACACAGTGAAGCAAGTGCACAATGTTGCCAATGCACACAAAGGGGCGCATGCATCCGGAGCTCGTTTGTAGTGGCCGAAGGCCCTGGTGCACCCATTCTCTCTCTTTCCCTCTCTCTCTCTCTAATAAGTAAAAAAAGAAAAAAGCTTGTGAATCTCTGATACAGAATCCTGTAAAATTAAAGGTAGGTGTTCTTTTTGCTATTTTTTCGAGGTAGGGTCTCTAGCCCAAGCTGACCTGGAACTCACTCTGTAGTCCCAGGCTGGCCTCAAACTCACAGAAATCCTTCTGCCTCTGCCTCCAAAGAACTAGGATTAAAGGCATGCGCCACCATGCCCGACTAAAGGGTAGATGTTCTTGATTCCATTTCTCAGATACAGAAGTCAAGGTTCAGGGGGTATGGCTCAGGGGTAGAGCATATGACTGCAAAAGTCAAGCTTTGCTTGCTTACAGGAACTGGGGGAGACTTCAGCAGGGATTGGAACTGGAACCCAGGGAGGCAGCATTTTAAGAACAATTTATATGGTTACCTGTTCTATCACATGCATCTCAGAAATCTCTCTCCCCCCCCCACTTTACCTCCCCCCACAAGCACACCCCTCCGTTTATAGGTCAGGGACTAGATGGGCTTTAGATCCCAGGAAGGGGGAGAGGTAAGGGCAGGAGACCCCAAGATTTCACCTTCCAGAAAATCCAAAAGCCGTTGATCCAGCCAAGCAGAACCTCACAGACAAGGATGGTCAGCACAATGTCATCTAGGGTAGAGAACAGCTCATAGTGTCTCTACATGGAAGACAGAGAAAGAGGGGAGAGGCATCCATAAGCAGCGCCCTGGTGAGGCTGGAGAGAAGGTACATCCGTGGCTGGGGGACGCCCGCATCCCTGCTGCGCTTCCTCAGCATCTCTCTGGCTTTCTTTACGGGACACTTTCAGCGTAATGGCAAGCACTGAGCCGTTCCATGTGACCGCCAACGGTGTCATGAAAAGTGGCTTCCTTTCCCGTCTCACAGATGGAGAACTAAAGAGGGGACCCCCGCCCCACCATGCACACAGTTGGTTGATAGACTGTCTCCCCCAGGCCTTTCCGCTAACCTCTAGAGTAGGGATGTAGAGGAGGGGCTGGACAGACTCTAGGATTGGAAGGAAAAGCCCTGACCCCTGAGGGTGCAGGACACCCAGCTTCAGTGCCTGTCTCTGCTGGGCCAACACCCCAAGTCCTCTAGCTCAGGCCCAGGGTATCCTCTCTCTTGTGGGTCCCGGACATGCATCCTAAGTAGATGACTGTGTGGATGAATTGGTTAGGGTCTGTCCAAAATCTAACTTAACTTCTGTCCCACCTCATTTCTGCTCCTCCTTCCCAACAGTCCCCAGTCCTCAGACTCCACCCAGGCAAACTAGCTACTTTGTCTCCTCCCTTTCTTTTTTTTTTTTTTTTTTTTTTTTGGTTTTTCAAGGTAGGGTTTCACTCTAGCCCAGGCTGACCTGGAATTCACTATGGAGTCTCAGGGTGGCCTCGAACTCACAGCGATCCTCCTACCTCTGCCTCCCGAGTGCTGGGATTAAAGGCGTGCGCCACCACGCCCGGCTTTACTCCCTTTCTTTACCTAAATGGCCAACAGGCTCATTATTACCATATGAACCTTCTGCGCCCACACCTACCACCATCCCGCTCACGGCCCTCTAGGATTTCAGCTTCACGGATACAAATTTAATGCGAGTTTCTGCATTAAAATTTTTTTTCACCGTTTTTCAAATGATTTTATTTATTTTCAAGTAAAGAGAGATAGACAGAAGAAAGAGAGACAGAATGGGTATGCCAGGGCTTCCAGCCACTGCAAACGAACTCCAGACACGTGCACCACTTTGTGTGTCTGGCTGTACATGGGTACTTGGGAATTGAACCCTGGTCTTTTGGCTTTGCTGGCAGGTGCCTTAATTGCTGAGCCATCCAGCCAGCCCTCAGCACTTTTTTTAAATGTTCAATTTTTAAAATTTTTATTAATTTGCACGTGTGTTGGAGCAGGGGCACACAGGGATCTCTTGCCACTGCAAGAACACCAGACACTTGCACCCAGCTTACAAGAGTGGCTTGGAAAATGAACTTGGGCTGGCAGGCTTTGCAAGTAAGTGCTTTTAACCACTGAGCCATCTCTCAGCCATAGAACAGCAGTTAAAGACACTTGTTGGCCGGGCATGGAGGTGCACGCCTTTAATCCCAGCACTCGGGAGGCAGAGGTAGGAGGATTGTCGTGAGTTCGAGGCCACCCTGAGACTACATAGTGAATTCCAGGTCAGCCTGAGCTAGAGTGAGACCCTACCTCAAAAAAAAAAAAAAAAAAAAAAAAAAAAAAAAAAAAGGCACTTGTTTGCAAAGCCTCCAGTCTGGGTTTGATTCCCAAGCACCCATGTAAAGCCAGATGCACAAAGTCACATGCATCTGGAGTTTGTTTGCAGCAGCAAGAGGCCCAGGTGTGCCCATTCTCTCTGTCTCTTCTTTATCTCTCTCTCTCTTTCTTAAATAAATAAACTTAAAAAATGAACTGCTGACAGAGTGTGGTAGCACATACCTTTAATCTCAGCACTGAGGAGGGAGAGGTAGGGGGATCACTGTGAGTTCAAGGCCAGCCTCAGCCTATATAGTGAATTCCAGGTCAGCCCGGGCTAGAGCAAGACCCTACCTTAGAAAAAAAACAAACAAACCAAAACTGATGAGCCATCTTCCATGCCTCCATCCAGCATTTAATTTTTGAGACAGGTGTCTCATGTAGCCCAGGCTGGCCTTGAACTTGCTAAGCTTTCCAAGGATGACCTTGAATTTATGATCCTTCTCCTGAATGCTCAGATTATAGTCCCCTTTCCCACAGTTTATACAGTCCTGGGGAACTGAATCCAGAGCCTTGTGCATGCTAGGCAAGCACTTCACCAACTGAACTTGCAAGCAGAGAGATAGAAGAGAGACAGACAGAAAGAATGGGTGCGCCAAGGCCTCCAGCCACTGCAAGTGAATTCCAGATTGATGTGCCGCTTTGTGCATCTGGCTTTTTATGTGGGTACTGGGGAATCGAACTCAGGTCCTTAGGCTTTAGAGGCAAGTGCCTTAACCACTGAGCCATCTCTCCAGCCCTCAGACCCAGCATTTTGACTAGGACCTGTAGTAAGAGCTATATTTTACATTTTACTTGACCCTTCCTCTTTTTTTGCTCGTCCTTCCTTTCTCCTTATCCTTCTCTCCTTCTGCCTCCCTCAGCTCTGTTTCATTCTCCATCGGTGGCTTGTGCTTGGGCCTCCGCTCCTCTGCACTCTGCAAACGGTGGAAGTAAGATGCTGCCTCGACACGAGAGCTGAATTTGGGCAACAACATGCACTAACGCAGAGGGATGCTGCTACTCCTTATCAGGTCTCCTCTCACCACATCTAGCCTGTCTCCTGGCCTTCCACAGGCCACTGGTCACTCTTCAGTCTCCTCTTCACAGCCTCCTCCACCTCACCTTTTTTGTTTTGTTTTGAGGTAGGGTCTCACATTAGCCCAGGCTGACCTGAAATTCACTATGTAATCTCAGGCTGGCCTCAAGTCCACAGCAATCCTCTACCTTGGCCTCCTGAGCACTGAAACCCCCACCTCTTGTTGGGAGCCTTTCTTTGGGGCCTGCCTTGCCCCTCTCCTGTCTTTACCACACATGCACGCCACGTCCACTCTTTGTGATGCCTGCCCCATAGACACGTACGTCTATGGCCCGGTACTCCCTGCAGTCTTTTTTTTTTTTTTTAATTTTTCTGTTTTATTTATTTATTTGAGAGTGACAGACAGAGAGAGAATGAGGCTGATAGAGAGAGAGAGAGAGAGAGAGAGAGAGAATGGGCCTGCCAGGGCCTCCAGCCACTGCAAACGAACTCCAGACTCGTGCGCCCCCTTGTGCATCTGGCTAACGTGGGTCCTGGGGAATCGAGCCTCGAACCGGGGTCCTTAGGCTTCACAGGCAAGTGCTTAACCGCTAAGCCATCTCTCCAGCCCTCCCTGCAGTCTTTCAGATATGACCACCGACTTCTCTTGCGATATCTCCATGCGGACATTGCACAGGTCCTCCAGTGCCTTAGACTGACTTCCGCATCCTTCAGATCTTTTTCTCCTGTGTCCCCAAGCCCCAACACACAGCTCAGCCCCTCACTGTTACTCAAGCCAGAAAGTTAACTTCCTGCCGTACCTTTGTCTACATGCATAAGATGGTGGCATGTATTAACCTAAAGTAACACACAGTAAAGCTCACTAAATGTTAGCTAGCAATGCAATTAATCAGAAAAGACCAAGGGGCTGGGGCTATAGCTCAGTGTGACAGAATGCTTGCCTGGCATGTGCAAGGCTCTGGGCTCACCTCTAGCTAGAGAAAAGGTCGGGGGGGGGGGGGCGAGGGAAAGAAGGGGCAAAGAGAGGAAAGGAAAGGAAAGGAGAAAGAAAAGTGCATGGATGTGACTCAGTGAGTTGCATCTGATCTCTTCTTATCCATTGTCTTTGTCTTGGTCACGACACCTTTCACCTAGACACCTCTGACATGCTCCTGAGTGGCTTGAAAAGCCTGATGGCCCAGGTTTGATTCCCCAGTAACCACATAAAGCCAGATGCACAAGTGGTGTATGCATCTTAAGTTAGTTTGTAATGGCAACAGGCCCTAGTGCACCCATTCTCCCTGTGTCTCTCCTTGCAAATAAATATTTGAGGGCTAGAGAAGTGGCTCAGCAGTAAAGGTGCTTGCCTGCAAAGCCTAATCAATTTTCCAGTACTCATGTAAAGTCAGTGCACAAGGTGGTGCATGTGTCTGAGGTCAATTGCGGTGGCTCGAGGCCCTGGCATGCCAATTTTCTGCCTCTCTCTTGCTTTCTCCCTCTGTATCTGCCTCCTTCTTTCTCTCTCCCTCTCTCTCAAATAAATAAATAAAGTATTTTAAAACTAACTTAAAAATTATTTAGCCAGGCATGATGGCATACACCTTTAATCCCAGCACTCAGGAGGCAGAGGTAGGAGGAACGCTGTGAATCTGAGGCCAGCCTGAGAATACATAGTGAATTCCAGGTCAGCCTGGGCCAGAGGAAGACCCTACCTTGGAAAACCAAATTTAAAAAAATACACAATTGATAGACTTTAAATAAAACTGACCCCCCCCAAAAAAAAGAACACCAGAAATTAGAGCATCAAGAATAAAACCAAGCTGACATAGTGACACATTTATAATCCCAGGACTGAGGACGCCGAGGCATGAAGGTCATGAGTTTGGTACCTGCCTGAGATAGATAGTAAAATCTGTATCAAGGGCTGGAGAGATGGCTTAGCAGTTAAGGAGCTTGCCTGCAAAGCCTAAGGACACATGTTTGATCTCTCTCCAGATATCACCTAAGCCAGATGCACAGAGGTGAGGCAAGTACAAGGTCACACATGCCCACTAGGTAGCGCAAGTGTCTGGAGTTCGATTGCAGTGGCTGAGGCTCTGGCACACCAATTCTCTCTCTCTCTGTGTGTGTGTGTGTGTGTGTGTGTGTGTGTGTGTCCCTCTCTTAAAAAAAAAGAAAGATCTGTATCAAAAACAAACAAACAAACAAACAGGCGGGGTGTGGTGGCACAGGCCTTTATGGTGCATGCCTTTAATCCCAGCACTCGGGAGGCAGAGGCAGGAGGATCACCGAGAGTTCGAGGCCACCCTGAGACTCCATACTGAATTCCACGTCAGCCTAAGCCAGTGTGAGACCCTAACTCGGAAAACTGAAAAAAAAAAAAAAAAAAAAAAAAAAACGGGACTGGAGAGATGGCTTAGTGGTTAAGGCGCTTGTGTGTGTGAAGCCTAAGAACTCATATTTGACTCTCCAGGTCCCACGTAAGCCAGACACACAAGGCGACACAAGCCTGCAAGGTTGCACATGCACACAAGATGGTGCATGCCTCTGGAGTTTGACAATAGTGGCTGGAGGCTCTGGTGAGCCAATTCTCTCTTTCTGATTAAAAAAAAAAGAGAGAGAGATTTAAAATGCTAGGCATGGTGGGAGGCAGAGGTAGGAAGATCGCCATGAGTTCGAGGCCACCCTGAGAATACATAGTGAATTGCAGGTCAGCCTAGGCTAGAGTGAGATCCTACCTCAAAAATAAACAAAACAAAGCAAAAAGATTTTGAAACAAACAAGCAGAACCCAAAAGAGGGCTGGGGAGATGGCTTAGCAGTTAAAAGCACTTGCTTGCAAAGGCAGTAAACCTGGATTAGATTCCCCCATACTCATGTAAAGCCAGGTGCCCTGAATGGATCTGCATCTGGAGTTTATTTGCAGCAGCAAGAGGCCCTATATACACCTGATCTCACTCACTCACTCTCTCTCTTCTCCCCCCCCACCCGTCAAATAAATAAAAATTATTTTAAAAGGGAAAATGGCCTCCTGCAAGAAGTACTAATTATAATACAATTTTACTATTATACCGATACTGCTGTAAAAATGAAAAAATGGGCCGGGCGTGGTAGCGCACGCCTTTAATCCCAGCACTCGGGAAGCAGAGGTAGGAGGATCATTGTGAGATCAAAGCCACCCTGAGAATACAGAGTGAATTCCAGGTCACCCTGGGCTACAGTACAACCCTATCTTGAAAAAAAAAAAAAAAAGAAAGAAAGAAAAGTGGTCTGATTTTTTATACACAAATTTTCTTTGTACTAAAAAATAAATTCAGGCCAGAGAGATGGCTTAGTGATTAGGGTACTTGTCTGCAAAGTCAAAGGACCCAGGTTCAATTCCCCAGGACCCATGTAAGGCAGATGCACAAGGTGGCAGGTGCATGCGTCTGGAGTTCATTTGTGTTCATTTGTGGCTGGAGGCCCTGGCACACCCAATCTCTCTCTCTTTCTCTCCCTCTCTTTCTCTCTAATAAGTTAATAAAAGTAGAATTTTTTTAAAAAACTCAAAGAAAAATAAGCAAGCAAACAAACAAAAAGCTAAACATGATTACTCATGCTTGTAATCCCAGTACTTGGGAGGTAGAAGCAGGAGGATCACCACAAGTTCAAGGCCAGCCTGGTTGACAGTGAGTTCCAGGCTAGCCAGGACTACATAATGAGATATGTCTCAAAAGAACAAAAAAAATTTTTTAAATAAATAAATTCAAAGCCAGGTGTGGTGGCATGAACCTTTAATCCCAGCACTCAGGAGGCAGAGGTAGGAGGATCACTGTGAGTTTGAGGCCACCCTGAAAATACATAGTAAATTCCAGCTCAGCCTGGGCTAGCGTGAAACCCTACCTCAAAAATAAATAAATAAATAAAAATAAAAAACAATAAATAAACAAACAAACAAATTCAGGGCTGGAGAGGTGGCTTAGCAGTTAAGGCACCGGCCTGTGAAGCCTGAGGACCCAGGTCCCATGTAAACCAGATGCACAAGGTGACACGAGCCTGCAAGATGACACATGCACACAAGGTGGCCCATGTGTCTGGGGCTCAATGTGAGTGGTTGGAAGCCCTGGTGCGCCAATTCTCTCTCTCTCTCTCTTAAAGAAAGGGGCAGTCTTTTGGGCTTGCCTAAAAAAAAAAAAAAAAAGGAAAGAAGGAAGAAAAGAAAGAAAAAGGAAATCAAAACTCTGTCAGACCTGCACCGTAGACCCTACCATGTTTACCGCCATGACTAGAGGAGGGCTACACAAAACCTACTCCAAGCTCCTCGAACATTCCAAACTGTCATTAGTCATACAAGAGCCAAATGAATCTCCCACTGAATTTATGAAGCAGTTACAAACTGTCCTAACAGAACCTGCGCACATCAACCTTTCTCCTGATTCTCCAGCTGGAGAATGAGAATGAGTAATTAATAGCTGATTTTTAACTCGGTTGAGGTAAGGTCTCACTTTAGTTCAGGCTGACCTGGAATTCGCTACGTAGTCTTAGGATGGCTTCCCCTCCAGCTCCCACAACTCAAGCCTTCATCACCTCCCAGGAGCCAAGGATAATGCTAACTATGGAGGGAGATTTTATTAATCACCTTGTAGCCACTAAAGCCTCAATATCCACCCTAATCTCTAAAGCTGGCCAGCTCTCTTCCAAACAGTGACTGTGACAGGCATTTCTGGCCAGCCTGTGACCAGTCACTTCTCTGTGCCTCTCAGTTGTGACTAGGGAGGATTATTTTTCTCTCATGCCTTTTTAAAAATGTATTCATTTGACAGAGCAAGAGGGGGAGAGAGAGAGAGAAAGAATGGGTGCACCAGGACCTCCAGCCACTGCAAATGAACTCCAGACACGTGCACCCCCTTGTGCATTTGGCTAGCATGGGTCCTTGGGAATTGAACCTAGGTCCTTTGGCTTTGCAGACCTTTAAGCGATTCCTCCAGCCCTCCCATGCCTTTTAAATTATGGCAAAATCTCCCTGCCATTAGGGTGAGACCTCCTAGCTAAATCAGAGACTCCCATTCTCCTGTCCCCCGTGGGCCAACGTTACGCTCACCTCTAATGGAAGTAAATATTAATTCCAAAATCTGGGACACTCAGAAAAAAATCAGTCCAGCTAAGACAGCCAAACCCGTACAGATTCACCGTAAAGATCTAGGCTTCCATCAAGAGGCTTCTTATGTGTCAGAATCCATTAAAAACAAAACAAAACAAAACAAAACAAACAACCAAAAAAAACAACTCTAAATTTCCTCAAAAAAAACAGATTAGTCTCCCAATAGACATTAGCCCTGATTTTCTTTGCCTAGCTTCCACTTAAATTTCTGCCTTGTTCCAATAGGACAAAACCCTTTCCTGCTGTCTTACACTGCTATAATGTTTTATTTATTTATTTTGGGTTTTCGAGGTAGGGTCTCACTCTAGCCCAGGCTGACCTGGAATTCACTATGCAGTCTCAGAGTGGCCTTGAACTCATGGCGATCCTCCTACATCTGCCTCCCGAATGCTGGGATTAAAGGTGTGCGCCACCATGCCCAGCCTGTTATAATGTTTTTGATGTTCCTAAATGTTTTTCTCAGGGATTAAATAAAAAGACCCACATATAAGCCAGGGGTGCGTCTTTAATCCCTGCACTTGGGAGGCAGAGGTAGGAGGATCGCCGTGAGTTCAAGGCCACTCTGAGACTGCATAGTGAATTCCAGGTCAGCCTGGGCTAGAGTGAGACCCTACCTTGGGAAAAAAAAAAAAAAAAAAAAAAAGACCTACATACAGATGGGGATAAAACATTGGACTGGCTCATAGGTTTCTCCCTTGGGCTTCTAGAATAGTGTCCCCCTCTGAGAGACACCCTGACTGCTGCATCCTGCAACCCCATTCAGCCTGAAGAAGAGTGGCCTGTGTCCTGTTCCCTCTAATAGCAGAAGAGACTCATCTTGGGATGGGGGAATGAAAGAGGATAGGAGAAAGCTGGTTTCTTTTAGGCAGTTTCAGTTAGACATTGAGGCCCAGGCAGAACCAGGAGACGCCACCCCACATGCCAACCCTCTTTGGCATGAGTGGAACTCTTGGCAGGAATGGAACTCATGTCTGAGCAAGACTCATCTACAACTGGTTATGGTGCCCCTTGCTGCCCAGACATTACTACCTACTAGGTGGGCTGGTTCTGACATCTGCCAGATCTACAAACTAATTGGGTCTTTCCCTTACATACCTGAATCTGACAAAAGACTACATTTTCTTTTTTTTTTTTCTTTTTTCTTTTTTTTTTTTTTTAAGTTTTTCAAGGTAAGGTCTCACGCTAGTCCAGGCTGATCTGGAATTCACTATGTAGTCTCAGGGTGGCCTTGAACTCATGGCGATCCTCTTATCTCTGCCTCCCAAGTGCTGGGATTAAAGGCGTGCGCCACCACGCCCGGCTACATTTTCTATACTATAAAGGCTACGGCCTTGTTCTTGTCACTCTCTCTGCCTGCCTTTCCTCGTTCTGGCCACAGGGATACGTGTGAGTCTGGACTCTCCCCCCCCCCCGCCCCCCCGGCCCCCTCGCCGCCCCCCTGCAGCCTGGTTGGGTGGAGGGAGAGCATAACACTGTTGCTTGGTCTGAGGGAACTTTTCTGCTTGCCTCTGCTTTATAGTTTGGGGCAAATTCTCTGTAACTGAACAATCAGTTGACTGCCTGCATGCTTTTCCTCTAGTCTCTACATCTACTGCTTCTGTGGCTCCCTTCACTCCAGATCTACCGCATGGATGCTTTCACTAACTCTAGGCCTGTTAGCTGTGTAACTTCTCAAAACTCGGAGTTGCCATGGATACAACTCCCTTTACTACTCATTTCTCATCTGACTTTCGTGGTCTCTTCTTTGAAATTTCCCTCTGCTATTCTTCCTTAAGCTCCCACCATTTGCCCTCTTAACCTACTTCATGAGGAAGCACAAGGCAGATGCTCTGTTGTGTTTCTACAGAAGCTCCCTATATAAGCACCCAAGTCCTACCTTTCACATGCTGTGGCTCTATTCTAATCTTTCCTTGAAAAACCTCAATTTCTTTTAAATAAATCTTGTGAGCTATGCAGTGTTTTCCACCAGAGTACATGTTTCTCACGTCTCACGTGCTTATTTATGGCTCTGTTCTAGCCTTCCTCCTAGATCCCAGCTTCCCTTAGACCCCACAATTTTTTATTTCTCCCTAAATAAGCTTACTGATTCATAACTTAAAAAAAATAAAAGGAGCAGGGCATGGTGGCGCACGCCTTTAATCCCAGCATTTAGGAGGCAGAGGTAGGAGGATCGCTGTGAGTTCGAGGCCACCCTGAGACTACATAGTGAATTCCAGGTCAGCCTGAGCTAGAGTGAGACCCTACCTCGGAAAAATAAATAAAATAAATAAATAAATAGGCTGGGAAGATTTCTCAGTGGTTAAAGATGCTTGCTTGCAAAGCCTGCCAGCCCAGGTTCAATTCCCTATCCCCTACATAAAGCCAGACACACAAAGTGGCATATGCATCTGGGGGATCATTTGTTCATTTGCAGCAGAAAGAGAACTTGGTGTGCCCCCTCCCCATGCACAGATAAATAAATAGATAAATGATAGATAAATAAATAAATAAGTCTTCCGGGTCTGGTGGGGCACACTTGCAGTACCAGCACTTGGGTGGCTAAGGCAGAAGGATTGCCGTAGTTTGGAGGGTAGTCATTTCAAGGTGAGCCTGTACAGAGCAGGTTCCAGACAAGCTTGAACTATATAATGAAATGAAATGAAAGTGGGGCTGGATGAAATTACAGGGAGAGTTGAATGTCAGCCTGGGCTACAGTGAGACTCTACCTCAAAAAACCTTTTTAAAAAGTAGGGCTGGGGCTGGAGAGATGGCTTGGTGGTTAAGGAACTTGCTTGCAAAGCCTAAGGACCCAGGTTCTACTCTCCAGATCCCAGGTAAACCAGACACACAAAGGTGAGGCAAGCACAAGGTCGCAAATGGCCACTAGGTGGCACAAGCACCTGCAGTTTGATTGCAGTGGCTGAAGCCCTGGAGCGCCAATTCTCTGTCTCTCTTTAAAGTAAAAATTTGAAGCTGGGTGTGGTGGCTCATGCCTTTAATGCCAGCACTTGGGAGGCAGACGTAGGAGGAGTTCGAGGCCACCCTGAGACTACATAGTGAATTCCAGGTCAGCCTGGGCTAAAGCAAAACCCTACCTTGAAAAACAAACAAACAAAAAAAATTGAAAAAGCAATTAAAAAAAAAAACAGGACTGAAGATATAATTCGCTCGGTAGAATGTTTGCCCAGCATCCAGGTGGCACACACTTGTAATCCCAGCACTTAGACACAGAAGGATCAGAAGTTCAAGGTCATTCTTCCCTATACAGTGAGCTAAAAAACAGCTTGGGGCTGGAGAGATGGCTTAGCGGTTAAGGAGTTTGCCTGCAAAGCCAAAGGATCCTGGTTCGATCCTTCAGGACCCATGTAAGCCAGATGCACAAAGGGGCACATGCATCTGGACTTCATTTGCAGTGGCTAGATGCCCTGGTGCACCCATTCTCTGTCTCTTTCTCTCTCTGCCCCTTTCTCTCTCTCAAATAAATAAAGAAATAAAATATATTTTTTAAAAAAAAAAAACAGTTTGGTTGGTCCCTGCCACGTGTTTTATTTATCCAGTTTGGTTGGTCCCTGCCATGTGTTTTATTTATTCCAGCATTCAGGAGGCAGAGGTAGGGGGATTTCCATGACTTTGCAGCCAGCTTGAGCCTGCTTAGTGAATTCCAGGTCAGCCTGGACTACCTGGAAAAGCTTGGAAAAGAAAAAAAAAAAAGGCGGCTAAGGTTTTAACTCAATGGTAGAGTGCTTGCCAGCCATGTACAAAGCCCTGGGTTCAATCCTTAGCTGAGAAAAAAGAGAGATCAAGGTCATACTGGACTTCAAGTTGTACAAAGAATTCCTTTTTTTTTTTTTTTTTTTTTTTGAGATAGGGTCTCACACTCTAGCTCAGGCTGACCTGGAATTCACTATGAAGTCTTAGGTCTCAGGGTGGCCTTGAACTCATGATGATCCTCCTACCTCTGCCTCCCAGGTGCTTGGATTAAAGGTGTGCACCACCACACCCGGCTCCTTTCTTTCTTTTTCTTATAAAATTTATTTTCTATTTATTTACTTCAGAGAGGGAGGCAGATAGAGAGAAAGAGAGAAATGGGTGTGCCAGAGCCTCTAGCCACTGCAAATGAACTCCAGTCACATGTGCCACCTTGTGCATCTGGTTTACATGGGTACTGGGGAATTGAACCTAGGTCCTGTCCTTAGGCTTTTCAGGCAAGCACCTTAAGTGCTAAGTCATCTCTCCAGCCCTATTTTTCTTTCTTTCTTTCTTTTTTTTTTTGAGGTTGGTTCTCACCCTAGCTCAGGCTGACCTGGAATTCACTATGCAGTTTCAGGGTGGCCTTGAACTCTTGGTGATCCTCCTACCTCTGCCTCCCAAGTGCTGAGATTAAAGGCCACTGAACCTGGCTCTCTTTTTCTTTTTGCATGTGTATGCATCTTTGTATATGTGGTAGTGTATGTGTGTGCATGCGTGAGCTCACCATGTACCTCAGACCGGTACCAGAGGCCAGGAATTGCTGGTGTCTTCTTCTATTATTTTCTACATTACTATTATTACTACTATTACTATTTTGGGTTTTAAAATTAACTTTTATTTATTTGAGAGAGAGAAAGGGAGAGAGAATGGGCACACAACAGCCTCCAGCCACTGCAAATGAACTCTATACATGTGCCACCTTGTGCATATGGCTTATATGGGTTCTGGGGAACTGAACTTGGGTCCTTTGGCTTTGCAGGCAAGTGCCTTAACTGCTAAGCCATCTCTTCAGCTCCTTCACACTCATTTTAAGTGTAACTTTTTTTTTTTTTTTCGAGATAGGATCTCACTCTAGCTCAGGCTGACCTGGAATTCACTATGTAGTCTCAGGGTGGCCTCGAACTCATGGTGATCCTCCTACCTTCTGGGATTAAAGGTGTGTGCCCCCACGCCCAACAAGTGTAACCTTTTCCAGGGAACTTTCTGTAACCTCCAGATTAGTCTCCATTGCCTTCTTTGAGCTTCTGCACAGTTTGTGGCACTCAGGCATTGGTATCAGCAAGTTTGTCTGTCTGAGACAGGAACGAGGACTGTGGTGTTCCTACCTGGAACCCTGACACTGAGCACAGTTAGCACCTGGCCCAGAGTGACTCTCCCTTAGGGAACTGGATTAAGATTACACACCATTCCTCACTTGGTACCCATGTGCCTGCCTCTGTGCACACCATCTTCTCTGCCCTTCTGCAAATCCAGCACATTCCTCAAAGCTCGGCACCAGACTCCACCCCACCTCTATCATGAAGTCTTTCCCGACCTCTAAGATCCCTTTTGCAAGGCCCAAACTGAAGAGCATTCAATCCAACCTTCATAGCTGTCTAAAGGGAATACGTTCTGAGAAAGAACGACCTTGACCCAGGACCCCATTAGTTTGGACAGAGGTCAGACCAGCAGCCCACCTGGTTAAGGTAAGAGTTGGTGCGGAGAGCGATGGTGATGGCATTGGTCACCAGCAGCAAGGCCAGCAGCAGTTTGAAGATTGGATGTCTCAGGAGCTGCTTGATGTACATGTGAGTGATGAACTCCTGCATGTCCCAGACATCCTGGGGAGAGGGCGGATGCTTCCTTCAGGCAGGTGTCATCACAAGTAGCCTCTACCTGGACCTTTTGCTCCCTGTGAATGGGTGTCCTCTGGGGGGTCTGGCTTAGAGGCAAATGTCGCCTGAGATCATGTGATACAGGCATCAGTGTAGAGGTCGCAGCCTAAATGGTCATCGAAACAAGATCACTGCTGGGGAGCACTGTGAGTCTATTTGGGATCTCTGCTGATGACTATAATACTACAGGCATTTTGTTGGGGGGGGGGGTTACTGCCAGCTAGTTACCTACATGAAAGCTTGTTTTAGGGGTCACTGCTGAGGAGGGTCCAGCTACAGAAGGGACCTGTGGGGTACAGGTCCCAGCCTTGCCTATCCCTAGCTCCTGTCCATACCTTCTTGCTGGTGATGTCCCGGCGGTTGATGAGCACTTGCTCCTCATGCCGGCCAAAGGGCTCAAGGATGTTTTTCTGCGGGAGAGAGTAAATGGACCCTCAGTGCAGCCACTGCCCCTGTGCACCCCAGGATGCCAGCTCATGGGCAGCACCAGACATGGGTTCCCTACCAAGGTGATCAATTTTTTGGTGTTTTCAGACATCATTGCTCTCTCTGTCCCTTCCAACTCTTCAAAGACACAGCTACAGGCACTCTGGCTCCCTCTGTGGTGAGGTCACACAGGCTGCTGTGACGCCCAGCCTTCCGGGTTCCACCAAGACATTCCAACCTGAGATAAGCCCAAGGACCCTTCCAAGTGCTATGGGGCTGGGGTCAGAGGTCAGATCTCCATGTTGCTTGGATGGAGTGAATGTATGTCTTCTTTGTATCCAGGTGTTGGAAGCGAGGCCAGTTGAAGTGGAACATCAGAGATGATTTACGCCAGCCAGCTACCTACCTCACTGCCGAGGGCTGCCTACTTTGCCCCTCCAGCCAGGTATTTTATTTATTTGAGAGACAAAGAGGCAGAGAGATAGAGAAAGAGAGAGAGAGAGAGAGAGACAGAGAATGGGTGCACCATGGCTTCCAGCCACTGCAAACAAACTCCACACACATACACCACCTTTTGCATCTGGCTTATGTGGGTCCTGGGGAATCGAATCTGGGTCCTTTGGCTTTGCAGGCATGTGCCTTCACCACTAAGCCATCTCTCCAGCCCCAAGGTTAGGTAAATTTTCTTATCTACTACTGAGTGAAGTTCCTCCCAGGGGCTAGATAGGGAAGCAGGTCTGACCTCCAAGGACTGGAGAAAGCTGGACATGAGCAGACATGACCAGAGCCCAATACCCTGGTAGAACAGCTTTGTATGTAGACCATGGGCCAATGGGCTACAAAAGGAGCTCTGTCACCCACTGTGTGTCAGAGGACGTTCACCCTAGCCTGACAGAGGTCATCCCAGTTCCAGGGAGTTTGGTGGTGGTGGTGGTAAAATTTCCAATTCTAAAGTAAAGACACATAGATTCATTTTGGAGTAGCCAACTTTATTCGTCAGAAGAACATCTCTTGGGTAAAACAGACACCTGCCCAAGACGGTTCTGGGGAACCCTGATGAGGGACCACAGTGGACAGGTATGCGCCACATCTGAGAATGGGTGGGAGCATTTCTTGCTCTCAGAGATGAGGGTGGGGGCACAGAGCTCCTTTTGCTCTGCTCCAAGGGAGACAAAATGAGAAATGGCATAAGCCCAGGCAGGATGGCAGTTTGGGGGGACCAGCATTACTTTCAGCCTCCAATGAGCCCGTGGACATGCCATGCTGTCTACGACATGACGAGGCTGGGAATACTCAGGGACAGAGTACTAACCATGTCAGAAGTCAGGAGGTTGGAGGTTGTTTTCTGGGGTCAAAGGGAGGAGTTGGGAGGACTCCTCTGGATCAGAGGGCAGGGGCTGGGGGGACTGTCCCCTGGAGTCAGAGGAGAGGGCCCGGGAGCTGCCCTCAGCCTGCACCCCTCCCCAGGTATACAGCTCCTGGTTCTGTTCTTTCCATCGGCGGAACTTCTCTCCGGTGAGCTCCGGATCACCCAGCACTTCCTCTAAGGCCTGAAGCTCCTGCAGCTTTGCCTGAGATGGGAATGGGGAGCAAAGGAGCCATGATCACCAGAGGAGGGGTAGAGCCCAAAGCCAACTCGAGTCCTGCTAGATGCCAACACTGGACCTCCCTGGCCCAAAGCCTGCATGAGTATTCGAATCCCAGCACAGAAAACTAGAACTTGACCCAGGTCCCAAATAAGGCCAGAATGGAGTATGGAGACTAGAAATGGGCCCCAGAGTCAGAGAAGCAGGGCTAGGGTCAAGTAGGGCTGGGACCTGACACCAGAGCCTGAAGCCCAGAGCCTAGTCCCTGGCGCTGCTCAGTGCTCCCCGCTGACCTTGAGTGTGCTCTGCAGCGCCCGCACGCGGTGCACCCGCTCATTGAGGTGGGGGTCTCGATTGCGCCTCATGAAAGAGCTCCGCCACTGTTCATGGGTCAGGGGCTGTGGCTGACCCAGGAGCGACACTCCTCCCTGCCTCAGGCCCCTGACCATACCTTCCAGTTCCACTTCACTGTTGTCTGTGGGAGCAGGGAGGAGGAGGAAGAGGATGAACAGGTGCCCCCTTCAGTCCCAAGCCCAGTGCCCAGCTCCCAGCGCAGCACCTGCTGGCGAGCCGAAGGAAGTCCTTGGGCTCCGCTGCATGGGGGAGGTCACAGGTGATGTGTTGCCGTGAAGTGGACTCCAAGTCTGAGCTGGGCTGGGCTGAGTCAGGATGGCACGAGAGGAGGGAGTTAGCCTGAGCCCCATGTCTGTCACCTCCACCGCTCGCTCCTGACGGGAAGTGCCCCCCACGACTCACTGAAGAGGAGCGGGACCCGGCCTCATCGTCAGGATCTTCTGCTTCTGTCTCACTGTAGCAGTCTGGGGCAAGGAGGACAGTCGGGGAACCCACACAGTTGGTTTTGGGGGGAGAGCAGAGAGTGGGCCTAGGGGATTTCAGTTCCAACACCCAGCCCAGGAAAGGCGGTGAAACGTGGACTCCTCCTACTCCTGTGAGACACTCACCTTCCTCGGGGGCTGAGGGAGCCCGGCCTGGAGACTGGTACTTGGAAATGCAAGTAATGAGATGGCGTACCCACCTGTGGAGGAGCACGTGGGTCTCGGGGGGCTGCGTTCACTGAGGCCTATTTAGTCTGAGGCTTTTCACCCATAGCTTCTAATTATGTTTTCCTTTTGTTTTTTTTGGAAACTCACTATGATGTAGCCCAGGCTGGCCTCATGTCATCAATCATCCCGCCTCAGCCTCCCAAGTGGTAGGATTACAGGCCTGAGCTCAGCTCAGCTCCGCTAATGTAATCCTGAACAACTCAGGTAGGAACGCATGCCTGCCTATTTTAGAGATGACGAGACAGAGGCTTTGAGAAGTAAGCACTTGGGAGCCTGGGGAGATGATTCAGTGGTCAAAGGCACTGGCTTACAAAGGCTGCTAGCCTGGGTCCAATTCCTCAGCACCCACATAAGGCTGGATGCAAAGTGGCCCATGTAAATGGAGTTTGTTTGCAGCACCTAGAGACTCTGATACACACGCATACACAAGCAAACAAATAATGTTTTCTTTTCTTTTCTTTTGTTTTTTTGAGGTAGGGTCTCACTCTAGCCCAGGTTGACCTGGAATTCACTATGTAGTCTCAGGGTGGCCTCAAATTCATGGTGATCCTCCTACCTCTGCCTCCCAAGTGCTGGGATTAAAGGCGTGTGCCACCATGCCCGACTTATACTTTTTTTTTTAAGAGAGAAGTGAGTACTTTGACCAAACACCTCTGGAGACCTGGCCTTGGAATCTGGCTCCTGAGGCCCAATCCCCAGCATTCAAAGGCCAGGAGCTATGCGAGAGTAGGGCAGGGAAGATGGTACTCACATGCTCAGATCAGACAGGGTATCAGCAGCAAAGACGAAGGGCTTGTACACATCATGGGTGAGCTGGAACACACTGCCCAGGAGCAGAGGGGCCTCACTCACCCTCTTCCTGGGTATACCTACCCAGAACCCAGGCAGGCCGGACCAGGAATGCCTGCCACCTGCCACCGTTCACCCCCACCCTGCCCCTTCCTCTGTTTTTTTCTCCCATCCCCCGGCCCATCACACTGCAGGACTTAACTATTTTTTCTTCTGGTCATGTCCACTTTCCAGACTGTAGTTGGAGACATTGATGAGGCCCTCAGCCTTTTCATCCTGGGGGACCACAAAACAGGGGTTGGCTTGGAGCCTCCATACGCTTGAGGCTTGGACAGCTCCCTAGTTACCCCCTGGGCTCCTAAGGGCAAGGGAAGGGAGAGGGTATTTCCCAGCCTCTAATCACAAGTCTCTTGTTTTTTGGGATTCAGGGCAGGAGGTGTGGCCCAGTGATGCCTCTGAGCCAGGAAAGGAAAGTAAAGGTACCCAGAGAAACAGCCAGGAAGGAGGAGCCTATTCACGCATGCCCTCCAGGAGACTCAGTGAAGATATCTCACGCCTCAAAATTCACAAATACTTTTCTTTTGTTGTTTTTTAAAAAAAAATATTTTTATGGGGCTGGAGAGATAGCTTAGCGGTTAAGGTTTTTGCCTGCAAAGCCAAAGGACCTCGGTTCGATTCCCCAGGACCCACGTAAGCCAGATGCACAAGGGGACGCATGCGTTTGGAGTTCATTTGCAGTGACTGGAGGCCCTGGCGTGCCCATTCTTCCTCTGCCTCTTTCTCTCTCTCTCTCTCTCTCAAATAAATAAATAAAAATAAAGTAAAAAATTTTTAATTTTAAATTTTTAAAAAATTTTAAAAATATTTTTATGGATTTGCACGTGCACACATTGATTGTGTGTGTGCACGTGTGTGTGTGTGTGTATGGGCATGGTGGGGCCTCTTGCCACTGCAAACAAATGCCAGATGCTTATGCCACTTTTCACATCTGACTTTATATGAGTAGTAGAGAATTGGACCCAGGCCATCAGGCTTTGCAAGCAAGTGCCTTTAACCACTTAGCCATGTCCCCAACTCCAGATTAAAAATATATATGTACTTTTATTTATTTGTGAGAGAGAAAGAGATAGCACATGGGCACACAGGCTCTCTTGCTACCAAAAAACAAACTCCAGACACATGCCATGGATGCTGGGGAATTGAATCTGGGCCTTCAGGCTTTGCAAGCAAGTGCCTTTAGTTGCTGAACCATCTTGAGATTTCCTCCCCTCCCCAAGTGGAGTCTCACTCTAGCCCAGGCTGACCGGGAATTCACTCTGTAGTCTCAGGGTGGCCTTGAACTCATGGCGATCCTCCTGCCTCTGCTTCCCAAGTGCTGGGATTAAAGGCGTCTGCCACCACACCCAGCTGATTTTTTTTTTTTTTGAGGCAGGGTCTCACTCTAGCCCAGGCTGACCTGGAGTTCCTATCTCACCCTCTCAAGTGCTGAGATTAAGGTCGTGCACCACCATGCCTGGCTTCTTTTCTTTTTAAAAATATTATTTGTCCTGCAAAGCCTATTGGCCCAGGTTCGCTTCCCCAGTATCCAAATAAAGCCAGATTTTCTAAAAGTTTTAAAAATATATCTTATTTATTTATTTGCAAGCAGAGAGAGAGTATGGGCATGCCAGGGCTTCTTAGCACTGCAAATGAGCTCCAGACACATGTGCATCTGGCCTTACATAGATACTGGGGAATTGAACCTGGGCCAGTGGGCTTTGCAAGCAAGTACCTTTTAACCTCTGAGTCATCTTCCCAGCCTCTTTTCCTTTTCTTTTTTGGTTTTTCAAGGTAGGGTCTCACTCTAGCCAGGCTGCCCTGGAATTGGACTCAGGCTTGCCTTGAACTCATAGCAATCCCCCTATCTCAACCTCTCAAGTGCTGGGATTAAAAGCATGTACCATTGCTTCTCAGATTTTGGCTAAGATCAAGTGTAAAGGCATGTACCCCTGTGCTGGCTCTTTTCCTTTCTCTCTCTATCTCTTTTTTGTTTGTTTTTTGGTTTTTTTCAAGGTATGGTCTAGCTCTATCCCAGGCTGACCTGAAATAGTCCAGGCTGGCCTTGAATTCACAGCGATCCTGCTACCTCTGCCTCCCAAGTGCTGGGATTAAAGACATGCGCCGCCACGCCCACCTTCTTTTCCTTTTTTTTTTCTTGCTGGAGATCTAACCTAGGCCCTTGTGCATGCTAAGGACCTATTCTGCCACTGACCCGTAAATTCAGACATGCCAAACCTTCTTTTATATATGTACACACTCATTTCTCTCCTAAAAATAACTCCTATTTTACTGATGCAGACATCAGAGTCTAGGAAGGTGTGGAGTCCCACTGTGACCACAGATGATGGCTAGAGACAAGAGCCATGGCCCTGAGGTGACTCACCTGCTACCTGTGCAGGTGTGGGATCTTACCTGGGACTGACGGTACCAATACAGCATGTGTCCCTTGAGCACAAACCAGCAGCGGCGCCAGCGTGGGCCCATGAAGCCCCCGGGCACCTTGCGCAGCAGAAGCCAGCCATCGCAGTCTGGCTGGCCCAGCTCGCGGCAGGATACCCGCCGGCGACTCAGCTTTGTGGCCACGCCTGCAGCAGCACAGCACATGTTGGTAAAGGGCTGGCAAGGCTCCTGGCCTCCCAACCCTCCTCCCTTGCCCCCCTATGAACAGACCCAACAGAGATATCTCAACCCACACTTGAGCTCAGAAAGTTCCATGTGTGTTCTCTGAGAGGAAGTGACTTGTTCCCCTTTAGGGATGCTGGACCTATAGCTAAGTGATAGAGTACTGGGCACACGGGCGCACACACACACACACATACACACACACACACACACTCCCCCCTCCCGAGATAAAACCCAAAATCACAGGATAAGCTCTAAATCACAGAGCCGGGGAGAGGCCTGGGCTGGAAAAGGTGGTATGGGCAGTGTAAGGGGGGGGGGGGACACACCCTGCTCAGTACTATAAAGAGTTTTAAGAATTCCTCACAGGGGAGACACCCCACCCAGTCAGGGGCACTCATACCTTTTGATTTCTTCCGGCCTAGGACAGGACTCTAAAAGGACCACGTAAGACTTAGAGAAAGGTCAAGACCCAGAGTCCACAGCCCTCCGTGCTGAGCCCCTGAGCTTACCTTGTCACGATGCTCCTGTTCCGAGGGCCCCACAGGCTCTGCTATTTCTGCTGGGAATGTGGCTGGGGGTTCCGAGGAGATGGGCAATGGCTCAGGGTCGGTGGAGGTAGACTCTGTCAGGAAGGGAAGAGAAGAGAAAGAAGGAAAGTCCATGACTCCAGGCCCAGGCCTGGAGGGTCAGCCAGGCACTCAGATGCCTTGCCTGGGGTATGTTCTCACCTGCTGAGGCTTTGAAACTATCTGTCCAGGCAGGGCTGGGCCCACGGCTTGGGTCTGCAGGCAGGTCAAAGGCAAAGAGACCTTCAGATGGGACCCTGAAGGAGCAAGGAACACGAGATGAGCCATGGTCCCCCCTCCTCCAAGACATACCCAGGGAGGAGCCCGTTACCTAGGAGACAGCGGGGCCGCAGGCAGTGACTGGCTTTCCAGGTGTGGGGAGTCCAGGGGCGTCTGGGGAACATCAGAAACAGAGTGATGGGACTGACAGCAGGGAGGTGAAGGCAGGTGTGGGGGATGTGGGGACAGGTACCTGTGGGGGGGTCTCTGGCACCGGGATTTTCTTCAGCACTAAGCTGACTCCCGCCGACTCCCGCAGCAGCTCTCTCACCACGTTCGGATGGGACCAGCCCACCTGGGGGACAGGGCACGGGATTGGCTTCAAGCCAGGTAGAAGGCTCTGAAGCAGCCCAATAATTCTTCCCTGGCACCTGTAGCCTCTCCGAGCTGCCAGCTGTTTTACCTCAGGCCACCTCCTGGGGGCCTCCAGGAGCCCCTTTACCTGGGCTCTGCAGGGCCAGGTGGAGAAGGTCTCAGGGTGAGCTGCTGAGAAGGTGTGGGCGCCAGTCTGACCATCCTGAGATAGCTCCTTTTTTTCCGGTGTATTTGTGTTGTGTGTATGTGTGTTCATGTGTGCAAGTAAGGGTGCATGGGCGTCACAGCACACATGTGGAGGTCAAAGGACAACTTTCAGGCATGGGTCCTCGCCTTCTAACTCCTCTGAGGCAGAATCTTGTGTTGTTTACTGTTGCTTCTGCCAGGCTAGCTGGTCCTTGAGCTTCTAGCAGATTCTATTTCCGCCTCCCTTCTCACCCATTGGTGTGGCTGGGATTACAAACACCGTCTTGCTATGTGAGTGTTGAGGTTCTGAACTCGGGTACTCGAGCTTGTGTGGCAAGTGCTGAGTTGGCTCATTTTATGCAAGGAAGCTCCCACAACCCTTGTCTCCTCAAAGGCCAGGACCCTTGGCTGCTCCCCTGCCCATCCTACTCAGCCCTCCCTCTCCTTCACCTCGTTCTCTCCCCGCCACTCACCACCACCTGCTCATTGATCTGGACAACCTCATCTCCAGGCAGGATCTGCAGTCGGGAGTCAGTAGGGACCTGTACAGGGAGTGAGTGGGGCCCAGGCAGTGAGCTCTTCTGGGACCTCAAACTGGCTTGACTGGCAGGTGGATGGCTGAGAAGGACTTGGGGACACTTACCTGGGCACTCACATGGGACACAAAGTGTAGGCAGTTGCTGGTGGTGTGGATTTCCAGGCCCTGAGAGGCAGAGGCAGAGGCTATAGTCACAGAGGGCTCAGGGGCAGCAACGCTGGGGCAGGACCCTCGCTGGGCACCAGGAGGGTAGAACTGGGAAAGAGCAGGCCTCAAGTTATCATTGTCCCAACTGCAGAGTGACTTTGCATTGGCTTTTTTCTTGGTGCCTGCTGCAGCCTCTGATAAGGGCCATAGGGAAACAGGGGCACTGATTTCCTATTTTGATTATTATTATTACTTTGGTTTTTTCAAGGTAGGGTCTCGCTCTAGCCCAGGCTGACCTGGAATTCACTATGGAGTCTCAGGGTGGCCTTGAACTCATGGCAATCCTCCTACCTCTCTGCCTCCCGAGTGCTCGGATTAAAGGCGTGCGCCACCACGCCCGGCATTTTTTTCCTGTTTGTTTGTTTTTTGAGGGAAGGTCTTGCTCTAGTCTAGGCTGACCTAGACAGAATTCATTATGTAGTCTCAGGCTGGCCTTGAACTCATAGCTATCCTCCTACCTCTGCTTCCTGAGTGCTGGGATTAAAGGCATGTGCTACCAGGCCAAATTCTATTTTTTATTTTATTTATTTGCAAGGAAAGAGAGGAGAGGAGAGGGAAAAGAGGAAGAGAGAGAGAGAGAGAGAATAGGTTCAACAGGGCCTCCTGCCACTGAAAACAAATTCCAGGCGCATGTACCACTTTGTGCATCTGGCTTCACGTGAGTACTGAGGAATCGAAACAAGACTGTCAGGCTTTGCAAGCAAGTGCCTTAACTGCTGAACGATCTTCCCAACCCAGGGTCACTGATTTCTGAGGTACCAGATTCTCAGCAATTTCCCTGAAAGGAGAAGAACAGGGCAAGACAAGGACAGGCCTGGGGTTCTAGTTTTCCCAACTGGCCACATTAAAACAGGAGGCTGCGGTGCTGGAGAGATGGCTTAATGGTTAAGGTGTTTGCCTGCAAAGCCTAAGGACCCAGGTTTGATTCCCCAGTACCCATGTAAGCCAGATGCACAATGTGGCACATGCATTTGGAATTTGTTTGCAGTGGCTAGAGGCTCTGATACACCCATTCTCTTTGTTTGTCCCCTCCTTTCTGTCTCTTCTCTCAGCTCTCAAATAAAAAATAAATACATAAATACATAGACAAAACAAAACAGCCAGGCATGGTGGCACATGCCTTTAATCCTAGCACTGGGGAGGCAGAGGTAAGAGGATCTCTGTGAGTTTGAGGCCACCCTGAGGCTACATAGTGAATTCCAGGTCAGCCTGGACTAGAGCGAGACCTTACCTGGAAAACAACAATGACCCCCCCCCACACACACACACAAAGAAACAGGAAGCTGGGGAGATGGCTTAGCAGGTAAAGGTGCTTGCTTGCAAAGCCTGCCGGCTGGGATTCAATCTCCCAGCAGCAAAGTGGTGCATGCATTGTGATCTCAGTGTGCCTGCCTATAGCAATGGGAGGCAGAGCAATGAGAATAAGAAGCTGACAGGCCAGTCTCATTTGCAGCAGTAAGAAACCTCATCTCACAGGAAGTAAAGACACCTCAAGGCTGTCCCCTGATCTCCACATGCACGCTATGGCATGCACATGCCCAGACACTCATACATACACACATGCAAATAAAATAAAAAGGGCGGGGCAGATGGCTGTATAGTTTAAGGTGCGCGTTTGTAAAGCCTGCTGACCTAGGTTCAATTCCCCAGTACCCACGTAAAGCCAGATGCACAAACTGGCGCATGTGTCTGGAGTCTGTTCGCACCAAGATGACCTGGTGTACCCATAGTATGTGTCTCTCCTCTTCTCTCTCAGATAAAAACAAGTAAATAAGATTGAAAGAGAAAAGTTCATGTTCTCTGTCTCATAACCTGCCCCAAGTTCCTGCCAGGTCTGGGTCACAGGGCTGTAACATGCCACCTGGGGCCACCCCGGTGCAGCCCGTCAAGACGAGGGAAGGTTCTGAATGATGGTGAGAGCCCAGACAGGCCATCTGGGCCTCCATGTAAACACCTGTACATAGTAGGCTTCCGGCTAGCACCACAGGATGCTGGGGCTCCCATGTTTCAGGGTCCAGATAAGGTTTCCAGGGGGTCTCAGAGGCAAGAGGTCAGGGCTCACCGAAGGATCGTCCAGCTGCACCTGCTCCAACACAGCCCTCTGCTCTAGCAGCTCCTCTGGACTGCAGCTCAGGATGTTGTGGCAGATCCCAGCCACGTGGTTGCACTGGGGGAGGAGGGTGGCATGTCTATCTGAATCTGATCTTACCCCGTCCCCACCCCCCGCCCCTTTCCTTACTCCCCAAGACTCACGATTCTCAGGACTCTGTTCTCCTTCTCGGCTTCTGGGCAGTCCTGGAAGCAGAGTGAGAGCACAGGGGCCTCTCTTGAGTAAGGGTACTGGGGTTCATGGGAGTCCCCTACCACTCTCCCAGCTCCCCCTAAGATAATCTCCTCCCCACAACTACAGGGCCTTAAAGTTTTAACCTGAAGATCTCATCCCTTGACAACAGGCCCCAAAAGTCACCACACCTTCCCTCTCCCCGTCACTCTCTCCTGAATGCCAAACTTCCCTGCCAGAGACCCCGAACCCATGTTTCTTGCATTACCCCACACCCGCAGACGGGGCCTCCTCTCCTCTTGTGCTTGTTCACCCCCTCGCCTAGTCCTCACACCCGATCCTGGTCTGATTCACAGGTTATAAAAAGCCCTAGAGCCTGGGCCAGCCTGGCCCCTGTCCTCTTACCTCCTGCAAGACCTGGCCCAGCTCCCCACACAATACCCCGATCTCCTGGCAGGCAGAGAAGTCGTTTAAGTGGGAGAAGAGGTACCTGGCAGGGGAGGGATAGTTCAGAGACTGTACTGGCCCTGATTTCTTACCTGACACTTGGGGACAATTCCAACCTTGGTGGATTTTGCTTTGGAGTAAAGTTAACTGATATAGCTAAAAAAGCTTAGCCCAGGACATTTTGTCCTGCACGGACTATGTACCAGGCCCAGGCCCTGTTGTAGGTACTGGGGAACTATCCATTAAGCAGAGTGTTAGAACATTAATGATTTAACTTCAACCATAATGAATGGTGTAAATGAGCTCTAAGAGTGGATTAGGGGCTGGGGAGATGGCCCAGTGATTAAAGGCACTTGCTTGGAAAGCCTGCCAGCTTGGGTTTAGTTTCCCAGTACTCACGGAAAGCCAAATGCAAAAAAGTGGCACATCAGATGCACAAGGTGACACATGTGTCTCGAGTTCGTTTGTAGTGGCTGGAGGCCCTGGTGTGCCCATTCTCTATCTGCATCTTTCTCTCCCTCTCAAATAAATAAATAAATAAATAAAAAATGGCACATGCTGGGGTGGTGCACGCCTTTAATCCCAGCATTTGGGATGCAGAGGTAGGAGGATCGCTATGAGTTCGAGGCCACCCTGAGACTTCAGAGTGAATTCCAAGTAAGCCTGGGATAGAGCGAGACCCTACCTTGAAAAACCAAAAGAAAAGAAACAGTGGCACATGTGTTTAGAGTTTGTTTGCACTGGCAAGAAGTCTTGCCATAACTCCCTGCCAGACGAGCAATGAAATAAATAACATAAATAAAGAGTGGATCACAGAAAAGGCTTCCCTGAGGAGGTGACATTAGAGGTGGAACCTGTAGGATAAGCAACAGCCAGTGAAGAAGGCCGGGAGACTCCTTCCAACAACTGTAGATAAGTCTGTTAAGATGATGAACTCAGGGCTGGGGAGACGGCTCGTGGGCAACGTTTTGGCTGTGCAAGCATGAGGACCCACGTTAACGGCTGGGCATGGAGGCACGTGTCTATAATCCTAGCGCTGGGGAAGTAGAGACAGGGAATCCCTGAGGCTCACTGGCTAGCTGGTCTAGTTGAAGTGGTGAACTCTGCCTTCAGTGAGAGATCTTGTTTGAAAGAAGAAGGTGGGGCTGGAGAGATGACTTAGCAGTAAAGGCACTTGCCTGCAAAGCCAAAGAACCCAGGTTCGATTCCCCAGGAGGCACATAAGCCAGATGCACAGGTGGTGCATGTGTCTGGAGCTCATGTGCAGTGGCTAGAGGCCCTGGCGTGCCCATTCTCTCTCTCTCTCTCTCTCTCTCTGTCTCTCTATCTCAAATAAATTAAAAAAATAAATCAATAAAATAAGGCCGGGCGTGGTGGCGCACACCTTTAATCCCAGCACTTGGGAGGTAGACGTAGGAGGAGATTGCTGAGAGTTCGAGGCCACCCTGAGACTACATAGTGAATTCCAGGTCAGCCTGGGCTAGAGTGAGACCCAACCTCGAAAAAAAAAAAAAAAAAAAAAAAAAAAAAAAAAAAAAAAAAATGAAACAATAAGGTGGAAAACAACTGAGGAGGAAGACAGCCAATGTTGACCGCTGGCCTTATGCACATGCGCACCCACATACCTATGAAAACACACACACGCATGCATGCATGCATACCACATGTATACAAACATAAGTAGGGGCTGGGGAAATCGCTCCTTGCTACATAAGCATGAGGGCCTGAGGCCATTTGAGTTGGGTTCCCCAGCACACCCCCGCTGAGTAGGGCCACTCATGCCTATACCCCCGTCCTGTGGGGAGCAGAGACCAGAGAATTGTTGGGGCTGCAGTCCTAGGTTTGCAGACAGACTTGGTCTTATGGAAATGCATATGGATGGGTGATAGAGGAGGACACGTAACGTTCTCCTCTGGTCTCCACACACACACACAAGCATGTGCACACATCACACACGTGCATATATCACACCTACTTCACACCACACCACATATATAATACATACATATGCAAAAAAAATTAAATTAAAAAAATATTTTTAAAAGATATCAAGTTCCAGTGCCAGGTGAGAATCTAGGCCAGTGGCCCTGCAGACACTCTTTGACCCTCTCTGTCATTGCTGAACAAGAGCCAAGCTCTGTTTTTCTCTCCCAGGCCCTGGAGGAGACTGAGGACCGGCAGTCCCTCACTAGTCAACCCATCCTGGTACCTGTTGAGCCAGGAGAGGAGGGCCCGGGCCTGGTGCACCTAGCTCCACAGCAGCGCTGAGGACATCGGCAGGGGTCTCGGCACAGTCCCTCAGGCGGCCTTGCACTAAGCTCTGGAAGGCCTGGGTTCCTTCCAGCAGCCTCTTCGCCAGGCTCTGCAGGTTCTCTGTCTGTAGGTTGGAGCTCTGCACCAGAAAAGGGCGGGTCATTGCCCCCGCGGCAGCTAGCAGGCGACGGGCAACCCCAGGCTGGCGGATGGTAGCAGCTAGTGTGGCCAGCGCCCACTCACCAGGGCCCGGAGCTGTTCCAGCGCATCCAGAATGAGCTCCTGGTGGCCCAGAGGCCACACAGTCAGAGCCTCCAGGCTACGGGGACAGAGCTGCAGCAGGTACTTGCCAGGCAGCCTCCAGTCCTCGAAGGGATAGTCCTGCAGGGAATCATCAATGCCTAGAGAAAGAGCAGGGGGGATCATGGGGGGAAACTGAGGTTCCATGACCTTTGGGGCCAGTTCTTCACTCCCACAGGGCCTTTCCCTCCTACCTGTCCCTAATGACAGCCCTGAGACCCAGGCTGGGTTCTGCCCATTTCCCAGCTAACTTGAAGAACATATAGGAAGAGCGGTGACCCTAAAGGGTGGTCCCCAGACCACCAGCAGCAACTTCACTGTTAGAAATGCAATTCTTGAGCCTGGGCGTGGTGGCACACGCCTTTAGTCCCAGCACTCAGGAGGCAGAGGTAGGAGGATCGCTATGAGTTCGAGGCCACCCTGAGACTACATAGTGAATTCCAGGTCAGCCTGGGCCAGAGTGAGACCTTACCTCGAAAAACCAAAAGAAATGCAATTCTTTTTTTTTTTTTTTTAATTTTTAAAATTTATTTGAGAGCGACAGAGAGAAAGAGGCAGATAGAAAGAGAGAATGGGTGCACCAGGGCTTCCAGCCACTGCAAACAAACTCCAGATGCATGTGCCCCCTTGTGCATCTGGTTAACGTGGGTCCTATGGAATCGAGCCTCGAACCAGGGTCCTTAGGCTTCACAGGCAAGCGCTTAACCACTAAGCCATCTCTCCAGCCCGAAATGAAATTCTTAGGGTTGGGGAGATGGCTCAGTTTGGCCAAAGCACTTGTTGCACAAGCACAAGGACGTGAGTTCAATCCCTGGCACCCAGGTAAAAAGCCAGAAGTGGCCATGCACGCCTTGTAATCCCAGTGCTGAGAGGGGAAGAGACAAGAGAAGAAGTCTGACCAAAACATGGCAGCTGCAGGTTCAGTGAGAGATTCCATCTCAAGGAATACAGCGAAGAGTAGTGACAGGGGAGGACACCTGATACTCTCCTCTGGCCTCCACCTAGAAAATGGGCACAGCCCCTTCTAACCCTGTGATTTAGATGATGTGATGCATGTCAAGCACATGGTCCACTGTTTGGCATCACCTTATTACTGTCAGGTGTGTCTGTGATGATCTACAAGGCCCCATATGACCCAGCTGCTGTCTACCGGCATCCCAGCACCAACTCCTTGCAGTGGCTCGAATGTTCTTCTGCCTCACTGGCCTTACATATGCTATCCCTCTGCCAGCTCCCTCACACCCTCTTTCATCTAGTTCCCTCCAGGAAGGCCTCCATCCACTCCCCAGGCTGTGAACCTCTCTTGCTCCCACTGCCTGGCTGAACTTCCACACATACCCACAGTGGAGCATTGATTCATCACAGGTTCTTAAATACCACTGGTTTGTAACCCTATGCCAGCACGTGGCAGACACCCAAAACAAGAGAAATAACTACTGAACACTTACTGTGTGTGAGGTAAAGGTTTAAGGGCTTTGCACATACTGACACATTGGACCTTCGTATTTCTAGAAGGGGATGGGGACTGGTCCTTGTCCCCTTTACAGAAGCTGAGACAACTGATACGGATGGATGACTGAGTGGCTGGGTCGCTGTGAAGGAATCCCTCCCATCTGCAGCCAGGCTTTGTCATGGTGTCATTAGCTGTTCCTCATTCCTCATGTGACATTAAGAGCACCTGACTGAAGTTCGTGAACCTGTTGCTCACCAGCCACCGACCCTTGAGCAACTTCCACCTCGTGTTGGATGTGCTGGGTTACCTCCTTTCCATCCAGCTCACCCCAACACTGAGCCATGCGGGTTTGCCATGCCACGATGGTCTCATTTTTGTCTATCTCATGGCGAGTGGTTAACTTCTGGCCTGACTGGGCTGCTCGTGCTGAACTTGTCCCCAGCTGTCCGTCTAAGAAGGGTGCCTTGGCTGGTCTTCTCCAAGCACCCACAGAAGGCCTTCATCTCTGACTGGTCTGTGTGTCTGGAGAGCAAGCCCTACCCCATGGGAACCCCAGGGTGGAGCTATATCACCCCCTTTCGGTCTGACTGGGGCTTCTGCTTCTCCCACTAGGAGGCTAAGGAGTGGGGAACATGACACCAGGGCCAGCCCTGTTCCAAGATTCTGCTTCCGGAAAGAAAACTGGGCTTAATAACAGCCCACAGGGCCCTGAGGCACAGGGAAGATGAAAAGAGATAAAGGGGGCGTGGGCCGCGGGCCTCCCACGGCTCATTATCTCAACCTGCCCATCGCCACCTTGGAGGCGGCAATGGGCTGCGAGGGTTTCGGGGAGCCCCTCGTGGGGTCCTCCTGTCCATCCCTCTGCCCAGCACAGTACCTGGCACAAGACAGATACTCTATAAATACTTGTCGACTAATACATCCGCCAGGCTCTTTTTTCCTCGTCTTACCCGATCTTCTACCCAAGGGACACCACACAACCCGCTAGGAGCCCACCTCTACCCCGGCCCCACCCACCTCTCAGCCAAGCGGCCACCTTCCCGGGGGTCCAGGCCTCCACCGGCTCCATGGCGAGCTCCGCCCGCTTCCCGGCGGCGCAGGAATTTCCGCTCCCGGAGCCCAGGCCGGGGCGGGCTGAGCGGGGCCGGGCCGGGGCGGGGCGCCGCATACCTGGGCCCACGTGGCCTCCCAGGTGAGGCCCAGCGACAGCCACGGTACACCGCCCGCTCTCCCCGCCCCGCCCCGCCCCTCTGGCATCCTAGGGCTCGGGCCACTTCGCGGTGGGCCACAGGGGTGTGACTGGCCTCATACTCCAAAATGGGGCCCTGATCCTCAAAAATGGATCACAGGGGGACGGGCGTGGTGGCGCACGCCTTTTATCCCAGCACTACGGAAGCAGAGGGAGATCACTGTGAGTTAGAGGCCAGCCTGGGTGAAGTGAGGTCCAGCTCGGCCTGGGCTAGAGTGAGACCCTACCTTGAAAACAACAACAACAAAAACATTAAGCAGGGAGCAGGTGATAGAACTCATGGCCCATCACTTCTGGTGCTGCTGGGATCCAACCCTGGCCCGCACACATATGCATGTGCTCCACACTCAGCTTCGCCTGCAGCCTTTCTCTCACACAATAACCAGCAAACAACTAAAGGTAGGATATGCAGGAGAGTGATGGAGAAGCCTGACCAGCCAAGTGAGAAGAGGCCAGAGTTGCGTTTGGTCACAGCCTCTTGCAGGACAGAAGTGCCTGGGCAGCTACATCACAGGAGGGTCTGAAACAGGGGCCAGCAGATGTGGTTTAGCAGTGGGTCAACAACTGCCATGGTTTTTAAATAGCTACTAGGAGCATGTTTCCCTTTTCTTTTTTCTTTTTTGGTTTTTCAAGGTATGGTCTCACTCTAGCCCAGGCTGACCTGGAATTCACTATATAGTCTCAGGCTGGCCTTAAACTCTCCGCGAGCCTCCTACCTCTGCCTCCGCTTTTTCTTTCAAAAAATATTTTATTTATTTGAGCCGGGTGTGGTGGCGCACACCTTTAATTCCAGCACAGACAGAGGTAGGAGGATAGCCGTGAATTCGAGGCTACCCTGAGAATACGTAGTGAATTCCAGGTCAGCCTGGGCTGGAGTAAGACCCTACCTCAAAAAACAAAAAAACAAACAAAAACAACAACAAATATACATATATACATACATATATATATATACACATATATATATATATAATTTGAGAGGAAGAGGCAGATGAGAAAGAAAGAATGGGCATACTAGGGCCTCGAGTCACTGGAAACTCCAGACACACACATGTACCTGGCTTATGTGGGTACTAAGGAATTGAGCCCAGAGTCCTTAGACTTCACAGACAAGCAGCTTAACCGCTAAGCTATCTCTCCAGCTCTCACTTTTGTTTTCTTTTTGGAGACAAGATTCTCACCATGCAGTCAGTACAGCTGGCCTGGAACTCACAGAAATACTCCTGCCTCAGCTTCTCAATTGCCGGGATTTCTGGCATGCACTACGATGCCCAGCCATATATGTTTTAATACTTGCAATAACTGTAATTGGATATATTTGATTTCTATTGCTGACAAGGCCAATGATAATGCTGTTACTTCAATTCATGTAGAGGAAATGGTAATTCTTTTTTTTGAAAATATATTTTATTTGAGAAAGACAGAGAGAGAGAGAATGGGTGCGCCAGGGCCTCTAGCCACTGCCAATAAACTCTAGATGCATGCAACCTTGTGCATCTGGCTTATGTGGGTGCTTTGGAATCAAACCTGGGTCCTTAGGCTTCGTGGGCAAGCGCCTTAACCACTAAGCCATCTCTCCAGGCTGGAAATGGTAAGTTTTAGTTAGACATTAATGAAAATAAACTTTGCCCATCCAAGTTTATGGAGCCCTTCAATTATGAACCTCAGAGGCTGGAGAGATGACTCAGTGGTTAAAGGCACTTACTTGCAAAGCCTGCACTTACTTGTAAAGCCTGTTGCTACAAGTTTGATTCCCCAGTACCCACATAAACGAAGCAAGATGCAAAAAGTGGCACATACATCTGGAATTTCTGTGCAGTGGCAAGAGGCCCTGGCATGCCCATCCTCCTCTCTCAAATACCTATATAACTAATATTTAAAAATTTGAAACTCAGGGGCTGGAGAGATTGCTAAGTGCTTAAGGCTCTTGCCTGCGAAACCTAAGGACCCAGGTTTGACTCCCCAGAATCCATGTAAGCAGAGACACAAGGTGATATATGCACATAAGGCGACACATGTGCACAAAATGGTGCACACGTCTGGAGTTCAACTGCAGAGGCTACAGGCTCTGGCGCCTATTCTCTCTCATAAAAATTAACAAAAATAGGACTGGAGAGATGGCTTAACAGTTAAAGTGCATGTCTGCGAAGCCTGAGGACCCAGGTTTGATTCTCCAGCTCCCACATAAGCCAGGTGCACATGGTAGCACATGCATCTGGAGTTCATTTGCAGTGGCTAGAGGCCCTGGTGCACCCATTCTCACTCACTCTGCCTCTCTCCCTCTCATGTCTCTAATAAATAAATAAATAAAATTTTCCAAAAAGGCAAACAAGCTGGGCATGGTACCACATGCCTTTAATCCCAGCACTTGGGAGGCAGAGGTAGGATTGCTGGAGTTCAAGGCCAGACTGGGACTCCATAGTGAATTCCAGGCCAGACTGGGCTAGGGCTAGACCCTACCTGGGGGTAGAGAGAGAAGGCAATCAAGCACACAAGGAACAACACCTGAGGTTGTTCTCTGACATGGTGCGCGCGCGCACACACACACACACACACACAGAGGCAGATAGGTACATTATGAAGCTATAAGCATGTGCTTTAAGTACTTTCAAATCTATACTTGGGGCAAGTCTGTGATTTTTGAGGTGAGGACCCTGGGTGCCCATCTGTATCACCTACTTTGAAATCTCTCCCTATATTCCAACACCTGGCCTATCCCTGTAACTAACTCAATCAAATCCTGGGGTTTCTTGTGATGGTGCTATGATCTGAACCAGGACCTTGTGCATGCCAGGCAAGCACTCTACCAATGAGCTATATCCATGCACTGGATTTCACTGAAGCCGGATCTTATATAGCCCAGTCTGGCCTTCAGTACCCTATGTAGCCAAGGCCAGCCTTGAACTCCTAATCCTCCTATCTCTACCTCCCAAGTGCTGGGATTACAAGCATGTGCTATACACCCAGCTTTTTGTTTGTGTGACACTGGGGACTGAACCAAGGGCTTTGGGGATGACAGGCAAGTACTCTACCACTGAGTTACACCCTCAGCCCTCTCAGTCTTTATATTTACAAATACTGTACACATAATTCTACAAATTGTGCTTTTTCTTTTTTTTAATTTTTTTTCTTCATTTTATTTATTTATTTATTTGAGAGCGACAGACACAGAGAAAGAGGCAGATAGAGAGGGGGAATGGGTGCACCAGGGCTTCCAGCCACTGCAAACGGAACTCCAGATGCATGTGCCCCCTTGTGCATCTGGCTAACATGGGTCCTGGGGAATCGAGCCAGGGTCCTTAGGCTTCACAGGCAAGTGCTTAACCGCTAAGCCATCTCTCCAGCCCCAAATTGTGCTTTTTCATTTTAGGAGATAACAACTAAAACACATGGAAACTGGGTTTGGGAGATTGCTCAATGGTTAGAGGTGCTTGCTTGCTTGCAAAGCCTGCCTGCAGGGTTTGACTCTCTAGTACATACATAAAGCCAGATGTACAAAGTGGCACATGTGTATTGGAGTTTGTTTACAGTGGTAAGGGGCCCTGGTTCATCCATACTCACTCTCTCTCAAATAAGTAAATAAATAAAACTAGCTGTGTGTGGTGGCGCACACCTTTAATCCCAGCACTCGGGAGGCAGAGGTAGGAGGATTGCCGAGTCCGAGACCACCCTGAGACTACATAGTGAATTCCAGGTCAGCCTGGGCTAGCGAGACATTACCTTGAAAAACAAAACTAAACAAACAAAAAATAAATAAATAAAACTATATTTTATTTTTTAAAATATTTTTATTTACTTGAAAGAGTGAGAGACAGTCAGAGTATGGGAACACCAGGCCTCTTGCCACTGCAAATGAACTCCAGATGCATGGACCACTTTGTTCATCTGGTTTTACATGGGTACTGGAGAATGAAATCGAGTTGCTCAGACTTTGCAAACAAGTGCCTTTAACCACTGAGCCATCTCCCAGCCCAACAAAATATATATTTTAAAAACACAGAGGCTGGAGAGATGGCTTAGCAGTTAAAGTATTTGCCTGCGAAGCCTAAGACCCATGTTCTACCCTCCAGATCCCACATTAGCCAGATGCACAAAGGAGAGGCAAGCACAAGGCTGCACATGCCCACTAGGTGGCGCAGGCATCTGGAGTTCGATTTCAGTGGCTGAGGCCCTGGCATGCCAATTCTCTCTCTTTCTAAAAAAAGGAAAGAAAAAAAAAAGGAGCTGGAGAGATGGCTCAGTAGTTAATAGCACTTGTTGGCAAAGCCTGATGGCCCAGGTTCAATGGCCCAGGTTCAATTCCCCAGTACCCACATAAAGCCAGATGCAGGAGTTTGTTTGCAGTGTTATGAGCCCCTGGAGTACTCATCCTCTCTAAAAATAAAAGAATAAAAATACTTGGAAATTACTTAGAATACTGACCAACAAAGAGTACTACTTCTCAACATCTTAGGGACTGCTTAATTGGTATATGTAGATCTTTTTTTGTTCATCCCCAAGCTTAGGGTAGTTAAGTCTTTGCCGGAACTCCACCATGGAGAAAAAAGGTAGTTTTCAAAGAGGTTGTTGATCTCATAGAAACCAAATGGAAAAGGCGCAATGCTGCTGAGGGGGGAAGCTTATAAAGCACCCTAGCTCTCCTCTGCTGAATGCTCACTGTTGGCAACCAGTCATCTGAGAGAGGGGTAGGGTGTGGGCAGGGCTGAGAGAGGCGCCACGTACCTGATGCACACCTAGGACTCCTGAGCACTGCCCACCAACCAGCCAAGGCCTCTCCTGCTTATTGGGCCTGGCCTCTGTGGTAGATAGATGGGGGAGGTGCTGCTACTCTGCCCGATGCTGATCTCTCCTGACAGCTGCTTCTAAGGCTGCCAGGGCAGCAGGCAGTGGGGGAAGGGACCAGATTTAAAGATCCCGCTGGCCCGCCCCTTACCAGACCTGGGCAGGCCAACACCGGGTGAGCATCCTCTGAGAGTGGCTCTCAGGCATACAGGTCAGGGACCCCAAACCCTGATTACCACTTCTTGGTACCATGAATACCACTAATCTTTGTTTCTGCTCCCGTCCCACAGGCTGCCTGACAGAGCGGTGCTCCCACAGCCCCACCATGCGATTACGTCGCCTGACCCCTGGCTACTTCCGTGTTTTACAGGTAAGTATGCCTAAATGATGGATTTTGCCACCACTTGTCCCCTTCTCCCCTTACCATGGGTGGGATGACACCCCCAACAGCCAGGCTGTCACGTTCCCTGCCGCCTGACTAGCCAGGGCCCAGATGGGCAGTGGAGCGAAAGGGATTGGGGTGGAATCTCCCTGGAGCAGCAATGGCGGCCCTGTTTCCTTCACCCAGCTGCACCACCTCATTATCCCCCTTCCCGCTCAGAGTCTCAAATGCCCCCTCCGGTTCACCTTCTGTGCATTCCCAGATGCAGGTGGCTGGGGAGCTGAAGGCAGAACCCCGGAGTCCACTGGTTGGGATTGTGGCTACCCTGCTCGCTGTTCTTGGGCTGGGCAGTTCCTGCTACGGCGTGTGGAAAATGGTGGAGCAGCGGCAGCCACCACCTGAGCCATGATGAAGCGGGACTCCGGAGGTAGGTGACTTGGGGGGGGGGCGGGGATCACAGTCTCAGAAACACACTTCTGGTGATCAGTCCCTGCCCTTACTAAAAGTACGGCACAGTGAAACAGACCCTATGCCCTTCTTTACCTGGGCTGCAGCTCAGATGTGAGGAAACCAGAAGTAAGGCAGGGATCCAAGCTGGACCAAGTAGGGAGTAGATACCCTGGCCCAGAAACCCTTGCAGGGCTGGAGTTTGCATCACTGGGCTAGAAGTTACAGAGGTAAGCCCTCTTTGTCCAGTTCCTTTATTGGGGGCAGAGCACCCAGAAGAGGCCATCTCCCCAAATCCACACACTCTCTCCCAAACTAGCCCTTGTACCACTGTCCATGGGCATCTCCTCCGCCCTGTGTCCTCGGGCCATGTCACGTAGACGTGTCCATCTCAGGGACTTCAGTGGACACTTCTGTGGGCACTGCCAGACGTTGGGGGGGCACATACGAGCCCATACCCGCCGCCCTTTCAGCCTCTTCTTGACTGTAGGGCTCGATGCTCAACTGCTTCAGCCTGTGAAAAAGAAGAATTGGAGTTTGGAACGAGCAGGTGCTTGGCATCCACCCACTAACCCTCTCCTTTCTCCTGCATACCTTTTCTTGTGGTCTTTGGATCGGAAATGGGTTTTCAGGTTGGCCGAATCAATGAAATACCTCCTGAAGGGACGGGGAGGGGTGAAGAGAAGAGTCAGCCCATTTCCCTGACCCTAGACGCCGGGCCCAGAGCCCGAAGGGATTGGAGGCGGGCGGACCCACGGGGTCGCTAACAAGAGACCCTGCGCGGCCGGGACCTCACCGCTCCGGGCTAGGCAGCGCACACCCTGTTCCGCCCCGGGCACGACTCACGCGCAGGCCAGGCAACGATGCAGGCCGCCCCCTGGCAGGTCCGGGTCGGGCTCGGCGTCCGGCTCCGGCCTGGGTCGCGTGGGCCCCTGCGGCCGCAGCTCGCGGTGAATCTCATCGAGGTCCGGCCGCCGCCGTCTGGCCTTCATCTGGCGGGCTAAGGAGTGAGCTCGATGTGCGCCAGTCCGGCGGGAGCGACCCATGGCCAGTGACAGGCCGACCGAGAAACTTGGAGCAAGGAAGGAAACCACACGTGTGGACGCTTCCGGACCGCTGAATGACGTCACGAGTCGCCCTCCCGTGGGGCGGAGCTGGACTAGCCAGACCGCCTCTGATGACGTCACGGGCGGGGCTTGTCGCTCGAGCGCCCCCAAGCAGCAGTGACTGTGCTAGAGGCTGGGAGGGAGGAAGCTTGCTTTTTTCGTAACTAAGGAGGGGCTGGCCTAGGCGAGAGTGTCCTGCAGTTCATCCAGCTCCGTGGTAGCTTATCATCACTCTGGTTTAATATGTATGATTTTAGCATCCCTAAAAGGCACTTGACAATGTTTGTGACACGAATAAATTAATGCGTGAATGAGATTAAGTTTGCAATCACAGTCCCAACAGAGCCCCCTTGAGATACCTCCATGCCCTGACAATGATACCCTTATACCCTTTTTCGCCGCACCCCAGTTATTCCCTTGGGTCTCCATCCTCCACCCTTCCTCCAACCTCAGTCAAATCCATGGGGTATAGATGGGGGGGGGGATGAGAAAGGTTGGGGAGGGAGTATTCCTTCTCAGAGATCCCAGAACTCAGAATGTTGGTGAAACAGGGTCAGCTCCTCTTGAGAGGAGATATTTTAAAATATATATTTAATTTAATTTATGAAAGAGAGAATGGGCATGCCAGGGTCTCTAGCCACTGCAAACAAACTCCAGGCATGCACCACCTTGTGCATCTGGCTTCACATGGGTACCAGGGAATTGAACCTGGGTTCTTAGGCTTTGCAGACAAGAGCGCCTGAACCCCCGAGCCATCTCTCCAGCTGGAGAGGAGGTATTTTTTGTTTATTTTTGTGGTGGTAGTGGTGGTGCAGGGGTTTGAACCCAGGGTCTTGGACATTCTAGGTATGCACTCTGTCAGTAGAGGGTTCATAAAAAGACCCTCTCTACTCCGCTTCCTGCCAGGGAAGAGCTGGCAGGAAAGGGAGAAAATAACTAGGTACTGTGTGCTCAGAGCGGAGAGAGGCCCTGAAGGGCCTTTCATCACCTATCTGGACCTGGTGCCGCCTAGGCTAGCTAGAACTAACTCTACCATGTACAGCCAGAGGGGCTCAGCAATAATTCAGGGTTCCAGTTCTTTGGAGACTGTTGCCAGGAAACAGAGAGACAGGCACGTGTATCCCTGGGGAGAGGAACTCATTTCTAGGTCAGACAAAGCAGTGAAATGTAAGCCCAGGGTGCCTACTGGGGGACTGGGGAGCTTCCTACTCCAGCTCATGAAGGCTGAGTAGGGACACTGAGTGGGGCCCTGCTGAAGGCATAGGTGGTACGGCTACATTCACACAGTATGTGAGTGTGGATTCTGGACCCAAGGAGTTTGAAAGAAAAAGGATTTCTTCTGGAACTATTCTAATACATGGACAACCTCGCATATTCCTAGGGCCAGGAAGGCAGCCTCTCCAGAGAGATACCACTATTGTGCTTGGCCAATATGGGTCAAGACAAGGGGCTGGGGTGGCAGAAACCTGCCCCTACCTCAGACTCCTTTGGATCAGGTTTGTCTGCTGGGCACTGTGCCAGCTGGGCAGAATGGTGCATCTTTAATGAAGTCACCAGATCCCTGGGACAGGTTCTTGGCCCTACCGAGTTCCTGGAGCCAGACCTACTGGTGCCCATTGAGCTACCACCTTCTGTGCCTGGGTGCCAGGCCCCTAGTCCCCTGCAGCCATGAGCCAAGCCTTCTGGAAAACCTACAAGTCCAAAGTGCTACAGACCCTGAGTGGGGAATCCGAGGAGGACCTGGCAGAAGAGGTGGGTACCGTCCAAGCCCTCTGGAAGGAGCACAGGTGGAGGGTCAGCAGGAGTGAGAGGTACAAACTGGAGTAAGAAATGGGCTCTGAGAAAGGCACATTCAGGAATGGCAAACGGCATGACGCAGTGTCGGAGAGGCTGGGCATTCAAGAAAAAGAGGAAAGGAAGACCTAGGCCCATGGGAGGAGTGGCCACTGACTCCAAGGATCCCAAGGGCTGCCATATGGAAAAGACTGTTCTAGGACCACTAGCAGTAGCCACATGGGGACACTCAGCTTGACACAACTTTCTACTGGGCAGAGCTGAGCATAAGTAGAATGGATTGCCTGGAGAGGTGATGAGGCTTTGTTTGCGGGAGGCTGTAGGGAGTGGGCCTTGTGCTCTGTGGGCCACTGTGGCAGTGTCACGTCTAAGCCATACTTAGAATAAAGCATGGGCTTTGTTCTGTCCTTAAAACAAAAATGTCAAAAAGGGCTTTGAAACTGCAAGTAGCCTTATGTCTAGAGGCAGTGATAAGTGGCAGTCACGCAAATAGATGTGGTAGGGACAGGAACTAGTCAGGTGGGTGTGGGTGTATGTGGATAAGCATATGTCTAGACAGGTGGGTGTCCAGAACTGGGCTTGTATGGAAGTTTCTATGGGCAAGTGCTAGGATTGGTATCCGTGTGGACTCCCTAGTGTAGGAGTAAACTTTAATCTAGTAATTTTCAAGCATCTGCACTTTGAACAGGATTTTATGCCTACATACCTGCATGCAGGGGTTAGGTGTCTGTGGATGGTGGTCTTTCGTATGCTGTGGGTGGGCCTCTGTGTAGTTGTCTGCACTTGGATAAGTACACAGGTATGGACAGTCTAACTTTGTGAGTGTCCCTGTGTGGGCTCCTTGCAGCACACTTATCTGTGTACGGTCAAAGAGCTATAACTATGTGGAGGCACACTCATGTACAGATATGTATCTATAGCAGCGTGTGTGCCCTTGTCCAACCTTTTGGGTATGCTTGGATGCGTGTGGGGGGGTGAACAGGTATATGTGTTCAAGGGTGTCTTCAAGGACTTAATATACACCTACATATATATGACCAGAAGTGTTACGTATGTAGGTGTACCTGTAAGCCTTACCATATGCAGTGTGGTGTGAGGTGTATGTTTAGCTCTGTGGGGCTTGGGGTGTCTGGTCTGTGTGTGTCAGTTAGCAGTGGGGAGGGAAGTCCCACTGTTAGGGTCTTCTCTCATATAGAGCTGGGGGTTTTGTGTCCCAGAGGGAGAGCCCAGCCTTAGTGGAGTCTGAGACGGCAGAACCCGCCGAGGAGGCCTTCAACCCCATGTCACAGCTGGCCCGTAGGGTGAGTCCTCTGGTCGGTCTTCCACCCAATCCTGGGAGCATAGGCTGAGGTGGAGCCCTGAGAGGCCAGGCTGGGTCCTTCCCTGACTTCTAGTTCCTTCCTTCCAGGTTCAGGGGGTCGGGGTGAAAGGCTGGCTGACAATGTCATCTCTGTTTAACAAAGAAGACGAGGACAAGCTGTTGCCACCTGAGCCCTGTGCCGATCAGTATGTGTGTGGGGGGCTGGGGGAAGGGTGTTTCGAGGGAGGTGCTGGAGGCCTGGGGTCCCTCTTTTGCCATGTTGGCTTCCCTGGGTCTGTTCATCTGTCTTTCTAACCACAAGGGGTTTGCAGAGGGGCAGCCCTTCGTGTCTAGGAAATGGGTTAGAACCGCTGGGATTGAGATCTGTGTGGGGAGATGCTCGTGGGCGTGGCTCCTCCCTATAACGGGTTGGACTGTCTCCTAGAACCCAGCACAGCACAGAGGGCCTTCAGGTCTTCCCTCTCATCATCCAAGACAGCAGTGACCAACAAGGAGCCCTCCTGATTTACTTGGTGTGGGCAGAGGCCCTGGGATTCCCAGAGGCCCCCGAAGCACACCAGTGTGAGAAGCACTGTTTCCCAAGGTCTTTGATGCTGAGGGTTAAGGGATCAGACCCAAGGCCTCAGTGTCTCCCCAAATCTATCTCTGAAGCACATAGCATCTCTGCCCTTTCTCCATCATGGTCACACCCTCCCATACCGTTCCTTCCTGCCCTACCTGCCTGCCTTCAGTCTCTCCTACTTCAAGAGGGTCTTTCCTCCTCCTCCTACATTCCTCCCCTCAATCCTCCAAGGACTTTTCTAGATCTGAGGCTCACCCTTGTGTACCTGCCCTTCCCCCCATATCTTCCATCTACTTCCTTCCCAAAGCCCCCTCTTCCCTAAAGTGTTCTTTAGTTTGTTTTGAGGTGGTGGATCACCCTAGCCCAGGCTGACCTCATGGCAATCCTCCAACCTCAGTCTCAAGGGTGCTGGGGTGTGCCACCATGCCTGGCTTCCCTAAACTTTATTTTTATTTTGTATATATTTTTTTTACTTTTTCGAGGTAGCGTCTCACTCTAGTCCAGGCTGACCTGGAATTCACTATGTCGTCTCAGAGTGTCCTCAAACTCACAGTGATCCTCCTATCTCTGCCTTCTGAGTGCTGGGATTAAAGGTGTGCGCCACCACGCCCGGCCTCCCTAAACTTTTGTGTTAGGATTTTCTCCAACTTTTCCTGTGTGTTCCTAGTCCCCCCTTTTTTTCCCCAACCCAAGGACCTGACCACTTTTTTAACCCTCCTCTTTTTCCTGGGGGTTCCTATTCCTTGCATACTCGGGCCTCATCTCTTCAGGCTCCCTCCTCGGGCTTCCCAGACCTGGTGCTGTCTCTTGCTGACTTCAGCTGGCCTTGCCTCTCTCTGTCAGCGTCTGTCCCGTCTCAAAACTCCTGACCCCGCTCTCTTCCCAGGACCCCCGATTTTCCTGTCATCCCATCTCCTGATTCTGTCCCACCCCCCAGGTCCCTATTTCCCTGGGCCTCGGACCATCCAGCTCTTCTTGCCTGCAGGTCCTGACCTCGCCCTGACTCCCCGGGTCTCCCTGCGTGTCCCCTGTCCTCGCCTCCCGTCCACTGACACCTGTCTTCCTTCTCCCGCAGCCCGCTGGCCGCGAGGCCCCCTTCGCAGGCGGCGGCCGAAGCCGAGCCGCGCGGACCCGGGTTCTGGGACGCGTTCGCCAGCAGGTGGCAGCAGCAGCAGGCGGCGGCAGCGTCCATGCTGCGCGGCACGGAGCCCACCTCTGAGCCCGACCGCGAGGAGGCCGGGGACCAAGCCGCGGATGAGGCCGTCGAGCGTCCCGAACCCCGGGAGACGGACCCTGCGGCCGGCTTCAAGTGGGGCTTCCTCACCCACAAACTGGCCGAGATGAGGGTGAAGGCTGCACCCAAGGGCGACTAGCTGGATGGCCAAACTGGAGCTCCCCCTTCCTTACCTCCTAGTAAAACCTCTCAGCTCGGGGTTGGAGAGATGGCTCAAGGGTTGAAGGCACTTGCTTGCAAAGCCTGACAGCCTGGGTTTGAATCCCCAGTACCCATGAAAAGCTAGATGCACAAAGTGGTGCATGCATCTGCAGTTCGTTTGCAGTGGCAGGAGTCCCTGGTGCGCTCTCTCTCGCTCTCTCACTCTTCTGTCCCTGCAAATACATAAAACATATAACATTTAAAAAGAAGGGGGAAAAAAAACAGGGCTGGAAAGATGGCTTAGCAGGTAAGGTGCTTGCCTGCAAAGCCTAACGACCAGAGTTCAACTCCCCTGTACCTATGTAAGTCAGATGCACAAGGTGGTACATGTGTCTGAAGCTCATTTGCAGTGGCTGCAGGCCCTGGTACACCATTCTCTCTCTCTCTCTCTCTCTCTCTCTCTCTCTCTCTCTCAAATACATAAATAAAATATTTTAAAAACAACAAAACTCCTAGACCTACACTCGGTGTGACTGTGCAACTTTGTCCGAACTGCAGGAAAAGCTAGTTTGTTGGGGTGTCAGGTTCCACTTGGAGGGGTTCTTACCTTCTTCCCCCACAAACGCCCCTGGTGTCAGATATAACTTTCCCAGAAGCTCGAGGACAGATGTCCAGACTTATTTCATACAACACACGGTGCCCTTGGTGCGACAGAAATGTTGGAGACATTAACAAGCGGATTCCCACGCTAGGGCACAAATTGAGGCACCATCACAGGGCTGAGCAGAGGAGGCGAGGTCAACCTGGGATTTGAAGAATGTTCCTGAAGGAATGAATCTATGTGACCTTAGAAGGAAGAGTGCAGTGGAAGGGAAGGAAACTGAGGCCGAGGGAGGAGGAGCACGAACAAGACTGAGAGGTGGAGCCTGTGAGGAAAGCAGGCGACTTTGAGTGCCCGGAGAGAAAAGGAAGCCGAGGCAGGATGTGAGGTTCCGGCTGGAAAAATCCTGGTTTGAAGATCCTCCTTCCAGCGAGCTGATCGGGATCCTCCAGTCTCAGCATCCAGGACCCGACTTCTGGGGCAGATCCCTGCTCAGGGCCCTGGACCCGCTCCTCCCAGCTCCAGTCTGGACAGACCTGCAGGTCTGTGGCAGAGATGATCATATTCGAGTTATCAAAGCAACTATGGTTTATTGAGCACTTGATTTATTCGTCACTTCAGCCGCAGTACTACTTCAGAATGTTAAAAATCAGTGCGTGTGTGCGTTCACGTGAGTGCCACACCACATGCATGGAGGTCAGAGGACAGCTTTCTGGTCAGCTCCTTCCCATCTTGTTTTGGGGCGGGGGGGGGGGGGTCTCGTGTTCTCCATCCCTTCCCGAGAAATTATATGTATATTTTTATTAGCTGGGTGTGGTGGTGCATGCCTTTAATCCCAGCACTTGAGGCAGAAGTAGGTGAATTAAAAAAATATTTGCAAATAGAGATGGATAGCAAGGAGACAAAATGGCCATCATGGCCTCCCGCCACTGCAAATGAAGTCCAGATGCATGCACCACTGTGCATCTGGCTTTACGTGGGAATGGAACCAAGGCTGTCAGTCTTTGCAAGTAAGCGTCTTAACTGCTGAGCTATCTCTCTAGCCCCTCAAGTTTTTTTTTTTTTGTTTTGTTTTTTGAGGTAGGTCTCCCTCTAGCCCAGGCTGACCTGGAATTCACTATGTGGTCTCAGGGTGGCCTCAAACTCACAGCGATCCTCCTACCTCTGCCTTCCCAGTGCTAGGATTAAAGGTCTGCATCACCATGCCTGGCTCTCTCTCTCTCTCTCTCTGTGTGTGTGTGTGTGTGTGTATTTATTTATTTATTTATTTGAATGAGAGAGAGAGAGAGAGAATGGGCATGCCAGGGCCTGTAGCCACTGCAAACAAACTAGACGCAAGCACTGTCTTGTGCATCTGACTTACGTGGGTCCTGGGGGATTGAACCTGGATCTTTCGGTTTTGCAGGTTAAGCTATTTTTCCAGCCCTGCTCTTGTTTCTTTTGAGGTAGGGTCTCAGTCTAGCCCAGACTGACCTGGACTTCGCTATGTAGTCTCAGGCTGGCCTGGAACTCACAGTGATCCTCTTACCTGTGCCTCTCAGTTCAAGTGCTGGGATTACCACACCTGGCTCCTCAAGATGTTTTTATTGGCTGCTTCTCCCACCTTTAATAACTTTAATAACTGAGGGGTCCCCGAGGACATAAGTGCCCGAGGCCTGTAATCCACCCTCCAAACCAGCTCACCGCCGCCCCCCCCCCCCCCCCCGTCAACATCAGCTCCCTAAATCAAACTTTAAAAAATATCTTTTATTTGAGCGAGGGAACGAGGCAGATGGAGAGAATGGGCGCGCCGGGGGCCTCTAGCGGCTGCAAAAGAATTCCAGATGCAGGCGCGCCCTCGTGCAGCTGGCGTACGTGGGTCGTAGGGAATGGAACCTGAGTCCTTTGGCTTTGCAGACAAGCGCCTTGATCACTAAGCCATCTCTCCAGGCCTAAACCAAACTCTTGACCGGTTTAAATAACGCATTAGCTTTATTCAGTAGGTCACCACAGGTACGGCCTCCCATGGGGGGGGTATAGTGGGGGGGCACCTACACTCGGTGGCCTTAGACCGCCTGCGCCAGGCCCGTGTGCAGACTGCGGGGAGCCGGAGGTCCAGGGAAGGGGTCTGCCCGAGGGCGCGGTGAGCAGCAGAGGCGGGTCCAGCCGCGCTCGGGGTGGCGGCGGCGGCAGCGACCGTCACACCTCGGACTCCCGCGGCGGGCAACGTGCGCGCTGACATCCGTACAGCCACTGGATGACGCGCGCGTTGCGCTCCACCACCGACACCGGGGGGCGCCCTTCCCGGGCCGAGCCCGCCGCCTCCGAGCCGCCGCCGCCCGCGCCGTCCCCGGCGCCCCCGTCGCTCGATGTCCAGTCGCTCGTGTCCCCGGAGCCGGGTGGTGGTGGCGGCGGCGGCGGCGACGACGGCGGGGCTCCGGGCAGCGGGCTGGCGTCGGCGCCCCAGCTCTGCGGGGAGAAGCGCTCGGCGCCCAGCACCTCCACCAGCGCGCGCTCCAGGCCGCAGTAGTTGAAGAAGCGCTCCTTCTCCGACAGCGGCAGCGAGCACGACGGGCACAGCGCCCGCTTCCCCGCCGCCGCCGCCGCCGCCGTCGCCTCCGGGGCGACCTCGGGCGGAGCCGCGGCCGGTCGGTCGGCGGGCGCCGGGTGACTCGGGGCAGCGTCCCGGGGGCCGCCCAGGAAGAGGCGCCTCACCAGCCCCTGGCCCTTGGCGTTCTCTTTGTTCACCACCGAAGCCTTGCAGTCCCGCTTCTGGCGGTAGAAGATGAGGGAGTCGGGCCTCGGGGGCCGTCGGCCGCTGCCCCGACGGGCGGGCCCGGGTGTCCTGGGCGAGGCCGGGGATCCCAGCTCGTTGCAGGGGTGCGGGGTGAGCGGCCCCGACCCTCCTCCGCGCAGCGCTGGCTCCTGGCGACGTACTATCACCTGGTGGGTCTTGACGTACTTGGCTTTGTCGGCCTCCAGCCTCTCCACGGCGCTGGGGGTCCGTCCTCCAGACGGCGTGGAGGGAGAGGCCACCAGCATCTTGGAGCTGGGTGGGTCAGTGCCCCATGTGCTGTCGGAGGCGCAAAGGGAGCGGAGGAGTAGAGAATCAGTTGTCTGGAGATCTCCGGGGTCTGAAAGAGACGACTGGTCAGGGAGAGGGTAAACTGTCACTGCCCCTCTCCTGGGTAGAGGATGGGCCGGCTACCTCTCCCCTATCCAAGTCATCCAGTCCATGCCCTTCAGAGGCACCCGGTGGCTCTTTGAGGGCGCCCCTATCTGGCCACAGGTCCATACACGCCAGTAGGACACTTGGAAAGGGAAATGGGGCTGGTCCCAGCCCAATTCCCGAAAGTGGCCTTGACCGGAAAAAATACCTCTTCCCAATCCAGCAGCTTTAAAGCCCAAAGACAAGGAGGTTCCCCAGCCACAGACTGGCTCCAGTAGGGCCCACCCTTCCCGCCCCTAAGCACCGAGGTCAGGGACATAACCACAGGGTAGAAGCCTCTAGTAACTGCAGCCAACTTTCCTGCCCAGCCAGGCCCAGCAGGACCATCCAGGAAGGAGAAGGAGGTGGTCCCTGGGTCATGCCAACCAGATACTGCCAACTACTCTGTACCCCTGCCAAGGGGATTCCAGAAACCCTACGTGTAAACATCACCTTTTCCAGACCCAACACTTCCATTTCTGAGGCCGGGAGGATCTTGCCTGGGTTCTTCTGAGAGTTAGGGGCTTGCTCTGGAACCCAAGTCTCTTGTCTTTCTGTCCAGAAGAAGTTCAGCACAGACCCCCCCCCCCCCCACACACACACACACTGGCCTTTCAGAACTTTCCTCTGGTATTTACTCAATTCCTGCTACTATAAAAGCGTGAGCCTCTGGCCTCACTAAGAAGTGTCTCCCATTGATTCTTCCCAATAATCTAGACACCCAGATATCTGCCCTTGGGGTCCCTGCCTCCTTCCCATCTTGAGACCTCTGACCCTTCCTTCTCCTCCTCCTCCAGCATCCTGGTGCCTGGGAGAGGAGCAGGAAGGGCTGTAAATCAAAAGCTGACAGTTTCCTTGTCAGTTAACAGAATGGGCCACCCACATGGCTCAGCACAGCCACCCAGTCCTCAATCAGCTAGAAGGGACACATTGGTCCTGGAGACTGAAGGAGGCAACAAAAGGATAGACCAGCCAAGGAAGAGACCAACACCGCACGGAGGCCTTGGGACAGAGACCCTGGCCACCCCACCTCCCAGCCCTGTTCTGCTTCTCTCACGGCCACTCCTCACCCCCATCTAGAACGTGCGGGACGGATGGTACTGGGATGCATGCTGTCCACTACATTACCTAGGAGAAGAGAGGCAGTGCGGCAGATTCCAAGATCCCAGGAGGGCCCTGTCTGACCTCACGGGTGCCCTCTGTCCCCTCCTTCTTTCACCAGCCCCGAGTAGGGAAGCTATAAAAAGTCTCTAAACACAAGGACTAAAATAGTCTACCGGCTTCTGCCTTCTGGGCTGGCTTTGATGCTAACCACAGATGAGCCAGCCTTGTCCCCTCTGCCCCTGTCCCTGGTCCCAACTCTGCCCATTCAGAGGCTTGGGCTCTGGGCACTCTTGCTTCTAAGCTTAGGGGCTTGGCACCAGCCTTCCCGTTCCCTCCCGCCCAGCCCTGGCTTCTGAGGCACTCACCTCCGTGGGGGAAGCTGAGTTGCAGGGGTGCCTGGCCAGGTCCAGACTGAAGGCAAAAGGGACAGCAGTGACTGCAAGTGACTTTGGTGGAAGCCAAACCTCACTCTCCACAGGAAAAGCTAAGAGCCTCCACCCCCCAGATTAACCCTTCCTGACCCAGAGCCCAGACTCAGTTAACTCCTTCCTGACCAGTCTCAGGGCTGAGAAGCTGCATGCATGCATGTCCAGCTTCTTTATTCTACCCATGCTCAGACAGTCCCTGACAGGTCAAGTAGTTGCCATGGAGATACCATAGCCAGGACCCGAAACAAGGCATCCTGATTCCCAGGCTCCCTCCAGAGTCCTAATACTGCCACATCAAATGGAAGAAGAGCAAGGCACTAGTCTACAGTGTTTTATTCCCTCAGGTCAATTTAGGACTCTCCTGATCCTGGTGTTGGTCGTGATAAGCATGCTCTCCCTAGGTTGGACCTAGGGATCTGTAGCCTAAGGGTGGGTGCGGTGGTGCTGCAGATCTGGGAGGGGATGCCTGGAAGAGGGTCCCAGCAAGACTTGGCATGGGAGTCCCAGTGGAGCAGCCCCGATAGCAAATGGGGCTGCCTGGGAAGAAGGCGATGAAGGGAGGTTTCTTGGGGCCAAACCCGAATCTACTTGGGGATTCCTAGAGCCTGGCAGACTTTTCTCAGACACATCGCTCTTATCTGAAGGCCTCACCACGGGAGCTGCATCCCGCTCAGCAGGTGAACTCTCCAGTACCCAAAGTTCAAAGGCCAGTACTTGGCTTTGGCCTACAGCAAAACCCCAACCATTTAGCATAAGTCCCTTCCCTCCCTTCTGGCACTTCTAATGCTTTGGGTGTGGGGGAGGAACGTTTCCATTTGTGCTCTCTGATATCATCTGACCCCGGCCCCCTAGGGACCCTAGATGGGGCCCAGCAAGGAATAGGAGCCTCACTCAGTGGGGAAGGAAATGAGTAGAATGAGGGAGACGTGTGAGCAGACACCACCTCGAAATCCCCTTTCCTTTGTACCCACCACCTGTGGGGGCAAAGTGAAAAATCTGAAAACCTCAGGCTGGGGTGATCTTGGTTGAAGGTGCCTGTCTACCTGGATTTAATTTCTCAGCGACCCACATAAAGCTGGACAGGCATTCAGACAGCAGCAAGACACACACACACACACACACACACACACACACACATTTATGACCTAACAAGAAATCACTATTACTGTACCTAGTGGGGCTGGTTGAGGGGAGTGGGGTTCAGGGGCCAAGGCTGTATCCTTTGGCCTCCCACCAGGGGTCTCCTAGAACTTTACTGCCTCTTATCTCTAGATGTCCTAGCCACAGGGAATCCCCCCCTCCGCCCGCCCCAAGTAGGTGAAGTCTGCAGCATCCGCCTTTCAAAGGCCACTCATCTTTGGCCCACACCACCACTACCACCACAGTCCCGTGCTCTCTTGTGGTCCCTGTCACATTACTACAAAGGGAAGGGAAGTCCTTTTAAGTATATTAACAGTATAAGGAAAATCATTAGGACTGGGTTTTATTGTTTGTCTCATTTGTGGCTGAAGAGACTGAGTGATGAAACGACTACTCCAAGGTCACACAATGAGGAATAATAGCAAACTTTTGTTTTAAGGTTTCTTTTCGAGGTAGGTTCTCACTCTTGCCCAGGCTGAACTGGAATAGTCTCAGGGGGGTATCGAACTCACGGTGATCCTCCTACCTCTGCCTCCTGAGTGCTGGGATTAAAGGTTTAACAGCTAACTTTTATTGAGAGATTAATATATGCCAGGGACTATTTTGGTTGACGTCACACAGCAATGAACATATGTAATCCTAAAAGTAATCTAGTGAAATGGTTCCTTCAAATTTTATCAGTGGGGCTGGAGAGATTGCTCAGCAGTTAAGTTGCTTGCCTGCAAGCCTAATGACCTGGGTTTGATTCCCCAGTGCCCACATAAAGCCAGATGCACAAAGTGGCTCGTGCATCTGGAGTTCATTTGCAGTAGCAGGTGCACCCATTCTGTCTCTCTCTGTTTCCCTCTCTGTGTGTGTCTCTGTCTCACTCTGCTTGCAAATAAATTTAAAAAAAATTTTTTTTTAATTAGCATTGCAGGTGGGATACAGGCGGGTTAGCCCTGTGGCCTAGGCATGAAGGGGTTAAGCAGGGAGAGGTTGGGCAGGGCCCAGCTGGGACGCTGTCAATGGCAGGAAACCTGGCCTGCCAGAGGGAGGATGGGGCCTGCTGTCTGACTGAGGCAACCCCCACCGCTTTGGTCTTAAAGGAGCATCCGGGTTGGGTGGAAGGACTGGACTGGCAGGGGCCCCTTCACAGCTCTGTTCTGGAGATTGAGGACAGATGCTGGACTACAGGAAGGGAGACCCAGGGGGATCACAGGTGCTGCCCTGATGGGATGACTTGTTTTCTGCAGCTTCACAAATGACCTGGTGCCCCAGTCTTCAGTCACCAAGAGGAGACAGCCTCACTTAGGGAGCCCAGTCAGAGGGCAGTGGCTCAGCTCTGTTCTCAAGGATCTTCAGTTGGGGCCCAGGGGGGCGGTGGTAGACAAAGGCTTGAGACCCTTGCTTTCAGGACTCCTAGGATGAGCAGTGGCAGTGGCCTGTCCTAGAATGCCAGTGGGCAGTCCTGAGGGACAGTCAGGGCAGAGCTCAGGCATGAGAGCAAATGGGGTAGACTGTGTAAGGAGCCCTAAGGGGAAGGCACAGAGGGTGGGAGGATGGAGGGGCTACATCCATCTGACCTGAGAGAATGAGGGGGCTTCATCTATCTGTGCAGCGGCCTCATCTCTCAGCTACACTTGCCAAGAGCCAGGTCTTCTCTCTTTCTGGTCAGGGGTCCCCAGGGAGATCCTCCAGCCAAGACCAAGGGGACAGGGAGGCCGAGTCTGAGGGCTGCTTCCTTCCTATATCCGACCTCATTCCCGGATCACCTGAACTGGGAATGGGGCTGAATCAGAATTGGCTCCTTGTAGGGAAAAGTCGGTGGGGAGCAACTCTGGTTAGTGTCAGGAATAATGAGATGGGGCAGGAAGACCCTTCCCATGTGGCCCAAAAACCTCATGCCCACATTGCCACATAGGAGACTGGTGTTGTCCCTTCCTTCCCTCACCATTCAGTCACAGCCTCCAGGCCTCAGCCAGCCACATACCTCGGCTGTGTTGCTTCCAGCAAGAACTTAACTTCTCTGAGCAACCTTTCTTTCTTTCTTTCTTTTTCTTTTTTTCTTTTCTTTTCTTTTTTTTTTTTCTTTTTTCTTTTTCTTTTTTTTTTTAGTTTTTTGAGGTAGGGTCTCACTCTAGTCCAGGCTGACCTGGAATTCACTATGTAGTCTCAAGGTGGCCTCGAAATCTTGGCAATCCTCCTACCTCTGCTGCCTCCGAGTGCTGGGATTAAAGGCATGTGCCACCACACACAGCCTCTGAGCAGCCTTTCTTGTCAAATGGGCATGGTGAAAGGGGCTTATATGTGGTATAATCAAACGAAGAGGCGTTTGGGAAATGGGGGATGAACCCGAAAGCACCTTTGGACACCCCACCATCAGTCCCATCCTCAGACCTGACCTGACGCCTCTGGCCTCGGCCTTTTCTCCATGAAGCCGGGTTTCACCCTCAGCTGATCGTTTGTGGCACTCGCCCTGGGGCTGCGTGGGGTCACGAGTTAGGGTCGCTGGGGCTCGGGGAGCTGAGCCTGCGGGAGTGGCGGCGGCGCGGGACGGGACGGGTCGCCGGCAAGGACGCGTGAGCACAGCTGCGGAGACGAACAAAGCGGGGCTGGACGGCGCGATTGGTTCTGCCGCGCGGGGAGGGAGGCTTCAAAGCGCGCGGGGCCCGAGCCGGGCCCGGGGGGATTCCTGATTGGGTCGGGGGGTTGGGGAGCCTTGAGAGCCGCAGCCAAGAGGATAGCAGGAGCCGGGGTCTCCGCGAGGGCAAGAGGCTCAGAGAGAGGACGGGATGGAGAGGAGGGAGTTTTCGGAGGGGGCTGGGGGCTACAGCCAGACGGGCACCCGCCCCAGGAGGAGACCCCTCACTGGCTGGCAGCCTCCCAAGAGACCTGGAAAGAACGGGGCAGCGGCTCCCCTCTAATTCAGGGCTTCCCGTTTGGGAAAGAAAAAAAAAAAAAAAAAAAAAAAAAGACAAAGAAGTCTCAGCCACACAATAGCCTGGGCTCTGAGGGGTGTGGCTCTGAAGACAGCCAGGCCCCCAGCGCCATCACCCAGGACCCCCTGCATGCGGGCAGCCGCGGAGGGCAAAGCACCACTGGACGTGGTTTGCCCAGCATCTGCGTGGCTACTGCACACTGAATAAGACAGATGGGACGGCTGCTCTCCCGGTGCCAATCACGGAGTTAGAGCAGCAAAGTCACCTGCACTTAATGAACGCCTCCGCCTCCCGGGAGAGGCAGTATGCGAAAGTGCTCCATACTCCTGTCTCTGTCATGGACAAATTCCTATGTAGGGGCTGAGGAGATGGCTCGGTGGGTGGGTAAGAACATTGGCCCTGCAAGGGTGAGCACCTGAGTTTGATCCCCAAGGCCCACATAAGAAGTTGGGCCTGGGCGGGAGAGATTGCTCAGTGGTTAAGGCATTTGCCTGCAAAGTCTAATGACCCAAGTTCTGTTGCCTGGCACCCATGTAAATACCTAATGCACACAATGGTGCATGCATCTGGAGTTGGTTTGCAGCGTCTGGAGTCCCTGGTGTGCCCATTCTCTCTGTCTCCTCTTCTCTTCTCTTCTCTTCTCTTCTCTTCTCTTCTCTTCTCTTCTCTTCTCTTCTCTCTCTCTCTCTCTCTGCTTGCAAGCAAATAAATAAAGTATTTTTTTAATTTTTTTCTTTATTATTTATTTATTTATTTGAGAGCAACAGACAAAGAGAAAGAGGCAGATAGAGAGAGAGAGAGGGAATGGGCGCGCCAGGGCCTCCAGCCACTGCAAACAGAACTCCAGATGCCTGCGCCCCCTTGTGCATCTGGCTAACGTGGGTCCTGGGGAATCGAGCCTTGAACCGAGGTCCTTAGGCTTCACAGGCAAGCGCTTAACCGCTAAGCCATCTCTCCAGCCCTAAAGTATTTTTTTTAATTGGTCTTTAGCTGTGAGTTCGAGGCCACCCTGAGACTCCATAGTGAATTCCAGGTCAGCAGGGCTAGAGTGAAACCCTACCTTGAAAAACAAAAATTGGTCTTGGCCAGTTGTGGTGGCTCACTGCTTTAATCCCAACATTTGGGAGGCTGAGGAAGGAGGATTACCATGAGTTTGACTTCACCCTGAAACTACACAGTGAATTCCAGGTCAGCCTGGAAAAACAAAAACAAAAACAAAACAAAAAACAAAAAAAAGTTGGTCCTGAGGCTGGAGGGATGGCTTTAGTGGTTAAGTTGTTTGTCTGCAAAGCCAAAGCACCCAGGTTTGATCCACCAGGACCCACATAAACCAGATGCATAAGGGGGCACATGCCACTGCAAACAAACCCCGGACGCAAGTGCTACTTTGTGTATCTGGTTTATGTGGGCACTAGGGAATGGGACCTGATCATCAGGCTTTATAAGCAAGCACCTTTAAGGATGGATCCCCAGAGGTCTCTGTCCTGGGGCAGGCTCTGCCCCAGGGCCGGATTCCAAGGTACTAGCAGTGCAAGCAAGGGAGAGAAAGAATCTTCAACTCAACAGTTCTCAGCTGAAGTCTCCCTGACTACAATGAGTTACGTACCCCATCTGTGAAGGAGACACTGTAACCAGAGAAATGTGATGGGATTTTTTTTTTTTTTTTTTGAGGTAGGGTCTCACTGTAGCTCAGGCTGACCTGACATTCACTATGTAGTCTCAGGGTGGCCTTGAACTCATGGCGATCCTCCCACTTCTGCCTCCCCCGAATGCTGGGATTAAATGTGTGTGCCACCACGCCTGACTTCAAATTGCCTTCTTAACAGTGTCTGCAACACTAAACATGAGCAGCCTCATTCATCATTCTGCCTCATTTCCTCAGTCATTTCTTTCTTTCTTTCTTTCTTTTTCTTTTTCTTTTCTTTTCTTTTTTTTTTTTTTTTTTTTTTTTTTGAGCTCAGGCTGACCTGGAATTCACCATGTAGTCAGTCTCAGGGCAGCCTCAAACTCATGGCGATCCTCCTACCTCTGTGCCTCCCAAGTGCTGGGATTAAAGGCGTGTGCCACCACACCAGGCTCTCATTTCTTTCTTTCTTTTTTTTTAAAAAAATATTTTATTGATTTATTTGGGAAAGAGAAAGAGGCAGATAGAGACAGAATGGGCACACCAGGGCCTCCAGCCACTGCAAACGAACTCTAGACATGTGTGCTACCTTGTGCATCTGGCTTATGTGGGTACTGGGGAATCGAACCTAGATTCTTAGACTTTGCATGCAAGTGCCTTAACTGCTAAGACATCTTTTCAGCCCTCCTCAGTCATTTCTTAGCTGTGCTCATCAACTATCTCCAGGTATGCTATGAAGCTGGCCCAGAAAAGTAGGTGTTCCCATAAGGAGTCAGAAAAGCAAAGTTCCAGCTCTGCTCTTCACTTTGCCATTAACTCACTCCTGGTCTGGAGAAGTAATTCTCCATTAAATTTCGCTTCTTCCCTCCCTTCCTTCGTTCTCTCCCTTCCTTCTCCTCCCTCCCTCCCTTCCCTTCCCTTTCTTCCTTCTTCTCTTCTTCCCTCCTTTTAAAAAAATATTTTATTATTTATTTATTTATTTGAAAGAGACACACAAGAGAGAGAGAGAGAGAGGAAGAGGAAAAGGCAGATAGAGAGAGGGAGAGAATGGGTGCGCCAGAGCCTCCAGCCACTGCAAACGAACTCCAGACGCATGCCCCCTTGTGCATCTGGCTTACGTGGGTCCTGGGGAATCGAACTGGGCTCCTTAGGCTTCACAGGCAAATGCCTTAACCGCTAAGCCATTTCCTCAGCCCTCCTTTTAGTTTTTTTGAAACAGGGTCCCTCTGTGTAGCCCAGTCTGGATTCAGTCTTGAGATAATCCCCCTGTCTCAGCCTCCTGAATGCTGGGATTACATATGGGTACCACTGTGTCTGGCTTTGAGCTTCTGGTGTGTCTGATATGATGAAAGGAGGGAAAAGTGGATTAGACCAGCTCCCAAATGCCATTCCTAGGATGGATTCCAGTTGGCTACATCAAATTTACCTAGGGAGTTTGATAATGAGGCGGGCACCAGGCTCTCCCTCGTGGAGAACCTACTTCGGTAGCTCTGGGGTGAACTCGAGGAGGAAGGAAGGTAACACTGGGTCAGGCTGGGTTCGCTGATGTGAGCTCACTTATTAGATTCTACACGGTGATTCTCAAGTTAGGCCCTACCTCTTGCTGCCAAAGGAATTCTGCTAGTTCACTGGAGTGGCTGAGGGAACCTAGTATTCAATGTGAGGCTGCGTCAGTGAGCTTCAGATACCCGCATTCCCCTGGCTGAAGACCAAAAGTCTAAGAAGGAGAAGGAGAAAGGATTCAGAGAGCAGCATGAGGAACATGTTCCAAGGCTGAGCTGCTGGAGTCAAGGGTGGCTTGAGCTGTAACATGTGGCAGAATGAAGTCGTGAGCAGAAGTTGTGACTTGCAGTGATCTTTGAACAGAAGTGAAATAGATGAGCAACTTACTGTATGAATATGAAGCAGCTGGGTTGAGTTAGGCTGGAGAAATAGCTCAGCAAAGGCACTGCTCACAAAACCTGATGGCCCGGGTTCAATTGACCTCACTTCAATTCCCCAGTACTCACATAAAGCCAGATGCACAAAGTGGTGCATGCATCTGGAGTTCACTTGCAGTGGCAAGAAGCCCTGGTGTGTCCATTCTCATTCTCTCTGTTTGCATATAAATAATAAAAATATTTTTAATTAAAAATAGCCAGGGGGCTGGAGAGATGGCTTAGAGGTTAAGCGCTTGCCTGAGAAGCCTAAGGACCCTGGTTCGAGGCTCGATTCCCCAGGACCCATGTTAGCCAGATGCACAAGGGGGCGCATGCGTCTGGAGTTCGTTTGCAGTGGCTGGAGGCCCTGGCATGCCCATTCTCTCTCTCTATCTGCCTCTTTCTCTCTCTGTCTGTCGCTCTCAAATAAATAAATGAAAATAAACAAAAATTAAAAAAAAAAAAGAGCCAGGCGTGGTGGCACACACTTTTAATCTCAGCTCTCAGGAGGCAGAGGTAGGAGAATTGCTGTGAGTTCGAGGCCACCCTGAGACTACATAGCGAATTCCTGGTAAGCCTGGGCTAGAGTGAAACCCTACCTCTAAAAAAATTTAAAAATAGATAAATATCATTGAATTCTATATGACAGAGAACCTCCATGTCGTATGGCCAGAGCTCGATCATTGTCGTAATGGATCATCTCAGCCTTCTGGCTGAGTTCCAGATCTAAGTCTGTTCAGAGACCTGAAGTCCTGAGGGAAGAGAAGGCAGGTCCCTTCGGGAAGGACACTGTAGCACTGCCACCAGCACACCTGCCTTCATGGAAGAGGGAATGGACAATCCCAGTCTTGTAGGAGTTATCAGACATTGGCTTAGACTGGCTGTTATTATCTGGGAACCCACGATCCTCATGTTTAAAACTTAAACTCCTGCTGGGCATGGTGGCGCACGCCTTTAATCCCAGCACTCGGGAGGCAGAGGTAGGAGGATCGCCATGAGTTCAAGGCCACCCTGAGGCTACATAGTGAATTCCAGGTCAGCCTGAGCTAAAGTGAGACCCTACCTCAGAAAAAAAACAAAAAACAAACAAAAAAACAAACAAAAAACTTAAACTCCTGCCAAGCCTGCTTCTCAGGTGTATAAATCTCAACTATTTGGGAGGCTGAGGCAGGAGGATTGAAAGTTCAAGGCCAGGGCTAGGGATGTAGTTCATTTGGGACAGTGCTTGCCTAGTATGCAAAAAGCCTAGGTTCATCCTCAACACTCTCGTAATCCCAGAATTTGAGAGGTAGAGGCAGGAAGATCAGAAGTTCAAGGTTATTCTATGGGCTGGAGAGATGGCTTAGCGGTTAAGCGCTTGTCTGTGAAGCCTAAGGACCCCGGTTCGAGGCTCAATTCCCCAGGACCCACGTTAGCCAGATGCACAAGGGGGCGCACACATCTGGAGTTCGTTTACAGAGGCTGGAAGCTCTGGCGCGCCCATTTTCTCTCTCTCGCTCTCTCTCTCTCTGCCTCCTTCTGTCTGTCGCTCTCAAATAAATAAATAAACAAATAAAATTTAAAAAAAAAAACCAAAAAGAAGTTCAAGGTTATTCTCAACTATACAGTAAGTTTGAAGCTAAGCCTGGAATCAATGAGACCCTGCCTCAAAACAAACAAATAAGAACAAAACCCCCAAATAAACAAGAGTGAATCCAGCCACTGATCCATGGGTATCTTCAGAAGACATCAGCGTTTATGTGGCTTCTATTCTCCTGCATTCTCACCACCCCAGGCCAGGCCGCCATCATCTCTGGCCTGGGTTGCTGAGCTAGACTCTGGTTAATTTCTCTTCTAGCAACCTCATCCTCCTAGAGTCTCTTCTCAACACCACAGCTACATTAGTCTTTTTAAAAATGTACAGCGCAGGGCTGGAGAGATGGCTCAGCAGTTAAGGTGCTTGCCTGCAAAGCCGAAGGACCCAGGTTTGATTTCCCAGTACCTACTTAAAGCCAAATGCACAAGGTGACGCATGTTTGCAGTAACTGGAGGCCCTAGTGTGTCTTTTTCTCTTTCCCTCTCCACCCCCTTCTTTCCTTGCAAATAAGTGAAAATATATTTTAGAATTCCTGCCTGGTACTGAAAACCTAATCAAAAGCCTACGGCTGGGAAGGTCATAAGCCGTGTGTGTGGGGGGGGGGGGGGAACGACTGCTGTTATCTGATTAAATGGATATATTATATTCACCAAATTGCCCCTCTGCATTCTTAAGTTTATGCCCACATATTAATGCTACTCTCACTTTTGGTTAGAGAAGCTTCTCTTTTCAGATGGCAGTGACCAATGGGATGACTCAAAAGACAGCATAGTGCTGAGAAGTGACAGAGGAGGGTTTAGCACTGAGACATCTCTATCACACCCTCCAAGGCTCAGGGACCATTGCTGAAGAGGTGGTAGACAGAATGTGAGAGCCAAAGGAAGGGTAGGACTGCTTACAATGCAGTCTTCCTGACCCCAAATGGCCTGGATATCCATGACCTCACAGTGATTCTCCTACCTCAATCTCCCAAGTGCTGAGATTAAGGGAGTGTGCCACCATGCCTGGCTTGCAATTGTTAATGTGCTGGAATTCTTGCTTCTCTGTTGGTGAGAGACATCAACCAGATTGCAGGATGAGAGGGCCCCTTTCCTTCCCATGTCCTCATAATTTTCCCTGTTTTTCTGTCCTGTCTCACGCATATATACTTGACTTCCTGGTCTGCTCTTTGAGTATGCCAACAACTACACTCACCTTAGGCCTCTGGCTCCTCTGCCTGGAATGATTTTTCTCTCATTATCTGATTATCTGGCTTCATTTGCTCCTTTAAGGCTGTTCATATCTCCCCTTGAAGGCTGGGGGTCGAATTCAGTGGCAGGACTGTGGCCTGGCGTGTGTGAAGAGCCGAGTTCTATTCCTAGCCCTTCCAGGTATGAAACCAGCTGTCACCTTCTTTAGGGTTTACCTCAGCCACTGAGACCCACATAGCCTGAGCGCATTCCCTTCCCAGGACAGCCCACAGCCCAACTGAGGGAAGTGTGCATTCGGGAGTCCGACCTTTGGGTCCAAAGAGGAGCAGAGGTTACAAAAGCACTGATTGAGTTAAAGACCCTACTGAGGTACTGTGTCCTTCAAAAGAGAATACAGGAAGCCAGGATGAGAGTAAGAGTGCCCTGGTGGACTCCAGCAATCTTTGAACTCTGGAGGGTTGGAGATGCCTCTGAGATTCCTCACGCTTATTTTTTTTCAAAAAATATTTTTTTACCTCGGTCTGGTGGCACACACCTTTAACCCCAGCACTCAGGAGGCAGAGGTATGAGGATCGCCATGAGTTCGAGGCCACCCTGAGACTGCATAGTGAATTCAACCTGGGCTAGAGTGAGACTGTACCTCTAATATATATATATATAATTTATTTGCAAGCAGAGAGAGAATAGGTACGCCAGGGCCTCCAGCCGCTGTAAATGAACTCCAGATGCACACGCCACTGCATCTGGCTTTACGTGGGTACTAGGGAACTGACCCTGGGTCGTTAGGCTTTGCAGGCAAGCACATTAACCACTGAGCAATCTCTCCAGCCCCCCTCACACTTTTGTCACAGGAATTCCAAGCTGGGTGTCACAGTTACTTTCTTGTGGTTGGCACAAAGCACCCAACCAAGGGCAGCCTGTGAGAGGAAAGGGTTTATTTTGGCTTACAGACACGAGGGAAAGCTCCATGATGGCAAGGGAAAATGTGGCATGAGCAGAGGGTGGACATCACTTCCTGGCCAACATCGGGTGGACAACAGCAGCAGTGCCAAACACCCATAAGCCTGCCCCCAACAACACATCCCCTCCAATAAGTCTCCAGTTTCCAAATTGTCACTAGCTGAGGACCTAGCATTCAGAACACAAGAGTTTATTGGAGACACCTAATTCAAACCACTACACTGGGCATGGTGGCTCATGCCCATAAATGCAGCACTCAGGAGGTAGAAGCAGAAGGACCAAGAGTTCAAGGGCAGCCTCAGCTATATAGCAAGTTTGAGGCTAACCTGGGCTACATGAGACCCTATTTCAAAAAAAAAAAACAATTACAGTCATGGAAGTTGTTAATTATAAAAAATTTTTTAAAATGAATTGAAAACAAAAAACAAAAAAAACTACACTAAAATAGCAGTGCAGTGAATTATTAGCTAGGCCACCTCCAGGGTTCTTTGACCAGAGGCCAGCAGGGGAAAGAAGAGTCTTAGTGGAGCATAATGGCACATACCTCTAATCCCAGCACTGCAGAGGCAGAGGTAGGAGGATTACCATGAGTTTGAGGCCAGTCTGGGCCTACAGAGTGAGTCTGGGATAGAGTACAACCCTACCTCAAGAAGAAAGTAGTGTGAGACCTTACCTTGAAAAACAGAAAGAAAAAAAAAAAAAGAAGAAGAAGAAGAAGAGGGAAGGAAGGAAGAAAAAGAAAGAGGGGAGGGATCTTGGCATCCCTGTCTTACCAGGGTGCTTGACTCTGATTTTATTTTATATTCATTCATTCATTCATTTATTTGTTTTTTTGGGGGGGTTGTTTAGTTTTTTTGGTTTTTTTCAAGGTAGCCCTGGCTCACCTGAAACTCACTCGAGTCTCAGGCTGGCCTCAGACTCATAGTGATCCTCCTACCTCTGCCTCCGCAGTGCTGGGATTCAAGGAGTGTGCCACCACACCCAGCTGACTCTGATTGAAGTAGGGGTACATGGTAGGCATGAGGAAGTTAACACGTGTGGAGCCTGGGTGGTCTACCTGGGGGCTTCTTGGCATTCCTGTGCGCTTGTGTAATCATGAACAGACAGGATAAGCAGCCCTGTCCTGCGAGGGCGCGTAGACGCGGTGCTCAGGCTCTGAGATCATGAGGGTCTGTGCTATGGTGACACATGGGAGCCAGGAGGCCATGGACCTGATAGAAGTGGGGGGGACTCTCGCCCTAGCTGAGGGGGAGAGAGGAGGATTGGCAGCTCCGAACCCTATGGGAGCCCTGCGGCTGGCCCCACTGACAGTCTCCTTCTGTTTCCTCAGGAAGAGGGCCAACAGACCGGAAGGAACTGCTCCTTCAGCATATGTGGTGGCATGAGATAGACATCAAGTTTCTTCCTTTTTTCTTTTCTTTTTCTTTTTATTATCTTTCTTTCTTTCTTTTTTTTTTTTTTTTTTTTTTTTTGGTTTTTCAAGGTAGGGTTTCACTCTCGCCCAGGCTGACCTGGAATTCACTATGTAGTCTCAGGGTGGCCTCGAACTCATGGCGATCCTCCTACCTCTGCCTCCCGAGTGCTGGGATTAAAGGCATGCGCCACCACGCCCAGCTTATCTTTCTTCTTTTAAAAAGATTTATTTTAATTTTATTTTATTTACTTATTTGAGAGTGACCGACAGAGAAAGAGGCAGAGAGAGAGAGAGAATGGGTATGCCAGGGCATCCAGCCACTGTAGACAAATTCCAGATGCATGTGCCACCTTGTGCATCTGGCTTACATGGGTCCTGGGGAATCAAGCCTCGAACTGGTGTCCTTAGGCTTCACAGGCAAGTGCTTAACCACTAAGCCATCTCTCCAAACCTCTTTTTTTTTTTTTTAAATTATTCTATCTTTCTTTCTTCCTTCAATAGTGTCTTGTATATAGCTCAGGCTGGCATTAAACTTGCTCTATATGAGAATAACCTTGAATTTAGGAGTCTCTTGCTTTTACCACCCAAGTCTGGAATTGCACACATGCTCCATCATGCTCCATTTATTCAGGGCTGGGAATGGAACTTGGGCTTTGTGCATACTCAGTGGGACCCCCTGCCCACCAAGCCATATCCCCAGCCCAGCACCAACTTTCAGGAATAGACTCACTGCCCACCTATGGCCAGTGCTGTTAGCAGACAACCTGCAGTGTCCCCTCCTTCAAGTCCACCTTAGCTGCTGCAGTACCCCACCCAAGGTCACGCCCTTCCCAGCACAGCCCGTGTCTGGTGATTGAGAATGGTCAGACCGCTTGATGAGTGACACTTAGACAACAGTTACTCCAGCTTCTAGCCAGGTTGACAGGAGCAAGCTTTTCCAGGCAGCATGGGAGTTCAACTCCCATCTTAGAGTCTACTTTCAAAGATCCCAGGCTGTGACATTAGCAGGACATAACCACTCCCTAGGGAGACTCCCAGTCTTTACAGAAGTCAAAGGGACTTCTAGCCAACTCCTCTAGCATTAATTTGACAAACAATTTAGCTCTTGCTGGTCATAGCGCTTTGACCATTGCTAAATACCTTCAGTTAAAAGCTGGGAATAGGGCTGGAGAGATGGCTTAGTGGTTAAGCGCTTGCCTGTGAAGCCTAAGAACCCCGGTTTGAGGCTCGATTCCCCAGGATCCACGTTAGGCAGATGCACAAGGGGGCGACATGCATCTGGAGTTGGTCTGCAGTGGCTGGAGGCCCTGGCGTGCCCATTCTCTCTCTCTCTCTGTTGCTCTCAAATAAATAAAAATAAGCAATAAATAAATAAGGAATAAAAATAAATAAGGGGGAGGGAGGGAATTACCATGGGACCATGGGATATTGTTTACAATCATGGAAGTTGTCAATAAAAAAAAAAAAAGCTGGGAATAAATCTTAGTGCCACAAATGATCTAGATCCAGAATGTGCTGCTCCCCTTTGGGCCCCTGAAGTTTGAGTCATAGCCAGAGAGGCCACCTTTGTCATCCCTATCGATTTACAAGAGGACTGTTCATCAGAGGACAGGAGCCTCTCCTATGTCCTGGTTTGCCACAGTGTAGAACTCTTGATAAAATGACCATCCTTGCAGACATGCCCAATCTTCTATATAGACCATGCATATGACTAAAGATGGCTATATGAATGCAGCTCAACTCAAGATTGTAAACTTACTTAGAACATTATGAGGATTTGGTTTCTTTTGAGGCAGGGTCTCACTCTAGCCCAGGCTAACCTGGAACTCACTCTGTAGCCCAAGCTGGCCTCAAACTCACAGTGATCCTCTTACCTCTTCAACCTTTAGAGTGCTAAGATTAAATTGGCTAATGAGTATTTGTGTGTGTGTGTGTGATATAAATGCATGTGTGTATGCATGTTCATATGTATATGGGCACACGTGTGTATAGAACTCAGGGGCCAACATAGGGTATCTTCCTCAATTGCTTTCTACCTTTTTTTTTTCAAGGTAAGGTCTCACTGTAGCCCAGGCTGACATGGAATTCACTATGGAGTCTCAGGGTGGCCTCGAACTCACGGCAATCCTCCAACCTCTGCCTACCAAGTGCTGGGATTAAAGGTGTGTGCCACCACGCCTGGCTTAAATAAATAAATATTAAAAAAAAATAAGCTATGCATGGGTGTGCATGCCTTTAATCCCAACACTTGGGAGGCAGAGATAGGAGGATTGCCGTGAGTTCAAGGCCACCCTGAGACTACGTAGTGAATTCCAGGTCAGCCTGGAACAGAGTGAGACCCTACCTCGAAAAAAAAAATTATTTATTTATTTATTTAAGAGAGGAATAAAGTGTGTGTGGGTGTACCAGGAGCTCTTGTTGCTGCAAATGAATTCCAGATGAATGCAACACTTTGTGCATCTGGCTTTACTTGGGTACTGGGGAACTGAACTGGGCTGGCAGGCTTTGCAAGCAATCAACTTTAACTACTGAGCAATCTCCCCAGCTCTCCATCTGATTTTGTTTGTTTGTTGTTTTCGAAGTAGGCTGTCACTCTAGCCCAAGCTGACCTGGAACTCCCTCTATAGCTTCAGGCTGGTCTCAAACAGTGATCCTCCTACCTCTGCCTCCCCATTGCTGGGATTAAAAGCGTGTGCCACCACACCCAGCTATTTTTAAGGATCTCTTACTGTGATGGTTTGATGCAGGTGTCCCCTCATAAACTTAGGTGTTCTTAATGCTAGGTTCCCAGCTGATGGAGATTTGGGAATTCATGCCTCTGGAGGCGGTGTATTGTTGGGGGCGGGCTTATGGGTATTACAGCCAGTGTCCCTTTGCCAGCTTTTAGCACACTCTCCTGTTGCTGTTGTCCACCTTATGTTGGCCAGGGCGTGATGTCCACCCTCTGCTCGTGCCATCATTTTCCTCTGCCATCGTGGAGCTTCCGCTCAAGTCTGTTAACCAGAATAAACCCTTTCCTGCCACAAGCTGCTCTTGGTGTGGTGTTTTCTGCCAGCCACAGGAAGCTGACCGCAAAAGTAAAGTTGGTACCAGGAGTGGTATCATTGCTGCTAGAAACCTGATTGTGTGGCTTTTGGCATTTTGGAGCTGACTTGTGAGAGGAATGTGGAAGGATTTGAAATCTTTGTGTAAGAGATTCCTTGCAGTGCTGTAAATATTGTTTGATGGACTATTGTGGTCAGAGAGTTGAAAGATCTGAATGCAGTAAGAACTAAGGACTTGTGAGGTTTGGCTTATGAGGGTGAGAAAGAGCTTTGTTGGGACTGGTCTAGAAGCAGTTTGTGTGAGAGGCTTACTGCGTTCTGCCTGCCTACGTCCTGAGAACTTGTGCAAGGTTGCATTGCACAGAAATGGACTGGTGTGAGCAAAGGGTTATGGCTCAGAAAGAAATGAAATCTTTGGGCCAAAACTGCTGCCCATTCAGCTACAATTGTATGAGAGATTATAACATTGAGATTGGGCCAGCTGATCTGCACTGGGACAACAGGAAGAAGGTGCCTGAATGCTGAAGGAGTGTCCTGCTCTTCAAAGTCAGATTTATTTATCGCCTGGATTAACAAACTGGTAGCCCACCTGGAACTGTGTAGTATAGCAAATGCAGGAAAGAGAGGGTCATTGAATTTGCGACATGGTTTTGTTTTTTGGAAATGGCCATGGGCAATGTGAAGGCTTGTTGGATTACCTGTGTTGAGGCTGATGGAGCCATGTGGTTGCAGTGGAGACCCAGTGGAGATGCCAGGACTATGGGATGGCTGCCAAGGAGAGCTGCTGGCACCAGATGAAGTTCTCCTAGACTGTGAGTTGCCTAGCTAGAGGGGCGGAATTGGAACTCTAGAGACTTTTCACTGATTAGAATTTTCAGACTTGGAGATGTCACTGGTTACAGTTGTCAGACTTGGAGCTACAGAGTTTGATGTTTGCCCTGTTTGTTTTAAATCTTGTGTTGTTTGAATATTTCTTTGCTATGATCAGTGCCATCTTTTGCCATGTGAATGTTCTGTGCTATTATGGTTTTGTTTGTGTTGGTTGGTTTGGTATTATGCCTCAGTTAAAAGACCTTGGACAGCCATGTGTGGTAGTACACGCCTTTAATCCCAGCACTCAGGAGGCAGAGGTAGGAGGATCGCCATGAGTTTCGAGGCCACCCTGAGACTACATAGTGAATTCCCAGTCAGCCTGGGCTAGAGAGAGACCCTACCTCGGAAAAAAAAAAAAAAAAAAAAAGCAACTATGGGAACTTTTAAAGTTAGATGAATGCACTGCATTTTACATCATGGATGGTTATCAGTTCATGGGGACCAGGGACGAAATGTGATGATTTGATTCCCATAAATTTAGGTGTTCTGAATGCTAGGTCCTTAGCCTGGTGGCAATTTGGGAATTGGAGGCTCCTAAAGGCAGTGTCTTGCTAGGGGTGGGGCTATGGGTGTTTGTTTGGCACACTCTCCTGCTGCTGTGGTCCATCTGATGTTGCCTAGGAGATGATGTCCACCCTCTGCTCATGCCATCGTTTTCCTCTGCCATTGTGGAGCTTCTTCTTGAGCCTGTGAGCCAAAATAAACCCTTTCCTCCCACAAGCTTCTCTTAGCCAGGGGTTTTCTGCCAGCAACTTGAAGCTGACTGCAACACTCACTGAACCCAGACTGACACAGCCAGTAGACAAGCTAGCCAGCAAGGCCTGGGGAGCCTCCTGTCTCTGCCTCCCCAGGGCTGCGATCACAGGTATGTGGCACCACTCCCAGCTTTTACGTGGGTTTTGGGCATCCAAACTCAGGTTCTCATGTTTGTGTGGCAAGCACTCTCTCCCCACTTTAGCCATCTCCCAACCCCACAATTTTTTTACTTGTAATTCAATTGCACAGTTCTCGAGTGTGAGCTTTGTAGATGCAATGTCGAAAGGTTAGACAAATCAGGTATGGTGGTGAACACCTTTAATCCTAGCAGTCAGCAGGCTGAGGTAGGATTGCAGTGAGTTCAAGGCCAGCCCAGGCTATAGAATGAGTTCCAGGTCAGCCTGGGCTACGGTGAGATCCTGCCTAAAAAAACAAAAAACAAAAAAAAACCAAGTTAGAAAAAAACAATGCCAGGCCTAGTGGTGTGCGCCTTTAATCCCAGCAGAGGTAGGAGTATCGCCATGAGTTCGTGGCCACCCTGAGAATACAGAGTGAATTCCAGGTCAGCCTGGGCTAGAGTGAGATCCTACCTCGGAAAAAAAGAAGAGAAAGTTTCCAGAGTTGTCTCACCTTGCCTTACAAGAGCCACAAGAAACAAGTTGTTTTTCTGGGGACTCTCATGGGGAGTAGTGGTTTGTTCCAGGTCATCCAGGGCGTTCAGCACTGTCCAGTCTCATCCACCAGGGGGCAGGCTGTGCACAGAGGAAGCGTTGGATCCTGCCTCACCTTCCCTCTTATCTGTGTCCTCGTGGCTTCCTGCCCTGGACAACCTGGATGCTCTTGTCCTTCCCAGTGACAGCTCAGTTGGCTCTTTCCTTAAAAAAAAAAAAATTATTTTCACGCGTGTGTGAATGTGTGTGCTCACACATATATGAGTGCACCAGGGTCTCCAGCCACTGCAAATGAACTCCCGATGCATGCATGTGCCACTTTGTGCATCTGGCTTTATGTGGGCACTGGGGATTGAACCCAGGCTGTTAGGCTTTGGGAGAAAGTGTTTTTAACCACTGAGCCATCTCCCCACCCCCATTCAGATCTATTCAGATGGCTCTTTACCTCGACACTGTGCTTCCTAATGCTGATTAGCAGTAAAGGCCTGCATTAATATTACTACCTGTGGTTTTGAAACATTTTTGCACACACTCCTCTTATTCTGTAAGTAAAACAACTTAGAAAGATGATTTATTACCATTATGGCCACTTTTCAGAGGATGTGAGGCTCACAGAGGTTAAGTGGCTGGACCAAAGTCACACAGTAAGTTACTGTTGTCGTCACTGACTATATGCCAAAGTCGCTATTAAGAGCTAATGGAGCTGGGCCGTTGTGGCACACCCCTTTAATCCCAGCACTTGGGAGGCAGAGGTAGGAGGACCACCGTGAGTTTGAGGCCACCCTGAGACTACATAGTGAATTCCAGGTCAGCCTGGGCTAGAGGGGAAAAAAAAAATTAAATAAAAAAGAAAAGAGCTAATGGATGAGCCAGGCATGGTGGTGCACACCTATGATACCATTACTTGAGAGGCTGAGGCGAAAGGATTGTGAGTTTGAGGCCAGTCTGGGTTTGATAGTAAAACCCTGTGAAAAGAAAAAGGAAAGAAGGAGGGAAGGAGGGAGGAAAAGAGCTAGAAGGTAATTATTTTTACAGTAATTAAGACAGTGAAGGGCTAGAGAAATGGCTCAGTATTAAAGGCACTTGCTTGCAAAGACTGCCAGCCTGGATTCAATTCTCCAGCACTCAGGTAAAGCCAGGTGCAAAAAGTGGTGCCTAGCTGGGCATGGTGGCACACACCTTAAAGCTCGTTAGGGTAGGAGGATTGGAGTGAGTTCAAGGCCAGTCTGGGAATAGAGTGAGTTCCAGGTCATCCTGAGTTAAAGTGAGACTGTACCTCAAAAACAAAAGCAAAAACAAAAAAAAGAAAAAAATGATAAATACATCTAGTGTTCATTAGCAGTAGCAAGATACCCTGACACACTATAGACACAGGAGTGCATGCATGTCTGCACATGCTGAATAAATAACTTTTTAAGTGAGACGCGGGCGTGGTGGTGCACTCCTTTAATCACAGTATTTGGGAGGCAGAGGTAAGAGGGTCACCATGGGTTCAAGGCCAGCCTGAGAATACATAGTGAATTCCAGGTCAGTCTGGGCTAGAGTGAGACCCCTACTTCAGGAAAAAAAAATTACATTGGAGCCAGTTGTGGTCGTTCATGCCTTTAATCTCAGCAATTTGGGAGGCAGAGGTAGGATCACCATGAGTTTGAAGCCACCCTGAGACTACATAGTAAATTCCAGGTCAGCCTGGGCTAGAGCAAGACCCTATCTCGGAAAAACCAAAACTAAACAAAGTAAAAAAAAATAAAAATCACAGCGGGAGGTGGGGGATGGCTTAGTAGTTAAGGCACTTGCCGGCAAAGCCTAAGGACCCAGGTTCGATTCTCCAGGTCCCACATAACCAGATGCACATGGTGGCGCATGCATCTGGAGTTCATTTGCAGTGGCTAGATGCCCTGGTGCACCCATTCTCACTTTCTCTCTCTCTCTCTCTCTCTCCCTCTCTCTGTCTCTCATAAATAAATAAATAAATAAAAATTTAAAAATATTTTAATTAAAATTAGAGCGAGGATGAAGAGTTAGGCTTTATGGGCAAGCACCTTAACTGCTGAGCTAACAACCCAAGTTTGATTCCCTAGTACCCACGTAAGCCAGATGCACAAGGAACACATTCATCTGGAGTTTGTTTGCAGTGGCTGGAGGCTCTGGTGTGCCCATTCTCTCTCTTCTTTCTCTGCCTGGCATGTTGACATATGTCTTTAATCCCAGCAATCAGGCTGAGGTAAGAGGATCACCATGAGTTCTAGGTCAGCCTGGGCTAGTACAAGACCATACCTTGAAAAACAAAAGATAAAAATAAAAAATAAATAGGGCCTGGAGAGAAGGCTTAATGGTTAAGACACTTACCTGCAAAGCCTAACGACCCAAGTTTGATTTTCCCATTAGCCATGTAAAGCCAGATGTACAGCATGGTGCATGCATCTGGAGTTTGTTTGCAGCAGCTGGAGGCCCTGGCATACCCATTCTCTCTCTCTCTCTCTCTCTCTCTCTCTCTCCTTGCAAATAAATAAGTATTTTTTTAAACTTTAAAAAAATTTTTATTTTTATTCATTTATTTGACAAAGAAAGAGGGTGAGAGAGAGAATAGGATTGCCAGGGCCTCCAGCCACTAAAAATGAACTCCAGATGTGTGTGCCACCTTGTGCATCTGGCTAATGTGGGCCCTAGGGAATCGAACCTGGGTCCTTTGGTTTTGTAGGCAAACGCCTTAATCACTAAGCCCAATAAGTATTTTTAAAATAATAATTAAAAAAATAGGGGCTGATCATGGTAGAGGGCACCTTTAATCCCAGCACTCAGGAGGCAGAGGTAGGAAGATTGCTGTGATTTTGAGGCCAGTTTGGGACTACAGAGTAAGTTCCAGGTCAGCCTGGGCTAGAGCGAGATCCTACCTTGAAACAGACAAACAGTATGCACAGATGAGCAGTGAGAGAAGGGCACATGTTCTCCAAAATTCTCCTCTGGCCTCTGCACACACACACACATACACCACATATCACACACACAGCGTACATACTCGTACACATACACACATATTGTGTGAGACCTGCATACATGTGTGTACGTAAGTGCTCATGTGTGTACCGAGGCCAGAACTCGACGTCAAGTGTCTTCCCAGTTGCTTTCCTTGCCATTCTTTGGCCCAGGATGTCTTGCTGAACCTAGAGGTCACTGATCTGGCTGGACTAGCTAGCCAGGGAGCTGAGGGAGTCCCTGTCTCCTCTTGGGATCACAGGCGCTTTACAAGGATGTTGGGGATCTGAACTCAGATCCTCACGCTTGTGCAGCAAGCACCTTGCTGTCGTCTTTTGTTGTTTTTGAGATTCGGGGAGCAAAACCATTATCTCACCCACGCTAAGCAGGTGCCCTTCCACTGCTACATTCCCAGCCAGGGTCTTTGTCTCTGCCTAGCTATTTCTTTTTCTTTTTCCAAATTTGATTTATATATTTATTTATTTTTAAATTTTTTTATTAATTAGCTTTGTATTCAGCAAATACAGTCAGTTTGGTACCATTATTAGGCTCATCCGTGACCTACACCCTCCCCTTGGCCCCTCCTTGTTGAGGTATATGGGTCATGCATTGTGGAGTTAGCCCACAGTTATGGGTAAGATAAATGTCTCTGCATATCATGACCCAACATGTGACTCTGACATTCTTTCCACCCCCTCTTCCGCAAAATTTCCCTGAGCCACGTTGGGTTCATTTTTGGTCTGCTTCAGTGATGAGGTGTTGGGGGCCTCTGGGTCTCTGGATCTCTGATTTGGTAGGAGTTGATTTTTCTCTGTGTTGATCTCCTTCACCCTTGTGCTGGTACCCAGTTCACCAAGAAAACAGCACCCTTGCTTGTTTCTCTAATTGTTCTTAGTTTCAGCCAGGGTCCTTTTGAGGTATGATGGGGTGGCTCTCTCCTTTCGATCTACATCTATCTGAAAAAGAGAAGCAGATTCTCCAATGGAGAGTAAGTTAGCACCAGACAAATGAGATATATATATATATATATATTTTGAGGTAAGGTCTCACTCTAGTCCAAGCTGACATGAAATTCACTATGTAGTCTCAGGGTGGCCTTGAACTCATGGAGATCCTCCTACCTCTGCCTCCCAAGTGCTGAGATTAAAGGCGTGCGCCCTCATGCCCGACTAAATTTGATTTTTAAAAAAATATTTTATTATTATTTATTTATTTGACATAGAAAGAGGGAGAGAGAGTGAGAGAGAATGGGCGCGCCAGGGCCTCCAGCCACTGCAAATGACACATGTGCCCTCTTGTGCATCTGTCTAACATGGGTCCTGGGGAATTGAACCTGGGTCCTTTGGCTTTGCAGGCAAATGCTTTAACTGCTAAGCCATCCCTAAATTTAATTTTTTAAAGATGTTTTAGATCTGTCTTTTGGAAACTTAATGTAGCTGAGTTTTATTCTCAAATTTGGTCTGACATTGTTTATCTTTGGAGAATGTAGCCCGCTGGTAGAGATTCATATATTTTTATTTCTCAAATCTTATGCAGTATGCTTTTTGGTGCTGCTGCTGCTGGGGATTGAACCCAGGCAAGCTTATGCCAGGCAAGTGCCCTACCAATAAACTGCATTCCCCGTCCTGTGCATAATATACTTTTTCTTCTTTTTCTCCAATGCACTCTCTTTCTCTCTCTCTCCCTGCTCCCTTCCTGGCTTCGAACTGGTTATGTAGGCCTGGCTGCCTTTTTATGTTTGTTTGTTTCTGTTTTTGTTTTGTTTTTCAAGGCAGGGTCTCGCTGTAGCCCAGGCTGACCTGGAATTCACTATGTAGTCTCAGGGTGGCCTTGAACTCACCGAGATCCTCCTACTTCTGCCTCCCGAGTGGTGGGATTAAAGGTGTGTGCCACCATGCCCGGCCTTGTTTTTTGTTTTTGTTTTTCCGTTTAGAGAGACTTTATTGGCTTAAGAAGAACTCCTGCGCATGAAAAGGCAGGAGGCGGCAGAATCTACCCAGAGACCCAAACTGTGGTCATTTATAGGTTCTGAATGTGGGCTGAGCTAACCAACCCTGATGCCAGGCTGTCTTTTGAACTTGCAATCCTCCTGCCTCAGCCTCCCCAGTGCTGGGATAAGAGATGTGCACCACCACCACATGTGTGATTGTATACTCCTAGAGGGTGTGAGGTCCATTAAGAACTGAGCCGAGGCACATGTACATAGATACACACACACTGACATTTCAGGGGATCCTGTAGTTTTCTGAGATCCACCCATGTATCCTGCAATCAGAACCCCTGTGATCTCAGCACTCAAAAGGCTGAGGCAAGAGGATCAGAGCTTAAGACTACATAGTAAGATCCTGTCTCAAAAAGCCAAATCAACCTTCCAGTGAGTTGTTGGCCAAGGAGGTCCCTGATGCCCCCAAAACATTACAGGCCATTGTGGAGGCCCTTGGTTTCCCACCAGGAATAGATAGATGGTAAGACCCTATTGCTGAAGACTCCACATACTTGGGTTGCAAGGCCACTGAGAAATCCTGCTGGAACTGAGCTGATAACCTCCTCCATGTAGACCAGCTGACAGAAAGCTGGAAGAAGCCATTTTGCATGCAGTTCAATGGGAGAGAGAGATATCACCAGTGAAGATACTCAACAGTGGACACTGCAAGCCTTAAATTTGGCCAGCTAGGCCAAATGAGCCAACAGGTGCAATAGGGGCACGTCTATCATGGTGGAAACCAACTGCCCTCTAATTGGACTGGAGGTCTGGACCTCACAGTGCCTGACACTACCTACACAAGACCAGCATAATAGGAGGAAATGATGACATCAAAATAAAAGAGAGACTGATTGAGAGGGGGAGGGGATATGATGGAGAGTGGAGTTTCAAAGGGGAAAGTTGGGGGAGGGAGGGCGTTACCATGGGATATTGTTTACAATCACGGAAGTTGTTAATAAAAAAAATTTTTTTTTAAGTTTTAAAAAACCATATCAAGCCCTGGAGAGATGGCTCAGCAGCTAAGACACTTGTCTGCAAATCCAAATGATCCGGGTTCAGTTCCCCAGTACCTATGTAAAGCTAGATGCACAAAGTGGTGCATATGTCTAGAGTCTGTTTGCAGTGGCTGGAGGCTCTGATATACCCGTTCTCTCTGTGTGTCTCTTTTCTTTCTAGTTTTCTCTCTCTCTGCTTTCAAATAAATAAAAATATTAAAAACAAAACAACGCTGGCTGGTCAGAGTGCCAAGAGGTTGAATAACAACAATAGCAAAAAAAAAAAAAAAAAATTATTTTTCAAGACAGGGTTTCACTGTAGCCAAGGCTGACCTGGAATTTACTATGTAGTCTCAGGGTGGCCTTGAACTCATGGTGATCATCCTACCTCTGCCTTCCAAGTGCTGGGATTAAAGGCGTGCACCACCACACGCAGCCCAAGAAACATTATTATTATTTTTTGTTTTCTTTTTGTTTTGTTTTTCAAGGTAGGGTCTCACTCTAGCCCATGCTGACCTGGAATTCTCTATGTAGTCTCAGGGTGGCCTCGAACTCTCGGTGATCCTCCTACCTCTGCCTCCCGAGTGCTGGGATTAAAGGTGTGCGCCACCACGCCCGGCAAGAAACATTATTTTTTAGCTTTGGTCACAAACTCAGATTCCTCTAGCTGTCCTGAGGACACTTTATTCATCCAGCCTTTCTCCTGAGATAACACACTCCCAAAGGCCATCGATCCAGGCCTCCCAAGCTCTCTCTTCAGCTCTAGGCTTGTTCCTGTCCAGTGCCGAGCCAATCGTTGCGTAGGACAGTGATTAAGATCACAGCTCCAAGGCCAAGACTGCAGGTTCCCTTTCAAACCATAGACATGGGCAGGTTACCTAAACTGCTTTACCCCCAAAGCAGTGAGGAACAGGAACCTGCCCTGCAGGTTTGCAGGGATTATGTAACTCAACCCACTGCAGTGTCAGGCAGGGAGGAATATCTGATAATGTGGTGGTTTGAATTAGGCGTCCCCCCATAAACTCATGTGCTCTGAACACTTGATCCCCAGCTGGCGGCAGTTTTGGAGGTGGGGTCTTGTTGGAAGAGGTGTGTGGCTGGAGGTGGGCCTTGATGGTTTGTTTGCCCTAACTTGCCAGTGTTAGTTCTGGCTCACCTTCTCTACTATCGTCCACCCGCTGTGGCAGAGGTGATGTCCAGCCTCTGCTCATGCCACGCTGTCCCCTGCCATCACGTAAGCCAAAATAAACAACTTTTCTCCCACTAGCAGCTTTTAGCCCGGTGTTTTGTGTAAGCAACATGAAGGTAACTGCAACAGATACCTTCTTTTTTTCCCCCCTCCACTTTATCAGATACCTTAGGTTATTATTATTATTTGTTTATTCTGGGGGAGTGCGTGTGCCAGGGCGCATGTGTGGAGGTCAGAGGGCAACTCTGAGGTATCTGTGCTCCACCTTCTTTGAGCCAGGGTCTCTTGCCGCTACAAATGAGCTGCTAGACTAAACTGAAGACCGTCAGCTAGCTGGCCCTCGAGCTTCCAAACTCCAGCTCCCATTGTCACAGGTGGGTGAGGATCACAGATGAACCTGCCACTTTGCATCTGGCTTTATGCGGGCACTGTGGAATTGAACTTAGGTCAGCGGGTCCTGCAAGCAAGCTCCTTTAACTGCTGAGCCAACTTCCTAGCCCCTAGATACTTTCTTGTTTTGTTTTGTTTGAGGCATGGTCTCACTCTAGCCAAGGCTGACCTGGAACTCACTCTGTAGCCCAGAGGGACCTTGAACTCATGGCAGTCTTCCTACCTCAGCCTCCTGAGTGCTGGGACTAAAGGTATGTATCACCATTCTTGATTTTTTTTTTTTTTTTTTTTTTCTGAGTTAGGGTCTCACTCTAGCCCAAGCTGACCTGGAATTCACTATGTAGTCTCAGGGTGGCCTCAAACTCACAGTGATCCTCCTACCTCTGCCTCCGGAGTGCTGGGATTAAAGGCATGTGCCACCACACCCAGCTTTATTTTTTATTTGCATTTATTTATTTATTTATTTGCCAGCAGAGAGAGAGAGAGAGAGAGAGAGAGAGAGAGAGAGCATGCCAGGGACTCTTGCCACTACAAACTCCAGATGCATGTGCCACTTTGTGCATCTGGCTTTAGGTGGCACTGAGGGATCCAATGTAAGCCATTCATCAGGCTTTGCAAGCAGGCACCTTTACCAGCTGAGCCATCTCTCCAGCCCCCATTACTAAGCATGTCCATATTTCATCCCTAAGACTCATCTGTAAACTGCGAGAGGATTGTTGTCAATAGAACAGTTTTTAAAATCATGTAAAGCAAAATGCCTGGCACATAGTAGGGGCAATTTTCCTTTGCCATAGCCCTGGGCCTGAGGTTTTCTTGTTTGTTTTGGTGAGGCAGCGTCTTACTCTAGCCCAGACTGGTCTGGAACTTGGCCTCCCAAATGCTTGGATTACAGCTGTGAGCCACTGTGCCCAGCATGAGCTGGGATTTTAGTTGTCCCAGTGAAAAGACAAACACTTTGCTTTTTAGTATGAGGGGTAATGAAATAGCTTAGTGCTGAAAGACGGGTCAATGTTCTCTGCCCACATCAACAAAGGTGGCATCTCCTCAGATTGGAGGAAAAAGATAGTGGCTGATGGCATGAGAACTAAACTAGTGACTTTTTTTTTCTTTTTTGCTGGTTTTTTTTTTTTTTTTTTTTTTTTTTTTGAGATAGGGTCTCACTCTGTAACTCGGGCTATCTGGAACTTACTATGTAGTCCAGCAGACTGGCCTTGAACTCATGGTAATGCAACTGTCTCAGCCTCCTAAATGCTGGGATTATGGGTTTAAGACACCATACCCAGCTTCACCACTGACCCTTGACAGCAAGCCCTCTGGTAGGACTTGATGTATTTGCATAAGGCACAAAGAGGGCTGCATGAACAGGGCATGCGGGGGCTGGCTCAGTGGATAAGGATCTTGCTGCACAAAATTAGGACATGAGTGTGCCACTACCCCCGGCTACATGTTTAAAAATTTTAATTTTAATTTATTTATTAGAGAGAGAGAATGGGCACTCCAGGGCCTCCAGGCACTGCAAACAAACTCCAGACACATGCACCACTATGTGCATCTGGTTTATGTGTGTTCTGGGGAATCAAACCTGGGTCCTTAGGCTTAGCAGACAAGCACTTTAACCACTAATGCATTTCTCCAGCCCTATTTTTGGTTTTTCAAGGTAGGGTCTCATTCTAGCTCGGCACTTACTTATTTTTGAGATAGAGTCTTAGCTCAAATTGGCCTTAAACTCAGATGATCCTCCTGCTGCAGCCTCCTGAGCATAGGACTGAAATTACAGATTTTTTGTTTTTGTTTTTGTTTTTTGAGGTAGGGTCTCACTCTAGTCCAGGCTGACCTGGAATTCACTATGTAGTCTCAGGCTGGCCTCAAACTCATAGCGATCCTCCTACCTCTGCCTCCCAAGTGTTGGGATTAAAGGCATATGCCACCATGCCCGGCTCTAAATAATATATTTTTAAAATCTGTAATCTCGTGCTGGAGAGATGGATTGGCAGTTAAGCGCTTGCCTGTGAAGACTAAGGATCCTGGTTCAAGGCTCGACTTCCCAGTACCCAGGTAAGCCAGATGCACAAGGTGACACATGCATCTGGAGTTTGTTTGCAGTGGCTGGAGGCCCTGGTGCGCCCATTCTCTCATTCTCTCTCTGCCTCTTTCTCTCTCTGTCTGTTGCTCTCAAATAAATAAAAATAAAACAGAAAATTTAAAAGATCCGTAATCTCAAAAAACCAGGCGTGGTGGTGCATGCCTTTAATCCCAGCACTCTGGGAGGCAGTGGTAGGAGGTTTGCCTGTGAGTTCGAGGCTACCCTGAGACTACATAGTGAATTCCAGGTCAGCCTGAACTAGAGTTAGATACTACCTCAGAAAACCAAATATATTATGTATATTTGCAAGTAGAAAGAGAGAAAGAGGGGTGGGGAAGAGAATGGATAAGCTGAGGCCTCTAGCCGCTGCAAACGAACTGCAGATGCATGTGCCACCTTGTGCATCTGCCTTTAGGTGGGTGCTGGGGAATCAAACTCGGGTCGTTAGGTTTTGCAGGCAAGCACCTTGACCCCTGTTGCAGTCAGCCTTGTGTTGCTGGCAGAAACATGGGACCAAGAGTAGCTTGTGGGGACTGGGGAGATGGCTTAGCCCACCCCCAACAACACACTGCCTCCAAGAGGATTCAATTTCCAAATTGCCACCAGCTAGGGACCTAAGCATTCAGAGCACTAAGTTTATAGGGGGACCCCTGAATCAAACCACCACAATATGTAAACCATCTCCCTAGGCCATGAGATTATAGATTTTATACCTTGCTATTTTACAGCAGATTTTATAACAAGACCACATATTAGTCTCTCTATCTCTCTCTCCTTCTCCTCCATCCAGGGGCTTAACCGCAGACCCAGGGCCTTGATCATGCTGGGAAAGTGCTCTACCCACTGAGTTACATCATTCTCTCTCTGTCCCTCTCTCTCTCTTTCATTTGTTCTTCCTTCATTTTTCTTTCAAACATTTTTTACAATGTTTTTGGAGAGAGAGAGACAGAGAAAGAAGGAGAGAGAGAGAGAGAGAGAAGCATTCCAGGGCCTCCAGCCAGACACATGTGTGTGCCGCTTTGTGCAACTGGCTTTACATGGGTGCTGGGGAATTGAACCCAGGCCAGAGGCTTTGCAGACAAGAACCTTTAACCTCTGAGCCATCTCTCCAGACATGATTTTTTTTTTTAAATTTTTAAATTTTTGAGGCAGGATCCCCCTGAGTCCAAGTTGTCATGGAACTCACTCCATAGCCCAGGAAAGTCTCAAAGTCCAAGCAATCTTCCTATCTCAGTCTTCCAAGCATATGTCAGGGCCTCGTGCCTCTGCAAATGAATTCCAGATACATGCGCCACTTTGTGCATCTGGTTTTATGTGAGTACTGGGGAATTGAATCTAGGCCTTCAGGCTTTGCAAACAAGTGACTTTAACTGCTGAGCCATCTCTGTAGCCCTTCTTTTATTTTTCTTTTCTTTTCTTTCTCTCTCTCCTTTCTTTTCTTTCATGTAGCCTAGGCTGGCCTTGAAGTTATTATGTAGCTGGACATGACCTTGATCTCCTAATCCTATTGTTGCCACCTCCCAAGTGCTGACGTTACAGGCAGGTACCACCATACTTGGCTCTCTTAGTTTCTTTTTCTATACTAGGGATTGAATTGAACTCAAGAATATGAAAAGTAAGTATTCTAATACCAACAGCTATATCCTCAGGCCTCTTTTCTCCCTTTATCCCTCCCTCTTTCTCTCTCTCCCTGCTTTTTTTTTTGTGGTATTAGGGATTAATTAGAGGCCTCATGCATACTAGGCAAGCACTTACCCCTGAGTTTTGCCAACACACCTGGCCTTGGTTCTCTTGTTTTCTTTTCTTTCTTTCTTTATTTTTGAGGTAGGGTCTCAGCTTTACCCAGGCTGATCTGGAATTCACTATGTAGTCTGAGGATGGCCTCGAACTCACAGCACACTTCCTACCTCTGCCTTCTGAGTGCATGGATTAAAGGCGTGTGCCACCATGCCCAGCAAATAAAATATTTATTTAAAGTGGGGGGAGGGAGGGCATTACCATGGGATATTGTTTATAATCATGGAAGTTGGTAATAAAAAGTATTTATTTATTTGAGAGAGATAGAGAGAGTGAGAATGGGCGTGCCAGGGCCTCCTGTCACTGCAAGCAAACTTGACACACGTGCTGCTTTCTGCATTTGGCTTTATGTGGGTAGTGGGGAATAAAGCCCAGGCTGTCAGGCTTTGTAAACAAGTGCCTTTAACTGCTGAGCCATCTCTCCAGCCCTCTTTTTAAAAATTGATTTACTTGAGGGACAGAGTGAGAGAGAAAGAGAGAGAGTGTGTGAGACAATAGGTGTGCCAGGGCCTTTTGCTACTGTAAGTGAACTCCAGGCACATGTGTCACTTTGGGCAACTGGCTTTATGTGGGTACTGGAGAATTGAACCCCATCCGGTAGACTGCAAGCACACGCCTTGAACTGCTGAATCAACTCCCCAGTCCTCCTCTTTTCTTTCTTTCTTTTTCTTTTCTTTTCTTTTTTTTTTTTTTTTTTGAGTTAGGGTCTCACTCTAGCTTAGGCTGACTTGGCACTCACTTTCACCCCAGGCTGGCCTTGAACTCACTGCAATCCTTTTACCACTTACCTCTGCCTCCTTAGTGCTGGGATTAAAGTCATACACCACCACACCTGGCTGCTTCTTCTTCTTCTTTTATTTATTTCTTACTATTTTATTTATTTGAGAGAGAAGCAGAGAGAAAGAGGCAAAGAGAGAGAGAGAGAGAGAAAAAAAATGGGTGCACCGGGGCCGCTAGCCACTGCAAACAAACTCCAGACTCATGAGACACCTTGTACATCTGGTTTACATGGGTACTGGGGAATGGAATCTGGGTCCTTTGGCTTTGCAGGCAAGTGCCTTAACCGCTAAGCCATCTCTCCAGGCCCATATTCGGTTTTGAAGTGCTGACAGTGGAACCCAGGGCTTTGTGCACACTAGGCAAGCACTCTGCCAGCTAACCACACCCCCAGCCTCTCCCCTGCTTTCTTTCTGTGACTAGTCTTACTTCCTCAGCCGAGGGTAGGGGCAGGACCCGAGAGTCTCCCTTTGTAACGCTCACGAGTAGTTTTCCACGAGTGGGTAAAATCACTGAATTTTATAGCTGGAATGGTTCTGAGATATTATACCTAGTTAATGCTGACAATGATTAGTTATTACAAAGACCTTTTGAACTCTATGGGTCCTGTGTCCTTAAAGGAAATCCTGAGGTCAGAAAGTTTCTCCTCTAATTTCTGGGCCTAGGCTAAAAGGTAGGCCTGTGTAAACATGTGACTTGGCATCAAAGAATGCATTCTTCCCCCCAGCTCACTGTGACACAGTCACTATACTCCTTTGGGGAAGATTAGAAAGAGCCAAATGTTGACCCCATCCTCTTGTGTTGATGTGATTACAGGCAAGGGGTGGAGGCCACACTAGATCTCTCAGATCAGGATATCCTGTCCACTAAACTGGAAAAGACAGGGACAGGTTAAGAGCAGGCTGGTTAGCCTGTGAGCCAGCTGGAGACGGCCCAGCACCCTGGCCAACTCCGGTAGTTGTGTTCTGATGTGTGGACTTAGACAGGAATGGTCGCCTCCCAGGAGACAGCCAGTCAGCTCCAGGCTGGGGGAGGGGGAAGTACACACTACTCTGTGACCATCTCGTCCCTTTGATGTTCCTTCCAGTGCCACGCAGAGTAGCCTGTACCCAGAGCGCCTTGTGAAGGATCCTTAGGCTCTTTCAGTGGTGGTTTGGAAGCATCTGAACCTTTTAAAAAGTCTGCTGGGGGCTGGAGAGATGGCTTCAAAGCCAAAGAAAACAGGTTCGATTCCCCAGTCCCTAAGTAAAGCCAGATGCACAAGGTGGTGTGCATGCATCTGGAGTTCATTTCCCTGGCACACCCATACACTTTCTCTCACAAATAAATAAATCTTTTTTGTTGTTGTTGTTTGTTTGTTCTGTTTTTAAGTTTACTAAAAGAAGCCAAGCATCGTGGCTCATGCTTTTACTCACAGGTTGAGATAGAAGAATCACCATGAGGTCGGGGTCAGCCTGGGATACATAGTGAGCCCCAGTCAGCCTGGGTTTGAGTGAGACTGCTTCAAACAAACAAAAAGCCTTCCAAAAGAGCCAGGCGGACACTGCTAATTCCAGAACTCAGGAGGCTGAGGTGGAGGGTCCAGAATTCAAGGCCATTCTGCACTACAACCATGCACTGCTAAACTTTTGCTTGCAATTTTGCAGATCCGCTGACAGTCCCCGAGTCTCTCCTAGGAAGCCAGCTTGAGAAGCGCTGAGGTGGGACGCAGTAGGAGGGGTGAGGTGAACAAGAGCCGGTCAAAGGGGCATGAATATGATAGAGTTACATGGTATATATGTGTAAAAGAGAATGTTATGGTGGGCTGGAGAGATGGCTCAGTGGTTAAGGCGCTTGCCTATGAAGGCTAAGAACCTGAGTTCAATTCCCCAGTGCCCACGTAAAGACAGATGCACAAGGTGACACATTTGTCTGGAATTCATTTGTAGTGGCTAGAGGCCCTGGAGCACTCATTCTTTATCTGCCTCTCTCTCTCTCCCTCTCTCACATAAGTAAATAAATATTTAAAAATAAAATGTCGGGCCAGGGGCTGGAGAGATGGCTTAGCAGTTAAGGTGCTTGCCTGAAAAGCCTATGAACGCATATTCAAATCTCCAGGTCCCATGTAACCAGATGCACAGTGATGCAAGCATGCAATGTGGCAATGCACACAATGGGGTGCACGTGTCTGGAGTTCATTCACAGCCACGGAAAGGTCCTGGTGCACCCATTCTCTCTCTCTCAAAAAATAAAATAATTTTAAAATAGTTTTAAAAATTAAAAAGAATGGGCTGGAGAGATGGCTTAGCAGTTAAGCGCTTGCCTGTGAAGCCTATGGACCCCGGTTCGAGGCTCGATTCCCCAGGACCCACGTAAGCCAGATGCACAAGGTGGTGCATACATTTGGTGTTCGTTTGCAGTGGCTGGAGACCCTGGTGCACCCATTCTCTCTCTCTCTCTGTCTGCCTCTTTCTCTCTCTGTCTATTGCTCTCAAATAAATAAATAAAAATAATTAAAATAACCCCCCAAAAATTAAAAAGAAAATGTCAGGCAAGGTGTGGTGTCGCAAGCCTTTTACTCCCACCCAGCACTCGGGAGGCAGGGGTAGGAGGATCACTGTGAGTTCGAGGTCACTCTGAGACTACATAGTGAATTCCAGGTCAGCCTGGGCCAGAGTGAGACCCCTACATTGAAAAAAAAAAAAAAAAGAAAAGAAAGTCATGAGCTGGGTATGGTGGTGCACGTCTTTAATTGGCAGCACTAGAGTAGCTGAGGTAGGAAGATGGACAAGAGTGTGAGGCCAGCTTGGGCTTCAGAGTGGATTCTAGGTCAGTATGTTTAGAATGAGCCTCTGTCTCAAACCTCCTGCCCCCAAATAAAGAAATAAGGCTGGAGAGATAGCTTATCAGGCATTTGCTTGCAAAGCCTCATTTTTCTGGATTTGATTCTCTAGCACCTACTTAAAGCCAGATGCACAAAGTGGCACATATGTCTGGAGTTTATTTGCAGCCTCAAGAGGTCCTGGTGTGCCCAAAAATACATTCTCTCTCTTTCCTTGCAAATCAATAAAAATTTTAAAAAGAGAGAAAGAAGGGAAGGAAGGAGGAAGGAAGGAAATGACATGAAACCCATTATTTTGTACACTTGAAAAAAATCTTGGAAAAAGAAAAAAGTCCTGCCCTAGGGTCAACTATCTGAGCATAGTTTATTGTATCACCTCTCATAGTTTCTCAAAACCAAAGCAAAGTTCTAATACAACATAGAAAGAGTCTGAGGGCGAAGATGGGTTCCAAGCTGGGTTGAGGCGCGACCACGGGACTTCGCTGATGTTTTGTAGAAGTGAATCCCCAAGGTACTAACTACCACTTACCCTCAGTCTAAAAGTGTCATTTCTCTCTCTCTCTCTTTTGTTTTCTTGAGGTATGGTTTAACTCTAGTCCAGGATGACCTGGAATTCACTATGGAGTCTCAGGGTGGCCTTGAACTCACCGTGATCCTCCTACCTCTGCCTCCCGAGTGCTGGGATTAAAGGCGTGTGCCACCACACCTGGCTTCTCTCTCTTTTTTATATTTGAGGCAGGTCTGACTGTAGCTCAGGTTCACCTGGAGCTCACTCTGTTGTCCAGGCTGTCCTAGAACTCACGGTGATTCTCCTACCTCAGCCTCCCAAGCATTTCACCAACTGAGCTGTCGCCTCAGCTTGTTTCTGTAGACACTGTGTGTGTCGCTCAGGCCGATCCTTCTGCCTCAGCCTCTAGAGTGCTAGGAATACAGGCATGTACCACCATGTCCAGTTCAACATGGTTTCAATGGCAATGTTTTTCTCCTCTTTCCGTAACAGACTAATAGTTGAAAAATGTTAATGCAAGGGCTCCACCTACTGAAATGCTGAAATTCTCATCTAATTAATACCAGTTAGAACCCGGGCATCAGTATTTTATTTTATTTATTTATTTTTATTTTTGTTTTTTTGAGGTAGGGTCTCACCTTAGCCCAGACTAACCTGGAATTCACTATGTAGTCTCAGGCTGGCCGCAAACTCACTGTGATCACTCCTACCTGTGCCTCCCAAGTAGTCTCAGGGTGGCTTTGAACTCAGCATTCTCCTACCTCTGCATCCTAAGTGCTGGGATTAAAGGTGTGTGCCACTATGCCCAGCCCAGTTTTATTAATTTTTTATTTTTAAAGAATTAAAAAAATATTTTTATTTATTTATTTATTTGAGAGAGAGAGAGAGAATGGGTGCTCCAGGGCCTCTAGCCACTGCAAACAAACTACAGATACATGTGCTACCTTGTGCATCTGGCTTATGTGGGTCCTGAGGAGTCAAACCTGGGTCCTTTGGCCTTGCAGGCAAGCACCTTAACTCCTAAGCATCTCTCAAGCCCTATTTTTATTTTATTTTATTTTAATTAATTTATTAATTAATTTTTTCGAGGTAGTATCTCACTCTAGCTCAGGCTGACCTGGAATTCACTATGTAGTCTCAGGGTGGCCTCGAACGCACAGCAATCCTCCTACCTCTGCCTCCCGAGTGCTGGGATTAAAGGCGTGTGCCACCATGCTTGGCTTATTTTATTTTTTATGAGAGAGAGAGAAAAGAGAGAATGAATTGGCATGCTAGGGCCTCCAGCCACTGCAGTTGAACTCGACACATGTGTCACCTTGTGTGCATGAGCAACCTTGCTTGTAGGGTCCACTGTTGCGTATCTTCACTGGTGATTTATCTCTCTCCCATTGAACTGTATGCAGAATGGCTTTTTCCAGCTTTCTGTCAGCTGGTCTATATGGAGGAGGTTATCAGCTCAGTTCCAGCAGGATTTCTCAGTGACCTTGTAGCCCAAGTAAAACATCTTTTTAAAATATTTTTAGGGCTAGAGAGATGGCTTAGCAGTTAAGCGCTTGCCTGTGAAGCCTAAGGACCCCGGTTTGAGGCTTGATTCCCCAGGACCCACATTAGCCAGATGCACAAGGGGGCGCACACATCTGGAGTTCGTTTACAGAGGCTGGAAGCTCTGGCGCGCCCATTCTCTCTCTCTCTCTCTCTCTCCATCCTTCTCTCTGTTGCTCTCAAATAAATAAATAAACAAAAAAATTTTTAAAAAGTTTAAAATATTTTTAGCCTGGCATGGTAGCGCACTTCTTTAATACCAGAACTTGGGAGACAGAGGTAGGAGGATTGCTATGAGTTCAAGGCCACCCTGAGACTATTCCTAGTGAATTCCAGGTCAGCCCAGACTACAGCGAGACCCTACCTCAAAAAACCAAAATATATGTGTGTGTATGTGTGTGTGTGTGTGTTGGCAGGGAGGTCATGAGCCCTAGGGGTGTAATGCCTACTCTTGTCTGGCTAAATGCATATATTATGCTCATATTAATGCTACTTTCACCTTTCTTTCTTTCTTTCTTTCTTTCTTTCTTTCTTTCTTTCTTTCTTTCTTTCTTTCTTTTTTTCTTTCTTTTTGGTTTTTCGAGATAGGGTTTCACTCTAGTCCAGGCTGACCTGGGATTCAATGTGTAGTCTCAGGGTGCCCTCAAACTCACAGTAATCCTCCTACCTCTGGCTCCTGAGTGCTGGCATTAAAGGCATGCGCCACCGTGCCTGGCTGCTATTCAAACTTGATTAGAGAAGCTTCTCTTTCCAGGTAGCAATGACCTCTGGGATGACCCAAAAGCCACCATAGTGCTGAGAAGTGAAGAAGTGACAGGAGGGCTCAACACTGAAACATCTCTATCACACCTTCCAAGGCTCAGGGGTCCATTGCGGAAGAGGAGGCGGAAAGAATGTAAGAGACAAAGGAAGGGTCGGACTGCTTGCAATGCAATTGTTCAGACACAAATTGAGCTCACAATGCCGTCATAATAGGAGGAAAAGATGATGACATCAAAATAAAAGAGACTAATGGAAAGAGGGAGGAGATATGATGGAGAGTGGATTTGTGAAGGGGAAGTGAGGGAGGGGAGGGAATTATCATGGTTTATTGTCTGTAATTGTGAAAGTTGTCAATAAAAAATTTAAAAAGTGTTTTTTTTTCTTTTTTTCTTTTTTGGTTTTTCGAGGTAGGATCTCACTCTAGCCCAGGCTGACCTGAAATTCACTATGTAGTCTCAGGGTGGCCTCGAACTCACTGTGATCCTCCTACCTCTGCCTCCGTAGTGCTGGGATTAAAGGTGTGTGCCACCACACCCGGCAAAAAAAAAAAAAAAAAAAAGTTTTAAAAATCTTTGTTTATTTGCAAGCAGAGAAAGATACACCAAGAGAGTGGGCACAGGGCCTCCAGCCGCTATGCCACTGTACATCTGGCTTTACGTAGGCGCTGGCGAATTGTACCCTGGTCATTAGGCTTTGCAGGTAAGTGCCTTAACCACTGAGCCATCTCTCCAGCCCCTTCCAGCATCTTCATAATGCTTGAGTCTGGTGCTGTGTCTATATAAACTCATGGCAGGCAGGCATGGTGGCATCTGCCTGTAATTCAAGCACTCAAGTGGCTGAGGCAGGAGGATTGCTGCAAGTCTGGGGCCAGCTTGAGATACAGGATGAGACCTTATCTCATTAATCATCACCATCTCATGGAAGACTGGATTTGAGAGGTCAGGGAGCTTGTGAGACTCACACAGGAATGGAAAGGTAAAGGGTCTGACTTTAAATGTATTTTTATTTATTTATTTATTAGGAAGAGGGGATGGGTGCACCCGGGCCTCTAGCCACTGCTAACGAACTCCAGGTGCATGTGCCACCATGTGCATGTGGCTTATATGGGTTCTGGGGAGTTAAACCTAAGACTTCACCTAGTTGAACCTAAGCTTCACAGGCAAGCACCTTAACTGCTAAGCCATCTCTCCAGCCCCAAGCAAGGGTCTGATTTTTTTTTTTTTTTTTTTTTTAAGCAAGAGGGACAGAGAAAGAGAGAGGGAGAGAGTTGGTGCCTCAGGGCTTGCAGCCACTGCAACTGAACTTCAGACGCGTGTGCCCCATTGTGCACATGTGCAACCTTGCTCATGCATCACTTCATGCGTCTGGGTTACATGAAACCTGGAGAGTGGAACATGAGTCCTTAGGCCAAGCGCCTTATCAGCTAAGCCATCCTTCCAGCCCCGAGGGTCTGCTGCAGATTCCCTTTGCCTATGGCAACAGTTATCACTGATTGATAATCTCCAGCCCTAGTGCTTTTTTTTTTATTTTTTTTATTTTTTAAGTTAGGGTCTCTCTCTAGCCCACACTGATCTGGAATTCACCCTGTAATCTCAGGGTGGCCTTAAACTCACAGTGATCCTCCTACTTCTGCCTTCTGAGTGCTGGGTTAAAGGTGTGTACCACCAAACCCAGCTTTTTAAAAAACAATTATTTATTTGAGAGAGAGGCAGGGAGAGAAAGAGAGAGAGAATGGGCATGCCAGGGCTTTTAGCTGCTGCAAACGTACTCCAGATGCATGCGCCACCTTGTGCATTTGGCTTAAGTGGATACTGAGGTGCATGTGTGTATGCATGTGCATATATGTGGAGGCCAGAAGATAACCTCAGGTATTGTTCCTAGGGATGCCTTCCATTGTTTTATTGTTAATTTTTACTTGACATTAATTATAACAGGCCACTCTCTTTTATTCCCTCACCCCAACTCCTGTTACCCTGGAGGCCTTCCTCAGGGTTATGGTATTCACTGTGGATCATGAAGGCCTCAGTCAGTCTCTGTGGGGTAGCTAGGGACCATGCCTCAGGATATTCCTTCCCACTCTGTGGCTCTTACAATCTTTCTGCCCTTCCTTCTTTGTATGTCTGACTTTGTAAGCAAGTGCCTTTAACTGCTGAGCGATTTGCCTAGTCCCTCACATATATATTCTTTTTAAAGTTGAGTTTAAGAAAAATTTACTATGATATATATATATATATATATATATATATATTTTTTTTTTTTTTTTTTTTTGAGAGAGAGAGTGAGAGAAAGAGGCAGAGAGAGAATGGGCGCGCCAGGGTCTCCAGCCACTGCAAACAAACTCCAGATGCATGTGCCCCTTGTGCATCTGGCTTACGTGGGACCTGGGGAATCAAACCTGGGTCTTTAGGTTCTGCAGGCAGTGCCTTAACTGCTACATACATACATACATACATACATACACATATATATTTAAGGCAAGCCCAATGGATTAGCCCCCCCTTTTTATGAGAGGGAGTGAGGGTGAGAGAGAGTAAGAGAGAATTGGGGCACCAGGGCTTCCAGCCACTATAATCACACTCCAGACACATGCACCACCTTGTGCTCATGTGTGACAATGCATGCTTGTATCACCTTGTGTGTCTGGCTTACACGGGTCCTCAGGCTTCACAGGCAGCCGCTTTAACCACTGAGCCATCTCTCTGGTCCTCACATATATTTTTAAAATAAAAATTTTGGGGCCGGAGTGACGGCTCAGTGGTTAAGGTGCTTGCCTGCAAAGCCTAATGATCCGGGTTCGATTCTGCATTTCGTGGATTGCAAAAACGCTAACGTGTAACTATCACCACTTCCACCTGGCAACTGCAGGAACAGAGGCTCGGGAGGAAGTGACTTTTCCCACTGCCATGTGCTAGTTATGGGGCTATTTGCAAAACCTCGTCTTCCCCATCAGACTGTCTACAGCAGAGCCTGGGCTTCTGCTGCTAGACTGCTGCAGTTTCTGGAATGTCAAGTTACCTAACTTCTGTTCAGAACAAGCTAAACTTGAAATACCAGGCGGAAAAGAAACTGTAAGAAAAAAAAAAAAAAAAAGCCGAGGCTTCCCCCTACTTTCAATTTGCTTCTAACCAATGGGAATTCACGGCCAAGGTGAAAGTACTGCCTTTAAAGACTGCACTTTGCCTTGTAGAGGTGTGGCCTCTAGGCTTTCTCAAGTGGGAGTTACTATCTAACCACAGACTGTTATTGCACTGCACTTTGTAGGATGGTTATGATTGGCTGGTCAAGACAGCAACATTTGAATTTAAAGAAAAACCAAAACAAGGAAAGGTTACTTCAGAGAAAAACGATAAAGCTTTGTTGTGAGAGGAAACTCCAACTGGACTCCGAGATTAGGGTACCCTGTCTCAGAGTAAGACCATTATCATTCGGGGCTAGGACTGTTCATTTCCTCACCAAGAAATCAGCCCCTACTTTAAGAAACAGATATGACTTGAAAACATATAAGAAAGGTGCATTGGGTAGCCGGGCGTGGTGGCGCAGGCCTTTAATCCTAGCACACCAGGGCAGAGGTAGGAGAATCGCCTGAGACTACATAGTGAATTCCAGGTCAGCCTGAGTTAGAGTGAAACCCTACCTCTAAAAACAAAACAAAACAAACAAACAAAAAGAAAGGTGGATTGGGGCGGGTAGAGAATAGTCTGTAATTATGGAAGCTGTCAATAAAAACTTTTTTTTTTTTAAAGGTGCTGTGTAAAACGCAGAGGGTTACAAAAATGGTAACTCATTGCAAAGATGTGTAGTTTAAGATGGAATTTTTGAAATTTAATCTTTAAGCAGAAAGCAAAATTTGCCTGTTTACAAAGCTGTAGCAGAAGCAGGAGGCAGTGCAAGGATAGCCACAATCCCTGATGCCCACTTGCTGGATCACTGGCTCACATACAGAATTGGCATTTTCTGTCCCTTGGCAGTCTCACTGGCCACGACGGTGATCATATCCTCAGACACACATAACAAATCCCTGTACAAAGGAAAAGAAAAAGTGGACCACTTATGACTGTAATAGGAAAGAAACAGTGGCCTCATGTTATGGAGTGGAATATTGTATCCTCTTAGTCAATTTATTGCACACCTTTGAGCCTGGGACGTATGCTCAAGATGAATGAAATAGGGTTCGTGAAAAAAAAATTATCTCAGGCTGGAGAAATGGTTAAGCAGTTAAGGCGCTTGCCTGCTAAGTCTAAGGACTAGGGTTTGATTCCCCAGTAGCCACGTAAAGCCAGCTGCACAAGGTGGCACATGTGTCTGGAGTTTGTAGTATCTAGAGGCTCTGGCATGCCCATTCTCTCTCTCTTATAAATAAATAATGAATAAAATACTTAAAAATTATCAAAGTGTCTAGTGGATAGTAAACATTAACATTTTAGAGAACTTGAAATGCTGACCTCCTATAACCCAGTCATCTTTCTCAGAGATATTTTCTACTTCAGAGAATAATAGATGTCTTCAAAATACATGGTTTAAAGTTTTATACCCTTTTTTTCCCTTCCTCCCTCCCTCTTTCTTTTTGAGGTGGAGGTAGGTCTTACTCTAGCCTAGACTAACCTGAAATTCACTCTGTGGCCCATACTGGTTGCATGGTGATCCTCCAACCTCAGTATTAAAATTAAAGGTGTGTGCCACACATACAGCTGGCTCTATATCCTTTATTTTATCTTCATGAATTAAAATACAATAACATGGGGCTGAAGGAATGGCTTAATGGTTAAGGCGCTTGCATACAAAGCCAAAGGACCCAGATTTGATTCCTCAGGACCCACGTTAGCCAGATGTACAAGGTGGTGGCACATGCATCTGGAGTTTGTTTGCAGTGGCTAAGGGCCCTGGTGCACCCATTCTCTCTCTCTCTCTGTCTCAAATAAATAAAAGATATTAAAAAAAATACAATAACACAACTCACAGAGCTACCAAGCAGTAATGGAGAATTTTCAGATTTTTTTTTGTTGAAATTCACTTTATTTAAAAAAAAACTGTCATGAACAATAAATTACAATCATTTCCCCCTTTATAAATTCTTCATAAAATATATTTGACAATTTTAAAGGAAAATTTCAAAAGTCGCTTTCATTTCTGAAGTGCTGATGACTTATTTTTTGACTGTTTTGTCATGCTGGTGAATTATTTTGTAGCTGCTACAATAGTTTGATTGATAACATTTTACAGTTAAAAACAACACAAAGAAAAAAGACAGACCAGCAGAAAGAACTACTGTGTGCTATATTCTCTGACAATTAACACTTACTTCATCGTAATGACAAAGTAACCCTTAGCACCAAAAATCTACAGAAACCCCATCTTCCTAAGTGGTAACTAGTTAGTGCAAAATAACATTCTAGGAACTAACTGTACAACCCTATATTTAACTGGACAAAGCTGCCTGTAAGCTTATTTGAGATATTTGGTCTTTTTAAAAATTAAGACAAATTTCATCAAACACTGTAAGCCATGGCAAGAGACGCTATGAGGAATCACTGTTTACTGAGTACCTACTATGGACAAGGCACTATCCACAAATTCTTGATTTCATTTATCATCTACTAAATATCTGAAACTTCCAAGTATTACTAATCATCTTTTATTTCTTGCTCCTCACTGGAAAAGGTGCATGGCTAAAGGCCATTTTAACTTGTTATCAACTAAACTTTAGTGCTGAGCACATAGTAGATACTTAATAAATACCTCTGAACAGAAGAACAAAGTAGTCACTTTCCTCTTGCTTGGTTTCATAGGCTATTATAGAATACAAGGACTTGAGGAATTCCAGAACAACTTTCCTGACCATCTCACAATCTTGCCTTTAATGACAGAATTCTACTTCATGGGAAAAAAAAAAAAATCTTTCAAAGTAAATTATAATTGAGGCTGGGGATGTAGCTCAGTGGTAAACACTTGTGTATAAGCACGTGCAAGGCCCTGGGTGTGACTCCTGACACCACAAACACCAAACAAAACAAAGTAAATTGCACCCATTATTTTAAGTGAGGCAGGACCAAAAACTATGTATTTCGGAAACCATGGCTCCAAGCACGTTTGAAAAGCAGAGGGAGGGCTGGCATACTGTCACCTGTCAATCCATCTGCTTAAGTGTCATAATAATACTTTGCCTAATTTCCAGTAACTCAACCCCACTGCAGATTTAGGTTTATTTGGTGACCCAGTTAGCCATTACCATGAAGATCTAGTATCTTTTCACTTCTCCATCCCAAAATAAATTTTTTTTTTGCGGGGGGGGTTCAAGGTAGGGTCTTGCTGTCACCCAGGCTGACCTGGAATTCACTATGCAGTCTCAGGGTGGCCTCAAACTCATAGCAATCCTCCTACTTCTGCCTCCCAAGTGTTGGGGTTAAAGGTATGCGCCACCACACTCTGCTTAAAATAATTCTTTTTATTTTGTTTTTTTGAGGCCAGGTCTCAACTCATGGCAATCTTTCTATTCAGCCTCCACTGTGTTGGGATTATAGGCATAAATTATGCTCAGCTCCAAATAATTCTTTTAAGTTTGAAAGTGACATTAAATGTATATGATTTTTTTTTCATTTAAGAGGCTTTATTTCAATAAAACCTTTTAGTTCAATTTTTAAAAAATTATTAAATTATTATATTTATTGAGGGAAATACAGAGCCAAGGAAAGGCACCCATGTGGCTAAAGACCCACATGGAGGGCCTGGCGGGCGGTGGGGGGGCATGGAAAGAAAAGAGAAAAGAAAGTTCAAGGAGCTCCTGCTATGTGGGAAGCTAGAGGGGATAAAAGAGCCCATGTGGACAGTAAGGGCTAGGGGCCCTCCTGGCTGGGCCTGGGCCCTAGTTCAAATTTTAAACGTCCAGATTAAGTAGCAAAATCAAGTATTTCTCACTTGATCCCCCTGGACTTGGCCTCAGCCTCATGAATGTGCAGCAGCCATAGTAATAAGATTTACAGGGTAGGCGTGGTGGCATATGCCTTTAATCCCAGCACTTGGGAGGCAGAGGTAGGATTGCTGTGAGTTCAAGGCCAGCCTGGGACTACAGAATGAGTGAGTTCCAGATCAGCTTGGACTAGGGTGAGACCTTGGGGGAAAAAATTATCCAAGATAAAACCATAAAATATATTTAACTTTCAAGACTAATGTTTTGTTTTAGGAAAGCATTCTTTCCTGCACCAATAGGAAAACAAGTGGAGATAACCACACAGTTAAAATTAAACTAATGTCAAGAATAATAGAGTCTCCTGCTTTCTGACATAGACCATACCAAGTGACTACAAAATCGACTGCTTTTCTGCTTGGAAGCAGCCGGCAGTACAGTATCATCCATTTGCCAATCTATGCATCATCTTCCACTCTGGAAAAGCAATGACCAATATTTAAGACAATTACCACTTCCATTACTGTCTCAAATGAGACAAGAGAAAACAGCATCAGTGCCTCAATGGCAGAGACTCCAGTGATCCAACAAGAAACCACACGAGGGTAGGCCCTGTGGGGGTTACAGCTCATTTGGTCTCCTCAACTTTATGCTGAGAAAAAGTCTTAAAACCAAAAGTTAATAATATATCAACAGCCATAGTTCATTGATAACAATGTTTTCAGAAACAAAAGATTAAGCTTAGATTTATGAGAGATTGTAGGTGCTTGACTACAGACACATCCCAGTGCAGTTACCTAAAGAAGATATGACTGAACCATCCATGTCCTTGTCAGCCTGCTACTCTACAACTGAATGACTAACTCAACTCGAATAGCAATAGGGCCCTGGAGAGCTTGAAGTTACTCCAGCAGTCTTAACTTGCTCAGCTTCAATCTTGTTTAGTAATTTTAGACCCTCTAAAATGATGCCTTAAAAAACAGCTGTGTATTTTTAAAAAAACCAAAACAATCCCCCCCGCAAAAAAAAAAAAAAAACACACCTTAGTATGTTTTCATTAGAGGGAGGGACAGGGAAGGAAGATGAAGGAAGGTTTGTTTATTTTTCATCACTGATTTCACCAGCAAATCTTAAAAACCCAAACCTCTATCAAATAATTTAAACAGATGTGGCATTTTCTTCATATGGAATGCAAAATGCACACATTCACATACTTACATATACATAAATATATACATATATGTTTCCTTTACAAAGCTTCAAAGGTTGCATTACCAGCATGCAAACCTCTTCTTCCATGGAAATGCCTAATACTGACAAGGAATGTCTAAAATACTTAAAGACATATTCCCAGAAAACTGGACTCTCTTCTCTTCTTGGCTCTTAAGAGAATTTTCCTGCCAAACTTCTACCAATGATCATTAAAAAAAATTGTACTCACATTGGTAATACACATTCAAAACATAATAATAAAATGGCCTGCTTGGATTAAGAAAAATGAAAACAAAAACAAAAACTACCCCACAATAAACTCTAAACCCTTAAAAGAAGGTGGAGCTTAGCTTTTTGTTTTCTTTTCTGGCCATATAATGTTGCATCACTGTGAAATCAGAAGCAGCCTATCACCCAAGATGCTTGCAAATCATATGTCACGTTTCCCAGCTGCTGTCTTTAAATGCAATTTGTACTAATCTGAGTTCTAGTTCAAAAGCATCTGGACGATCCTGAGGGTTTGCAGCCAACATTTCTTTAATCAGTTGTTTCATTCGCCCATTCATAGATTTTTTCTTCACAGGAATGAGAAGTTCCATTTTGGGATTTTCAAGAAGTGCCTCCCCAACAGGCACAATTTCAGTTCCTTGTTTTACGTAACTCCCTAAGAGCTCCTTCTTTGTTTCTGTGTCTATGAATGTGATCCTTTCCAGCATTGCCCAAATGATAATCCCCAAAGCAAAGATGTCAGCTTTGGCTGTATAGTGTCCTTCCCACACTTCAGGAGCCATGTAGAAATCTGTTCCACATGCTGTAGAAAGGAAACACTTGTTTACGCTGACAGGTTCTTCTGGGTTCTGCCCAGATGCTGAACAAACTTTACTTAGGCCAAAATCGGCCACTTTCAGTGTGGGTTCCAAGTCACTGGTGTCCAGCCTGCTCTGAGAAATCAGGATGTTGTCAGGCTTCAGATCTCGGTGGATGATCTGGTTTTTATGCAAGAAAGCCAGGGCGCTGCTGAGCTGAAGCATGAAGCTGGTGTTGGTTTTACGATTGGGTTTCCTGGATAACAGATACTCATTCATATCTCCTCCATCACAAAAATCCATTACAAACCACAAATAATAGGCGCTTCTGGGATCAAAGGCAATTTCTCCTTTTAATGAAGTCTCCACAAGCTATAAGGAGGAAAAAAGAAGTTATGCATTCAGGTACAGAAAGAGTAACTGATTCAGAGGTTAGTCAATCTACAGAATTTCCCCCCCCGCACCACCCTCAAACCTAGGGATTGAACCCAGGGCCTTTTCTGTGATGCTAAGCAAGTGTTCTATACCATAGCTTAAAAAACAAAAAAAAGTGGGCTGGAGAGATGGCTCTATGGTTAAGGCACTTGTCTACAAAGAGGAAACAACCCAGGTCAATTCCCCAGTACCCACGTAAAGCCAGATGTACAAAGTGGCACATGTGTCTACTTACTTTCTCTGCTTGCAAATAAATAAATAAAAAACAGGCCAGGTGTGGTGACGCATGCCTTTAATCTCAGCACTTGGGAGGCAGAGGATCACCGTGAATTCTAGGCCACCCTGAGACTACATAGTGAATTCCAGGTCAGCCTGGGCTAGAGAGAGAACCTACCTCAAAAAACAAAAATAAATAAATAAACAAATAAATAAAATAAACAATCATTTAAAAAAAGTGCCAGGCATGGTGGTGCATGCCTTTAATCCCAGCACTCGGGAGGCAGAGGTAGGAGGATCGCTGTGAGTTTGAGGCTACCCTGAGACTCCATAGTGAATTCCAAGTCAGCCTGGACTGGAGTGAGACCCTACCTCGGGAAAAAAAAAAAAAAAAAAAAAGTGTGTGCGGCTGGAGAGATGGCTTAAGATGGTTAAGCGTGCTTGCCTATGAAGCCTAAGGACCCAGGTTCAAGGCTCGATTGCCCAGGACCCACGTAAGCCAGATGTACAAGGTGGCACATGTATCTGGAGTTCATTTGCAGTGGCTGGAGGCCCTGATGCGCCCATTCTCTCTCTCTCTTTCTGTCTGTCGCTCTCAAATAAATAAATAAATAAATAAATAAAAATGAACAAAACAATCTTAAAAAAAATGTGTATTTGGGGCTTTATCCTCTCCTTCCTTTACATGGACAGGAGCTCTTCACAGTCTCTCCTCTTTCCTTCTCTTATTCTTTTTTTTTTTTTTTTGAGGTAGGGTTTCACTCTAGCCGAGGCTGACCTGGAATTCACTATGTAGTCTCAGGGTGGCCTCAAACTCAAGGTGATTCTCCTACCTCTGCCCCCTGATTTCTGGGATTAAAGGCATATGCTACCATGGCTGGTTCCTTCTCTTATTCTAATAAGGTCTCTCTTCAAAAAAAAAAACCGGGCTGGAGAGATGGCTTGGTGGTTAAGCACTTGCCTGTGAAGCCTAAGGACCCCAGTTCAAGGCTCCATTCCCCAGTACCCAAGTGAGCAGATACACAAGGGGGCACATGCATTGAATTCGTTTGGAGTGGCTGGAGGCCCTGATGTGCCCACCCTCTCTCGCTCTCAAATAATATAAAAATAAACAAACAACTCCCCCCCACAAATTAAAAATGTTATAAAAAATCCATATGTGAACATACTTTTTCCCTAGCTAAATGATACATATGTTAAAAAAATAGGTTAGGCAGAAGTACCCTATGGGGGTGGATAATGCTGTGCCCAGAGGCCATAGATTGTTAACAAGAAAATTTTAGGGCTGGAGAGATGGCTTAGTGGTTAAGGCACATGGCTGTGAAGCCTAAGGACCCAGGTTCAATTCTCCAGGTACCACATAAGCCAGATGCACATGGCGATGCATGTGTCTGGAGTTCATTTGCAGTGGCTAGAGGCACTGGCATGCACATCTCTCATAAATAAATAAATAAATAAAAATAAATCTAAAAACAAAACAAAACAGAAAATTTCAGTGCCAGGGATGGGATACCTTCTAGTGAGTTGTTGATCAGGGAGGCCCCGATGCACCCCAAGCATTACAAGCTACTGCCAAAGCTCTTTAAAAATTTTAAATATATTTTATTTATTTACTTGAGGGGGAGGGAGGGAGAGAGAGAATGGGTGCGCCAGGGTCTCCAGCCACTGCAAACGAACCCCAGACGCATGTGCTCCTTTGTGCATCTGGCTTACATGGGTGCTGGGGAATTGAACCTGGATCCTTTGGCTTTGCAGGCAAGCACCTTAACTGCTAAGCCCTCCACAGCTTTCAGCTTTTATGTAGGACCTGGGAATCCAAACTCAGGTCCTCACATTTATATGGCAAGAGCTTTATATACTGAGCCATCTCCCCAGCTTGACAAAATTTAAAAATATATATTATATGTGTATATGGACATACCAGTGTCTCCTACCACTGCGAATGAACTCTAAACTTGTGCCACTTTGTACCTGGCTTTACATGAACCAAAGCTAGTAGCCTTTCAAGAAAGCACCCTTAACAGCTGAGTCACGGGTCTTGCTCTAGCCAAAGCTAACCTGAAATTCACTATGTAGTCTCAGGCTGTCCTCAAACTCACAGTGATCCTCCTACCTCAGCCTCCTGAGTACTGGGATTAAATTCGTGAGCCAACATGCCAGGCTTAATGTTTTTTAAATTTTTTTTATTTATTTGAGAGAGAGAGAGAGAGAGAGTTAGAGCCAGAAAGAGAGAGAAAATATGAATGGGCATGCCAGGGCCTTTAACTGCTGCAAATGAACTCCAGATGCATTTGCTATCTTGTGCATCTGGCTTATGTGGGTACTAGGGAATTGAACCTTGGTCCTTAGGCTTCACAAACAAGCACCTGAATCACTAAGGCATCTTTCCACCCCTAGTTTTTTCTAAATATTTTATTTATTTGAGAAAGAAAGAGAGAGAGAGAATGGGCATACCAGGGCCTCTAGCCACTGCACACAAACTCTAGACACATGTATTACCTTGTGCATCTGGCTTACATGGATTGTGGGGAATTGAACCTGCGTCCTTAAGCTTTGTAGGCAAGTGCCTTAAAAGCTAAGCCATCTCTCCAGCTCCCTTCTTTCTTTTATTGAGAAAGGGTTTCATGTAGTCCAGGCAGGCTTCAAACTTTTTGTGTACCTGAGGCTAGTCCTGAACTCCTGATCTTGCTGTCTCCATCTCTTAAACACTGGGATTACAGATACATTTCAGGCCAACCTGAGCTACAGAGCCAGACTAATCTATGTTAGTGAGACTGTGTCTCAGGAAAAAAAAAAAAAAGAGAGAGAGAATATTGTTTGATTTTAATAATTGCTCTTTGAGCTGGGCATAATGACATGTGCCTGTAACCCAGACCTCAGATGCAGAAGCAGACTACAATACAATTTCCAGCAGTTTTTAAATGGCCCTAAACATACTTCTGCTATTTTGTAGTATATATTTATGTGAAGTATTCTCAGCATTGATAAATTCTCTCATATATATATGTATATATATAACTTTTACTTATTTACTTGAGAGAAAGAATGAGAATGGGCACACTAGGGCCTCCAGCCATTACAAACGAACTCCAGTTGCATGCGCCACCTTGTTCATCTGGCTTACATGGGTACTGGGGAATCAAACATAGATCCTTTGGTTTTGGAGGCAAGCGTCTTAACCACTAAGTCATTTCTCCAGCTGTAATAATTTTTTTTTTTTTTTTTTTGGTTTTTCAAGGTAGGGTCTCACTCTTGCTCAGGCTGACCTGGAATTCACTACATAGTCTCAGGGTGGCCTCGAACTCCAAGTGCTAGACTACAGAGTCAGTTCCAGGTCAGCCTGAGCTATAATGAGTCTCTATTTCATAAAAATACAACAGCTGGGCATGGTGGTACACGCCTTTAATCCCAGCACTCAGGAGGTAGAGGCAGGAGGATCGCTGTGAGTTCAGAGCCAGCCTGAGACTACATAGTGACTTCTAGGCCAGCTTGGGCTACTTTGAAAAACAAAAAAAACAAACAACAACAACAAAAAACCCACACCAGATTCTATGTTTCCCTATTATATGTTCCTATACCATCTATAATTCTTATCCATTACATTTTTTTTTTTTTGAGGTAGGATCTTTTTTTTTTTTTTTTTCCTGGTTTCCTGAGGTAGGATCTTGCTCTAGCTCAGAGCTGACCTGGAATTCACTGTGTAGTCTCAGGGTGCCCTCAAACTCATGGCAATCCTCCTACCTCTGCCTCTCGAGGGCTGGGACTAAAAGTGTGTGCCACCACTCCTGCCCACCCCCCCCTTTTTTTTTCAAAGGTAGGGTCTCACTCTAGCTCAGGCTGACCTGGAATTCACTACATAGTCTCAGGGTGGCCTCGAACTCCAAGTGCTGGGATTAAAGGCGTTTGCCACCACACCTAGCCCTGATAAATTCTTTATGTAAAAAACAAACAAACAGGGCTGGAGGGATGGCTTAGCAGTTAAGGCGTTTGCCTGCAAAGCCAAAGGACCCAGGTTTGATTCCCCAGGCCCCACATTAGCCAGATGCACAAGGGGGCACACACATCTGGACTTCGTTTGCAGTGGCTGGAGGCCTTGGCACACCCATTTTCTCTCTCTCTCTAAATAAATAAATAAATAAAATTTAAAAAACACAAACACATCTATCTCACTAGTACACATATTTGCTTTCATCTTTTTAAAAAATTTATTTATTTATTTGAGAGGGACAGACAGATAGAGAGAGAGAATGGGTACACCAGAGCCTCTAGCCACTGCAAACGAACTCCAGACGTGTGCGCCCCCTTGTGCATCTGGCTTACGTGGGTCCTGGGGAATCAAGCCTCGAACCAGGGCCCTTAGGCTTTGCAGGCAAGTGCTTAACGGCTAAGCCATCTCTCCAGCCCTTTACTTTCATCTTTAATAAATGATACAATTATATGTGCCAAAGTATTGCTTTAAAATAAACTTATGGGTTGGGGAGATGGCTAGTGCTGAAAAGCACCAGCATGCAAAGCCTAAGGGCCCTGCTTCAATTCCCAGGACCACAAAAAGCTGCACAACGTGGAGCACGTGGCTGGAGTAGGCATGTAGATGAAACTGGCCCTGGCACATCTATAGTCTATCTTGCAAAAAAATAAATCAAGGGCTGGAGAGATGGCTTAGCGGTTAAGCGCTTGCCTGTGAAGCCTAAGGACCCCGGTTCGAGGCTCAATTCCCCAGGACCCACGTTAGCCAGATGCACAAGGGGGCGCACGCATCTGGAGTTCATTTACAGAGGCTGGAAGCTCTGGTGCGCCCATTCTCACTCTCTCTCTCTCTGATTCCTTCTCTCTGTCGCTGTCAAATAAATAAACAAAAAAAATTTTTAAAAATAAAAAATAAATAAATAAATCAAAATATAGCTGAGCGTGGTGGCGCACACCTTTAATCCCAGCACTCAGGAGGCAGAAGTAGGAGGACCACCATGAGTTCAAGGCCAGCCTAAGACTAACATAGTGAATTCCAGGTCAGCCTGGGCTAGAGCGAGACCCTGCATCGAAAAACAAAACAAAACAAAAAAAGAAAAGAAAATTAAAATATAAATTAAAAAATAAGCCGGGCGTGGTGGCGCACGCCTTTAATTCCAGCACTCGGGAGGCAGAGGTAGGAGGATCGCCCTGAGTTCGAGGCCACCCTGAGACTCCATAGTGAATTCCAGGTCAGCCTGGGCTAGAGCGAGACCCTGCATCGAAAAACAAAACAAAACAAAAAAAGAAAAGAAAATTAAAATATAAATTAAAAAATAAAAAATAAATGGGCCAGGCGTGGTGGTGCACACCTTTAATCCCAGCACTCGGGAGGCAAAGGTGGGAGGATCGCCGAGAGTTTGAGGCCACACTGAGACTACAGAGTGAATTCCAGGTCAGCCTGGGCTAAAGTGAGACTCTACCTTGAAAAACCAAACCAAATAAAATAAATGTATGACTTATTATCAGCAAAGGTTTGATTTTTACACCTATTTTTATACCTATATATCTGGTGTTACATTAAAATTTCTCAGGTAAGAATGGTTTTGAGTGGAATGGCTGTACTTTACACTGAAGTATACCCTTAAGCCCCAAATCTCCAGTTTTAAGTGGAATCCTCATGAATATTTTATTTGGCCAGTGTTTTCATAAGTGTATCTTCTTTTATTTGTTTGCTTTGTATTTTTATTTTTTTGGTATTTTATGAGACAGAATCTCACTGTGGACTAGACAGATCTAGAATTCTAACTCCAGACTGGCCTCAAACTCACTATAATCCCCCTGCTTTGCTTTTTCAACATTTCACTTATTTATTTGAGACTGAAGGAGAGAGAGAGAGAGAGAGTAGGAGGGAGAGAAGGAGGGGGAGAATGGGTATACCAGGGTCTCTTGTTGCTACAAACTAACTCTAAACACACGTGTAACTTTGTGTATCCAGCTTTACATGAGTACTGGGGAACTGAATCCAGGCCAGCAGGCTTTGCAAGCAAGCACCTTTAATCACTGAGCCATCTCCCCAGCCCTGTTTGCTTTTTTTTTTTTTTTTTTTTTTTTTTTTGGTTTTTCGAGGTAGTGTCTCACTCTAGCTCAGGCTGACCTGGATTCACTATGTAGTCTCAGGGTGGCCTCGAACTCACAGTGATCCTCCTACCTCTGCCTCCCGAGTGCTGGGATTAAAGGCGTGCGCCATCACGCCCGGCTCCTGTTTGCTTTGAGACAGGGTTTTATTCTAGTCCAGGCTGATTCAGAACTCACTCGATAGCTCACACTGGCTTTAAACTCCTATCTCAGCCTCCTGAGTATTAGAATAAAAGATATGAGCCACTAGGCCTGTTTTTTTTTTGTTTTTTATAAGGTAGGATCTCACTCTAGCCCAGGCTGACCTGGAATTCACTATGTAGTCTCAGGCTGGCCTTGAACTCATGGCAATCCTCCTACCTCTGCTTCCAGAGTGTTGGGATTAAAGGCGTGTGCCACCATGCCGGAACTTTTTTTTTTTTTTTTTTGATACAGGGTCTCGCTGTGCAACACTGGATGGTCTGGAATACACTAGAGTAGCCAAGGCTGGCCATGAACTTTCAGTGATACTCTTGCCTCTCTATATCAAATGCTGGGATTACAAGCATGTACCAACCTACTCAGACCATATATGTATCTTATTTTATTTTACTTTTTAATTTTATTTATTTATTTGAGAGAGAATGAGAGAGAGAGAAAGAGCCAGATAAAGAAGAGAATGGGCGCACCAGGGCCTCCAGCTGCTGCAAATGAACTCCAGACGCATGTGCCACTTTGTACATCTGGCTTATGTAGGTACCGGGGAATTGGACCTGGGTCATTAGGTTTTGCCTCAAGTGCCTTAACTACTGAACCATCTCTCCAGCCCCTAATTTTATTTTGGAGAGGGTCTCATTTCTGTGGCCCAGGTTGCCAAGGAAAACACTATGTTCCAGGCCTTGAACTCAAAATGACCTCCTTGCTTCAGCCTTCCAAAAACTGAGATTACAGGTGAATAGCTGTATGAAGCACTGTGCATAGCTCCAATTTTATTTTATTTTTTCATTTCTTTTCTTTTCTTTCTTTCTTTCTTTTTTTTTTTTTTTTTTTTTTTTTTTTTTTTTTTTGAGATAGGGTCTCACGCTGGCTTGGGCTGACCTGGAATTAACTATGTAGTCTCAGGGTGGCCTCAAACTCATGGCGATCCTCCCACTTCTGCCTCCCGAGTGCTGGGATTAAAGGCATGCACCACCACGCCCGGCTCAATTTAATTTTTTTTGAGGGAGGGTCTCACTCCAGCCCAGTCTGGCCTGAAACTCATTCTGCAGCTCACGCTAGCCTTGAACTCACACTGATTCTTCTACGTCAGTCTCCCGAGTACTGGGATTATAGACACACAGCCATCATGCCCCACTATTGTGCAGGTTACTTTAAACTTAATACTTCAAAATATCAGTTTGAGCTAGGTATGCTTGTGCATGCCTATAATCCTAGCACTTGACAGGCAGAGGAAGGATAATCAGGAAGGAGTTCAAGGCCATCCTCAGCTACACAGTGAGTTCCAGGCCACTCTTGGCTACATTAGAATATTTCAAAAATAAAACAAGCTAGGTGCACACCTTTAGTCCCAGTACTCAGGAGACAGAGGTAGGAGGATTGCCTTGAGTTTGACGGCAACATGAGACTATATAGTGAATTCTAGGTTAGCCTGTGCTAGAGTGAGACTTTACCTTGAAAAACAAAAATAAATAAATAACACAAAACAACAACAAAATACTTTGCCCCTCATAAATACCAAATCTGTAAGTCAAGAGATAAAAATTTTAAATAGGTGGATTATGGAAAGTTTCCAACCGGCCTACACTTTCTGCATGTGTCAATGCATCTGAACTCTACCAGAACCAACTAGCTCATCATTTCATGGGAAGACTAAAATATGGGTGCATAGTGGCCTAAAAACATTTTTTGTATGGAGTCATTGTCAGATTGATGCATTAAAAACAAATCAGAGTTGCTGAAAAGTAAGTGAACCGATAACTTTACACTGAAGTTACCACTGACGTACTTCCTCTTCTTATTTTGGTGGCAGAAGAAAAAACACCCCTGCACACCATCTTCCCCAGTGTTGGGCAGCGGCAACTGCAATGGGCTACAGAGGTTTTCCTTGTTGTACGGGCGTGCCAGTAACCAGAGAAATGAAAGAAGACATAGGTTGAGAGCACACAATTATTTACCAGGTGCACTGTTTCTAAACATACAGATTCTAGCCAGGCGTGGTGACACATGTCTTTAGTCCTAGCACTCAGGAGGATGAAGTAGGAAGATCACTGTTCAAGGCCAGCCTGGACTACAGAGTCAGTTCCAGGTCAGCCTGAGCTATAATGAGTCTCTATTTCATAAAAATACAACAGCTAGGCATGGTGGTACACGCCTTTAATCCCATCACTCAGGAGGCAGAGGTAGGAGGATCACTGTAAGTTCAGAGCCAGCCTGAGACTACATAGTGACCTCTAGGCCAGCTTGGGCTACTTTGAAAAACAAAAAAACAAACAACAAAAACAAACAAACAAAAAAACCCCACACCAGATTCTATGTTTCCCTATTACATGTTCCTATGCCATCTATAATTCTTATACATTACACTTTTTTTTTGAAGTAGGGTCTTTTTTTTTTTTCTGGTTTCTTGAGGTAGGATCTTGCTCTAGCTCAGAGCTGACCTGGAATTCACTGTGTAGTCTCAGTGCCCTCAAACTCATGGCAATCCTCCTACCTCTGCCTCTTGAGGGCCGGGATTAAAGGTGTGTGCCACCACTCCTGCCCACCCCCCCTTTTTTTTTGTTAAAGGACTAGGATATAACTATAAATCTGGCCTGCCACACAGTTCTTTCTTTCTTTCTTTCTTTTTTTTTTTCAAAGTAGGGTCTCACTGTAGACCCGGCTGACCTGGAATTCACTCTGTATTCTCAGGGTGGCCTCGAACTCACGGCAATCCTCCTACCTCTACCTCCCGAGTGCTGGGATTAAAGGCGCATGCCACCATGCCCAGTGGAACAACATAGTTCTTTTTTTTAAAATTTTTTTGTTCATTTTTGTTTATTTATTTGAGAGAGAGAGAGAGCGAGAGAATGGGCGCGCCAGGGCCTCCAGCCACTGCAAACAAACTCCAGAGGTGTGCACCCCTTGTGCATCTGGCTAACGTGGGTCCTGGGGAATCGAGCCTTGAACTGGGGTCCTTAGGCTTCACGGGCAAGTGCTTAACTGCTAAGCCATCTTTCCAGCCTGGAACCACATAGTGCTTTAACTAGTACACAGAACCTTGGATTTTTCAGGACTAGTGACACCAGAGTAGTGTGGTTAGTGCTGCATAGGAATGCCTCTTCAGACCCCATGTCCGAAAGACAGTTTTATTTATTCATTTTCTTTCTTTCTTTCTTTCTTTCTTTCTTTTTTTTTTTTCGAGGTAGGGTCTCACTCTAGCCCAGGCTGGCCTGGAATTCACTGTGTAGTCTCAGGGTGGCCTTGAACTCACAGCAATCCTCCTACCTCTGCCTCCCGAGTGCTGGGATTAAAGGCATGCGCCACCATGCCCGGCTTCATTTTCTATTTGTTTATTTGCAAGCCTAGAGAGATGGAGAGAAGAGACACACAGAGAGAGAATGGGCACACCAGGGCCTCCAGCTGCTGCAAACAAACTCAGTACATGCATCACTTTGTGTAGCTGGCTTGACATGGGTACTAGGAAATCAAGTGCAGATCACCTACGATGTTAACTTTGCAGGCAAATGCTTTAACCATTAGGCCATCTCTCCAGCCCATTTATTTCTTTTTCTTTTTTTTTGTATTTTTATATATTTATTTGCAAGCAGAAAGGAGACAGACAAGAGAGAATGGGTGCGCCAGGGCTTCTAGCCGTTGCAAATGAACTCCAGATGCTTGTGCCACTTTGTGCATCTGGCTTTATGTGGGTACTGGGTAACCAAACCCAGGCCGTTAGGCCTTACAAGCAAGTGCCTTGACCACTGAGCCATCCCTCTAGTCCTAGTTATTTATTTTAATTATTTTTTTTTTAGAGAGAGTGAGAAAGAAAGAGGGGACGGAGAGAGAAACAGAGGGGGAGAGAGAGAATTGTTTAATTTGAAGTAGGGTCTGGAGAAATGGCTTAGCAATTAGGTGCTTGCCTGCAAAGCCAAAGGACCGAGGTTTGATTCCCCAGGACCCAGGTAAACCAGATGCAAAAGGTGGCACATTCATCTGGAGTTTGTTTGCAGTGCCTAGAGACCCTGGCATGCCCCCCCATCCCAATCTGCCTCTTTCTTTCTCTCTCTCAAATAAATAATAATAATAATAATAAAATCTTTAAAAACACACACACACAAAAGACAACTTTAATACAGGTTCCCACTATGTCAAATTTTGTTTCTACACCATCTTTGATTTTGACAATATATTAATATGAAGAAACTGGGAAAATTGGGTATTTATTCAGGGTCACTCCAATAGTAAAATGTACCTTAAATCAAATACAGGTCTACCAAGCCTTAAAAGTAAGAGAGATTTATTAAATATAAAGGCAAATTTAGTACAAAAATCACTGAGTCAAATCTGGCAGTACTTTACATCTTAAAGCCATGAAGGAGGGCTGGTTAAAGGTGCTTGCTTACAAAAACTGCCAACCTGTATTCAACTGCTCAGTACCCATATAAAACCAGATGCACAAAGTGGCACAGGCAATTGTAGTTCATTTGCAGTGGCAAAAGGCCCTGGCATGCCCATTCTCTCTCTCTCAGTAAATAAAATAATAAAAACTAACTAAATAGAACCTTGAAGGACCAGTACCTAGTCCTTACAATGGTTGTTGGATAAGGACTCAGCACTAAGTCAAATGTCCTAATGTTATTTTTCCATCCAAAAGAGATCATGCGAGCCAGGCGTGGTAGCACATGGCTTTAATCCCAGCACTCGGGAGGCAGAGGTAGGAGGATCGCCGTGAGTTTGAGACTGCCTAGTGAATTCCAGGTCAGCCTGAGCTAGAGTGAGACCCTGCCTTGAAAAAAAAAAAAAGAGAGAGACAGAGAGATCATGCATCTTATTCTCTAAAACTTAATAACTTAATACAATGTTGACAAAATTCTATCCACTTTTTTTTTGGGGGGGGGGGTTGAGGTAGGATCTCACTCTAGCCCAGGCTGACCTGGAATTCACTAGGTAGTCTCAGGGTGGCCTCAAACTCATGGTGATCCTCCAACCTCTGCCTCCCAAGTGCTGGGATTAAAGTTATGTGCCACCACGCCTGGCCTTTTTTGGTATTTCGAGGTAGGGTCTTGCTCTAGCCCAGGCTGACCTGGAATTCACTCTGTAGTCTCAGGGTGGCATCAAACTCACAGTAATCCTCCTACTTCTGCCTCCTGAGTACTGGGATTAAAGGCGTGCACCATCACACCTGGCCACTTTTTGTTGTTGTTGTTTGGCTTTTTTGGAGACCAGATGGAGCCATGAACATGGACTGTGGTTGCAGTGGAGACCCAGTGGAGATGCCAGGACCATGAGATGGCTAAGGAGAGCTGCTGGCCCCAGATGAGGTTTTCCAAGACTATGAGTAGCCTAGCTGGAGGGGCAGAATTGGAATTCCAGAAATTTGTTGCTGGTTAGAATTATCAGACTTGGAGACTTATCACTGGTTAGAGTTGTTGGACTTGGAGCTACAGAGTTTGCCCTGTTCAAATTTTGTAATACTTGAGTATTTCTTTGCAATGCCCAATGCCATCTTTTGCAGTCAGCGTGAGTGTTTATTCTGTGCCATTTGCTGGTTTTTTTTTTTTTTTTTTTTGTATTATGGCTCAGTTAAAAGATATAGGACTATGGGGATGTTTGAACATCACTGGAATTGACAAAAACTATAAGGGCTTTCAAAGTTGAACTGAATGTATTGTATTTTACATCAGGTATGGTTATCAGTTTATGGGGACCAGAGGCAGAATGGGATGGTTTGATTCAGGTGTCCCCCATAAACTTAGGTGTTCTGAATGCTAGGTTCTCAGCTGATGGAGATTTGGGAATTAATGCCTCCTGGAGGCAATGTATTGTTGGGGGCGGGCTTATGGGTATTATAGCCAGTTTCCCCCTTGCCAGTGTTTGGGACACTGTCCTGTTGCTGTTGGCCACCTAATGTTGGCCAGGAGGTGATGTCCACCCTCTGCTCATGCCATTTTCCCCTGCTATCATGGAACGTTCCTTCAAGTCTGTAAGCCAAAATAAACTTTTTTTTCCCCCAAAGCTGCTCTTGGTTGAGTGATTTCTGCCAGCAATGTGAACCTGACTGCAACACTTAGCTAAGTCTTATCTTTTTTTTTCTTTCTATTTTCTATTTGATTTATTTTATTTGAGAGAGAAATAGAAAGCAGCAGAGAGAAGGGGGAGAGAGAGAGAGAGAGAGACAGGGAATGGACATGCCAGGGCCTCTAGCTACCGCAAACAAACTCCTGATGCATGCGCCACTTTGTGCATCTGGCTTTATGTGGGTACTGGGGAGTCAAACCCAGGTCGTTAGGCCCTGCAAGCAAGTGCCTTAACTGTGCTGAACCATCTCTTGAGAGACTCCCCAGTACCCACATAAAGCCAGATGCACAAAGTGGTGCATGCATCTAGAGTTTGTTTGCAGTAGCTAGAGGCCCTGGAATACCCATTCCCTGTCTGTCTCTCTCCTCTCTCTCTCTCTCTCCACTTCCAAATAAATATTAAAAAAGGAAAGAAGAAAACAGTGATTTGTAAAAGTGTTGTTCTGTTACCTACGGGTGCTGCTACTACTGGCTGTGCTGTTTTCCTTTTCTTCTGCCTTCAGTTCCAAAAGGACTGATTTCAAGAAAGTGAGTTAGATTCTTGTCTCAAAACCTTTCTACCTCCCATCTTGCCCCATTCCTACGCAGACTGGCAAGTGCAATGACACAACAGGTGGCTTATATATTTTTAGCTACATGCATCACAAGCTTAAATAAAACCTTGTTTTAAAGCAAACATCCACCATATTCTTGGCAAACTGCTCTCTACTAATAAGACATCTGCATTTAAAGGAAGTTCATCTGACACTTTCATTTCTCTTCCTGTTGTTGAATGTTACATTCACATCTATTCCTTATCCAAGGACACATACCTGTAAGTAAAGGGAAGAGTTAGAGCCATGGGACATCTTTTGCACCAGTCCATCTTTTTGTAGGATGCATTCCTCCAAGTGAATCACATTTGGATGTTGGCTCTTGATACTGCTTAGTGCCCAGAATTCACGAAGGGCTAGTTCAACGTTTTCAGGAGCATGGCATCGAATTTTCTTCACTGCTACTCTTGCAGAAGTCTTTCTGATGACTGCTTCATATACAACACCGTAACTACCGCGGCCTACCTCCCGTATTAGATCGTACTTTGGCTGGCTACTCACCATCTTCAAGGTCAAGGTTTCTGGGAAAAACAATAAAGTACTCTGTTAGAATTAGGTATATTTACTGCCTTATATTTCTTATGTATGACTTAGTTATCACTGTCCTATTGTCTACAGTACTTAAAGGATATTTACCATATCTTGGGCAAATCTAACAGTAAACAGCAATAAAGGCAACAGGTAGCACTTATCATGTACCAGGAGCTAACTGTTCCAAGTAATATCAAGTAATATTATTTTTTCAGACTTTTAAAACTTTTTAAATATTTATGAGAGAGAGAGTACATCTGCCTTACGTGGGTACTAGGGAATCAAACCTGGGTCCTTAGGCTTCACAGGCAAGCACCTTAACTGTTAAGCTATATCTCTCCAGCCCTCCTTTCTATTTTTAAGACAGGATCTTGCCATGTATCTCAAGCAGGACTTGAACTCACTATCTTTTTGCCTTTGGTGTGCTGGAATTACAGGTATATGCCACCATGCCTGGCTACTTTACACAGAGGGTAAGTAAAAAGCCTACGGTTAAATAGCTGTTTGTTTCCTGATATCCATGATTTTAAAAAATATTTATTTACTTGAGAGAGGTGGGGGGAGGGAGAGAGAGAATGGGCCCACCAGGGCCTCCTGCCATTGCAAACGAACTCCAGACACATGCACCACTCTGTGCATCTGGCTTTATGTGGTCACTAAAAAACTGAACCTGGGTTGTCAGGCTTTGCAAGCAAACACCTTTAACTGCTGAGCCATCCCTCTAGCCCAGATATCATGATTTGAACCGCTAATCTTCACTGCTTCTTATATGAACTGCTTGAAAATGTCAATTAAAAATAAATCCTAACCGGGCGTGGTGGTGCACACCTTTAATCCCAGCACTCGGGAGGCGGAGGTAGGAGGATCGCCGTGAGTTTGAGGTCACCCTGAGACTACATAGTGAGTTCCAGGTCAGCCTGGGCCAGAGTGAGACCCTACCTCAAAAAACAAAACAAAATAAAATAAAAATAAATCCTAGGCCAGGCATGGTGGTGCGTCCCAGCACTTGGGAGGCCAAGTGTGGCTATGAGTAGAAGGATCACTGTGAGTTCAAGGCCACCCTGAGACTACAGAGTGAATTCTAGGTCAGCTTGGGCTACAGCAAGACTTACCTGGGGGGGGGAGGGACTTCAAAATTCACCATTTTTATTTACTTATCATTAAAAACACAAAGGAAGCAAAATCTCAAGCTTCTCCTCGAGGCAAACACATACATAAAAGTTCACAAAAACAGCAACAAAATTCCTCACAGAAATACAAACAGCTGGCTTGTGCTTATGGACTGAAAGTGGACAAGACCACTTTTTGTCTGTTCGGTTTCGATTTTGAGACACAGTGTCATGTAGCACAGGCTGGCCTTGAACTTACTCTGTAGCTTCAGATAACCTTGGATTTCTGATCCTTCTACCGCCATTCTCCAAGTGCTAGAATTACAGGCATGTAGCAACATGCTTGGTTATTTCCTTATTTCTTTGCACATTAAGTAATAAAGTTTGTTCCCTTAAAATACAGTAAGCTACACAGAATATAGTTACCTTTTTGTTGTTAAACAATAGCTATAAGTTCTAGGTCATTTTTACCAAGAAAAGAGCATCCTACACATCAAGGAGAATTCTCTGACAAAAGTTTTTTGGAATTCCACTTGATAAATCATTTAAAAGCAAGCTGGAGTAAAGGCCCTCCACAGAAATGATCATGTGTGGAATGCAGAGTCCACAGCGTGTTTCCCCATTCTTATTCTAATTCACTTGAAGACTGTCACCACACCACGGACACGAAAAGCAACCTGAGATTGTCCAATATTTACACTGCACGGTTAGGGAAACAAAAAAGCGACTCCCTCTAGAGTTAGTGGCAGGACCTGGGAATAGCTACTGTAAATTCACAGGGCAGATTTAGTAAAGAAAAATGACAGTTTCTGAGGATCATGTACAACTTCCCCCAAGGGGTCACCCACCCTTCAGATTCCTACTGTATTTCCTAATGCCTGATTTCCTGCCACAGCATCGGAGGCGGACGTTCTTTACCTCCTCTGCTCGGATCACCAGGGACCATACATTGCCAGGCGGCTCTCTTCTCTGAAGCAGTCCCATCTCTCTCCCTCTTCCTATGGCACCTACAGGCAAGGAGCACCTTCTCGATTAAGGAAGGTGGCTTTCAAGCCCTCAGAATCTGGGATGCAAAGACAGCACGGTGATGCACCCCGTGCGAACCTTCGGTGCTTTACGATGGCATTGCCCAGATGCTCACCCAGCACTGGCCACCACGGACCACGCCATACACCTGCTGGTGCCGGGAAGGGGCAGTCAGGCCAGAGGTGCTGCACACCCCCATGTCCTCCCCGCGCCCCGGGGACTCGGGCCGCCCTCACTGCCCGGCTAGCAGCCCTCCGCCTCCCAGGCCGCAGTCGGATGCAACCCCGTAGGGATCCTCCCGTGTCCCTCTACCCGGAAGCCGGTCCTGCAACGGCCGCAACTCCCCACGGCTGCGAAGGGGAGGCCCCGGGACGTGGGGAGTGGCCCCCGGCGTGAACAGAGGCCGCAGCCCGGGCCGGTGGCTTGAGCAGAGCCGGGGCCTTCCTGGGGATGACAGGTCCGTGACAAGTGTGTTGGGGACACAGGCACATCCATGCGGGGCGTTTGGCTCTGAAGCAGGGCGTCTGTAGCACGCCGAAGGGCCAGGTTTTTACCTCAGGGCAGCACCAGCCGCTTCTCCCTCCCATGAGCTCTGCAGGCCGCCATTATCGGACAGCTCGCGCCTCTCGCTCCCGCGGCCTCCAGTCAGAGACTGGCGCGCGCCCCCGTGGTGCGCGGACACACCCCCTTACGCCGGGCCCCGCCCCCCTCCAGCTTTCCGTAGCGCGCGCCCCCTGCCGGGAGAGAGCCGCCCAACTGTGGCCGCGGTGCGCAGACACACCCCCTTTACGCCGCCGGGCCCCGCCCCCCTCCGGCTTTCCGTAGCGCGCGCCCCCTGCCGGGCGAGAACCGCTGGCGCGCGAGTGCGCGCAACGTTCCGCCCCGCGCTCAGATTCTGAGGCTGTGCGGAGCCAAGGAAGACGCCAGTGGTGTTGCGCGCCGCAGAGCGCACCACTGTTGTCCTTCCCCGCAGGGGTCGCCAGCCCGGGAACACCCCCCACCCCTTCTCCAGCCTGGGATCGTTCGACCTCAGCCGCAGTGCGGCCGTGCACGGGCTGTCAGAACCCGAGCGAAGCTGCGGCCGTAAGCCCGGGCCCCGCGGTTGGCGCGCGTGCGGGCCCGCGAGCTCTCCCCGCCCCCTTCCTGACCTACCGAGCGGCGGGCTGGCGTGCGGGGTTCGCTGGGGCGGGACGCCCGGTGCATCTTCCTCCGCGCCTGGTCTGCGGTGCCTGCGGAGGATCGCGGAGTTCGACGGCGAGCCCGCGGGCCGGCGACGACCCGAGCCGGGAGACCTGGCGGGCGCCCCGCCGGGAAGGAGACTCGGCACCTTTTGTCCGAGTCACTGAGCCATGTTTGCGGGCGGCGCAGTTGCCGAGGCGGCGACGCGGGGCTGAGTGCGATCATCTGGGAAGACGCCGTCCCCTGCCCCACCGGCGCGGTGGTATCTCCCTTAAAGAAGTCAGAGCCTCATTGTTGGTGGCCGCGGGGGATCGGGGCGCCCTGCCTGGTGCGGGAGGGAGGGAGGGAGGGTGCGCGCTGCGGACCTGGCGGCGGTGCCCGCGATGCCACTCCTTGGCGGACCTGGAATGATATCCGAATCCGGGTAGGAGGACGCATGGACAGGGAATTTGGTCCGAGCCCGACAGGCCTTGATGGACAGCCTGAACTGCGGTTCTTGGGGCTGGACAGTTGGGCGCCTTAGGCCGGGAGTCGTTCGGCTACCCCCACGGCTGTCAATCATCGCGGCAGCATCTGCCAGACATCCAGCGTTAGGATTATCATCACTCGGAGGCCAGGACCAATCAAACCTGCCAGAAAACGTCCATTCTTTTCTTGATTATTCTGCACCTACTGTGTTAAAGTGGCTGGTTGTTCCTGCACCCAGTTGTATAACCCTGGTCACTGCTCTCCAAGGATCATGTCATTTTTCATTTATGGGACATATTCCATGTCTTGGACTGGGCTAGGTCTTCATATAAATGATCTCAATCCTAACCAAACCTCACAAGTAGAGGCTTTATTACTGACCCTGCTCTTACAAGGGAGAAATCCGAACTCCGCCTCATTCAACCAATAGGTGTTTGCCTTGAGTACCGGCGGGGCTCCAGTGGTAAACCTCCAGCTTCCCTCCCAAAGTAAAACCCCTGCGGGGGGGCAAAAAAATAAGATTTTTTTTTTTTGGTTGTTGTTCTCAGTGCCGTTCATATGCTGTTCTTCACCTGTTTTTTTTTTGGGGGGGGGCGGGTGGGAATACTGACATCAGCCAAAACTTGTTTCCTGCTCTAGAAAGTAGAGGGAAACTATAGAAGGTTCTGTAGACAGCTAGCTACCAGTGTAGGTTGATATGGGATGGAACGGGAATCAGGATAGGTATTTCTTTGGGTCATAATAACCTTCTGGCCTGGCGTGATGGGAACATGCTTTTAATCTCAGAGGCTGAGGTAGGACAATTGCTGTGAGTTCAAGGCCAGCCTGGGACTGCAGAGTGAGTTCCAGGTCAGCATGGGCTAGGGTGAGGCCCTGCCTCAAAAAATAATAATGATTATAATAAAGTCCACCCACAGATAGACTAATCTGTTCAGAAGGCGTCACGTCTTGTGGAACTTGAAACACCTAATTTGGGGTGTCCTCTTTAGGAAAAAGATTATAAAAATGGCCCTGTGGCAGGGAAAGAGTCTACAAATGACTCTGAGGTTTATATACTTGGTTAAATTCAGGGTGAACCTATCTGCCTGCTGCCTTACATCATTATTTGTTTCCTTTCTGCTGGACAGAGAGTTCCTGGGGTCCGTGAATCTGTGATTCATCTCTGCAGTCTTCTACACCTCTTAGGGAATCAAAATATCCCCAAGGCTGATATCTTACGTCTCATATAATGCTCATAGGGCGACAAAATTATGTAATGTATCTAGGGAATTTGACAAAATAGCGGCTACATGACCAATGAATTTACCTTTTATCCAGCAACTGAGTCAAATCCTAGACTTCTAGGGCTGGAGAGATGGCTTAGCAGTTAAAGCAAGACCCTACCTCAAAAAAAAAAAAAAAAAAATACAAGAAACAGCTTTCATGTCTTTTGTGCTTTATATTTCAGATCACTAAACGAAGAAGTAAAGCTACTTTCTACAGAATAATTTCAACTAGCAAATGAAGAACTCATTGGATTGAAGCACAGTTTACAAACCCTAAGGAAATAATGAGTCTGAACAAATGACCATAGAAAGATTCAAAAACGTTTGGGTGAAATTTGCTGGGGAACTGAGTAATGCAGAGTTTAAGCAAACACAGCCTGAACCCACTAACCAAACAAAATCATACAGTGTTTGGGAAGCAGGGGTAGGAGAATCACTGTGAATTTGAGGCTAGCCTGAGAATACATAGTGAATTCCAGGTCAGCCTGGGCTAGAGTGAGACCCTACCTTGAAAAACTGAAAAAGAAAAACAAATCATATAGGGTGATACAGAGCCCTCAGGAAGTTGTGTTTGCTTTGGTTTTAGTTTTACTTTTTTGAGGTAGGGGCTGACTTCAGCCCAGGCTGACCTGGATGGAAATAGTCTTCCGGTTGGTCCAGAACTCACAGTGATCTTCCTATCTCAGCCACCCAAGTGCTGGGGAATAAAAGAAAGGTGTGCACCACCACAACCAGCTCAGGAAGTACTTTTGCCTAAGAAAAGCAAGAAGGCATCCAAACCTAATCAAGTCAAACTCTAATCCCTGGTTGAGCAAAACTCTCGAGGAAAGACAAAGACCGTAATCAGTCCCATTCAGAATGTGTGAGGTCCTACAGGAAAGCCCCCTGCTTTCCCCAGTTCATTCACAGAATGAAAGTAAAGTAGGTGGCGGTGGGGGGGTCATAGAGCTAATATTTCCTGCACTAGGGATGGTGAAGCAGAGCACTTTCAAGTTCAAGGCCAGCTTGTGCTGTATAGTGAGACACTAGCTCAACAACAGAAAAAGGGAAGGAAGAACATTTTTCTAGGTCTGCAGCCTGTCCAGTCTCCTCTGATCTCAGAAGCTAAGCAGGGTTGGGCCTGGGTAGTACTTGCATGGGTGAGGGTAGGACGTTAAAGCATGCGAGCTTTAGCACAGGCTACAGGAGACCCTGTCTCAGAGCAGCAGCGACAGGAACTGGGGAGGTGGCTCAGCAGTTAAAGGCCCTTGCAAAGCCTGCAGTTCAATTCTCCAGCCACCCACATAAAGCCAGAAGGGCATTCCTTTGCAGCAGCAAGAGATCCTGCATGTGCACGCACAAATAACAAGAAAAAGTTCAAGAGACTTACCAAATGCAATACAGTCTTTTGGTCAAAATTCAAGTGAGTCAACAGGCAAAAGACATATTTTATGCTAGGTATGGCGATGGAATGTTGGCACTTTGGAGGCAGGATCAGGGGTTGAAGGTGATCATTGGCTACATAGTTTGAGGTTAGCCTTGGCTACATGAGATCCTATTTTCAAGAGAGAAAACAAAACAAAAAAGTACAATCTGGGTGTGGTGGTGTACACCTTTAATCCCAGCCCTTGGGAGGCTGAGGTAGGAGGATTGCCATGAGTTCGAGGCCACCCTGAGACTACGTAGTGAATTCCAGGTCAGCCTGGGCTAGAGCAAGACCCTACCTAGAGTGTGTGGGGGCAGGGGACCCTCTATGAACAGCATAGCTAACAAAAACAAGAGAGATTAGCAGAATATTGTTGGCTGTTGAAATCTAGTGATGAGCACCTAAGGTCCATTGTACTCGTTTGCATATTTGATTTTTTTTTTTTTGAAGACAAACATGGTCAAAAATGAAATACATGAGCCGGGCGTGGTGGCGCACGCCTTTATTCCCAGCACTTGGGAGGCAGAGGTAGGAGGATTGCCATGAGTTCGAGGCCACCCTGAGACTCCACAGTGAATTCCAGGTCAGCCTGGGCTAGAGTGAGACCCTATCTCAAAAAAACAAAAACAACAACAAAAAAGAAATACATGGTTTAGACAGGTGGGAACTTGGATGTTACAATCCTGCCCCCTGGTGGCCTGTCCCATGAGCGCAGCTGCTGCTCCTGCCTAAATAAAGCAGGCTTGAATTCACAGACATGGTCAGAGTCACGTCCTTGGGCTGGGGATGTTGCTGGAGTCACGTCCTTTATCTCACAAGAGGCCTGTCAAGTGGGTCGTGCTGACAGACCATTTTATAGATGAAGAAATGGAGACTCAGTAACATAGGTTCCTGATAAGTCACAGTAGAGTCAAGGCTCCTGGAATTTTTGGACATGGCTTCACAAGCCCTGTATGAAGAGGCCACGTGGCTCTGAGCTAGGGAAATGATTCAGTGGGATGAGGACCTGAGCTTGTACCCTCAGCACCCACGTAAAAATGCCAGCCATAGCAGTGGTCACCCACCACTGAAGTGGCATTACCAGCACTGAGGAGGCAGCATTCCTACATTGAGGAGGTGGAGATAGGCGGGTCCTTGGGACTTCCTGGTTAAATAGACTAACTGAATCATGGAGCTTCTGGTTTAGTGAGACCCTATTTCAAAAAATAAAATAGTTAGGCGTGGTGGCGCACACCATTAATCCCAGCACTCTGGAGGCAGAGATAGGAGGATCACTGTAAGTAGCCAGCCTAAGATTACATAGTGAATACCAGTTCAGCCTTGGCTAGAGTGAGACCCTACCTCAGAAAAAAATGGGGAAAACAAAAACAACAACAACAAAAAAAAAAAACACAAAGAGCCGGGCGTGGTGGCGCATGCCTTTAATCCCAGCACCTGGGAGGCAGAGGAAGGAGGATTGCCATGAGTTCGAGGCCACCCTGAGACTCCATAGTGAATTCCAGGCCAGCCTGAGCTTGAGTGAGACCCTACCTCGAAAAACAAAACAAAAAAAAAAAAAAAAAGAAAAAAATGGGGGTGGGAGATGGCTCAGTGGTTAAAGGCACTTGCTTGCAAAGTCTGCCAGCTGGGGTTCAATTTCCCGAAAACCCAGACACAAAGTAGCATAGGTGTCTGGAGTTCATTTGGAGGCCCTGGTATACCCACCTATATTTTCTCTCTCTCTCTCTCTCTCTCTCTCTCACACACACACACAAATAAGTTAAAAAAAAATCTCGCCAAAAATAAAGTTGTGAAAACTTAAAGAATAATTAGGGCTGGAGGGATGGCTTAGTGGTTAAGGCAATTTCCTGCAAAGCCAAAGGACCCAGGTCCTATTCCCCAGGGACCACGTTAGCCAGATGCCCAAGGGGGCGCATGCATCTGGAGTTCATTTGCAGTGCAGTGGCTGGAGGCCCTGGCTCGCTCATTCTCTCTCCCTCTTTCTCTCTTTCAAATAAATAAATAAAAATAAACTATTTTAAAAACAAACAAAGAGGGCTGGAGAGATGGCTTAGTGGTTAAGCGCTTGCCTGCGAAGCCTAAGGACCCCGGTTCGAGGCTCAATTCCCCAGGACCCACGTTAGCCAGATGCACAAGGGGGCGCACGCATCTGGAGTTCGTTTACAGAGGCTGGAAGCTCTGGCGTGCCCATTCTCTCTCTCTCTCTCTCTCTCTCTCTCCCTCCTTCTCTCTGTCGCTCTCAAATAAATAAACAAACAAAAAAATTTAAAAACAAACAAAGAATAATTTAAAAGGGCTTGGCGCCTGGAGAGATGGCTCAGTGGTTAAGACTCTTGCTTGTAAAGTCAAACAAGCCCAGTTCAATTCCCCAGTAACCACGTAAAGCCAGATGCAGAAAGTGGCACATGTATTTGGAGTTTGCAGTAGCTAGAGGCCCTGGTGTGCCCATTCTTTGTCACTCTATCTTCTTTTTCTTTCTTTCTCTTTTTTTAATTTCTCTTTTTTCTTTTTGGGTTTTCGAAGAAGGGGGCAGTGTTTGCCTAGCATGCACAAAGCCCTGAGCTTGATTCCCAGAACTACATAAGACCTGGGCATGGGGCTAGAAGAGAAGGCTCAGAGGTTGAAGGTGCTTGCTTACAGGAGGCCCAGGACAAGTGGGACTGCTTATCTCTCCCCGCAATCCACCTTCCTTCCTGGAAGACTTCAAACACCGAAGCGCCTCGGGAGGGCAGCAAGGAACAGAGGAGGCAGGTCCAAGGGCCTGGAAGAGAGAAGGCCCTTTCTGCTGCCTGCAGTGCTATGTCATCCCTGGGCAGGGGCAAATGCTCCCAGCACCTGATTCCCCACCCCAGAAGCCTGGGGAGGGCCCCTTTCCCAGCCTGGCCCTGTCCCCTACCCCCTGGGGCTGTCTGGAGGTTTGGGCCAACATGCCTGGCCCTGCTGTCCATCCACTGGAAAGGCACTTCCTGGAAGTTCATCTTCTCCACACCCACACCCCTGCCCGCCACATCGGTCCCCTGGGTTCCTGGAAATTCAAGGATGTGGATTGCTCAGCTCTGGGCTCTCCAAGGCTGGACACAGAGACAAGGGCTTGGTGTCGCTAGCAGTGGGATCTGGGGATCTACTCTGCTACTTGACCTTGATCTCACGACCTCTCAGGAGTCTCAGTTTCCCCAAAGATGGAGATTCTAGAAGTATCTGAAGGGTATGGAATGAGACAATGTGGATGGCACATTTGGCACTCATAACAGGGTTACCATGGTGACATATTGTGCCCTTGCCAGAAGGTCTGAGAGTAGGCAACTCTCAGGTCTTGGCTGCCAGGGGATGGATGTCTTTCTTATCAGCACAAGCTCAGAGCCCAGTTATTAATACCCACAGGGCCCCACAGCCTGGGAGCTAGCATTCCAGCCACGAGGTGCAGAGGTGGGGAGGGTGGGGCAGCGGAACAGGTGGGGGTGATCTTTTCCAGCCGCAGCAGCAGGCAGCACTTGGCTCCTTGTCCTGCCAGACACCCTCCACCTGCAGTCTAGGGTCTGGAGAAGTGTGAAATTCCTGCAGGAAGTCAAGCTCAGGGCAGGCATCTTCCTAGTCTCCTAAGGGCACAGCACTGTCCTTCCAGGGATCCAAGCTCATGAGAACAGGGCCATGTTAGGCCCCCAGGAGGAAGCCCACTCCTGGAGCTGTGGCTTGTCAAAGTCAGAAGGGGCACAGAGAAGCCCCGTAGCAGGCTGGGGTTCAGAGTGTAGCCTTTGGACTCAGACCAGTGACAGAGAAAATATGCCCTTCAGCTTGTTTCCACAGCGTCATCTGGGAGGAAAAATGGTTTTGAGGGCTGGAGAGATGGCTTAGTGGTTGAGGTGTTTGCCTGCAAAACCAAAGGACCCAGGTTCCATTCCTTAGGACCCATGTAAGCCAGATGCACAAGGGGGCGCATGTGGTTGGAATTTGTTTGCAGTGGCTGATGGCCCTGGGGCACCCATTCTCTCTCTCTTTCTGCCTCTCTCTCTCTCTCTCTCAAATAAACATATAAGTAAATTAAAAAAATGATTTTTTCTTTATTTGAGAGCGACAGACAGAGAAAGAGGCAGAGAAAGAGAGAGAGAGAGAGAATGAGAATGGGTGCATCAGGGCCTCCAGCCACTGCAAACGAACTCCAGACGCATGTGCCCCCTGGTGCATCTGGCTAACGTGGGTCCTGGGGAATCGAGCCTCGAACAGGGGTCCTTAGGCTTCACAAGCAAGCGCTTAACCGCTAAGCCATCTCTCCAGCCCCCAATAAAGATTTTGAATTCTTCTATGTAATCTAGATCGGTTATCTTGGCGTGGTGGTGCATGCCTGTAATCCCAGCACTCTGAAGGAGGATTTGAGTTTGAGGCCAACCTGGGTTGTATAATAAGACCCTGTCTCAAAGACAAAAAAAGAGTTTTAAAAAACCTAAAAGAAAACTTTTACTTTGGGCTTTTGAAAGAGCAAATTAAATAATCTGTATAAAGCACAAGAGTCATTGTGAAATGTGTCTAGTGAATAGTGGGTGTGGTAACCCAGCCCTTCTTTCCTCAAATACGAGGCAGCACACCCAAGGACCAAACACCTTTAGGCGTTCTTCTTCTCCCACCTACAACAGTACTTATGCCAGATCACATCTTCCTCGTATCAAGTATAAAATTTAATAGGCTTTATTTATTTTTACTATCAGGTGGCACTGAAAATCTATTATACAAAGTACAACACTGGATGGGCGTGGTGGCTCACACCTATAATCCCAGCATTTGGGAGCCTGAGGTAGGAGGAATGCTGTGAGTTCAAGGCCAATTTAGGCTTTAAATTTTTATTTTATTTTTATTTGAGACAAAGGGAGGGAGAGAGAGAATGGGCACACCAGGGCCTCTAGCCACCGCAAACAAACTCCAGATGCATATGCTACCTTGTGCATCTGGCTTACGTGGGACCTGGAGAATCGAACCTGGGTCTTTAGGCTTCACAGGTAAGCACCTTAACCACTAAGCCACCTCTCCACCCTTAAATATTTTTATTTATTCATTTGCAAGGAAAAAGAAAGGGAGGAGAGAGACACACAGAGAGAGAGAGAATGCTAGGGTCTCTTGTCACTACAAATGAACTCCAGATGTATGTGCCACTTTGTGCATTTGCTTTATGTGGGTACTGGGGAATTGAACCCAGGCCAACAGGGTTTGCAAGCAAGCACCTTTAATCAGCCCCAGCCTAGGCTTTAGAGTGAGTTCCAGGTCTTCATGGGCTGGAGTGAGACCCTGCCTCTAAAAACAAACAGGGAATGGGGATATGGCTCAGTAGTTAAAGGCGCTTGTTTGTGAAGTCTGCTGGCTTGGGTTTGATTCTCCAGTACCAACAAAAATCCAGATTCACAAAGTGGCATATGCATCTGACCTTCGTTTGCAGCCATAAGAAGCCCTACCATGTCATATTCTTTCTCTTTCAAATTATATATATATATATATATATATATATATATATATATATATATATACACACACACACACACACACACACACACACACACACACATAATTTGGGCAGGAAAGATAGCTTCATGGTTAAGGCACTTGCCTATGAAGCCTAAGGACCCATGTTGGACTCCCCAGATCCCACGTAAGCTAGATGCACAAGGTAATACATATGTAAGGTCTCACATGCTCACAAGGTGGCACAAGCATCTGGTGTTCTACTGCAGTGGCTGGAGATCCTGACATGCCAACTTTTTCTTTCTCATAACAAAAAATATTTAAATTAAAACTAACAACAACAACAACAACAAAAAAAAAAACCTGGGTGTGGTGGATCACACCTTTAATCCCAGCACTTGGGAAGCAGAGGTAGGAGGATCATCATGAGTTCAAGGCTGCCCTGAGACTACATAGTGAGTTCCAGGTCAGCCTGGGCTAGAGTGAGACCCTACCTCAGGGGGAAAAAAAAAAACAACAACAACAAAAAAGAAAACTAACAAAACCTCCAAAAGAACACTGTGTGTGTATTATCTCTCTTAAACATCACCACGCTCCCTGACAGGACCACTGTGGCTCCATTTTACAGCTGAGGAAACCGTGCCCTGGAGGACAGTTTGTTCAAAGCCCCCGAATGCTCCTCCTGGAACATACAGTTCCGGTGACCTGGGGCTGCGTCACGAGCCATAGCTGTACCATAACTACCTGGCTTTGGGGCCAGTTATCTCTGCCCTTCTTGGCATCAGCCACCTCCAGGATGAGGAAGTGAGCCAACAGAAGAGCCAGGCATTCATATGACTGGCTGATGATGTTGGCTGGAGCCTGGCATCTACAGGGAGCTAGTGGCTAGGGCATGTTTCTGCGGTATCTCGTGTGCCCACCACGGAGCCTGGGTCCTGATTTCTGAGCTGATCTGCCTTTTTCTTTTCACCCCTAGTCTTCTTCCAAGGGTTTTACATATAGTGCTTTATGCATACGCGCTAAGGTGTCTGGCCATCCTGTTCCATGCCACACACTGGTTAACTAGTGAGATCATCATTCCTTCTATTTCATGGCAGACTTCTCCAGGCCCGGGGCCAAGGGTCTTTGTACTGCCACTCCCATGACAGCTCTGGAGGCTGGGGAGTCAACTGTCAAGGTGCTGGCACCTGGTAAGGCCTTCTTGCCCTGTCACACATCGTGGTGGGAGGTGGCAGGGTAAGAGGGAGCCAGAGCAGCGATGTTAGAACTGCGGATTGAACTCAGAGCCTGGCACAGATTAGACAAGCACTCGGATACTGAGCTATATCCACAGATAAGCTTCTACCTTTGTTTATTTATTGGTTTTGGTTTATTGGGGTAGGGTTTTGCTGTAGCCCAGGTTGATGTGGAATTCACTATGTATTCTCAGGCTGGCCTCAAACTCACAGCAATCCTCCTGCCTCTGCCTCCCGAGTGCTGGAATTAAAGGTGTGTGCCACTACACCTTGCTCAGAGTCTTTAAAAAAGAAAAAGAAAAAAAAAGTTGGTTTTTGTTTTGTTTTGTTTTGTTTTCCTGAGGGTTTCACTCTAGCCCAGGCTGACCTGAAATTCGCTATGTAGTGTCAGGGCAGCCTTGAACTCATGGCAAGCCTCCTACCTCTGCCTCCCTAGTGCTGGGATTTAAAGGCATGTGCTACCATGCTTAAAAGATGTTTTTTTTTTTTCTTTTCTTTTCTTTTTTTTTTTTTTAGGCCTGGAGACATAGCTTAGCAGCTAAGGCGCTTGCCAGCAAAGCCAAAGGACCCAGGTTTGATTCCCCAGGACCCATGTAAGCCAAATGCATAAGGTGGCATGTGTATCTGGAGTTCATTTGCAGTGGCTGGAGGCCTTGGGGTGCCCATTCTCTCTCTCTCAAATAAATAAATTATTTTTTAAAAAAGTTAAGAAATTAATTTTTTTTCTTTTTTTCTTTATTAGTTAGTTTTGTATTCAGCAAATACAGTCAGTTTGGTACCATTATTAGGCTCATCCGTGACCTACCCCCTCCCCTTGGCCCCTCCTTGTTGAGGTATATGGGTCATGCATTGTGGAGTTAGCCCACAGTTATGGGTAAGATAAATGTCTCTGCATATCATGACCCAGCATGTGGCTCTGACATTCTTTCCGCCCCCTCTTCCGCAAAATTTCCCTGAACGATGTTGGGTTCATTTTTGGTCTGCTTCAGTGATGAGGTGCTGGGGACCTCTGAAATTAAAAATTTTTTAATATTTTATTTATTTATTTGAGAAAGAGAGAATGGGCGTGGTAGGGCCTCTAGCCACTGACAATGAACTCCAGACATGTGCACCACTGTGCATCTCACTTTATGTGAGTGCTGGGGAATCAAACCTGGGACCTTAGGCTTTTCAGGCAATCACCCTAACCACTAAGCCATCTCTCCAGCCCCTTAAAAAAAAAGTTTTTTTTTTGAGACAGGGTTTCACCTATAGCCCAGGTTGGTCTCAAATTCATAGTGATCCTCCTCCCTCAGCCTCCAAAGTGGTGTAGGGTCAGGGCTAGGGAGATGGCTCAGTGGTTAAAGGCACTTGCATGCAAAGTGCTAGAATTACAGGTATGAGCCACTATGCTTATCTAGAAACAAACTTTTAAAAACAATTATTTTGGGGGGGCCAGAGAGTTAGGTTAATGGTTAAGGCACTTGCCTGCAAACCCATGTTTGACTCTCCAGATCCCACTTAAGCCAGAAGTACAAGATGATGCAAGCACGCAAGGTCACACATGCTCACAAGATGGCACACAGCTCTGGAGTTTGATTGCAGTCGTGAAGGCCCTGACACGCCAATTCTCTCTCCCTCTCCCTCTTGCTCTCGCTCTCTTGCATTAAAAAATTTTTTCTTGGGCTGGAGAGATGGCTTAGCAGTTGAGCGCTTGCTGGTGAAGCCTAAGGACCCCTGTTCAAGGCTCGATTCCCCAGGACCCACGTTAGCCAGATGCACAAGGGGGCGCACGTGTCTGGAGTTCGTTTGCAGTGGCTGGAGGCCCTGGTGCACCCACTCTCTCCCTCTCTCTCTCTCTCTCTCTCTCAGCCTCTTCCTCTCTCTGTCTGTCGCTCTCAAATAAATAAATAAAAATAAACAAAAAAATTTAAAAACTTTCTTTAGCTGGGCATGGTGGTGCACGCCTTTAATCCCAGCACTCAGAAGGCAGAGGTAGGAGAATCACCATGAGTTCGAGGCCACCCTGAGACTACATAGTGAATTCCAGGTCAGCCTGAGCCACAGTGAGACCCTGCCTCGAAAAACAAAACAAAACAAAATTTTCTTTTTAGCTGGACGTGGAGGCCCATGCCCTTAATCCCAGCACTCAGGAGGCAGAGGTAGGAGAATCACCTGAGTTTGAGGTCACTCTGAGACTACGTAGTGAATTCCAGGTCAGCCTGAGCTAGAATGAGACCCTACCTCAAAAGAACAAACAAAAAAATATGTTTTGGCCAAGCATGGTGCAACACACCTTTAATTCTAGCACTCAGGAGGCAGAGGTAGGATCACTGTGAGTTTGAGGCCACCCTGAGACTACATAGTGAATTCCAGGTCAGCCTGGGTTAGAGTGACACCCTACCTTGAAAAAAAAGAAAGAAACTGTGTGTGTGTGGGCGTGCATGCTTATGTGTGTGTGCACGCGTGCACGCGCACACACACACACATAGACAGGCATGTGCCAGGGTCTGTTACTGCTGAAATTGAATGCCATATGCAGATTATGCTTTTTGGATCTGGCTTCTGTGGGTACTGGGAAATCAAACCTGGGCTGGTAGGCTTTGCAAGCAAGGTTTTTTTTTTTTTTTCAAGGTAGGGTCTTGCTATAGCCCAGGCTGACCTGGAATTCACTATGCAGTCTCAGGCTGGCGCCGAACTCACAGTGATCTTTCTTCTTCTTCCTCAGCCTCCCTAGTGCTAGGATCAAAAGTGTGCTCCACTGGGCTGGAGAGATGGCTTAGCGGTTAAGCGCTTGCCTGTGAAGCTTAAGGACCTCGGTTCAAGACTCGATTCCCCAGAACCCACGTTAGCCAGATGTACAAGGGGTCGCACACGTCTGGAGTTTGTTTGCAGTGGCTGGAGGCCCTGGTGCGCCCATTCTCTCTCTCTCTCTGCCTCTTTCTCTCTCTCTCTCTCTCTCTCTCTCTCTATTTCCCTCTTTCTCTCTGTCTGTTGCTCTCAAATAGATAAATAAAAAACTGTGTGCCACCATGCCTGGCAGAGCAAGCAAGCGTCTTTAACAGACTTTTCGGCAGAGCACACTGCACGTGCACCCTGAGGAGACCGTTCCAGAGGTGGCACTCAGTGGCAGGCAGAAGGCTTGAGGGGTTGTAAGTGCAGACATCATTCCAGACGGTCTTGAGCAAAGGGCTCACCTTCTGTCCCAGCCCCATCTTTCCTGTGGGTCCAGCCGTACTTTTTCCTCTGCCTGCTGCTTGACCTCACAGAGCAGTCACCTCAAAGGCAAGAGTCCTTTCCCACCAACCCCCACCGCACCCCTCTTCCGGGTTCTCTCACTGATCCTGGTTGTTGCTGAGACCCTGGATCCTCCCTCATTCTCCTCCTGCTGTCCCTTCCTAGGCTCAGGGCAGATGGGTGCTGCAGTACATATGATAAGATATCACGTGGGGCTGGGGAGATGCTCAGTGGCTGAAAGTGCTTGCTTGCAAAGCCTGCTGGCCTGGGCTTCAATGCCCAGCACCAGGTACAGCAGAACACAAAGTGGCGCAGGGTCTAGCATTCGTTTGCATTGGCAGGAGACGCTGGTGCACATGCACGCATGCGCGCACGCATCACACACATGCAAATAAACAAGTAAATGCTTTTTGCTTTTTTTTTTTAAGTATCTTTATTTATTTATTTGAGAGAGAGAGAGAGAGAGAGAGAGAGAGAGAGAGAGAGAGAGAGAGAGAGAAAGAGGCACAGTGATACAGAGAGAGAGAATGGGCAGGCCAAAGTCTCCAGCCTCTGCAAAGGAACTCCAGACGCATGCGCCACCTTGTGAATTTGGCTTAGGTGGGTCCTGGGAATTGAAACTGTGTCCTTTGACTTTGCAGGCAAACGCCTTAACCACTGAGCCATCTCTCCAACTTGTAAATGCTTTTTTAAAAAAAATTTATTTTTATTTTTATTTACTTATTTATTTGACAGAGAAACAGGCAGAGAGAGTGAGAGAATGGGTGCGCCAGGGCCTCCAGCCACTGCAAACGAACTTCAGATGTGTGCACCCCCTTGTGCATCTGGCTAATGTGGGTCTTGGGGAATCAAACCTGTGTCCTTTGGTTTTGCAGGCAAATGCCTTAACCACTAAGCCATCCCTCCAGCCCTTTAAAAAATATTTTATACATTTATTTGAGAATGAAAAAGAGGGGGAATGGCCACACCAGGGCCTCCAGCTGCTGCAAATGAACTCCAGATGCATGTACCACCTTATAAGCATCTGGCTTACATGGATACTGGGGAATTGAACCTGGGTCCTTTGACTTTGTAGGCAAGCACCCTAACCACTAAGCAATCTCTCAGCACTCCTCCCCCCCACTTTTTTTGTTTGTTTGTTTTTAGTTCTTTGAAGTAGAGTCTCGCTCTAGTCCAGGCTGACCTGGAATTCACTATGTAGTCTCAGGGTGGCCTTGAACTGAGGATGATTTTCCTACCTGTGCCTCTCAGTGCTGAGATTAAAGGCATGTACCACCAGGTCATGCGTAAATACTTTCTCAAAAGACTTTGTGGCTGGGGAGATGGATCAGCGATTAAAGGTGCTTGCTTGTAAAAAAAAATAATAAAATAGGGGCTGGAGAGATGGCTTAGTGGTTAAGCGCTTGCCTGTGAAGCCTAGGGACCCCGGTTTGAGGCTTGATTCCCCAGGACCCACATAAACCAGATGCACAAGATGGCGCAGGTATCTGGAGTTCGTTTGCAGTGGCTGGAGACCCTGGCACGCCCATTCTCTCTCTTTCTTTCTGTCTGTCGCTCTCAAATAAATAAACAACAATAATAATAATACTGAAAGACTTTGCGGGCTGGAGAGATGGCTTAACGATTAAGGTGCTTGCCTATGAAACCTAAGGATCTAGGTTTGATTCGCCAGTACCCACATTACCCACATAAGCCAGGTGCACATGGTGGTTCATGCATCTGGAGTTTGTTTGCAGTGCTAAAGGCTCCTGGTGCTCCCATTCTCACTCTACATATATCTGTCTGCCTCTCTGTCAAGTAAATAAATAAATAAATTTTAAAAAAGACTGCGGGGGGCGGGGGGAGGAGCCACCCGTGGTGGTGCACGCCTTTAATCCCAGCACTCAGAAGACAGAGGTAGGAGAATCACCATGAGTTCGAGGCCACCCTGAGACTCCATAGTTAATTCCAGGTCAGCCTGAGCCAGAGTGAGACCCTACCTTGAAAAACCAAAGGAAAAAAAATACTGTGGAGGCTGGAGAAATGGCTTAGTGGTTGAGTCACTTACCTGTGAAGCCTAAGGACCCAGTACCCATATAAGACAGGTGCATAAGGTGGCATGATTCTGGAATTCGTTTGTAGTGGTTACAGGCCCTGGCACACCCATTCTCTGTCTCTCTCTCTCTCTCTCTTTCTCTCTCTCCTCTCTCCAATAAATAAAATTAAATTTAAAAAGACTGCAGGCTGGAGAAATAGCTCAGCAGTTAAGGTGCTTGCCTGCAAAGCCTAATGACTCAGGTTCAATTCCCCAGTACCCATGTAAAGTCAGATGCACAAAGTGGTGCATGCATCTGGAGTTTGTTTGCAGTGGCCAAAGGCCCTGGTACATCCATTCTTTCTCTCTCTCTCTCTCTCCCTGCAGAAAAGGAAGACGAAGAAGAAGAGGAAATGGAAGAGGAGGAAGAGGAAGAGGAGGAGGAAGCAGCAGCAGCGGGGTGTGGTGGCACACGCCTTTAATCCTAGCACTCAGGAGGCAGAGGTAGGAGGATCGCCATGAGTTTAAGGCCAATCTGAGACTGCATAGTGAATTCCAGGTCAGCCTTGACTAGAGCAAGACCCTATCTCAAACAAACAAACAAACAAACAAACAAACAAACAAACAAACAAACGTGTGTGTGTGTGTGTGTGTGTGTGTGTGTGGTTTTTCACAGCAACACCTGGGAGGTGCTGGGACCCAGGTTCAGAGCTCAGCTCTGCTGTTCATCTGCTGACATGGGGCCCCTCTTGGGGAGGCATTGGACCTTGCTGGTGGCTGAAGCCTCACATGGGACGATGACGTCCGTGACAGCAGTTGGCACATGGTGAGTGTTTGAAAAATAGCAGGGTTACGCCCTTTCCTGACGGCCTTAGCGGACTGTCTTGTTTTCTTCACGGCCTGGCTCTTTATCTGGGAGACAGAGAAGTGGTTCAGGTTTAGGGGTGAGCGCTGGCTCCCTAAATAGCTCTCTGAAAGAGACAGCCACCCCCACCATCCTGGAGTGGAGGAGCCTAACCTGAGGTGTGAGCCCGTCCTGAACTGGGGCTGGGCTGCCCATGGCAGTGCCGAGCCCTTCCTGGCATGGCTTCTCATCTCCTCTCAAGCCGACCCTGAGTTCCATCCTCAGCCTCACTGTGCAGCTTAGGAAACTGAGGCTCAGAGAAGTGAATTGGCTAATTGAAAGTCACATCATTAAACCACATCATTAAAAGGACAAAACTGAGACTGGAGCTCACATCTTCCCATCACCTAAACCCCATGTGCCAGGTCACCAGGCCACCCGCCTCACAGGTGGAGGGACTCACAAGTCCCATTTCCTGCAAGAGCCCAGAGAAGTGGCCAGGCCTCTGGGATTCCTCCAACCAGCCCGCCACTAAGCCAAGTGGGTCTGACCCCAGGCCCTCAAGCTAACCTGTGGAGAAAATGGGGGGTCTGAGACTGGGGGGGGGGACGGCCTTCCTGGAGCTGGAGTGTATCCCCACACCCCCAGAAAAGGGTCATAAACAAGACCAGCTCTCTTGCCAGAGCGCCGAGCTGAGTCACCGTGTATTTATAGATGAGTCTCCGTGCCTATCCTTGGCTTTGCCAGAGTGTACCAGGTTCACTCGGGGCGTGGATGGAGGGTGACAACCTGTTTATCATCCAAGGTGCCCAGGCAAGCTGCTGAGACATCCTCTGAGAACGAGGTCTGGAGAGCAGCCCGGATTCAGACCTGACCTGACCCACGCCCCACCCAGGCTGAGGCAACTCTCTCTACTCCGATTGCTCTCCCTTCTCCCAATATGCTCCATGCATGCCTTGGTGCAACCACACAGACTCAGGGACAGTTGGTCTCAGGTTGAAATGAGACAGAAATACAGCTTCTTCCAGGAAGCCAATGTAGATTAATCTGGGAAGGTTGCAAGCTTTTGCTGGCCTGATTGCTATTGGCCAGATAATCAAATTAATCATATTTCCGGGGATGTGTACCAGATGCCAAAAGGTTGTTGCTCTTGGTTTGGGGCTTTTTGTTGTTTGTTTGTTTCGAAATAGGATTTCACGCTAGCCCAGGCTGACCAAGAACTCACGGTGATCCTCCTACCTTAGCCTCTTGAATGTGCCTGGCTGAGAGGTATTTTTTGGTTTGTTTTATTGTTGTTTAAATATTTTATTTAATTTATTTGAGAGAGAGAATGGGTGTGCCAGGGCCTCCAGCCACTGCCAAAAATCTCCAGATGCATGCGCCACTTCGTGTGTCTGGCTTACATGGGTACTGGGGAATGGAACCTGGGTCCTTTGGCTTTGCAGGCAAGCACCTCAACCGCTAAGCCATCCCTCCAGCCCTTGTTGTTTTTTAAACAGTGCCTAATTCTAGCCTGGGATGACCTGGAAATCCACCTGAAGCTCAGGCTGGCCTCAAATTCATGGTAAGCAGCTTCCTGAGTGCTAAGATTAAAGGCATGTACCACCATACTTGACCAAGGGAGGTTTTTTTTTTTGTTGTTGTTTGTTTGTTTGTTTGTTGTTTGTTTTGAGGTAGGGTCTCACTCTAGCCCAGGCTGACCTGGAATTCACTATGTAGTCTCAGGGTGGCCTTGAACTCACAACGATCCTTCTACCTCTGCCTCCTGAGTGCTGGGATTAAAGGCATGTACCACCATGCCCTGCTCCCCTGCACCATCAGGCCCAGCTAACATTACCTTTTGTAATCTTTGCAATTTTATAACTTGAATATTAATTTAATGTCATCTTTATAGATGAAGAAACTGAAGCTGAGAAAGATTAAGTCACTTGACCTTGGCACATAAGAAGTTTCACGCCAGCCTGCGCTACTTGAGACTGGGTAGCAAAGCAAACCTTTAATCTCAGCACTCAGAAGGCAGAGGTAGGAGGATCATCATGAGTTTGAGACCAACAGAGAGTTCCAGGAGGCAGAGGTAAGAGGATCACATGAGTTCAAGGCCACCCTGAGACTACATAGTGAATTCCAGATCAGCCTGAACTACACTGAGACCCTACCTCGGGAAAAAAAAAAAAAAGAGTCAGGGAAAAGAAGAAGGAGGAGGAGGAGGAGAAGAAGGAGAAGAAATAATGGGCCGGAGAGATGGCTCAGTAGTTAAGGTGCTTGCCTACAAAGCCTAATGATCCTTATTGGATTCCTCAGTACCCACATAAAGCCAGATGTGTGGCGCATGCATCTAGAGTTCCTTTGCAGTGGCTAGAGGCCCTGGTGCGCCCATTCGCTCTCTTTTCTCGGTCTCTCTCTGCTTGCAAATACATAAATTTAAACAACAACAACAAAGAAAGCCAGCTGTGATGGCTCCCGCCTACAATCTCAGCACTAGGGAGGCTGAAGTAGGAAGATTGCAGTGAGTTTGACACCAACCTGGCCTACAGAGTGAGATCAAGGCCAGCCCAGGCTAGACTGAGAAGTTGTCTCAAACCAAATAAACAATGCCCATGTCACTAGACTCAACATGTGGGTCTTCCTGGGTTCCTGTGAGTCAATTTCTTTCCCACTGATCCTCAGCTTTGTGACCTGTGTCATGGAGGGAGAAACTGCCATCTACCTCCCTCCCACAATTGACAGCAGGACTCAGTGAACTTATTATACACAGGAGCCTCCCAGCCACATACCACTGACTTCTGCCCTTCAATAGTAAGTTAATCAGGACAGTGGGCCAAGCTACCTCTTGCTCCAACTTCAGGATCTTGAACCCAAAGCCCAGGTCATTCCAGCCACTACAGTCCCATTCTGCTTCTCCCTAGTGGCTGGCTTTCATGTTCCTGGTGCCACCATACCTGACTCAGGGATTTTGTTTTGTTTTGTTTTGGGTTTTTTTTTTGTTTGTCTGTTTGTTTTGGTTTTTAGAGGTAGGGTCTCACTCTAGCCCAGGCTGACCTGGAATTCACTATGTAGTCTCAGGCTGGCCTCAAACTCACAGTGATCCTCCTACCTCAGCCTCCCGAGTGCTGGGATTAAAGGTGTGCGCCACTCCAAGGTGCATGTGATACTTTGTGCATCTGTCTTTACATGGTACTGGGGAATTACATGGGTTCTGAGGAATCAAACTAGGGCAATCAGGCTTTGAGGCATCTCTCAAGCCCACAGGGTATGCATTTGTTTTATTTATTACCTGTTTACTTTGTGACAGGGTCTCATTGTATAGTCAAGACTGTTATTTTACTTGTGTGTATGTGTGTGTACACATGTTAGAATGTTTGTGGGCACATGTGTGTGTGTGTGTGTGTATATGAAGACCAGAGACCAGAGGTCAACATTAGGGGGTCTTCCTCAATGGCTTTTGAGAAAGGGCCTGTGTCTAAACCTAGAGCGCACAGATTCAGCTACCCTAGCTGGCCAGTGAACCCCAGGATTCACCGTGCCCTCCTCCCCAGCACTGGGAATGCAGGCGCACACCTCCATGCCCAGCATGTTTACATGGGTGCTGGGAATCCACCTTCAGGTGTCCTAATGCTTGTGCGGCAAGCACTGCACCCACTGAGCTACCTGAAGTCCCTGCTTTACTTGTCTTTTGTAAGCTTTTTCTTCATGTTATATAATTCATGGCGTATAGTTCAGGAGACTTTCACATAGTGAGTGTTCATGGGCACCCCATATCTGGATCAAGAACCTGACCACCATCCACACTTCCTGAACCCTGTATGGTTCCCCTTAGGCTCCTCTAGGGGTCACCACTGTTCTGATTTCAAGCCGCTCCAGTTTAGTTCGCCTGTTTTGAACATTCTGTAAACAACTATTTGAAGAATGAGACCTTCCCGGTCCCCGTGGTGTAGCCCGCGTAGTCGTCTCGCCAGCAAGAACGCACACGGGCACCAGGATCCTTCTGCAGCAAGCGTTTATTGCAGTTAACAGATGAAAAGAGGAAGACCCAGAGCCCCGAAATGGCGCCGCTTATATAGCCCCTAGGCGGCGTGTACTCTGCTGATTGGCTGCGCGCTCATCACCCCGTATGACGCCCCGGGCTGGGCAGTGACTTGGCGCACTTTTACCACTTGCACATGCGCTATTCTACTTGTTCACCAGGACCGAGGCCGGATGTCAGCGCCATCTTGTAATGGCGATCACACTCTCTCGGCTCTCCACATCTCCCCCTTTTTGTTTTAATAAGATGACAACTGCCTCATAGCCCAACTAGCGCGGCACCAAACAACCCTATGCTCGATCAAGCAAATTCCTTCCTTGGGGAATAAGCGATCAAGAGCTCACTCCCTCACCTTATCAGGTGCAATGGAGACAAGTCCTCTGAGTGCAAAGGCCAAGGGAGAGGCAAAAAGGGGAGTTGACACCCATCCCCATGCAATGGAATATTGTTCCTGGGGGTGCAAGGGCTGTCAATCTCATATTTTGGTGCTGCAGCCACTTAGGCAAGGGCTGATTAGACTTAGATCTCTCATCGACTCAGTGCAATGGGCTAAACCCCTGAGGTGCATCGACTGAGGGTCTCAGTCTAATTAATTCTTCAACATGGATAACCAAATTTCAGGAGATGATCCCTGTTCCATAGCCACAAGTGCTTGCGCAATAACGACCTTGTCACGTTGCTGTTGAGCTCTGAGCTTGCAGAACAACCAAAGCAGGAACACTAAGCCACAACATAGGGCTGCACCAAACAGCGCCACTCCCACCCATTCCTTAAAGAAAGAGAAGGCTGAAGAAATCCAGGATGTCAGGCCCACAGCTAGGGAGGGGTCAACTCTAGTAGAATAGGGTCTTCATAATGGATCTTGTCCACTTCTTCGGCTCCCGCACAGGATCTCGATGATTCGTCAGGTATCACAAGTCTACGTGTTAGGCGTTCTGGTAGCCAGAATGGATTGTCTTCTTCCTGTGGAAAAACACAAACAGCTCCCCTGGATCTTATTAAAATAGGATCCGGGCCTCTCCATTGACCAGTCAAAACATCTTTCCACTTAACCATCTCCTGTGGCCTGTTAGGCTCTGAGCAATGACGGTCAGCCGCCGAATGGCCCTGACTGTCCAAATTTAAAAAATTAAGAGTAAAGAGTGCTATGGATATAGTCACTCGTGGGACTGAGGGCAGAGCCTCCTCGACTCCCCCTTTTTGTTTTATTAAATAAGACTTTAGAGTGCGATGAGCCCGTTCTATAATACCCTGTCCTTGAGGATTATACGGGAGACCTGTCAAATGGGTCACTCCCATCTGGTGACAGAACTGTCCAAATTTTTGAGAAGTATAAGCTGGTCCATTGTCAGTTTTAAGAGTTTTGGGCTTCCCCCAGGCACTCCACGCCTCGAGGCAGTGTTGAATAACATGGGCTGCTTTCTCCCCGGTTAATGGGGAAGCAAACATAACTCCAGAACAAGTATCAATGGAAACATGTAAATATTGTAATTTGCCAAAAGATGGGACGTGAGTAACATCCATCTGCCAAATTTGTAATGGGCGAATTCCTCTGGGATTAAAGCAAGGAGAGACTAAAACAATGCAAACTCAACCACCATCAAACAAACATCAAACTTCTGCAGTTTAAGTTCAATAGCCTTGAAAAGCAGGTTCCTCCTCCAGTCAACTCTTTCCAAAAGTGTTTGCATTTCTATGATAGCCTTTCCTCAGGCATCCTTTCCATTGTTTGAATGTAAAGCAGTTGGAACATCTTCCTTAAGATTGCTAATGTGTTTGACAATAGCAGATTCAGTAACCTAAAACCAGTCTCAGTGCCTGTAATTTTAACTTGCTTGAGGTTTTCCAGCTTAAAATCTTAAATCTCTCAGTCCAATATCTCTAGCCAAGCACATCAGTCCATTACAAATTTAACCTTGATCAAACTCTCTGGGCCCGGGCAGCAGGACGCAGCCAGCCCTTGTGCCAGTAGCCCAGTTCCAACAAAGTCTTCTGCAGTCTTTCCTTCCCCTTAGAAAGCTTAATGAGGGCATACTCTACCGGCGCATGGACGCGGCCTCCATCCGCAGCCTCAAACACCGGGAAGGCTTGTAAGAACCTCCTTCTGTCCCCCTCTGAAAGGAAGGAATCTGAACAATGCTTGCCGGCATAAGGCGGAGGAGCACTGGGAATGGCAGGGGCGGCAGATTGAAAAGCCGCGTGGTTCTTATCTCCTATCTTCTTTTGTTTTCGATTTTGCAGTAGGGCTGCTCATCAAAATAATATCTCTCCTCCCCATAGCGAGCCACTTCCCCATCTAATTCTTCCTCCTCGGAGGGACTAAGATCCTCAGACTCTGAGCTATCAATTTCTAAAGCCTCCAATTCTTTTATCGGATAGAGAGGCCTCCTTTTTGGACTTCTCTTTTCCCTCTCATGTTTCTCTCCCAGGGCGTCTTTTCCCTTGTCTTTTCTTTCTGTAGACTTAGTGTCCGCGGAAAGGCCTTTTTTCTTAGAGACGTCTTTTTCTTTTTCCTCAAGGGCCCCTAACCTTTTATCCCGTTCTGTTTCTGACATGCTGTCTTGTAGCTCCGAATGTGAGGCTCCCATGTTCAAAAAGAAGAGAACGAGAGCCACCATCACAATAGGGAGAGCAAAAATTGCTCCTGCCAATTTGGGTGAGAGATGAGACAAGTCAAGACCAAACATGCCTCTCAGAACCTACCTTAGTCCTGCAGTTCTGAATCCTTCCCCGTGAATGGGGGGTCTCCTCGGCGCCGGCGATGACAGGCACCCGGCGTCCCGGGTTTTTCGGCACCAGCTGTAGCCCGCGTAGTCGTCTCGCCAGCAAGAACGCACACGGGCACCAGGATCCTTCTGCAGCAAGCGTTTATTGCAGTTAACAGATGAAAAGAGGAAGACCCAGAGCCCCGAAATGGCGCCGCTTATATAGCCCCTAGGCGGCGTGTACTCTGCTGATTGGCTGCGCGCTCATCACCCCGTATGACGCACCGGGCTGGGCAGTGACTTGGTGCGCTTTCACCACTTGCACATGCGCTATTCTACTTGTTCACCAAGACCGAGGCCGGATGTCAGCGCCATCTTGTAATGGCGATCACACTCTCTCGGCTCTCCACACCGTGGCTCAGCACTCTGTGGATGAGACCCACCCATGTGCAGGTAGCACTTGGCTTTCTGTGCAGCACTTCACAAGGTGACTGCAACAATTTGTATATTTGTCCCATCAATGGGAGTTTGGGTTGCTTCCAAGGTTTTGCTACTACAAACAATATTCTTTAAAAAAAAAAAAAAAAAAAAAAAAAAAGCATTCTTAGCCGGGTGTTGTGGTGCACGCCTTTAATTCCAGCACTTGGGAGGAAGAGGTAAGAGGATCTCTGTGAGTCCGAGGTCATCCTGAGAATACAGAGTGGATTCCAGGTCAGCCTGGGCTACAGTGAGACCCTACCTCGAAAAAGAAAAAAGCATTTTTTTTGTTTTTCCAGGTACGGTTTCGCTCTGGTCCAGGCTGAGAGAAGCATTCACCACCTAGTGCGTCTGGCTTAACATTGGGCACTGAGGAATCAAACTCTGGTCCTTAGGCTTTCAAGACAAGTGCACTTAGCCATCTCTCCAGCCCTTTAAAAGAATATTTTTGTTTACTTATTTATTTATTTGAGAGGGGGGAGTAGATATTTAAAAAAAAAAATCTACTGGGCATAGTAGCGTACTCCTTTAATCCCAGCACTCGGGAGGCAGAGGTAGGAGGATCGCCGTGAGTTCGAGGCCACCCTGAGACTACATAGTGAATTCCAGGTCAGCCTGGGCTAGAGAGAGAGCCTATCTTGAAAAACAAAAAACAAACAAACAAACAAAAATAATAAAAGAAAGAAAGAAAAAGAAAAAGAAAAAATTGAGCTTATAGCTGGGCATGGTGGAGCACACCTTTATTCCCGGCACTCAGAAGGCAGAGGTAGAAGGATTGCCATGAGGCCAGCCTGAAGCTGCATACTGAATTCCAGGTCAGCCTAGGCTAGAGTAAGACCTTACCTTGAAAAACCAAAATAAATAAATAAATACAATAAAAATAAAAATTGAGCTTATAACTTGGGTCTCCAAGCTGCCTGGCTGGAGGGGGCAGGGGTGGATCCTGGAATCCAGCCGTAAGGTGTGCTTGGGGGTGGATCTGAATTTCAAAAGGTGTGGAGAGAGCAGTTGGAGCTCTGGCCACTCAGATGTTGCGGTGCTGGCTGCTAGTGTTATCTCTCTGCTTGGATAGCCTGAAATAAATTCCTTCCACCCACAAACTGCGTCTGGTTGATTGTTCCTACCAGCAATGAGAACCTGACTGCAACAGGGTCCTTAGACCCTATATTAAAAAAAAAAAAAAAGCCACATGGGTCCTGGTGGCACACATCTTTAATCCAAGCACTTGGGAGACAGAGGTAGTAGAAGGATCGCCTTGAGTTCGAGGCCACCATGAGACTACATAATGAATTCCAGGTCAGTCTGGGCTAGAGTGAGACACTACCTTGAAAAAAAAAAAAGAAAAAAAGAAAGAAAGAAAAGAGAAAGAAAAACCAAGAGCTGGAGAGAGATGGCTTAGTGGTTAAGGCATTTGCCTGCAAATCCAAAGGACCCAGGTTTGGTTCCCAAGTACCCATGTAAAGACAGATGCACAAGGTGGCACATGTGTCTGGAGTTCTTTTGCAGTGGCTAGAGGCCACCCTAGTATGCCCATTCTCTCTCTCATCTGCCTCTTTCTTTTTTCTCTCTCTTTCTCTCTTAAATAATTAAAAAACAAACAAACAAAAACAGCTGTGGCAGTTTCTGTAATCCCAGAATCCCTACCACAAAAGGGAGGCAGAGATAAAGAGATTGGTGAATAATTCTGCCTCGAACAAAATAAAAGGCATGGACCAACATCCAAGGTTGTCTTCTGACCTACACACATAATTTGGGGCCAAGCATGGTGGCACACACCTTTAACCCCAGCACTCAGGAGGCTGAAATAGGAGGGTCACCATAGTTTAAGGGCAGCCTAGGCTACAGGGTGAGTAGAGTGAGACCCTGCTTCAAAATAAACAAAGTTCTTGCATGTAAATAGACGTATATATCTGAATAGCATCACGTGTGTGAATATTTTATATATTTTTGCTTTATTTTTATTTATTTATTTGAGAGTGACAGACAGACAGAGAGAGAAAGAGGCACAGAGAGAGAGAGAGAGAGAGAGAGAGAGAGAGAATGGACTCATCATGGCCTCCAGCCATTGCAAATGAACTCCAGATGTATGGCGCCACCTTGTGCACCTGGCTTACGTGGGTCCTGGGGAATCGAGCCTCAAACGGGGGTCCTTAGGCTTCACAGGCAAGTGCTTAACTGCTAAACCATCTCTCCAGCCCCACATGTGTGAATATTTTATATTTTAATTTTATCAAATCATACCTCCCCAAGGTCAAGTAGAGCGGCAGTGCCCTAAAACCTGTATGTTTCAATCTTTAATATTTTTGTCAATTCTTATTTAGTTAATTTTTTTTTCTTTTTTGGTTTTTCGAAGTAGGGTCTTACTCTAGCCCAGGTTGATCTGGAATTCACTATGTAGTCTCAGGGTGGTCTCGAACTCACAGTGATTCTTCTACCTCTGCCTTCTGAGTTCTAAGATTAAAGGCATGTGCCACCATGCCGGGCACCTAGTTAGTTAATTAATTTTTTATTAACATTTTTATTTATTTGAGAGCAGAGAGAGAGAGATTGAGAATGGGCATGAGCATGCCACAGCCTCTTGCTGCTGCAAAGGAACTTCAGATACACATGCCACTTTGTGCATCTGGCTTTACATGGGTATTGGAAATCGAACCCAGGTCAACAGGCTTTGCAAGCAAGCATGTTTAACACTAAACCATCTCCCCAGCCCTATTATTTATCAATTTGATAAAAGAAAAATCATATTTTGTGTGTGTGTGTGTGTGATTTGTTTTGTTTTGTTTTTGGTTTTTCCAAGGTAGGGATCTTACTGTAGCCCAGGCTGACCCGAAATTCACTATGTAGTCTCAGGGTGGTCTTGAACTCACGACGGTCCTCCTACCTCTGCCTCCTGAGTGCTGGGATTCAAGGCATGTGCCACCACGCCCAGCTTGTGATTTTGTTTTTTGAGGTAGGATCTTGCTCTGGTCCAAGCTGATCTGGAATTCACAATGTAGTCTCAGGCTGGCCTCCAACTCATGGTGATACCTCTGCCTCCGGAGTGCTGGGATTAACACCTGGCCAATGTGATGTTTTTAATGCGTGAGGATAAGCATGCCTTGCTTCTGATCTTGTTGGGGCGCAGCAGCACTCGTTCCCCTTTGCTCTGTACCCCTCGTCTGCTCCTGCACTGTGAATGTGCCACGCACACTCATACGCTTGGTCATTACACGTGTTTCTACTGTTCTCCCCCCCCCCCCCCGCCAGTTACTTGTCTTTTAGCTTTGTTTATGAGCAACTGCAGGTTTAAATATAGTCTGTTTTCCATCTGCTGCTGTTTATGATCTGGATAGTCCCTGAGGGGTTGTGTGGCAAGCCCCAGGTACAAGTTGGTAAGGATGGGGAGCAGCAGCAGCTGACACCCCCTCACCACTACCACCAAGACTGGCTCTCTGGGATACGAGTAAAAGGACAATCAATTCAGCACAAAGTCCCTAGCCTGGAGGTAGCCTCTGAAGCTTCTTCCGGTCCTGTCTAGACAGGATAGTCTGTCACCCAAGCAGGAGCCAGTAGGAAGCAGGGGAGCGGGACATACAGCAGTGTGCACCAGGTAGGAGAGAAGAGAAGAGGAAGAGTTCCTGCCAGCCGCCCAACTCCCTCAGTTCAAGTCCTGACCCTTGAGTTCTCTGCTCACTCTGCCACAGCATCAACCCCACAGATCAGATTTCAATGACAGACATTGGATTCTCACAGTCCTGGAAGAAGTTAAAGGTGTTTGCTTGCAAAGCTTTGATGGCCCAGCCACTCACATAAAGCCAGATGGGCATTCACCTACAGTGGCAAGAGAACCTGGGAGGTACTCACACACATGCACACACACAGACATGTAAACCAATAAAAATTAAAAATAATTTTTAGGGCTGGAGAGATGGCTGAGTGTGGTTAAAGGCACTTGCTTGAATGGCCTGGGTTCAAATCCCTGGTACCTATGTGAAGCCAGATGCACAAGGTGGCACATGTGTCTGGAGTTCATATGTAGTGGCACTAGGCTGTGGTGCGCCCATTCTCAGTTTCTCTTTCTCTGTTTCCAAATAAACTTACAGAAATATAAACTGGGTGTGGTGGCGCATGCCTTTAATCCTAGCACTTGGGAGGCAGAAGTAGGAGGATTGTTGTGAGTTCAAGGCCACCCTGAAACTACATAGTGAATTCCAGGTCAACCTGGGCTAGAGTGAGACCCTTCCTCAAAAAACAAAAAAGAGTGGCTTTGAATGATGTGCCACCATGCCTAGCTATACATATATATATATAGTAATCTCTCTCTCTCTCTCTCTTTTTTTTTTTTTTTTTTTCGAGGTAGGGTTTCATTCTAGCAAAAAGCTGACCTGTAATTCACTATGTAGTCTCAGGATAGCCTCAAACTCACAGCAATCCTCTTAATTCTGCCTCTCCAGTGCTGGGATTAATGGCACGCGCCACCACATCTGGCTTCTTCGTCTTCTTTTTTTTTTTTTTTTTTTTTTTTTTGAGGTAAGGTCTCACTCTAGCTGAGACCAACCTGGAATTCATTATGTAGTCTCAGGGTGGTCTCAAACTCAGGTGATCCTCCTACCTCTGCTTCCCGAGTGCTGGGATTAAAGGCGTGTACCACCATGCCCGGCTGCGCTCTATTTTTTATGTGAGAGAGCAAGAGAGAGAGAGAGAAAGAATTGGCACAGAGCCTCCAGCCACTATAATTGAACTCCAGACATGTGTGACCTTGCACACTTGCATCACCTTATGTCTGGTTTATGTGGGACCTGGAGAATCAAACATTGGTCCTTAGGTTTCACAGGCAAGCACCTTAACCACTAACTTAACCACAAAAAAAAAAAAAAAGAAAGAAAGAAAATTAGAAGAAAAATAAAAAGGCCCAGAGAGATTGCTACCCAACTCGCCATTTCCCAAGCTCCCAATCTGACACACAGAGGTTGTCCAAGGCAACAGAATTTGGCATGTGGGACCCTAAACTTCACCTCCTATCCATCAATCTTCAGTGGCCTCTTGGTTGATACTGGGCTCCCATGGGTTCTCAGGGTAAGGGTTTTATTACATCTCGCGCTTTCTAAAGACCTTTTTTATTTTATTTTATTTTTTATTTTATTTTTATTTTTATTTTTATTTTTATTTTTATTTATTTATTTATTTTTTTTGTCTTTTCGAGGTAGGATCTGTGAGATCTAACCCAGGCAGGCTGACGCGGAATTCACTATTTAGTCTCAGGCTGGCCTGAACTCACAGCGATAGTCCTATGTCTACATCCCCAGTGCTAGGATTAAAGGTAGGTGCCACCGCCCGCTTCAATTTAAAGACCTCTCCCCTCCCTACCCGCCCCCCCCCCCCGTAGTGTCTTGCTCTAGTCCAGGCTGACTCGGAATTCACTATGTAGTTATGTAGTCTCAGTACCTCGAACTCACAGCGATCCTCCTACTTCTGCCTCCCAAGTGCTGGGATTAAAGGCGTGCGCCACCACCCCCAGCCCTAATACCTTTTGAGGCAGGCAAGCATGAAGAATAGTTTAGCAACTGGGGATGCTTGCTGGCTTACACAGGAAACACACCCTGTTCCTAACAATGCACCTAGAAATCTGTTGGAAACCTAAGACTCCCACGTGCATTGGGCTGCAATTATACCCTGCTCTAAACAATGGAAATAATTTGCTCCTCTTAACAACCCCTTAGTAATACTCTGCTTCTATTCAAATATGTTCTAAGATAAGTTTTGGGTGTATACACAGACAACTATGCTCACTGCGTAGACTTTTAGGGAAAAGCCCCTATTGACTATATATATATGTATGTATGTATATGTATATATATGTGTATATGTATATATATGTATTTTTTTTGAGGTAGGATCTTGCTCTAGCCCAGGCTGATCTGGAATTCATCATGTAGTCTCAAGGTGGCCTCAAACTCATGGCAATCCTCCTATTTCTGCCTCCTGAGTGCTGGGATTAAAGGTACGTGCCACCACACCCAACTCCTATGTACCATGTTATGCCTACACATAATTGATTAAAAATCAGATGCATCATGGGAAGGAGCATGTGCAGTAGAGAAAAGGTTATTGTAACGCAAATCTGTCGGGCAAACCACAGAATCGCCTATGCTACACTTGTCTGTACCTCTAGGCAGTGTACAAGGTTTTGTGTTAGCTGTTTTACTTTCTGTGTGAGTCTTTTCCAGTTGTTTGAGTAAGATTCCAAGAACCAGGAAACACCCAGAGACCACTGGTAACATGTTTACTACTTCATTTCAGGACCATCAGTGCACAGCTGCCTCCAGGCCCTCTCAGCCTCCATGTCCTCCAGGACAGTCCCTACCTTTAAAGAACATCCAACTGCCAGAGTCTTTGTAGCTGTTCATAAATATTGTCCGGACCTGGGGACATTGGGAGGGGTCATGGGGCCCCTGGCCCAGGCTTCACGTGCTGAGGTCCTAGGACACTCTGCTCCCTTCTGCAGCATGTGGGCCATGCCCTGTGGACAGTGTCCTGGTCCCTAGGACACACTGCATCATGCCCCAGAACCCATGGACCTGCCTCTGCCAACTGCTCTAGTTTTAGCCTAGATCAAATAACCATGGTTTTGATCCTGTGCTTTGGGATCATTCATCAAAGCATACGGCAGAGACCTCAAGCCCTAAACCAAACAGCCGCTGAGCCTCCCCAACCTCTCTTCCAGCACGGAAGTGCTAGGCAGAGGTAGAGTGGATCCCATCTTCCAGGGCAGGGAACAGGCATGCATTCAAGAAAGAGATCTGCTCTGTGATGTACCAAGACAGTATTTAGCCGGGCGTGGTGGCGCATGTTTTTAATCCTAGCACCTGGGAGGCAGAGAAGAAGGAGGCCAGCCTAGAATTACAGAGAGTTCCAGGTCAGCCTGTGCTAGAGTGAGACCCTACCTTGAAAAGAACAAAACAAAACAAACAATATGGTGCAGGTCTTTAATCCCAGCATGCAGGAGGTCTAGGTAGGAGAAGTGCTGTGAGTTCAAGGCCACCCTGAGACTACATAGTGAATTCTAGGTCAGCCTGGGCTAAAGTGAGACGCTACCAAGAAACCTCACCGCCCCCCCCCCAAAAAAAAACACAGAAAGCAAGCATTTAAACAAGTCAGAACCAGGAGCGTTTAAAAGGGAAGGTGGCTTCCTACGCAGCATCAGTGCCCAGTGTCTGAGCTCCCCTGAGAGCTGGTTGCTGGGAACTGGAAGGACCCTTGGGCTCTTCTCCATGCGTTGTTCCGCTTGGCAGATAAAGACGCTGGCGGTGGGTGTGTTTTTCTGGGCACTACATTGCACGCATTCAGCAGAGACAGAGCCCAGGTCTCGGTCCTGGCTAGGGTTCTTGCCCCAGAATCTCAAGTTTCTGAAAAGTTCCCCTTCTAGTGACAATCAGAAACAGCATATGGTGCTGGCTTCGGCAGCACGTATACTAAAATTGGAACAATACAGAGAAGATTAGCATGGCCCCTGTGCATGGATGACACACAAATTCGTGTAGCATTCCATATTTTTCAGGTTCTCATGTACAAATAAATTATTTTTTAAATGTATTTTTATATTTTATTCTTATTTATATTTGAGAGAGAAAGAGGCAGATAGACACAGAGAGAATGGGTGCGCCAGGGCCTTCAGCCGCTGCAAATGAACTCCAGAAGCACACGTCACCTTGTGCATCTGGTTTAAGTGGGTCCTGGGGAGTCGAACCTGGGTCCTTTAGCTTTGCAGGTAAGCGCCTTACCCACTAAGTCATATCTCCAGCCCACAAATAAATTATGTTTTTAAAGAAAAAGAAAAACATATGAGGGCTGGAGAGATGGTTTAGCAGTTAAGGTATTTGCCTGTGAAGCCTAAGGACTCAGGTTCAACTCTCCACAACCCACATAAGCCAGATGCACATGGTGGCACATGCATCTGGAGTTTGTTTGCAGTGACTCAAACCCCTGGCGTGCTCATTCTCTCTCTCTTTCTCAAATAAAAAAAATTAATTAATTAATTAAATATTTAAAAAAAAACCCAGCATATGTGCTGGGTGTGGTGGCAGATGACTTTAAGCCGAGCACTCAGGAAGCAAAGGTAGGAGGATCACCATAAATTGGAGGTCAGCCTGGGACTACAGAGTGAATCCCAGGTCAGCATGAGCTAGAATGAGGCCCTACTTAAAAAAAAAAAAAAAAAAGTAGTATGTCTAGCGTGATGGTGCATGCCACCTTTAGTCCCAGCGCTGTGGAGGCTGAGGTAGAAGAATTGCACTGAGTTCAAGGCCACCCTGGGCATGAGTAAGACCCTACCTTGAAAAAAGAAAAGAAAGATAAAGTTCTGGTCCAGCTAGCTGTACTACTGATATGCAGTATGTGTCTCTTCCTTCCCCAGTACCATCCTTTTTTTTGTTGTTGTTTATTTTTATTTATTTATTTGAAAGCAACGGACAGAGAGAGAGAGGCAGATATAGACAGAGAGAGAATGGGCGCGCCAGGGCCTCCAGCCACTGCAAACGAACTCCAGACACATGTGCGCCCCCTTGTGCATCTGGCTAACGTGGGTCCTGGAGAATCAAGCCTCGAACCGGGGTCCTCAGGCTTCACAGGCAAGCGCTTAACCGCTAAGCCGTCTCTCCAGCCCCCCAGTACCATCCTTTATCGTGTGGCCTAATGACTGGTAATGATGATGGCTTATGATTTCCTGGTGATGATACCGGCTCTGTCACTCACGGCTGGTAGACCTTGACCAAGTGACTTCACCCCTCTGAGACTGCAGCTCGGTCACTGGAGCAGTGAGTGACAAGAAGAATGGAAGGACAGGTCTTAGCACGATGCGCGGCACATAGTAAGCACTCAATAAATGCTTTAATGGGGGAGCACAGGTTTGGGAGTCAGGCTGCCTTGGACGCAAACCCTAGCTTGGCTTTGCCACTGGTGGCTGTGTGACTTCAGCCAATTAACTCTCTGAACTTCACTTCCTCCGAGGGGGGAGTGAGCGGGGGTGGGGGACAGATCATAATACCTTCTCTGCACTGTTGTGAGGATTGAATGACAAGTCGTGTTTTCATGCCCAGCTTGGCCCACGTGGGAGTTTCCCTGCCTCGCCCCTTGACTTTCAGCAGTACTGGCCTTGCCAGCAATCAGACTGGAGCCCAGCCCACTGTCCATTTGCTAGGGTTCTGCACCTGGCCTGCCCAGGGTGACTAGAGAAAATCAACAGGGCCATGTGAATGGCCCCTCACAGGTGACTCATCTGTGAGGAGAGACAGCAGCAAGGCCCTCCCACCTTCCCCCGGGCACAATCTCTGAAGCCCTCTCTGCCATTGGTCATGTGCCCTTCTCATCCCCCACCCCCAGCCATAGAAGTTGGCCTCAGACGTCTCTTGCCCATAAAACATAGGACCCTTACTCTCCTCTTCCCAGAACCCCCATGCTCTCTCTCAGCCCCTCAATTCAGAGTTGAAGTGCCCCCTGCTCCCTTGAGCACAGGACCCTTCTCTCCTTCTCTAGAACCTCCCATGCTCCCTCTCTCAGCCTTCACCTCAGAGCTGGAGTGCCCCCACTCCCTCAAGTATCTTTTTCCTCCCTCGCTCCCTTTCTTCCTTCCTTCATTCCTTCAGACAGGACTTTAGCCTAGACTGGTCTCAAACTTGCTATGTAGCAAAGGATAGCTTTGAACATCTAAGCCTCCTGCCTCTACTTCCCCAGTGCTGAGATTACAGGGGTACACCACCATACCTCTTTCTTTCTTTCTTTTTTCTCATTTTGGTTTCTTGAGGTAGGGTTTCATTCTACCTCAGGCTGACCTGGAATTCACTATATAGTCTTAGGGTAGCCTCAAACTCTTGGTGATCCACCTACCTCTGCCTTCCAAGTGCTGAAATTAAAGGCGTGCGCCATCATGCCCAGTTTCTTTTTTTCTTTTCTGAGGGTCTTGTCCTAGTCCAGAATTCACTATGTAGTTTTAAGGTGTCCTTGAACTCACAGTGATCCTCCTACCTCTGTCTCCCCAGTGTTGGGTGAGATTAAAGGTGTGCACTACCCATTTCGTCATGCCTGTTTTTTGGGAAAAAAACATATGTACATATACACACACATACTTTAAACGAACTCCAGACATATGCACCACCTTGTTTATCTATCTGGCTTATATGGGTACTGGGGAATTGAACCTGGGTCTTTAGTCTTCACAGGCAAGAGCCTTAACTGCTAAGCCATCTCTCCAGCCCTGAAAATATATTTATTTATTTATTTGGACTAGAGAGATGGCTTAGTGGCTAAAGGCGCTTGCTAGCAAAGCCTGACTGCTGGGTTGAGTCCCCAGTACCCATTTAAAGCCAGTTGCATCTGGAGGTTTTTTTTTTTTTGCAGTGGTGAGAGGTCCTGGTGTGCCCAATTCCTCTTGCTCATTATCTCTCTCCTTGCAAATATATATATATATATATATATATAATTTTTCTTTTCTTTTTTTCTTTGGTTTTTTGAGGTAGGGTCTCACCTAGGTTGACTTGGAATACACTATGTAGTCTCGGGCACTTGCTGGTGAAGCCTAAGGACCCAGGTTCGATTCCCCAGTACTCATGTAAGTCAGATGTACAAGGTGGCACATGCATCTGGAGTTCATTTGCAGTGACTAGAGGCCCTGGTGTGCCTATTCTCTCTATCTGCCTCTCTCTGTATCTTAAATAAATTAATTAAAATATTTTAAGCTTATTTTTAACTGGGCGTGGTAGCACACACCTTTAATCCCAGTACTTGGGAGGCAGAGGTAGGAGGATCACTGTGAGTTCAAGGCCACACTGAGACTACATAGTGAATTCCAGGTCAGCCTGAACTAGAGTGAGACTCAACCTTGGAAAACCAAATGCATATATATATATATATATATATATATATATATATATATATATGTATATATATATGTTATTTTCTTTCTTTGTTTATTTTTATTTATTTGAGAGCAACAGAGAGAGAAAGAGGCAGAGAGAGAGAGAGAGAGGGCACGCCAGGGCCTCCAGCCACTGCAAACGAACTCCAGACACATATGCCCCCTTATGCATCTGGCTAATGTGGGTCCTGGGGAATCTAGCCTTGAACTGGGGTCCTTAGGCTTCACAGTCAAGCACTTAACTGCTAAGCCATCTCTCCAGCCCTCTTTCTTTTTTGAGGCAAGCTCAACAGACTGGCTTTTTTTTTTTTCCTTATGTGAGAGTGTGTGTGTGAGAGAGACAATTGGAGTGCCAGGGCCTCCAGCCACTGTAATTGAACTCCAGACGTGTGTGCCACCTAGTGTGCATGTGTGACCTTGCGCACTTGTGAGACTTTGTGCACTTGCGTCACCTTGCATCTGCTTTATGTGGGACCTGGATAGTCAAACATGGGTCCTTAGGCTTCACAGGCAAGCGCCTTAACTGTTAAGCCATCTCTCCAGCCCTTATTTATTTATTTGAGAGAGAGAGAGGAGAGGCAGAGAGAGAGAGAGAAATAAGTGTGATTACAAGGCGGCTCTACAGAAACCTCTGCTGGAATTTTAATTTGATAAGGTAAAACCAGAAGCCACTAGAGTTTCACAAGGGGTTAGTACATTTACTGTCCCTGTAAATTGGTGAGATTTCTAGAAAATTGCAGGCTTTCAGCTGGGAAGAGTGAAAGACCTTCAGCAAATGGTAATTGTGCTAGAATTCCTTGCTGGTGAGAGAGGCTACACCAGGCCCTGGGGGAGGGGAAGCTTTTCCTTTCCAGCTTGTCTCGGTGTAGTAAGTGTGGGCCCGACACTGGCTGGGAGCGCAGAGGATCTACGGGAGCTCTCAGCTTCCTGGTTGGTGTCGGAGGTGGGTGGAAGTGTCCTTCACGGAGACATGAGATAAAGGGAAAGAAGAAGGGCTGGGAGAGGAGGTGTGGTGAGGCAGTATCCTGGGAGAGAAAAGTCCGAGATGGATGAGGGATTTGAGCATCAGCTGGGCATAGTGGCACAGACCTGTAATCTTAGCAGCACTCAGGAGGCAGAGGCAAGAGGATTGCTACAAGTTTGAGCTTAGCCTGGACTAAACTAATAAGTTCTGTCTCAAAAAAAAAAAAAAAAAAAAAGTGGGGGAGGGCCTGGAGAGATTGTTCAGTAGTTAAGGTGCTTGCCTGCAAAGCCTAATGACTCGGGTTCAATTCCCCCGTACCCATGTAAGGCCAGATGTACAAAGTGGCACATGCAACTTTGTATGCAGCTGGAGGCCCTGACATGCCCATTCTGTCTGTCTGTCTCTCTTCTCTCTATATCTCTCTGCTTGCAAATAAATAAATTGTTTTAAAAATAGCTTTTATAGAGCCAGGTGTGGTGCCGCACGCCTTTAGTCCCAGCACTCGGGAGGCAAAGGTAGGAGGATTGCCGTGAATTTGAGGCCACCCGGAGACGCCATAGTGAATTCCAGGTCAGCCTGGGCTAGAGTGAGACCCTACCTCAAAAAACCAAAAACCAACCAACCAAACAAACAAAAAATAGCTTTTATAGCTGGGCGTGGTGGTGCACATCTTTAATCCCAGCACTCGGGAGACAGAACTAGGAGGATAACTGAGTTCGAGGCCACCCCGAGACTACATAATAAATTCCAAGTCAGCCTAGACTAGAGTGAGACCCTCCCTCTCGCTCTCAACTAATAAATAAAAATCGAAAGAACATAATTTTTAAAAAAGTCAGATGCAAAGTGCATGCATCTGTGATCCCAAGGTGCCCTAGACAATAGGAGGTGGGCCAGGAGATGTGGGGCTCTCACACCAGCTACCCCGGCAGTCATTCTGCTTTACAGTGGCAAGAGACCCTGCCTCACAGAAAGTGGAGCAGAGACACTTACGAGATGTCCTCCGATCTCCACACGCACAGCATGGCTCACACCCATATGCACACAAATAAACAAAAATTTAAAAAAAGAGGGGCTGGAGAGATGGCTTAGCAGTTAAGGCATTTGCCTACAAAGCCTAAGGACCCAGGTTTGATTCCCCAGAACCCACGTAAGCCAGATGCACATGATGGTGCATGCATGTGGAGTTTGTTAGTAGTGGCTGGAGGCCCTGGCACACCCATTCTCTCTCTCTTTCTCTTTCCTTTCTTTTCTTTGCAAGCAGAGAGAGGAAGAGAGAGAGGGGGAGGGAGAGAATGGGTGCACCAGAGCATCTAGCCACTGTAAACAAGCTCCAGATGCATGTGTCACTTCTGTGCATCTGGCTCTATGTGGGTACTGGGAATTGAACCCAGGTCACTAGGCTTTGCAAGCAAGCACCTTAACTGCTGAACTGTCTCTCCAGCCCCCGAAGCTTTCTTTTTGCATGTTAGTTTTTCAGCATGGAGGAAGTCCTTTATCTTTACCCAACAGATGTTGGGTCCCCATTGACCATAACTGCATCATTAGGCAAAAAAAATAGAATTACCATAACAGTCTTAAATCTGTTAGGGTTTTTTTGTTTTGTTTTGTTTTTAGAGGTAGGGCCTAGCAACTTTTAATTTTTAGAGTCAGAGTCTCTCTCACTAAGTTCTCCAGGTTGGTTTTGAGCTTGTGATCCTTCTGCCTCACCAGCTCTTCCCCCACCCAAGAAGCTGGGATTGCAGGTCTGCTCACTAGGTCTTATCACTAGGCTCTACTACACAGCTCTCTTCAGGTCTTGTGTACTCGTAGATGTTCCTGGCTTCTCAGTCTTCTGTACAGCACCTAGGACCAGATGTCCTAAAACATAGAGAGAAGAATTAACATATGGGGCTGGAGAGATTTGTAAAGTGCTTGCCTGCAAAGCCTGCCTGCCTGGGTTCAATTCCACAATACCCATTTTAAGCCAGATGCACAAAGTGATGCATGTGTCTGGAGTTTGTTCACACTGGCAAGAGGCCTTGGTGTGCCCATACTCTCTCTCTCTCCAGATAAATATTAATTAATTAATTGGGTGCTGGAGAGATGGCTTAACAGTTAAGGTACTTGCCTGCGAAGCCTAAGGACCCAAGTTTGATTCCCCAGTACCCACATAAGCCAGATGCACATGGTGGCACATGCGTCTGGAGTTCATTTGCACTGGCTAGAGGCCCTGGTGTGCCCATTCTCTCCCTCTATCTGCCTCTCCCTCTCCTGCTCTCTCTCTCTTCTCTCAAATAAATAAATAAATACATTGATATATATATATCATTATATATATATCATTGTATTTATTTATTATATATTATTATATATAATAAATTATTATATAAATTAAATATAAATTATTATTATATATTTATTATTTATTATATATATATATTGGTTTTTCAAAGTAGGATTTCGCTCTAGCCCAGGGCTGACCTGGAATTAATTCATTATGTAGTCTCAGGGTGGCCTCAAACTCACCGTGATCCTCCTACCTCTGCCTCCCAAGTGCTGGGATAAAAGGCGTGTCCCACCATGCCTGGTTAATTAATTATAATATTTTTTAAAAAATGAACGTGGGGCTGGAGAGATGGCTTAGCGGTTAAGCGCTTGCCTGTGAAGCCTAAGGACCCTGGTTTCAAGGCTCGATTCCCCAGGACCCACATAAGCCAAATGGACAAGGGGGCGCATGCATCTGGAGTTCGTTAGCAGTGGCTGGAGGCCCTGGCACAGCCATCCTCTCTTTCTCTGTCTCTCTCTCTCTGCCTCTCTCTCTGTCTGTTGCTCTCAAATAAATAAATAAAAATAAACAATTATAAAAAATGAACGTGTGTGCAGAAAGGCAAGGCGGGAGTGGCCTCTGGCTGGCTTCTAAGTGTTCAGGCTGGGCTTCGTGGCGCCCAAGGAGAGTTCTTGTCCATCTCCCTCTGGGCTGTGGGGATCTCGGACAGGGACACAGGTCACTCATCTGTCATCTTGGCGCCTGATGTACAGTCAGTACTCCAAAGACTCCTGGCTTTGTCACATTCTTTCTAGGTGACTTCTGAAAAGATCTCTTCATTGTCTGGACCCTTTTCAAGATATGTCAAGGCCGGGCTGGAAGCGTACGCCTTTAATCCGGAGCGCTCAGGAGGCAGAGGTAGGAGGATTGCTGTGAGTTCAAAGCCAGCCTGAGACTACATAGTGAATTCCAGGTCAGCCTGGGCTACAGTGAGACCCTACCTCAAAAAACAAAGCAACAAAAAGTCAAATGAGTGCTGGAGAGATGGCTTAGCAGTTAAGCGCTTGCCTGTGAAGCCTAAGAACCCCAGGTTCGAGGCTCGATTCCCCAGGACCCACGTTAGCCAGATGCACAAGGGGGCGCACGCATCTGGAGTTCGTTTACAGAGGCTGGAAGCTCTGGCGCGCCCATTCTCTCTCTCTCTCTCTCTCTCTCTCTCTCTCTCTCTCTCTCTGCCTCCTTCTCTTTGTTGCTCTCAAACAAACAAACAAACAAACAAAAAAGTCAAATGAAGGGGCCAAGGGGTATCAGGAAAGGCTGTCTGGGATGGGGGTCTCCAAGATCTCTAGCAAAAGGCTGTGCACTGGTGCGAGGGAGGGAGATGGGCTCAGAGAGGGGCTACCCTGAGCCCTCATTTTGGAGCTGCCCAAAGCTCCAACAGGGAAATGAGTCAAGTCAGTACAGGGGTGCTATTAACTACTTGAATCCCAGGAGCCCCCTCTCTAGGTCCCATCCCTTGCTCCTAGCCTGGCCAGGGGGAGAGCAACTTCTGCAGGAAACTCTGGGTACCCAGCCCTCCCCACAGTCTGCCTGTGAACAGGCTGTTCTTGTTTACGACCCCCACCCGGGGGGAACAGCGATTGCTCATCCTTTGCATGTGACCCGAGAGGCCAAGTCTTTGAGGCCTGGAGGAAACTCAAGCCCCACCAGCCGCTTGGCATCGGAATGCTCAGCTGGTCCTGGGCTGGGGTTCATGTGACTGAGGCGCAGCTATAAATATCAGAGAGGGGCCTCAGACCAAGGCAGAATTTCAGCCGCCAGGGGAAGAAGGCGAAGAGGATCCGAGGTGGCTTGGGGACAAAGGCAAGAGACCTCCTGCGTTTCCGCTTCGTGTGATTCGGCCACACCTTCCTGCAATATGGATTTTAAATCCAGCCTGATCCCAGATGGGAACGCCATGGAGAACCTGGAGAAGCAGCTGATCTGCCCCATCTGCCTGGAGATGTTTACCAAGCCCGTGGTCATCCTGCCTTGCCAGCACAACCTCTGCCGGAAGTGTGCCAACGACATCTTCCAGGTCAGTACCGGGCAGGGGCCCTTCCCAGAGCGCAGGTGTTACTCAACTTCCCTTCCTTCTTAACCCAGGGCCCTTGCGACTATGTGACGTTACGCGAAACCCCAAGGAAGCCTCTGAACCAGGCTGGGGTGGGGGTGGAGCGGGGGTGAGGAGGACGCTTGGCTGCTCCAGCCCTTCTCCATGACGCATGAGGCCTGTCCCCACCTGCTCACAGCTCCTTGCTCTGTCTGGCTGGCCCACTGGTGACTCTCCAGTTAAGAATCAAATGCCTCAAGTGATAAGAGACGGGCAGGCAGAAAAGAGAGAGAAACCAGACACTGGGGTGGGAGCCAGATCCATGGTGGCAGGAGGCCCAGAGCTTGGGGAGGAGGGTGGCCGAAGGCACTGGGGTGTAAAAGCACCTTCCCTTCAAGGCTGTTTGCGACAATACGGGGACAAAGGGGACTCCAACTCCCTGCAAAAGGAAAGGACGTAGATGTGCTGGCTGGGTGGTGGGAATCTAGGGTCCCGCGGGACTACAAAAATGGTCTTTCAGCGGCTGGAGAGATGGCTTAATGGTTAAGGCGTTTGCCTGTAAAGCCGGAGGACCCAGGTTTGATTGTCCAGTACCCACCTAAGCCAGATGCACAAAGCGGCACATGCCTCTAGCGTTAGTTGCCTCTTTCTGTCTCAAAAAAAATAAAAGTCTTTCAAAACCAGGTATGGTACACATACACTCAGCACTCAGTAGGTTGAGACAGGAAGATGGCTTTAACTTTAAGATCATCCTTAGCTGTATAGTGAGTTCAAGGCCAACCTGGACTGCATAGCAAGACCTTGTCTCAAAAAAACAAGCAAACAAACAGCAACAACAAAAATCCCCACAAAATCCAGGGCTGGGGAGATAGCTCAGTGGTTAAAAGAACTTGCTTGCAAAGCCTACAGGCCCAGGGTTCAATTCCCTAGCACCCAGATAAAACCAGATGCAAAGTGGTGCATGTAAATGGCATTTGTTTGCAGTGGCAAGAGATCCTGGCACACACACACACACACACACACACGCACACGCGTGCTCACATGAATTAATTGTATTACAAAGGGGGGGGGGCTGGGAAGAGGTCTTAGCAAAGCCTGTTGGTCCATGTTCAATTGCCTAACGCCCAAGTAGTGCATGTGAGCCCAGAATGGTGGTGCACACCTTTAATCCCAGCACTCCAGAGGCAGAGGTAGTGAGTTCAAGGCCATGCTGAGACTACATAGTGAATTCCAGGTCAGTCTGGACTAGAGTGAGACCCTACCTCGAAAAAAAAAAAAAAAGTGGTGCATGCATCTAGAGTTCATTTCAGTGTCAAGAAGCCCAGGTGTGCCCATACATGCACAGTACAAATAAACAATATTTAAAAACACACACACATTGTTCTTTCCATATGTCTTTTTTTTAAATTAATTAATTTATTTACTTGAGAGTGACGGAGAGAAAGAGGCAGAGAGAGAGACACAGAGAGAATGGGCGCGCCAGGGCCTCCAGCCACTGCGAACGAACTCCAGATGTGTGCACCCCCTTGTGCATCTGGCTAACGTGGGTCCTGGGGAGTTGAGCCTTGAACCGGGGTCCTTAGGCTTCACAGGCAAGCGCTTAACCGCTAAGCCATCTCTCCAGCCCCCATATGTCTTTTTTATTTTTTATTTTTCGAGGTAGTATCTCATTCTGGTCCAAGCTGACCTGGAATTCACTATGTAGTCTTAGGGTGGCCTCGAACTCACGGCAATCCTCCTACCTCTGCCTCCCGAGTGCTGGGATTAAGGGCATGCGTCACCATGCCTGGCATTTCCGAATGTCTTTAAAGTAGCTGTCCTAGAGCTGAAATTCCATTTTATCAGTGGTACAATGAGGCATACAGACTTTGCTTGTCCAAAGTCACTCAGAAAATAAATATGACTTGAACTTAGGTCTGCTGTCCCAACCTGTTTACTGCTTGGGTGCTTCAGCCGAGGGACCCTGAGAGTGGGCTGGGCCTAGGACAAGACCCAGGGTCAGGTCCTTTGGCTGATGTGAGTTTGCAGCAAGCAGGAGATTACAGAGGGAAGACACGTGAGCCTTATTTTTGCCTTGGCTGCCTACAGGCTGCAAATCCCTACTGGACCAACCGGGGTGGCTCAGTGTCCATGTCTGGAGGCCGTTTCCGCTGCCCCTCATGCCGCCACGAGGTGATCATGGACCGTCACGGGGTGTACGGCCTGCAGAGGAACCTGCTGGTGGAAAACATCATCGACATCTACAAGCAAGAGTGCTCGAGGTCAGTGTGCTGTGCGGCTGCGTAGCCCACCCTTACTGCCCCAGCTGGGGCGGGGTATGCGGTCCTTCTGCCTCCTCCTCCGCACAGGGCTTGGCCCTTGGAGAGACTAGCCACACAGGCCAGTTCAGAGAGCCATCTGTCTCATCCTTAAACAGGATCCTGGCTCTCAGGTTCACTCTCAGCGTGGAAAGAGGCCCAGAGGTCAAATTTCCCCCAAGGGAGACTGAGTCAGAAGCCAGGGGAAAATGTGAGAGGGACAGAGACCTGCAGCAAAGAAAGTGCTCAGGGAGAGATCAGCTGAGAAGCTTGTAACAGCCTGAGCTGGGGTCTGGGAACGCCTCATCCTGATGGATTGAGCTTGACTCTGGTTATCCCTTTCCATAGATGAGAAAACAGTCTCAAAGGGGTGAAGTCAGCCACGTGTGGTGGGACACATCTGTAATCCCAGCACTTAGGAGTCTGAGGCAGGAAGATCAAGAGTTCAAGGCCAGGCTGGAAAAATGGCTTAGCGGTTAAGGCATTTGCCTGCGAAGCCTGAGGACCCAGGTTCAATTCTCCAGTACCCATATAAGCCAGATGCACAAAGGGGTACATACGTCTGGAGTTCATTTGCAGTGGCTAGTGGCCTGGCATACCTATTCTCTCTATATATCTGTCTCTTTCTCTCTCTCTCAAAATAAATAAATAAATGTTAAAAAAAAAAAAAAAAGAGTTCAAAGCCAACCTGGGCTACATAGCAGGACTCTCCAATAGGAGAACGAGAGAGTGAGACCTGACCTCAAAAAAAACAAAACAAGCCAGGAACAGTGGCACACGCCTTTAATCCCAGCACTCAGGAGGCAGAGGTAGGAAGATGACTGTGAGTTCAAGGCTACCCTGAGAGTACGTAGTGAATTCCAGGCCAGCCTGGGCTAGAGTGAGAAACCCTAACTAACAACAAAAAAAAAAAAAAAAAGAAAGAAAGAAAGAAAGAAAGAAAGAAAGAAAGAAAGAAAGAAAGAAAAAGAATAGGGGAAAGAAAGAAGAGAGGCAGAGAAGTAGAACCTCCAAGGGCCAGGTATGGTGCACATGTGCAGTTCTAGCACTCGAGAGGTGAAGGCGAGAGAATCAGGAGTTCAAGGCCGTTCTTTCCTACATAGTTTGAGTTCATCTTGGGCTACATGAGACCCTGTTTCAAAAATAAAATAGCAGCCAGGGTGTGGTGGTGCACGCCTTTAATCCCAGTACTCGGGAGGCAGAGGTAGGAGAATCACCATGAGTTTGAGGCCACCCTGAGACTATGTAGTGAACGATTAGCCTGAGCTAGAGTGAGACCCTACCTCAAAAAAAAAAATTAATAATAATAATAACAAAAACAACAAAAACATAGGCAGGCATGGTGGCAATGGTGGCATACACCTTCAATCCCAGTACTCAGGAGGCTGAAATAGGAGGATTTCTGTGAGTTCTAGGTCAACCCGCAACTCAGCCTGGTTATTATGAGACCCTGCCTCAAAAACAAACAAACAAACAAACAAACAAAAAAAAAAAAACAATCTCTCCAGGAACATGCTGCAGTTACTGATGCCTTGGGGGGTCTTGGGTGAGCCTTGAGAGCTTCACTCAATGGAGCAGACAGTAAGATCTGTCATGGCGACAGACCTGACATTGCCGAGTAGGCTGGTGATAGGACTATGGGATACTCACTGAGCCCTGACCATGAGTGAGCCCTGCCTCCAGTCCTTCCCATGCACTCCCCCGTTTGCCTTCTCCAGGACACCGTGAGGTGGCTTCTCCACGAGGAAGTGGAGGTTAGGGAAGGTCGGGGTTTACCATCAGTGGGAAAGTGGAAAGAGGGTGAGACTGGATCCATGGTGAATATCTTCCCTTCCTTCTTTTCCTGTGTCTGTGAACAAGAGATTGAACCCAAGGCCTCATTAGGCCAGCAGTCTGACAACTAACCTAATTCCCCGGCCCTTGGATTTTTTTTTTTTCTCTTTTTTCCTTTCCTTTCCTTTTTTTTTTTTTTTTTTTTTTTTTGAGGTAGCATCTCACTCTAGTCCAGGCTGACCTGGAATTCACTGTGTAGTCTCAGGGTGGCCTTGAACTCACAGTGATCCTCCTACCCCTGCCTCCTGAGTGCTGGGACTAAAAAGGCATGTGCCACAATGCCTGGCTCTTTCTTACTTTAAAAAAATTATTTATTTATTTATTTATGAGAGAGATAGAGAATGGGCACACCAGGGCCACCAGCCACTGCAAAGAAACTCCAGACACATGTGCTACCTTGTGCATCTGGCTTACATGGGTCCTGGGGAATCGAATCTGGGTCTGTAGGCTTCACAGGCAAGTGCCTTAACCACTAAACCATCTCTCGGGCCCTTCTTTCTTACTTTTAAAATATGAATTCTTGGGCTGGAGAAATGGCTTAGTGGTTAAGGCACTTACCTGCAAAGCATAACTTACCCAGGTTCAATTCCCCAGGACCCATGTAGAGCCAGATGCACAAGGTGACACATGCATGTGGAGTTCGTTTGCAGTGGCTAGAGACCCTGGCCAACCCATTTTCTTTCCCTCTCTCTGCTTGCAAATGACTAAATAAATAGGGCTGGAAAGATGGTTTAGCGGTTAAAGCGCATGCCTGTGATGCCTAAGGATCCAGGTTCGATATTCCAGGTCCCGCATAAGTCAGATGCACATGGTGCCTCATGCGTCTGGAGTTCATTTGCAGTGAGCCCTGGTGCACCTATTCTCACTCTCTATCTCCTTTTTTTTCAAGAAGAGTCTCACTCTAGCCTAGGCTGACCTGGAATTCACTGTGTCATCTCAAGGTGGCTTTGAACTCATGGTGATCTTCCTACCTCTACCTCCTAAGTGCTGGGATTAAAGGCATGCACCACCACCCCTGGCTCCCACACCTGGCTTTTAAGGCAAGGTTTCACTCTAGCCCAGGCTGACCTAGAATTCACTTTGTAGCCCTAGGATGGTCTTAAATTCACTGCAATGCTCCTATCTCAGCCTCCCAAGTGCTGAGAGTAAAAGGTATGTGCTAAGATACGCTTCTCGACTGATTTTATTTAAATTTTTATTTATTTCTGTATTTAAATTTTTATTTATTTGCAAGCAGCAAGAGATAGATGAGAGACAGAGTGGCCACACTAGGCCACTGCAAATGGACTTCAGATGCATGCTCTACTTTGTGCATCTGGCTTTACATGGGTGCTGGGGAATGGACTTTGGGTCATTAGGCTTTATAGGCAAGTGCCTTAACTACTGAGCAATCTCTCCAGCCATAAATTTTTATATATTTTTTGATTACGTGTGCACATGCATGCACACACACACACATGCACACACATCAGAGCCTCTTGTCATTGTTAATAAACACTCGATGCTTATGCCACTTTTGGCATTCATCTTATGTAGGTAGTTTAGGAATTGAACCCTGAGCCACCAGGCTTTGCAATCTAGCACCTTTAACTGCTGAGCTGTCTTCCTAGCCCCAAACCCTTGAATTTTTCAGAGGTTTCACTGTGTAGTCCAGGCTGCCTTCAAACTCAAAATCCTCCTGCCTCAGCCTCTCAAGTGCTGGGACTAACAGTAAATATTCTTAAATGTTTGCTAGAATGCAGCACTAAGAATACAATATATTGTTGACCCCCAGGCTCGGTGGTACACGCCTGTAATCCTAGCTGCCTAGGAGGCTGAGACAGGAGGATCACAAGCTTGAGTCTGGCTTAGGCAAATAAACAAACAAAAAAAAAAAAAAAAAAAAGAAACCAACTAAGGCTGTGAATGTACCTTAGTGGTAAAACTCTTGTGTAACCCAAAGCTCTGGGTCTAATCCCAGTTACCCCCACCCCTACCGACAATCAGCAACAAGAACATAATTAGCTAGACTTCATGGAAGCAGGAGAATCAGGAGTCTAAGGTCACCCTCTGCTACCTAGTAAGTTCAAAGTTAGCCTGCGTTGCCTATGTGACCTTGTCTTGTTCAGCACTGGAGGTGTAACCCACTATAAAGGCCACTAGAAGGTGCATTGCTCCTGATAGGGGACAGTCACCATTTGACATTTATGAAATGCCTGGGGTTGATGGGGCTGGGCATCGGAAATGGTGTCGATGTGATGCACCAGAGAGGTAAGGCTCCACCCAGCAATTTGAATCTAGGCTGGGAAATAGGTGACTGGTGCCCCGAAAACAATACCACAGGAGAAAGACATCCTAGGATGAGTCCCAGCACAGGGGCATGACGAGACTCTGGGTTGTGGAGTGTCATGGTGAGGACCCCCAGGGAAGACCACATGGACACCGAGCAGTAGGAAAGGAATCTTTTTTTTTTTTTTTTTCGAGGTAGGGTCTCACTCTAGCCCAGGCTGACCTGGAATTCACTATGGAGTCTCAGGGTGGCCTCGAACTCACGGTGATCCACCTACCTCTGCCTCCTGAGTGCTGGGATTAAAGACGTGCGCCACCACGCCCGGCTAGGAAAGGAATCTTTATTAGCCGGCAACCTGTGTCCAGGACTCAGGAGCCTGAATGCTGTACTTCAGGGCTCCTTTTATAGGAGAAATCCGTAAGATTGCACATCTTAGTTTTACAGTTCAGAAGTTCAGTAATCATAATCTTACAAAACCAAGAGTTAATTTTAATTGAGTTTAAAAAAAAAAAAAACAGAAACTTTTCCGGAACCTCCCCTCCCTACATTTTCCCTTTCTTGCACCTGCCAAGCAAGCAGCAGTTAATACAGAAGCTAAAGATTGCATTTAGCAATGGGGAGAAAAACGTCTTGTCTTGTGGTGACCCATTGTGTTTAAAGCAAGCCAAGCATAAAGTTCAAGTGTAGGTGAGACCGTATCCTAAGGTACCAGCTAAGCTGAACTTGCTTGTATAAGTTCACAATATGGAGTCACTGTGTCCTTCTCCAGCTTAGGCCCTTGTCACAGGAGAAAGAGACCTCGTTTGGGGGTCAAGACATGTGCTAGGCTTCTCAAGAACAGTTCAGGCCCCTCACATGCCTAGCCTCCTTTCCTGAGCCCCACAGGTACCCCCAGGGTGGGATTATTAATATTTTCTTTCTACCTGGATTTAATTACCATGATCTTCATGTCAGGCGCAGTTACACTGTAGATTCATGGGGACGACACAGGCAAGTGTCCCTGCCTGATGGAGGATCCAGTCTGGTGGATTAAATATAGACTTCAGTGAGGCCATCAGTATAAAGTGCTTAGCTCAGAGTCCGGGCTGCAGTCACCAAGAGCTATGGGGACTATAATTAGAGTGAAGGCACCCCAGCTCCCCTGCCTGACCTGCTGGGTGACCTTGGGACGAGTCCATTCTCTTTCCTGGGACCCTGTTTCCTCTTCTCTGAGACATCCTCAGATCTGATTCTGGAATTCTGGGACAAGTACCCGTGTCCTCTTCCCAGGCAGACTCAGGCTAGCTCTAGCACTGGAGACTGAGTCTTAGGCTATGGGGACAGGCTTGGTGTCATTGACTTCCTTGGTCCTGAGCCCCTCGAAGACAAAAAGCAGACATTTGGGGCAGTTGACCAATGAAAACTGAACTATAAAAATTGTGGGTGGGGGGCTGTTCTTGGAGGAAGGGAGGAGACAGTGACTCAGGACTCCCCTGACTTTGTGACCCTTCTCCACCTCAGTAGGCCCCTGCAGAAGGGCAGTCACCCGATGTGCAAGGAGCATGAGGATGAGAAAATCAACATCTACTGTCTCACGTGCGAGGTGCCCACCTGCTCCATGTGCAAGGTGTTTGGGGCCCACCAGGCCTGCGAAGTGGCCCCGCTGCAGAGTGTGTTCCAAGTGCAGAAGGTACTGGCGCCAGCCTCTGCTGCCCGGGATGGATGATCCAGGAGGTGGATTTGATCTGTGGAGATGTGCTGAGAAGACCTTTCAGGAATAGTCCTCCTGGAGGGACTTCCCAGGCCACCAGTCTGCTTTGGCCTCCCTGGGGAAGAGGCTGAGCTCATCGGTTATACTTAGAGCCATTTGAGAGCACCTGGGTGTGGCCCCAAGGGAGAGAGATCTCCAGGCCCTCCCAGGCTATGGCTTCTCTCTCCTTCATACTTTGGGCCTCAGACTCCTCCACCTGAGCTCTGCCCCGTCCTCTACCTTATATTCTCCTGCTCAGGAGGTAGCTTGGAGCCCGCTCCCCACCTGCCCTGGCAACCCCTCTTTCTGCACTCTTTTCTTCCCTACCCTTCCCCCGTCTCTTGAACTTTCTCTTCTTGGCCTCTCCAACTCATTTTTTTTTTTCTCAGAAACTAGCCGGTCCTTTGTCATTCAGTACCTTGCTCAGTTGCCCTCTCTGGGCCTTATCTGTAAATAAAGGATGCAGTATAGTCTCAGCAAGAGAGGTGCCATCCCCACTGAAGAATCTATGGGACAGAGCACTATGCTGCTTCCGCCTCGGTCAGCTGCCGCTAAGTCTATTTCTGTCTCTCCCCCACGCCCCTTGTCCAGACGGAACTGAGCAACTGCATCTCCATGCTGGTGGCTGGGAACGACCGCGTGCAGACTATCATCACTCAGCTGGAGGACTCCTGTCGAGTGACCAAGGTGAGGGCACGGGAAGGCCTCAGTGCAGCTGGTCTCTGGGGAAGCTCCCCTCATCCTGAGTTGAGTGTGCAGGTTGGGATCTGGAGTGTGGAAGGGAGCTAAGTCATTATTCCATTCACTCAAGAAGTACCTCCTACCCCAGACAGACCTGGTTGGTCCTAGACTTCAGGGGTGTCTTGCCAATAATGCCCAGAATTTGGTTGTAGAACAAGACTTTTCAAACCTTAAAGGCACCCACCTCACCCTCAGGTCCTATGAAAACTCAGAATCTGATTCAGAAGGTCTATAATGTGATTCTGATTTTCTTTTCTTTTTTCTTTTTCTTTTCTTTTCTGGTGGGGATTTCAAGGTAGGGTCTCATTCTAGCCCAGGGTGACCTAGAATTCACTATGTAGTCTTAGGCTGGCCTTGAACTCACAGGGATCCCTCCCTGCCTCCAGAGTGCTGGCATCAAAGGTATGTGCCACCATACCCTGCTTAAAAATATTTTTATTTTATTTAGCGAGGCGTGGTGGCACACACCTTTAATCTCAGCACTTTGGAGGTAGAGGTAGGAGGATCGCCATGAGTTTGAGGCCAGCCTGAGACTCCATAGTGAATTCCAGGTCAGCCTGAGCTAGAGTGAGATCCTCCCTCAAAAAACAAAAAAAAAGTTTTTTTTAAAATTTATTTTCAAGAAGAGAAAGAGGGGAGAGAATGGGTATTCCAGAGCCTCTTGCTACTGACAACTCTAGATGCATGAGCCACTTTGTGTATCTGGCTTTACTTGGGCACTGGGGAATTGAACTAGGGCCAGCAGATTTTGTAAGCAAGCACCTTAAATCATTGTTCAATCTCCCCAGCCTCCCCTCTTTTTATAAAAATTTTTTTGTTTATTTTTTATTTATTTGAGAGTGAGAGTGACAGACAGATGGAGAGAGAGAGAGAGAGAGAGAGAATGGGTGTGCCAAGGCCTCCAGCCACTGCAAACAAACTCCAGATGCATGTGCCACCCTGTGCATCTGGCTTAAGTGGGTCTCAGGGAATCGAGCTTCGAACCAGAGCCCTTGGGCTTCACAGGCAAGCTCTTAACCACTAAGCCATCTCTCCAGCCCCTCCCCTCTTTTTTTTTTTTGAGACAGGGTCTCATGTAGTCCAGGTTGGCCTCAAATTTCCTCAATTTGAGTGCTTGAGAGCACCCCTTAAGTACTGGGATTACAGGCGTGCTCCACCTTATCTGGCTTTTAATTCTGCATTTCTTCCCCTTTTTGTTTTGTCTTGAAGTACTGAGGAATAAATTCAGGGTCGTGTGCATGCTAGGAAAGTACTGTACCACTGAGCCACACTCCCAGACTCTTCCCTTTTATTATTATTACTATCTTTGTGTGTTGTGTGTATGTGTGTGTGCGTGAGTTTGGACATGTGTCATAATCCCATGTGAAGGTCAGAAGACAACCTTGGGTGTTGGTCCTCACCTTCTACCCTGTTTGAAGCAGTGTCTCTCGTTCACTGCTGTGCTTCTAGGCATTTCCTCCCTCCATCTCCCATCTTGCCTTGCAGGGATTATATAGGTGCTGTCTACTGAGACAGGCTTTACATGGGTCCTGGGAATTTGAGCTCAGATTGTTAGGTCTGCACAGCATGCACTTTTACCCACAGCCCAAGATGCTGGGCCCACAGACTACCCACTGAGTCAGAAGACTGCCTAGGGCGGAAGGGAGCCTTTCCATCCAGGCTTGGTTTTATTCACCTGTAATCCCAGCACTTGGGAGGCTGAGGCAGGTGGATCGGGAGTTCAAGGCCAGCCTCAGCTACACAGCGAAGACGAGGCCAGCCTGGGCTACATGAGGCCTTGTCTCACAAAACTTGAAAAGAAGAAGGCCAGGCTCAGTAGGGCACACCTTTAATCACAGCACTTAGGAGGCTAAGGTAGGAGGATTACTGTGAGTTCGAGGCCAGCCTCAGACTACTGGGCTAGAGTGGTACCCTACCTCAAAAAAAAAAGAAAGAAAGAAAGAAAGAAAGGAAGGAAGAAAGAAAGAAAGAAAGAGAAGAAAGCAAGCAAGCAAGCAAGCAAGCAAGCTGGGTGTGGTGGTGCACACCTTTAATCCCAGCACTCCGGAGGCAGAGGTAGTGAGTTCAAGGCCACCCTGAGACTACAGAGAGTGAATTCCAGGTCAGCCTGCCTGAGCTAGAGTGAGAACCTACCTTGAAAAGAAAAAAAAAAAAAAAAAAAAAGGAGAAAGAGGAGGAGGAGGAGAAAGCTTTCAGGGAGAACATTCAGGATTACAGTCTGCCCTGTGGAGGGGTGCTAGAATGAGGTGGGGGAGGGGGAGGGGACATGATAATTGCTGTTTGTGGGAAGGTGGGGAACGTGAGAACCGTCCCTGTCTGAGGGTGCTGCTGCCGTGCCCATTTACACAGAAAGCAGGTGCAGCACATATGTTGGGGAAAAGGGGGTTTCAGCTGAGCTGGGGGTGCAGGAGTGAAGCTGCTATTACCTCCCACTTGGGATATGAGGGGGGCTTGTGCCATGTGACCCTAGAACTTGTAGCTGTTCTCCATGACACCAGCCTCCAAATGTCCCCAGGAAACTGCTGTAGATCTTGTAGGAACCTGGCCTCCCTTCTTCCCTCCCTCCTTCCTTCCCTCCTTCCCTCCCTCCTTCCTTCTTTCTGCCATTCTTTTCCTTCCCTCCTCCTTTCTTCTTCTTCAAAAAAAATATCTTATTTATTTATTTGCAAGGAGAGAGAGAAGGTGTGCCAGGACCTCTTGCCACTACAAATAAACTCCAGAAGCATGTGCCATCTTTGTGCATCTGGCTTTATGTGGGTATTGGGAAATCAAACCCAGGCCATCAGGCTGTGCAAGCACTAGCCTTTGACTATGGAGCCTCATCTGTCTTTTGTTTTTTTTTTTGTTGTTGTTTGTTTGTTTGTTTTTGGGGGAGGGTCCTACTCTACCCAGGCTGACCTGCAATTCACTATGGAGTCTCAGGGTGGCCTCAAACTCACGGCAATCCTCCTACCTCTGCCTCCCGGAGTGCTGGGATTAAAGGAGTGTGCCACCACACCCGACCTCTGTCTTTGTTTTGAGACAGGGTTTCATTTATCCCAGGCTGGTCTCAAAGTCACTATGTAGCTGAGGATGACTATGAATTTCCAATCCTCCTGCCTCCACCTCCCCAGTGCTGAGATCACAGGCATGCACCACCACAACTTGTTTATATGGTGCCAGGATTGAAACCAGGGATTCAGGCAAGCACTCTACAAACTGAGCTATATCCCCAGCCCTCCATCTGTCTTTTCTTTTTCTCACCTCCCATCCCTCCTTTCTTTCTTGTTTTTATTTTTTTAATTTTTATTTATTTATTTGCAATAGTGGGGGTGGAGAATAGGCACCCCAAAGTCTCTCGCCACTGCAGATGAACTCCAGGCATGTGCCACTTTGTGGATCTGGCTTTACGTGGGTACTGAAGAATGGAACCCAGGCCACTGGGCTTTGCAAGCAAGAGCCTTTAACTGCTGAGGCATCTGTCCAGCCCCTTCTTTCCTTCTTTCTTATTTGTGCTACTAGAGATCAAATGCAAGGCCTTATGAATGCATTCTGCTACTGAGCTGCATCCTCAGCGGTCTTTTTACTTTTTACTTTATTTTATTGTTTTTTTTTTTTTGTTTTTTTTTTTTTTTTTTTTAAGCCAGGCATGGTAGCACACGCCTTTAATCCCAGCACTCAGGAGGCAGAGGTAGGAGGATGATTGTGAGTTTGAGGCCACCCTTAGACTACATAGTGAATTCCAGGTCAGCCTGAGCTAGAGTGAGACCCTATCTCAGAAAAAAAATGTTATATATATTATATATGTGTGTGTGTGGAGAGAGAGAGAGAGGCAGACAGAGAGAGAAAGAATGAGCACGCCAGGACTTCTAGTCACTGCAAAGGAACTCCACACACACGTGCCACTTTGGGCATCTGGCTTACATGAGTACTAGGGAATCGAACATGGGTCTTAGACTTCACAGGTGATTGCCTTAACCACGAAGCCATCTCTCCAGCTCTATTTTTTTTTTGTTTTTTGAGGTAGGGTCTCACTCTAGCCTAGGCTGACCTGGACTTCACTATGTAGTCTCAAGGTAGCCTCAAACATACGGTAATCCTCCAACCTCTACCTCCCAAGTGCTGGGATTAAAGGCGTGTGCTAACACTGCCTGGCTTTTTTTTTTTTTTTTTTTTTTTCCATTTTGAGACAGGGTGTCACTAAGTTGCCCAAATTAGTTTTAAACTTTCCCTATGGCACAGCTAGGCCTTAAACTTTCCACCTTCCTGCCTCAACCTCCCAAGTACTGGGATTACAGGCCAGCACCACTCCAGGTTTGCTTACACGCACTTCCGTCCTTTTATAACCAGTATTTTCTTTCTGTCTGATGAGGACTTCCTAAGATCGTACTATAGATGGCTGCTTCCTGGACCCTTCTGTCCCAGGAATGAGTCAGAACCGCACAAGTAGGATTTCTGTTCCCAGGAAAACAGTCACCGGGTGAAGGAAGCGCTGAGCCAGAAGTTCGACACCCTCTACGCCATCCTGGATGAGAAGAAGAGCGAACTGCTGCAGCGTGTCACGCAGGAGCAGGAGGAGAAGCTGAGCTTCGTCGAGGCCCTGATCCAGCAGTACCGGGAGCAGCTGGAGAAGTCCACCAAGCTCGTGGAGACGGCCATCCAGTCCCTGGACGAGCCCGGTGGGGCCACCTTTCTCTTGGTGAGCAGCACTTGAAGGGGCTGGGTGGGTTCAAATTGTACTTTTCACTGGCTTCCATGGGCCCTTAAGCCATTTAAACCTGGATGAGGGGGTTGGAGAGATGGCTTAGTGCTAAGGCACTTGCTTCTGAAACCTGTTGGCTCAGGTTCAATTCCCCAGTATCCATGTAAAGCCAGATGCACAAAGTGGTTCATGCATCTGGAGTTTATTTGCAGTGATTAGATTCTGGCATGCCCATTTCTTGCTCTCTCTCCCCTCTGTCTCTCTGTCTCTCTGTCTCTCTCTCTCTCTCTCTCTCTGCTTTCAAATTAATTAATTAGTCAAGAAAAGTCGTGGGGGCTGGGGAGATGGCTTAGCAGTTAAGGCACTTGCCTGCAAAGCCAAAGGACCCAGGTCAATTTTCCCCAGGACACATGTAAGCCAGATGTACAAGATGGCACATGTGTCTGGAGTTCATTTGCTGTGGCTATAGAGGCCCTGGTGCGCCCATTCTCTATCTGCTTCTTTCTCCCTCTTTCTCTCTCAAAGAAATAAAATAAAACATTTTAAAAAAATCTTGGGCTGAAGAGATGACTTAGTGGTTAAGGTGCTTACCGTATGAAACCTAAGGCCCCAGGTTGATTCCCTAGTACCCACGTAAGCCAGATGCACAAAAAGGTGCATGCGTCTGGAGTTCCTTTGCAGTGGCTGGAGGCCCTGGTACACGCCTATTGTCTCTGTCTGTCTGTCTCTCTTGTCTCCTTCCCTCTCTCTCTCTCTCAAATAAATAAATAAAAATCTTGCTGGATGTAGTGGTTCACGTCTTTAATCCCAGCACTGGGGAGGCAGAGGTAGGAGGATCGCTGTGAGTTTGAGGCCATCCTGAGACTCCATAACTCCAGGTCAGCCTGGGTTACAGCAAGACCCTACCTCAAAAAACAAAATAAATGAGTAATAAATAAATGAAAACCCATGCCTTCAGCTTGGCCCCTGGTCCAGTTTTGTCCAGACCCTGATCTGAGTAATCGAACTCTGGCCATCAGGCTTTGTAAGCAAGTGCCTTTAACCATTGAACCATCTCTCCAGCCTCAGACCCTGAGCTGAAAAGGCAGGTCAGCTGATTCTCATCCAATTTACTTGAGGTGTTGGGAGTATTCTGATACCTCCAGAATCCTGGCTTCCTGCCAGTTCAACAGGAGGATCTTGGGGTCTTAGACAAGAACTGTGTTGACCACAGACCAAAGGGGAAAGATCTAAGCTTGGCCTAGCTTAGGGCAGGGAGCTGGTTACACGTGCACCAAGAATGACACCAGGAGTCCACCTATGGCATGGGTTTTGCATGACTCCTAGGGTACCCGCCAGCTGCAATCCTAACCTCTATTCTCTCTCCCCACAGAGTGCCAAGCAGCTCATCAAAAGGTCAGTGTCTCCCAAGGGACTGTGCCCCAATCCCTCTGTCCCCGTCCCCAAGGGCTTCTGACATCTGCCCAGCGGGACTCCACGCATGAGGCCTGCAGCAGTGGGGGACTGTCCCCGGGCCCCCATCCTGCTTTCTTGGACCGTCCACTCTGCTTGAGACTGGAAAGGAAATACTCCCCCGACCCATCACCCCTGACCCAGCCCAGCTCAGGGGGGCCTCCCACTGCAGAGCAGGGGTGGCCTGGTCCAGGGTCTCTAGAGCTCAGGCTAAGACACCACCCCCCCTGCAGGGAGCCCCACGATCCCACTCTGCTTCTCTGTCTCCTGCAGCATTGTGGAGGCGTCCAAGGGCTGCCAGCTGGGGAAGACGGAGCAGGGCTTTGAGAACATGGACTTCTTCACTTTGGACTTGGAGCACATAGCAGAAGCCCTGAGGGCCATTGACTTTGGGACAGGTAAAAGAAATGACAGTGCGGCTGGCCTGTACCTCTGCACGACCCACGAAAGACAGCATCCCCCTCTGCCTTGTTGAGAAATAGATCCACCAGGATCCCAGTGGACTGGGGAGATAGCCCAATGGTTAAAGGCCCTTGTTTCCAAAGCATGCTGGCCAGTACCCAATAGATCCAGATGTACAAAGTGGCACATGCATCTGGAGTTGTTTGTAGTGGCAAGAGGTCCGGGCACACCCATATTGTCTCTCTGCTTGCAAATAAATAAAAATATATTTGAATAAAAAAGATCCGAGCCGGGTGTGGTGGCACACGCCTTTAATCCCAGCACTAGGGAGGCAGAGGTAGGAGGATCACTGTGAGTTCGAGGCCACCCTGAGACTACAGAGTAAATTCCAGGTCAGCCTGAGCTAGAGTGAGACCCTACCTCGAAAAACCAAAAACAACAACAACAAAAAAGATCCCAGCTATGAAGCCAACTTTCAGATAAGCCCAGAGCCTAGTGTAGTGCCTGGTTCGTATCATTGCTCAATAAATTGTACATGGATCCACCAAATAGACCTGAGTTCAAATCCTGTTTCTGCTATTTGTGTGCTATCTGTGTGAGTTTTGGCGAATCATCTCTGCCTCCCTGAGTTTTATTTTCTAGCTAGCCTGGAGTCACAGCACTTGGGAGGCTGAGGCAAAAGGATTGTGACATTTGATGTCAGCCTAGTGAGACTCTTAAAAAAAAAAAAAGTAGCTGGATGTCGTGGCGCACGCCTTTAATCCCAGCACTCGGGAGACAGAGGTAGGAGGATCACCATGAATTCAAGGCCACCCTGAGACTACATAGTAAATTTCAGGTCAGTTTGGCCTAGAGTAGAGACCCTACCACAAAAAACTTTAAAAAAAAAAAAGTACATAGAGAGAGAGAGAGAAGAGAGGGGCAGATAGAAAGAATGGACACACCAGGGCCTACAGCCATGACAAAGGAACTCCAGATGCATGTGCCACCTTGTGCATGTGGCTTATATGGGTCCTGGGAAATTGAAGCAAGCTCCTTAGACTTCATAGGCAAATGCCTTAACTGCTAATCCATCTCTCCAGTCCTTGGCTGGAATTTTTGTTATTGTTGTTATTGTTGTTTTTGAGGTAGGGTCCTGCTCTATCTAGCCCAGGCTGACCTGGAATTCACTATATAGTCTCAGGGTGGCCTCGAACTCTGGGTGATTTTCCTACCTCTGCCTCTTCCTATCTCCTACTTCACACCCAGCTTGGGCAAGGCCATTTCACAGGTAGAGCAGACACCCTCAAGACAAGGAAGGACTTTGATCCCTGAGAATGAGGTTGGTTTTTTGTTTGTTTGTTTGTTTGTTTTTTCAAGGTAGGGTCTCACTCTAGCTCAGGCTGACCTGGAATTCACTATGTGGTCTCAGAGTGGCCTTGAACTAATGGCAATCCTCCTACCTCTGCCTCCCAAGTGCTGGGATTAAAGGCGTGCGCCACCACACCTGGTTTGAGAATGAGTTTTTGTTGTGCTTTTCCTGGGTGACATCTGTCCCTCTGAGATGTGCAGATCACAAAGTATGCTTCCTCTGAGTCCCTGAAGCCACTGGTGGGAACCAGACACGGCAGCGCACACTTTTAATCCCAGCACTCAGGAGGCTGAAGTAGGAGGATTACTGTGTGTTCGAGGCCAGCGTGGGAACAGATGAGTTCCAGGTCAATCTCTGTGCAGCTTCGTGCTGCAAGCCCGGCACCTCGCTACCCCGATCCCTGCTGTCTCTGGTTGACATAGGGAAACATGATCCCCACAACCTAAATCCTCTGGGGATAGCTGCTCTGAGAAGCCAGTCCCATCCTCACCCAATCAATCTTCATCACAGATGAGGAAGAGGAAGAGTACTTTGAAGAAGAAGAAGTTCAGGATGAAGAAGTAGCTGCAGAAGGGAAAGCAGGTGAGAAGGTCCTCTGTCTACGTTTGCATGTCATTTCTTCAGGGAAGGCACAAGGTACTTCCTGCACAGTGCTAGGCTACCCACTGGGGTAAAGCTGGCTCCTAATCCTAGGGGGCATGCTTTTTTTTTTTTTTTTTTTTTCATTTGTTTGTTTTTCGAGGTAGGGTCTCTATCTAGCCAGGCTGACCTCGAATCCACTCTGTAGTCTCAGGGTGGCCTCACGGTGGCGATCCTACTACCTCTGCCTCCTGAGTGCTGGGATTAAAGGTGCACACCACCACTCCTGGCCTGGGGCGTGCTTTTTGTTTATCATTATAATTTACTTAAAATTGATTTATGGGGCTGGAGAGAGGCTCGGCAGTTAAAGGCACTGACTCATAAAGCCTGGCAGCCTGGGCTCAGTTCTCAAATACGCAGATAAAGCCAGATGTACAAAGCGACGTATGAGTCTGGACTTTGGTTGCACTGGCAAGAGGCCATTCTCTTTCAAATAAATAAGTAAACTCTTAAATTTACTTATTATTATAATTGTTATTATTTTGAGAATGTTGCTTTTTGAGCACTCAGGAGGTTGAATTAGGAGGATTGACATGAGTTTGAAGCCAGAATGGACTACAGAGTGGGTTCCAGGTCAGCCAGGACTAGAGTAAGACCCTGTCTCAAAGCAAAAACTAGGGCTGGAGAGATGGCTTAGCCGTTAAGGCTCTTGCCCGTGAAGCCTAAGGACCCAGGTTCAATTCCCCAGTACTCATGTAAGTCAGATGCATAGGTGGCACATGCATCGGAGGTCATTTGCAGTGGCTGGAGGCCCTGGCGTGCCCACCATCTCTATCTGAATCTTTCTCTCTCTCTCTTACAAATAAATTTTTAAAAAAATTGTTTTTGGTTTTCTGAGGTACGGGTCTCACTATAGCTCAGGCTGACCTGGAATTCACAGGCTAGCCTCGAACTCAACGGCGATCTTCCTACCTCTGCCTCCCAAGTGCTGGGATTAAAGGTGTGCACCACCATGCCTGGCAAATAAAATATTAAAAAAAAAAAAAAACTAAACTAAACTAAATAACTTCTTAGTCTGGTGACCCTTCTGCCTTATCCTCCTGAACGCTGGGATTATGAGTATGAACTACCAAGCCTGGCTTTTTGCTTATTTATTGATTTATATGTATTTGTTTAGGTTGCTATTGTTTTTTTGGGGGGGGTGGTTTTTCAGGTAGGGTCTCACTCTAGCCCAGGCTGACCTGGAACTCACTATGTAGTCTCAGGGTGGCTTTTTGTTTGTTTGTTTGTTTGTTTTCTGTTTCTTTTGAGACAAGGTCTTCTTGCTTAGCTCTGACTGGTCTGGAATTAGCTATGTAGACCAGACTAGCCTTAAACTTGCTGTGATTCTCCTTCCTCTGCCTCTGCCTCCTGAGTGCTGAGATTACAGATATGCGTTGTCTTGCCTTGAGATTAGTATTATTTAGAATAGAAGAGAGATTTCAACTAAGAATTGGCATGGCCGCTTTTGTGTGAAAAATTGAAAAGAACTCTCAGCGCTGGACTTGAACTTAGTCCTAGAGAGCTGTGTCTGGGAAGGACTGTTCCCCTTAAATGAGACATGCACAGCCTCACCACTACCGAGCACGAACACTGCTCTTATTCACGTTGTCTGCTGGCCTTTTGGGCACTTAAGTTTGCTGTTATGTCAGCTTAGTTGAGAGGCTGGTTTCTACTGGGCCTGGTGGTACAAAGCCTGCAATCCCAACTACTGGGGAAGCTGAGATAGGAGCCTGACAAAGCTAAGGGTTCAAGATCAACAGCGTGGTGAGACCTTGTTTCAAAAAGCTGGGCTTGCGGGCCTTGGTGGCTCATGCCTTTAATCCCAGCAGAGGTAGAGGTAGGAGGATTGCCATGAGTTCAAGGCCAGCCTGGAACTACAGAATTAGTTCCAGGTCAGCCTAGGCTGGAGTGAGACCTTACCTCAGTGTGTGGGGGGAATTCTAGGTGTGGTGGCATAGGTCTGTAGTCCCCAGTTTGGATTTGGGAGGCTTGAGATGAGTATGACAGTGAGTTTCAGGCAGCCTAAATTATACTTCTACCTTGCCTCAAAACCAAAACAATGGCTGAAAAGTTGGCTTAGTGGTTAAGGAGCTTGCCTGTGAAGCCTAAGGACCCAGGTTTGATTCCCCAGAAGCCACATAAACCAGATGCACGTGATGATGCATATGTCTGGAGTTGGTTTGCAGTGGCTAGAGGCCCTAGCACTCCCATTCTCTCTCTTTCTCTCATATAAATAAATAAAATATTAAAAACAAAACAAGACTGGCGTGGTGGTGCACGCCTTTAATCCCAGTACTCGGGAGGCAGAGGTAGAAGGATCACATGAGTTCAAAGGCCACTCTGAGACTACATAGTGAAGTATAGGTCAGCCTGGGCTAGAGTGAGACTCTGCCTCAAAAAAAAAAAAGAAAGAAAGAAAAAGAAAAGAAAATCCAGGTATGTTGGCACATACATTTTATCCAAGCACTAAAAGGTTGAGGTAAAAAGGTTTCCATGAGTTTGAGGCTGCCTGAGCTACAGAGTTCTAGGTCACCCTGATCTAGAGTGAGACTCTGCTTCAAAAAATAAAGAGGGCTGCAGAGACAGCTTAGCAGTTAAGGCACTTGTCTGCAAAGCCTAAGGACCCAGGTCTGATTCTCCAGATCCTATGTAAGCCAGATGCACAAGGTGGTGTGCGCATTTATAGTGGCTAGAGGCCCTGGTTTGCCCATTTTCTCTCTCTTGCTCGCTTCCCCCTCCCTCCCTCTCTCTGTGTCTCAAATAAATAAAAATTTAACAACAACAACAACAAAAAAGAGCCAGGCACGGTGGCGCATGCCTTTAATCCCAGTACTTGGGAGGCAGAGGTAAAAATGTCACTGTGAGTTCGAGGCCACCCTGAAATTACAAAGTGAATTCCAGGTCAGCCTGGGCTAGAGCGAGATACTACCTCAAAACAAACAACAAACAAACAAACAAACAAACAAAAGAAACAGAACTGGAGATGTGGCTCAATAGTAGCAATTCCATGGCATGGAATGTTCTAGGCTCTGGGTTCATTCCCAGTAATTGCCAAAAACCAAACCAAACAAACAAAACCCACCTGGCTTCTTAGTCTCACAGCTGCCTTATGGACAAGCTGTGTGATCCTGAGCAGGTGACAGTTTCTCTGAGTGTTGGATGACTCACTTGTGCTTGGGGACACAAGTAGACTGCCCTAAAGAATTCACAGTGGCGAGTAAATGAGATAGTCGTTTCGCACCACTCCCAGCACCTGGGAAGTACATGTGTGTTACTGAGCACCTATCAGCCAACGCTACCTTTCCAGCCTACTTACTGGAACTAAATTCCAACCCAACTGAAGAATAGACTAGGGCTGGAGAGATGGCTCAGCAGTTAAGGCGCTGCTTGCCTGCAAAGCCTAACAACCCCAATCAAACCCTGGTTTGATTCCCCAGGTTCCATGTAAGCCAGATGCACAAAGTGGCGCGTGCACCGGGAGTCCTTTGTAGTAGCGGAGGGAGGCCCTGGCATGCCTACATCCTCTCTCTCTTTCTCTCTTTGCTTGCAAATGATAAATAAATAAATAAATAAATAAATAAATAAATAAATAAAATGTTAGAAAAAAAGAATAGAGAGTAGTTTAAGCATTTTGTGCTTCATATATAACCTACAGTATTTTGGCAGCCAAAAGTTCTATTCTAGCTTTCATGGAAGAGCCCAGGCCTGAAATATTCTTGAATGGTTTTACTTGTCCCTGAAGCTCTGCGGGCCCTCTATCCACCCCTTCCCCCTCTCCCCCCGAATTTTTGCCTCGTCACTTATCTCTGTGTCTGTTTCTCCATTGCAGGACACCAGTGAGGAGCTGGATGAGTGAGACACCCTCTGGATGGAGAGACAGGGCAAAAGGGTGGGCTCGGCTGCCATGGTGACAGACCCAGGGTGGGAGGGGCTGGGATCCCTGAAGGGACAAATGGGGACATGTGTCTTCTCCCTGCTCAGAGAGCAGGGACTCACGAAGGACACCCATCGCTGTGTCCAACAGCCACCGAACCAGAATTGGAAACGTGCTCAAAACAGTCACACAGGACACTTTTCTACATTGGTGCAAAATGAAGTATTTTGTACGTTTTTAAAATGTGATTTTTGTATATACTTGTATATGTATGCCAATCCGGTGCTTTTTGTAAAGGAACTTTTGTATGATCACGCCTGGTCAACGTGTGACTGGCGATTGTCACAAAGAGGGAAGGAAGGCAGATTGATAGAGCTACCCACTTCCTTTCCTTGGTGGGAGGGAGGGCTGGGTGGCGCTCAGAGGCCTAGGAAAGAACATTGTACTGTATGCCAGTGCCCATCCTCAAGATGGGGCTGAGTTTGTGTTATATGTTGTTTTAATAAATGCACAATGCTACTTTTCTGTTATCACAAGAGATATGGGCTTTCACTCAGCCTGGTGTGTGTGTGTGTGTGTGTGTGTGTGCGTGTGTGTGTGTTGCCTTGATCATGCTGGATGAATGTTTCACCCAGAACCCAGCTGTTATTCAGCTTGATTTTCTGGAAGATAATTCACTGTGAATGAGCAGGCCTGATGGGTAGAAGACATGGCCAAACAGAGCTAGATTCACATCCCCCTGAAGGAGGTCTCGTGCCAGCATTTCCCAGTGTGGGTGCGAGCTCCAAGGAAATCTGGCCCTGCCAAATCAGGTTCAAGGAATGGGGAGATGGTTTAGTGGTTAAGGTGCTTGCCTGCGAAGCCTAAGGACCCTGGTTCAATTCCCCAGGACCCACGTAAGCCAGATGCACCAGGTGGTGCATGTGTCTGGAGTTCTTTTGCAGTGCCTGGAAGCCCTAGCACTCCCATTCTTTCCTCTCTTCTCCTCTGTCTCAAATAAATAAATAAATAAATAAAGTATTTGGGGCGGGGGGAGCAGGTTCAAAGTGTTGTTGGCAGTTCGGGTGCACTGGAGGTTGCATCCCAGAGCAGGCAGAGCCAACGAAAATGGAAGGCAGGCAGGACAGGAGCAAATGCGTGCAGATGTTGCCCAACTGAGCTGCCCACGCTTCACTCAGCGTAGGCTGTTTGCAGCAGGCCAGAAAGACCACACTTGATTGACAGCAGGAAGAAACGAGACACATAGTGTGTGGCTGTGTTCGGTCTCTTGTTTGTCCAAGTTGAAGTTTGCCTCCTCGGGTGTGAATTCCTCCTGCATTTCCAGGTGGCGTCCCTTGGTCCCTGGGGGCATCTACTGGGCAGTGAAATGGTTCACCATTGCTCACACACTGTGTTCCTTTGGCTTGTGATGGGAGGAGCCAGAGCCTCGTGGTCCAATGGGAACAGTGAGGGTGCTGGAGCTATTGCTGCCTCACAGGATAGAGGCCCTCTGCAGCTCAGACTTACTTCCTCCAGAGAAGGCCAAGACAGCCACCTGCGCTAAGGAATGAGGTGATGATACAGGCCACAGCGGCATCAGGCTGGCCGGGGGTTAGAAGCAAGGCTAAGTGCATATTACATTAATACGCCACGTGAGTGACTTCAAAGAGTGCAGCCTGCCGCAAAAATAGTCTGAGGGTCCGAATTTAGAGAACCACAATTTCTTTTCTTTTTTCTTTTTTTGAGGTAGGCTCTCACTCTAGCCCAGGCTGACCTGGAATTCACTATGTAGTCTCAGGCTGGCCTCGAACTCACAGTGATCCTTCTACCTCTGCCTCCCGAGTGCTGGGATTAAAGGCGTGCGCCACCACGCCCGGCTTTTTTTTTTTTTTTTTTTTAATGAGAGAGAGAATCGGCAGCCAGGGCCTCCAGCCACTGTAATCAAACTCCAGATGCGTGCACCTCCTTTTACACATATGCGACCTTGCATGCTTCCATCACCCCGTCACCTCGTGCATCTGGCTTATGTGGAACCCGGAGAGTGGAACATGGGTTCTTAGGCTTCGCAGGCAAGCGCCTTAAACCGCTAAGCCATCTCTCCAGCCCAGAAACAATTTCTTTTTGGGCCTACAGTATTTATTAGCACCAAACAGGGTGTCAGTGAGACTCAGAGCAAAGAGAAGAATGGGGAAGGGATTCTGAATCCACCAAGAAGAGGAGTGAAAGACTTTTAAGGTCCTCTGGAGAAAGAAGGTGAGGGAAGCACAAAGTGGTACGTGGGTGTGGAGTTCGCACATTAGTCTGGAGTTCATTTGCAGTGGATAGAGGCCCTGTCCTGCCCATTCTCTCCCTCTCTATCTGTTTCCCCCCCCACCCCCATTCTCTCTCTCAAATAAATAGGGTCTCTGTAGCCTAGGCTGTCCTGGAACTCACTCTGTAGCCCCAAGCTGGCCTCTAACTCAGTGATTCTCCCACCTCTGCCTCTCAATTGCTGGGATTAAAGGTGTGTGCCACCACACCTGGATTTTCTTTTCTATTTCTTTAATTGACAACTTCCATGATTGTAAACAATATCCCATGGTAATTCCCTTCCTCCCCCCACTTTCCTCTTTGAAACTTCACTCTCTGTCATATCCCCTCCTCCTCTCAATCAATCACTCTTTTATTTTGATGTCATGATCTTTTCCTCCTATTATGATGGTCTTGTGTAAGTAGTGTCAGGCACTGCGAGGTCATGGATATCCAGGCCATTGTGTGTCTGGAGAAGCATGTTGTAAGGAGTCCTACCCTTCCTTTGGCTCTTACATTCTTTCTGCCACCTCTTCCGCAATGGACCCTGAACCTTGGAAGGTGTGATAGAGATATTGCAGTGCTGAGCACTCCTCTGTCACTTCTCAGCACCATGGTGCCTTCTGAGTCATGCCAAGGTCACTGCCATCTGAAAAGAGAAGCTTCTCTAATCAAAAGTGGGAGTAGCATTAATATATGGGTATGAACATTAAGAGAAGTGCTCACCGGGCAGTTTGATGAGCATAGTATATACATTTAGCCAGACAGCAGCAGACGTTACACCCCTAGGGCTCATGACTATCCCTGTTGTAGGTTTTGAGTATCAGGGATGTATTCCCTCCCATGGAGCGGGCCTCCAGTCTAATTAGAGAGCAGTCAGTTTCTCCCATTACAGACATGCCATTATTGTATCCATTGGCTCAATTGGCCTGGTTGGCCAAATTTAAGGCTTACAGTGTCCACTGTTGAGTATCTTCACTGTTGATTTCTCTCTCTCCCATTGAACTGCATGCAGTGTAGCTTTTCCAACTGTGAGCTGGTCTACGTGGAGGAGGTTTTTAGCTCAGCTCCAGCAGGGTTTCTCAGTGATATTGCAGCCCAAGTATGTGGAATCTTCAGCAATAGGGTCTTACCATCTATTCCTGGTGGGAAACCAAGGGCCTCAGCAATGCCCTGTAATGTTTTGGGCACACCCAGATTTTTTGAGGTATTGTCTCACATTAGTCTCGCTCTTGCCCAGGCTGACCTGGGGTTCACTTTGTCGTCTCAGAGTAGCCTCAAACTCATAGCAGTCTCCTACCTCAACCTCCCAAGTGCTGGGATTAAAGGTGTGTGCCACCACACCCAGCAAAGAGAGATATGAGAGAGAGAAAGAGAGAGAGAGAGAGAGAATGTGCATACCAGGGCCTCTAGCCACTTTGTGCATCTGGCTTTACGTAGGTACTGAGGAATTGAACTTGAGTCATTAGGCTTTACAGGCAAGTACCTTAACTGCTAAGCCATCTCTCCAGCCCTCTTTTCTGACTTGACATCTTCTTTATTAATTTATTTTGTTTTTCAAGGTAAGGTCTCGCTCTAGCCCAGCCTGACCTGTATTTCAGTATGCAGTCTCATGGTGGCCTCCAGCTCACGGCGATCCTCCTACCTCTGCCTCCTGAGTGCTGTGATTAAAGGCATGCGCCACCACTCCTGGTTTAGTTGTAGAACTTAATAAACTACTCTTAACAGGGAACCCTGGGTTACTATCACTCAAACCAAGGAAAAGAACATAGCTAGGCCCCAGAGTCTTTGTGCCCCACGCCAACACTGCTCTTTCTGTCTCTGACAGCCACTACCCCCTCCCTTTTTTTTTGCATAGAACGCACTTGCGCACAAGAAAGAGAGAGAATTGGTGCACCAGAGCCTCTGCCACTGCAATCAAACTCCAGATGCTTGTGCCACCTAGAGGGCATGTGCAACCTCATGCTTGCCTCACCTTTGTGTGTCTGGTTTACTTGAATCTGAACAGAGATCAAATATGGGTCCTTAGGCTTTGCAGACAAATGCCTTAGCCACTATGCCATCTTTCCAGCCCTACCCTGTCTTTTTTTGACACTCACACACTTGCCTTTCCCTATAGCTTTATTCTCCTAAAGTATTCTTTCTGAAGGCTGAAGAATTAGCTGGGCATGGGGGCACACACCTTTAATCTCAACACTCAAGAGGCAGAAGTAGGAGGATTGTTAGAGGCCAACCTAGAACTACAGAGTGAGTTCCAAGTCAGCCTGGCTAGAGTGAAAACACCAACCTCCCCCCCTCCCCCGCCAAAAAAAAAAAGAAGTCTGAATAATTTTGAGGCCGGAAATGCAAGAGTCAGGTATGGCTGGGCATGATGATGCACACCTTTAATCCCAGCACTCGGGAGGCAGAGGTAGGAGGATCACCGGGAGTTCGAGGCCACCCTGAGACTACGCAGTGAATTCCAGGTCAGCCTGAGCTAGAGTGAGACCCTACCTTGAAAAACCAAACACACACACACACACACACACACACACACACACACACACACATATATATATATATGGCTGGACTCTATTCCAGGCTGACCTGGAATTCACTATGTAGTCCCAGGCTGGACTTGAACTTACAGTTCAACTCAGCTGGGCTCAGTGGCTAAATGCAGTTGTTTACAAAGCCTGATGGCCCAGGTATGATTCCCCAGCACCCACATAAAGCCAGATGCACAAAGTGGCAAGAGGCCATAACACACCCATTCTCATTCTCTCCCTCTTTCTCTCCTTGTAAAAAATTAATAAAATAAAATAAAAATAGGGCCTTGGCAGGGCATTGCGGTCCATGCCTTTAATCCTAGCACTAGGGAGGCTGAGAGAGGAAGATCACTGTGAGTTCAAGGCCAATTTGGGACTACAGAGTGAGTTCTAGGTCCACCTGGGGTAGAGTGAGACCCTACCTCAAAAACAAAACAACAAAACAAGTATTCGCTCCGATGGTCTTCACATTCGTGTTTATTGTCGTACTGCTCACAGTAGCTAAGCAATGAAATCAGCATCAGTGTCCAAGGGGATGGATAAAGAAACTGTGACATATGCTGGGCATGGCGGCACAGGCCTCTAATCCCCGCACCCAGGAGGCCTAGTAGATCACTGGAAATTCCAGGCCAGTCTGACCTAGTCTGACTTCCAGGTCAGCCTGGGCTCTAGAGTGAGACCTGCCTCCTCGTCAAAAACTCGACAAAAAAAAAAAAGTACAATGACTGAAGACCAACACCCAAAGTTGTTCTCTGACAGACTGCTACCTGCCCAGGCATACATATGAATGCATATTTGTGCGCACACACACAAGTAAACAAACTTATAGACAGACACTCCCCTAGCCGGGGATGGTGGCAGAGGTAGGGGGAGTGCCATGAGTTCAAGGCCACCCTGAGACTACATAGTGAATTCCAGGTCAGCCTGGCCTAGAGCAAGAGCCTACCTAAAAAAAAAAAAAAAAAAAAAAAAAAACCTCGCATCCCCTGAAATCATAAGAAATGGTATCGTAACTGGTGCACATTCTATCATCTATCATCTCCAATTATCTCGCAGGGTTACTGATTACTGAGTAGCAGGCAGTTCAGTCTCTTATCTGGGGGAAAGACCTGTCAAAACTCTGAAGTCAGTTTCTTTAAATTCCAGGAAGAAGCCATGCATGGTGTTGCCTAGCACGTGGGTGGTGGAGAAAGAAGTTTAAGGCCAGCCGTGGCTATACAGTAAAGTCAAGGCAAACCTGGAGTACATGAAATCCTGTCTTCACCAAACCAACCAAACATTGTAAGGAAAGCTGGGCGTGGTGGCACACGCCTTTAATCCCAGCACTGGGGGGAAGGGCAGAGGTAGGAGGATCGCCATGAGTTCGAGGCCACCCTGAGACTACATAGTGAATTCCAGGTCAGCCTGGGCCTAGAGTGAGACCCTACCTTGAAAGACAAAAACAAAAGCAAAAGAAATTGTAGGAAGTAGGGCTTAGGAAGTAGGGCTTTAATTCAAGGCCAGCCTGGACTGCATAGTGAATTCCAGGTCAGCCTGTGCTAGAACGAGACCCTACCACAGAAAAACAACAACAACAACAACAACAACAAAAAGATAAAAATTATAGAAAGTGGGACTGCAGAGATGGCTCAGTGGGTTAAAGGTACTTGCTAGTAGAGGCTGCTGGCCTGGGTTCAATTCCTTAGTAGTCATTTTAAACCAAATGCACAGAGTGGCACCTGTGTCCTCAGTGGGGGGTGGGGACATGGATAGAGGAGAATGCCTAGCTAGGGCAGGCAGACCACTAACTGAAAGTGGCAGCTCTGGGTTGAGGGAGACCCCACTCAAGGAAGTACAGCTGAGCAGAAGAGAAGAGCACCTGAAATTCTCTGGCTTCTGTATGCAAACCCACAGCAGAAGGGCACTCTTGGCGGTGTACGCCTTTAATCCCAGCGCTCAGGAGGCAGAGGTAAGGGCTTGCTGTGATTCTGAGGCCAGCCTGGGACTACAGAGAGAGTTCCAGGTCAGCCTGGGCTACAATGAGACTCTGCCTTAAAGAAAGAAAAAATGAAAGAGAGAAAATAAAAACAACTAACAACAAACACACAGAGGATGAAATCAGAGAACCACTCCCATTCACAATTGCATCAAAGAAAATAAAGTACCTTGGAATAAACCTAACCAAGGAAGTAAAGGATCTGTAACAATGAAAACTATAAAACACTCAAGCGAGAAATTGCAGAAGACACTAGGAAATGGAAAAACATCCCTTGTTCCTGGATTGGAAGAATCAATATTGTGAAAATATCGATCTTACCAAAAGCAATCTACACATTTAATGCAATCCCCATCAAAATTCCAATGGCATTCTTCACAGAAATAGAAAAAACAATCCAAAAATTCATTTGGAATCACAAAAAACCTCAAATATCTAAAATAATACTGAGCAACAAAAATAAGACAGGAGGTATCACCATACCTGATTTTAACCTATACTACAGAGCCATAGTAACAAAAACAGCATGGTACTAGCACAAAAGCAGACATGTAGATCAATGGAACAGAATAGAGGACCCAGATATAAGTCCAGGTAGCTATAGCTACTGGATATTCAATAAAAATGCCAAAAATATACATTGGAGAAAAGACAGCCTGTTCAGCAAATGGTGCTAGTAAAACTGGATATGTATCTGTAGAAGGATGAAAATAGATTCTACTCTCTCTCCATGCACAAGAATTAAGTCCAAATGGATTAAAGACCTTAACATCACACCTGAAACTCTGAAACTGCTAGAGGAAAAAGTAGGGGAAACCCTTCAACATATTGGTCTTGGCAAAGACTTTCTGAATATAACCCTAATTGCTCAGGCAATGAAACCACAGATTAACCACTGGGACCTCATGAAATTACAAAGATTTTGTACTGCAAAAGACACTGAATAAAGCAAAGAGGCAACCTACAGAATGGGAAAAAATCCTTGCCAGCAATGTATCTGATAGAGGATTAATATCTAGGATATACAAAGAACTCAAAAAGTTAAATAAAAAAAATTTGAAAAAAGTTAAAAAATTAAAAAATTTAAAAAAAAAGTTAAATAATAAGAAATCAAACAAGCCAATTAAAAAATGGGCTATGGAACTAAATAGAGAGTTCTCAAAAGAAGAAATATGGATGGCGTATAAGCATCTAAAAAAATGTTCTACATCCCTAGTCATCAGGGAAATGCAGATTAAAACTACATTGTGATTCCATCTCACTCCTGTCAGATTGGCTACCATCATGAAAACAAATGATCATAAATGCTGGGAGGGATGTGGAAAAAGAGGAACCCTTCTACACTGTTGGTGGGAATGAAATCTGGTCCAGCAATTGTGGAAATCAGTGTGGAGATTCCTAAGACAGCTAAAGATTGATCTACCATATGACCCAGCTATAGCACTCCTAGGCATATATCCTAAGGACTCATCCCATTTCCTTAGAAGTACATGCTCAACCATGTTTATTGCAGCTCAATTCATAACAGTTGGGAAATGGAACCAGCCTAGATGTCCCTCAACTGATGAGTGGATAATGAGGATATGGCACATTTACACAATGGAGTTCTACTCAGCGGTAAAGAAAAATGAAGTTATGAAATTTGCAGGAAAATGGAAGGATCTGGAAAGGATTGTACTAAGTGAAGTAACCCAGACCCAGAAAGCCAAGTACTGCATGTTCTCTCTCATATGTGGATCCTAGCTACAGATGATTGGGCTTCTGTGTGAGAAGGAAAAAACTCAGTAGCAGAGGCCAGTAAGTTAAATATAAAGGGAAGAGAAAGGAAGGGAGGAGGGTACTTAATAGGTTGGCATTGTATATATGTAAGTAGAAGAATAGATTAACTGGGGTGAAAAGGCCCAAAGTGAGGTCAGGGGAAGAGATTGAGTAAAAGGTGGAGGGAGGGCTAATCAAAATCTAAGAGGATACAAATAAATCATGTGGAATCCTCCGGTTTTGGACAATGGAACACTCAGGAGCCATAGATCATTGTTAGAAAATTTTCAGTGCCAGGAATGGGATACCTCCAGTGAGTTGTTGGCCAGTGAGGTCCCTGATGCCCCCAAAACATTATAGGCCATTGCCGAGGCCCTTGGTTTCCCACCAGGAATAGATGGTAAGACCCTATTGCTGAAGACTCCACATACTTGGGCTGCAAGGCCACTGAGAAATCCTGCTGGAACTGAGCTGATAACCTCCTCCATGTAGACCAGCTGACAGAAAGCTGGAAGAAACCATGCAACATGCAGTTCAATGGGAGAAAGAGATACCACCAGTGAAGATACTCAACAGTGGACACTGCAAGCCTTATAATCGGCCAGCCAGGCCAAATGAGCCAATGGGTGCAATAGTGGCACATCTGTCATGGTGGAAACCAACTGCCCTCCAATTGGACTGGAGACCTGCTCCATGGGAGGGAATACATCCCTGATACTGAAAACTTAAAACAGGGGTAGTTAGGAGCTCTAGGGGTGTAACATATGCTGATGTCTGGATAAATGTATATACTATGCTTATCAAACTGCCCAGTAAGCACTTCTCTTAATATTTATACCCTTATATTAACGCTACTCTCACTTTGGGTAGAGAATCTTCTCTTTTCAGATGGCAGTGACCTTGGGATGACTCAGAAGGTATCATAGTGCTGGAAAGAAGTGACTGGAGTACTGAGTAACATCTCGATCACACCTTCCAAGGCTCAGGGTCTAATGTGGAAGAGGTGGCGGAAAGAATGTAAGAGCCGAAAGAAGGGTAGGACTCCTTACAACGTGCTCCCTCCAGACATAAAATGGCCTGGATATCCATGACCTCATAGTGCCTGACACTACGTACACAAGACCATCATAAGAGGAGGAAAAGATCATGACAACAAAATAAAAGAGAGACTGATTGAGATGGGGAGGGGATATGATGGAGAATGGAATTTCAAAGGGGAAAGTGGGGGGAGGGAGGGTATTACCATGAGATATTTTTTATAATCATGGAATGTTAATAAAAATTGAGAAAAAAAAAAGAAAATAAAAACAAAAAAAAATTCAGGAAGAACCAAGTGTGGTGACACATACCCACTCATAAACCCACACCTTTAATCCCAGCACTTGGGAAACAGAGGTAGATTGCCCTGAGTTTGAGGCCACCCTGAGGCTACAGAGTGAATTCCAGGTTAGCATGGAATAGAGCAAAACCCTATCTCAACCCTCCCCCTCCCCAAATAATAATAATAAACTGGGTGTGGTGGCTCATGCCTTTAATACCAGCACTTGGGAGGCTGAGGAAGGAGAATCCTGTGAGTTCAAGGCCAGCCTGAGACTCCATAGTGAATTCCATGTCAGTCTGGGACGGGAACAAGACCCTACCTTGAAAAACCAAAAAATATACTAACTAATTAATTGAGGTTTTTTTTTTTGGTTTTTTTTTTTTTTACGTGTGTACGTGAATCCAGGCACATGCGTGCCATGGCATGTGTCTAACTTTAACTATGTTCTGGAGGTGCAAGCTTTTAACCTCCTGAGCCATCTCCTCAGCCCCCAGATGAGGTTTTTTATGACCAACCTCACATCTCCCCAGACATACTGACTCATACTGTAGTTGTGTAATGGAATGTCAGCACACAGACTCCCTTCCTGTCTCTCTCTTTCTTTCCTTTTTCTCAAGACAAGGTCTCATAGCCCAGGCTGGCCTCCAATTCTGTGTAGCGAAGGATGACCCTGAACTCTTGACCTTCCTGCCAGCACCCCAGGAAAGCTGGAATGCAGGCATGCAACACCACATTTAGAAGAATTTATAGCTGGGCGTGGTGGTACACACCTTTAATCCTACCACTCGGGAGGCAGAGATAGGAGGATTGCCAAGAGTTCAAGGCCACCCTGAGACTACACAGTGAATTCCAGGTCAGCCTGGGCTAGAGCAAGACTCTACTCAAAAAATAAATAAAAAAAAAGGAAGAATTTATATTTGGGGCTGATGAGATTGCTCCGTGGTTAAAGGCTCTGGCTTGCAAAGCCTCAGGGTGTGGGTTCTGCAGAGAGAGAACAGGACTCACAAGGTGGTGTGCTGTGTACACCTGAAGTTCCTTTGCAATGGCAAGAGACCCTGGCCCATCCATGTTCTCGCTGTCTCTCTCAAATGATTTTAATCCCTGTACTTGGAGGCAGGGGTAGGAGGATCACTGTGATTTTGAGGTCAGCCTGGGCCTACAGATTGAGTTTCAGGTTAGTTGGGCTAGAGTAAGTCCCTACCTTGAAAAAAAAAAAAAAACAGAACATATATATAATAGAAAAGTGGGGCCAGGTGTGGTGGCTCATGCCTTTAATCCCAGCACTTGGTAGGCCTAAGTAGAAGGATTGCCCTGAGTTTAAGACCACCAAAAAAATTTAAAAAAGAAAGAAGATAAAAGAAGGGTTGGAGGGATGGCTTAGTGGGTAAGATCCTTGCCTGCAAAGCCAAAGGACCCAGGTTTGAGTCCCCAGGATCCATGTCAGCCAGATGCACAAGGTGATGCATGCATCTGGAGTTCGTTTGCACTGGCTGGAGGCCTTGGAGTGCCCATTCTCTCTGTCTATCTCTCTCAAATAATTTTTATTTTTTGGTTTTTTCGAGGTGGGGTCTCACTCTAGCCCAAGCTTACCTGGAATTCACTATGGAGTCTCAGGGCGGCCTCGAACTCATGGCAATCCTTCCACCTCTTCCTCCCCAGTGCTGGGATTAAAGGCATGTACCTCCATGCCCAGCTTCTCTCAAATAACTTTTTTTTGTTGTTTGTTTTTTTCGAGGTAGGGTCTCACTCTGGTCCAGGCTGACCTGGAATTCACTATGGAGTCTCAGGGTGGCCTCGAACTCACGGTGATCCTCCTACCTCTGCCTCCCGAGTGCTGGGACTAAATCAAATAAATTTTAAAAAGAGGGCTGGTGAGACCGGGCATGGTGGTGCACAACTTTAATCCCAGCACTGGGGAGGCAAAGGTAGGAGGATTGTCATGAGTTCAAGGCCACCCTGAGATTCCATAGTGAATTCCAGGTCAGCCTGAGCTAGAGTGAAACCCTACCTCGAAAAACAAAACAAAACAAACAACAACAGCAACAACAACAAAACCACAAAAAAAGAGGGCTGGTGGGCTGGAGGGATGGCTTAGAGGTTAAGGTATTTGCCTGAAAAGCCAAAGGATCCCAGTTATTCTCCAGGACCCACATAAGCCAGATGCACAAGGGGGCACATGCATCTGGAGTTTGTTTGCAGTGGCTAGAGGCCCTGGCATGCCCATTTTCTCTCTCTCTTCCCCCTCTTTCTCTCTCTCAAATAAATAAATAAATATCTTTTTTTAAAAAAAGGGGGGCTGGAGAAATGCCTTAGTGATTAAGGCTCTTGCCTGCAAAGCCAAAGAACCCAGGTTCAATTCCCTAGGACCCACGTAAGCCAGATGCCCAAGGGGGCGCATGCATCTGGAGTTCATTTACAGAGGCTAGAGGCCCTAGGCGCACCCATTCCTCTCTCTCTCTTTCTCTCTCAAATAAATAAAGAAAAATATTTTTTTAAAAAGAAACTGGGCTGGAGAGATGGCTTAATGGTCAAAGCACTTGCCTACAAAGCCACAGGACTCAGGTTTGATTCCCCAGTAACCACATAAGCCAAGATGGCACATGTGTCTGGAGTTTGTTTGCAGCAGCTGAAGGCCCTGGCATGCCCATGCTCTCTCTGTGTGCCTCTTTCTCAAATAAATGCATAAATAAATAGCTGCTAGGACTGGAGGGATGGCTCAGTGGTTAAATGTGCTTTCTGCTTGAGCACATGCTTGAGCATGAGGGCCTGAGGGGACCTGAAACCGCCTGGGTTCAAATCTCCAGATCCCTCATAAACAGATGGATATGGTCACATGCACCTGTAACCCCAGTCCCAGAAAGGGGAGCAGAGACCAGGGTATTGTCCAGGCTTGTGAAAAACAGCAGGCTGTACTATCAGTACAAGACTCCAGCTCAAGTAGGAATGGCCAGAAGAGCAAAGGAATGGAATCCAACATCTGGCTCTAGCCACTGGCAAGCCCATGGGGCACCACAGGGCACACTGACAAGCATTCACCACATTTCACATACAGACACAAAGCGAGCAAAAAGAAAGAAAGAAAGAAAGAAAGAAAGAAAGAAAGAGAGAGAAAGAAAGAGAGAAAGAAAGAAGCCGGGCATGGTGGTGCACTCCTTTAATCCCAGCACTTGGGAAGCAGAGGTAGGAAGATCACCGTGAGTTCGAGGTCACCCTGAGACTACATAGTGAGTTCCAGGTCAGCCTGGGCTAGAGTGAAACCCCTCCTCGAAAAACAAAACAACAACAACAAAAAAAAAAAGAGGGCTAGAGAGATGGCTTGGCAGTTAAGGCCCTTGCCTGCAAAGCTTAAGGACCCATGTTGGATTCCCCAGTACTCACATAAGCCAGATGCACAAGGTGGCGCACGCGTCTGGAGTTCGTTTGCGGTGGTTGAAGGTTCTGGCAAGTTCTCTCTTTCTCTCTCTCTCTCTCTCTCTCTCTCTCTCTCAAATAAATAAATAAATAATATATTTTTAAAAAGAATTTGTATTTTGGAAATAAAATCCCTCAAGCATTGTTGTGGTCTGGGAGCTGTAAGAGAAGTCTGCACCAGATCTCTGGGTGATCTCTGAAGCTATGAGGTACTCCTGGTACTTTCAGAGTGGACCTGACAGTTTTTGGTATGTTATTTTTATTTGGGGTGGGGAGTAGAGACAGAATCTTCCTAAATAATAGCTCAGGATATCCTGGAACTCAGCTCATGGTATTCTGAGTCAGCCTCCTAAATACTGGGATTGCCAGCAATGGGGGTTTGGGGGTTTCTTTCCAATACAATAATGCACCAATAAATTTGGGGGTGTTCCCTGATCCTTGTCTTATGAATTCAAAGAATTTAAATCCATAGACCAGAGGGCAAGATGTAAAGAAACTCTATCAGATTAAGAGAAGAAATTTGCATGTGGCTGGAGAGATGGCCTTAGCGGTTAAGGCATTTGCCTGTGAAGCCGAAGAACCCAGGTTCAATTCCCCAGTACCCATGTAGAGCCAGATGTACAAGGTGGCACAAGCATCTGGACTTCATTTGCAGTGGCTAGAGGTTCTGGCATGCCCATTCTCTCTCTAGCCTGAGCTAGAGTGAGACCCTACCTTGACAAAAACAGAAACAAAAACAAAGGCTGGAACTCCTGGCATTAGCATAGAGCCAGAAGGAATTTTTTTAAATTTTTTTTGTTCATTTTTATTTATTTATTTGAGAGTGACAGAGAGAGAGAGAGGCAGATAGAGACAGAGAGAGAATGGGTGCGCCAGGGCCTCCAGCCACTGCAAACAAACTCCAGATGCATGCGCCCCCCTTGTGCATCTGGCTACCATGGGTCCTGGGGAATCGAGCCTAGAACCGGGGTCCTTAGGCTTCACAGGCAAGCGCTTAACCGCTAAGCCATCTCTCCAGCCCCCAGAAGGAATTTTAATATGAGAACCCTCTTAGATCTGGTCCAAGCTTCTCATCCACACTAAGCACAGAGGCCTTTGCAAAACCTTGCAGAGACTTCCACCTTGGTTCTCCTCCTTCCATCCTTTAACCCCTTCTCCAGTGTCAGGCCCTGGAGTGGTGGAATTCCCCAGTAGCCCAAACAGCACTGTCTCCCTCCACCCCCCACTTCCTGTGGCCTTGGGGCAGCGGTTCTCCAGCCCTACAAGCCAGGACCTCACTACTGGAGAGGGTGTTTGGAGGCAGCTGTGTGTGTGGGGTGCGATCTTTGGCCTTGAAGCTCCTGGTCTGACTGTAGCTGAGATGTGTGCGTGTGTGCTTGTGTATGTGTGTGATTCCAAGGAGAGGTTTTTTGGTTTGTGTTTTGTTTTTTGAAGCCCCGGCTGACCTGCACTTCACTATGTAGTCTCAGGGTGGCCTCGAACTCATGGTGATCCACCTACCTCTCTGCCTTTCGAGTGCTGGAATTAAAGATTAAAGGTGTGTGCCACCAAGTCTGGCTGAGTTTTTTTTTTTTTTTTTTTTCTTCAGCCGTAGGGCAGCTCCTTGCCTTCACCGTTTTACAACTTTTTTTTTTTTCTTCAAAATACATGTTGGTTTCATTCCTGTTTTACAGCTTTTTAGGAGCAGGAGAAGCTTGCATTTTTTTCGTCTGTAATATTAGTTACTTTCAGGGCTGGAGATATGGCTTAACGGTTAAGCGCTTGCCCATGAAGCCGAAGGACCCAGGTTCGAGGCTCAATTCCCCAGGACCCACGTTAGCCAGATGCACAAGGGGGCGCATGTGTCTGGAGTTCGTTTACAGAGGCTGGAAGCTCTGGCGTGCCCATTCTCTCTCTTTCTCTCTCTCTCTCTCTCTCTGTCGCTTAAAAAAAATATTAGTTACTTTCAGCGTTTCCTCTGCGGGGCCATTTAACATTAAAAGCTGGCCATCCCACCCAGAAGCCATAGATTGTTACTAGAAAACTTTCAGTACCATAGGGATGGGCTACCTTCCAGAGAGTTGTTAGCCAGGGAGGTCCCTGATGCCCCCAAACATTACAAAACCAGATGTAGGGGCAAACACCTTTAATCCCAGCACTTGGGCGGCAGAGATAAGAGAATCACTGTGAGTTCAAGGCCACCCTGAGACTACATAGTGAATTCCAGGTCCAAGGTCAGCCTGGGCTAGAGCACAACTCTACCTTGGAAAAACCAAAATAAATAAATAAATACAAATTTAAAAAGCCACTACAGGCCATTGCCAACACTCTTGGTTTCCCACCAGAAATAGATGATAAGACCCTGTTAATGAAGACTCCACATGTTTGGGCTGCAGGTCACTGATAAATCAAGCTGGAGCTGAGCTGAAAAACCTCCCTGTAGTTCAGTTGACAGAAAACTGGAAAAATCTGCACTGCACACAGCCCTATGGGGGAGAGAAGTTGTCAGTGGTGATAACAGTGGACACTGCAAACCTTAAGTTTGGCCAGCCAGGCCAAATAATCCAATGGGTGCAATAGTGACATGTCTGTTATGGGGGAAACCAACCACTCTCTAATTGGACTGGAGGCCCCCTCCACAGGATTGAATTCATGCCTGGTACTGCTTGCAAAGAGGTCCTGTCACTCTGCAGCTTCGGGGCTGTGAGCCACACACACACATGTACACACACATTCATACCAAGTGCACTTTTTAAAAATTTTTTTTTATTTTTTCAAATATTTTTATTTCTTTATTTGAGAGAGAGAGTCAGAGAGAAAGAAGAAGACAGGACCTCTTGCCATAGCAAATGAACTCCAGATACTTGTGCCACTTTGTGCTCTGGCTTCATTGTGAATATAGGTTATTGAACCCAGCCTGCCAGACTTTGCAAGCAAGTGCCTTTAACCACTGAGGCATCCCTCCAGCACAGTCTTTGTCGTTTAATTGGACCATTCGTATTTTATGTCACTACATTAGTATCCTAGGGGTGCTATAACAAAGTCACTCAATCTGGGAGCAGAAAATGATATGACATTTATTGTCTCACAGTTATGGAGGATAGAAGCCCGAAATCAAGTTGCTGCAGAGCCATGCTTTGTCCATAACCTCTAGAGAGAAGCTGTCTTTGCCTCTTGTGGCTCTGATGGCCTGGCCTCAGGTGTCCCTTGGCTTACAGTAGCAGAACTCTGATCCCTATCCTATCTTTACATGGCATCTTCTTCCGCATCTGTGTCTTTGCACGCTGTTCTCCTTTCTTGATGTCTTTCCCCAAATTTCTCTTTTCTTTTTTTTTTTTCTTTTTTTGTTCATTTTTATTTATTTATTTGAGAGCGACAGACAGAGAGTAAGAGGCAGAGAGAGAGAGAGAGAGAGAAAGAGAGAGAGAATGGGCGCCCAGGGCTTCCAGCCACTGCAAACGGAACTCCAGATTCGCGTACCCCCTTGTGCATCTGGCTAACGTGAGTACTGGGGAATTGAGCCTCGAACCAGGGTTCTTAGGCTTCACAGGCAAGCACTTAACCGCTAAGCCATCTCTCCAGCCCTCTCTTTTCTTTTTTAAAAATATATTTTTTATTTTTTTTGTGACAGAGAGAGGGAGTATGGGCATGCCAGGGCTTCTTGCCACTGCAAACAAACTCCAGACACATGTGCCACTTTGTGCATTTCACTCTATATGGGTTCTGCAGAATCAAATCTGGGCCATCAGTGTCTGTAAGAAAGAGATTTTTTTTTTTCTTCAAATTTTTATTAACAACTTCCATGATTATAAAAAATATCCCATGGTAATACCCTCCCTCCCCCCACTTTCCCCTTTGAAACTCCATTCTCCATCATATCCCCTCCCCATCTCAATCAGTCTCTCTTTTATTTTGATGTCGTGATCTTTTCCTCCTCTTATGATGGTCTTGTGTAGGTAGTGTCGGGCACTGTGAGGTCATGGACCAAGTGCACTTTTCATACAGACTCCAGAAGTCCACCTCCCCCTGAGGTGGCTTAACTGAGCAGTCACAATGATTGCAGAGAGGTGATCAATTCCCTCCACCAACTTGGTGGGTCTGACTGAGCACCCCGGGGTATCTTACAGGGATTTTTGGAGTCCCAGATGACTTGTCCACTCCCCTTGTTAGGTCCACAGGGTAGAGCACGGTCTGATAGCACAGACCATGGCCCAATGGAGTCTGGATTCCAAGCAAAGAGGCCGGGTGGCACCTACCACGTGTCCTCAGACTGCTCCTGGCTACAGCCAAGCTCCACAGCAATGGTGGCACAAGGGGCCAGCCTGATCTGCTGGCACAAGACATACGGGAGTTTCCCAGGCCAAATGTGCCAAGTTGCTATGGGAAACTAAGGTTCACAGAACAGGCACCAGAGTTTGAGTGGAGAATCAGTTTATTGTCATGCAGTGTGAGCTCAGGGGAATCTCTTCTAAACCCTGGACCCTGATTCTCGGGTGGTTTAGAGCTTATGTACTTTATCTTTGACTAGTCTTATTATTGTTAAGTCTCAGAGCTCAAAGCCCTGGCCTAGTGCCAGAGTCCTTGAGTATGAAATAGGCAACTTTTATAGAAAACATAAAAATCGGTTAATTAGCAGAGAGATGGCTGAAGCTATGTTAAGGAGATAAAAAGAAACACAAGATGATTTTCAGTACAGGTCAGAAACTGCAGTACAAACTATGGCCTTGAAACAATACAAAAACTACAGTGTCAGTACAAAAGACTATGCAGTGTGAGACATAACCAATATAAAAGTACAGGACAAGCCAGGTGTGGTGGCTCATGCCTTTAATCCCAGCACTTGGGAGGCAGAGGGAGGAGGGTCACCATGAGTTCTGTGAGTTCGAGGCCACCCTGAGACTGCATAGTGAATTCCAGGTCAGGCTGAGCTAGAGTGAGACCCTATCAAAAAAAAAAAGAAAAAAAAGAAAAAAAAGAAAAAAAAGAAAAGAAAGTGCAGGACATATACTCAAACTCACAGTGATCCTCCTACCTCTGCCTTCCAAGGGCTGATTTTATATTATATATGATTTTCAAGGTAGGGTCTCACTCTAGCCCAGGCTGACCTAGAATTCACTATTTAATCTCAGGGTGGCTTTGAACTCATGGCAATCCTCCTTCCCAGGCCTTCCGAGTGCTGGTATGAAAAGTGTGTGCCACCATACCTGGCCCCATAAATCATAGTTTTAAAAAGGATACGGGGCTGGAGAAACGGCTCAGCAGTACAGTGCTTGCTTGTAAACCCTAAGGGCCTGTGTTGCTTGATTCCCCAGTACCCATGGAAAGCCAGATGCACACAAGGTGGCACATAGTTCTGGCATTCATTTGCAGGGGGTAGAGGCCCTGGTGTATCCGTTCTTTCTCTCGCTCGCGTTCTTCTCTCTCTCTCTCTCTCTCTCTCTCTCTTTCTCTGCTTTCATATGACTGCATTTCCAAGAACACCAGCTTCCAGGAGCCTCCAAGTGTTCCTCAAACACCCTGGCCAGGATCCCTTACCTCAGCCTCCCAAGTGCTGGGATTACAGCCTTGAGTCAGTACCCTAGCTGCTTTCGTAGTTTTTTTTTATTTTATTTTGAGGAACTCACAGCAATCCTCCTCTCAGGTGCTAGGACTAAAGGTGTCTGCCACCATGCCTGGCTCTTTTTTATTTTTTATGAAGACTTCATTGCCCAAGCATGATTAAGGTAAGCACAAAGGTGTGATTGAATGAAAAGGACCAGCCCTAATACTAATCATGGGTTGGAAGCTCTAGCACAGCTGTTCACTTGCATTTCAATAGCAGCATTCCTGCATCCCAGGTATGGGGCAGGTCCCCGTAAGGTGGGTCTTCTCACAAGGGTTGCACACAGAATTTTTTTTACAAGCAGCTCCTAAACTGGAAGATGAAGAAGATTAGACTGTCTATGGCTTTAATTGTCCTTGGTGACCCACTTCAGGATTTCAAAGTCATTCCTGGCTTCTTAGTGAATTCTAAGCCAGACTGGGCTATACAAGACTAAGTCTCAAAAAAAAAAAAAAAAAAAAAAAAAAAAGGCCTCGAGAGATGGCTTAGCAGTTAAGCGCTTGCCTGTGAAGCCTAAGGACCCCAGTTCGAGGCTCAATTCCCCAGGACCCACGTTACTCAGATGTACAAGGGGACGCATGCGTCTGGAGTTCCTTTGCAGTGACTGGAGGCCCTGGCGAGCCCATTCTCTCTCTGCCTCTTTCTCCCTCTCTCTGTCACTCTCAAATAAATAAATCAATCAATAAATAAATAAAATTTAAATAAAAAGAAAGAAGGAAGAATTTCTATGTGAAGACTTAAAGGGCTGGTGAGATGGCTTAGCAATTAAGACACTTGCCTGCAAAACCTAATGACCTGAGTTCAATTCCCCAGTTCCCCAGTGCCCACCTAAAGACAGGTGCACAAAGTGGCACATGCATCTGGAGTTCATTTACAGGGCCCCAATTCTGTCTATCTTCTCTCTCTGTCTCTGCTTGCAAATAAATATATATATATTTTGGTTTTCTGAGGTAGGGTCTCACTCTAACTCAGGCTGACCTGGAATTCACTATGTAGTCTAAGGGTGGCCTTGAACTGTCAGAGATCCTCCTACCTCTGCCTACCAAGTGCTGGGATTAAAGGCATGTGCTACCACGCCAGCTAAATATTTTTTTACAAAGACTTAGGTAAGTGAAATTAGGTTTTATGGTTTGCCTTGGGAAAAAATTAGTTGAGTGTGGTAGCAATGTAGGATTTGGGGGTTCAGGAGGGCTCCCCAGAATTTATGACTAGAGTGAAACCATACCTTGAAAAACCAAAAAGAGAGTAGAGAGAGAGAATTGGCACATCAGGGCCTCAGGCCTCAGCCACTAAAATTGAACTCCAGACCCTTAGGCCACCTAGTGGGCATGTGTGACCTTGCACTTGCTTCACCTTTGTGCCTCTGGCTTTTGTTGGATCTAGAGAGTCAAACGGGTCCTTAGGCTTCACAGGCAAGCACCTTAACCACTAAGCCATCTCTCCAGTCCATATTAATTCTTTAAAAAAATTTTTTTTGTTTATTTTTATTTATTTATTTGAGAGCAACAGATAGAGAGAAAAAGAGGCAGAGAGAGATAATGGGCACACCAGGGCCTCCAGCCACTGCAAACAAACTCCAGATGCATGTGCCACCTTGTGCATCTGGCTTATGTGGGTCTTAGGGAATGGAGCCTTGAACCACAATCCTTAGGCTTCACAGGCAAGCTCTTAACTGCTAGACCATCTCTCCAGCCCCCCCCATATTAATTCTTTATTAAAAGTAGGACAGCTTGGAGTAGTGGCACACGTCTTTAATCCCAGCACTTGGGAGGCAGAGGTAGGAGAGTCTCCATGAGTTTGAGGACACCCTGAGACTACATAGTGAATTCCAGGTCAGCCTAAGCTAGAGTGAGACTCTACCTCAGAAAACAAACAACAACAACAACAAAAAAAAAAAAAACAACGTAGGACAGAACCCAAAACTTGGGGTTCATAAATTCTGGGGAAGGTAGGAAGATTTTTTTGGTTTTTGAGGTAGGGTCTCACTCTAGCCCAGGCTGACCTGGAATTCACCATGTAGTCTCAGAGTGGCCTGGAACTCACAGCAATCTTCCTACCTCTGCCTCCTGAGTGCTGGGATTAAAGGCATGTGTCACCATGCCCAGCCTCTATCCCAATTAAAAAAAAAAAAAAAAGTCTCAAAAAAAAAAAAAAGTCTCAAGATGAGAGTTCCATTTCTGTCAAGAGTTCTGTACTTGTGCCAGGGAGAAGTGGCATATGGGTGGCATCTCCTACTTCTCCTTGGGCCTCAATCACTAACTGAAACTGACTTTTAAAAGCTATAGCTTTTTCCTATTCTCCTTCAGTAGCACAAGCCAGAAGTCTCATCACTCAGGAGGCTGAGGCAGGAGGATCACAAGTTCCAGGCTAGTCTGGGCTACATAGGGAGTTCTTGTCTCACACAAAACAAAACAATGGATTAGGCCTGGAGAGATGGTTTAGTGGTTAAGGCACTTGCCTGCAAAACTTAAGGATCCAGGTTTGATTCCTCAGATAAGCCAAATACACATGGTGGCGTATGAGTCTGGAGTTCCTTTGCATTGTCTAAAGGCCCTGGCATGCACATTCCCTCTCTCGCATCTAATGAATGAATAGTGGTTCATGCCTTTAAGTCCAGCACTCAAGAGGCAGAGGAAGGAGAATAGCTGTGAGTTAGATGGCAGCCTGAGACTGCATAATGAATTCCAGGTCAGCCTAGGCTAGAGTGAGACCCTACTTTGAAAAAAAAAAAAAAGATACATATATGTATATATATATATATCAATAGATTATATGTTGTAATATTACATACTTTAACAATTTTTATTATTATTATTTTGTTTTTTGGAGATAGGGTCTCACTCTAGCCCAGGCTGACCTGGAATTCACTATGTAGTTTCAGAGTGGCCTTGAACTCACAGCGATTCATCTACCTTTGCCTCCTGAGTACTAGGATTAAAGGCATGCACCACCACACCCAGCTCATTTATTTTATTTTTATTATATTTATTTATTTATTATTTATTTTGGCTTTTTAAGATAGGGTCTTGCTCTAGCCCAGGCTTTCCTGGAATTCAGTATATAGTCTCAGGTTGGCCTCAAACTCATAGCAATCCTCCTACCTCTGCCGCCCGAGTGCTAGGATTAAAGGTATGCGCCACCACACATAGCTTGATTTATTTTTTACTTCTTTAAAAATATTTATATTTATTTATTTATTTATTTGACAGAGAGAGAGGAGAGAGAGAGAAAATGGGCACCCCAGGGCCTCCAGCCACTGCAGGTGAACTCCAGACATGTGCGCCCCCTTGTGCAGCTGGGTAATGTGGGCCCTGGGGAATTGAACCTGGGACCTTGGGCTTTGCAGGCAAACACCTTAACTGCTAAGCCATCCCTCCAGGCCCATTTAAAAATATATATATGTATATAGCCGGGCATGGTGGCGCGCGCCTTTAATCCCAGCACTCGGGAGGCAGAGGTAGGAGGATTGCCGTGAGTTCGAGGCCACCCTGAGACTCCATAGTGAATTCCAGGTCAGCCTGGGCTAGAGTGAGACCCTACCTCAAAAAAAAAAAAATATATATATATATATTTTTTTTCATTTTTATTTATTTATTTGAGAGTGACAGACAGAGAGAGAAAGAGGCAGATGAGAGAGAGAGAATGGGTGTGCCAGGGTCTCTAGCCACTGCAAACAAACTCCAGACACCTTCACCCCCTTATGCATCTGGCTAACGTGGGTCCTGGGGAATCAAGCCTCGAACCAGGATCCTTAGGCTTCACAGGCAAGGGCTTAACTGCTAAGCCATCTCTCCAGCCCATTATATATACGTTTTTTCGTTTTTGTTTTTTTCTCAAGGTAGGGTCTTATTCTAGCCCAGGCTGACCTGAAATTCACTCGGTAGTTTCAGGGTAGCCTCAAACTCATGGCAATTCTCCTACCTCTGCCTCCCAAATATTAGGATTAAAGGCATGCACCACCATGCCCAGTCGGATTTATTATTATTATTATTTTTTGATTTTTTGAGGTAGGATCTCACTCTGGTCCAGGCTGACCTGGAATTAACTATGTAGTCTCAGGCTGTCCTCAAACTCATGGTGATCCTCCTACCTTTGCCTCCCAAGTGCTGGGATTAAAGGCATGCACCACCACACCTGGTCTGATTTATTTTTTAATGTTATTTATTTGCTTATTTATTTGAGAAAGAAGCCAGGCATGGTGGCGCACACCTTTAATCCCAGCACTTGGGAGGCAGAGGTAGGTGGATCGCCGTGAGTTCAAGGCCACCCCAAGACTATATAGTGAGTTCCAGGTCAGCCTGGACTAGTGTGAGACCCTACCTCAAAAAAACAAAAAAAAAATGTATATATATATAATTTATAGCCAGGCATGGTGGCACATGCCTTTAATCCCAGTACTCGGGAGGCAGGGGTAGGAGGATCACAGAGAGTTCAAAGCCACATTGAGACTACATAGTGAATTCCAGGTCAGCCCAGGCTAGAGTGAGTCCCTACCTCAAAAAAAAAAAAAGTTATGTCTGCGTGTGCATACTCACATGTGTGAGCACAGGCGCGTGAATGCCGGGGGACACACGCAGCGGTTGGAGGACAAATTCCAGGTGTTGACTCTCACCTTCCATCCTCTTGGAGGGAGGGTCTCTCTGCTCATCAGGCTCGCTGGCCACTAAGCTTCTGGCCAGGTCTCCTATCTCTGCCTCCCTCGGGCCTTAGGCATGCTGGAATTTCAGATGCTAGAACTACGGCATCAAGCTTGACATAAGTTCTGGGCATCCAAACTCAGGCACTCAAGCTTGAGCGGCAAGCGCTTCATCTACTGAGCCACCTCCCCACACCCATCCTTCTGTCTTCTCCTTCTCCTGCTAATCCCCATTTTTTTTTTTTTTTTTTTTTTTTGAGGTAGGGTCTCACTCTAGCCCAGGCTGACCTGGAATTCACTCAGGGTGGCCTCGAACTCACGCGATCCTCCTACCTCTGCCTCCCGAGTGCTGGGATTAAAGGCGTGCGCCACCACGCCCGGCTTTTCCCTTTTTCTTCCCAATTTAAATTAGGGATGCTGACACGAGTGCAGGTGGGGGCACTCTTTACTTACCAGTGGCTCCAGCACTGAAGAACACAAGTCTCCCAGAGCCACCCTTAACTACCAGTTCCTACTCTGGGAGGGGAGGGACCTCATGAACCCCTCCCTCATCTGTGACGGAATGTTGACCATCTCTGTCTGGTGCAGGAAACCACAGTTGCTCTAGATTCATGAGTATAATGTCCACATCATATCCAGAAGATAGGATTCCACAGCACTCCTCTCCATCCTCTGCCTCCCACGTTCTTCCTGCCCCCTCTGCCGTGACGTTTCTGAGCCTTTGTGATCTAGATGCTCCATTTAGGACTGAGCACACAACAGTGACTTATTCTCAGCACTTTCTCCTGCTCTGCATCTCTGCACTCACCTCTGCCCACTTCAAAATAAAGTTCGGTGATCAAGGCTGACAGCAGCACTAATCTATGTAACACACTCTATCTCTTTTAAAGAGAAAGAACTTCTTTTTCATTTTAAATATTTAAAAAATTTTTTGTTTATTTTTATTTATTTATTTGAAAGTGACAGACAGAGAGAGAGAGAGAATGGGTGCACCAGGGCCTCCAGCCACTGCAAACGAACTCCAGATGCTTGCGCCCCCTTGTGCATCTGGCTAATGTGGGTCCTGGAGAACCCAGCCTTGAACCGGTGTCCTTAGGCTTCACAGGCAAGCACTTAACCGCTAAACCATCTCTTCAGCCCTCATTTTAAATATTTTTTTTATTATTTATTTTATATATATAGAGAAAGAGGCAGATAGAGAGAAAGACTGAGAGAGAGAGAATGGATATGCCAGGGCCTCCAACCAGTGCAAACGAACTCCAGACAAATGTGCCACCTTGTGCATCTGGCTTACGTAGGTCCTGGGGAATCAAACCTGGATTCTTTGGCTTTGCAAGTGCCTTAACCATTGAGAAATCTCTTCAGCCCTTCTTTTTAATTTTTATTTATTTATTTGCAAGCAGAGAGAGAGAGAGAGAGAGACAGAAGAGAGGCAGAGAGAGAGAATTTGCATTTCAGAGTCTGCAGTCACTGCAACTGAACTCCAGATGCATATGCCACGGTGCATCTGGCTTTACGTGGGTTCTGGGGAATCGAACCCAGACCCTTAGGCTTTGCAGGCAAAAGCCTTAACCACTGAGCCATCTCCCCAGCCCATGTAACACACTTTCACAAATGTTTTTCCTTCAAATACATTCGAAGATAGGAATCTTTTAGCATCCTCACACAAACTCCAGTGCTAGCATCTGCCTTCTCACCCAATTAAGTGACTATATTTTCTATGATTATATATATATATATATATATACTCTTTTTTTTTTTTTTGGTGGGACTAGAGATTGAACCCAGAGCCTTCCTTACAGTAGGAATGTGTTCTACCACTGAGTTAATATCCCATCTGTTTTTGGTTTTGCAAGGTAGTGTCTCGCTCTAGCCCAGGCTGACCTAGAATTCATTATGTAGTTTCAATAATTAGTCTCAGGCTGGCCTGGAATTTATGGTGATTCTCCTATCTCTGCCTCCCAGGTGCTACTGGGATTAAAGGTGTGTACCACTATACCTGGTTGGGCTGTGCACTTTTTTTTTTTTTTTTTCCGAGGCAGGGTCTTGCTCTATCTATCCCAGGCTGACCTAGAATTCACTATGTAGTCTTAGGGTGGCCTCGAACTCTTGGTGATACTCGTACCTCTGCCTCCCAAGTGCTGTTTTCAAAGGCATGCGCCACCACACCCAGCTTGGGCTCTGCACTTTTAATCCATTCTTCAGGTAATGCTGAGTCTGTTGGTCCTTATAGTACACACCTTAAGGACACCAGGAAGTCTGTGGATGTAGCTTAGTATTAGGGGTCAAGCTCAAGATGTTCGACAAAACCCTTTGTTTGACGCCAGACAGACAGACAGACAGACACACGCAGAGAGAGAGAGAGCAAAAGCAGACATTCTTACCCTCAGAATATGAGAAACTAGAAAGGAACACAAGGCAGACCCAAACAAGGCAGGCACAGGCATGGCTGGGTGTCCTCGGTCCTTGCACCTTGTCTCCTAACAAGATGATTCCTATAAGGCAACAAGGCTGAAAGAGCTCCTCCCTAGGCCTAGTGATGGGGACAGGAGGCCTGCGCTCGAATGTGCCTGCCTGCATCTGCCTCCAGGTCAACCAAGTGTAGGGTACTTACACGACAGGCAGGTTATTGGAGGTCCCAAGTGAACAGAATCCTCCTGCTTCTGCCTCCCAAGTAGCTTGAATTCCATGCCGTGCCACCATGCCTGGATATACTTGACTTCTTCTGTTTAATGTGTGAACAAAGACAATTCTGATTTGTCCAGTGTGCCCGGAGAAGGCACTCCTGGTCTACCTGTTCTGTCCCATTACCTCCTCCACCAATGGGAAGGGTTTTTATTTATTTATTTATTTGAGAGAGAGAGAAAGACTACGTGCACAAATGAACCCCAGATGCATATGCCACTATATGCAGCTGGCTTATATGGATCCTGGGGAATTGAACCTGGGTCCTTTGGCTTTGCAGACAAGTGCCTTAACCACTATCTCTTCAGCCTGGGAAGGTTTTTTTTTTAATTTTTTTAATTTTTTATATGAATTCTAACTTATTTATTTTGTTTGTTTTTTTGAGGTAGGGTCTCACTGTAACCCAGGCTGACCTGGAATTCACTGTGTAGTCTCAGAGTAGGCCTTGAACTCATAGTGATCCTCCTACCTCTGCCTCCCAATACTGGGATTAAAGGCGTGCGCCACCACGCCCGGTTTGTTTTTATTTTTTTAATTTTTGACAGCTTCCATAACTATAGACAACAAACCATAGTAGTTCCCTTTTCCTTTGCAACTCCACTCTCCATCATATCCCCTCAGGGAAGTTTGTTGTGTTTGTTTTTGGTTTATTTGGTGTTTTTTTTTTTTAATTTTTTCATTTATTTATTTGAGAGAGCCAGAGAGAGAAGGAGAGAGAAAGAGACAGATAAAGAATGGGCACGTCAGGGCTTCAGCCACTGTAAAGGAACTCCAAACACATGCACCCCCTTATGCCTCTGGCTTACATGGGTCGTGGGAAGTTGAAGCTGGGTTCTTTGGCTTTGCAGGCAAATACCGTAATGGCTAAGCCAACTCTCCAGCCCTATTTGGTAGGTTTTTTTTTTTTTTTTTTTTTTTTTTTGTGGTAGGGTCTTGCTGTAGCCTAGGCTGACCTGGAAGTAGTCTTAGGCTGGCTCTGAACCCGCATTGATCCTCCTACCTCAGCCTCCCAAGTGCTGGGATTAAAGGCGTGCACTACCACGCCCGGTTTTATTATTATTTTTTGAGGTAGGGTCTTGCTCTAGCCCAGGCTGACCTGAAATTCACTATGTAGTCTCAGATGGCCTCAAACTCATGGCGATCCTCCTACCTCTGTCTCCCAGAGTGCTGTGATTAAGGGTATGCACCAAAACAAACAAACAAAAAAACAAGGCATGCACCACAAAGCCCAGTTTATTTATTTAATTTTTTTTTTTTTTTGGTTGTGGGTGTGGTGGCACATACCTTTAATCCCAGCACTTGAGAGGCAGAGGTAGGAGGGATCGCCATGAGTACGAGGCCACCCTGAGACTGCATAGTGAATTCCAGGTCTAGCCTGGGCTAGAGTGAGACAAGAGCTGTGTGCCACCGCAGCCGGCTTGGAGTCTTTGATTTTTTTGAGACAGGGTCTCAAGTAGCTCAGGTAGAGGATGCCTTAAACTGCAGATTTTTTTTCTTCTTCTAATTTTACCTTTATTTTCCTTCCAGTTAGCTATGTGGAAACCAAGGTCTCACCAAGATATGGGACCTTAGATTAGTTTTTTTGTTTGTTTTTTTTTTTTTTTTTTTTTTTTTTCGAGGTAGGGTCTCACTCTAGCCCAGGCTGACCTGGAATTCACTATGGAGTCTCAGGGTGGCTTTGAACTCATGGTGATCCTCCTACCTCTCTACCTCCCGAGTGCTGGGATTAAAGGCATGCACCACCACACCCAGCTGGGACCTTAGATTAGTGAGGGAAGGAGGATTTCTAGATGCTTTCTTCAAAGAAATTTGGATCCTTGTAAATGAGACTGAGGGCCAAAAAAACAAACCTTCACCCAAAAAAGAAAAAAAATGATATGCTTTTAAAGAAACTGTCCTCCAGGAATATGCCCTGACAACAAACCCAGGTGGGAAACAAATACTTTAAAACCATCTCTGCAGAGCAGGTTCTGAAACTTAGCCACGCCTCAGAATTACCTGACAAATTAAAAATGCGCATCCTGGGGGGCCTCAAGAGTTGGTCTTTGTGAACATTCCTAATGAACTTCAGATTCTTTTTCCTCTGGGTCCTGAGTACTGGGGTCACAGGCAGCCCCACTCCTTCTAAGTGGCGCTGGGGATGAAAGCCAGGGCTTCCAGCAAGCCCTCCACTAACCGAACAACACTAGGCCCTGCACCCAGCTTTTTTTGTTTGTTTGAGACCAGGTCTCACTCTAGCCCAAACTGCCCTGAAACTCACTATGCTAGCCCCCACCGCATAGCCATAGTCACTCCTCCCCTCTTCTCTTCCCAATTCCCAGATGGAGATGGAACCCAGGGTTTTGCGGCAGGGCTTTGTGTATGACTGTCTAAGCCATGGTCCTGTATGACTGTCTAAGCCATGGTCCTGACATCCAATGGTGCTATCCTGTAGCCACGGCAAAGAAACTCCAGACACATGTACCCCTTGTGCATCTGGCTTACGTGGGTACTGGGGAATCGAACCTGGATCCTTTGGCTTCACAGGCAAATGCCTTAAGCGCTAAGCCATCTCTTCAGCCCAGTCAGAGGCTATTCTGAGGGCGACTGGCCTCAAAACCCAACAAACTGGTGTGACAGAACACGGCTCCAGGCGGGTTGAATACCAAGCTGGCGACTGGACACACTTGGCATCTTCTGCCAGCATCTTCCAGGCGTTTGTTTGTGGGACTTCTTGGGGTCCGTAGACCTGGAAAAGTCCTGGCCGCGGCGGGTGTCAGTCCTCAGATTCTAATAATCAGCGTGCACAACACGGGAGGCTCGCGCGCGCCCATGGCGAGGTTGGGTCCGTCCACTCCCACCAGGGCTTAGAGAGCCAGGGCCCCGCAGAAGGAGGCAAACCCCACTCTGAAGTCCCACAGCCAGAGGGGAAGAGCAGGTGCCACCCTCAGGAATGTCTCTCCTAAGAAACTGATCATGCCCGGGGCAGTCTCCCTTCTGGGCTGGAGCCACAACCCTACTAGCCTCGGGAGTCCCTGTCCTGAGGCTAGAAGCCACATCCCTGCCCTCAGGGCAATCAAGCCCGTTTCTGGAAACCAAAGTCCCATAACTTTTCCGTGGGACGCTGCCCTTCCTCATGGGGAAAGAGTGGGCGCAGCGGTCACACAGTCCTACCTGGGGACTCTGCGCCCAGGTGCTTGACAAGGGCTATTAGGCTTTTTTTTTTTTTTGGTCTCCGGCACTCCGGCTCCTCGGGGCTCCGCGAACCGGTGCTGGGGGCAGTGACGCCCTTTGCAGCCGGCCACCCTCCCCCCTCCCCGCGGGCTTTTGCACACGACGCGCGGCGGGCCGCTTCGCACGGAGTGGCGGGGCCGGGGATAAAGCCGGAGGGCGCAGCGGCGGGCGCGGAGACGCGGGAGCGCGGGGCACGCGGGGCCGGGGGCCGGGGCCGGAGCGGGATCGAGAGCGGGCGGCGGCGGGCGGCGGGGATCCGGGGACCGGCGGCTGCGCGGAGCGGCCCGCGAGCAACTTCGAGGGCGCACGGGACGCGGCGGGGCGCACGGCCCGCGTGGAGACCATGGAGAAGCAGCACCTGGTGGACATCGGGCCCGGAACCCCGTAAGTCTGAACCCCGGGAAGGGTGGAGGTTCAAAGGCGGAAATTTGGGCGGCATCCCGAGCGCCTCCCCATTTTGCCGTCCTGGATGTGGTTAGTTTTGGCGGCAGGTTGGAACTGGGACCACGCCAGTGTGGGACTGGGGTGAGGCCAGGGAAAGAGGAAATGGACCGTGGCCTCCAGGGCCCCGGGGATCACCTGTCTTTGCTGCGGGTGGGGACGGAGAGAGGGACGCGGGCGGATGCTGGCAGCCCCGCCCCCACGCCGGCACTTTGACCCCGGGCCGCCCCGCGGTGGCGAGGCCCCGCGGCCCCAGGTGCGCACTGCTCCGGCCTTTCTCTGCGCTCCGCTGAGCAGCCTCTGCACCTTGGCCGGCGCCCAAGGTCTCCCCTCCAGGCCTTCCTTCGAAGGGACCGAGGGAGGAGGGAACTCTACGGAGCGAAGTCCCAAGAAGCATTCCAGGATCCACAGCCCGGGAGTTATATTTTCCCTGGACGCTTGGGATCAGCAAGGTCCCACCGAGATGGGACAGGAGTTAGCAGACCTCCTAGCTCCCACCTCTCAGCTGAGTATTCCCACTCCTTTCCTCTCTGGCCAGGTCATTCTTCGGATCGCTGTGGCAGAATCAGGCTGGCTGGATCCCTCGCACGGAGGTACAGGTTGTGGAGCTAGCTGCCCAGAGCAACCATTACTGCCATGCCCAGAAGGATCCTGACAGTCAACTTGATCCCAAGAAGCAGCGGGCCCGGCGTCAGCTCTATGTGGCCTCTGCCATCTGTTTGGTGTTCATGATCGGGGAAATAGTTGGTAAGAACTTGTTTGCTAAATTAAATGAAAGTGGTACAAGGGTAGTCTGAATGTTCCTGTAATGTTAATATTGAACATTCACTAACGTAAGCCTTCTCTGTACACATTACTTTGTTGCTGGAGATCACCGTGTGCACCACCATACCCGGCTCAAACGATTTTTTTTTTTTTTTTTTGGTTTTACAAGGTAGGGTCTCGCTGTAGTCCAGGCAGACCTGGAATTCACTATGTAGTCTCAGGCTGGCCTCGACCTCAGTGATCTATCTACCGCTGCCTCCCAAGTGCTGGGATTAAAGGCATGTGACACCACCCCTCGCTTGACCTAGAATAAACTATGTAAATCTCTGGCTGGCCTTGAACTCACAGCAATCCTCCTACCTGGCTGGGATTAAAGGCATGGGCCACTACGCCGCACTCTCCTTATTTTAGATGATGAAATTGAGGCATGTTCAGGTTGAGAGTCCTTGCCAAAGGTCACACACATAGTAGGTAAGGGAAGGCCTGAAGGCTTGTAAGAACATTTACTGAGTCCCTACTTACTTGAACTTTTTTTTTCCCCCTAAGTTAGGGTCTCACTCCAGCCCAGGCTGACCTGTAATTCACTATGCAGTCTCAGGCCGGCCTCGAACTCACAGTGATCTTCTCCCACCTCAGTCTCCTGAGTGCTGGGATTAAAGGCCTGTGCCACCATGTCTGGCTAATGAAACTTTTTTTTGAGGCAGCCTAGGCTGACCCGGAACTCACTCTGTAACCCAGGTTGGTCTAGAACTCACAGTGATCCTCCTACTTCAGCCTCCCAGATGCTCAGATTATAAGTGTGAGCCATCACACCAGGCTTTTGTATTTGAAACTTGTTTTTTGTATTTACCAACCCCTAAGTAGATTTTCTTTTTTCTTTCATTCTTTTTCTTTCTTAGTTTTTTTTTTTTTTTTTTCGAGGTAGGGTCTCCCTCTGGTCCAGGCTGACCTGGAATTAACTATGTAGTGTCAGGATGGCCTTGAACTCATGGTAATCCTTCTATCTCTGCCTCATGAGTGCTGGGATTAAAGGCGTGCACCACCACACCTGGCTCCTTTTTTTTTTTTTTGTTTTTTCAAGGTAGGGTTTCACTCTCGCCCAGGCTGACCTGGAATTCACTATGTAGTCTCAGGGTGGCCTCGAACTCATGGCGATCCTCCTACCTCTGCCTCCCGAGTGCTGGGATTAAAGGCGTGCGCCACCACACCCGGCTACCTGGCTCCTTTTTGATACAGTCTCACTACATATCCCTGGCTGGAACTCATTGGGTAGACCAGGTTGACCTTGAACTTGATTATAATTCTCCTACCTCTGCCTCTAGGCACCATCATGCCGAGTTTATGCAGTGCCAGAAATTGAACTCAGGGCTTTGTACTTGCTAGGCAAGCACTCTCCCAACTGAGCTACATCCTCAGTACTCTAAGTGAATGCTAACTCATTCACAGTGGAAGTCAGTTTCTGTGCACATAAGGGGTGCAGAAATCTTAAACCCTGTGTGTCTTCTTCCTGAACCTCTGGGTCTCCCTGTTTTAATAGTTGGTAGGGTTAGCTTTTGAGGGCCCCTCACTCTCCTGGCTGTACCCTTGCAGGTGGGTACCTGGCACACAGCTTGGCCATCATGACTGATGCAGCCCATCTGCTCACCGACTTTGCCAGCATGCTCATCAGCCTCTTCTCCATCTGGGTGTCCTCCCGGCCAGCCACCAAGACCATGAACTTCGGCTGGCAGCGAGCTGGTGAGGAGACTGGGTGGGGTGGATATGGGGTTGAGACAGAGAGTGGGTCGAACCGGGCTGTTGTTTTGCTTTGGGGTCTTGAGGGTTAGCCTTGAACTACTCTATGTCGTTGAAATTGGCCTTGAACTCCTGATCCTCCTGCCTCCAGCTCCTAATGGCTGAGATTATAGGCATGCACTACCATGCCCATCTTATTTTTTGTTTTTCCCTGAAGTGGGGTTTCAATCTAGCCTAGGCCGACCTGGAACTCATTTTAGTCCTTTGCTGTCCACAGTCTTCATAGCGATCCTCCTGCCTCTGCCTCTTGAGTGCCGTGGCTAAAGTGGGCTCCGCTATGCCCAGCTTTATTTTTGTTTATTTGGTAGGGTCTTGTCATGTAGCCCAAGATGGCCTCTGACTCATTCTGTAGCCCAGGCTGGCTTTAAACTTGACGCAGTTCTCCTGTCTGCTTCCTGATTGTTGAGAGTAAATACACAGTTAAGACAGGGGTTCTTAGAGGATCCCTGAGTGAGACCAAGAAGGTGGCTTGTGGGCTGGAGAGATGGCTTAGCAGGACCCACGTAAGCCAGGTACACAAGGTGGCGCATGCGTCTGAAGTTTGTTTGCGGTGGCTGAAGGCCCTGGCACTCCCATTCTCTGTTTCTCTATCTGCCTCTCTCCCAAATAAAAATTAAAATAGGGCTGGAGAGATGACTTAGTGGTTAAGGCAGTTGTCAGCAAAGCCAAGGGAGCCAGGTTTGATTCCCCAGTACCCACATAAAGCCAGAGGCTAGAGGCCCTGGCATACGCACTCTCTCTCCCTGTATCTGCCTGGGAAGAGGATGTCCACCTTGGCCTTAGTCCTCTAGGGTCTCCCAGAGCAGCAGCCCCACTCTTTTGAAAGGTCCTAGTCTACAGAGAAGCAAAGTCCACATTACTCAGAATGTAGTGGCTCATGAACTTCAGGAACAAATGATAATAGCATTAGCAGGGCCCATAACTCTATGAACCAGCACTGGTGGGAGGGGAAGGTCGGCCAAGGGTGCTGGAATCTCAGGTCATTTCTGCTTGGCATTGTCACTTTCCTCCAGGGGAAGATGACCCAGCATCCTTCTCAGGGCCTCAGTTAGCCAGCTGAGGAAAAAAAAGGGGTGGGGGGCTGGTCCTGGACCTGTAGCTTAGTTTGTAGAATGCTTTGCCTATCACCTCATAAAAGTGGGTGTGAGCCGGGCGTGGTGGCACACAGAGGTGAGTTCCAGGCCACCCTGAAACTACATAGTGAATTCCAAGTCGCTTAGGCTATAGTGAGAACATACCAAAAACAAAAACAAAACAAGGGCTGGAGGGATGGCCTGCAAAGCAAAGAGCCCAGGTTCGATTCCCCAGTACCCACAAAACCAGATGCACAAGGTAGCGCATCTTCTGGAGTTTATTTGCAGCAGCTGATGGCCCTGGTGAACTGGTGCGCCCATTCTCTCTCTCTCTCTCCCTCTGTCTCTCAAATAAATAAAATTAAAACAAAACAACACAACTGGGCGTGGTGGTGTATGCCTGTAATTCCAGCATGCAGAGTCAGGAAGATCAGAAACTCAAGGTTATCCTTGGTTACATACCACATTCAAGGTCTTACAAAGCTAAATAAATGAAACTGTGCTGGGAAGATGGCTCAGTGGATAATGTATTTACCTCACAACTCTGAGCATCCAAGTTAGGATCCCCAAAGGCCACACTGAAAAACAAGAACAATGAAAAAACCTACCACATGTATCATACATACCCACATACATACAGAAAGAGAAGACTAAACTGTAGGCTTGGCTGTCCTTAAACTTAGAGCAACCCTCCTGCTTCAGCCTCTCAAGTGCTAGGATTACAGATGTAACCATGCGTGGCTGAAATCTACACACACACACACACAATTTATCTGCAAGTGTGTTTGTGCAGGGGATAGGTAGAAGCATGCCAGGGTATCTTGCTACTGCAGATGAGTACCTGTCTAGCTTTGCTAGGAGGCTGGGAAGAACATCCAGGCTTTATAAGCAAGGGACTTTAATCATTGAGCCATCTTCCCAGCTCCTGAAAGTATATGCTCACACAGTCTGTCTACCTATCTATTTATCTATCTATCTCCATCTATTTCTCTATCATCATCATCATCTGTCTAAGAGCGATAGACAGAATGAGTATTAGTGTGCCTAGGTCTCCTGCCACTGCAAACCAACTCCGGACACATGGCTTTACAGGGGTACTGGGGATTGAACCAGGGCCATTAGGCTTTGCAAGCAAGCACCTTTATCATTGAGCCATCTTCCCAACCCAAAGCTATATTATGTATTTATTTTTTTATGAGAAAGAGAACTGGGAGTGCCCAGGCCTCCAGCCAATCGAACTCCAGACACATGAGCCACCTTGTGTGTATGTGCAATCTTGCATCACCTTGTGTGTCTGCCTTACATGGGATCTGGAGAGTCGAACATGGGTCCTTGGGCTTCACAGGCAAGTGCCTTAGCCTCTAAGCCATCTCTCCAAAAGATTCTTTTTGTTTGTTTGTTTTGTTTTTATGAGGTAGAGTTTCACTTTAGTCCAGGCTGACCTGGAATTCACTATGTTGTCTCAGGGTGGCCTCAAACTCATGGTGATCCTCTTATCTCTGCCTCCCGAGTGCTAGGATTAAAGGTGTGCACTACCACGCCCAGCTAAGATTCTTTTTTTTTTAACTAATTAATTTATTATTTATTTGAGAGAGAGAGGCAGATATATATATAGAGAGAGAATGGGTACATCAGAGCCTCTAGCCACTGCAAATGAACACCAGACAAATGCGCCACCTTGTGCATCTAGCTTTAGTGGGTACTGGGGAATTGAAGGTACCTGGGTCCTTTGGCTTTGCAGGCAAGTGCCTTAACCACTAAGCCACCTCTCCAGTTTCTGCAAGATTCTTCTAGCTCTGACACTCTCAGATATGAATGGTAGAGTAAGGTACACCTGCCAGCTCCCCACACCTTCCCCTAGGGGTCCCAGGACCCTGACTGTATGTGCAGTGGAGGAGGAGGAGGGCCCCATGTTCAGCTTGCTGCTGGGCTTCTTTTCCAGAGATCCTAGGAGCCCTGCTGTCTGTGCTGTCCATCTGGGTGGTGACTGGCGTGTTGGTGTACCTGGCTGTGCAGCGCCTGATCTCTGGGGACTACGAGATCGAAGGGAGCACCATGCTGATCACGTCAGGCTGTGCTGTGGCTGTGAACATCTTGTGAGTGTGGGTCCCAGTCCCCGTGTGTGACCCCCTCCGCCGTCTCTCACACGCAAACCCTTAGCTGCTCTCAGTGGAAGTAGCGCGTGCCACAATGCAGCAGAGCCTATGGGGACAGAATGTGCCTCTTGGTTTGAGCTGTGGCACCCGGGACACCTCGGTCCTGCCTTAGGCTTTGGCTGAGGACGTGGGAGAGTTATGGTTCCCTACTCCACTGTGAAGCCATCCCAGCAGTGGGGAGGGGGCTCTGCTTGGTGCAGGGGCAAAGCCCAAGTTAAGCTGACGTGGCTGAAACTGATCTCGGTGGAGGAAGGGAGGGGTAGAGCGTGTGTGGATGTCTTGTTTGGCCCTCTCTCTGCCTTGCTCACTGGCCTCAGTCTCCCCATCTGTGACATGATGAGGTGAGCCAGATGACTTCTACTTTGTCTTGCTCTGAGATTTAATTTTAGGACATTGGAGCTGAGTCCTTTCCCCTGTGTCTGTGAATGACTCAATACCTCATGGGCTGTACTTCTTGCTTGGGCCAAAAGGTCACAGTGTGGGGAACTTGAGAATTTTGCCCACAGGGAGGCCAGCCTTAATGAGTGGCCCCTGCTTGGCCCTGTTTGAAGCCTCTACAGCTATCCGAATGAGTGTCTCTGGGCTTTTGTCTCTGCTTCCATAGAATGGGGTTGACCCTTCATCAGTCTGGACACGGGCACAGTCACGGTCATGGGCATAACCACGGTCAAGTGCATAGCCAAGATGACAGCAGCCAACAGCAGGAGAACCCCAATGTCCGAGCTGCCTTCATCCATGTGATTGGGGACCTTCTGCAGAGCGTGGGTGTCCTGGTGGCAGCCTTTATTTTATACTTCAAGGTCAGTACTGGGGACACCTGGGTCAGCACCTTGGCCTCCTATGTACAAGGCCTTTCCCATCTCTGGACAGGAGCAGTGGGGAGAGGGAATGCCACTAAGAATTGGCACCAAGGCTGAGCTTGGTGGGGCATGCCTTTAACCCCAGTAACCGTGGAGGCAGAGGTAAGACAATAGAAACACAGGAAAGATTGGACAGTTCTTACCCCTCCAAAACTTTAGACACTAACATCAGGGTCAATGTAGGGACTATGGGCTAAGATGAGGGGAAAGCCCACGAGATGAGCACCCCTGCAGAGGGGCTCAGGGGCTACCTGAGAAAGCAGTACCAGTAGTTTTAGATAGACCAGTGGGTTTTGAAAAGAAAACCAGGAAGGGCCTTTAATCCCAGCACTTGGGAGACTGAGGTAAGAGAACCTGAGTTTACGTAGTGAGTTCCAGGGTTAACCTGAGCTCCAGTGAGACCCTGCCTTAAAACAAACACCTCTTATCTTCCCAACCACCCTGGAGGGTAGGCAGTTGTGTTTCATGCAGCCCAGAAAGGTTCTGATACTTGCTGGTGTCACACATCTGGTAAATTGTGGAACCAGATTCAGTCTCAGGACTGTGTTGCCAAAACCTGGGCATTGTTCATCCCACAGAGGCAGTGAGGTGTGGAAAGATCTAGGCATTTGGTTTGAGGCTGTGTGCTATTGAATGAGCTGCCTGCTCTCATTGAGCCTCAATGTCCCCATCTATAAAATGGGAATGTTTGGTTCACTGCTAAGGTTTCTTTAAGCTCCACCCACATCCCAGCCTGGGCCTCATCCTAAGCTGCAGTCTGTTGTCTGCTCTGCTGGATGGGGATAGAGAGAAACCTGGGAGGTAGGGCCAGGGTGAGGCCGGTGCCCACCCTGCAGAAAGAGCCCCTGGCCCTGATGCTGTGCTGGTGGGAGGGAAGAGGGGAAGCAAGGCGGTGGCTGGGCAGCAGCAAGTAAGCATTCTCTTTTCCTGTAGCCGGAGTACAAGTATGTGGACCCCATCTGCACCTTCCTTTTCTCCATCCTGGTCCTGGGGACCACCTTAACCATCTTGAGAGATGTGATTCTGGTGCTCATGGAAGGTAATGGGCTTTGGGGCTTTCTTTCTGCTCTCGGCTTTCAAACTTGAGTCAGATGCGGGTGCATGCGTGCATACGTGTCTGAGTGTGAGAGGAGAGTCATAGAATACTGGTGGGAACCAGAGTCTGGAGACCAGCAGAGGCTGAGGCTGTCCTTGAGCTCCTGATCCTCCGGTCTGCACCTCCGAAGTGCTGGGTTTATAGGTGTGCACCACCACGCCCTACTGAGTCAGTCATTTTGTTGGAATAGAAGCTCTAACCTATAGCCAAGTGCTGCCAGCACCAGGCTAGCCCCCAACTCTATTCTACACCCCCCCCTCCCCAGCTCTGGGTCTAGAGCTGGGTCCTGGTGTTAGCCTGTTCCAGGAAATGTCCCAGGAAGCCCCAAGGGTACCTCCTCCTCCGCTAGGGTGTGTCTTCCCTGACTGGTCACATGGCTTCTGGGTGGCCTTGGTAGCAGCTGGATCTCTAGTTCCACCTTACCCAGGCCCTCCCTCAGTCTCTAGGTATCCCCTTGCGTCAGGAGGGGACAGGTGGTCAGGGATGAGGCTTTCTTAATTATTGAGAGGTTTTTTTCTAATTTTTTTTGCACATGAGTGTGTGTGTGTGTGTGTGTGTGTGTGTGGTTTAGTGTAATATATGGACACCAGAGTTTGTTTTTTTTTTTTTTTGGTTTTTCGAGGTAGGGTTTCACTCTAGCCCAGGCTGACCTGGAATTCACTATGGAGTCTCAGGGTGGCCTCGAACTCACGGCGATCCTCCTACCTCTGCCTCCCGAGTGCTGGGATTAAAGGCGTGCGCCACCACGCCCGGCTTGAGTCTCTTATTGCTGCAAATAAACTCCTGCCCAGTTTTATGTGGGTGGCTGGGGAGGCAGAGGTAGGAGGATCTTTGTGAGTTTGAGGCCAGCCTGGGACTACAGAGTGAGCTTCATGTCAGCTGGGAAAAACAGCAACAAAAGTAGAGTAGGAAGATGCCTCGATGGTTAAAGGCTCTTGGTTAGCAAACCTATCGATTTCCAGGCCAGTCATAAAAAGTGGCTCAAGTGTCTGGCATTCCTGTGCAGTGACAAGAGGCCCTGCTGTGCCTCCTCCCTCTGACACACCCGAAAATAAATAGAGAACAAAACATGAACATGATAAAGAGCTACTGATGCTGGGCTCACACCTATAGTCCCAGTACTTGGGAGGCTGAGGCAGAAGGAGGGCCGTGAGTTTGAGGCCAGCCTGGACTACATCATTGCAGGTCTGTCTGGACTCAAGTTAGACCCTGCCTCAAAAACAAACAAACAAAGCCGGGTGGTGCACGCCTTTAATCCCAGCACTCGGGAGGCAGAGGTAGGAGGATCACCATGAGTTCGAGGCCACCCTGAGACTCCATAGTGAATTCCAGGTCAGCCTGGGCTGGAGCGAGACCCTACCTCGCAAAACCAAAAGCCGAACAAACAAAAAAAGCAAGAGACTCTTTTCATGGAGTTTCCATTCTAGAGAAGCAAATACGTTAGGTCATTTCAGACACGTTGCGTGTGAAGAGAAAAAGCCTGCGGGGTGATAGGAGAGAGTTGAGGGTCCAGGAGGTTTTATGAGAGAGGGCGCTTAGGGAGCAGTGTCCTTTAGCATTGTACCTGCTTCTTTCAGGGACGCCCAAGGGCGTGGACTTCACGTCGGTGCGCAACCTGCTACTGTCCGTGGACGGGGTGGTGGCCTTGCACAGCCTGCATATCTGGGCACTGACAGTGGACCAGCCTGTTCTGTCTGTCCATATCGCCATTGGTAAGTGAAGGTGGAGGGAGAGGCAGCCAAAGGGTTAGGGCTGTCCCCAGGGAGTTGCTGAGCTCTGGACCCCTGCTGAGCATTTTTTTTTTTTTTCCAAATGCTCTTGTGAATCCTCACAGTCTATGTGGAAGACTTGGAGGCTTCAAGTCCCTTGTCCAGCCTCTCCAGAGAACTAGGGGAAGGCAGATTCAAGCCTCCAAGGCCTGGGATTTTCATAGGCTAGGCTGGTTCATGTGGGCCGCTGAGGTGTCTTCATGTCCGTGTTTGTTAGTGTGCTCCTCTGCGGGTGGGCACGAGCAAGCAGCTCTGGTGCAACCCCTGTGGGTCTCTCTCCCCAGCTCAGAATGCAGATGCCCAGGCTGTGCTGAAGGCGGCCAGCAGCCGCCTCCAGGGCAAGTTCCACTTCCACACCATGACCATCCAGGTGGAGAGCTACTCTGAGGACATGAAGGACTGCCAGGCATGCCAAGGCCCCTCAGACTGACAGCCTGGCCAGGCACCAACTGAGACTTAGCCAAGACCTGCAGGTGGCTGGACTGATTGTTCAACAGGCCCAGCCAGCACTCCGCCCATCCCCCTGTGTCTGAAGCCTGCTCCAGGTTCACAGGGGAGACCGGCCCACTCCCACAGTGGGACTCTCCTTTGCTTCCCGTCTGCCCACAGCCAGCCCTAGGGGTGGGGACATGGGACAGATGTAAAAACCAGTGTGACCCCATTTCGCCTCTGAGTCAGTCCCTCACAGTGCTGTGTTTCGGCTTGTTTCTCAGCTAATGTCATCCTAACACCACAGCCAAAAAGGCATGGGACAATAAAGTGGACACTGACTTGGAGCCCATCTGTATTTCCCACTTGATCCCTCCTGGCTTTGGCCTCATGAATCTGCAACAGCTCTGAACCGAGCCCCAGTGTCAGCCATTGTAATATGATTTACAGAGCCCGGTGTGGTGGCGCACGCCTTTAACCCCAGCCCTCGGGAGGCAGAGGTGGGGAAGATCCTGTGAGTTTGAGGCCAGTCTGGGACTACAGAGTGAGTTCCAGGTCAGCCTGGTCTAGAGTGAGACTGTCTTGAAAGAGAAGTAACATGATTTACGCAGGCTGAGAAGTCTCAGGACCCCTGCACGCATTCGAGGAACCCCCCCGAGCTGTGGAGCCAGCAGCACCTGGAGCTTGTCTTGGTTACTTTGCTGTAGCCACGTGTGACTTTCCTAGAGAGGGAGGCTTTGTCCCGAGGAAGAACCTGGCTGTCTTCCATCTCCTGCTGCCCCCAGCCCCCCGGAAGCCTTGCCACGCAGGTGTCAGGGACAGATTTCAGCTGGGTCCTGCCCTCAACAGCTCCCGACCTGATACTGTCCCAAGAGATGGTGGCAGGGCCAGGTTTGTTGCCTGGCTGGCTTAACTTGGAAACTAGAGGCGGAGAACAAACCCAGGGCCCGGGAGGAGGGGACGCCTGGCTTCTTGGGGTCTGTGTGCAGAGGACTCACTTAGGGCTGGGAAGACTGAGCTGGAGCCTGCCAGGCACTGAGTGTCCACTGTGTGGAACTGTTGCTTTGATCAGCATCCTGGACTCTGCCAGGGGGCTCTGCAGCCTACGGCTCTGTCATAGGCAGGCTTCACAGGTGCCCTGGTGCCCCATGTGTCTCACTCTGTCTCGGCCCATAGTGAGAGGAAGAGAAGCTGGTCACTCGCTTTTCTGTAAATAAATGGCGAACTTTTAACTTTTTGGAGAGTCTGATCTTTTGGGCTTTTTTTTTTTTTTTTTTAATTTTGTCTTGTTTTGTTTTTGTTGTGTAGGAGGGAACAGGGCCATAGAGTCCCTGGCTGGCCTTGAACTTGCTATGTAATCAGGGATGACCATGGACTCATGCTTGGGTCTTGAAATGTTGGGATTCCGTGCCTGGGCTTTTTGTTTTTATTTTGTAGGATGGAGGGTCTTGGTGTGTAGCTCAGACTGGCTTCCTCTTAACTTGCTATTGTGCCCGAACCTCCTCGGTAGCTGGGAAAATGAATCCTCTCCCCATCTGTAAAGAGACCTGATTGTACCTTTTCCAGCCCTACCCTAGGTTTGCCTGTGGCTTAGGTCAGGGTCGCTTAGTTCCTCAAGGTCTGTGAAATCATCAGTGTGGACCTGAAGTGATGGTGCTCCACCGTTACAGAGTAATCAATGCCCACCCCTCAAGCTGCCACAGAAAACTGGAATCAGAGTTGTTAAACTCTCTCAAAAGATAGTCATTATGCTGTGTATGGTGGCTAACCCCTAAAATCTCAGCACTCAGGAGGCTGAGGTAGAATGAGGCCAGCCTGGGTTATAGAATGAGTTATAGCCTGGGTTAGAGCAAGACCCTACCTCGAAAACAAAACAAAAAGGTCAGTCATTTAAAAAAGATTTTAGGGCTGGAGAGATGGCTTAGTGGTTAAGGACCCACATAAGCCAAATGCACAAGGTGGCACATGCATCTGGGGTTTGTTTGCAGTGGCTGGAAGGCCTGTTGTGCCCATCCTCCTCTCCCTCCCTCCCTCCCCACCCCCCTATTTCCTTCTCTCAAATAAATGAACAAAATATATTTAATATATTTTAAAAAGATTTTATTGACAGCTTCCATAATTATAGAAATAAACCATGAAAATTCCCTCCTGTTCTCTGCTTTCCGCCTCCAGCATGTCTCCTCCCCCTCTCAATACATCTCTTTTATTTTGATGTCATGATCTTTTCCTCCCCTTACAATGGTCTTGTGTAGGTAGTGTCAGGCACTGTGAGGTCAAGGATATCCAGGCCATTTTGTGTCTGGAAGAGTGCATTGTAAGCAATCCTCCCCTTCCTTCGGCTCTTACATTCTTTCCACCCCCTCTTCCTCAATGGACCCTGAGATTTGGAAGGTGTGATAGAGATGTTTCAGTGCTGAACACTCCTCTGTCACTTCTCAGCACTATGGTGCCTTTTTAATTTAATTTTTAAATTTACTGATTTTTGCATGGTGTGTTTTCAAGGTAGGGTCTCACTCTAGCCCAGGCTGACCTGGAATTCACTATGTAGTCTTGGGGTGGCCTCGAACTGTTGGAAATTTTCTGCCCTCTGAGTGCTGGAATTAAAGGCATGTGATTTATTTTTATTTATTTATTTATTTATTTATTAGATATATAGAGAGAGAATGGGCACACCGGAGCCTCCAGCCACTGCAAATGAACTCCAGACACATGCACCCCCTTGTGCTTCTGGCTTACGTGGGACCTGCGTACTTGAACCTGGGTCCTTGGGCTTCGCAGGCAGGCAAGCGCCTTAGCTGCTAAGCCATCTCTCCAGCCCTAATTTATTTTTTATGAGAGAATTGGCACACCAGGGCCTCCAGCCACTTCAGTCTTACTCCAGACACATGCACCACCTTGTGCAACTGCCTTACATGGGATCTAGAGAGTCTCATGTGAGTCCATAGGCTCCGCAGGCGAGCGTCTTAACCGCTAAGCCATCTCTCTCCAGTACTCTGGTGACTTTTGAGTCGTCCCAGTGGTAACCATCATCTGAAATGAGAAGCTTCTCTAACCAAAAGTGAGAGTAGCATTAATATAAGGGTATAAACATTTAAAAAGTGCTTACAAAACTGGGTGTGGGGCTGGAGAGATGGCTTAGTGGTTAAGCGCTTGCCTGTGAAGCCTAAGGACCCCGGTTTGAGGCTCGATTCCCCAGGACCCACGTTAGCCAGATGCACAAGGGGGCGCAGGCGTCTAGAGTTCATTTGCCGTGGCTGGAGGCCTTGGCGTGCCCATTCTCTCTCTCTCTCTCTCTATCTGCCTCTTTCTCTCTGTCTGTCGCTCTCAAATAAATAAATAAAAAACAAAAGTTTAAAAAAAAACTGGGTGTGGTGGTGCATGCCTTTAATCCCAGCACTCAGGCGGTAGAGGCAGAGGTAGGAGGATCACTGTGAGTTCAAGGCCAGCCTGAAACTACATAGTAAATCCCAGGTCAGTTTGAGCTAGAGTGAGACCCTACCTGGAAAAAAAATTTTTTTTAAGTGCTTACAGGGCAGTTTGGTGAGCATAATATATGCATTTAGCCAGGCGACAGCAGGCATTAGCCCCCCCCCCCTCCAACCCAGGGCTCATGACCTCCCCTGCCATAGGCTTTTCTTTTTCTTTTTCTTTTCTTTTCTTTTCTTTTTTTTTTTTTTTTTTTTTTTTTTGCATAAGGAGGCACACGTGTCTGGAGTTTGTTTGCAGTGGCTGGAGGCCCTGGCGTGCCCTCTCTGTCTCTTTCTGTCAAATAATTAAATAAAATATTTTTTAAAAGATTTTATTTTTTTCTATTTATGTATTGAGAGAAAGAGAATAAGAATGAATGGGCATAGCAGGGCCTCTAGCCACAACAAACAAATTCCAGTTGCATGTGTCATCATATAAATCTGGCTTACATGGGTACTGGGGAATTGAACCTGGGTCCTTAGGCTTCACAGGCAAGTGCCTTAACTGCTAAGCCATCTCTCCAGACCGGCTTTTTTTTTTTTTTTTTTTTTCCTGAGGTAGAGTCTTGCTCTAGTTCAGGCTGACCTGGAATTCACTATGTAGTCTCAGGATGGCTTAGAACTGAGAGCAATCCTCCTACCTCTGTCTCTCAAGTGCTGGGATTAAAGGCGTGAGCCACCACACCCGGCTTTTTTTTTTTTTTAAATTTATTTGAAAGAGAGAGAATGGGCATACCAGGACCTTCAGCCACTGTAAAGGAACTCCAGATGCATGCGCCTCTTTGTGCATCTGGCTTACGTAGGTCCTGGGGAATCAAACCTGGGTCCTTTGGCTTCATAGGCAAGTGCCTTAACTGCTAAGCCATCTCTTCAGCCCCTGGCTTATATTTTTGATTGTTTTTTGAGGTAGGGTCTCACTCTAGCCCAGGCTGACCTGAAATTCACTCTGTAGTCTCAGGCTGGCCTTGAACTCACAGTGATCCTCCTACTTCTGCCTCCTGTGTGCTGGGATTAAAGGAGTACGCCTCTGTGCCCAGCCATGCCATAGCCTTTTGACGAGATTTTCAGTACCAGGCATATATTCCCTCCTGTGGAGCAGGCCTCCAGGTTTCCCCCATAACAGACATCCCACTATAGCACCAGTTGGCACATTTGGCCTGGCTGGCCAATCTTAAGACTTGCAGTGTCCACTGCTGTTTACCACCATTGATGACTTCTCTCTCCCATAGGGTTGCATGGAGCATAGCTTTTTTTGTTTGTTTGTTTTGTTTTTGTTTTTCGAGGTAGGGTCTCACTGTAGGCCAGGCTGACTTGGAATTCACTATGTAGTCTCAGGCTGGCCTCGAAGTCACAGCGATCCTCCTACCTCTGCCTCCCCAGTGTTGGGATTAAAGGTGTGTGCTACCACACCTGGCCAGCATAGCTTTTCCAGCTTTCTGTCAGCTACTCAACAGGGAGGAGGTTTTCAGCTCAGCTCTAGCTTGATTTCTCAGTGACCTGCAGCCCAAGCATGTGGAGTATTCAGCATTAGGGTCTTAGCATCTAGGTCTGATGGGAAACCAAAAGCCTTAGCAATGGCCTGGCATTTGTAGCTAGGATCCACATAGGAGAGAGAACATGTAGCATTTGGCTTTCTGGGCCTGGGTTACCTCACTTAGAATAATCCTTTCCAGGTCCACCCATTTTCCTGCAAATTTCATAATTTCATTTTTCTTTACCGCTGAGTAGAACTCCATTGGGTAAATGTGCCACATCTTCATTATCCACTCATCAATTGAGGGACATCTAGGCTGGTTCCATTTCCTAGCTATTGTAAATAGAACAGCAATAAAAATAGATGAGCCAGTATCTCTAAGTAGAGTCCTTATAGTCCTATATTTTTTTTAAGCCTTTTTTTTTTTTTATGAGGTAGTGTTTCACTCTAGTCCAGGCTGACCTGGAATTCACTATGTAGTCTCAGGGTGGCCTCCAACTCAGGCGATCCTCCTACCTCTGCCTCCCGAGTGCTGGGATTAAAGGCGTGCACCACCACGCCCGGCTATTTGTTTTTACTTCTTAAAAATAAGTTTTTATTGGGGAGGGGATATGATGGAGAATGGAGTTTCAAAGGGGAAAGTGGGGGGGGGGAGCGAGGGTATTACCATGGGATATTTTTTATAATCATGGAAGTTAATAAAAATTTGAAAAAGAAGAAAAGTTTTTATTTATTTGAGAGAGAAAGAGAGAGAGAAAGAGGCAGCTAGACAGTGAGAGAATGGACACGCCAGGGCCTCTAGCCACTGCATAGACGCATGTACCACCTGTGCATCTGGCTTATATGGATCCTGGAAAATCGAACCTGGGTCCTTTGGCTTTGCAGGCAAGCACCTTAATTACTAAGACAGCCCTCTGTCCAGCCCCAGTCCTTTTTGTTTTATTTTTTAAAAATATTTTATTTATTTGAGGAAGAGAGAAGGAGGCAGATAGAGAAGGGGTACACCAGGGCCTCTAGCCACTGCAAACGAACTCCAGACATGCTTGCTGCCTTGTGCATTTGGCTTACGTGGCTTCTGGGGAATTAAACCTGGGTCCTTAGGCTTTGCAGACAAGCATCTTAACCGCTAAGCTATCTGTTCAGCCACCCCCCAGTCCTATTTTTAAAAAATTATTTATTTATTTGCAAGCAGAGAGACACAGAGAGAGTGAGAATGAGCATGCCGGGGGCCTCTAGCCACTGCAAATGAACTCACATGCATGTGCTGCTCTGTGCATTTGGCTTACGTGGGTACTGGTGAGTCAAACCCCAGTCGTGAGGCTTTGCAGACAAGTGCCTTAACTGCTGAGCCATCTCTGCAGCCTCTCCCTCACTATTTTTTTTTTTTTTTTGAGGTAGAGTCTCACTGTAGCCCAGACCAGCCTTGAACTGATCCTCCTACCTCACAGTCCCATTTTTATTTGTATATTTGGCTTAGTTTTTTTTTTTTTTTTTTTAATATGGTCTCACTAGTCCAAGCTTGTTTTGAACTTGTAAAGATCCTCTTGCTTCTGCCTTCAGAACTCTGGGATTACAGGTATGAACCACTATACTCTCCCCTCCTCCCTATTTAGATGAGAAAACAAAAGCTCAAAGAAACTGAGTCATGGGCTGGAGAGATGGCTTAGCGGTTAAGGCACTTGTCTGCAAAGCCAAAGGACCCAGGTTCGATTTCCCAGGACCCATGTAAGGCAGATGCACTAGGGGGCACATGCATATGGAGCTCGTTTGCAGTGGCTGGAGGCTCTGGCGTGCCCATTCTCTCTCTCTCTGCCTATTTCTGTCTCTCTCTCTCAAATAGATAAAAGTAAAAAAGAAAGAAAGAAAGAAAGTAACTGAGTCATTTTGCAAGAGTTACACAACTAGAGTGAGGCTGGTCTGGGATGTTGGCTTCATTTCTTTGCCCACCCTTGTTATAAGGCCTGGGAATATGCTGAGTTGAATGTTGGTGCAGTATAGCCCCTGGTCCGGCCATGCCTTTCACAGTGCACAGCCATCCCAAGGCAGCTCATTGTCCTGGGTCCCCAAGCCACCACTGAAAGGTGCCTCGTTCCACTGGGCCTGGTTCTGGGAGCTCTCCTCTTCCCTGGAAGGCTGCCTAGGCCACAGCTGTGAGTTTCCTCACCCACCTCAACTGCTCTCGACCAGGGGCCAGATAGCCTCCCCTGCTTTAATGTCCAGTCTCCCTTGCACCTCAAGCACCTGACAGTCCCCTGTGCTCTTGGGGACAGGCTGCTTGCCAAATCCAGTTGTGACAGGCTCCCGGGAGTACCTGAGTCATACAGGGGCCAGGAATCAAGCTGAGAAAGAGGGTGGGAGGTCATGGAGAGGCCCCAGGGGACAGCATGTTCCAGCCAACGACCTGGTCACGGGAGTTTCCACAGCGATGAAGCTGTCAGAGCAGGAAAACACCCAACACTTTGGACTTGGGCTACATCCCCCCCGCCCCGCCCGCCGTCTGGAGTCTCCCCCTCCCGCCAGCCCAGAGCACACCCCTCCCGGAAGCGCAGCTGTTGTAAGGGTATTTATAACCTGAGCGTGAGGGGGCAAGGACTCGCGCTTTATTTCCGAAGTGATAATTCCAGTTCCAGGTGGATGAGCCCAGGAGAACCAGCGTCCTTTCCCCCACTCCACTCTCACCTACAGGGAGCTGGGGACAGATGTACTCGCCCAGACCACCTGGAAGTGAAGTCTTCTGGGGTGCAGGGGTACCCTGCCGGAATGCTGGTCTATCACTTTGCTTACCTGTCTTCAGACCTCGGGTTGCACACCACTGCCCCTCCACACTCCCTGTCTGGCTCTCTCCCTGGTGGGCATCTAAAAACATCATTCTATTTTTGTTTTTGTTTTGTTTTTCGAGGTAGAGTCTTGCTCTAGCCCAGGCTAACCTGGAATTCCTAGACAGTCTCAGGCTGGCCTTGAACTCACAGTGATCCTCCTACCTCTGCCTCCTGAGTGCTAGGATTAAAGGGTGTGCCTCCAAGCAGGGCTCAAAACCAGCATTCTTTTTTCTTAATTTTTTTTTTTTTTAAGGTGGGGTCTCACTCTGGCCCAGGCTGACCTGGAATTTCCTATGTAGTCTCAGGGTGGCCTCAAACTGCTGGGATTAAAGACGTGCACTACCATCATTTTAAACCGATCTTGGTTGATGGCACACGACTGTAATCCTAAAAGTTGGCTGAGACAGATAGATGGCCACGAGTTCAGAGCTAGTTTGGGCTACACAGTGAGTTCCAGGCCATCCTGGGCTAGAGTGAGACTGTCTCAACTCTCACCCCCAAGAAGAAGGACCAAACTCATCTTGGAGGAGGGACTGTGGTGCGGCGCTGACCTTTCGTGGCCAAGGTCGGTAGCGCAGGGCCACCCAAGTCCTCTCCCGACCCCTGGCTTCACAACCCAAGCACCTGTGGGCAGCGCCTTCCTTGGAGACTAGGAACCCCAGGGCGGGGCTAGGGGACAGAGTTTTTTCTCTTGCACACTGTCCCTATTTCGCCGCGCCAGCGCACAGAGGACACAACTCTCCTCTCTGGGGCCCTCAGGCCGGGCGCTGTGCACGGTGCCAGTCCTGGCGATTGCGAGGGCACCAAGGAGGATGAACCCCGTTGCCCAGCGGAGAAGCCCAGGCGTTCCAGGCAAGGAGGACCGGCACAGGCGGACAGCGCCGCGCACTGGCCGCTGCCTAGCATAGCCCTGCAGGAGTGGGGGGGGGAGGCCACGCCCCCTCAGAGGTCCTGGTCGTGATTGGTCGATCGGGGCATGACGTTTAGCCAGCGGGCTGTCTTGATTGGCTCTCTTGGGTGCCGCTGGCAGGTGCAGCCCCCGGCATCTGCATCTGTCTCAGGGTTTCTCGAGGCTGCGGTATTTCTTACGCTGCACCGACACCGGGTCCTTGAACAGCACGGGGTCCAGGCGCAGGCGAGAGGACACCAGGGGCATGTGACCGAACTCGGTCGCTATCTGGTTGATGCAGTCCAGGGCCGGGGGCTGCGGCTGTGGCCCGGGTGCAGTATTTCCGGGAGCCTAAAAAGTGAAAGAGAAAAGCAATCCGCCGGCTTCCATGTGTTTATTTTTTTGAACCCCTCCCCTCACTCCCTGTGGCAAGAAGGATTTGGAGTAGGCAAGCGAGAGGGAATCCGTTCTAGCCTCCTCCCGCAGCCCACCGATGCTCTGGCAGGGGCGACCAGTCCCTTCCCTCCCCCCCCCCCGAGGTCCCTCACCAGTGGAGCGGCCTCCGGGTGCTGCGTGCCATGGGGCACCTTGATGGGGGGCAGCTTGGTGACGGAAGCTACTAGGAAGTTCATCAGGACGTCCACACACGTGGGAGCCTCATCTGCCAAGGTCCTCAGAGCCTTGGGCAGGGAGTGAGTGAAGAGCGTGTGGTAATACCTGGGCAAGAGGGGAGGGCAGGGAAAGGCTGAAGCCAGAACCTGTATTCCCTCCTGACCTCATCTTGCCCTCTTTCTTTTTTCTTTTTCTTTTTGGTTTGTTTTTTCAAGATAGGGCCTTGCTCTATCCCAGGCTGACCTGGAATTCACTATGTAGTCTCAGGCTGGCCTCGAACTCATGACGATCCTTTTACCTTGGCCTTCTGAGTGCTGGGATTAAAGGCGTGTCCTTTAATCACTGTGCCCTGCCTCACCTCCGCCTTTAATCCCAGCCCCAAGCCGCTTTCCAAAGCCCTGTGCCCCACCCTGGCTCCCATCCCTGATAAGAACAAATTCTGGGTGCCCTTAGTCTAGGGGCAGCAGTGTGCTCCATGCCCCCTCCCTCCTTGGAGTCTAGGTTTTGTTAGACTAGGGCAGAGATACTAAATCCCAAACTATCAAAGGTGGCTAACCTAAAATCAGCTCAGGAAGGTTGTGGATTAGCCAGGCTGAGAGCTCCCTGCAAAAATCCTGAATGTGGGCTGGAGAGATGGCTCAGTGGTTAAGGCACTCGCCTGCACAGCCTAATGACCCTGGATTTGATTCCCCAGTGCCCACATAAAGCCAGATGCACAAGGAGGCACATGTGTGGAGTTCATTTGCAGTGGCATTCTCTCTGTCTCTGGCTCTCCCTCCCCCCTTTCCCTCCTCCTCCTTTCCTCTCTTTCTCTTTCCCTTTAATCCCAGCACTTGGGGCAGAGGTAGGAGAGGCATTGTAAGTTTGAAGCTAGCCGGAGAATACATAGTGAATTCCATCCAGGTCAGCCTGGGCTAGAGCAAGACCCTAACTCAAAAAAAAAAACCAAAATTAAATTAAAAAACAAAAACAACAAAACAGGGTTCCTTGGGATCAAATTACTGGGGAAGGGCAGATCTGGTCCCAGGAACGAGCCTCTGGCCCTCTTTTCTCCGTGCTAGGCTGGTGTTTTGTACCTATGGTAAAAGGCAGCTGAGGTGAGGACCATGGAGAACTCGTTGGCCACCTCCGCACTGTAACCCCAGCCACCTTGGGCTTCATCCCAGAAGTGGTTGCGTGACAAAAAGCCCACCATCCGCTCTGGAAAGTTCTGCCACACCATAAAGGCAAAGTCCACCTGCAGAGAGACAGTTAAGTAAGCTGTGAGGAAGGACCTCTTCACCGAGGAACATCTCTGCAGCCTGGGGTGGCGAGGCCTAGCCTAGCTGAGGGGCTGAGGCAAGGCCTGGGGACAGGGGATGGGCACCATTATTTGGAATTGATCAGGAGTTTACCATGAATGTTTCCAGGGCATGCTTGGGGAAGCATCCTCAACTGGAAGCCCTCTGCGTAATGTCTCAGATTGGAGCCCAGCATATGGGAATCTGAAGGGGCTGCACTGCGCTTGGGCTCCGTCCCCCCACGCTGGGCCCAGGCCTCACCTCACTTGTGGACAGACAGCTGTGGCCGTCGAGGCTGAGGATGGCATTGGTGCTGATGGCACTGTATGGGAAGAAGCGGTCACTGGCCTGCAGTGGGAGGGAGTTGAGGATGCCTCAGCCATGGGAACCTTCCACCCCATACCCAGCAAGTAGAAGGAAAGGCTATGAATGTCCTAGCCTTCACAGATTACTTGTAGATTTTGGCTTCCCCTTTGGTCAAATCGAACAGCTAGCTCTAGGGGCCCTTTGGTCTTGGCATCCTATGTGCACTCTCCTGTCATTCAGACACTCAGTGACCTTGGACGGGCTTGCAAACATCCTAGGTCTAGTCCTGTCCAGAAGCATAGCCAGCAGGGGGCACCCGTTCACCCACGTTCTCTGCAGCTTCCCTCCCAGTCCAGGCCCAGCATGCTGCCCTCTGTCTGTTTTCCCTAGGATTTCAGGTTTCTCCCAGCCCCTCCCTCACCTGCAACATCCACGCATTGCCCTGTTTCTTGCTTCACACGGAGCCTCAGTGCTCATGTCACAAGGCCAAGGAGGGAAGACCGTCATTCATTTTGTTTTGTTTTCTGCTAATAGGGGGGCAAGGAACCCAGCACGTGCTAGGCAAACACTCTACCACTGATCTACAGCCCCAGCACAGTTCCTTTCCACCTGCCATCAGAATCCACAGTCTGATTTCTTCTGACCCACCTAGAAGCCCAGCTTCCGTTCAGCCCAGTGACTACCCTTCCTGGTCCCCAGTAAAAGCTCATCCTTTTCCTTACCTTCCTGGGCCCCTCAATGACTGTCAAGGGCACTGCTGTCTCTGGCCACCTGACTTGGAGTGGCCTCTCACTGCTCCAGAGAACCACGATCTAGGAGGAATGAGGGTGTTTCTGACATCTGGGGCCTGGGGAAAGGGGAGTCCCAGAGGTCGTTTCTCAGGGTGGATGGGATATGGGAGAGCAGCTGCTTATGTGTGCATGGGAAGGGGCTTGGTGTCATCCAAGGTCCTTTCATTGCCACCTTGGCCTTGCCTTTGGTCCTCTGGAGGCAAGAATTCTAGTTGCAATCAGTTTAGGCTGGGCCCTAACTGTCCCATTCCCATCTTCTCTCGGGTTTACTTTCCCCTTCTCAGCCATTTCCCACCAAGCCCAAATGTCCCCTTTGAGGAGGTTTCCTGTCCTGAACTGCTCCTTCCTCGTGGAGGGTATGCATGGATTCTCTGACTTTTGGCTTTTTTTTTTTTTTTAATTTAAGGTCGCAATCTGACCTGCAACTCACTCTGTAGTCCAGGCTGCCCTCGAACTCATGGGTGATCCTCCTTCCTCAGCCTTCTGTGTGCTGGGATTAAAGACATAGGCCACCATTCCCAGCTTTTTTTTTTTTTTTTTTTAGACCAGGTCTCATGTATCTCAGGCTGGCCTTGAACTCCTGAATCCAGGGATTTGGGTATGCTAGGCAAGCACTCTTAACAGTTGAGCCACATTCCCAGACCATTCTCTAATTTTTCTTTTGCACATGTGTGTGGTGTACATGCCTGTATGTGTGGAGGTCCGTGTATGTGTGGGCCACAGGACAACCATGAACATTGTTCCTTAGGTATGCCACTCACCTCTTTTTGAGACAGGGTCTCTCATGGGCCTGATGCCCACCAATGAGCCTAGACTATTTGGCCAGTGGGCTCTAGCCATCTTCTGTTCTCAGTTTCCCAGCTCTGGGATTACAGGTGCATGCCACCATGCCTGGCATTTTACATGAGTTCTGGGGCTGGAATTCAGGTCCTCAAGGCAAGCACTTGATCAACAGAGCTATTTCTCTGACCTGTTTTTTGTTTGTGTGTTTTGTTTTCTTGGTTAGCCTCAAACTCATGGCAATCCTGCCTTAATTTCCATAGTGCTGGGACTACAGGCATGTGCCATCCACTGAGCTATATCCCTAACCATAAACTCACAGCAATCCTCTTGCCTCCTAAGTGCTGGCATTACAGGCAGGTACCATCAACTGGGCTATCTCCCTAACCATTAATGCTAGCCATAAATGCAGCAATACTCTTGCCTAGGCCTCCTGAGTGCTGGGATTACAGACAGGTGCTACCACACCTGGCAACTCAACTTTTCAGAGAAGTGAGATTTGACAGTGTGTGCACTGGGAAATGCTAACTGAATCCAAATCTGGGGGCAGGATCCCCTTCTTTTTCTTTGCATTCTTAGCATCATTCCCAGGGCCTGGCTGAGAAAGTGACTGCTGAGAGAAAAATGAAGAAATCTGGGCTGGAGAGATGGCTTAGCCGTTTAAGGCTGCAAAGCCAAAGGACTCAGGTTCAACTCCCCAGGACCCACGTAAGCCAGATGCACAAGGGGGCACATGCGTCTGGAGTTCGTTTGCAGTGGCTGGAGGCCCTGATGTACCCATTCTCATTTGCCTCTTTCTCTCTCTCTCAAATAAATAAATGAAAATGATTTTTTTTTAAATGAAGAAATCAGTGAGTGAGTATGTTTATCTCTCGAGCCTCCTCACCAAGCACCAGCTTGGCAAGGGCTAGACCACCTCTCATGAAACTGAAGAACAGCAAGCACCTTGACCTTGGGACTGCAGAGGAAGTCAGCAAAAGTCCTCAGAAACTCTCCCTGCCTCCCCTGAAATGTGTAGTCTTGTAGCTGTCTTCAAGGGCCCTGCTCTGCTTCTTGCCCCCACCCTGGATCCCAGGACTCCAGCTGTTAAGGGGGCAGACCTGGGCACAGTGCTGGGAGCCTGCCACTGCCTGGATGAGCTTCACGGGGGGGCTGGCCAGGAGTCCCCATCCAGATCAGGGCACTGAATCTGCCCTCAGGGCGGGAACCTGGGGGAAGGAGACACAGGCTGTTAGTGAGGAAGAAAGAAAGCCCCCCTCCAAGAGTGACCTGAGTGGGGAACCCCCAAGAGCCAGGGAGAGATTTGGGAGGGGGGTTGGGAGGTTCTTGGCAGGGCTCTGGATGAAGCAGGTGCAGACTTGAGGAGAATTAAGGGCACCTCACGTTGTCACACTCCCAGGAACATACCCTGTTGCAGGTGGTAGAAGGGGAAGTCCTGGGGGTTCATGGAAAACGTGGGCAGGGCCAGGAGTGCCCCTGGAGGGCTGTTCCACAGCAGCGCAGGGTGAGCAGATGGTCCACAGAGGCGGTCCTGGATGATCTGTGGAGGGAGAAGAAGGCTGCGTGGGGGGAGTGGCCCTGGTACAGACAACTGGCCTGTGGGTGGGAAGGAGGAGGGGAGGCTATCTGGTATAGCACCGCCCTTTCCCCTTCGGGTTTTGGGAAGGGTGACATCCACATCACCAGACTCTTGGGGACAGGGACAGAAGGGTTGAGAAGCTGGACTCCCGAGGAGGGGGCTTCTGTGACCGTGTACAGAGGTGGCGGATGGTGACTGGCTCACTGCTCCACACCCAACAGAGACAACGCCCACGTCATGACAGTCCTTCAGGACTTGCAATCCTGAAAGATCCTGAGCTTCTTTCTCACGCCAGCACCCCAGGCAGCCATTGCCATCAGCTGGAGTCAGCGTGTGTCCGTGAGCCATCTGCCACAGTGGTCCCCTCCGACCACATTAAAGGCCTGGGTTTGATTCCCCAGTATCCATGTAAAGAGAAGGAGCTCAAGCAAGGAGAGAAGCGTGTCCAGGAGCTCACAGCCAAGTCTGATTCACCCAAGGAGGAAAGATGTCCAGGGCTGGAGAGATGGCTCTGCAGTTAAGGCGCCTGCCTGCGAAACCTGAGCACGCTTGTCTGAATCTCCAGGTCCCACATAGCCAGACACAAAAATGACGCAAGTGTGCAATTTCACCCATGCACACAAGGGGGCGCACGGAGTTCATTCACAGCAGCTGAAAGGCCCTGGAGCGCCCTCTATCTCTCAAAATAAAAACATAAAAATTAAAAAAAAAAAAAAAAAGATGTCCAGGTTGGAGAGATGGCTTAGCAGTTAAGTGCTTGCCTGTGAAGCCTAAGGACCCCAGTTCAAGGCTTGATTCCCCAGGACCCACGTTAGCCAGATGCACAAGGGGGCGCATGCGACTGGAGTTCGTTTGCAGCAGCTGGAGGCCCTGGTGCGCCCATTCTTTCTCTCCTATCTGCCTTTCTCTCTGTGTCTGTCGCTCTCAAATAAATAAATAAATAATATTTTTTAAAAAAGATGTCCAACATAGAAAGGAAAAGTCCAGGGCAAGAGAATGGAGAGGGGGTGGGGCCCCACCAGGTGAGTCCCGCTCACCTCCAGAGTGGTAAGGATGACCTTTTCCACCGAGGAGAAGTAGGCGTCCCACAGAAACTGGGTCTGCTGGCGCAGGGCAAGGACCCGTGCAGGCGGCATTTCACGGATAGCCGCCAGGACCTGGACACAGAGGGAAGAACAAAAGGAAGCCTGGGGCTGGGGAGATGGCTCAGTGGTTAAGGCGCTTGCCTGCAAAGCCTAACAACTGTGGTTCCAATACCCAGGTAAAGCCAGATGCATAAAATGCGCATCCTTCTGGAGTTTGCTTGCAGGGTGCACCCATTCTGTTTGTCTCTCCTCTCTCTCTGCTTGCAGATAAATAAATAAGTTTTTAAAAAATGAGGGCTGGAACCTTGTCAAGCCCCGATTAACTCTGGGAGGGGGAATGCTGAGGCAGAGATCTTTTTTTGTTTGTCTGGTTTTTCGAGGTAGGGTTTCACTCTAGCCCAGGCTGACCTGGAATTCACTATGGAGTCTCAGGGTGGCCTCAAACTCAGGCGATCCTCCTACCTCTGCCTCCCGAGTGCTGGGATTAAAGGCATGTGCCACCATCCCCAGTTTGAGACAGAGATCTAAAAAATCAGAAGACCCTGTCCACAGCTGTCATGTGGTGAGCAACAGCCACTGTATGTGAGGCATATGTATGCCAGTACATGTGCCTGTGTATGTACATGTTCATGTGTGTGTGTGTGTGTGTAGGACAGAGGTGGATCTCTTTCTCAATCACTTTCCACTTTATTTTTTGCTTTTTCGAGGTAGGGTCTCACTCTAGCCCAGGCTGACCTGAAACTCACTCTGTAGTCCCAGGCTGGCCTCGAATTCACAGTGATCCTCCTAGGTCTGCCTCCTGGGTAAAGGGATTAAAGTCATGCACCACCATGCCTGACTGTGTCAACTTTTTTATGTGGGTACTGGGAATTGAGACTGGGGTCCTCACACTCGCATAGCAGGCACTTTACTCGCTGAGCCAGTCTTGGCTAAGCTCCCAGGAACATGGCAGTCACATCCAGGGTCACACAGAGCTAGGTTTAAGTGACACTTCATGCTAGATGTAGTGGCACATGCCCATCCCAGCACCTGGGAGGCTAGGTAGGAGGATCTCAAGTTTGAGGCCATCCCGGACTATCTAGGGAAACCTTGACTCAAAAACACATAGGAAAAAAATGACAGTAACCATGTGACTCGTTAAACTAGTGCAATTCTTTCAGTCTTAGTTTCCTTATCTGAGATAAGGGGGCTAACAGGGGCTTGAGAGATGGTTCAGGGGTTAAAGGCACTTGCTTGCAAAGCCTGAAGGTGTGGGTTTGATTCCCCAGGACCCATATAAAGCCAGATGCACAAACGGTCATATGTATATTTTTTACAAAAGAAACTGGGCTTATACCACCTCCCTTATAGATGGTTATGAGGGATAAACCAGTACTTAGCCCATGCAGAGACTCAATGAATAAATGCTAGCTATTGTTCTTGTCATGGTTTTTCGAGGTAGGGTCTCACTCTTTATTCCAGGCTGACCTGCAATTCACTATGTAGTCCCAGGGTGGCCTTGAACTCACAGTGATCCACCTACCTCTGCTTCCTGAGTGCTGAGATTAAAGGCATGCACCACCATGCCTGGCTATTTATTTATTTATGAGAGAGAAACAGAAAGAGGAAGACCGAGAGAGAGAGAGAGAATGGGCACACCAGGGCCTTCAGTTCAGCCACTGCAAACAAACTCCAGACGCATGTGCCACCTTGTGCATCTGGCTTACATGGGTACTGGGGAATTGAACCTGGGTCCTCAGGCTTCACAGGCGAGTGCCTCGAACCCAGGGCCTGTGCTTGCTAGATAAGTGCTCTATTCCTGAGCTAAGTCCTTTCCCCGCTGTTGTTTTAGTTTTTGAGACAGGATCTCAAGTGTCCCCAGAAGGCCGTGAACTCCTGGTCCTCCTGCTCTACCTCCGCAGTGTTGGGATTAATTGCATGGCCACCATATTGATGAAGTGGTGGTTAATGTTCTCTTTCCCCTCTTCATAGCTACTCACAATTAGTCTCATCAGATGGAAGAGTCCCCTCTGCTCAGTGCTATGCCACCCCAGGTGCCATGGAGGCATCTTTGATTTGGGTTGTTTTGCAGCTTTCCCTTTAGCTGGGTGTTAAGTAGGCATGGACCACTTGAGTTGGTCTGACTTATCCATCCCACTGTGGCCATGGAGAAGCAGGCTGAATGAGGCTCAGAGCTTGCTTTTAACACCCTGTGGAGTCTCCGTCTCCACCCAAGTCCACTGGAATCCCCAAAGCAGGCCTTGGGCTGGAGAAATTAACCAATGTGCATGGACGAGGAAAGGAATGAAGGCTGAGGGCAGTCTGGGTGGGGCGGGATCCCGGGCCCCTCCCATGGTCGTCCCCCCCCATGGGCAGGACCCCCCGGGACTACCTGCTGTGGGAGCCTCTCATCCGTGATGATGGCTGCCTTGGTCCAGTCGATGACCTCAGAGAAGGGCAGCTCCCAGCGGGGACTGAGGAGCACAGGGATACAGCCAGCCTGGGGGACAGGATGGTCACTGGGAAGCCCAGCCCCACCCTGTACATACTCCCCCACCCCCAGTCCAAGGCAGTAGAGGCCTGTGCTGTTGGGGCAAGGGGCAAAGAGGAAAGTGTGGGCTATTTTTAGGGGGCGGGAGAGGCAGGGTTGCCACAGGCACACCGGAGCCCCAAAGTGAAGACCTGGACATGTAACCCCTTCCCATGGGTTATGCCCAGTTTCCTGCCAGCTCAAAGGCAGAGGGACAGAGACTGGTGATGCCCAGGCTGAGTGATACCTGCAGGGCTTGGAGGAAGCGGGAGGCACCAGGACGACGGCCAGGGATGAGGCAGAACGTGGCGTTGGGCAGCATTTCCCCGGGAAGGGTCCTAAAGAGGCACAGGAGGGTCCCTGTACCCAGGAGCCTCAGACGGCTGCCCCTTGCCCTAGATGGCTCTCTCAGTGGCCCCTAACACCCCACAGTGACACCCCCAAACTCACCAGGTACAGACACCCCCACACCCACCCACCATGTTCTCTGAAGCACACAGAGCCACACACAGACACAGTTAGACCAAGGCGAGCAGCACCTGGCCCCTCATCACTCCATCGGCCAGGAGACAGGGGCCTTGGGGGCTGGCTTTGTCTCTGTCCTTGGTGGCCTTACACACTTCTTTTCCCTTTCTTGGTCTTCAGGTTTCCTCATCCTCAAAACAAGAGGCGGCCCTTCCCCCTCCATCTACTTCATTCCGCCCCACACAGACTACCCGGCATCCCTCACCTGAGCGATCTCCACACCCAGCCCTTCCCCACCAGAGCCCAGGCCCATGAAAGGACTCTCTGTCATGAGGTGGGCTGGGCCTCCAGCCTCGAACCACACAGGAAGCTCTGGCTCACAAGCCCCTCATGGAGGACAGGCCTCCTCTGTTCCTCTCACCTCCTCCCCCAGCCTCCAGGCCACAAAAAGGCTGGGGGGTGGGGAGGGGCTAGAGCCACGGCCTCCTCAGAGCTTTCTCCTTGGGGCTTCCCCCCCCCAGCCCCCATGATCCATGCCCAGGACCCTGCTGGGGTAAAGAGTAGGGCAATGGGGAGCCCTGGGTTCACAGGCTGCTCAGTGAGGGGATTGGATAGGGCCACCCAGGCGTCTTGTCAGCCCCAGTGTCTTCCAGGAGCAGACGGGAGAGTATTGGGCCGCCTCTGGCCCAGGCCCATTGAACAGATGGGGAGACAAAGGGAGAGGTGGGCAGAGCTGGGGCTTGACCTGAGTTTGTACCAACTTTGAATTGGAGCCACCATGAGGGGCTGCTCAGGGGTCTCCAAAGAACCCCAGCCTTTGCACACCACTCTGTGCTCAGGGGCCCTCCTGGAAGAAGAGACAAAACAAACATCAGTGCCCTCTGCCCATTAAAAGACACGGCGGGGGTGGGGAGATGGCTCAGAAGAAAGGCGCTTGTGCGCAAGGCCTGCTGGTGCAGGTTTGAGTCCTCAGGACCCACGGAAAGCCAGATGAGAAAAGCAGTGCATGCACCTCGAAGTCCTGGTGTGCCCACCCCCAACACATGTAAAAACTTTTTAAACTGGGCGTGGTGGCACATGCCTTTAATCCCAGCACTCAGGAGGCAGAGGTAGGAGGACCACCATGAGTTCAAGGCCACCCTGAGACTACGGAGTTAATTCCAGGTCAGCCTGGACCAGAGTGAGACCCTACCTCGAAAAAACAAAAAAACAAACAAACAAACAAACAAAAAAAAGTTTAAAAAGCAATAGCATCAGGGCTGGGAAAAATAGCTCAGTTGGTAAAGTGCTTGTCTCGTAGCATGAAGACCCGAGTTCAATCCCCAGTAGCCATGTAAAAATGCCCGGCATGGTGGCATCCTCTTGTTTGTGTTGGGAAGATGGAGGAAGGAGGATTTCTGGGAGATTGCTGACCAGCCAGTCTAGTCTAACTGACAAGTTCCAGGCCAGTTAAAGACTGTCTCAAAAAAAAAAAAAAGAAAGAAAGAAAAGAAAAGAGAAGAGAAGAGAAGAGAAGAAAAGAAAAGAGAAGAAAAGAAAAGATGGATGAGGTTGGGTGTGGTGGCACACAACTATAATCCCAGCACTAGGGAGGCAGAGGTAGGAGGATCACAGTGAGTTCAAGGCTACCCTGAGACTACATAGTGAATTCCAGGTCAGACTGAGCTAGAGGGAGACCCTACCTCGAAAAAACAAAAACAAACAACAACAACAATGAAAGCACAGGCAGCCTCCCGACTTCAGAGTGTGTGGAAGCAGTGAGCTGCCTGCCTCGCTCCTGTACAGGACTGAGCTGCGCAAAGGAGGGGTGCTGTGGGCAGAGGCGAGTAAACAGAAGCTGGATGAGCTCTGCGTGGGGACAGCGCTGTGGAGAGAGGCTGTGCATCTGTGTGATGACCACCAAGAAGTCAGTCCCAGGATGCTGAGATTCTATACAGAATCCATCAGAGGCCCAGGGCTTCGGAGCCTACAGTGAACAGCAGGCCTCTGCCCATGGCGGAGGGCACAGGGATCTGCCTGGCCCTGGCAATGGCAGAGCCACATGGTGACTTCCATGGAGCCTTTGAAGCCATTCTTGCCACAGGGGGGAAAAAAAAAATTAAAACACTGGGGCTGGGAATGTGGCTCTGTGGGGAGAGTGTGTGCCTACAATGCATGAAGCCTTGAGATCAAGCCCCAGCAACACACACACACACACACACACACACACGCACAACTGTGCTGGAGAGATGGCTTAGCAGTTAAGGCGGTGCTTGCCTGCAAAGCCAAAGGACCCAGGTTTGATTCCCAGCCCACATAAACCAGATGCACAAGGTGGTGTGTGTCTGAAGTTCATTTGCAGTGGCTGGAGGCCCTGGCACACCCATCCCCTCTCTTTCTCTCTGTCTCTTTCTCAAATAAATGAAATTTAAAAAAACAAAAAAAAGGAATGCGCGCAGCTGGGCGTGGTGACATACACCTTTGATCTCAGCACTTGGGAGGCAGAGGTAGGAGGATCACAGTGAGTTTGAGGCCACTCTGAGACTATATAGAGAAAGAGTGAGTCCCTACCTTGAAAAACAAAAACAAAACAAAACAAACAAAAAACAGAGTGGGGCTGGGGAGATGATTCAGCCTTTAAAGATGCTTACTTGCAAAGCCTGCTGACCAGGGTTTAAATCCCCAAATATCCATGTAAAACGGGACACAAAAAGTGGTACATGCATCTGGCATGCTCAAACACACATACACACTCACACAAGCACATGTGCGAAACAATAAAAAATATTTGGGGTTGCAGTTAAAGTTACTTGTTCAAAAAGCCTGTTGGCCCCACTTAAAAAAAAAGTTAGAATTTTGTTGGGCATTGTGGTGCTTGGGAAGCAGAGGTAGGAGTTCAAGGTCTGAAGCTACAGAGTTCCAGGTTAGCCTGGGCTAGAGTGAGATCCTATCTTGAAAACGAAACCAAACCAAACCAAACAAAAAACCAAAATGAGAGCTGGGCGTGGTGGCGCACGCCTTTAATCCCAGCACTCAGGAGGCAGAGGTAGGAGGATTGCTGTGAGTTCGAGGCCACCCTGAGACTCCATAATGAATTCCAGGTCAGACTGGGCTAGAGTGAGACCCTACCTTGAAAAAAAACAAAAAAACAAAAACAAAAACAAAATGAAAAACAGGTGTGGTTTCCCATAATCTCAGCACTTGGAAGATAGAGACAGGAGGATCAGGAGTTCAAGGTCATCCTCAGTTTTGGGGTTACATGAGACCTTGTCTCACAAATAAATAAATAAAACTTACATTTGTCAACTGGGTTGTATAAAAACAAGTAATGTTACATATCAAAACATTTTCCTCTATTTAAACATTCATATCTTTTTCTTCTGAAGACATTTTCATGCGCCCCTAAAAATGCACTGGGCTCTAAACACTGTGTCTGGTGTGTCCAGTGAATGTGGCCCAGGGGACTTGGGCGACAGGATGGGAAAATGGCTCAGTAGGCAAACGTGTTTGCTGCACAAGTAGGATGACCTGAGTCCACAGAACCTATGTAAAAGCAGGACACAGGAGCAAGCGTGTGCGATCCCAATCCTCCTATGGCAAGATGGACATCAAAGACAGGAGAGTTTCCAGGAGCTTACGGGCCAGCTAGCGTGGCACACGCTACTGTGAGCAACACTGAGACCCTGCCTCAAGCAAGGCCGAAGGCAAGGACCCACACCTGGGGTTGTCCTCTGACTTCCACACACATGCCCTCACTCACGCACATAAACACACACACACCATACACACAAAAAAATGATTTTTAAAAACATTTAAAATTTTTATTTATTTATTTGAGAGGGAGAGAGAATGGGCACACCAGGGCTCCCAGCCGCTGCAAACGAACTCCAACGCATGTGCCACCCTGTGCATCTGGCTTTACGTGAGTCCTGGAGAATTGAACCTGGGTCCTTTGGTTTTGCAGGTAAATACCTTAGCCACTAAGCCATCTCTCCCCCATTTTTAAAAAAATTATTTTTGTGGGCTGGAGAGATGGCTAAGTGGTTAAGACACTTGCCTGCAAAGCCTAAGAACTCATGTTCGAATCTCCAGGTCCCCCAGAGCCAAAAGCACAGTGATGCAAGTGTGCAATGTCACACATGCGCACAAGGGGATCCGTGCATTTGGAGTTCACTCACAGCAGCTGAAGGCCCTGGTGCACCCATTCTCTCTCCTTCTCTCTCTCCCTCCCTCAAAATAAATACTAAAAAACATGGGGGAGAGGGCTGGAGAGATGGCTTAGCTATTAAGACACTTGTCTGCAAAGCCTAAAGACTCAGGTTCAATTCCCCAGTAATTGTGAAGATCATTTGCAGTGGCCCTGGCACACCCATTCTCTCTCTTACTCTCTCTCTCTCTAATAAATAATAAAAAAAATTTAAATGGGGGAGATGCTGAATGTGGTAGCACATACCTATAATCCCAGCATTTAGGAGGCCAAGGCAGCAGAATTGCCATGAGTTTTAGACCAGCCTGGGCTACAGAGAGAGAGAAAGAGAGAGAGAGAGAGAGAGAGGGAGGGAGAGACCCTGTCTCTGTATATATCTTGCTTGTACACACAGAGTGTCTCTGGTCCAGGAAGGAAACTTGGGTGGCCTGAGACAGGAGTCTTGTTTTTACTGGGTACCCTTTTATACCTGTGAATGAATTACCTATTCATAAAAACAAACAAGTTACAATTGCAATGGGTGGGACCCTATTCCAAAGCAACAGGAGACTATTCAACCAAGGTGGGAAAAACATGGGTATAGCCTTTAATCTGAACACTGCTGCCCGATAGAAAAGTGAGGGGGCCTGCTGCAGAGACGCCTGGCGCCCATGGTCCTTGGCTTGCTCACACAGAGCCGGGGATACTGACGCCTCCCATGGGTGCTGGGAGAATCAGATGATAGAGCAAAGTGCCAGGCACTCACTGGCCCCAGGCAGGACGCCCTCCTTGCCCGGCCCCGCCCGGCCGGCCAGGGAATGGGGGACAGTGGCAGAGCCTGAATTGCCTCTTTCTCTGGCTGCAGTTTGCTCATTCAGGCCATCTTCTGGGGGGCCAATCCCACGGCTGTTGGCCTCCCTTCTCACCCTGTCCTTCCGTTGTCTGATCCAGGCAGCTGCCTGGCACTTCTGAGGCCCCAGTCACTTTTCAGGGAGGACAGGTCCGGTCACCTTTGGCTAAGGCCAAAGACAAAACTTGCTGGAGAACAACAAAAGGCGGCCACATACCACGCCTTGGAAATAAACTTATCAAAAACCCAGAAGGCTGCGGAGATGGCTTCGTGGTGGCTTCGTGGTTAGAAGCTCTTGCCGCACAGGCCTGACTGGAGCTCGGATCCCCAGAACCCACGTAAAGCTGATGCGGGTAGCACATCTGTCTATGATCCCAACTGCCTGTGGCAACGGGGGAGGCGAACTCAGGAGACTCCTGACGTTCACAGGCTAGCTAGTAAGGCATGGTGCTCACAACATAGCAAGAGAGACCCTGCCTCAAAGTGGCAGGTGAAGACCCTATCCCAAGGCTGCCTTCTGACCACTGTATGTGTGTCACAGCACACACACACACACACACATACACACTACCCAGAGCCACACTTGCTAGGACAGGCCTGTAATCTCATCACTTGGGATACAGAGGCAGGAGGATTGCTGCAAGTTTGAGGCCAGATTGGTTTTACATAGGGCTACATAGCAAGACAAAGCTACTCAGTGGTGGCTCACGCTAGACTGCAACGGCTTTAGGATTCCCCAGCGGACTCAGCACACAGCGAGAGTAACTCAAGTCAGCCCACAGAGGGACTTCCAGCCGGCAAGCAGAGCCAGCTTGTGCTCAGTGGGAAGAGGGAGGGAAGGCATCAGTGCCTTCAAGGGAGGGAAGTATTCTGCTTCCTCCCTCCCCCACCAACAACCGTTAGGCCCAGGAAAGCCCTAGATCCCCAAAGAGGCAAAACTGGAGCTTGGCATAGGAGGAATCCCTGGGTGGGGTGGGTGGGGCGGAGCGCAGAACAGCCATCTTTCCGGTGGAGGACCGGGAGGAGGACTGCGGGAGAAGGCACCCCAGAGGATGGTTTCCAACTCAGGTCTGCCCCAGGGGACGGAGGGGGAGCACCACAGCCTCAGAGGGACTTGCACTTCTGCCCGCCCTGGCCATCCTCTGGAGACTGCTGGCCTCCTGGAGAGCCCAGGGTTCGAGACTGTTAGATGTGTCCTCCCAGGCAGCACAGGCGGGGGAAGCGCCCCACAAGCTCACCATGCCCTCTATGCTTATTGCTGGCAGGAAGCTCTTCTCTGGATCTGACCTAAGTCAGTTTTGGTATAACCAAGGGCTGTTATTTCTTTGAGAGATTAATTTCCAAAATGAGACCGAATCAGTTACTAATCTCCAAGACTCCTCTGAGGCCTTTGACAGAGTTGGCCATAAGAGCAGTCATATTTATGGCTTTTTAAAAATTTTCAAGGTAGGGTCTCACTCTATCCCAAGTTGGCCTGGCTCTTGCTCTATAGTTCCAGGCTGGCCTCAAACTCATGGTGATCCTACCTCTGCCTCCTGAGTGCTGGGATCAAAGGCATGTGCCACCACGCCTGGCTCTCATGGCTTTGGAGACAGGCAATTCTCGGTTAAAATACCACCTGTGCTCATTCTGGCTGGCCTCACGTAAACTGCTTAACCTCTCATCTTTAGTGTCTGGTCTACAAACTCTAGCTCAGGCTAACCGGGAACTCACTATGTAGTCTCAGGGTGGCCTCAAACTCACAGCGATCCTCCTACCTCAGCATGCGCCACCATGCCTGGCTCTCCAGACAAGTGATAACGATTGCTATTGTTTTATTATACATAATAATTGTTTATAAAAAAAAGTGCTTAGCACCAAGTCAGCACCACACCCACTTGTGTCTTGCATAAAATGTTAAGGTAGGAGAGACTGGAGTAAGAGAAAGAAAAGTAGGAGTGAGTCATGTTTTGTTTCAAAGCCCCTCAAGGGAGAACGCAAGAGCCTGTGACACCCCTGGAGGCAAATCACCATCTTGGTGGGAGTGCTGCCTGCTGTCTAACCAGAGTCCCTCCTACTGCAGCTGAAGCCTAAATTCCCCGGGATGAGCTCATTCTACTCCCCGGTCCTACCCTGTACTCCCTGTCTTTGGGCTTGCTCCTATCACAGCCCCCTCCCACCTATTCCTCCGCCCCAGAAGGAAAGTTCACTTACTGCTGAAGTCCTGGGTCCTGCTCACAGTGCCCATCCCAGCTGCAAGTGGAAGTCTGGGTGCCTGCCGTCCGCCACCTGCCCCCTTCCTCTGCTACGGCTAGCAGGGCGGCCCCTGGCTGGGGGCTGTGCTGCCGCAGCTGGCCAGGAGCTCCACCGACCCACGGGTGGGCTTCAGGGAGAAGCGGGAGCGCCACATCGAATCCAGATCGGAAGGTGTCCGCTGAGGGGCTGGCCTCAGCCACCATCGCCTGTCCTGGCCAGGTGCAGGAGGCTGGCTGGAGACTGAGGACCAGATTGTTCCGGCCGCTGTCCTGGTGCAGAGGCAGGGGGCTGCATGCTCCCCTATGGTCCGGACTGGGAAGGAGGAGGACGAGGAGGAGACAAGCCTCAGCCGGGCTGGGTGTATGGTACCGGGAACCCTCCAGGGAAGCCAGGATCCTGCGATGTGCCTTGGAGGTCTGGCCAGCCGTAGGATGCACGAAGACCTTGAGACCGTGGCGCCTGCACTTGGAGGTGTCAAAACAGGCTCCCCAGGTGCAGTTATTGCCCCAAGAGGTTCGGGAGGTTCGAGGAGGCTGAGCAGCGTCTTCCAGGACTTCCCCCGGCTGAGAGAAACTCTGTAGGGAGGCAGCATCTTGCCAATGGGGCCAGCCTTGGGGGCGCCCTGGCAGCAGCTTGGGGGGCACTGCCAAGCGAAGAAGGGGGCAGACTCCCAGGAGGATGAGAAGGAGCCAAGAGGCCGAGAGTGCCAGCCCGAGGGACCTTCTTCCCCACAGCTGCATGTGGCCACCCACAACCAAGACTGGGAAGGAAGCTGGGTGCTTCTGAGGCAAGTGGGGACGGGTGAGGGTCCCAGGCAGGGGCTGGGAGCGAGGAGCTAGGATCAGATCAACCTTCTAGCGCAGCGTTGTCGTCCCACAGGTGGGGAGACTGAAGCCCATGGAGGGCAGGTTCCCTGCCTAAAGTCAAACAGCATGTCACTGGCCGCGCATGGGACTTGCCGCTCGTGGGAAGCCCTGGTTCTCTGAACTTGCTACCGTACGCTCAGGACTGCTCCTCCACCTTTGGGCAATGAAGCCGGCCTTTGCCCTTCCAGCCCCAGGCCACTGCTGATGCAACCCTTGACCAGACTACAAGAGCCATGTCCCTCAGCTCTCCTGTCTACACCCCTTGACCTTGCCCTTGACCCAGAGGCAGGCTGTCTGCCAGGCCATAAAGGACTGGTCAAGCTCGCACGCTGGGCGGTGTGGAGCAGTGTGGAAGGACGCCGGGCTATTTTTCCTCCTGCTGACCCAACAGCTCCTAAGCAGCCCTGGCTAACTCCTGTGCCCAGTGGTGGCCAAAGCTCCTGTGGCTGGAGTTTAAAATTAGTCCCTGTCCATGTGGCCACTTCTGAGCCAGCTGAAGTCAGAGCCTGGGTGCAGCCAGTGCCTGTTGCTTGGGGGTCTTGGTCTTTTCCTCGGCCACTGCCCACAGCTCAGCCACTCCCCAGACCCGCAGCTGGCCTGCACGCTCGCGGTAAGAACGATCATGGGGCCAAGGGCCAGGATCACTGCACCCAGCCCCTGCCCCTGCCCACTAAGCCCTGCCAGCATCAGCTTCCCGTCCCTCTCCAGGCGACATCTGGCCCGTCCAGATCTCTTTCCTAGCAGCCGCCTGGCTCCTCCTCTGCCAGTCCTGATTGGCTCCTGGCTGGGAGGCAGGGTCTCCTCTTAACCCCTTGTGATCCAGTTTCCAGGAGTGCTGTTTTGTCGTGCTAATTATAATGGCCAGCAATGACCACACCTCCCTGCTGGCAGCCTGAGCTGTCAACTCTGTCTTTCAGAGTCTTCCCCAGTGCTCCAAAATAAACGTTTTTCTATCATTCTTTTCTTTCTTTTTCTTTTTTTTTGGGGGGTTGTTTGTTTGTTTGTTTGTTTGTTTCGAGGTAGGGTCTCAGTCTAGCCCAGGCTGACCTGAAATTCACTCTATAGTCTCAGGGTGGCCTCAAACTCACAGCGATCCTCCTACCTCTGCCTCCCAAGTGCTGGGATCAAAGGCGTGCACCACCACGCCCGGATTATTTTTTTTTATTATTATTAATTTGCTTTGGCAGTGCTAGGGATGGAACCCAGGGCCTTGTGCATACTAGACTATGTGTGCAGTATGTATGGTACATGTGTGCTGTGATGTGTGCGGTGTATGTACATGCATGTGCAGATGTGCATGCCCCATGTGCATGTGTGCAGAGGCCAGAGAAGAACCTAGGGTGTCCTCCTTTATTGCACATTCACATGTTTCCTAGAGATGGGGTCTCTCACTGAATCCAGAGCAGCTGCTGTTTTTGGTCAGCCTGGCTGACTTGCAAATCTCAATGATTCCCTGGCCTCTACTACCCAGAGGCCTGTGTAACCATATCAAGTTGTTGATGTGGGTGTTGGGGAATCAAACTCAGGGTGAATCAGGACGTTCCAGACTCTCATGCTTGTGCCACAAATGCTCACCCACTAAGCCATTTCCCCCCTAAAACTATGTGTGTGTGTGTGGGGGGGTATTTTGCCACTGTAATCGAATGCCTGTCCAGTTTTATGTGGGTGGCTAGGGAATTGAACCTGGCAGGCTTTGCAAATAAGTGCCTTTAAAGGCTGAGTCATCTCCCTAAGCACCCATCTCCCCATCTTTTTTTTTTTTTTTTTTTTATAGATGAGTGAAGCTCAGGGAATAGAATCTGCTTAAGGCAAGCGAGCTAAGAAGCATCTGGGAAGAGGTTTGAAACTGGAGCCCTTTCCATTGGTCATACGAGCCAAGTGTGAGCTTGGGGTGACTACAGACTAGCAGATGGAGAAGTGAATAGATACCTGAGGAGTGAGGGTGTGGGTGGGAGAGTTGGGTAAATTACCCCGAACTCTTGGTCTCCCTGCATTTCTAGAGGAGGGAAAGAATATCCAGCATGGAGATGGCTTCGTGGTTAAGGCACTTGCTTGCAAAGCCAAAGGACCCAGGTTCAGTTCCCCAGTACCCATGCAAAGCCAGATGCACAAAGAGGCGCATGTGTCTGGAGTTTGTTTGCAGTGGCTTTAGGCCCTGGTGTGCCCATTCTCTTTCCCTCTCTCTCTCTCCCTCTCTCTATCTCCCCTTTCTCTCAAATAAATAAACAAAATATTTAAAAAGAAAAAATAGAGCCAGGCATGGTGGTGCATACCTTTAATCCCAGCACTTGGGAGGCAGAGGTAGAAGGATCATCGTGAGTTCGAAGCTACCCTGAGACTACCTAGTGAATTAAAGGTCATCTTGGACTAGAGTGAAACCCTACCTCAAGAAAAGAAAAGAAAAAAAAGCCAGGCGTGGTATTGCACACCTTTAATCTCAGCCCTTGAGAGGCAGACGTAGGAGGCTTCCCCGAGACTACATAGTAGTGAATTCCAGGTCAGCCTGAGCTAGAGTGAGACCCTACCTCAAAAAAAAAAAAAAGAATATCCAGCACTGGGTTTGAGAGATGCCTTAGCAGTTAAGGCACTTGCTTGCAAAGCCAAAGGACCCAGGTTCAATTCCCCAGGACCCACATAAGCGCTTTTGCAGTGGATGGAGGCTTTGGCACGCCCATTCTTTCTCCCTCTCCACCCCCTCTTTCTCTCTTGTAAATAAGTGAATGAAAATTAACAACAAAAAAGCATATCCAGCATGGAGGGTTGACTAGGTAGGCCCAGGTGGAGACCCTGGAGCTCCTCCCACAGGAAGTCTCCTTCCCCTGATTTGGGAGGGGTGCTGATCTGGTGGGGGAGGCACCATGTAAGCCTTCTGAGTTTAGCATGAGGACAGGGCACGGCCATAAATGCCCAGGAATATTCCGAAAAAGGGATTCATGCTGGGCGAGGTGGTACTTGCTTTTAGTCCCAGCACTTAGGAGGCTGAGGTAGGAGGATCTCCATGAGTTCGAGGCCAGCACCCTCGTAAGCCAGATGCCTAAAGTGGCTCATACATCTGGAGTTCATTTGCAGTGGCTGGAGGCCCTGGCATGCCCATTCTCTCTGTCTCTCTTATCTCTATCTCTCTCTGCTTGCAAACAAACAAACAAGTAAAATTTTATTTATATATTTGGGGCATGATGCCATGGTGTGTGTGTGGAGGTCAGAGGACAACTGTAAGTGTCTGTGCTTCATATGAGACAGGGTCTCTGGCCACTGCAAGCGAAGGTCTGCTGGCCCTTGAGCTTCACATGGTCCTGGCTCCACCTCCCATTGTTGTTGGCATGTTGGGGTCACATATGCATGCAATACTTTGTACCCCGCTTTACCTGGGTGCTGGGGATTTGAACCCAGATTGGCGGGTTTTGCAAGAAAGTGCCTTTAACCACTGAGCCATCACCCCAGCTCACAGCAATGTTTCCGAGCAAGAAATCCACTGTGACCACAGGGGGAAATGGTCATGTCTTCATTCAGTGGCTATGTGGTAAACCCCATCCTGTGGGCCAGGCAGGTCCTGATGGTAGTGGACAGCAGAGAAAATTGGCTTTATGGAAACTGTTTTCCGTGGAGGGAAACCCAGTGAATAAACAAGAGTCCCCTGCACTGTTTGACAAAGAGGAGAGATGGGGCCGGGCGTGGGTGGTGCATGCATTTAATCCCAGCACTCTGGAGGCAGAGGTAGGAGGATCGCCATGAGTTCAAGGCCACCCTGAGACTACATAGTGAATTTCAGGTCAGCCTGGACTAGAGTGAGACCCTACCTCGAAAAACCAAAAAAACAAACAAAAAAAAAAAAAAAAAAAGAAAAAAGAGGAGAGATGGCAGTGTTAAGGGGACCCAGGCAGGCCTCACTGCAAAGCTGCCCTTTAAATAACAGCCTGAGGAGGTGAGGGATGGAGTGGAGGTGTTGTGAGGGGAGGGGAAGGACTCTCCAGGAAGAGGGATAGGCAAGGCATAGGCTCTGGGTCAGGAGAGTGATTGTGGCAGGCATCTCTTGACAATGTTTCCCCCATACCACATAGTCCCCCCCCATTGGTGATCCCCCTACCTCTGTCTCCCCAAGTGCTGGGATTAAAGGCATGTGCCACCACGCCAGGCTCTGTGGTTGTTTTGACCAGGACAAAAGCACAGACTTGCTGATGGGTCTGGCGTGAGGTTTGCTGCGGTCCCGAGCGGGGTGGCGGTTCCTCCACTGAGTCAGTGTGATGGTTAACCTTGATTAGCAACTCGATGCGATCTAGAGTCATCTAGGACAAATCTGTGGACATGTCTGTGAGAGAGTTTCTAGATTAGGTCAACTGGGCTGAGAAGACTCACCTTAGCTGTAGGCAGCACCTTTCGGAGGCCTGGGGTCCTGGAAAAGTAGAAAGCGCAGGGCGTGGAGGGGCTCTCCTTTAATCCCAGCACTAGGGAGGCTGAGGTGGGAGGATTGCTGTGAACTTGAGGCCAGCCTGGAGCTACGGAGAGAGTTCTAGGTCAGCCTAGGCGAGAGTGAGACCCTACCTGGGGGTGGGGGTGAGGAGGAAGAAAGCTTCACCCCAGAATTAGTTACTCTCGTCTTCCCAGCTGTGGACAGAATGTAACTAGACACCTCTTGCTCCTGCTACCGTGCCTTCACCACCATGATGGAGTAAACCTCAAACTCAAACTGAGAGCTCAAGTCACTTCTTTTTTTTTTTTTTTTTTTGAGGTAGGGTCTCACTCTAGCTCAGGCTGATCTGGAATTCACTCTGTAGTCTCAGGGTGGCCTTGAACTCATGGTGATCCTCCTACCTCTGCCTCCCGAGTGCTGGGATTAAAGGCGTGCACCACAACGCCAGGCTCTTGATAGGTATTTTTCTCACAGCGATAGAAAAGTAATATAGATGGGGGACGCCTGGGGCTGGGGGTCGTTTGGGAGCAGAAGACCAGCCACCAGGGTCTGAGGCCAGCAGGGTCTGGTGGACAGCCTCGTACCAGCACCAGCACTAAGATAGTCGAATCCAACAGAGGCTACTGGGCAGGGGAAGGAGACATGGATGGAGAAAGGAGGCCAGTGCTGAGGCTAGGAGCTTGGGGAATGCCCAGATAACAAGTCCTGCTCCAGCTGCCCATGGCAGCCCTACCTGGGGCTCTCAGGGCCCCCGACTGTCTCATGGCCATGCTATTTCTCTCTTTCTGACACACACACACACACACACACACACACACACACACTCATGAGCCCTCTCTTACCTTTGTCTGTACAGGGGAGGTCCCAGGTCAGCTGGGCCTGGGCTTGTCTGAACGGATTTACACACTTGCCGTTTACTTGCAGGCTTGGGTGGTGGCAGAGAAGGTGGGGCAACCTGGCACGGTGGGTTCAGCTGAGCTCACCCTGAATCCTGGGCTCTGCCAATGACTCCCAGGCATCTGCAGGCTTCTTCAATGCTCATCAAAAGCCACCAGGAGTCCCCATGCTGTACCTGAGCTCGGATCTATGGGACAGAAGCCAAACCCCTGGGGGAGCAGGGAGGAGCGGGGGCAACAAGGAGAGAACAGTAGGGAGGTGGCGGAGGATGAGGCCCGGCCTGCGGTTTGGCAGGGGAGGCAGGACGGTACTGCAAAGCTTTTCCGTGGACTTGAGGACTGGGAAGGGCTCCTGGTGGTGTCTGGGGCTTCACGGCCCTGGAGGCTTCACCTCCCGGCCTGAGGACGGCAGTGCTTCCTTTCTTTTTTAATATATATTTAATATTTTTATTTATTTACTACAGAGAGTGGGCACACCAGGGCCTCTAGCCACGGCCACCATGTGCAACCGGCTTACGTGGGATCCTTAGGTTTCGCAGGTAAGCACCTTAACCGTTAAATCGTCTCTTTCCCCCCAGCCCCCTTTCTCTTTCTTCATTATTATTATTATTATTATTATTATTATTTGGTTTTTCGAGGTAGGGTCTCACTCTAGCTCAGGCTGACCTGGAATTCACTCTGTAGTCTCAGGGTGGCCTCGAACTCTCAGCGATCCTCCTACCTCTGCCTCCCGAGTGCTGGGATTAAAGGCGTGCGCCACCACGCCTGGCTTCTTTCTTCATTATTATTATTATTTTTTTTTGTTGTTGTTGTTTTTCGAGGTAGGGTTTCACTATAGTCCAGGCTGACCTGGAATTCACTGTGTATTCTCAGGGTGGCCTCGAACTCACAGCGATCTTCCGACCTCTGGCCTCCCAAGCGTTGGGATTAAAGGCGTGCGCCACCAAGCCCGGTTTTTTCTTTTCTTTTTCTTTTTCTTTTTCTTTTTTTTTGTTTTTTGTTTTGTTTTTTTGAGGTAGGATCTCACTCTAGCTCAGGCTGACCTGGAATTCGCTATATAGTCTCAGGGTGGCCTCAAACTCATGGCCATCCTCTGACCTCTGTCTCCCGAGTGCTGGGATTAAAGGTGTGCACCACCGTGTCCAGTGTATCACTTCCTTCTTGAAGCGCTAAGGTGCAAGCAGAGACTAGGGGCCAAGGCCTCCACGCCACGTTCAGTCTGAAATGCTCCCTCTCTGGATCAGGCTTGGGCTTCCTCCCTCTCTCCTTTCCTTCTCTTTAGGCTGGTCCTGAAACCTTCAGAGGAAATGGCTGCATTCTTCAGAGAGGAGGAGGCCCGGGCCATCAAACAGTGCTGCGGTTCTCAATAGCTGGGCTTTCTGTGGAAGTGACTTGACCTCTCTGTGACTTGTTGCTCTATCTGTAAAATGAGGATGCTCAGAATAGCTCCTTCCCAAAGAGGAGTGAGAGACTGAGTGTATGGCATTCAGCACGCCATTCAGACCTCTAATAAACAGTATCCGAGGGTCTGGGGGTGCAGCTTAGTAGTAGAGCGCTTGCCTAGCATGTGCAAGGACCTGGGTTCAAGTCACAGCACTGAAAAACAAAACAAAGTGGTGTCTTCTTGCCTCCTCAGACCCAGAAAGGTGCAGTGACTTGCCTTCATTCCCAGTCATCCATCCAGGATAGGTCAGGTCCTGGACTTGAGATTCCTGGGAATGCTCCCCATTCTTTTGTTTGTTTGTTTGTTTGTTTTTCGTGGTAGGATCCTGCTGTAGTCCAGGCTCCAGGCTGTCCTGGAATTCACCATGGAGTCTCAGGGTGGCCTCAAACTCATGGCGCTCCTCCTACCTCTGCCTCCTGAGCGCTGGGATTAAAGACATGTGCCACCACGGCCGGCTGCTCCCCATGCTTGCTTCCCCCTTCAGCACTGCTCAGAGGAAAAGAGAACACTTGGACTGTGGGAGAGGAGCTGGTGGGCTGTTCCCCAGCGCTGGGCCCTCCGCGTGCCTCTCTGTGGAATAAGCAACTGTGAGCGGGACTGTGGGGAAGGTTCTCGAGCCTCTGTTCTCACTGGAGCACAGGTAAGCCCAAGCAGCTGGGCATCTTCACAAGACTGCCACGTCCGCTGGTGCCAGCAGGAGGGAGTATACATCCTGCTCCCAGTGGGGTGCACCCCTTGTGGGTACCTGCTCACAGAGCTCCACCAACCTCGACCCACCCAGGCAAGGCCAAGGAAGCAGCCCAAAGGGCCTAGGGATGGTGGGTGGTCTCCAGGTTCTGGCCTCTATTTCTCTCCCAGACAAGACCTTGTGACCTTAGCCAAGTCATCCTTTTTCTGGGCTTTTCTTTTCTTACTATCAACCTAAAGTCATAGCAGATATAGGTTGTCCGAACCAAATTTTTCTCGAATAGTCTTTCTTTGAAGTAATCCTTAGCCAGGCATGGTGGCGCATACCTTTAACCCCAGCATTTGGGAGGCAAAAGTAACCCTGACTTGGTAAAAGAAGTAATTTGTTTCCTTCCCTTCCTCCTTCCCTCCCCCCTCTTCCTTCCTTCCTTCCTTCCTTTCCTTCTTTCTTTCTTTCTTTCAGTAGGGTTTCACCCTAGCCCAGAATGACCTGGAATTCATTCTGTCCTCCAGGCTGGCCTTGAACTCATGGTGATTTTCCAACCTCTGTCTCCTGAGTCCTGGGATTAAAAGGAGTCCCAGAAGGAAGGTCTGACACCATCTACATTATGAATCTGTGGGAACCCCACCCTCCATGCAGATGTACCAGATAATCCCCCCATCATGAGGGGAGGCTGAGACAAAGAGAGGGAAAGATCCTGGAGCTTCTGTGGGCACATATACTACATGCTGAGAGAGGAGGAGGAAGAAGAGGAGAGAGCGAATGAAAGGGGGGGGGGATAAAGAAATGGAAGAAGAGAGAAAGAGAGAGATAGGGTCAGAGACAGAAAAGGCATGCAGAGAAAGTAGGGACAGGAACATGCTTGTGACAGAAAAGCTTTTACACCTGGTGGGACATGGGGGCTGGCCAGTGGAAGGTATGAACTCTAGGAACCAGGTTGCCTAGATCACTGTGGGAGGCGTGGCAAGATGAATAGTAGTCATACCTGGGCACTTGGCCCGTGGTCTGGTTTTCATCCCATCTTAGAAAGGTCTCTCTCTTTGCTTATTTATTTATTTATTTAGTTAGTTAGTTAGTTTGTTTTCTGAGGTAAGGAGTCACTGTAGCCCAGGCTAACCCCTGGAATTCACTATGTAGTCTCAGGCTGGTCTTAAACTCATGGCAATCCTCCTACCTCTGTCTCTTGAGTGCTGGGATCAAATGCCTGTGCCACGACACCCAGCTTTTTTTTTTTTTTTAATGAAAGATGATCTTTTTAAATTTAGCTATTTTTATTTTGGGGGCATTTTGTTTTGTTTTGTTTTGTTTTTATTTTCTCAATTTTTATTAATATTTTCCATGATTATAAAAAATATCCCATGGTAGTACCCCCCCCCCCCCACTTTCCCCTTTGAAATTCCATTCTCTATCATATCCCCTCTTTGGGGGCATTTTTTGAGGTAGGGTTTTGTTCTAGCCCAGGCTGACCTGAAATTCACTATATAGTCTTAGGCTAGCCTCAAACTCAAGGCAATCCTCCTACCTCTGCCTCCTAAATTCTGGGATTAATGGCATGGGCCACCATGCCTGGCAGAGAGAGAAAAAAAAGGTGCACCAGGGCCTCCAGCCACTACAAACACAAACTCCAGACATATGCGCCGACTTTTGCATCTGGCATTATGTGGGCACTGGGGAATTGAACATGGGACATTAGGCCTTGCAGACAGGCACCTTAACTGCTGAACCATCTCTCCAGCCTACACACTCAGCTTTTTGTTGTTTGTTTGTTTGTTTTTGTTTTTCAAGGTAGGGTCTCACTCTAGTCCAGGCTGACCTGGAATCCACTGTGTAGTCTCAGGGTGGCCTTGAACTCATGGTCCTCCTACCTCTGCCTTCCTAGTGCTGGGATTAAAGGCGTGCGCCACCACATCCAGCCACACTCAGCTTCTTAAGTGGTCTCCAGTCTGAAAAGCCTTCATGCTTTAGCAGCAAGCATTCTTAACTGCTGAACCATCATCTCCCCAGCCCCTTTTCTTCTTCTTCTTCTTTTTTTTAAGATTTATTTTATTTATTTGTTTAATTACAGAGAGAGGGAGAGAAAGAGAGAAAGAGAGGGAGAGAGTGAGAATGGGCATGCCAAGGTCTCTAGCCACTGCAAACACACTCCAGACTCATGTGCCACCTTGTGCATCTGGCTTACGTGAGACCTGGAGAATTGAACCTGGGTCCTTAGGCTTTGCAGGCTGCCCCTGGCCAGTGGGGCTTCAACGGGAGCACGGACCCCAGAAAATCTGAAATGAAAGGGACAAGAGACACAAAGGAACCGACAGCAAGACAGGAGTCTGATCAAGCTGCAATTTTTGTTTTTCTCAGGGTGCCTTTTATACAGCAGAACAGGGAAGTTTGTTAGCAGTTTAGGTATTGCTACAGTTCTGTTTCAATAGCATAAGGTCCCGGCCCCAAGGCCACAAGATGTTCCACAGGATAAGGCCCCAGCCCCAAAGCCACAAGATAACGACTCCCTCATTCTTTTTTTTTTTTTAAATTTTTTTTGTTTTTATTTTTATTTATTTGAAAGTGACAGAGAAAGAGGCAGACAGAGAGAGAGAGAGAGAGAGAGAGAGAGAGAATGGGCACGCCAGGGCCTCCAGCCAATGTAAATGAACTCCAGATGCGTGCGCCTCCTTGTGCATCTGGCTAACGTGGGTCCTGGGGAATCGAGCCTCAAACCGGGGTCCTTAGGCTTCACAGGCAAGTGCTTAACCGCTAAGCCATCTCTCCAGCCCTCCCTCATTCTTTATGGGTTACATTGTTCTTTCTCCATGCATGGGTTAACAAACAACTGCAGACCTTGTGACTTTCCAGAACAGACAGCTTATCACAAAATGGAGTCATTATTCAGGATGGAGGCACTTTTGGTTTCCTAGTGCTCAATGGTTCCCCACATCTCCTCCCTTTCTATTAGTTTTAGAAGGTGTTTTTTTTGGCGGCCAATTTTTGTAAACTTTGTTAGGACTCCCAGGGTCCCGTGATTTCACGGTGGGCCTGTAACCAACTGGGGGAGCAGTGACCTGACTCCTCCTGTGGGGTTCTTACCCCACCTTGGTTGCTCTTGGTACCTTTTGGGGAGGGGAGGCAGAGCCAACACAGAAAGTACGGTACCAACCTCCATGCAAGTCAGGTTTGACTCTCAGGGAATTCAGAAGTGGTCAAAGGGGACCTTCCCTTGCGGTGCTATGCCTCGCACCCATGTTGGTGCCCATATTGTACTCACACATTTGTGAGTCAATATGCACAGGTCTGAATCCTATGCAGCTCCTAAAGGAGGGGAGTCACTCAGATCATTTTAAGTTTAGACAAGTGCCAATAAGGGAGGAGATATGGGGTACACCTGCAAACTAGGGCAAAGGTTCAGCACCTAGGCCAGGGGGCGGCCGCAGTGGGCAGTAACAGGGAGGGTCTTCTGTAGCTTAATGGTAAAAAGGACCCCAACATGAGAGCCGCCATAGGCACGGATGGCCCATTGAACGCCCCGGGACCAGACATCATATGGCTGTTGTTTGCCAGGGGCTGTAAAGGTAATTATTAGAGGGTGGCACCACCCAAAGGATGGGGAGGCTACCTTGCAAGCCTGTTTTGGATTATCTTCATAGTGGGCAGCTCCCTGGGGATGGGTATAGTTAGCCTTTAGGATGATATAGTCCCAAGAAGATGAGGGGTTCCAATAAGCGTCTCCAGTAGTTTCACATCCCCAGCTTGCACTAAAATAAGAGTCTACTCCTCCACATTTCCACGTAATCGAACGGGGACGGTGACGGCCAGGGGCAACATAGACGGAGAAAGACTGTAAGTAGGACCTCTGGTAAGAATTATAACATCCCCCTTCACCATAAGAGTGGTGAAGATCAATTTCAGGAGCAGTATGTTGTGTAAAAATGGTGCCAAGTCCCCAAGCGTTCGGGCTGCCGAGGGCCATTTTGCAGAGGTCTGGAGTTAGGGTCGGCCAAGGGATGGTCTGAGAAACCGTAGAGTGGACCCAGATCACATCACTGACTTCACTGAGCACGGTCCAGGTGAAATTCATGGGTGATCAATCCAGATGCTGGGAGCAAGAGGCCAACGAAGGCAGGGACAGCCATAGTCCTGAAAAGGAAAGGACAAAACCTCAGGGGGGCGGGGAGCCTTCCCTGGGAGAGGGTGAATTTTTAAGGGGTGAGGGTGGTGTCCATTTAAGATGTCATTGAGGAGTAGAAGAGCAGCAGTAGGAACCTTTAAATAGGGTCTAAGCCATTGAATGTCCCCAAGCAATTTCTGGAAGTCATTGAGAGTGGAGAGATGAGAGGTGTGAAGTTGAATTAGGGGAGTTAGTACCTGTTGATTTTTGAGCTCATAGCCCAAATAAAGGTAGGGGTCAGTGGTTTGAACCTTGTCCGGGGCAACTTGAAGCCCATATGATTGCAAATTGGACAGTAGGCGCTGGAGGCAGGAGGAAAGCAGGTTCTGGTCACAGGAAGCTAAAAGAATGTCATCCATGTGATGAAGAATGTAGACAGAGGGAAAAGTCTCCCTGAGGGGGTCAATGGCCATGGCCACAAACTTTTGACAGAGGGTGGGGCTGTTAGCCATACCTTGGGGTAAAACCTTCCATTGAAAGTGAGGCATAGGGCCACGAAAATTTACTTGCGGGATGCTGAAGGCAAAGCAGGGCCTATCCTCAGGGTGTAGAGGGATGGTAAAAAAGCAATCCTTTAGATCAATAACTATTTTGAAGGAACCATAGGGAATGGCCACCGGGGAAGGAAGTCCTGGTTGGAGTGCCCCCATGGGGAACCATGGCTTTATTAACAGCTCTCAGGTCCTGTAGCAAGTGCCATTTGCCAGATTTTTTCTGAATGACAAAAATAGGGGAGTTCCAGGGGCAGGTAGAAGGCTCGATGTGGCCAGCGGCAAGTTGTTCCTGCACTAACAACATTGCAGCCTCTGTTTTCTCATATGAAAGTAGCCATTGGTCAACCCATTTAGGGCTTTGGGTTTTCCAAGTAATTTTATCAGCATGGGGTGCAGGGATGGCAACGGCCGCTAGGGAAAAGAAGACTCAGGGGCATACCCAAGGCCAGAGCGATCGAGTTTTTGGGGAGGAGAAATGGGCTCTGTTATGCCTTGTAAATTTTTTCCAAGTCCTTTCCCTGGAATAAAACCCTGACTAAGCATTTGGGAAGTGACAACACTATTGGGGCAACAGAGAGCCATATTCATTTGTGAAAGAATGTCTCTTCCCCACAAGTTGACAGGCAAGCCTGGAAGAACAAAGGGGGGTGACTTGTCCTGAGTTACCCTCCTCATCAGTCCAAGTAAGGACGCAAGAGCTTTGTTGAGGGTTATTGGATTGTCCAATGCCCTGTAAATGGGTATGAGAGGCAGTCAGGGGCCAGGACTTAGGCCAATGTTTGAGGGAGATTATGGTGGCGTCAGCACCAGTATCCACAATTCCATCAAAGGGCTTGCCATCAAGAAGCAACCTTAAAGTAGGGCGATCCAGCGTAACAGAGTGCACCCAATAAGCGTCAGAAGAGCCAGGTTGATTGTTATCACAACTTGGGGACATATAATTATTGTTAAGAAAAGTGAGGGGCAACAGGACAAGTTGGGCCACTTGATCCCCAGGCAAAATTAGATGGGTTCCTCTCTGGGAGGTGACTAAAACTTGAATATTGCCAGCAAAATGGTTATCTATAACTCCAGGGATGACTTGAATACCCTTGAGAGAAGCGCTAGCCCTGCCTAGGAGAAGGCCAAACATGTTGGGGGCATAGGGCCGGACACATTTGTTGCGGTTACTTGAGGGCAAGTCTCAGGGGTTAATACTGTGCGGGAGGTGGCACAGAGGTCCAGTCCTGCGCTGCCTGCTGTGGCGCGCCAGAGGGTGGACACTGATTCTCTGGTGGGTTGGAGGGAGGGACAAACCTGACCGCCCAAGATTTGTCAGTGGAGTAGGGGCCTGGAGCTGGCCCCATTGGAAGTTTCCCGAGATAGGAAGAAGTTTTCCCTGAGAGGCCGACAGAGGATGGCCATGAATGTCAGTCCTGGAGCGACATTCAGAGGCCCAATGTTTGCCCTTCTGGCAACAAGGACAGGGTGTAGCAGGGGGAGGGTGAAGAGAAACAGAAAGCTGTTTAGGAGCAGTGCATTCGCGAGAGAAATGTCCAGGTTGTTTGCAATTATAACATGTTTTCGTACCCTGAGTGAGACCCGCAGAATGGAGAGCAGCTGCAATTGCTAAGCCCATGGCGTGGGAGGAGCCCACGCCTGCACATAACTTGATATAATCAGATATGGACTCCCGCTTGTGAGAGCGGAGAATAGACTGACAAGCAGGATTAGCATTCTCAAAGGCCAGGTGTTTGATAAAGGGGCTGTTGGTTTCCCCAACACCAAAAAGGCACTCAGCAGTTTCATTAAGTCTACTAATAAAGTCACTGTAAGGCTCTTCTGGACCCTGTCTAATATTAGCCAGGGAGGTGGTGGCGGCCCCTTTAGGAGGGAGGTGCCGCCAGGCAGCGAGGCCTGCCTGTTGTATTTGGGCTAAAAGTCCAGGGGGATAGCGTGCTTGCCGTTTGTTGGAATCGTAGGGATGTTCCCCCAACAATTTTTGTTTTGTCCAATTTCTAGAAACAGCCTTTTGTAAATTACGGCGAGCAAAGTCAGAACAGTTTTCATTAAATTCAGTGCGCCATAGAACAAAATCTCCGCTGGAGAGAGCCATGAGAGCAAGGCGATACCAGTCATTAGGCGTAAGCCATTTGTCACTATAGCTTTCCAGAAGAGTAAGAGTAAAGGGAGCCGTGGGCCCGTAATTGGAGACGGCCGCCTTCAGCCGCTCAAGAAACTTTAAATTTAGACTTTTATGTTTAGGTTGGGGAACAGACTCCGGGGCAGGTTCATCCTCAGAATCAGAGGAGGCAACACTCCCATCAGCTGGAGCAGCCGAGGGAGCAGGCTCCTCATCAGAGTCCGCACTGGACGCAGGGGAGGGAGCAGAAGCGGTATCAGAGCGGGCCTGTGCCTGTGTGCGCGTAACAGGAAAAGCAAGAAAGCCAGTATTGCCGGTGTGTGCGTCTGCTTTTGTTTTGTGCCTACAGCTGTCAGAGGAAGGATTAGAAAAGGCAGCAAGTTCTTTTGTGACAAAATCAAGTTCCTGGAGAAGCTGCAGCTGAAGTTTTTTAACCTGAAGTGCCCTACGGAGGTCAGAGACAGAAGCTAATGTGGCAGACTGTAGTTCTGTGAAAGGAGAGTCAGCGAGAGGTTCAGCAGGCGCAGAGGGAAGTAAGGCGGTGGAGCGGTCGAGGACGGGAGCGCAGAGAGGCAGACAATAGGGAGGAGGTGATACTAGAGGAGCTTTACTGGTGGGGCCTACATCAAGCAACGGGGGAAGGGGGGAACCAGCTTCAATATCCACTAGGGAGTGATAAAGGTGGCAGGAAGGCTTTTCAGAGGCAGGAGATTTAGGTCTCTCTTGAGTTTCATCTTCAACAATGACAGAGGCGCAAGCAGAAGGGGGCCTAGAAGAGCATTTAAGAGCAGCCTCTCCCTTATTGACAAGGGCCTGTACAGCCATAGAATGATTGTGGACCTTAAGAACATCATTTATAAGATTCCAATAAGAGTAGGCAGAAACAGGGACCTTCTCGGGGCCAAAGGTATCATAATAATCACAAAAGCAATCTCCAACTCTTAACCAAGTTTTTTCATTTATAGTCCCTTCCTTTGGGAACCAAGGACAGAGATCACCAATATAATCTAGGAATATTTTTAAGTCTTTTTTCTTAACCCTAGTTCCTCGTACCTTGAGAGCTTGTTTTAGCCCAGTCACAAAAGAGTCTTCTTTTGAAAATGCTTGTCCCATGGTAAAGAAAAAATCTTACCTCACGTCCGAGTGTTCAAGCGGATCTGTCTCACGGGCGGGCAACTCTGTGGCGATCACCAGCGGGCCAGTGTCTAACCCCCTCTTTGGGTTGTGGTGGCCTTGGTGTGGGATCCCAATGGGCAGGTAGCAGACGGTGTTTCAGGCGATCCTAGGGTCGTGCCCCATGTTTGGGCGCCAGTTGCCCTGGCCAGCAGGGCTTCAATGGGAGCACGGACCCCAGAAAACCTGAAATGAAAGGGACAAGAGACACAAGGAACCGACAGCAAGACAGGAGTCTGATCAAGCTGCAATTTTTATTTTTCTCAGGGTGCCTTTTATACAGCAGAACAGGGAAGTTTGTCAGCAGTGTAGGTATTGCTACAGTTCTGTTTCAGTAGGATAAGGTCCCAGCCCCAAGGCCACAAGATGTTCCACAGCCACAGGATAAGGCCCCAGCCCCAAAGCCACAAGATAACGACTTTCTCATTCTTTATGGGTTACATTGTTCTTTCTCCGTGCATGGGTTAACAAACAACTGCAGACCTTGTGACTTTCCAGAACAGACAACTTATCACAAAATGGGGTCATTATTCAGGATGGAGGCACTTTTGGTTTCCTAGTGCCCAATGGTTCCCCACAGCAGGCAAGTGCCTTAACTGCCAAGCCATCTCTCTAGCCCTTTTATTTCCTTTTATCTTTTATTTATTTATTTATTTATTTTTGAGTTAGGGTCTCAGTCTAGCCCAGGCTAAACCTAACTCACAGGAAGAATCCTCTCACCTTGGCCTCCTGAGTGCTGGGATTAAAGGCGTGTGCCACCATGCCCGGCTTAAATTCCCCCCCCACCCAAAAAAGCTGAATATAGCCATGCATGTCTATAATCCCAATCTAAGGGCAGAGGAGGGGGTGGCATGTGGAGACTGGAGAATCCTTGGGACTCACTGACAGCAGCTCCAGGTTGAGGGAGAGATCACGCCTCAAGGAAATATGCAGACAGGGCATGTATATCTGCACACACATGAATAAACTGCATAACCCACACATACACACACATACACACACACACGCAAAAGAAAGAAAAGAAAACAGAGGCCAGAGGTGAAGGCGAGCGGGCATCCTACACAGAGCAGTGCCCATACCTCCCACTGCAGGCTGAACTTTGAAGCCTGGGGCTCCCCTGGAGCGGAGGAGTGGCCAAGAACACAACTGGCCAAGCTGAGGGAGCAAATGTCAAACTCCTTACCCTGAAGTCATTCTGTTCCCCCAAATTAGACTCTTTTTGAAGTTTCCCGAAGCTGAGCTTCCTTCAAGGTGGTTCCTAGACCCTTTCAGCATGGCCCTCACCCAGACGCCTCCACCTCAGCCCTGGCTAACAAGGAGTTAATCAGCAGAGCGCGCCTGGCCAGTGTTACCCTGCGAACAGACTGCGGCAAACCCAGGTAATGAACGGGTTGCTTCCCAAAGCAGAGGCAGCAGGTTACTTCTCCTCTCTTCCTTCCCTAAGGACTCCGCCTGGCACGGTGAACAGAACAGGCTTTCTGAGGGCTCCAGAGGGCTCAGAGCTGGGGCATGGGGGTCAGGCCAGTGATAAAACAGGCCCAGAGGTGGGCTCAGAGGAAGAAGAGGAGGAGGAAAGGGAAGAAGAAGAAGGAGGAGGAGGAGGAGGAAGAGAAGGCTTCATTTCATTTCTCTCTGAGCCTTGGCTTGCCTCAGAATCCTGGCCTACGACTGACATTCCTTAATACAAAATAATTACTGCTCTAACTGATTTAAGTCCCTGCAAAAGGACTGGACCTCTTACATTCACTTTACCTATTAAAGCCATTTTCCAAGCCCCACAGCTGATATGTTAAAGTCAGGACCCAATGGATTCCAACAGACTTTGAATAAAATCTACACTAGTTGGTTATGGTCACCCATGTCTATTATCCCAGCACTCAGGAAGCTGAGGCGGGAGGATTGCAATGAGCTTAAGGCCAGTCTAGCCTACATAGCATGACTGTGTTAGTTAATATTTGCATTGCTATGATAAAATGGCAGAGAGGGATGAATGCTGGTGCTCAGATCACTTCCTCCAGGACCCCAGGCCACTCAGTTAAACCTTTCTGGAAACACCCTCATAGCTTCATTCAGAGATGTTTTTCCAGGATGGCTCTAAATCCCACTAAGTTGACATGAAAACAAACTATCAGAAAGACCCTCTCTCAGGCTGGAGAGCTGGCTCCATGGCTAAAGGCACTTGCTTGCAAAGCCTGACAACCCTGGTTCGATTCTCCAGTACCCAAGTAAAGCCAGATGCACAAAATAACACGTGCATCTGGAGTTTGTTTGTAGTGGCTAGAGGCTTAGCATGCCTTCTCTTTCTCTCTCTCTGCTTGCAAATAAATAAATAATTAAAATATTTTATTTATTTATTTAAGAGAGAGGGAGAAAGAAGCAGATAGAAACAGAATGGGGTGCCAGGGCCTCTGGCTACTGTAAATGAACTTCAGACATGTATACCCCCTTGTACATCTGACTTTATGTGGGTACTGAGGAATCAAACCAGGATCCTTAAGCTTTGTAGACAAGCACCTTAACCGCTTAGCCATCTCTCCAGCCTCAACATTTTTTTTTTTTTTAAAGAAGCTGGGCATAGTGGCACACACCTTTAATCCCAGCACTGGGGAGGGAGATGCAGGAGGATTGCTGTGAGTTCAAGTGGTTAAGGCACTTGCCTGCAAAGCCTAATGACTCTGGTTCAATTCCCCAGGACCCATGTAAGCCAGATGTAGAAAGTGGTGCATGTGTCTGGAGCTCGTTTGCACAGTGGCTAAAGGCCCTGGTGTTCCCATTCTTTCTCTCTGCCTCTCTTCTTTCTGCCTCTCTGCTTGCAGATAAATAAGTTTTTGTTGTTGTTGTTTTTGTGTTTTTACAAAAGAAAAACCCTAGCTGGTTGTGGTGGCACACGCCTTTAATCCCAGCGCTCAGGGGCAAAGGTAGGAGAAGGATCACCATGAGTTGGAGGAGATTACATAGTGAATTCCAGGTTAGCCTGGGCTAGGGGAATACCCTACCTACCTAGGTGGGGGGAGTGAGGTGTGGCCAGGAGATGGCTTGTGGGTAGAGTGCTTCCAGAACAAGTGTGAAGACCTGACCAGTGCCACATGACATGCTGGGCCTGGTAGCACATGCCTGTAATCCCAGTTTTGGGATTGCATAGATAGGGTGCCCTCAGGGCTTTCTGGCTGACATGTTTAGCCAAATAGGTGAATTCTGGATTCAGTAAGAGATTATGTCTCCAATAAAATAATAAGGTGGACAGTGATGGAGAAAGATACCAGACATGTACTTCTGGCCTATATCCTTATACATGTGCACACCCATGTGTGCCCACAAGCATACAAACATGTATATATATATATATGTATATATATATGTATATATATATATATATATATATATATACATATATACATATGTATACATATATATAATATAATATATATACATATATATATTTATATGCACACCACATGCATATACATATGCAAAAATACCCCAACAACAACAACAATGATGATATTAAGATAAAATCCTTGATCTTTCCATGGCCTGGAAGGCCCTCAGTGAGCTGGGGCTCTGCCCCATTTCTTTTTTTTTTTTCGTTTTTCAGTTTTTCAAAGTAGGGTCTCACTCTAGTCCAGGCTGACCTGGAATTCACTATGTAGTCTCAGGGTAGCCTCGAACTTACAGTGATCCTCCTACCTCTGCTTCCCAAATTCTGGGATTAAAGGTGTGCACCGCCACGCCCGGGCCCCATTTCTTATCACTGTGATTTACCGCTTTCTCTGAGCTCCTCAGACTTTGGGTGTTTCCGCCATCCATTCCGTCTGCCTGGAATATTCTCCCAAAGCTCAATTTAGCAGCTACTTAGCCAACTCCAGGGCTCAGAGTTCACGTCACTCTCTCAGAGCCTCTGGGAACAGTCACCGCCAAGGATTACTGACAGCAAACACTTTTGCTTTCCCACATGCGAGATTCAAACTTGTTTCTATTTTTATTTATTTTTTTAAACATTTATTTATTTATTTGCAAGTAGAGAGAGAGAGAGAGAGAAGAGGGACACACACAGAGAGAATGGGCGTACCAGGGCCTGGATCCACTGCAAACGAATTTCCAGATGCATGTGCTCCTTGTGCATCTGGCTTACGTGGGTCCTGGGGAATTAAACCTGGATCCTTTGGCTTTGCAGGAAAGCGCCTTACCCGATAAGCCATCTCTCCAGACCAAACTTGTGTATTTTTTACACAGTGGCTCTTTTAATGGTCAGTGCAAGCCTCAAGGGTAGGTATTCTAACCCTTTTCAGGCTTAGAGAGGTGAAGTGATATGATCAAAGTCACATAGCTAACAGGTAGGAGAGCCAGACCTCCATCCACAGCCCATTTCCAGAGACCACTGCATTGTATTTCCTAGTACAGAACAATTCATACTAAATATTGACTATTTATGTTACACATGTGTATGTGTGTGTATGTTGAGGCCAGAGGACAACATTGGGTATCAGCTTCAGGAATGCTCTCCACTTTTATTTTGATGTTATTGTTGTTGCTGATTTTTTAAAAAATTATTTATGCCAGGCGTGGTGGCACACGCCTTTAATCCCAGCACTCGGGAGGCAGAGGTAGGAGGATCGCTTTGAGTTCGAGGCCTCCCTGAGGCTCCATAGTGAATTCCAGGTCAGCCTGGGCTGGAGTGAGACCCTACCTGGAAAAACCAAAACCAAAACCAAAAACAAAACAAAACAAAAAAAACCCAAAACAAAACACCAGGGCCTCTTGCCACTGAAAAAGAACTCCAGATGCATGTGCCACTTTGTGCATCTGGCTTATGTGGGCACTGGGGAACCCAGTTCATCAGGCCTTACCAGAAAGTGCCTTTATCTGCTGAGCCATCCAGCTCTCCAGCCCTCATTTTTTCTTTTTTAAAGATATTTTATTTTTATTTATTTATTTGACAGAGAAAGAGGGAGTGAGAGAGAATGGGCACACCAGGGCCCCCAGCTACTGCAAACGAACTCCAGACGCGTGCGCCCCCTTGTGCATCTGGCTGATGTGGGTTCTGGGGAATCGAACCAGGGTCCTTTGGCTTTGCAGGCAAATGCCTTAACCGCTAAGCCACCCCTCCGACCCCTCATTTGTTCTTTTAACTAACATGCAATCCTCTGCTAGGCAGTTAGGCCCCCAGAGGACAATGCAAAGGCCTCCTGCCCCTCCTGCTCCCAGGAGCCCAGGGTCTGCTTAGGGAGGTCATTTCACTGTTGTGTGCATGCTGACAGGATAGCAGCATTCAGGAACGTGCCCAGGAGCGCAGGGGGATTCATCACAGGAGGACTTTCAAGAGAAGCAACATCTCTATGGCGCTTGAGGGTGGGCAGGAAGTGACGAGAAGGCACTGAGAGGAGCCTGGGTGCGAAGGTGTGAAGCTGGTTGGCAGGACACTGGCCCAGACCCAAGGACCGCCACCTTTGTGCTAAGGCTTCAAATAGCCCTGGAAGGGTTAAGCAGAGACTAACAGTGTGCTTGGTAAGCACTTCCCCACCCCTCTTTAGCCTCTCCCCACCCTCCAAGCTTGCAATAACTTGGTACCCCTCAGGCCAGCCTCATGTTTGACAGGTTGGCAAGCCTTCACCAGGCGTTTGATAGACTCCATGATAACAAGGCTGGGAGCCAGACCCAGAAGACTGGAGCGGCAATTCGGGCCTGCCTTGGCCCCTGGCCTCTCTGAGCTGGCTTAGCCTCCACCACCACTCATTTCTGATGAGAGATGCTGGGAAGCACGGCGTGGTGGAAGCCAAGAACATTCCCAAAGGCCTGGAAGGAGCCAGAAAGCTCAAGGCCCTTGCCAGCTTCCCTCATCCTTACAAAAGCCCCTCTGCCTGCTCTTCCTCTGAGCTCCGTAGTCCCTGCGGACTCCTATGGGGGCCACTTCCCCTCAGCTCCCCTCAGAGTTTGGGAGGCCTGGGAGAGGGAGAATGTGGACACACTCCTGAGACGCCAGGTCCTGTGTTTTCCCTCCAGCTTGGTGTCAGGGTGTGGGAGTGCAGCAGGTAGATTGGAATTTTGCTCTTGTCCTTATCAGTCATTGACTACAAGACCTTGGACAAGCTGCCTAGCCTCAATCTACCTTAGTTTCCTACCTGCCTGCAAACGGTGGTTGGTCCCACTGACCTTTTAGGACTATTGTGCTAATTGGATGAGACAAGGAGGGATGCGCCACACGGGCACAGACATGGTCCTTCCCAGAATTAGATAGTGTTTGGTGGAAGGTGACAGGGATGGAGTGAGGAGGAATGTTCCTTCCTCACTATGACAAAACATCTGACATAAACACTGGAAAGGAGAAGAGAGTTACTTGGGTCCTAAGGCTAAGGAATCAAACCTGGGTCCTATGGCCTTTGCAAGCAAGTGCCTTAACCACTAAGTCATTTCTCCAGCCCTGAACACATTTTTTTGCAGACCACATTTGAAAAAGGTTTTTGGGAAGTCTGAGGAGGTGACAGGGCAGGACTGGAGAATGGAATGATCTTTAAGCAGTTTGCTGTGCTCCATGGAGTGAGACATAGGCACGAATGAGGAGATCAGATAAGAAGGATTGGCAGGAGTCAAGATGCCATGGGCCTTGAGCCAGGCCCAGGGGACTGGACTCCATCTTCTGGCCTTCTGTCATATGGTACAGTAGTCACATCTCTCCCTCTCTCTCTTGCTCTCTCTCTCTCTCTCTCTCTCTCTCAGATCTCATATATCCCAGACTAGCCTCAAACTTGCTGTATAGCTATGTAGCTAAGGCTGACCTTGAACTTCTGACCCTATGGTCTCCATCCTGCAGAGTGCTAGCTTGACACACATGTGCCACCACACCCAATTCATGCGCTGCTGGGAAACGGAACCAGGGCTTCACGCATGCTAGGCTGGCACTCTGCCTGTTGAGCGCATTCTTACCTGAGAAATGGAAAGAATATTTTCTCCTCGTAGGCACACTTCACTGGTGGATTCAATGAGAAAGAGAACTGGCCCCGTGACATGTGTCGCCTGGTAAATAATCACCATGAAGGTGCTGCTGGGTTAGACCTGACTCTTCCCCGACCATCCTATTGAGAGTTGTTCCCTGCCCTCAGTCTCCGTTAGAGAAAGCTTTGTCCTAGGGAACTAACCCAGCATGCAACTGTGCTGGTTATACATTTTCCTCCTCCTTCCTAGCTTAAATGAAAGCAGAAGATGGGCAGGAAATTAATCCCTCTTTTTTTTAAATTTTTGTTGTTGTTATTTTTATTTATTTATTTGAGAGCGACAGACAGAGAGAGAAAGAGGCAGATAGAGAGAAGGCGAGAGAATGGCTGTGCCAGGGCCTCCAGCCACTGCAAATGAACTCCAGACACGTGTGCCCCCTTGTGCATCTGGCTAACGTGGGTCCTGGGGAGTCGAGCCTTGAACCGGGGTCCTTAGGCTTCATAGGCAAGCGCTTAACCACTAAGCCATCTCTCCAGCCCCTCTTTTTTTTTTTTTTAAAGAAAAAAAGTTTTTATTTATTTATTTGAGTGAGAAAGAGGGAGAGAGAGAAAGAAAATGGGCATGCCAGGGCCTCCAGCAATTGCAAAGGAACTCCAGGTGCATGCGCCCCCTTGTGCATCTGGTTTACGTGGGTCCTGGGGATTGAACCTGGGTCCTTTGGCTTTGCAGGCAAACACCTTAACCACTAAGCCATCTCTCCAGCTCAATCCCTCTTATTCATTGCTCTATATCCAGCATGGAGCCCAAGGCCTGGCATAGACTACGTGCTGAATACATTAAAATTTTTGCTTTTTTTCGAGGTAGGGTCTCACTGTAACCCAGGCTGGAACTCATTCTGTGGTCCTAGGCTGGCCTTGAACTCACAGTGATAATCCTACCTCTGCCTCCTAAGTGCTGGGATTAAAGGTGTGTGCCACCACATCCAGCCATTAAACTTTTTTTTTTAAAGTTTGCATATGTGAATGTGAGTTTATGGGTGTGGTGGTTTGATTCAGGTATCCCCCATAAACTAGGGTATTCTGAATGCTAGTCTCCCCAGCTGATAGTAATTCGAAATTAAAGCCTCCTGGAGGTGGTGTATTGTTGGGGGTGGGCTTATGAGCATTATAGCCAGTTTCCCCTTGCCAGTGTGGGGCACACTCTCCTGTTGCTATTATCCAATTTATGTTGGCCAGGGGATGGTGTCTACCCTCTGCTCATACCGTCATTTCCCCCTGCTATTGTGGAGCTTCCCCTTGAGCTTGTAAACCAAAATAAACCTCTTTTTCCCACAAGCTGCTCTTAGCTGGGTGATTTCTACCAGCAATGCGAACCTGACTGCAACAATGGGCATGTTAGATAGAGTCTCTTGCTGCTGCAAACAAGCACCAGACAAATGTACCACTTTGGGTCTGGCTTTACATAGGTGCTGGGGAATCGAACCCAGGCCTGTAGGTTTTGCAAGCAAGTACTTCTAACCACTGAGCAATCTTCCCAACCCCCCCAAATATATATACATATATATATATATTTACTTGAGAGAGACAGATAATGGGCATGCCAGGGCCTCCAGCTGCTGTAAATGAACTTCAGACACATGTACTTGTTTGTGCATTTGGCTTTACATGGGTACGGGAGAACTGAACCTGAGCTGGCAGGCTTTGCAAGCAAGCACCAATGCTGGGATTAAAGGCATGCACTACCATCCCAGCCTTCTGTTAGACTTTTAACTCAGTCCCTAGGTCTGAGGGTATAGGCCAGTGGCAGAACATATGCTTTGAATGTGCAAAGCTCTGGGTTTAGTAAAACAAACAAACAAACCCATAAAAACAAAACAAAAACTCCCCAAACTCTCAGTCTTGGGCTGGAGAGATGGCTTAGCAGTTAAGCACTTGCCTGTGAAGCCTAAGGGCCCTGGTTCGAGGCTCAATTCCCCAGGACCCACGTTAGCCAGATGCACAAGGGGGCGCACGCGTCTGGAGTTCGTTTACAGAGGCTGGAAGCTCTGGCGCACCCATTCTCTCTCTCTCTGTCTCTGTCTCTGTCTCTGCCTCCTTTTCTCTGTCGCTCTCAAATAAATGAATAAATAAACAAACAAACAAAATCTCACTCTCTCAAAATTTGTCAAAGTGAGAAGTGAGCTGGGCATGATGGCACATGCCTTTAATCCCAGCATTTGGGAGGCAGAGGTAGAAGGATTGCTGTGAGTTCGAAGCCAGCCTGGGACTGTGAAGAGCCAACTTGACTCCAATTTAACAGCAAGAGCCATTTTGGTATAATGACTAGGTTAAGTTTCTGTTTCTCTAAGTTTCTATGTCTGAGCTGGGGCCACACATTGTTCCCTGGTTACTGTTCCCAGGATTGTGTATTCATAATGTCCCGGGAAGTAGTTTAACTGAAACGGCTGGTCGGCTTCTGTCACCATGCTTGCTTGCTTCTGAAAACCCCCCACCCTGTGATTTCTATGGTTTCACCCTATAAAAAGAGCCTGAGAAGCTGACTCGGGCTGCTCTCTACACCCCGCCCCGCCTTAGGGAGGCAGCCACCAGACTGACTCTATAGTGCACAATTAAAAGCTTGCTTCAATTTGACCATAATTTATGGTTGGTGGTCTTTATTCTTATGAATTCTGGGTTAATAATTACATAGTGAATTCCTGGTCAGCCTGTGCTAGAATGAAACCGTATCTCAAAGAAAAAAACAAAACAAACAAAGAAAAACAGCAAAAGAAAGAAAATAGGGTTGGAGAGATGGTTTAGTGGTGAAGGCTCTTGCCTAGGAAGCCTAAGGACTCATATTCAGTTCTCCAGGTCCCACCTAAGGCAGTACAGTGGTGCAAGTGCACAATGCTGCACATGCTCACAAGGGGGCGCACTTGTCTGCAGTTTGCAGTGCTTGGAGGTCCTGGCATTCCAACTCTCTCTCTCTCTCTCTCTCATTCTCTCACTCTTGCAGTAAAAAAAAAAAAAAAAAAAAAAAAAAGAAAGGAAGAAAAATGGCCTGGATATCCATGACCTCACAGTGCCTGACACTACCTACACAAGACCATCATAAGAGGAGGAAAAGATCATGACATCAAAATAAAAGAGAGACTGATTGAGATGGGCAGGGGATATGATGGAGAATGGAGTTTCAAAGGGGAAAGTGGGGGGAGGGAGGGTATTACCATGGGATATTTTTTATAATCATGGAAGTTGTTAATAAAAATTTGAGGAAAAAAAGAAAAGAAAAATGAGCTGGATGTGGTGGCACCCACCTTTAATCCCAGCAATCGAGAGGCAGAGGTAGGAGGATTGTCATGAGTTCAAGGCCACCCTGAGACTACATAGTGAATTCCAGGTTAGCCTGAGCTAGAGTGAGGACCCTACCTCGAAAAACAAAACAAACAAACAAAGAAACAAACAAACAAAAAAACCAAACAAACAAACCAAAAAAAAAAAAAAAAAAAAAAAAAAAAACCAAAGCCCTTAGTCTCCTGTCTCCAAAACCCAATTCTTTCCCCACTACCTATGAGGCCCCCAGGACACAAAGTCCAGTCATTTCTATGCACTCGGCCCCCATTCCTGGTCCCCAGGAGACAACAATGCCTTTTAGCAGGGAAGAGAGAGCAAAGCAGTCACTGAGTCCCAGGGGTGGCCTGGCACTCAGCTGGCCTCAATGCTTCCTTATGGAACACACATTTCACAAAACATCAAGAGCAGACAAGGCCACTCTGCTACTGCAGGGGTTCCTGGCTCCAGCAGAACCGCTCTGTTATCACATCTGCACGTGGGTAAGACACGCGCAGTCAGACAGGGAAAAGGACCAAAACCCTCTTCCTGTTCTTGCTGTTGAGAGTGCTGCTTCTAACTGATGACAGCTTTGGCCTGAGTCCAGTCTTCCCTCCTTCTCAATAAGAAGACAGTCTGTCATCGAATTACTCCCACTTCTTTTTTTTTAAATTAATTATTTATTTTAATATTTATTTTTTAGTTTTTTTCTCAATTTTTATTAACGTTTTCCATGATTATAAAAAATATCCCATGGTAATACCCTCCCCACCCACCCCCTTTCCCCCCCCCCCCTTTTTTTTAATTTTTTGTTTGTTTTCATTTATTTATTTGAGAGTGACAGAGAGAGAGAGAGAGAGAGAGAGAGAGAGAGAATGGGCACGCCAGGGCTTCCAGCCACTGCAAACGAACTCCAGATGCGTGTGCCCCCCTTGTGCATCTGGCTAACGTGGGTCCTGGGGAAACGAACCTTGAACCGGGGTCCTTAGGCTTCACAGGCAAGTGCTTAACCGCTAAGCCATCTCTCCAGCCCCCCCTTTCCCCTTTGAAACTCCATTCTCCATTATATCCCCTCCCCATCTCAATCAGTCTGTCTTATTTTGGTGTCATGATCTTTTCCTCCTCTTATGATGGTCTTGTGTAGGTAGTGTCAGGCACTTTGAGGTCATGGATATCCAGGCCATTTTATGTCTGGAGGGAGCACATTGTAAGGAGTCCTCCCCTTTCCTGTGGCTCTTACATTCTTTCTGCCACCTCTTCCGCATTGGACCCTGAGCCTAGGAAGGTGTGATAGAGATATTGCAGTACTGTGTACCCCTGTCACTTCTTTCCAGCACCATGATGCCTTCTGAGTCGTCCCAAGATCACTGCCATCTGAAAAGAGAAGATTCTCTATTCAAAGTGAGAGTAGCATTAATATAAGGGTATGAATATTAAGAGAAGTGCTTACTGGGCAGTTTGATAAACATAGTATATACATTTATCCAGACAGCAGCAGATGTTACACCCCTAGGGCTCATGACTACCCCTGTTTTAAGTTTTCAGTATTAGGGATGTATTACCTCCCACGGAGCAGGCCTCCAGTCCAGTTGGGGGGCAGCTGGTTTCCACCATGATAGGCATGCCACTATTTCACCCATTGGCTCATTTGGCCTGGCTGGCCAATTATAAGGCTTGCAGTGTCCACTGTTGAGTATCTTCACTGGTGGTATCTCTTTCTCCCATTGAACTGCATGTAGCATAGTTTCTTCCAGCTTTCTGTCAGCTGGTCTACATGGAGGAGGTTATCAGCTCAGTTCCAGCAGGATTTCTCAGTGGCCTTGCAGCCCAAGTATGTGGAGTCTTCAGCAATAGGGTCTTACCATCTCTTCCTGGTGGGAAACTAAGGGCCTCGGCAATGGCCTATAATGTTTTGGGGGCATCAGGGACCTCCCTGGCCAACAACTCACTGGAGGTATCCCATCCCTGGCACTGAAAATTTTCTAGCAACGATCTATGGCTCCTGAGTTTCCATTGTCCAAAACCGCAGCATTCCATATGATTTATTTATATCCTCTTAGATTTTGATTAGCCCTCCCTCCACCTTTCCTTTACTCAGTCTCTTCCCCTGACCTCACTTTGGGCCTTTTCACCCCCATTAATCTATTCTTCTACTTACATATATACAATACCATCCTATTAAGTACCCTCCTCCCTTCCTTTCTCTTCCCTTTATATCTCTTTTTCAGCTTACTGGCCTCTGCTACTGAGTACTCCCACTTCTTGAAAGCCTTCAGCTCAAAGCAAAGCTTCGCTTCCTTTAATGCTCCCCAAAATGGCCTGACAGAAGCCCAGACTCCATAAAGGAGTTCTTTCCAGCACCCTCACATTGAATTGCTCCAGTGCTTCCTCGGTGTCATGAGAAAATCCGCAGCTTGTTCACTCACAGTTCACGCACAGGTGTGTCACTGGTGGCCTTGAACAAGAACAGCACCAGCGTGGGCATTATGCATTGAGTATAAAATAGCATTGTCAAGAGTTATAAAATGAGTCTGGAATGATGGCTTAGTGGGTAAAGGTGATTGCTTGTAAAGCCTGATGGCCTGTGTTTGATGCCCCAGTGCCCATATAAAGCCAGACACACAAAGCAGTGTACAAAGTGGCACATGTGTCTGGAGTTCGTTTGCAGTGGTGGAAGGCCCTGATGCATCCAGCCATCCTCTTTGTCCTTTCTCTCTCTTCTCTCTTTCAAATAAACAAATAAATAATATATTTTTTAAAAGGTTATGGGGCTAGAGAGATGGCTTAGCAATTAAGACCCTTTCCTGTGAAGCCAGGTTTGATTCCCCAGTACCCAAGTAAGCCAGATGCACAAGATGCATGTGTCTAGAGTTTGTTTGCAGTTCCTAGAGGCCCTAGCATGCCCATTCTCTCTCTCTCTCTCAAATCATTCAATAAATTAATTAAAAATATATATTAAAGAAAGGTTATAAGCCAGGTGTGGTGTCTTATGCCTTTAAACCCAGCACTGGCAGAGGTAGGAGGATCACTGTGAGTTTGAGGCCAGCCTGGAACTATTGAGTTCCAGGTCAGCCTGGGCTGGAGTGAGACCCTACCTCCAAAAACCAACAAAGAAAAAAAAAAAAAGATGGGCCTGTAACCCTAGCCCCTAGGTGATGGTGGGGGGCACAGATACAGAAGAATCATTGGGGCTCCCTGCTCTAATTGAAAGATAACAAGCTGGTGGCTGGAAAGATGGCTCAGCGGTTAAAGATATTTGCTTCTAAAGCCTGCTGGTCCAGGTTGGTTCCCCGGTACCCATGTAAACCCAGGTGCACAAAATGGCTCATTTATCTGGGGTTTATTTGCAGTTGCAAGAGGTCCTGGTGTACCTCTCTGTCTTTCTCTCTCTATCAAATAAATAAATAAATTTTTGTTTTGCTTTGCTTTCAGAGGTAGGATCTTGCTCTAGCCCAGGCTAACCTAGATTTCACTTTGTAGTCTCAGGTTGGCCTCGAACTCATATCGATCTTCCTACCTCTGCCTCTTGAGTGCTGGGATTAAAGGCGTGCACCACCATGCCTGGCTAATTTATTTTTATTTTTATTTTTTTATTTGAGAGCAACAGACAGACAGAGTGAGAATGGGTGCATCAGGGCCTCCAGCCACTACAAATGAACTGCAGACGCATATACCACCTTTTGCATCTGGCTTATGTGGGTACTGGGGAATTGAGCCTCGAACCGGGGTCCTTAGGCTTTACAGATGAACGCTTAACTGCTAAGCCATTTCTCCAGCCCCTAATTTTTTTTTTTTCAAGGTAGGGTCTCACTGTAGCCCAGGCTGACCTGGAATTCACTATGTAATCTCAGGGTGGCCTTGAACTCAAGGCAATCCTTTTACCTCTGCCTCCCAAGTGCTGGGATTAAAGGCGTGCACCACCATGTCTGGCAATTATACTTTTTTAAAGAAAGAAAAACAACTCTAGGTTCAGTGAGAGACTCTGTCTCAAGGAAATAAGATGGAAGAGTCATAGAAGAGGACACCCAACATTTTCCTCTGGTCTTTGCATGTATATCTACATACAGATAAATAACACACACACACACACACATGCGCACACACACACATACCAAAAAACATTTAAAAATTAGGCTGGGCTGGGTGTGGTGCACACCACTCTCATCATTTGGGAGGCCAAAATAAGATGAGTTCTGTGAGTTCAAGACCAGCCTGAGACTACATAGTGAATTCCAGGTCAGCCTGGGCTAGAGAGAGACCCTACCTTGAAAAAAACAAAACAAAACAAAAATTTAGCCAGGTGTGATGGCACAGGCCTTCAATCCCAGCACTTGGAAGGCAAAGGTAGGAGGATCACTGTGAGTTCAAGGTCAGCCTGGGACTACAGAGTGTGATCCAGGTTAGGCTGGGCTGCAGTAAGATCCTACCTAAAAAAAAGGGGGGGGGGGCTGGAGAGATGGCTTAGCGGTTAAGGAGTTTGCCTACACAGCCAAAGGACCTTGGTTCAATTCCCCAGGACCCACGTAAACCAGATGCACAAGGTGGCACATGCATGTGGAGTTCGTTTGTAGTGGCTGGAGGCCCTGGTGCGACCATTCTCCCTTTCTCTGTCTCTCTCTGTCTCTCTCTCTCTCTGTCTGTCTGTCTGTCTCTCTGCCTCTATCAAATAAATAAATAAAAATAAAATATTTTTAAAAAGCCAAGTTGGGGCTGGAGAGATGGCTTAGTGGTTAAGGCGCTTGCCTGCAAAGCCTAAGGACTCATGTTTGACTCTCCAGGAAGGTGAGGCAAGTGCACAAGGTGGCACATGTGCACTAGGTGGCACATGTATCTGGAGTTCTATCACAGTGGCTAGAGGCCCTGATGTGCTAATTCTTTCTCTCTCTCACTTGCTCCCACTCTTGCTCTCTCACATAAAAAGAAAAGAAAAATCCAGTTAGAAAGCTGGGAAAATTCCAGGTCAACCCGGGTTAGAGTGAGGCCCTACCCCACGGTGGAGAAAACCTGGAAAAAAAAAAAAAAAAAAAACAACTAGGGCTAGAGAGATTGCTGAATGGTTAAGGAGTTTGTCTGTGAAGCCAAAGGACTGGGGTTCGGTTCCCCAGGACCCACATAAGCAGATGCACAAGGTGGCACATGAATCTGTAGTTTGTTTACAGTGGCTGAAGTTCCTGGCACACTCATTCTTTCTCTCTATATGTATCTGCCTCTTTCTCTTTCCCTCTCTCTCTCTCTCATAAATAAATAAATAAATAAATAAATAAATAAATAAATAAATAGTTTTTTTGGGCTGGAGAGACAGCTCAGGGTTAAAGGTGCTTGATTGCAAATCCTGACAGTCTGGGTTCAATTCCCCGGTAGCCATATAAAGCCAGATGCACAGGTGGCACATGTGTTTGGAGTTTGTTTGCAGTGGCTAGAGGCTCTGATGTGTCCATTCTCTCTCTCAAATAAATAAATAAAATATTTATTTTAAAAAGCAAAAAAGGGCTGGAGAAATGGCTTAACGGTTAAGGCACTTGCCTGTGAAGACTAAATACCCAGGTTCAATCCTTCAGGTCCCATGTAAGCTAGGTGCACATGGGGGCACATGCATCTGGAGTTCGTTTGCAGTGGCTAGAGGCCCTGGCATGCCCATTCTCACACACACACACACTCTCTCTGTCTCTAATAAATAAAAATAAAATCTTAAAAAAATGTAAAAAAGCAAAAAAAAAAAAAAAAAAAAAAAAAGCTGGGTGTGGTGGTGCACACCTTTAATCCCAGCACTGGGGAGGAGGCAGAGGTAGGAGGATCGCTGGGAGTTCAAGGCCACCCTGAGAATACAGAGTGAATTCCAGGTCAGCCTGAGCCAGAGTGAGACCCTACTTGAAAAAAAAAAAAAAAAAAACAAGTTAGATAAAAGTATTGTCCACAAACTTCAGCAGGGAGGAGAAAGAATAGAAAACCCAAAGGTGTTCCTCCAAGTACCAGTTCAGACTGGCTGAGTCACAACAGAACGCTCAGGGTCCACATGGGCGCTGGCTTGAAGGGAACCTTGTGGTATTAGAGGTTGAGGTCTTCAATGCAAAGGCTGGAACTCAGCAAGTTGCTGAAAACTGAAAGGTATGTGGGTTTCATCCCTGAAAAGACTAGACCAGAGGGAGAAATGGCGGCACATACATGTAATCTCAGCATTTGGGGAGTCTGAGACAAGAGGATAGCTTTGAGTTCAAGACCAGTCTGGGGTTACATTATGAACTCCAGGTTATCTTGGTCTATAGAGTGAAACTCTGTCTCAAAATGAATAAACAGACCCCAAATAACAACAATAACAAGACGAGGCTAGAAAGGAATGTAACTGGTGTTATTTTATTTTGCTACAGGAAATAGTTTGCTTGGAGTCAGGGAAGTTTTTTTTTCAAGTAACAAAGGTGGGAAAGCAACCTTGACATTGTCACCTGTCCAGCTGGCCACAAAGGGCCTCGCCATGTCTGGCTGGAGCATAGAAGACTGAAGGGCATGACCTCCGGCCATGCCTCTCATGATCAGGGATTCTAGTTCGTCATGAGTGTTCTGGGCCAATAGGAGCGCTTCTCCCGTGAGCACTAAGATTTTTATGTGGTTTGGACATTGTCACCAACCACAGCTTTAATTAAACACAGGGTTCAATTACCACCATGTAGTATTGTCAGTACCCTCTGGATGGCTCTAGTGTGGCTCCTGGAAGAATGGTGGTGGCCTTAGTGGTTCAGGAGGAGAGACGAGCCCAGAGAAACTGGGAGCAGAGGGATTCCAGGCATTCGTGATTTGAGGGAATGTGGATGGAGCGGTGCGAGACTCCACCGCAAGGAGATCAGTTTGTTAGAGAGTTGAGACCTCCAGCCTGGGGCTGGGGAGATGGTTCAGTGGTTAAAGGTGCTTGCTTGCAAAGCCTGGTGGTCTGGGTTCGATTCCCCAGTACCTACATAAAGCTAAATGCATAAGTGTACACGTGTCTGGAGTTTGTTTTCAGCAGCAAGAGGCCCTGGCGTGTCCAATCTCAATCTCTCTCTTTCTGTCCTTACAAATAAATAAAAATAATAATTTCAGGGGCAGAGGTTGAGGTAGGGTCTCATTCTAGCCCAGGCTGACCTGGAACTTAACTCTGTAATCCCAGGCTGATCTCAGACTCACAGTGGTCCTTCTACCTCTGCCTCCCAAGCATTGGTATTAAAGGCATGTGCCACCATGCTGGGCTAAAAATTACACACACACACACACACACACACACACACACACATATTCTTTTTAAGAAAGGACCTCCAAATGGAATTTCAAAGGGGAAAGTTGGGGGAGGCAGGGTAGTTCCATGGGATATTTTTTATAATCATAGAAAATGTTAATAAAAATTGAGAAAAGAAAAAATAAAACAAGAAAGGACCTCCAACCTGGTACCTGTTACAAGGTGGTTAGGGTAAAGGGCTCAAAAAATGGTTCATATAGGGCTGGAGAGATGGCTCAGTGGTTAAAGGTGCTTGCTTGCAAAGCCTGCCTGCCCAAATTAAATTCCCCTTCGCTCACATAAAGCTAGACACAAAAAATGGTGCACGTATCTAATGTTCATTTACAATAGCAAGAGGCCCTAGTGTGTTCATGCACACATGCACTTGAAAATAAATTTTAAAATGTTGAAATCAATGTATCAGCCACTCAGAGGAACAGAGCTCTCTAGGACTGAAGTAGTCATAGAGGCACCATGGAGAGGGAGGACTTAGAGGAACATTAAAGGCAGAGGGGGAGTAAAGGACCCACCAGGCAGGGCAGAGAACCTCAAGGTACCAGAGTGAGTGCTTGATGGAGGGAACAGCATGAATTAAAGTGTGGAAGGAACAGTGAAAACACGAAGCATCCTGAGAATGAGAGGAGGGGCGTGTAGCTGGGAGAAGGCAAGGAAGAGGACAGGGGCTCCTGTCAGGAAGTAACGTGAGCAATACCAGGGAGGACCTTAAATGCCAGGGTAAGAAGTTGGGACCTTGGGTTGGAGAGATAGCCTAGCAGTTAAGGCACCTGCCTGAAAAGCCAAAGGACCCAGGTTCGATTCCCCAGGACCCATGTAAACCAGATGCACAAGGTGGTACATGCATCTGGAGTTTGTTTGTAGTGGCTGAAGGCCCTGATGCACCCATTCTCTCTCTCTCTCTCTCTCTCTCTCTCTCTCTGCCTCTTTCTCCCTCCCTCAAGTAAATAAATAAATAAAAATAAAATTTTTTTTTTAAAGAGAGAAATTGGGACCTTGGCTGGAGAGATGGTTTAGCAGTTAAGGCACCTGTCTGCAAAGTCAAAGGACTCAGGTTCGATTCCCCAGGACCCACATAAGCCGGATGTACAAGGTGGCACATGCATCTGGAGTTCGTTTGTAGTGGCTATATGCCTTGACGCAACCATTCCCTCTCTCTCTCTCTCTCTCTCTCTTTTTGATTTTTCGAGGTAGAGTCTCACTCTAGCTCAGGCTAACCTGGAATTCACTATGTAGTTTCAGGGTGGCCTCGAACTCACAACGGTCCTCCTACCTCTGTCTCCCAGAGTACTGGGATTAAAGATGTGCACCACCATGCCCAGCTCTCTTTCTTTCTCTCTCTCTCATAAATAAATAGCTAAATAAAATATTTTATTTTAAAAGAAATTGGGACCTCCGCTGCATCCCGTTGGATGCCCATGGAGAAGCTTTGCTCTTTCTCTGTGCTGTGGCTCTGTTGTTGCTTCTCCCTCGGCTCATATCCCTTGCACAGTTGAGGCTGGGTATGCTCTTCCTTGAAACAGATACCCACGGTCATGCATAAGTACGCGTTGAAGATGAGCTTTCCAAACTGTTCTGAGTTCTTTCTGGTTCTTCAGGAGAAAGCTCAGGGAGTGGCCCATCTGTCTACATAAGCATTTGGCTTGTTCAGATCTCTGCATTTTATAAATGCCTCCTACTAAGAAAACATTTTAAGTCACTGCTTGTACCAGGTAATTTTTTTTTTTTTTTTTTTTTTTTTGCTAGGGATGGGAAAGGGTGGGACTATTTGTTGACACACTGTGTGTTCTGAGGCAGTAACAGTTGCTGTGAAAACATATGCTATTATTGCCTTTGTGACTGTTAACATTATTAAAATGATAAAAATAACACAATTTTATGATGTTAACACTACATAACTCTGGAATTAAACTTGTTTTATGAACCCTTATATTTCAGAAATCCACATTGATATGCTAACCTATCTTTCTAGTAGTATAAGCGCTCTCTTTTTTTTTTCTTTCTCAATTTTTATTAACATTAGTATAAGCTTTCTTAAAGCCCCACACATTTGGACCACGGCAACTAATTTTGTAATTCAAGCATTCATGTGAACTACCTATGGACATATATCAAACTGAAAGACAAAAAAAAAAAAGAAAGAAAGAAAGAAAAGAAATTGGGACCTCATTTAGTAGGTTGTAATGAGCTGTTGAGCATTTTTTCTTTTCTTTTTTTTTCTTTTGATTTTTTTGAGGTAGGGTCTTGCTCTAGCCCAGGCTGACCTGGAATTCATGATGTAGTCTCAGGGTGGTTTCAAACTCATGGCGATCCTCCTACCTCTGCCTCCCGAGTGCTGGGATTAAAGGCGTGCGCCACCACGCCCGGCTTGTTGAACATTTTCATTTGGGTATAGGTGCATGTTCTTATTCTTACTGCTGTGCTGTTGTTTATGATGGTCTAGCCTAGGCTAGCCTTGAACTCCACCATCACCTGAAACTCAGCACCTGAAACTCTGGGATTCCATGCATGTGTCTCAAGACACCCATGCATTCGAGCTGTCTGGATGATCCAGTTTCTTGTGCTGTGTAACACTGAACTTACCCCACTGAAAATTTTATTTATTTATTCATTTGTCTGTATGTGTGTGGGCACATACGTGCCACACATGCACCACTTTGCATCCGGCTTTATATGTGTGCTGGAGAATCAAACTAGATCCAGTAGGCTTCACAAACAAGTGCTCTCAAGCCCCATTTGAAATTTTTTTTTGTTGTTATTTTTATTTATTTATTTGAGAGTGACAGAGAGAGAAAGAAACAGAGAGAGAGAGAGAGAATGGGCGCGCCAGGGCCTCCAGCCACTGCAAACGAACTCCAGACGCGTGTGCCCCCTTGTGTATCTGGCTAACGTGGGTTCTGGGGCGTCAAGCCTCGAACCGGGTCCTTAGGCTTCACAGGCAAGTGCTTAAGCCATCTCTCCAGCCCCCCATTTGAAAATTTTATTTATTTATTTATTCATTTATTTTTTTGTTTTTTCAGAGGTAGGGTTTCACTCTAGTCCAGGCTGACCTGGAATTCACTATGTAGTCAGTCTCAGGGTGGCCTCAAACTCACGGTGATCCTCCCACCTCTGCCTCCCAAGTGCTGGCATTAAAGACATGCACCACCATGCCCACCCAGGTCCTATTTGAAATTTTTAAAAATATTTTATTTTTATTGATTTATTTGACAGAGAAAAGGGAGAGAGAGATAGAATGGGCGCTCTAGGACCTCCAGCCACTGCTAACGAACTCCAGATGCGTGCACCCCTTTGTGCCTCTGGCTAACGTGGGTCCTGGGGAATCTAACCTGGGTCCTTTGGCTTTGCAGGCAAACGCCTTAACCACTAAGCCATCCCTCCAGCCTCCATTTGAAATTTTAACGCTCACTGTACTGCTGGCTAAGTCTTTTCCTTCTGTACCAATTTTCTTTTTCTTTTCTTTTATAAAACATTTTATTTATTTACTTTTTTTTCTTTCTTAAATTTTGTTGTACTAGATCCTGGTGTGATGGCACATGCCTTTAATCCCAGCATTCGGGAGAGAGATAGGAGGATCGCCCTGAGTTCGAAGCCACCCTGAGACTACATAGTGAATTCCAGGTCAGCCTGGGCTACCGTGAGACCCTACCTCGACAAAAAAAAATTGTTGTATTCATTTTTTATTATTTATTTATTTATTTATTTGACAGAGAAAAAAGAAGAGAGAGAGAGAGAATGGGCGTACCAGGGCCTCCAGCCACTGCGAATGAACTCTAGATGCATGCACCACCTTGTGCATCTAACTAATGTGGGTCCTTTGGCTTTATAGCCAAATGCCTTAACCACTAAGCCATCACTCCAGCCCCTTATTTACTTATTTGAGAGAGAGAGTGAGAGTGAGATTGGTTGCGCCAGGGCCTCCAGATGTGTATGCCATCTTGGCTCATGTAGTGGGTACTGGGAAATCAAACCTAGGTCCTTAGGCTTTGCAGGCAAGCGCCTTAACCTCCAAGCCATTTCTTCAGCCCTTCTTTTTCTTTTTTGGTATTTTTCAAGGTAAGGTCTCACTCTAGTCCAGGCTGACCTGGATGGAACTCACTCTGTAGTCCCAGGCTGGCCTTGAACTCACAGTGATCCTCCTACCTCTACCTTCCAAGTGCTGGGATTAAAGGCGTGTGCCACCACGCCCGGCTTCTTCTGTCCCAATTTTTTTTTTTTTTTTTTTTTTTTTTTTTGTTTTTTGTTTTTTGAGGTAGGGTCTCACTCTAGCCCAGCCTGACCTGGAATTCACTATGGAGTCTCAGGGTGGCCTCGAACTCATGGCGATCCTCCTACCTCTGCCTCCCGAGTGCTGGGATTAAAGGCGTGCGCCACCACGCCCTTCTGTCCCAATTTTTAACATTTCTTCCACTAAGAAACTCTGAGGACACAACACCCTTTCCCCCAAGCCTGGACGGGCAGGTGCCCCATTTCAAGGATCCCACACTCACTGTGCAATAGTGCTATGAACACCTATCACTCCTGTAATTATTTCTTTGTTTGAATTCTCTGCTGGGCTGTGAGTTCCGTTGAAACTAGGGACAATATTCTGTTTCCCCAATGCGTGTCTAAAATCCAACGGGGCAGGAAAGTGGGAGTGAATGGAAGGGGGTAAGAGGTGGGCCCCGAAGAGCTCTCAGGTTCCTCCCTGTTCTTGGCTAGTGAGAACCATGAGGAGAACAATGGAAAACCCCGGATGTCAACAGGTACCGCTTGGTTACAAGTGAGCTTCATTTAAATGGAAGGACTCGTACTCGCACAGTAAGCAACGTGTACAGGGACACAGATCAAGCCCCGTCCTCGCCGCCACGCCCCTGAGGACAAAGTGAAGTTCCTTGCGTTTTCAGGCACGCCTGGGACTACGTGAGGAGCGGTGCGGCGGAGGGTTACTCTGTCAATGTAAAGAGTAGTAACCCTCCGCTCCAGGCTTGGCATCGTGGCAGCTGCTCCTGGGACCACCAGGGGGAGGAATCGCACCGCATCCCCGGTTTTGGGCGGTCGCGAAGAACTCTGGGAATTGTAGTCCCAGGGTTGCAAGGCGTAGTCTCTAGCGTTGCCCTTCGGGACTTGTAGTTCAAGATATAGGGACGGGAAAGTGGATTTAAACGCATATGGAGAAACAAGAAAACTACAACTCCCAGAGGGCCACGGGCGCCGGGGAGTTTCTGGTTTCCGTCTAGTGAAGAGTCTGATGTTGTTTCTGAAGGATCACCTTGACTGGGTAAGTTTGATTGGAGAAGGCTCCGGCTCTCAACTGACCTGTACGCAGACATTTTCCTCTGCCATTGTGGTTTGGGGTCTTCTTGTCTCTCAGTCCCAGAATCTTCACACTAATCTGCAATCTTCGTTATCTCTGTATCCTATTCGAACAAGTCCAGACAGTGTCCACCTACACCTAAGGTCATCGCGGACGGTCACTCCCTTGTCCCGTCAGCCCCACTCTCACCCACGGCCTCGTCTTCCTGAAACCGGCTTCTTTATGTCCTCCGCTCTGTGCTGCACTCTTCGCTGTCTCGTTTTCCATGCTGGTGGAAGAAGACTCCACAAGTCTTCTCCCCAGCGCTGTGAACTTGAAGTCCAGCCGACGAGCTCCGCCTCTCACTCACTGTGACCAGGGAAAATCTTGCACGCTCTCTGGGACTCAACTTCCCTCATCTCGAAAACGGAGGTGACCATGAGTATGAGAATGGGGTTACGTCCTGGAGCCAGTGAGCGCATTTAGTGAGACTGCGTTCTGTAAACTGTCAGGCCTGCACAAACAACACAGGGTGTCTTGATGTCATTTATGAGAGCTTTAGAACTCTCTTATCGCCCCCCCCCCGACCCCTTTTTTACAGTTTTGCCGTCTCGTTGCTCAATCCTGTCCCCCTGAGCGCTTGATGGCTCCAAAACCAGGATATTTCCTCACTTCCTCCAGAGACCAAAGATCAGACAGACCCATGAGCTTTTACACTCCACGGAGCTTTGGTTGAAAGGAATCCGAGAGGGGTGCTTATCTTGGACTCTGGCCTGAAATAGCCAGTGACGAAAAGTCCCCACAACTGGCAGAGGGAAGCCACTGCTCACTAAAGCAGGGCCCCAGCAGGAAGACAGCTGCCGTGGAAGTCCTGCCCATTTCCTTTGGGCTCGCTCTCTCTGCCAGTTTAGTGGACTCTGGCTTTGGGAGCTGTATGCCAGGCCTGAAAAGGTTTGTAAGGAAGAATCCATTCTGCCAAAGGATTTACTCCAGAGAAAATGAAAGAGACCCGCTGAGTATGTTGAAAGAGAACCATAAGCATTGTTAATTAGTTCCTGACATTTTATGAGCACTTAAAATGTACCAGGCCCTAGGCAAAATCAATTTCCTTACCTAAGCGTCACTTAAGAAGTGTGCCTATTTTATGTAGAAGAAATTTAGGCTCAGAAAGGTTTGTAGTTAGTTAAAATAATTAGCTGTAGCAATCTCATATGGTTATAATGCCACTTTTTTTTTTTTTTCCAGGTAGGGTCTCACTCTAGCACGGGCTGACCTGGAATTCACTATGTAGTCTCATTCTCCTACCTCTGCCTCCCGAGTGCTGGGGTTAAAGGCATGCGCCACCATGCCCAGCTTAATATATTTTTTAAAAAGAACTTGTGCAAGATCTCACAGATGATAAGTAACAGAGGTGGAATTCAAAGTCAACAAAACCTTTCTTTCCCCATTATATCATGTAGCTTTATGCTTTTCTTAATTTCTTAATTTATGTATTCTTAATTCAAATTTATTCATTTATTTAGATTTTTCAAGATGAGGTCTCCCTCTAGCCCCACCTATGTAGTCTCAGGCTGGCCTTGAACTCACTGTGATCCTCCTACCTCAGCCTCCTGAGTGCTGGGATTAAAGGTGTGTGCCAGTACACCCAGTTTAAGCTTTATGCTTTTATAAACATTCAAATAAAAAAAATAATTGATCTAAGTGTGGTGGCCTGTGCCTGTAATTGTAGCACCCGAGAGGCAGACAGGAGAATCACGAGCTCAGGGGCCTGCTTGGGCGACTTAGAGAGACCCTGTCTCAGACAACCAAAGAAAGAGAGAGAGAAGGATTGAGAGAATTTAGATCAAAGCCAGAAGAACATACCCTTAGTGCATCCCTGCTATCTGCAAGAGCATGTGGTAGATAATTTGCCCTACAAAGAAACAAAACAGTCTTTACCCCTGGAGAGAGGGAGAGAAAAGGCATGAGTGTGTGAACATTAAATATCCACTCACTAGATGAAGTAATAATTGAGAGCAGCAATATGCAGGACACTACATTAAGCCTGGTGACTGGCAGGAACATGGGGATTACATGCAGTGAAATCCTAATACAGAACCAGAACGCATGTGCGCTCAGTGTTTACTGCACGTACGCATGTGCGTAACTCTGAATGAGGAAGACACCTTCCCCCATTTGGACCAGAGGTTTTCCAGTATTGCCGATCAGAAATACTTGGGGTTTAAAAACAACCAGTTGGAGTTCCTGGGTGTTGCTCAGTTGTGAAGCTTTTGCCTAGTATATACAAGGGCCTAGAGTCCATCCCCAGTGCTGCCAAGAATAGAAATGAAAAACCAAACGTTGACTTCTGGGAATGGAAGCAATACAGTCTTACAGAACCCCAGGTGATGGGGATGTGGGTTCAGGAACTTCTGACCTAGATTCCACCCAGGACCACTGCTGTAGGCAAGTCATTGATTGAAAACTTGCTAGATAAACCCCGAGGCACTCTGGCTAGATTCCAGACACCCTTGCTCAGAACTGAAAGGAGGAAATTTGGGAAGGTTTCAGAATACTACTCCCTAGAGAACTAGGAGATCTCTCACGTGGCCTTGGTGATGGAAAAGCTCCTGGACAGGCGGGACCAGGAGTTGTTGAGTCAAGGTGAACCAAAGAAGACACTTGGACTGAGTTCCTTGGAGAATTCCTTGGCATTTATTAGAAATAGGGGTCTCTTTTGCCAAATTTGCAAGTCAGATTGGTTTTTTAAAATGTTTTTTTAAATTTTTATTTATTGATTTGAGAGAAAGAGAGAGAATGGGCACGCCAGGGCTTCCAGCCACTATAAACGAACTCCAGATGCATGTGCCACCTTGTGCATCTGGCTTACGTGGGTCCTGGAGAATTGAACCTGGATCCTTTTGGCTTTGTAGGCAAGTGCCCCAACTGCTAAGCCATCTCTCCAGCCCCCTCTTTTTTACTTTTCTTCATCTCACCCTACTTGGGCATCAGTCAACATGAGCCTAGGAAACAGTCACTTTGATGTTAACCTCACTCTGGTCAGTTACCTTCACTTCCAAGCAGAACTGAGCTGATGACCCTTTCAAAAACTTACCTGGAACTAGGCTTGGTGGCACACATCTTTAATTCTAGCACCCAGGAGGCCAAGGTAGGAGGATTGCTGTGCATTTGAGACTAGTCTGAGACTACAGAGTGAGTTCCAGGCCAACCTGGGATAAAGCAAGACCATACCTTGAAAAACAAAGACCAAAGCAGAACAAAAACTTAAGCAGGATCACCAGAGAGTTCTGTGTTCTTCCACCCCTTCCTCTGTGTGGCTTTCAAGCACACTTTCCTCACACTTGTTTTAAGAACTGCTCCCTGAGAGATGGGACAAAAATCACTTCATTCATTCATTCATTTGCAAGCAGAGAGAAAGAGAGAGAGGAGAGAGAAAAATGGGCACTCTAGGGCGTGGCATCTAGTCACTGCACACTCCAGATGCATGCATGTACCGTCTTGTGCGACTGGATTTACTTGGATACTGGGGAATTGAAACTGGGTAGGCTTTGCAGGCAAGCACCTTAACCACTGAGCCATCTCTCCAGCTTGAGAAATACCTTTTCTTAAAGAGCTGCTATCATTCTGGTCACAAAATCTCAAACCCTGACTCATCTTGTCTCTCCTTTGGTTCTCCAAATCTACTCAGTTGTCAAACCCTGTTTTTTTTTTTTTTTCTTCACAATCTTGTTTTTCTCACAATCAACAACTACTTCTGGGCAGGGGAGATGGCTCAGCAGTTAAGGAGTTTGTTTGCAAAGCCTGCCATCCTGGTTTCAATTCCCTAGTACCCACATAGGGCCAGCAGCACAACATGGCACATGCATCTGGAATTTACAGCAGCAAGGGACCCTGGCTCACCCACACTCTCAAATAAATAAATTTTTAAAAATATAAAAAATATTTCCAAGGTACTTGCCAAATGCCAGGTACAGCTCAAGGTGCTTTAAATGCATTGTTTCACTTAATCTCCATAGCAACCCCCATAAGACTGACAGGATTCCCATTACACAGGTGGGGAATTGAGAGGGAACAGGTAACTTCTCCAATCTAGATGTCGACAGGGCTGAGCCTCAAGCACAGGTCTGTCATATACTGAATTTCTCTTGTAGCCACCACCTTATTTCCAGAACAGACTCTAACTTCTTGGCCTAGCACTGTAGGGACTGCTCTTACCAGGTCTTGCCTCAGCTTTTAGTCCCCTTGCATCTGTCCCTGTCTGCTCATTTCTCACATACCCTTCATTGCTAGTCTGCTTTTGCCCACACTGTCCCATCTTCCCCTGCTCTCCACTCCTAAGCTTGTGGGGCTTTCTCTCTCCTCGCAGTATTTTATCTCTCTCTCTCTCTCCTCTCTCTCTCTCTCTCTCTCTCTCTGTCTCTCTCTCTCTTTTTTTTTTTCAAGGTAGGGTCTCACTCTAGCCCAGGCTGACCTAGAATTCACTATGTGGTCTCAGAGTGGCCTTGAACTCTCGGCAATCCTCCTATCTCTGAGTCCTGAGTGCTGGGATTAAAGGCGTGTACCCCTAGCCTTATTTTATCTGTTTTTGATGACAGAATTTGTAGTTGCTTCATCTGTGTCAGATGATGGACATATGTCTTGTGGCCACAGCCTTAAGTCTTATGCATTTCCTCTTGCCAAGGGGGAGGTGTCCGAGCCTGCGGTGACTAAGCTGCTGTCATCTTCTCACTCCGGCTAAGAAACACATTGATTGCAACAGAAACTTAGCTGCTGCTTTTTTTTTTTTTTCTTTTCCAGGTAGGGTCTCACTCTAGCCCAGGCTGACCTGGAATTCACTATGTAGTCTCAGGGTGGCCTCAAACTCTTGGCAATCCTGCTACCTCTGCTTCCCAAGTGCTGGGATTAAAGGCATTCAACGTACTCAACGTACCACGACCGGCTTCTTTCTCTCTTTGAAAATTATTTATTTATTTATTTGAGTCAAAGAGAGAGAATGGACATACCAAGGCCTCCAGCCACTACAAATGAACTCCAGACATATGCATCACCTTATGCATCTGGCTTATGTAGGTCCTGGGGAATTGAACCTAGGTCCTTTGGCTTTGCAGGCAAGCACCTTAACCACTAAGCCATCTCTCCAGCCCCTTTCTCTCTTTTTAATATTTATTTACTTGACACACACACACATATACACACACAAGAATGAGAATACGGGCATGCCAGGGTCTCTTGCCTCTACAAATGAACCCCAGATACATGTGCTACATCTGTACATCTGTGCTACATTTGTACATATGGCTTTACGTGGGTATTGGGGAATTGAACCCAGGCTGGCAAGCTTTGTAAGCAACTGCCTTTAACCATTAAGCCATCTCTCCAAACCAAGCTTCTATTTAAAAAAATATATTTTATTTATTTATTTGAGAGAGAGAAAGGGGGAGAGAGAGAGAGAGAGGGCATGCCAGGGCCTCCAGCCACTGCAAATGAACTCCAGATGCATGTACCCCCTTGTGCATCTGGCTTACGTGGGTCTTGGAGAGTCGAACCAGGATCCTTTGGCTTTGCAGGCAAACGCCTTAACCTCTAAGCCATCTCTCCAGCCCCAAGCTTCTCTTTTGTAAGAAAAGAAGTATGTGTCTGCACATGTATGCCTGCAAGAGTCTCTTGCTGCTGCAACTGAGCCCCCTCTCCTGTCGTGGGTAGCTGGGAAATTGAACCCAGGTTGCAAGCAAGGGCCTTTAACCACTGAGCAGTCTTCAGCCCTGAGCTTAGCTTCTTTATTAGAAAAGAAGTGGGTTTCTTTTCACTTTGCTTCAGAATCCCAAAAGGAAGGAATTAAGTCTATAGCAGAAAGAAAGTCATTATCTCCCAACATTCCATGGGATGATTCTTTGGGCTTTTTTCTCTGGACCAGATGCCTGGAAGTTGGCCGCCAGGAGATCTGTGTGTAATAATAGTTGTTCTTCTGACCTTGAGCAGCTCACTGAATCTCTCAGGACCCATTTCTTTGACAGTAAAGCCCATGTATGTACTGGAACTGGGAAGGGATGACGGTGGGGAGGACTGGCAGGAGTGATCTGTGAGGTCTGTTCGTGCCTGGGCATGCTTTCCCCTGAAGTCCGATCTCTCCCAGGACCTCATAAAAACATCAGAATAAGGTTACAATGAACTCTGGGCCCAGGGCTTTGTCCATGTAGGTAGTTTGGATTACCAGCGACTGAAATCTAAAGTCTGTTGATTTAAACAAGAAAGGGAATTTAAAACTTACTTATTTGTGTATGCGTGCACATGCACGCGCGTGTGCGTGCACCAGAGCCTGTTGCTGCTGAAAGGAACACCAGATCCTGTGACACCTTAGGTCCAGCTTACGTGGGTGGCTTGGGAATTGAACCAGGGCTGGCAGACTTTGCAAGCAAGCACTTGTAATCACTGTGCTACCTTCTCAGCCCCTAAGAAAGAGAGTTTATTGGCTCAGGCAACTAGCAAGTCTAAGAGTGAGTCTCCCCGTGAGCAGGGTTGGTTATGGACTAGATAGACCTGGTTTCACCACAGACAGCCTTAATTTCCTCATCTGTCAGAATGGTCTTAACACTACTTACCTCAGAGAGCTCAAAGGGTATTATTAACCCAATAAGGGCAAGGTCTAGGATGTGTTCTCTACAGCAGTTACTGCTGTTCTGGGCACATAATACCCACATCAATACAAGAAGAGAGGGAGAGAGAGAGAGAGACAGAGAGAAGGGGAACATATGGGCCCAGTAGGGCCTCTTGCTGCTGCAAACGAACTCCAGATGCATGCACCACTTTGTGTATTTGGCTTGATGTGGGTACTAGGGACTCAAACCCAGGCTGACAGGCTTTGCAAGTGAGCACTTTTAACTGCTGAGCCATCTGTCTAGCCCTGTTAGTAAGTTTTGAGGAGTGTGAGAGTGTGAGAGTGGCCTCTCTTCATTACCACTATCTCATTTCTTCACCAAAATTATATATATATATATATATATATATTTTTTTTTTTTTCCAATGGGTTGTTTAGCCAGAGTGAGAAGATGAGAGCAGCTTGCTTAGTCTCAGGTTCTGACACCTCCCCCTTGGCAAGAGGAAATGCATAAGACTTAAGGCTGTGGCCACAAGACACATGTCCATCATCTGACAGTGAAGCAACTGCAAGTTCTAACTGTCATCAAAAACAGATAAAATGGGCTGGAGAGATGGCTTAGCGGTTAAGCGCTTGCCTGTGAAGCCTAAGGACCCCGGTTCGAGGCTCGATTCCCCAGGACCCACGTTAGCCAGATGCACAAGGGGGCGCACGCGTCTGGAGTTCGTTTGCAGTGGCTGGAGGCCCTGGCGTGCCCATTCTCTCTCTCCCTCTTCCTCTGTCTGTCACTCTCAAATAAATAATAAACAAAATTAAAAAAATTAAAAAAACCAAAACAGATAAAATAGGGCTAGACGTGGTGGTGCACACTTTTAATTCCAGCATCTAGGAGGCAGAGGTAGGAGGATCCCTGTGAGTCTGAGGCTAGCCCTGAGACTGCATAGTGAATTCCATGTCAGCCTGGGCTACAGACAGACCATATATCCTAAGGCTGGGAATACTGCAGCACCTGAATGTTGGCAACATAGCAAAGTCGATGATGATTATGATTAAATGGATGACTGCAAGGAAGGACGGGGCCGTAAGGCTGGGGAGGTGGACAAGGGTGGCATGTGACCCATAGAAGCATTGCGAGGCAAGGGAGAAACCAGCAAGAGGCCGTTTGTGTTTCACTCTGCAGCCATCAAGTTCAATAGTGCCCAGTCTTTGATTCAGCTGGTGATGAAATGGGGACCAGCCAGTCGGTGTGCTTTCCGCCTGTTTCAGGACCCCACCTCGTAGGCTGCGGGGATGTGATGGAGGGGCAGAGTGTCCAGGTAGGTGTCCTCTGCGCCTGCCCTTGCTGGGACTTAAACCACCATAGATGCAAGTATGCCTTTGGAGCAGGAGGGCGGTGTGAGCTGCTCTGGGTTTGGTTTTCAGCCCTTAGGCCTGTTTTCCCGCCCTTTTTCTCCCTCTCAAGGGACTAAGACAACAAATTCTTTCTCCCTGAGGAGGAAAAGGAGCCTCTGGCTTCAGAGAGCTCACAGACCGCCCCCCCCCCGCCCCCCCACCATCCCGGGAAGGTTTTCCGTCTCCTCCTAAAGCAAATGAATGAGAGGAGCAACAGTGGGCCGCATGCCACTGCTCGCAACTTCCTGAGACGTCCTGGATGAGAGGACTGTCTCCTGCTTCTGTCTTCCATCTGCTTCCTTCAGAATTTCCTTCTGCCAATATTCTAGGTTTTTAGCCAGGCATAGTGGCGCACGCCTTTAATCCCAGCACTCGGGAGGCAGAGGTAGGAGGATCGCCATGAGTTTGAGGCCACCCTGAGACTACATAGTGATTTCCAGGTCAGCCTGGGCTAGAGTGAAACCCTACCTGGAAAAACCAACCAAATAAACAAAAAACAATATCCTAGGTTTTTCTCTCTACAATGAGACTGCTCTTCATCTCCCTTGTACAATGAGTCTGCTGTTGCTTCCGGGAAGCCAGCCTGGAGGGAGGGCCTAGGTGTCCCACCGATGCTACCCCATTTGACACAAGGGCAAACCTAGTTCCTCTGGTTCCTCCAAGCCTGGGCTCAGGGCCAGATAGAAACCCTTCATTGTCCCAAGCCCTCAAAATATTTTGGTGCCCTGCCGGGATGTAATTCAGAATACATTTGGCTATTTGAAAGAACAGAAGTCTGCTGTTATGCTAACAATAAAATTGCTTCCTTCTGGATCTTATACATGCAAAATTCAGGTGTGCTAAGGAAGCCTTTGTTTCTGTGTGTCGCTGTCCTGCCAGGGCCCCTCGCTCTGAGCAGCTGCTGTCTTCTGTCCTCCAGGGCAGTTTCTTCCGGCTCTTCTACCCCTGCCAAGCAGCAGAAGGGACCTCGGAGCAGCCCCTGTGGATTCCCCGCTACGAGTACTGCGTGGGCCTGGCTGACTACCTGCAGTTTAATAAGCGCTGGGCAGGGCTGCTGTTAAACCTGGCTGTGGGTAAGGCTGGCCTGGCTCTGGACACGTTCCCCGTTGCTCCATTAGGCCTCAAGGAGAAATTCAGCCAGATTAGCTTGAAGAGTCCAGTCCTCTTATAATAAGTGGTGTGGAGAGTTGGGAGAGGATATATATATATATATATATATATATATATATATATATATATATGGAGGTACACTCTCCTGGATTGAAATCCAGACTTTGTAATTTACTAGTGTGGGATTTGAGCAAGCCACGTACCTTGTCTGAACACCATCTTTTTGTAGGCCTGTGGTGTGGGGGTGTGTATAAACCCTCTAGTACAGTGTTTGGGACACCAGATGAGGGCATAAGTGCTAGCTGGGACTCCCTTACCCAGAGTAAATTCATCGCCACTCTGGGCCAGTGGCTGTGTAGGTCACGCTTATCTTCCCAGTACCGGGGCTCGAACCCAGTGCTTCACACATGCTAGGCCAGTGCTCTCTCTACCTGTGAGCTAGGCACTCTAGATCAGACATCCTTGGTTCTCAAGGGGCACATGCATTCTCCTGCATTACTCTCTTCTCCTTCCTCCTTCAGTGTAGGGACACATTGAACCATTGGCTTCTGCCACCCCAGGAGCTCTACCCTTGGCCTTGGCACCTCAAGGATCTGTCCCAGATTTCTTTAGTACTGCCTGTTTGGATTTTTTTTTTCCTGGTGGTGTTGGGATGGAACACTGGGTCTCCCACATGCTAGACAAATGTTCTACCACTGAGCCGAACTCCCCCCTCACCCCACACCTGTGGCTTTCTCCTATTCTCTGTTGTGTTCACCGGGGTGTTTGCCCTGGGCTGAGCAGGGCGATTGGTGGTTCTTCAGAGGGGAGGGTCATGAATGCCCACCCCTGCTTGGGCTTGCGCTGCCCTTGCTATTGCAGTTCCAGGGCAGCCAGAGATTCCACAGCCCATGTCTCTGCCAGGTTCTTGTCGCCTGCCCGTCAGCTGGAATGGGCCCTTGAAGACAACGGGCTCTGGATACCCCTTGATCATCTTCTCCCATGGCCTCGGAGGCTTCAGGTAAGAGCTCGGTCCCCCGGATCCTGACATCATTCTTGTCTAGTGACGGCTGCTGAGTCTTAATGTATTCTTAAAGGGAAGGGTGATGGATGTTTCCAACTGCCTGTTGTCCTACCTCCCCTCTGCCTCATGCCCTTGCACGGGGTCCACTTTCCTGGTAACCCCTCTTCATCTTAAACTTTTTCCACTCGTGACTTCTTTCACCTAAGAAATTTTTATATGACCTGAAGTATGTAAAATATTGTGTACAGCTGGGTGTGGTGGCGCATGTCCTTTAATCCCAGAAATTAGGAGGCAGAGGTAGGAGGACTGCCATGAGTTCTAGGCCACCCTGAGACTACATAGTAAATTCCAGGTCAGCCTGGGCTAGAGTGAGACCCTACCTTGAAAAACACAAAACAAAACAAAATATTATGTACAAATCCAAACTTACTAATAATAAATCACAAATTTATTTTATTTTTTTGAGTGCTGGGATTAAAGGTGTGCACCACTATGTCTGGCTACAGATTTATTTTAAAACAATTCTTTGGCTGGAGAGATGGCTTAGCAGTTAAGGTACTTGCCTGCAAAGCCTAATGACTCAAGTTCAACTCTTCAGATCCCATGTAAGCCAGACGTACAAAGTAATGCAAGTGTGTAAGGTTGCACGTGCACACAAGGGGGCACACATCTGAAGTTTGATTGTAGTGGCTGGAGGCCCATCAGTTCTCTCTCTCTCACATAAAAAAGAAAAAAAAAGGCCAGTCGGTTGGGCTTGCCTCATGAAAAAAGAATTCTTTGTGTACATATACTTTTACTATTATTAAAGATGAAAGCAAATTTATGTAATAGTAAGATGTATGTATATTTTTACATAAAGAATTAAACCTTGCCAGGCGTGGTGGTGCACGCCTTTAATCCCAGCACTCGGGAGGCAAAGGTAGGAGGATTGCCGTGAGTTCGAGGCCACCCTGAGACTCCATAGTGAATTCCAGGTCAGCCTGGGCTAGAGTGAGACCCTACCTCAAAACAAATAAACAACCAAACAACCCCCCCCAAAAAAAGAATTAAACCTTGGCTGGGTGTGATGGCTCACACCTATAATCCCAGCACTTGGGAGAGCTAGACAGGCAGATCACCATGAGTTCAAGGCCAGTCTGGTCTACATAGCGAGTTCAAGACAGCCTGAGCTACAGAGTGAGACCTTGTCTCAAAAAAAAAAAGGACTTCCAGTCAAGATGGCGACAGCCTAACCGTGCCGCACCTCCTGGGGAAAGAAAGATGCAGATCCTAAGAAGAGAACCAACCCATCATACCTCAAAAGGGCTCCAGCTGAAATTAAGAATAATTGGCGAAACAAGCAAGGGTGCTGTTTTCTTGGTGAATCTGGTACCAGCACAAGGGTGAAGGAGATCAACACAGAGAACAATCAACTCCTGCCAAATCAGATATCCAGGGACACAGAGGCTCCCAACACCTCATCACTGAAACAGACCTAAAATGAACCCAACACGGCTCAGGGAAATTTGCAGAAGAGGGAGCGGAAAGAATGTCAGAGCCACACATCAGGTCATGATACGCAGAGACATTTCCTCCTACCCATAACTGAGGGCTAACTCCACAATGCATGATCCATATACCTCAACAAGGAGGAGCCGGGGGAGGGGAGAAGACAGGGAGGAGGCTAACAATGGTACCAACTTGACTGTATTCACTGAGTACAAAACTAATTAATAAAAAAAAAAAGTAGAGAGAAAAAAAAGCTGGGTGTGATGGCATATGCCCTTAATCATAGCATTCTGGAGGCGGAGGTAGGAGGGTGGCTGTGAGTTCAAGGCCAACCTGAGACTACATAGTGAATTCTAGGTCATCCTGGGCTACCTTGAACCCCCTCCCACCAAAACAAAAACAAAGAATTAAATCTTGGCAGAATATTTGACACTGCAGGACATAGAGTTTTTCAGCATTGATATTTTGTGTTATTTTTTTTTTATTTTAAAGAGAGTGAGAGAGGACAGAGAGAGAGAGAAAGAATTGGTGTACCAGGGCCTCAGCCACTGCAATTGAACTCCAGATGCTTGCACCACCTAGTGAACATGTGTGACTTTGTGCTTGCCTCACCTTTGTGTGTCTGGCTTATGGGGGATCTGGAGAGCTGAACATGGATCCTTAGGCTTTAGAGGCAAGCGCCTTAACCTGCTAAGCCATTTCTCCAGCCCAATATTTTGGTTTATAATCACCGGTGCTAAGAATGCTGCTTCAAATCCTTAGTACAAAATGGTAGAAGTATGTTTAATATATATATATATCAAAAATTGTTGGACATTCTACCCTAATCCCCAAATCATCTTCATTTAATGATTTGTTTGTTTGTTTTTCGAGGTAGGGTCTCACTGTAGCCTGGGCTGACCTGGAATTCACTTTATTCTCCGGGTGGCCTTGAACTCACGGTGATCCTCTTATCTTGGCCTCACAAATGTTGTGATTAAAGGTCTGTGCCACCATGCCCAGATTTTAAACTTACGTGCCAGGGAAAGAGGGAGGGAGGGATTGAGGGAGGAAGGGAGTGAGAGAGAATATGGGCATACCAGGGCCTCTTGCTACTACAAATGAACTCCAGACACATGCACCACATTGTGCATCTGGCTTGATGTGGGTGCTGGAAAATTGAACCTGGGTTGTCAGGTTTTGCAAGTAAGTGCCTATACTTGCTGAGCCATCTTCCTAGCTCAGACTTAAAAAATTTTTTTTGTTTGTTTTTCAAAGTAGGGTCTCGTCCTGTTCTTGGCTGACCTGGAATTTACTATCTAGTCTCAGGGTGGCCTCAAACTCGCAGTGATCCTCCTACCTCTGCCTCCCAAGTGCTGGGATTAAAGGCATGTGCCACCATGCCAGGCTCCAGACTTAATTTTTTTTAAAAATATTTTTATTTATCTTTTTATTTGCAAGCAGAGAGAGAATGAGAATGGGTGCGCTAGGGCCTCTAGCTCCTGCAAATGAACTCCAGATGCATGTGCCACTTTGTGCATCTGGTTTTATGTAGGTACTAGGGAATTGAACCTGGGTTGTTAAGCTTTGTAGGCATGTGTCTTAACTGTTGAGCCATCTCTCCAGCTCCTATTTTTTCTTTTTTAAAAGTATGCTTAGGGAGCTGGACGTGGTGGCACATACCTTTAAACCCAGCCTTGGGGAGGCAGAGGTAGGAGGATTGCCATGAGTTTGAGGCCAGCCTGAGACTACATAGTGATTCCAGGTTAGCCTGGGCTAGAGCAAGACACTATCTCAAAAAAAAAGTATATTTAGGGGCTGGGCTGGAGAGATGGCTTAGTGGTTAAGGTGCTTGCCAGCAAAGCCAAAGGACTGAGGTACAAATCCCCAGTACCCATGTAAAGCCAGATGCACAAGGTGGCACACACATCTGTAGTTCATTTGCAGTGGCTAGCAGCCCTGGCACACCCATTCTCTATTTACCTCTCTCTCTCTTTCCAATATATAAATAAATAAAACATTTTTAAAAGCATATTTATTTATTTATGAGAGAGAGAGAAAGAGAAGGAAAGAGAGGAAGGGAGAATATGGGCACTCCAAGACCTCTTGCTACTGCAAATGAACTCCAGATGCATGTGCCACTTTGTGCATCTAGCTTTATGGGGGTACTGGGGAATTGAATCCAGAGCCGTCAAGCTTTGCAAGCAAATGCCATTAAATGATGAGACATCTCCCCAGCCCTTTCCTTCTTCTTCTTCTTTTTAATTTCATGCAATTTATTAACTTTTTCAAGTTTCATTAATCTTAGAGCAAGTTACAGTAAAATTTTCATTAAGTCTTATGAAAGTCCTTCAGCATTCATTCTATTGTAGCCATTTTTAGGGACAGTGATGATGTCAGTTTTCCTTAAGGATCATGAAATGGCATCACTGTTGCCAGCTGTTTCTAACCCTGTCCTTTTTATTTTATTTTTATTATGTATGTAGTTTTTAAATAGTTCACTTATTTGCAAGCAGAAAGAGATAAAGGGGAGAGAGACAGAGAGAATGGGTGTACCAGGGCTTCCAGCTGCTGCAAACGAACTCCAGATGCATGCGCCACTTTGTGCTCAGGGGTTAAGACGCTTGTCTGAAAAGCCTACTGGCCCGGGTTCAATTTCCTAGTACCCATGTAAAGCCAGATGCACAAAGTCACACATGCATCTGCACTTTGTTTATAGGGGCAAGAGGCCCTGGTGCTTCCATTCATTCATACTCTCTCTCTCTTTCTCCTTACAAATAAATATATAAAAATCATTTTTAAAAAGTTTTTTATTTGTTTATAAACAGAGAGAGAGAGAGAGAGAGAGAGAGAGAGAGAGAGAGAGAGAGATTGGACATGCCAGGATCTCCAGCCACTGCAAACAAACTCCAGATGCATGCACCACTGTGCACCTGGCTTTTCACGGGTACAGAATCAAACCTAAGTTGTTAGGCTTTACAGGCAAGCACTTTAACCACTGAAACATCTCTCTAGCTCCTGTCTTTTTTTTTTTTTTAAGAGGTTTAGAGAGACTTTACCAGATTAAGAGAAGGAAAGAGGTGGGGAGCACAGAGGGCTCCCGCCATGAGGGAGGCAAGAGGGGATGAAGCGCCCCATCCTTCTCTTAATTGAAACGTTATTATGTTTTTTGAAATTTTTACTTATTTAATTCCATGTCTTGTGTGTGTGTCTGTGCTTACATGCCAGGGCCTTTGCAAACAGACACCAGATGCACCACTTTTTTGTATCTGGCTTACATGGGAAGCTTAGGAATTGAAATCTGGGCCTAACTGAATTTTTTGTCCTGATAGTTTGTTTTATTTTTATTTATTTATTGTTTTTTTGTTTGTTTGTTTGTTTGTTTTGTTTTGTTTTTCCACGTAGGGTCTCACTCTGGTCTAGGCGGACCTGGAATTAATTGTGTAGTCTCAGGGTGGCCTCAAACTTATGGCAGTCCTCCTACCTCTGCCTCCCAAGTGTTGGAATTTAAGGCGTGTGCTATCACACCTGGCTTATTTTTTATTTTTTAAAATGTTTTATTTATTTATGAGAGAGAGAATGTTTTATTTTTTATTTATTATTATTATTATTGTTTTGTTTGTTTTTCGAGGTAGAGTCTCACTCTAGCTCAGGCTGACCTGGAATTCGCTCTGTAGTCTCAGGGTGGCCTTGAACTCACGAAGATCCTCCTACCTCTACCTCTGGAGTGCTGGGATTAAAGGCATGCGCCACCATGCCTGGCTTACCTTATTTTTTTTGAGTTAGGGTCAGGCTGGGGAGATGACTCAGTAGTTAAAGGTGCTTGCTTGCTGAGACGGTCTCTCATTTGAGCCTAGAGCTTACTAATGTGGCTAGTGCAGCTAGCCAGCATGCCCCAGAAGTCCCCTTTGTCTATTTCCTAAGTGCTGGTATTAAAGCTAGGCCACCACATCCACCTAGCATTGTACATGGGTGCTAGAGATCTGAACTCCAATCCATGAGCCTATGCATTTTATCCACTGAGCCATCTCCCCAGCCCCTGTGTAATTCTTTTTTCCCTCAATATTTTATTTGCAAGCAGAGAGAGAGAGAGAGAGAGACAGATAGATAGAGAGAATGGGTACTCCAGGGCCTTTAGCCACTGCAAATGAACTCCAGATACATGTGCCACTTTGTGCATCTGGCTTTATATGAGTATGGGGCATCAAACCTGGGTTGTTAGGCTTTGCAAGCAAGTGCCTTAACTGCTGAGCCATCTCTCCAGCACCAGCACCCCCCCCCCATGTAATTCTTTAATGTCTGTCTTCTCTACAAGATTATAAACTGGGCATGGTGGTGCATTCCTTTAATCCCAGCATTTGGGAAGCAAAGGTAGGATCACAGTGAGTTCAAGGCCAGGCTGGAGCTACAGAGCGAGTTTCAGTTCAGCCTAGTTAGAATGAGTCTCTGCCTCTTGGTAGGCTGAGGCAGGATGCCTGCCATGAGTTTGAGGCCAGCCTTGGCTACAGAGTAAGACTTTGCCTCAAACAAACAAAACTGCATATCAAACAATACGTAGCAGTAAAAATTCATTTGAGTAGCTAGACTCCGGGTTGGGATAGGCTGGCTCAGGGTGGGAAGAAGGTGAGGAGCACATTCAAGCCCCGGGGAATGAGCGCTACACTACCTGGGGCAAGTCCCTGGAGGACAGCTGCCCACGACATTGGCCCGGCCATTCTTTTGAGATAGCTACTAACAGACAGCGCGGTTGGAACTGGGGTGAAAGCTGGGCCAATCTTTTGATCTCTTCTCCTCATTTCGTTGTGAATCTCCAGGACATTGTACTCTGCCTTCTGTATGGAGCTGGCCTCCCGCGGCTTTGTGGTGGCTCTGCCAGAGCACAGGTGAGACGTGCCAGTCCCAGTCGACCTGCAAGGGAGCTGGAATGTAGGGTAGTCCCCTCTCGGTGTATTGTTTCTCTTTAGATTGTGTGTGTGTTTTGCTGGGGATTGAACCCAGGCTTCACACATTACACAAGCACTCTACCACTGAGCTACATCCCCAGCCCAAATGTCTTATTTCCAATTTTCCCAGTAACCATGAAGGCAGGAATCATATCTGTTTTAAATAGATGAAGCCCAAGCTTCAACGATGCTAAATAACTTGCTGAGAGTGACACAGCTGACTCAGGCTCAAACTCAGGTCTGTCTCTAGAACCATGTCTTTCTACTTTCCTTTTCATGCCCCTAGATTACCTGCCCAGCTAGCCACAGTGCGTGAGGGGACAAGTATCTTGGTTGGAAGCAGGGGTACAGGGGAGAAGTAAGCTCATCATTATCTTCCTTCTCTCTGATGGCATGTATATTTCAGGGACCAGTCAGCTGCCATCACTTACTTCTGCAAGCAGCCCTCAAAGGAAAGCCATCCCACCAAGGAGACACTGGAGGAGGAATGGATCCCCCACCGTCGAATTAAAGAAGGGGAGAAAAATTTCCATGTTCGGAATCCCCAGGTAGGCTTGTGCTCTTTGGAGCGTGGTAAATATGTGTCTACTGTATTTACCATAGTAGTCAGCTTTCAGATGCTGTAACAAAATACTAGAGGTAATTAGTTAACAAGAGAAAAGGTTCATCAAATTTGCCATTCTGGATGTTCCAGTCCAAGATCAGGTGTACCTATTGTTTTGTGATTCTAGCGAGGGTCTTAGATGGCAGTGCGGGGGGGGGGGGGATCCCACAATCCTCTTTGAAGGCATGTCCCCAGTGACTTAAAGACTTCCCATTTGGCCCTAAAGGTTCTACCATCTTTCAGTAGCACCACCTTGGGAACTAAGCCTTTAGCAATAGACTTTTGGTAGACATATCTAGACCATAGCACTCCATGAGTAAGTCCCCCCCGCCGCCTTTTTTTTTGAGGTAAGATCTCATTCTAGCCCAGGCTGACCTGGAATTTACTATGTAGTCTCAGGCTGGTCTTGAACTCACAGAGCTCCTCCTAACTCTGCCTCCTCAGTGTTGGGGTTAAAGGTATACACTACCATGCCTGTCAGAGAGAGAAAGAGAGAATGGACACACCAGGGCCTCTAGGAGATGCATGCTTCACCTTATGCATTTGGCTTTATGTAGATCCTGGGGAATCGAACCCTTGTCCTTAGGCTTTGCAGGCAAGTACCTTAACCTCTGAGCCATCTCTCCAGCCCCATGGGTAAGACTTTTAGCTAACTTTTTCTCAAAATATTAATCATAGTGGGTCTGAGTTTTCTGTATCAGTAGGAATAAACACAGTATTAATAAAGACTCTTACACATGCACACACACAGATAAATAATTTCTTCCCAGAATGTGGCTGGGAAGCAGGGATGGTGGTGCACACCTTTTGACTCAGCACTCGGAAGACTGAGATAGGAGGATAGCTGTGCGTTCAAGGTCAGATTGGTGCTACAGGGTGAATTCTAAGTCAGCCTGGACTAGTAATGATGCAGGATTGGGGTTCAGGAGGGGTCTCCCAGAATTTATGAACCCCAAATTTTGAGTTCTGTCCTATATTTATTTATTTATTTTATTTATTTTATTTTTTGAGGTGGGGTCTCACTCTAGCCCAGGCTGATCTGGAATTCACTATGTAGTCTCAGGGTGGCCTTGAAGTCATGGCAGTCCTCCTACCTCAACTTTCCGAGTGCTGGGATTAAAAGCATGTGTTACCACACCTGGCTATTCTGCTTTTAAAAAAATATATTTTATTTTTATGTATTTATTTATCTGACAGAGAAAGAGGGGGAGAGGGAGAGAGAATGGGTGTGCCAGGGCCTCCAGCCACTGCATACGAACTCCAGACGCGTGCACTCCCTTGTGCATCTGGCTAATGTGGGTCCTGGGGAATTGAACCTGGGTCCTTTGGCTTTGGAGGCAAATGCCTTAACCACTAAGCCATCCCTCCAGCCTGCCCTACTTTTAATAAAGAATTAATAAAGATGGACTCAAGCAGGATAAATTATGACTTATTAGGTTTATTGAGGGGAAATTACAAATTGCGGGGTTTATTTCAGGGAGAAATCATGAATTGTGGGGTTTTGGAAACCCTCTCTAAGAAAAGAACACACATGGTAGATTCAGAAACCAGAGGAAAATCATGCATTTAGTCAAAGAGAGAAGTTACCCCAAACTATAAAGCAGAGATAAGCAGAAAAGGCATGCAAACCAAGAAACGGTTTTATGCTCTTCCACCCGACCCCGGCACCCAGCCAGGCTGGGTGAGGGGAAGCCCCACTCACATGTATCCTTGTGGCCCCGAGGAAGAGAGGTAGGCAGGCTGAGCAGAGGAGCAGAGCGGGGCAGAGGGGAATTGGCATCCAGAAGACAGGAGCCTTTATAGGCAAAGGGAAGACCTGATTGGTTGGTAGATGGAGGGCAGATCCCTGGGCCAGTCCATCCAGGGCCAGCTGTCTAGGTAGTGTGTTAGACTGGGCAGCAGGCAGGGGTCTTGATGAGGCTTGAGTTCCGTTTTTGTGGTGGCATGTGGGGTGGCATCTCATGGTTCTGTTTGAGCCTCAATCCCTAACTGAAACTGCCTAAAAAAAGCTAGCTTTCTCCTATCCTTCTTCAGTAAGATCCTACCTTGAAAAAACAACAAAAACAAAATCACAATCAGCTATCTTGGGGTATCAGACTCAAGTTGGCTTTTACAACCTAAATCAGAATTATTAATTATATTGTATGAGAGGCATATTTCATGAGGTTTTTGGCTTTGTTTTCCTCAAAACAACTTCTAAATAACTGCTCCAACACATGAATTGCCTTTAAAAATCATTATTTCTTTGTCTTTCAGAGAGGGCAGAGGATGAGCTACTATCATAGTAAAGGAGAGAAATCCTTTTTGCCCAACTTTTAGAAGCTAAAGAAAATAGTTATGCTTCCTTTGAGTTATCTTGCTCACATCTATCTCTTTTGTCCTTGACAGTGAGTGGTGAATATGCCTGGTGCCTATCCCTCACCCCCGGCCCCAGAAGCTCAGCTCACTGCAATGGTGTGGCCCCCCAGGGCTTTGCTCAGTATTTCCTTCCTTGAGAACTGTGTGCATAGGACTTTAAAATACAAAATTAGGGCTGGAGAGATGGCTTAGCGGTTAAGCACTTGCCTGTGAAGCCTAAGGACCCCGGTTCGAGGCTCGATTCCCAGGACCCACGTTAGCCAGATGCATAAGGGGGCGCACGTGTCTGGAGTTCGTTTGCAGTGGCTGGAGGCCCTGGCGCGCCCATTCTCTCTCTCAAATATATAAATAAAAATAAAAACAAAAAAAATTAAAATACAAAATTAGCACGGAAATACAGAAGTTTCTGTGGGCTAGTCCCTTCCCCCCAGTAGTACAATTTCTGTTTAGTACATTGTATTTTTCCCTGACATTTCCACCTTTGTTCAGAGTGATCTGCAAAATCATTCTTCACAGACTTGTTCTTCTTGTCTGGTTCCTTTGCGTTCCCCACTGGTACTGAGGGTTTTTTTTTTTTTTTTTTTTTTTTTTTGATTTTCGAGGTAGGGTCTCACTCTAGCCCAGGCTGACCTGGAATTCACTATGGAGTCTCAGGATGGCCTCGAACTCACGGCAATCCTCCTACCTCTGCCTCCTGAGTGCTGGGATTAAAGGCGTGCGCCACCACGCCCAGCTACTGAGGGTTTTGACACTACATTGACACAGGGGTGGAGGAGTACCTCCTAGATAAAAGCCCCCACTGCCATTTCCAGGTGCCAACTGCTAAGCAGGCATTCTACAAAAATGGTAACTGTAATGTGCTCACTGTTTGGTTATTTTTAATAAGCCTCTTCCTACTATAATAAAAAGAAAAAAAAAACACAAACACAAACCAACTAAACAACAATAACAAAAACAAAACAAAAACTGACCAGGCGTTGTGGTGCACACCTTTAATCCCAGCCCTCGGGAGGCAGAGGTAGGAGGATCACCATGAGTTCGAAGCCACCCTGAGACTACATAGTGAAGTCCAGGTCAGCCTGGGCTAGAGTAAGACCCTACCTCGAAAAATAAAAAAAATTTAAAAAAGTGCTGGGGTAGGGCATGATAACTTGTCTATAATCCCAGCTGTTAGGAACCAGAGACAGCATATGTTCAGGGAAAGCTGGCTATCTAGATTAGCCAAATTGGCAAGCTCTGGGTTCAAGAGAGACCCTGTCTCAGCTGGGCGTGGTGGTACACACCTTTAATCCCAGCAGGGAGGCAGAGGTAGGAGGATCGCCGTGAGTTCGAGGTTACCCTGAGACTACATAGTGAATTCCAGGTCCGCCTGAGCTAGAGTGAGACCCTACCTCAAAGAGAGAGAGAGAGACCCTGTCTCAATAAGGCCAGCTGGGGCTGGAGAGATGGCTCAGTGGTTAAAGGCACTTACTTGCAAAGCCTGATCGCCTGAGTTTAATTCCCCAGTACCCATGTAAAGCCAGATGCACAAAGTGGTACCTAGGTCTGGAGTTTGTTTGCAGTAGCAGGAGGCCTGGGTCACCCATTTTCTCTCTTTCTTTCTCTCTCTCAAATAAATAAATTAAAATATTTATTTTAAAAATTAGGAGGACAGCAGTTGAGTCAGGTGTGGTGGCACACACCTTTAATCCTAGCACTCAGGAGGCTGAGGTAGGAGGATGTTTTGAGTTCAACGGCCAACCTGAGACTACATGCTTGGTGAATTACAGATCAGCCTGGGCTAGAGTGAGATCCTATATGGAAAAAATAATAATAATAATAAGGGGGACAGCAATTGAATAGATGCTAAAGATCAACCTGTGACCTCCACATACTCACACATACATGTAAATATGCATACACACTGCCCATGCATAATACAACCCCCACACATACACATGAAAACCTGAAATAAAGAAAAGAAGTCCAACTTACGCTTGATTGATTAGGTGGAAGGGAGCTGGTTGGCTCACGTCAGTAGGTGGCAGGAAGATGAAGATGAATGGAACCAGCCTCCAGTGCCCCACGACCCGCTTAGAGAGAATGAGCTCATGCCCGTGTCTGCCGTGGGCTCATTTGTAAGCCAGCTTACTTTCTGTGGTTGGAACAACTGCTCTGAGCTTGCGCATACTCAGCTTCATCAGCAGAAGACGGAGCGGTTGCTCCCCAGTCCCCCATCTTGAGCCAAGCTCAAATTCGAAAACTCCTGGAGAGGGATTCCTCACTGGGGAGAAGGGACAAAATAAAAGTTCCCACTAAAAGCACATGGTTAGTTTGTTCAGGTCAGGCCAGGGCAGCCCTTAAATGCATGGTTAACAAAAGGGGGTGACAGGTAAGTGCTAGGCAGACAGGAACAGCAAAAGTGTGGCATAGTGGCTGGGGAGATGGCCCAGTAGATAAAGCGCTTGCTTCATAAGTGTGGGTACCCGAGTTCAGATCCCCAGCACCCATGTAAATCTGGATATATGGGGTTGTCTGTAACCCAGGAGAAAGGGGCAGAGACAGGAAAATCTTCCAGAAGCTCATGTGCCAGCTAGCTTAGCTAAGGGAATAGTGAATAACAATGTGGAGGGCTGAAGAGATGGCTCAGCAGTTAAGGCACTTGCCTGCAAAAGATCAAAGTTCAGTTCCCCAGTACCCACATAAAGCCAGGTGCACAAGGTAGTGCATTCATCTGGAGTCTGCAGTGGCTGGAGGCCCTAACATGCCCACTCTCTGCTGGGTGTGGTGGCACATTCCTTTAATCCCAGCCCTCTGGAGGCTAAGGTAACAGGATAGCTGTGAGTTTGAGGCCAGTTTGAGACCTCACAGTGAATTTTTACAGGTCAACCTGGGCCAGAGCAAGATCCTACCTTGAAAAGCCAAAAAGAACAAAACAGACAAACAAACAAAACGATGTGGGGGGTGGAGACATGGCTTAACAGTTAAGGTACTTGCCTGCAAAGCCTAAGGACCTGGGTTTGATTGCCCCACTACCCACCTAAAGCCAGATACACAATAAGGCTGAATGCATCTAGGGTTCATTTGTAGTGGCTAGAGGCCCTGATGTGACCATCTTCTCTGTCTCTCTCTCTCTCTCTTTCTTTCTCTCCCCATGCAAATAAATAAAATATTTTTTAAAACCCAATGTGGGAGGCTGGTGTGGTGGTACATGACTTTAATCCCAGCACTTGGGAGGCAGAGGTAGGAGGATTGCCAAGAATTCAAGGCTACCCTGAGAGTACATAGTGAATTCTAGGATAGCTTGGGCTGGAGCAAGACCCTACCTCAAAAAACAAAACAAAACAAAACAAAACAAAACAAACGCCATTGTGGAAGGTGAGAACTGACCCCTGAAAATTGTTCTCTGCTCTACATAGGTGGGCCATGGCACACACCATGTCCACACTCACACACAAACATGCACACACATATGAAGTGTGCTATACATGGACGAGTAGAGTCCCAGTACTGGATTGCTAATTAACAGCCCCAGTTCCTTTTGTTTTCAGAACTTCATTTGTTCATCCTGGCAACCCTGTGGTTAGGTTGGTGGAGTCTGAACATCTGGGCTGATTCCATTGTGCCAGCGGGCAGGGCCACGTGAGCTGTGAGGTGCCTGCGTGCCTGCTGAGATGGGCAGGGCAGACTCCTGCTGCCCCCTGCCTCGGCTCTGTGGGTGCCTGGGGTTCTTGCTGTGGAGCGCCCCAGCTCCCACCAGGACTGGCTCTGTCTGTTTCAGGTGCACCAGCGGGCCCGAGAGTGTGTACAGGTGCTGAGGGTCCTGGAGGAGGTCAACGCTGGAAAGACCGTCCTCAATGTCTTGCGTGATGGGCTGGACCCGATGACCCTGAAGGTATGGCAGCAATGGGTATGGCCCAGAATTGCATATTCACCAGCACTTCCTTGGTTACAAGCATCAAACCTAACTGACTAGCTTAAACCAAAAGAAAATTTGCTGCTTGCAAGGGCCGCAGGTGGCCTCGAGGCCAGCCAAAGTAGTCAGGGGCTCAGATGTCATCAGATCTCTACACTTTTTCCTCCACTTCCTCTGGCTCAGTTTCTCTCTGTGTATGTGGTCTTCATTCTCACCAGATTCTCTTCTTCACACAAGAAAGATGGTTGCTGGCAGCCCAGTCCTGTGTTTGAGCAGCTCTGAGCTTCCAGGCTGTGGTCCTGGGAAGAGAACACAAGCCCCCTGGGCCAGTCACTGTGCCAGAAAGAGAGGGTGTTTAGATGGGCCTGCCTGGGCTATAGCACTTCTGGGCCAGGGAACCTGAGCCTCAGGATCGGGGGCCCCACCACAGCCACATGGACAGGAGAGAAATGGTTCCTTCCCTGATAGCTAGGGGCTGTTGAGTAGCAAACAGCCTCCACGTATGCAGGCCAGTTCTTTCCCTTTGCGAGACTGTCCTGGCTATGGAACCGGTACCAGTGAAAGTACAGTCTCCAATCCTCCAACTCCCAGTCGCTTTTCCCCCAATCACCCTAATCTTTTTTTTCTGAGTTAAGGTTTCACTCTAGCCCAGGCTGACCTGGAATTCACTATGTAGTCTCAGAGTGGCCTCAAACTCATGGCGATTCTTCTATCTCTGCTCTCAAGTGCTGGGATTAAAGGCGTGTACCTCCATGCCTGGCTTAACATATATATATTGGTTTTCCGAGGTAGGGTCTCCCTCTAGCCCAGGATGACCTGGAATTCACTATGTAGTTTCAGGGTGGCCTCAAACTCTTGTCAATCCTGCTACCTCTGCCTCCCAAGTGCTGGGATTAAAGGTGTGCACCACCACACCTGGCTTTCTAGCATATTTTTAATAGTCACACTCATGAACCTCCAAATATTACCTACACATGTTGAAAGAAACAGGAAACTCCCAGTGGACTCAGACTTTAACATGGGATTTTTATTTTTATTATTTATTTATTTATTTATTTACTTACTTACTTATTTATTTATTTTTTCAGGTAGAATCTCACTCTAGCTCAAGCTGACCTGGAGTTCACTAGGTAGTCTCAGGGTGGCCTCGAACTCACGGTGATCCTCCTACCTCTGCCTCCTGAGTGCTGGGATTAAAGGTGTGCACCACCATGCCCGGTTTAACATGGGATTTTTTTTTTTTAATTTTAAATTTCTATTTATTTATTTGAGAAAAGAGGGAGAAAGAGATGGCTGCAACAGGGCCTCCAGCCACTGCAAACAAACTCCAGACACATATGCCATTTTGTACATCTGGCTTATGTGGGTCCTGGGGAATCGGACCTGGGTCGTTTGGCTTTATAGGCAGGTGCCTTAACTGCTAAGCCATCTATCTCTCCAGCCCAACATGGGAATTTTTTTTTTCAAAATTTTTTATTAGCAATTTCCATGATTATAAAAAATATCCCATGGTAATGCCCTCCCTCCCCCCACTTTCCCCTTTGAAACTCCATTCTCTATCATATCTCCTCCCAACATGGGAATTTTTTAAAAAATATTTTATTATTTATTTGAGAGGGGAGAGAAAGAGGGACAGAAAGAGAATTGGTACACCAGGGTCTCCAGCACTGCAGATGAATTCCAGACACATGAGCCACCTTGTGCATCTGGCTTATATGGGTCCTGGGAAATCGAAATCTGGTTCCTTAACTGCTAAGCCATCTCTCCAGCCCCAACAAAGCTCTTTCTGAACTCATATTGCTATGCAAAGACACTCTATGTAGAGCCTCTTGTGGAAAAAGAGGGAGGAGTGTATATTGAGGTTTACTTCTGTATGCAGAAGGCAGTTCTGCAAGGACACGTGAGCAATTGGTACCTGTTAGGAAACAGACAGCTACGTGGAAAAGAAACTGGGTAGGTGGGAGACTTCCCTATATACTTCTGATTTTAAACAATTAAAAAAATATTTATTTATGTATTTATGTATTTATTTATTTATTTGAGAGGGACAGAAGTAGAGGGGAAGAGAGAGAACGGGTGCACCAGGGCCTTCAGCCGCTGCAAACCAACTCCAGACACAGGCACCACTTTATGCATCTAGCTCACATGAATCCTGGGGAATCAAACCTGGATTCTTTGGCTTTGCAGGCAAGTGCCTTAACCGCTAAGCCATCTCTCCAGCCCTATACTTCTGATTTTAGAAGCATATGAATATATTCACATATTTTTAAAAAGCTGAAGGAGGGGCTAAGGAGATGACTCAGCAGTTGAAGGTGCTTGCTTGCAAGCCCGGCCAGCCTGAGTTCGAGTCCCCAGCACCCACATAAAGCCAGATGCAAAGTGGTGCATGTGTCTGTAATCCCAGTGCGCCTGCATCAGTGGAGCGGGGAGCCAGAAGAATCCAGAAGTTCATGGGCCAGCTGGACTGGCACAGGCAGCAGCTAAACAACGAAAGACTCTGTCACAGAAGGAGGGAGAGGACAAGCACCCCAAGGCTGTCCTCAGATCTTTACATGTGCCATGGTACATGTGTGTACCCACATACACACATAACCACACACATATATACATAAATACATATACATACACATACATGCACACGTATATACATACATGCACCAACACATACACATGTGAACACACATAGATAAACATAACATACGCATACACATATGTACACACATATATACACACATGCATACACATATATACATACACAACATAACATATACACATACACACATGCATGCAAACACATACAAACACATATGAAAAAAATCTGGGGGCTGGAGAGAGGGCTTGATGGTTAAGGAACTTGCCTGCAAAGCCTAAGGACCCAAGTTTGATTCCCCAGTACCCACATAAAGACAGATGCACAGGGTGGCTTTTTTTTTTTTTTTTTTTGAGGTAGAGTCTGGAATGTCTGGAGTTTGTTTGCAATGGCTAGAGGTCTTAGTGTACTCTTTCTCTCTCTCACTCTTATCTGCCTCTTTCTCTCAATTAAATAAAATTCTTTTAAAAATCTGGGGGTGGGGCTGGGGCTAGAGAGATGGCTTAAAGGTTAAGGTGCTTGCCTGTGAAACCTAAGGACTCATGTTCAGCTCTCCAGGTCCCGCATAAGCCAGATGCACAAAGGTGAGGCAAGCGCAAGGTCACACATGCATCTGGAGTTCAGTTACAGTGGCTGGAAGTCCTGGCATCCCAATTTTCTCTCTCTCACACACACTCTCACTCTCTTGCATTAAAAAAAGAAAGAGGGCTGGAGAGATGGCTTAGCGGTTAAGCGCTTGCCTGTGAAGCCTAAGGACCCCGGTTCGAGGCTCAATTCCCCAGGACCCACGTTAGCCAGATGCACAAGGGGGCGCATGCATCTGGAGTTCGTTTACAGAGGCTGGAAGCTCTGGCACGCCCATTCTCTCCCTCTCTCTCTCTCTCTCTCTCTCCCCCTCTCTCTGCCTCCTCTCTGTCACTCTCAAATAAATAAATGAACAAAAAAAAATTAAAAAAAAAAAAGAAAGAAAGAAAGAGCCAGTATGTTGGGCTTGCCTCAAAAAAAAAAAATTTTTTTTAAAGGTGGGGCTGGAGAGATGGCTCAGCAGTTAAAGGTACTTGCTTACAAAGCCTGAGTTTGATTCTCCAGTACCCATACTCTCTCAAATAAATAAATAAGGGCTGGGGAGACAGCTTAGCAGTTAGGGTGCTTGCTTGTGAAGCCTAAGGACCCATGTTCTATTCTCCATTACCCACATAAGCCAGATGCACTAGGTGGTGCATGTGTCTGGAATTTATTTGCAGTGGCTGGAGGCCCTGGTGTGCCCATTCTCTCTCTTTTTCTCTCCCGCTTTCTTTCTCTCCACTAAGTAAAAAATAAAATAAAATAAAAGTTAAAGAAGCCATCCTCCCTAGTTGCTGATCTGAAGGTACTGAGCCAAGGGGAGAAGTTAGGTGCAGAACTTGGGCTAGAAGTTGAGGAGAGCAAGACTTCTGAGCAGAGCCTGGGCTGCAAAGCCTGGAGAGATTTCCCCACTCCCATAGCAGGCAGTGGCAGTGGCTTTATATATAACTATGCCCTGAAGGCTTCTGGGAATAGCCAGAAATAGATACTTGCAGAGCACTTATATCAAACAGACTCTCCCCTCAGCTTTGGATAAAAATCAGGACTGATATCTAAAGAGGAAGTAGAGCCTGAGGTGGTTTCTGCACCAGCAGGACTTGCCCCGGAGCAGAGCGGGCACGGCAGGTCTGCCCCATGTCCCCCTCCACGTGGTCTGTGGCCTCCCTGAAGACCAGCTTGAGTCAGGCGGGGGCTGTAAAGGATGGAAAGAGCTGCTTCTCGGCATGATCCTGATGTGCCCGGGTGGAGCCTGGAAACTTCTATGTGTTCATTTATCCATACACATTTGAATGTAGCAGATGGTAGGATTACCAAGTAAAGGTGAAAAACATGATTCTCAGAAGGCTGTTTACAGCAAAGAGTGGCTTTCTAGTAGATACGAGCTTCTTTGTGGGCAAGGTGTGTGTGTGGTGCTGGGTATTAAATCCAAAGCCATGGGCATTCTCAGTAGGCACTCTATTACTAAACTTTACCCCAGAGATTCCTTTTCTTGTTATTGTGATAGTGTACACTATATAGCTGGGCTTAAATTGGCCATCCTCCTGCCTCAGCCTCATGCTAGATTACAGGGGTGTGTCATCACACCTAGGCCAGAAGTTCTTAATAGTGTGGTTTTGGTGGACTCACTCATCCATTATATCAGAATTCTTAAAAGTGAAACTGGCCGGGTGTGGTGGCACACGCCTTTAATCCCAGCACTCTGAAGGCAGAAGTAGGAGGATCTCTGTGAGTTCAAGGCCACCCTGAGACTACATAGTGAATTCCAGGTCAGCCTGGGCTACAGTGAGACCCTACCTCCAGAAAACAAAATAAAACTGGGCGTGGTGCTGCATGCCTTTAATCCCAGCACTTGGGAGGCAAAGGTAGGAGGATCACCATGAGTTTGAGGCTAGTCTAAGACTACATAGTGAATTCCAGGTCAGCCTGGGCTAGAGCAAAACCCTACCTTGAAAAACCAAACTAACTAACTAAATAAAAAACAAACAAAAATAAATAAATACCAGTTCTGAGTTTTTGCTTGGCTAAGTTCTCTGCTTTCCTCAGGGCAGCATTGACATGAGCCGTGTGGCTGTGATGGGACATTCATTTGGAGGATCCACAGCTCTTCTGGCTTTGGCTCAGGAGGCCCAGTTTCGGTGAGTTTCTCAGTGAGGCTCTTTGTTGCTCATGCTCCACACACCACTCACTCACTCACTCGCTAACATTCATTCAGCAAGGTGTTTTTTTTTTTTTAATTAAAATATGTTTTATTTATGAGAGAAAAAGAGGCAGATATAGAGAAAATGGGCACACTAGGGCCTCTAGTCACTACAAACAAACTCTGTCTGTCTTTTCTACTGGCCCGGAAGCTCCTTGAGAGCAAGGACTCTCTCACTGATCTCTGTATCTATATCTGTTACTCTCTTGTTGCCAGGACAACATACCTGACGGGATGAAGCAGTTTATGGCAGGAAAAGGGTTTACTTTGGCTTACAGTTCCAGAGGGTGGAGTCCATCATGGTGGGGAAGCATGGCAGGAGCAGGAAGCCAGTGTCACATCTTCACATCAGCAGGGAGGATATAGCTCCCTTGCTCTCTCTCTCTCTCTCTCTCTCCATTTTATATAGTCCAGGACCCCGGGTGCTGCCCAAAGTTAAGGTGGGTCTTCCCACCTCAATTAACCTAGTCAAGCTAATTCCTCACAGATATGCACAGAGAAGATCTATCTAAATAATCGCTTCCAGGTGACTCTCAGTCCTGTCAGGTTGACAGTCAATATAAGCCACCACAGTATCCCAAGCAAGGGACTGAGTACACAATAGGCTCAATGAATAACAAGGGAGCAATTAAATGAGGGAAGTGGCATTCTGTGCAACTAGAGCCTGTCACTTGAGAGTAGAGTCAGAGAACTCAGAGAGCAAGTTCCAGAAGAATCTCTGGTGATAAGTAAGGCAGACCAAGATCCTAAAGGAAGGGTGTGGGTCCTGGCACCCACTTGCTAGCATGCTGCGCTTCAGACCATTGGAGGGAAGACTCCTCCCCCCACCCCACCCTAACTGTTCTTGCCGGGATTTCTTTGTGGCAGCTGCAAATGTCTGGTCCCTTTCCAGGTGTGCGGTGGCCCTGGATGCTTGGATGTTTCCTCTGGAACACGACTTTTACCCCAAGGCCCGGGGCCCTGTGTTCTTTATCAACACTGAGAAATTCCAGACAGCTGAGAGCATCAAGCTGATGAAGAAACTATGTGCCCAGCACGAACAGTCCCGGACTGTGACTGTCCTGTGAGTGCTCCCCAACAGCACGCTGCCAGCGTGCCTCTCCAGTTTCCATCGGCCAGGCCTCCTTCATTTATTCTGGATTATTCAGAACTCTCTGCCCTTTAACAGAATGCCTGAATACTACCTGAGTCCCGAAATCATAATTCCTTTAGGATTTGCTGTCGCTTTAACTTCATAGCATTGTAGGCTACAAGACTGCTAGAACCTTTCCTTAGGCCAGTCAGACTTGGTCACCTGTGGCCCGTAGAGAAGGGAAGAGTACACAAAGGGACTTAACTACTTACTGATCTGAGAGAGAGAATTGGTGAGGGCCTCTAGCCACTGCAAACAAACTCCAGATGTGTGTGCCACCTTATGCATCTGGCTTCACGTGGGTACTGGGGAATTGAATCTGGATCTTTTGGTTTTGCTAGCAAGTACCTTAACTGCTAAGCCATCTCCCCAGCTCAGGACTTAATTATTAACACTGTATCATTTCTTTTGTTTTTTTCTCTTCTCTTTTTTCCCTTCATTTCCTCTTTTAAAAATTTTATTTATTTATTTATTTATTTATTTATTTATTTGTAAGCAGAGAGAGAAAGAATGAAAATGGTGGACCAGGACCTCTAGCTGCTGCAAACAAACTCCAGACACATGTGCTACTCTGTGCATCTGGCCTTTACATGAGTGCTGGGGAATCAAACCTGGACTGGCAGGTTTTGAAAGCAAGTTCATTTAACCATTAACCCATCTCCCCAGTCCCCAGCCCTATTTCTTTTCTTCTTCTCTTTTCTCTTCTTTCTTTCTTTTTGTTTGTTTTTTTTTTTTTAAATCAAACACTTTATTTCCACATAACAAGCACAAAAATCTCCCAAACACTTTTTTTTGTTTTTTTTTTTGTTTGTTTTTTGTTTTTCAAGGTAGGGTCTCGCTCTAGCCCAGGCTGACCTGGAATTCACTATGGAGTCTCAGGGTGGCCTCGAACTCACGGTGATCCTCCTACCTCTGCCTCCCGAGTGCTGGGATTAAAGGCGTGCGCCACCACGCCCGGCTTCTCCCAAACACTTTTAACAATACAATTAACGCAATTATGAAGTCAGTTTTATGCTACTCAAAGCCCCAAAAGGTCACTCAGCTTAACGTTCCAAACATTTCCAGACATGGTTTTTCAAAGCTACCTTTGGTTTTGGAAAGACCAGTGTGGAAGTCAATATACATTGAATGCACTGAACAACATTTTCTTAAGGTGTCCAGCAACATTAGCTTACACCTGGCAAGTTGAAGCATGATTTGAAGTCATACACTGAAATACAGACACAGGTTCTGCCCTGAGCTCCTGCAGTCAGGAGGTGAGGGCCGGGGGAAGAAAAGGCTAGTCCAGGCTGTGGCGTTTCCCCCTGTGTGACAGAGGTATGAGAGGCTGACACTAGTAGGCTGTCAAGTCATTAAGCTTCATGTTCCAAATGGTCTCCTGCTGAGGCTTGAGACGGGCACAAATGGTGTTTTTTGTTTTTGTGTTTTCAAGGCAGGGCCTTGCTCTAGCCCAGGCTGACCTGGAATTCACTATGTAGTCCCAGGCTGGCCTCAAATTCATAGCAATTCTCCTACCTCTGCCTCCTGAATGTTGGGAATAGAGGTGTGTACCACCATGCCTGGCTTAAATAATACATTTTTTTAAAAATCAGTTTTTCTGCATGATATCTGACTGCTTTCAATAGCTTAGTAAATTTAGTCCAAAGTAAACCATGTGATGATTTCACTTGGAATTAACTGTATTTAGAGGGCTGTGGGTATCGCTGAGGGGTGCATTTGCCTAGCTTGTACGAGGCTGTGAGCTCCATCCTCAGTCTCATGAATTAATTAACTATTAAGTTCATTCATTTACAGCCAAAGGACTATCTCATTTTTTATATCCTTTTCTGATTATTTAACTTTTTTTTTTTTTTTTTTCCCCCGAGGTAGGGTCTCACTGTAGCCCAGGCTGCCTGGAATTCACTATGTAGTCTCAGGGTGGCCTCAAACTCACGGTGATCCTCTTACTTCTGCCTCCTGAGTGCTGGGATTAAAGCCTGATTATTTAACTTTTAAAATTTATTTATTTATTTATTCATTTGAGAGAGAGAGAGAGAGAGAAATCAAATGAGAATGGACATGCCAGGACATTCAGCCATTGCAAATGAACTCCAGACACATAAGCATCTTGTGCATCTGGTTTATGTGGGTCCTGGGGAGTTGAACCTGAGTTCTTTGGCTTTGCAGGCAAGCACCTTAACCACTAAGCCATCTCTCCAGCCCATGATTATTTAACTATAAAAAAATTTTTTTTGAGGTAGGGTCTTGTTCTACCCCAGGCTGACTTGGAATTCACTATGTAGTCTCAGGGTGGCCTTGAACTCACAGCAGTTCTTCTGCCTCTGCTTCCTGAGTGCTGAGATTAAAAATGTGTATTACACCTGGCTTTTTAAAAAACTTTATTATTTATTTAATATATATATATATGTATGTATGTATGTATATATATATATATATATATGTGTGTGTGTGTGTATATATATATATATATATATATAGAGAGAGAGAGAGAGAGAGAGAGAGAGAGAGACCTCCAGCCACTGCAAATGAACTCCAGAAGCATGCACCACATTGTGCATCTGGTTTACGTGGGTCCTTACATTTTGCAGACAAGTGCCTTAACTGCTAAGCCATTTCTCTAGCCCTATTCTGATTATTTAAATAAAAGCAAGTGTTTTCTCCGTTTACTCTGTGGTACAGTTCTGACAGTGAGGTAACCGTGTTTTGTGAATGTTTGGACATCACTGGATAAAAGCCACAGCATACGTTGTGCTATAACAGTATCATCTCAACTTCCCCTGAATTTTTTCCTGCAATGGATAACTATGATGGTTTATTTATTTATTTTTGAACAATCAGTCACCTTTTACCACGAGCCATTTCCCAGTGTAAGATTTAACTCTTTTCTTTTTAAAAATATTTTATTTATTTATTTGCAAACAGAGAGAAAGACAGACAGAGAAAATGGGCACATGAGAGTCTGCAGCCACAGCTAACAAGCTCTAGATGCATGTGCCACTTTGTGCATATGGGTCTATGTGGGTACTGAGGAATCGAACCCAGGTTGTTGGGTTTTGTAGACAAACTCAACTGCTGATCTCTCTCTCCTACCTCTAGACTTAATTTTTAAATGTTTTTGTCTCCACTTTCAGGAATTATATACTTGTTTTCACTGCCTCATTGTTTGAATTATGTATTAAAATAATAAATTATATATATAGTTAAAATATTTTTTAAAAATCCCACAGCATAACAGATAGTAATAACAGGAATGGCAGGTGCTGGGAACCTCACTGCCTTCCTTCAGCCCCCAGCTAATATATTCTGCCTTCTCCCTGTATGGTCAGACATGGTGATTCAGGGTCTAAGCCAGCTTTAAAGCCAGACACAGCTGGGTTCAAATCCTGGCTCTATGTCCTGTCACATGTATGACTGTAGGCAGACCATTTTCTCCTCAGATTTTGTCATGGGAAACTTTTGTCATGGGAAATTTTGTCCATATGATGCCTGGAAAGCCCCTTGCATACAGTAGGTGCCTGATGCATGCGCAGGCTTGGTTACCAGACTCCTGTCAGTTGTTTCTCTTTTCTCCCAGGGGTTCTGTTCATCGGAGTCAGACTGACTTTGCTTTTGTGACCGGCCACTTGATTGGTAAATTCTTTTCCTCTTACAATCGTGGGACCTTGGACCCCTATGAAGGTCAGAAGATTATGGTGCAGGGCATGTTGGCCTTCCTGCAGAAGCACCTTGGTAAGGAGACTGTTGGGGGTTTATAGAGCACGGGTGGGGTCCCCTGTGCTTCCCTGCGGCAGTGGTCTGTCCTGGCATGACTGGGACCTGGGAGATTTCTGGCAAATGGAAAACCTCACTGAAAGAGAGTTAATATAGAAATATAGGGAAAAAAATTATCTGAAAGTTTGGCAATCTTAATCTTGGTCTAGTCATCTGTTTCAGTCAGGTTTGCATTGCTGGTAGAAATCACCCAACCAAGACCAGCTTCTGGGAAAAAGAGGTTTATTTGGCTCAAGGGGAAGCTCCACGATGGCAGGGGAAAATGATGGCACAAGCAGAGGGTGGACATCACCCCCTGGCCAACATAAGGTGGACAATAGCAACAGGAGAGTGTGCCAAACACTGGCATGGGGAAACTGGCTATAACACCCACAAGCCCGCCCCCAACAATACACTGCCTCCAGCAGGTATTAATTCCCAAATCTCCATCAGCTGGGAACCTAGCATACAGAACACCTAAGTTTATGGGGGACACCTGAATCAAACCACCACATTCCACCCCTGGCCCCATAAACTGATATCCATACATGATGTAAAATACAATGCATTCAGTCCAACTTTAAAAGTCCTCATAGTTTTTATCAATCCCAATGATGTTCAAACATCCCCATAGTCCAAGGTCTTTTAACTGAGCCATAATACCCAAAAAATCCCCCAAAACCCCATAATGGCACAGAATAAACATTCACATTGCAAAAGATGGCATTGGGCATAGCAAAGAAATATCCAAGCAATATAAGATTTAAACAGGGCAAACATCAAACTCTGTAGCTCCAAGTCCAACAACTCTAGTCAATGACAAATCTCCAAGTCCGATAATTCTGACCAGCAACAAGTCTCTGGCATTCCAATTCCACCCCTCCAGCTAGGCTACTCACAGTCCTGGAAAACTTCATCCGGGGCAGGCAGCTTTCCTTAGCAGCCATCTCGTGATCCCAACATCTTCACTGGGTCTCCACTGCAATCCACGGTTCATCCTCATGGCCCCATGGGGTCTCCATGCAGGCAAGCAGCAAACCTGCTACACACTGCCCATGGCCATTTCCAAAACACAAGATCGCATTGCAAACTCAATGACCCTCTGTTTCCTGCATTTCTTATACTCTACAATACCAGGTAGGGTGCCAATTTGTTAATCTAGGGGGGAATAAAGCAGACTTTGAAGGACAGGACACTTCTTGAGCACTCAGGCCCCTTCACAAGAGTCTACATTCTTCCTGTTGCCCCAGTGCAGGTCAGTTGGCCCAATCTCAAAGGTTGTAATCTCTCAATTGCAGCTGAATGGGCAGCAATTCACCCAAAGATTTTTCTTTCTGTGCCATATCCCTCTGCTCACACCAGTTCATTTCTATGCAAAGCAACCCTGCACAACTTCTCAGGACACGGGCATAACAGCAAACTTTTCCCACAAACAGCTAGCCCAGTCCAAGCAAAGCTCTTTTTTTTTTTTAATTTTTTTTGTTTATTTATTTATTTGAGAGCAACAGAGAGAAGGAGGCAGAGAGAGAGAGAAAGACAGAGAGAGAGAATGGGCACGCCAGAGCTTCCAGCCTCTGCAAACGAACTCCAGATGTGTGCGCCCCCTTGTGCATCTGGCTAACGTGGGTCCTGGGGAATTGAGCCTCGAACTGGGGTCCTTACGCTTCACAGGCAAGCGCTTAACCGCTAAGCCATCTCTCCAGCCCCCAAGCAAAGCTCTTTCTCACCCTCATAAGCCAAACCTCATAGTCCATAGTTCTTACTGCATTCAGGCCTTTCAACTCTGACCAGAATAGTCCATCAAGCTGTACTTACAGCACTGCAAGGCATCTCTTAGACCAAGGTTTCAAATCCTTCCACACTCCTCTTGAAAATCAGCTCCAAAAAGACAAAGCCACATAGTCAGGTGACTAGTAGTAGCCCCACTCCTCGGTACCACTTTACTGTTTCAGTCAGGTTCGCATTGCTGGTAGAAATCACCCAACCAAGAGCAGCTTCTGGGAAAAAGAGGTTTATTTTGGCTTACAGGCTTGAGGGGAAGCTCCATGATGGCAGGGGAAAATGATGGCACAAGCAGAGGGTGGACATCACCCCCTGGCCAACATAAGGCAGACCATAGCAACAGGAAAGTGTGCCAAACACTGGCATGGGGAAACTGGCTATAACACCCATAAGCCCGCCCCCAACAATACACTGCCTCCAGCAGGTGTTAATTCCCAAATCTCCTTCAGCTGGGAACCCAGCATTCAGAACACCTAAGTTTATGGGGGACACCTGAATCAAACCACCAGATCATCTAACCTCAGTGAACCTTGGTTTCCTCACCGTGAATGCTATGCTCTCGTCTCTCCATTCTACTGCCTTAGTCCTAAGCCATCCTGCCCCTCCTTCAGCTGCATTGTGAGGAGCTTAGGATGAGGACTGGGCTAAATCTATGGACATGCCATAAAGAAACCAAGCATGGGAAGGTTGTGAAAAATGCTGTAAGTTACGGCCAACTAAACAGCAGAGCCTTTCCGGATCCCTGGTCTACCTGGCCGAGCCTCCACCCAGAGGCGATGTCTTCTCATGTCATTCAAGCTGTCTTCCCCATTGAGCATTGGGATGATTTTAAGCATTGATATTCTTGCCAGATCTGGTGCCTCACTCCTTTAATCTCAGTGTTTGGGAGGCTGAGGTGGGAGGATTGCTATGAGGCCAACCTGGGTTAGAAAGCCTGCCTTAAAAAACAACAACAAAAAAAAAAAAAACAGGAAACAAGTTGAGACTCTCTGCTTATTCAAATTACGGTCTCATTCTGTATCCCAGACTAGGGTAGAACTCACAGTGACACTCCTACCTCAGCCACCCCAGGGCTAGGATTAAAGATGTGAGCCACCACATACAGCATTTTTTATTTTTTGAGGCAGGGTCTCACTCTAGCTCAGGCTGACCTGGAACTCACTATGTAGTCTCAGGGTGGCCTTGAACTCACGGCAATACTCCTACCTCTGCCTCCCGAGTGCTGGGATTAAAGGCGTGCGCCACCACGCCCGGCCACAGCATATTTTTTAAGATGGGGTCTTATGTACCTTAGGCTTGCCTGGAACTCGCTATGTAACTTAGGATAACCTTAAGCTTCTGCGCCTCCTGCCTCCACCTCCCAAGTGATGGGATGCTTTGCCATGCCTGGCTTATGCCAAGCTGGACATCGAACTCAGGGCTTTGTGCATGCCAGGTAAGCACTCTGCCAACATCCTAGACTCAGGAGTTAATATTCTAGTTAAGCTTCTTTGGTTTTACAACCTAGAAGTTGGGCTGCAAAGATGGCTTAGCAGTTAAGGCACTTTTCTGAGAAGTCTAAGGACCCATGTTCAATTCTCCAGATCCCACATAAACCAGATGCACAAAGGTGAAGGCAAACGCAAGATTGCACATGCCCACTAGGTGGCGCAAGCATCTGGAGTTCAATTTCAGTGGCTAAGGCCTTGCTCTGCCAATTCTCTCACTCTCTAAAATTAAAAAAATTTAAAATTTAAATTAAAAAAAAACCTAGAAGTTCAGTAGTTTATCTTAAAAAGAAAAGGGACTTTTACCTATGAGAGTGTACCTGGACCCTTCCTTACCTGTCAGGGTATACCTGGACCCTTCCTGACCTGTGAGAGTGTACCTGACCCTTCCTTACCTGTGAAGGTATACCTGGACCCTTCCTGACCTGTGAGGGTGTACCTGGACCCTTCTTGACCTTTCAGGGTATACCTGGACCCTTCCTGACCTGTGAGAGTGTACCTGACCCTTCCTTACCTGTGAAGGTATACCTGGACCCTTCTTGACCTTTCAGGGTGTACCTGGACCCTTCCTTACCTGTCAGGGTGTACTTGGACCCTTCCTGACCTGCCAGAGTGTACCTGGATCCTTCCTGACTTTTGATGGTATACCTGGACCCTTCCTTACCTGTCAAGGTGTACCTGGATCCTTCCTGACCTTTGATGGCGTACCTGGACCCAGTGGGCAGTCGATACAGGAGCCATGGCCATCTGCAGAATTGACTTCTTTTCCCGTCTACCTCCTGGGTTCAGTCTCTCTCTTCCTCTTGTGACATCTGTTTCTCTGTGTCCCAGGCAGCCTGTCTCCCTCTGTGATATTTTTCTTGCCTCTTGATAGCATTTATTCAGTCAGTTTGTGCTTCTTCAGAACGTCACTTGCCTTGAACCTCCTGACGCTTCTCTCTACCTTGTGGGTTATGCCCTTCCTGTCTAACTTTCTCTGCTCACCGATAGATTTTCTGTGATTATTATTCTTCCTCAGACCAGATTCCCAAGAGAGACACTTGATTGTATCAGCTTGCCAAAGCTCATTGGTGACCACTGGCCGACCTAGGCCTGGAGCTTCCCTGATCCACACCCCTTCGGAAACATTCAGCATGGTGGGAGGGTGCCATTGCCTTCGTGAGCCTGACCCTTTGCAAGTGCTAGGTTCAGGCCACTTCCTTCAGGAGGGGCCAGGCTGGTCTGGATTGCTAAGATTTGACCTAACTCTAACCTACCAGTAAGAGCTGATGCCTTTTCACACTCCCACACAACCACCACACGTGAATATACTTGCCCTGGCTGTCACCTCAAGAGCTGACCAGAGAAGCCTCCGGTGACACATGCTGCCCTTGAGATATGCAGCCAGCTCTGATGTCCACTTGTCATTAATCTAAGTGTCCATGAGACCTGAAGCTGACCCCTGTTCGGTTCTTTGGGCGACCATGCATTGTCCCTTCCTTTGCATGCAGGCTGATCTAGAATTCACTTGTAGTATCAGGGTGGCCTTGAACTCACGGCAATCATACCTCTGCCTCCCAAGCTGGGATAAAAAGTGTGCATTACCATGCCCAGCTGCCTTAAAAAATTTTATATTTCTTTGAGAGAGGGGAAGACAGAGAGAGAGAGAGAGAGAGGCAGAGGTAGGGAAAAAGAAAGAGAGAGAAAGAATGGGTGCACCAGGGCCTCCTAGCCACTGCAAATGAACTCCAGATACATGCATCATCTTGTGCATCTGGCTTTATGTGGATACTGGGGAACTGAACCTGGGTCATTTGGTTTTGCTGGCAAGGGCCTTAACCGCTAAGCCATCTTTCCAGCACCCCCTTTTTTTCTTTAAGGCAGGGTCTCACTTAGCCCAGGCTGACCTGGAACTCACTCTATAGCCCATGCTAGCCTCAAATGCATGGCCATTCTCCTTCCTCAGTCTCTAAAGTGCTGGGATTAAAGGTGTGTGCCACCACACTCATCCTGGGCAATTTATTGAGACCCAAAATGTATAGCCTAGGATAGCCTCAAACTCCTGAATCTCCTGACTGTCTCTGCTGCAGATTTTTTTTTTAAAAGAGAGAATGAGAGACACAGCGAGAAAATTGGCATGCCAGGGCCTCAGCTACTGCAATTGAACTCCAGAAGCTTGTGCCACCTAGTGTGCGTGTGCAGTCTTGCACTTGCCTCATCTCTGTGCATCTGGCTAATGTGGGATCTGGAGAGAGATTGAACATGTGTCCTTAGGCTTTGCAGGCAAGTGCCTTAACTGCTGAGCCATCTCTCCAGTCCCTCTTCAGCAGTTTCTTATGGGTTTGTGCCACTACAACCAGCTGTAATTTATTTAAAACCTCCATACATATACACAATGTATCCTGATCATAATCCCTTCCCACCACCCTCCTTTGTCCCCTCTCCCTCATTCCTTCTTCACCCAGCCCCCACTTCTTTCCAACTAGTCCCTCTTCTATTCAGTTTTGATGTCTTTTTTTTTTTTTGCCCTTGACATCCATGACAATATATTAATGGGGGCAATATTATGTGCACCTTGTACCACTCAAATGACAGCCACTGTGAGGTCATGGGTACAACCACCACCTTGTGTCTGGAAGACTGTTCCAAAGCACTCTTCCCATCCTTTGGCTCTTACATTCTTTGTGCCTCTTCTTCCACAATGGTCCCTTCTAGAGAATGATTGAAATGTCTCATTTAGTGCTCAGCACTCATCTGTCACTTTTCCTCAGTGCTTTGACAACTTTTTTTTTTCACATGAGCTCTCAGTATTGGTGAAGAGATGAAACCATATATTTTCCAGGAAAGGCATTTCCAAAATTTCCAAATTGCACTGCACTGAATCTGTGACTTGCATACGCTGTGACGTCACGCACAAGCCCAGCTGCTCAGAGAGCGCACAGCCGCTGTTCCCTTGCGCTGCTTTCTGCTCAGAGTGATTCAAGGGACATTTTCTGTGCTACTTCCTGACAAGTCTGTCCTCAACGTGAAAGCCTTCCTACTTCCCTGCGAGGTGCTCCCTTAAGACACTGTGAGAAATTGGCTTTTTCAAAAATAAGTGGATGGCTCAGTTCTCAAGGGTGAACTTTGTTTGTTTGTTTTTTTGTGTGTGTGTGTTTTTTTTTTTTTTCGAGGTAGGGTCTCACTGTAGCTCAGGCTGACCTGGAATTCACTATGTAGTCTCAGGCTGGCCTCGAACTCATGGTGATCCTCCTACCTCTGCCTCCCAAGTGCTGGGATTAAAGGCATGCGCCACCACGCCTGGCTCAAGGGTGAACTTTGGCTGGCGTGGTAGCTCACACCTTTAATCCCAGCACTTAGGAGGCGGAGGAAAGAGGAACACGAGCCAGTTGCCCAAGGTGGCGCGTGTATCTGGAGTTCATGTGCAGTGGCTGGAGGCCCTTGGTGCGCCTTCTCATTCTCTCTCTCTCACATAAATAAAAATAAAAAAAAAATTTAAAAAAAGATGACAGGTGAGCCCACCGTAGCATGACTATCCCTCCCCTTAACAGCAGAACCTGTCGAGCTGCTCACGAGAGGCAGTCATGGCGAGAGGAGCTAGGGGTTAGACTGTACAAGAGGGCCGGGGACCCAGTCTGTTTATGTCAGCTAATTGATGTGAGCAGTATTCATTCTGCTCAGCACTGTGGAAGCATTAATATACTATACATGTCATTCTGAAGACAGCTCTTTCCAATGGGTATTTTTTATTTATTTCTTTGAAAGAAAGAAAAGTCAGGTGTGGTGGTACATACCTTTAATCCTAGCACTTGGGAGGGAGATGTAGGAGGATCACCATGGGTTCAGTCTGGAACTACAGAGTGACTTCCAGGGCAATCTGGGCTAAAGTAAAGTAAGACCCTACCTCAAAGAAAAAAAAAAAGATTTTCTCTCTTTCTACCTGCCTCTCTCTCTCAAATAAATCAATAAAAATAAAATATTTTTAAATTTATTTTTATTTGTTTATTTATTTTTTATTTATTTGAGAGTGACAGATAGAGAGAGAAAGAGGCAGATAGAGAGAGAGAGAGAATGGGCATGCCAGGGCCTCCAGCCACTGCAAACGAACTCCAGACACATGTGCCCCCTTGTGCATCTGGCTAACGTGGGTCCTGGGGAATCGAGCCTCGAACCGGGGTCCTCAGGCTTCACAGGCAAGCGCTTAACCACTAAGCCATCTCTCCAGCCCCTAAAATATTTTTTAAAAGAGAGAGAAAATGAGTGTACCAGGTACTCTTGTTGCTACAAATGAACTCCAGATGCATGTGCCACTTTGTGCATCTGACTTTATGTGGGTACTGGGGAATTGAACTCAGGCTTTGAAAGCAAACACCTTTAACTGCTGAGCCTCTTCTCCAGCCCCAGTATTTTGATTTATTAACTCCATTTTACAGATGAAGATACGATGCCTGGAAAATGTCAGTCATTTAGCCAGGTATAATGAATCACACCTGTAGTCTCAGCTACTGGGAAGGTGGAGGTAGAAGGATCACTCGAGCCCAGGAGTTCAAGGCCTTTCTGAGCCACATGAGACTCCTATCTCGGAAAATTTCAGTAGTTTGTTCAAGACTGTCTGGTCAGTAAGTGGCAAAGCCAGTATGCAGCCTGCTTGTCTAATTCCAAAGCCTTCACACTTCATGGCTTGCTGGGCTGTAGTGACACGCAGCAGTAAGTACACGATCGCCGTGGGCATGAAGTCTAGGGAGACCCAGAAGACAGGTGCCCCAGCTGATATGAGGACAACCTTTCAGAAAGGGGGCTTCCTGGACAAGGCGATGCTGCCTTTGATCTTGACAGATGCAGAGAGGTCACAGGTAGGAAAGGGACAACAAGGGCCTTTTTGACAGAGGTCACTAAGCTTGCCAGGACCTGGTCAATTTGGAGAAAATGTTCAGTGCATCTGGAGCTCAGGCCAGTGAGCTGTTGAAAGGCAAAGGTAGGAGCTGGGGGATGGCTCAGCGGTTAAAGGGGCTTGCTTGCAAAACCCGATAGCCTGGGTTCAGTACCCACATAAAGCCAGGTGTCAAAGCCAGACGTCATGATGAGACTTGGGCTCAGTCTGGCTACCTATAGAAGATGGGTAAGGTGCAAGTTGAGCCGGGCGTGGTGGCACACGCCTTTAATCCCAGCACTCAGGAGGCAGAGGTAGGAGGATCGCTGTGAGTTTGAGGCCACCCTGAGAATACATAGTGCATTCCAGGTCAGCCTGGGCTAGAGAAAGACTCTACATTGAAACCGCACCCCCCCCTCAAAAAGAGTGCAAGTTGAGAGGCAGAGTCCTCAGGTCGAACGGAGGCTCTTTCAGTAACCCAGGTGATAAGGGAGAAAGCAGAGTCCGAAAACTGGCTGTGTGCCTAGACTGACTGACTGGCTTTACAAAGAAAGAAAAGCTTTTTGGTGGCCACATAGTGTAATGTCACATGGGAAACTAAAATGGACCATAGGTGGCTCAGCTGCCCCTCTCACTCCTAAAAAACACCTTTGAGAGAGCCAGGGCTGGCGTGGTGGCGCACGCCTTTAATCCCAGCACTCGGGAGGCAGAGGTAGGAGGGTCACTGTGAGTTCAAAGCCACCCTGAGACTACAATAGTGACTTCCAGGTCAGCCTGGGCTAGAATGAGACCCTACCTCGAAAAACAAAACAAAAAACCCAAAACAACAACAAAAAACACAAAAACACCTTTGGGAGTGCAGCATACCTCCTTTCCTGCTAATTCAGGATGTTGCCTTTCAGTAAGGTCGCCACTTCCTTCCTATTTAACTGCTCCCGGCTCCTGTCTCCGCCTCCCACCTCCTCATCCTTTCTCTCATTCTCCTGGAAGTCAGCTTCACACTTTTCCCTTCCTCCTCAAGCTTCCAGCACCTCTTCCCTCAGCCTGTCTCTCAGCTGGGTTAACTTCCTCCCACTGTGCTGAAAATGGAAGCCACAATGCTTCCTCTGCCTCCCCACATGGCACCTGGCTTTGCCTGCACAGACTCAGCCCCTCCCTTTCCCAGAGCCCCCTCCTCGGCTGCCTGCTCCAGGCCACCCGTGCACGCACACCCCAGCTTCTGTCTTCTCTCCTGTGTCTGAGAGATGATGGATTCTCCTCTAGATCAGATTGTATTTCCCCCACTTCACTGGCTGATGAAGATTCCCTAAACTTGAAAACAAACAAAAGCTCTTGGGACTGGGAATGTGGCTCATTGGTAGAGTGCTTGCCTAACACGCACAGGGCCCTGGTTTGATGGGTTTGATACCCAGCTTGAGGAAAGCAAGGGAGAAATGGAGGGAGGGAGGATAACTCTTTTGCCCTTAGCTTCCTCCCCAGTCACCCATAACAATACTCCTCAGAAGGATATTTATTTTCTCTTTGCCCAATTCTTCTACACATTCTTGCTCTTAAATAAATATATTTTTAAAAAGGAAATTTCAGCCAGGCGTGGTGGCGCACGCCTTTAATCCCAGCACTTGGGAGGCAGAGGTAGGAGGATCGCCATGAGTTCGAGGCCACCCTGAGACTCTATAGTGAATTCCAGGTCAGCTAGAGTGAGACCCTACCTCGAAAAACCGAAAAACCAAAATAAATAAATAAATAAATAAATAAAATAAAAATAAAAAGGAAATTTCAATAATCTTTAAAAAATTGATAGGGGCCAGAGAGATGGCTCAGCAGTTAAGGCACTTGGCTTGCAAAGTCTAACAGCCCAGATTGAATCCCCCAGGACCCACGTAAAGCCAGATATACAAGGTGGCACATTCATCTGGAGTTTGTTTGCAGCGACTGGAGGCCCTGGCATGCCTGGTCTCTCTGTCTCTCTTCTATCTTTCTCTGCTTACAAATAAATAAATAAGCAAATAAAAAATGATAAAAGCCTGGCGTGGTGGCGCATGCCTTTAATCCCAGCACTCGGGAGGCAGAGGTAGGAGGATCGCCGTGAGTTCGAGGCCACCCTGAGACTACAGAGTGAATTCCAGGTCAGCCTGGGCTAGAGTGAGACCCTACCTCAAAAACCAAAAAAATAAATAAATAAATAAAACTCTCTTAAATCAGGTAAAAGTGAGCCAGGGTGTGGTGGCGCACGCCTTTAGTTCCAGCACTCGGGAGGCAGAGGTAGGAGGATGGCTGTGAGTTCGAGGCCACCCTGAGACTACATAGTGAATTCCAGGTCAGCCTCGGCTAGAGTGAGACCCTACCTAAAAAAAAAAAAAAAGAAATCAGGTAAAGGTGATGGCTGAACCGGAAATGGTCTTTTGGTCTGTACACACGCACTTGCACATGGCACACACCCTCACACATGGACATGCACACCACTAATACACACCAAATAAGAGCAAATAAGTAAATTTTAAACAGACTATGGTGGAAGTTATATGAAACACTACACAAAAAGCACCGGGCACAGTCCCTTGAACAAGCCCCCCTTCAGTGAGTGCTGCCCTCCGTTGTCCCTGTCATTGAGGTACCGTGGACCAAGTCATTTATAAAGGCGCTGAATGCGCAGTCATGGCCGCCATTGCTACTGAGCCCTCACAGCCTCTGTGCCCAGGTCCTTTCACCCGTCCCAGGCGCTTCTCCCCTAGGACAACCACTGACCCCATGGGGGCCACTCTTTGACCGGACCTTGCAGTGATTGGTCTAACCTTCCTGTTTCTTCCCTGTTCAGACCTGAAGGAGGACTATGATCAGTGGGACAGCTTCATTGAAGGCATCGGACCGTCGCTCATTCCAGGCGGCCCACACCATCTGTCTAGTCTGTAGGCACAACTGACCATGTGCAGGTCACTTGAGCTGAGTTTCTATGGGGGGGCGCTGCCCAGTGGCACTCATAACCTGTCAATGGTTGTGATGGTCAGCACGACCTGTTTTCGCAGATCGAGAAGATGTGACCACACAGCTGATTGGATAATTTAAGCACTTGATCTTGAACTTAAATTTACCTTGGAACGTGGATCATTGACTGATTGGCAAGCTGACTTATTTTTTATTTTATTTTATTTTATTTTTTTGAGGCAAGCCCAACAGACAGGGCTTTTTTTTTTTTTTAATGAGAGAGAGAATTGGCACCCCAGGGCCTCCAGCCACTGCAATCGAACTCCAGATGCATGTGCCACCTTGTGTGCATGTGCCACCTTGTGCATGCATCACCTTGTGCGTCTGGCTCACATGGGATGTGGAGAGTTGAACAAGGGTCCTTAGGCACTGCAGGCGAGCTCCTTAACCGCTAAGCCATCTCTCCAGCCCTGACTTCTTTCTTTTAAAGACCCAAGCTGGCCTCAAACTTGACATATACCTGAGGATGACCTTCAACTTCAGATCCTCTACCTCTGATTCCCAAGTGCTGGCATTACATGTGCTGGGAATTGCACCCAGTGCTTCCTGCATGCTGGGCATGCACTGTACCAACTGAATTACACCCTCAGACCCTAGCAAGCTGGCTTTTGGCGGTTGAACCCTGGCAGTATGGGGAGCACATAGGGGGCTATGGCTGGATGTGAAGAGGTGGCCTGGTGGGTTTGCTTCACCTTGGCCTGGTTGTGCCTCTTTAGTGGAAGTGATAACGCCAGGGGAAATCCTCAGGGCCGCCAGCCAGCTGGGTGCTCTTTTCCTGCCCCTCCCCTCAGCCTTCTCTAACCACACCCGGTTGGCACTTGAGCACTTGAGGTAACTCTTTGGAATGTAAATCATCACTGACTTCCCATTTATTTTCAAGTCTTCCCCACTGTATGAAACACAGTGCTGGGCACTTAGTCAGTATTAAGTTACAAGCCCATGGACAGATAGTGCTAGTCTCATAACACAGGGAGAGGCACGAAAGACACTGTCATAGTAACCTTGTCATTGCTGGGACGAAGCACCCGGCCAGAAGCGGCCTATGGGAGGAAAGGGTTCATTTTGGCTCAGTTTCAAGGGGAACTTTCATCATGCCAGGGGAAGCATGGCAAGAACAGACAGCCAGGTGTCACCGCTTGTCACATCAGCTGGGAGGAAGCAGCAGGAGTGAGCTGGCTAGCACTGTCAAGGGGTGCTGGATTATCAAATCCCAAGGCCACCCTCAGCAGCACAGCTCCTCTAGCAAGGCTCCACCGGCTGGGGACTAAGTACATATGGCTTAACCCCAAACTCATGAGCCCGTGGTAGACATTCTGTATCCAAACCACCACAGACACAAAGGGCGCCACGGACGCTCTGGGTCGCTTTGGAGTTTTGCCCTAAATGTGTTGTCAGGAAACAACACGAGTAAGCTGGACTGGGTTCATAGGGTTACAGAGTTCAGTAGTCATTTATATAGGCCGCAGAGGGCACTAGTTGGTCAGTTTATGCTCTAAGAGGCCACTCCTAGAGAAATCTGGGGTCAGCCTCTTTCCTCAAATACCATGAACCAACGTGCTCTGAATCTATGTGCTTTAGTTGTCTGGTTTTTTGGCACTGAGGTCCTCACACCAAACATAAGATATGGACCCACTTTTTTTTTTTGTTTTTTCGAGGTAGGGTCTTACTCTAGCCCAGGCTGACCTGGAATTCACTATGGAGTCTCAGGGTGGCCTCGAACTCACGGTAATCCTCCTACCTCTGCCTCCCGAGTGCTGGGATTAAAGGCGTGCGCCACCACACCCGGCTTGGACCCACTTTTTATTGTTTCATTTCTTTCTTTCTTTCTTTTTTTTTCTCGAGGTAGGGTCTTGCTCTAGCCCAGGCTGACCTGGAATTCACTATCTATTCTCAGGGTGGCCTTGAACTCATGGTGATCCTCCTACCTCTGCCTCCCAAGGGCTAGAATTAAAGGTGTGCGCCACCCACGCCTGCCTTATTATTCCATTTCCAATTTGAATATTGGTACTCATGTTTGCCTAATGACATGTTGCAGTATTGCACTAGAGCACGTTCGGGAGCCATCTGGAAGAGACTCTTCCTTCTGTCTTTCTTTGTTCACCAACCATGTGGCCCTTATGGAGAATCTTTAAATCTTTAAATGGAAAGGCAGTCTTCCCAACTGTGTGAGAATACCAACCTGGAATTCCATCTCCACCATACAAGACTTCTTACCTCAGTCCAAGGAGGGGACCTCAGAGGAGGCAACTGCAAAAGGGAAATACAAAGTAACCCAAGGGCAAGGCCACCAAAGCACGCTGGAGGAGCTATGAACTCCAGAGAGTCATGGCATGCACTAGGAAGATCTCATTAGCACCCTGGACTCTGGAGTTACATACCTGGCTTTGAGTTCTGGCTCCAGCACTGGGTAAATTTGAGCAAATTATGTTCTTTCTGATCTCAGTTCCTGTGTATCCAAAATGAGAGTCTGTGTTATGAATAATCGGGATGATTAACTGAGAGGATTTATACGCCATGGGTGATTAAATGTGTATTTCCAGACATGTGGGCTTTCTACTTATTTCTATGTTAATTGCTTTTTTTTTTTGTCAGAGAAAATGACTCATAAGGTTTTCATACTAGATATTTATTGACACTTGGGGCTGAGGATAAGGCTGAGCAGGTAAAGTGCTTTCTTTCAGGCAAACATGAGGACCTGAGTTCAGATCCCCAGCATGCACCTTCAATCACAGCATTGAGAAGGCAGAGATAGGCAGGTTGCTGGGGCTTGCTGGCTAGCTAGTCTAACTTAATTATTGAGCTCTAGGTTCAGTAAGAGACCCTGTGTCAAAAAAGTAAGGTGGAGGGCTGGAGAGATTGCTCAGTGGTTAAAGATGCTTGCTTGCAGAGCCTGATGTTTGGTCCAGGTTCCATGCCCAGTACCCATGTAAAGCCATATGCACAGTGGAACATGCATCTGGAGTTGGTTTGCAGTGGCAGGAGATCCTGGCACACCAATTATCTCTCTCTCAAATAAAAAAATAAATACAAAAAAATAAGGTGTGGGGCTGGAGAGATTGCTTAGTGATTAAGGCACTTGCCTGCAAAGCCTGAGGACCCATATTCGATCTCTCTCCAGATCCCACATAAGCCAGACACACAAAGGTGAGGCAAGTGCAAGGTTGCATATGCCCACTACGTGGCACAAGCATCTGGAGTTCAGTTTCAATGGCTGAAGCCCTGGCATGCCAATTCTCTCTCTCTCATTCTTGCTCTCTGTAAAAAAAATAATAATAGCTGGGCGTGGTGACACATGCCTTTAATCCCAGCACTCGGGGCAAAGGTAGGTGGATCACCAAGGGTTCAAGGCCACCCTGAGACTACATAGTGAATTCCAGGTCAGCCTAAGCTAGAGAAAGACCCTACCTCAAAAAAACCAAAATAATAATAATAATAATAATAAGAAGAAGAAGAAGAAGAAGAAGATAGAGGGCTGGAGAGATGGCTCAGCAGCAAAGCCTAAGGACCTGGATTTGATTCCCAAGTACCCACATAAAGCCAGATGCACAAGGTGGTACATGCATCTGGAATTTGTTTGCAGTGGCTTTGGAACACTCATTGTCTATCTGTCCCTCTCTCATTCTCTCTCAAATAAATAAATAAATATAATATTTTTAAAAAGTAATGTGGAGAATGATTGAGGAAAACACCTGACATCAATCCATGGCCTGCTTCCCCATGCACATGCCCAAACCTGCATATATGAACACATCTCACATGCATGCCTGCACACATACACACACATACAAATACATATACATGCACACACATACACGTGCCAAAAAAAGATTTGTTGAAACTTGATTATGTTGGTCTAAAGCCAATTTTGGAAATGTTCACTGTATGTCTTTTTTTTTTTTTAAGAAAAAAAATTATCTTTTGGTTTTTTGAAGCTTTTGTCCAGGTTGACTTCAAACTCATGGGTGGATCTTCCTACCTCTGCTCCCAAATGCTGGGATTAAAGGCGTATACCACCATGAAGGTGTAGACCACTACACCTGGTTCTAAAAATAACTTTATGTGTGTGAGTGTGTATGCATTTCAGGGCCTCTTGCCACTGCAAACAAATGCCAGATTTATGTGGATATACAGGCCATTTATGTCTGGAGGGAGCACGTTGTAAGGAGTCCTACCCTTCCTTTGGCTCTTATATTCTTTCTGCCACCTCTTCCGCATTAGAGCCTGAGCCTTGGAAGGTGTGATCGAGATGTTACTCAGTACTCCAGTCACTTCTTTCCAGCACTATGATGCCTTCTGAGTCATCCCAAGGTCACTGCCATCTGAAAAGAGAAGATTCTCTACCCAAAGTGAGAGTAGCGTTAATATAAGGGTATAAATAATAAGAGAAATGCTTACTGGGCAGTTTGAGAAGCATAGTATATACATTTTTCCAGACATCAGCAGTTGTTACACCCCTAGGGCTCATGACTACCCCTGTTTTAAGTTTTCAGTATCAGGGATGTATTTCCCCCCCCCCCCCCATGGAGCGGGCCTCCAATCCAATTGGAGGGCAGTTGGTTTCCACCATGACAGACGTGCCACTATTGCACCTGTTGGCTCATTTGGCCTGGCTGGCAAATTATAAGGCTTGTAGTGTCCACTGTTGAGTATCTTCACTGGTGGTATCTCTTTCTCCCATTGAACTACATGTAGAATGGCTTCTTCCAGCTTTCTCTCAGCCGGTCTACATGGAGGAGGTTATCAGCTCAGTTCCAGCAGAATTTCTCAGTGGCCTTGCAGCCCAAGTATGTGGAGTCTTCAGAAATAGGGTCTTACCATGTATTCCTGGTGGGAAACCAAGGGCCAAGGCAATGGCCTATAATGTTTTGGGGGTATCAGGGACCTCCCTGGCCAACAACTCACTGGAGGGTATCCCATCCCTGGCACTGAAAATTTTCTAACAACGATCTATGGCTCCTGAATGTTCCATAGTCCAAAAACAGAGGATTGCATATGATTTATTTGCATCCTCTTAGATTTTGATTAGCCCTCCCTCCACCTTTCCTTTACTCAATCTCTTCCCCTGACCTCACTTTGGGCCTTTTCACCCCTGTTAATCTTCTACTTACATATATACAATGCCAGATTTATGTGCCATTTTTTGTGTTTGACTTTTCATGGGTACTGGGAAATTAAACTAGGGTTGGTAGGCTTTATAAGCAAGTGCCTTTTAACCACTGAGCCATCTCCCCAGATCACTATATGTCTTTTTTTTTTTGAAGTAGGGTTTCACTCTAGCCCAAGTGGACCTGGAATTCACTATGTAGCTCCAGACTGGCCTTGAATTTATGTCAATCCTCTTACCTCTGCCTCCTGAGTGCTGGGATTAATGACGTCCTCCACTATGGCCAGCTTTCACTGTATGTCTTAATAAGTCTGAAGTTGGGGGCTGGAGAAATGACTTAGTGGTTAAGGCACTTGCCTGCAAAGCCAAAGGACCTAGGTTCAATTCCCCAGGACCCACGTAAGCCAGATGCACAAGGCAGCACATGGGTCTGGAGTTTGTTTGCAGTGGCTAGAGGCCCTGCCACACCCATTCTCTCTTTCTTTCTCTCAGATAAATAAATAAATTTTTAAAAACGTTTTAAAAAGCCTGATGTTGTTAGTTGACTGTTTTCTACCACAATGCATCATGGATTCCTCTCCATGAGAGTACGGGCAGACATATAATGGGTCTGTGGTGGTCTGAATATAAAGTGTCTCCCATAGGCCCATGGGTTTGACCCCCACAAAGTGGTGCTGTTTGGGAAGGTTGTGTAACGTTTACGAGGTAGAGCCTTCCTGGAGGAAGTGTGTCACTAGGGGCATGTCTTGAGTTTTTTTTTGTTTTGTTTTTTAATTTTTATTTATTTATTTGAAAGTGACAGAGAGAGAGAGAGAGAGAATGGGAATGCCAGGGCCTCCAGCCACCATAAATGAACTCCAGACGCATGCGCCCTCTTGTGCATCTGGCTAACGTGGGTCCTGGGGAATCGAGCCTCGAACCGGGGTCCTTAGGCTTCACAGGCAAGCGCTTAACCGCTAAGCCATCTCTCCAGCCCATGTCTTGAGTTTTTATTTATTTATTTATTTATTTATTTACTTATTTGAAGGAGGGAGAAAGAGAATGGGCGCACCAGGGCCTCCAGCCACCGCAAACAACCTCCAGATGCATGTGCCACCTTGTGCATTTGGCTTATGCGGGTCCTGAGGAATCAAACCTGGGCCCTTAGGCTTTGCAGGCAAGCATCTTAACCGCTAAGCCATCCCTCCAGCCCTGCCTTGAGCTTTTGATTTGTGTGCTATGTAGTATGCGTGGTGTATGCATGTACGTGTGCAGATGTGTATGCCCCATACATAGGCCACAGGAGAACCTTGGGCTCCCATTCCATCACCCATCTACATGTTTCCTTGAAACAAAGTCTCTCACAGAACTCAGAGCTGCAAGTTTTGGTCCGACTGGTTGATCAGTGAGCCCTAGAGGTTTCCCATCTCTGCTCCCCACAGGGCTGCTGTTCACATGGGTGCTGGGGCTCAAACTCGGCCTGATGCTTACACAAGAAGGGGGTCTCACCCCCTGAGCCATCTCCCCAGGGCCCCTCGCTATTCATCCTCTGCCTCCTACGTGCTAAGATAACTACAGCGTCCTGCCCTGGCCTGCCATGCCTTCCTGCCATGATGGAGTCCACTCTGGAACCACACGCCAAATGAAGCTCCTTGCCTTTCATAAGTTGCTTCTGGTAGGACATTTTGTCCCAGCAGCAAAAAACTAACTGATACAGGACCCCTCCAACTCCCACAAGGGTGCCGGAGCCCCTTAGCACTCACAGGACCGGCCCGAGGCCAACCCTGAAAAGATGCCACCTTGTGCTGGTCGTCTCGCAGCACCTGAGACCCCGTTTCTACCCGAGAGCCAGAAATAAAACATGTATATTTTATTTATTTATTTATTTATTTAAGAGAGAGAGGAGCTGGAAGTGGTGGAGCACATCTTTAATCCCAACACTTGGGAGGCAGAGGTAGCAGGATTGCCCAGAGTTTGAGGCCACCCTGAGACTAAATAGTGAATTCCAGGTCAGCCTGAGATAGTGTGAGACCCTACCTCAGAAAACCAAAAAAAAAAAAAAAAAAAAAAAAAAAAAAAAAAAAGAGGTGGGGAGGGAGAGAGAGAGAATTGGTGTGCCAGGACCTCTAGCCACTGAAAACAAACCAGACGAATGCGCCACCTTGTGCATCTGGCTTTGTGAGTCATGGGGAATCAAGCACCTTAACAGCTAAGCAATCTCTCTAGCCCTATTTATTTTATTTTTTTCCAGGCCTATTTTTTATTAAATATTTTATTTATTTATTTGAGAGAGAGGCAGATAGAGAAGAATGGGTATGCCAGGGCCTCTAGCCACTGCAAACGAACTCCAGACCCATGTGCCACCTTGTGCATCTGGCTTACATGGGTACATGCTTAGGCTTCTTAGGCAAGCTCCTTAACCACTTAGCCATCTCTCCAGCCCCCAAACAGGTATATTTTGCAAGGTTGTGAAGAGACCTGGAATCTCCTGAGACAAGGGAATGGTTCAGAAATTTGCCACCCCCCCATTCAGTTCATTTTCACTTGTGACCCCCATATCCAGCGATGTCAGGTCTGTTCCACATAATTGAAAATATACTTTGAAGCCGGGCGTGGTGGCGCACGCCTTTAATCCCAGCACTCGGGAGGCAGAGGTAGGAGGATCACCTTGAGTTCGAGGCCACCCTGAGACTCCATAGTGAATTCCAGGTCAGCCTGGGCTAGAGTGAGACCCTACCTCAAAAAAAAAAAACAAAAACCCAAAACCAAGAAAATATACTTTGAGTCACAAAAATCATTGACTCATTGGCATAGTCATCTACATAAAAGACAGTGCACACACTTTCTAAACTGACCTCGTGTAATTTTTGTTGTTGTTTTGAAGCAAGCTGTCACGCTAACCTAGGTTGGCCTGGAACTCACAGCGATCCTCCTACCTCAACCTCTTGGGTGCTAGGATTAAAGGTGTGTGTCACCACACTTGGCACTTTTAGACTAGATTATATGGTGGTAACAGCAACCCCCCAAAGCAACAAATTCCTTCCTCCCTCCCTCCCTCCCTCCCTTCCTCCCTCCCTCTCTCTCTCTCTCTCTCTCTTTCTTTCTTTCTTTCTTTCTTTCTTTTTGGTTTTGTGAGGTAGGGTCTCACTCTAGTCCAGGCTGACCTGCAATTCACTGTGTAGTCTCAGGGTGGCCTTGAACAACTTACGGTGATCCTCGTACCTCTGCCTCCCAAATGCTGGGATTAAAGGCGTGTGCCACCCCACCCGGCTCATTTCTTTTTAAAATTTTTATAACTTTTTATGTATTTATTTGCAAGAAGAGATAGATGGGGAGTAGAGAGAGAATGGGCTCCCTAGGACCTCCAACCTCTGCAAACAAACTCCAGATGCATGCACCATTGTGCATCTGGTTTGTTTTGTTTGTTTTTGGTTTTGTTTTTCAAGGTAGGGTCTTGCTCTAGCCCAGACTGACCTGGAATTCACTATGTAATCTCAGGGTGGCCTTGAACTCATAGCAATCCTCCTACCTCTGCCTCCCGAGTGCTGGGATTAAAGGCGTGTGCCATCACGTCGGGCTTATTTATTTATTTTATTATTTTTTTTGCTTTGTTTTGTTTTTTGAGATAGGATCTCACTCTAGCTCAGGCTGACCTGGAATTCACTATGTAGTCTCAGGGTGGCCTTGAACTCATAGCGATCCTTCCACCTCTGCCTCCCGAGTCCTAGGATTAAAGGCGTGCACCCCCACGGCTGCATCTGGTTTTATATGGGCAGTGGGGAATCAAACCTGGGTCATTAGGCTTTGCAGGCAAGTACCTTAACTGCTGAGCCATCTCTCCAGCCCAGCAAGTTCATTTCTTGCCTGGCCCTCTTCCTTGTGGGACAACTATAGGCTCTACTCCAGAGCTTTATCTTTTTCCCAGTGCTAAGGATTAAACCCAGGGCCTTGTGCACATTGGGCAGGAGCTCTACCATTGAGCCTCCGTGTCACATTCGTCCTGACACTGGGCCTGAGGGCAGAATTGCCACTGTCTATATATGTTACAAGTCACCATGGTGACCGGAAACATGATGAAGTACCTACCAGCCCTACAAACTCCTGTCTATAAATGACACTTACTATATCCATTCTTTTTTTTAAACTATGTTATTTGTTCACTTATTGATTTGAGAGAGAGGCAGGCAGATAAAGAGAATGGGCATGCCAGGGTCTCTAGCCACTGCAAATGACAACTTATGCGTTTGGCTTACGTGGGTACTAGGGAATTGAACCTGGGTCCTTAGGCTTCGCAGGCATGCACCTTAACCCCTAAGCCATCACTTCACCCCTACATCCATTCTTGCTGCATAAGCCAAAGTTTGCCAGCTGACCACCCCTATGGCATCCTAAAAAGGCCAAAATACTTGTGCCTATGGCTCATGTCAGAGGTGTGCCCCGGGCTCTGTGGAGGCATGGACTGCTGTTTCCTGAGCACAGTGGCTCCCTGCAGCCATCCTGGTTTCGTTGCTGTTCAGAGTTCGTGTTGTCTCCCTTGCGGTCTGGCTGCCAGCTGTCACTGTTTGGAGCCCTTCATGTGTCAGCTGCTAGCGGCCCTCCTTGTTCACGTCAGACGTGTGACTCCCAATGTGCAGTGGACTGAGCAATCAGTCATGTCATTTGAAGCTATGCCTGAGAGGAAGCTAGGTAAATGCTGCACAAGACCTATAGGGACCTCTGGCCACTTAACATGTGCTACCTTCAGTGTTGCTCTTTGAAATCAAATCCCTCCTCTGACTGCCCGGCATTTGGCTGTTTGTGCGAGTTTTTGGTTCGTTTCCAGGGAATCAAATGATGCTAAGTTAATGACCTTTGAATTACCAAGGTAACCCTGATACTAAGTGGCATGTCTGATAAATCCGCATCGTAGAGAACTTTTTCTAGAAAGATTAGTTTTGTGTGCGCGTGCATGTTTGCATGTGCTAGTGTACGTGAGTTTGCCTGTGTGTAGAAGCCAGAGCAGGTGTCGTTCCTCAGGCATTGTCTGCCTTTTGTGAAACAGGGTCTTTCGTTGTCCTAGAACATGCCAAGTAGGCTATACTGGCTGGCCAGAGAGCCCCAGGGGTCCACTTGTTTCTGCGTTCCTCATGCTGGGATTATAAACAGGATGCCCAGCATTCTTTTTTTTTTTTTTTTTAATAAGGATTCTGGGATATTGAACTCCGGAGGCCTCATGCCTGTAAGGCAAGCACTTTACCAACTCCCCAACCGCAGACACCGTCTTTGTTCCCTACCTGATGTAAGAAACCTGCTGGGATCTTATGAAGGTGGGAGTGGCATTTCAATTAGAAAGGAAAACCAGTCAATACAGGATGAGTGAGACTCACATCCTCCCCACTTTTTGGACTGGTCAGCCTAAGGCTGGTTGGGCTCTCAGTGGGTCCTTAGCACTCCCACAACCTTCGAGTGAGTCCAGACACAGCCGCCCCTCGATCTCCTCAGGGAGGCCAATGGGCTCTTGAATGCCAAATGATGGATTCCAGCGCCATGTCTTGGCCTTATGGAGACCTTTATCTATTCTTCCAGAATACCACTTAAACCCCAGCCCGCAGAGTCCCACAGGAGGGAAGAGCTTGGGCTCCACATTGGGGACTTCTCTTGGCTAGAAAGCTCACTTTCCGTCTCACCACAGCCAGGGCCGAGTGTCCCTGCCTGTGGCTGCATGGCACAATGGCAGTGGTGGTGATAATCATCATGGCCAGCAGTCCTTGGACCCATACTGGGTGTCTGGGACCATCCTTGGTATTTTATACACGTTCTCTCCCCCGCCCCTGCTTTTTCGACACAAGGTCTCACTCTAGCCCAGGCTGATCTGAAACTCACTCTGTAGTCCTCGGCTGGCCTCAAACTCACAGTGATCCACCTACCTCTGCTAGGATTCAAGGCATGCACCACCATGCCTCACCCATTATCTCATTTTCACAGTAATAGTATGAAGTCAGGTGCCATTAGCCTCAGTGTAGGTATGAGGGGACAAAAGCTTAGAGAAATGACTTCATCCACCTCTCTGTAAGACGAGGGGCTGGGGATATGGCTCAGCGGTTAAAGGCGCTTGCTTACAAGGCATGCCTGCTCAGGTTCGATCCCCAGAAGCTGAATGTCAAAGTGCCACACACATCTAGAGAATGCATGGGTGTGCCAGGGTCTTTTGTAATGGCAAATGAACTCCAGATGCACGCACCATTTTATGTATCTGGCTTGATGTGAGTACTGGAGAATCGAACCTAGGCTGGCAGGCTTTGTAGGTAAGTGCCTTTAACCTACGAGCATCTCCTGAGCCCTGTAGCATCTTTTTGAATGATGCCACCCAAGGGCCACCCAACCACTGTCATTGTGTTCGCCTGACAGGATGGAACTAAGTGAAGAGACCATTTCCTATTTATTTTCTTTGCTCTGGTTTCCCTGCTGTTTGAATCACAAACCAAAACTAACTGACACCACAGTTCTTGTCCCTGAAGGCCTTGGGTCACAAGGAGACTACTGGCATAGATTCTGAGTGATGTTTCTTTTCTTTTTCTCTTTCTTTCTTTCTTTCTTTCTTTCTTTCTTTCTTTCTTTCTTTCTTTCTTTCTTTCTTTCTTTTAGATAGGGTCTCACTCTAGCTCAGGCTGACCTGGAATTCACACTGTGTTCTCAGGGTGGCCTCAAACCCATGGCTACCCTCCTACCTCTGCCGCCCAAGTGCTGAGATTAAAGGCGTGCGCCACCACGCCCGGCCTCTTCAGCCCCTGCTTTGATTGCATACCTAATCATCCAAACACAGGTGTCTATGCGCCAGATGCCGACAGACTGTCCAGCGGGAGAATGGGAGGAGAGCATGTGATGAGGCCGGCCAAAGGGAGGACCTGGACTTGAAAGTTTGTCACAGGGTTGGTTGTGTATTGATTTGGCTCTGCTGCCTTTGAGGCTGGGGCAAGAGAGGGAAGTGCCCTGGTGCCCCGGGAAGAAAGCTCCCAGCCTGAGAATGTCCCTTGAGTCGCCTCTGCACTCTCCCTCGTTGTCACATCCCATTCCTACCAACCCCCCTTGTTTCTGGCCCTTGGTGGTTGTCACTGTGATCTTTTCCATCAAGTCGCTGCTGCACTGGGGTTTACAGCCCCCTGGGCTGTAGTCTTATGCATTCTGCTGCCAGATGTGCCAGAAACACAACATTTGTGGCAAAATACCAGGCTGGCAAGGTGGTCTAATGGACAAAGAACAAAAAGTTTACTGGAGCCCTGTGTTACTGTCCCAGCCCTTGTCACCTGTGACATTAGGCGTGCGGCTTCACTGTTAACCTTAGCTTTTCTTGTTATAGGAATGAGTGAGTCAATGAGCATAACCAGGCAAAATCCACTTCAGAGTGTGGGGTGGCAGTTGCAGAATTGGAAGTTGCAGATCTCTGCGGGCCCTTCAGTTCTTTTCTTTTCTTCTTTATTTTTATTTTAATTTTTGTTTTTTCCAGGTAAGGTCTCACTCTAGCCCAGGCTGACCTGGAATTCACTATGTAGTCTCAGAGCGGCCTCGAACTCACCATGATTCTCCTACCTCTGCCTCCCGAGTGCTGGGATCAAAGGCGTGCGCCACCACGTCTGGCTGCGTTTAGTATTTCCATCGTTGTTGCTAAGAGTCCACAGACATCCCTTTCCCACAGAACTGCCTCTCATTTCCTGTCTGCTCTGGCCCTGCCTCTCCCCACACTCCCACCTTGTACTTGTACCTTGTACTCTCCCTATGCCTCCCCATTCCCTAGACGTTTCCACCCTTTCTCAGTGTTTTTTGCTTGCGTTTAGAACCTCCCAGCATTCAAAATACCTCGAAGACTTTTCTGGCCTACTTCTTCCATGGAAGTGTCTTGAATACATTCAGCTAACATCTGATCCACTCCCCCAGGAGAGCAGCAGCCTCCCTCTGCTGGGCTGCACTTTATTCCATTATTCCGAGAGGAGAGCGGGGCCCATCTGTTGGAGGGAAAGGGCACCCTCCTGTTGACTGATGTGGGGAGCAGGGGTCCTGCCCTCCGCCCCCTCCCCCATCAGCTTCTTGTTCTCCAGCCAGACTGGGGACCAGCTGGTGCTGCCCAGCCCTCTGCTGTCTCCAGCTGCCCCCGCTCCCCTCGCTTTGGTTTCCCCAGGTGCCAGCTATGTGGCCAGGGCACAGCCAGGAACCGGTCAGCCCAGGGCAGCTGGGAGGACTTCAGAAATCCAAGGCACATTTAGGAAGTGGAAGGAGGGCAGAGCTGAGCACCAATCACACCAACGTGGAAAATGAGGGACGGCAGTTTGCCAGCTTGTTTCCCATCTTGCGATCGTCTAAAAACAGAAGCTGCTCAGAAACGCGGCCCTCCTCGGCTGCTAGGCCAGATGGCCCCTGAGATGCTCAGCCTGCCAAGTGTGTGCATATAATTACTCATCCTCATGGAATCACACCCAAGATTGAATTCAGACACTGATACTTTTTTGCCATTTGATCTGGAGCCAGTAAGCGGCCCCCCCCCGCCCCCCCTGCAAGCTTTAGCTTCTTTTTCTGTAAAATGGGGCTGCTCATGGCTGCCTCGCCCAGCCCAGGGTGGTGTTGCTAGGATTGGGCGGGCTGGATGTAAAATGGAATAGCATTTTGTAATCTACAACACTGGACCAATTACATGTTGTTGTTAAAGACTTCTATATTTTTAATTAACTAATGATAGAGAAAATGGGCACGCTGGGGCTCTTTGCCTTTGCAGAGGAACTTCAGACGCAGGCGCACTTTTTGAGTCTGGCTTTACCAGGGTAGCGGGGAATGGAATCCAGGCAAGCCGGCTTTGCAAGCGAATGCCTCTCACCACGGACTCATCTCCCCGGCCTTGCTATATACTTAAAAAAATTGTTTTAATTTATTTGTATGTGTGTGAGAGGAGTAGTATAGTACTCTTGCCACTGCAAGTAAACACCAGACACTTGTACTACTATTTTTGTTTGTTTCTTTGCTTGTTTTGCTTTTTTCCAGGTAGGATTTCATTCTAGCCCAGGCTGACCTGGAATTCACTATGTAGTCTCAGGGTGGCCCCAAACTCACAGCGATCCTCCTACCTCTGCTTTCTGAGTGCTGGGATTAAAGGCGTGCACCACCACACCTGGCTCGTGCCACTTTTTGTATCCTGCTTTACTTGTGTGCTGGGGACTTGAACCTGGGCTTACAGTCTTCGCAAGCAAGCACCTTTAACTGCTGAGCCCTCTCCCCAGCCTGCTATATTTGTTGCTGTCAATAATGTGCTACTTAATGAGCTCTTCTGTGCCAGACACTGGGATGTATGCCATATATTCTATCATTTAATCCCAGCCTCATTCTGATAAAACGGAGCATATTATTCCCATTGTACAGATCAGGAAGTTGAGACTTAGAGATGTATTGGTCCAGGAAGTCACCTAGCCTTTAGCTGGTGGAGCTAGATTTAAATCCAGACTGTGGGCTCAAAAGCCAGCACTTCTAACTTCTCATCACTATCTTACGAAAAGGGAGATGCCACATATGCTAAAATAACCCACCCTCCCTTCTCCAGCCAATGCACTACCCAGTCTATCCATACAAAGTGCTACTTCTTTTTTTTTTATATTTTTGTTCATTTTTATTTATTTGAGAGTGACAGAGACAGAAAGAGGCAGATAGAGAGAGAGAGAGAGAATGGGCGTGCCAGGGCTTCCAGCCACTGCAAACGAACTCCACACGCGTGCGCCCCCGTGTGCATCTGGCTAACGTGGGTCCTGGAGAATCGAGCCTTGAACCGGGGTCCTTAGGCTTCACAGGCAAGCGCTTAACCACTAAGCCATCTCTCCAGCCCCAAAGTGCTACTTCTATTGAAGTCACTGCTGAGTCCTGACTGTAAAATGTACACCTTAAGGGTTGGGGAGATGGCTCAGCGGTTAGGAGCGCTTGTTGCTTAAGCATGAGGACCTCTCTGGCTGGAGACTGACAAGTTCGAATCCCCAGAATCTATATAAAAAAACCGGGCATGGCCATGCTGCTCTATAATTCCAATGGGAGGGGTTTGGGGTGCAGGAATGTGGGGGAACGGGGACCAGAGCATTGCTGGGGCTTGAGACTATTGTAGTTACCTTCTTGTTGCTGAGGAAAACATCCAATCAGAAGCTGCCCATGGGAGGACAGGTTTTATTTCAGCTTACAGTTCCAAGGGGAAGGCTCATCGTGGTAGGGCAAGCATGGCAGGCCTGAGCAGGAAGCCTGGGTGGTCTGAGTGAGCTGGCTCTGAGCACCCAGGGGCTAGACTAATAAACCTCAAGTTCCATACCCATAGACTCACTCCCAGCAAGGCTCCCCTTCCCAAAGGCTCCACGGCCTTCCCCAAATTGCTACCAGCTGGGGACCAAGTATTCAAGGACACATGAGGCTATGGGGGTATTTGCATTCAAACCACCACATTGGTGGACAGCAGCTCCAGGCTGAGGGAGAGGACCCCATCTCAAGGAAATCCATGGCTGAGTGTAAGAGAAGGACACCCAGTCTTCTCCACTGGCTTCCCCACCCTCATGCATGGGGCATGTGCATTAGTACACACCCATTCACACATCACACATCACATCTATCATGCATACACAGACTCTACACACAAGCATACACAAATATATGTATATATGTGTGTTTGTGTGCATGTGTGTTCCTTGACTTTTTTTTGTTTTGTTTTGTTTTTTGGTTTTTGTTTTTTCAAGGTAGGGTCTTGCTCTAGCTCAGGCTGACCTGGAATTCACTCTGTAGTCCCAGGGTGGCTTCGAACTCGAGATCCTCCTACCTCGACTTCCCAAGTGCTGGAATTAAAGGCGTGCACCACCATGCCCAGCTTGACTTGCTTTTTTCTAGCAGTGAAGTTGGGCTCCATTCATTCAGCTCATGTAAAGGGAATACCAGTGCCCAAACCCAATAGTGCTGCGTTCTACAATCCATGGAGCCAACCATCTGGCATAAACGCTGTTAGAATCACAGTGCAGATCAGTGATTCCACAATCACTAATTAGTATGTTGAAGAGACACATCAGAATCACTGGGGGACTGCATAAAAATAGACACGCCCTGGGCTCGTCCCAGAGGTCTGGAGATGTTGGTTCCAGAAGATCTGGGTGGGGCTCAGGTGTAAGTGACATGGTCCAGGGGAAGTGCAGATGGACAGCCAAGGTCCACACGCTTTGCAGTGTTTTAGGTCTACTGGTCTATTTTCGGGAACAAGAGTAAATGCTAACTCACACACACATATGTGCACCCCCATATGCATCCCCACACATTCATACACACACAAAAAAAATATCCAGACATCATTACATTTTAAGATTGGAAGAAAAATTATTTGGTCCACGAGGAACCCAAAGCTCAGAGGCCTACAGCTGACACTGATAGCTGTCCGACTCGAGTGAGAGAAACTCCAGAGTTGAAATGTGGCTCCGCGCTAGACTGCTTGCCTAGCATGTGTAAGTCCCCAAGCAAGGGTCTGCAAGCAAAACCAAAAAAAAAAAAAAAAAATTCTAGAACTTCTAATTCACAACCTAGTGCTCTAGACCCACTGATGGGTGCCAGGGTTTTGCCCTCTGAACCCACCCACTCACCATGACATCCGTGATGCCCAGTAGTTGCACACTGCAGACTGTATGTAAGGAAGAAGCCTAACATTCAAGGTCTATGAGAATTTACAGGTAGCAGTTCCCACACGTGTTCCCTTGTTTAGCGAGCATTTGCTGAAGCCTGCTGGCCGGAATGGCCTGCCCTGTCCTCACAGCACTGAGTCTAACAGGCAAGAATGGCAAGTCCACAGGTAGGTCACAAGTGACCAGTACTGTAATAAAGGATATACATGGCCCAGGGTGGCCAGTTAGCTAAGGTTAATGGAGGAGCAAGAGGCTGCAAGAGCATCATATACCTGAGTTTGAGAGCCAGGCCTGGTGGCACATGCCTGTAATCCAGCACTCTGGAGTTGCAGAAAGGAGGATCAATAGTTCAAGGTCATTCTTGGATACATAGCGAGTTCCAGGCCAGCCTGAGCTATATGAGATGCTGCCTCAAAAAAAAAAAAAAAAGAAAAGAAAAAAGAAATGGTTGGAGAGATTGCTTAGTGGTTAAGGTGCTTGCCTGGGAAGCCTAAGGAACCATGTTCTACTCTCCAGATCCCACATTAGCCAGAGCACAAAGGTGAGGCAGGAGCAAGGTTGCACATGCCCACTAGGTGGTGCAAGCATCCAGAGTTCAATTACTGTGGCTGAGGCCCTGGCATACCAATTCTCCATCTCTCCTATCTCTGTCTCTCTGTCTCTAAAATAAAATAAAAGAGAGAGAGAGAGAGAGAAATCCAGGTATGGTGGTGCACACCTTTAATTCCAGCACTCCCACCACTTGGGAAGCAGAAGTAGGAGGATCACGATGAGTTTGAGACCACCCTGAGACTACATAGTGAATTCCAGGTCAGCCTGGTCTAGAGCAAGACCCTACCTCGAAAAACAAAGAGAGAGAGAGAGAGACAGAGATAGGTACCAGGCATTGTGTGCTCATACCTATAACCCCAGCCACTTGGGAGGCTGAGGCAGGAGGATCACCATGAGTTCAAAACCAGTCTGAGCTACAGAGTGAGTTCCAGGTCAACCTGGACTAGAAAGAGACCCTACTTTAAAAAAAAAAAAGAGTATTATAGGGCTGGGAGATGGCTCAGTGGTTAAGGGTACTTGCTTGCAAAGCCCAACAGCCTGGGTTCGATTCCCCAGTACCCACGTAAAGCCATATGCACAAAGTGGTGCATGTGTCTGGAGTTCATTTGTAGTGGCAAGAGGCCCTGGTGTGCCTGTGTGTCTCTCTGCTTGTAAATAAATAAAACGAAAACTTTTAAAAAGAGTATTATATAGCGAGCTTGGCATTTATATTAGTTACCTATTGTTGCATGACAAATTATGTCAGAATTTAGCCTCTTAGACCAGCAAACATCCTCTCACACTCTCAGCAGCTCAGGAATCCTGGAGCGGCAAATCCGGGTGGTTTGGGCTCAAGGTACCTGTGAGGCTCAGTTAGCTGCCACCAGTTTCATCATGGCTCACTCCTGTGGCTGTCAGCAAAACACCTCAGTTTCTCACCATGTGGAGTGTCCATGGGACTGAGACTCAAAGTGATCAGCTCCCAAAGGAAGTGATCTGAAAAAGTGAAATGGAAGCCACACATCTCTTACGACCCACCTCTGGGAGGCCACCATCATTTCCCCAGTCGCACACTGGCGCAGGTGGGCGTTGCCCGGTGTGGGAGGCAGTCTCAAGAGCGTGGCTCCACGGGTAGGTACCCGGAGGGTCACCTTGGGGGCTGGCTACCACAGTATTGAAGATGAAATGAATGTTGTAGCAGATGAGGAAGAAGAAATGCATTCCAGGCAGAAGAAAACATATGTGAAGACGCAAGGACGTAAACACCAAGATGGGGCGTACTCAGAGCGTTGTCCGCCTCACTTCTGAGGACTTCCTGCCGAAGTCACAGAGGGGCTCCGCTAGAAGGAGTCGGACTTCATTCCATAGGCCAGTGGCTGTCACTCCCAGTGCCAAGGCAGCACCCACATCAACTAAATCATCATGTATGGATCTCTGGTAAGGATCTGGACACCTGTAATTTTGTTTGTATATTTTTATGTTTTTTGAGGCAAGCGCAACAGACTGGCCTTTTTGTATGTGAGAGAGTGAGAGAGAGAGAGAGAGAATGGGCACACAGGGACTCCAGCCACCTCAATAGAACTCCAGACAAGTGCGCCCCTTGTGCACATGTGCGACCGTGTGCACTTGCGTCACTTTGTGCCTCTGGCTTATGTGGGACCCGGAGAGTCGAACATGAGTCCTTAGGCTTCACAGGCAAGCACCTTAACCACTAAGCTATCTCCCCATCCCTGTTTGTTGGTTTTTGAGGTAGGGTTTCAGGGTAGCCCAGGCTGACCTAGAACTCACAGTGATCTTCCTCTGCCTCACAAGTGCTGGAATTAAAGACATGGGCCACCATGCTCTATCTGTAGTTTTAATTTATTTATTCATTTTTTTTTTTTTGAGGCAAGCCAACAGACTGGCCTTCTTTTATGTGAAAGAGTGAGAGCAAGACAGAGAGAGAGAGAATTGGTATGCCAGGGCCTCCCCCCACTATAATTGAACTCCAGATGTGTGTGCCACCTTGTGCGCATGTGCGACCTGGTGCGCTTGCATCACCTTATGTGAGATCTGGAGAGTCGAACCTGGGTCCTTAGGCTTCCCCGGCAAGCGCCTTAACCACTAAGCCATCTCTCCAACCCCTATCTATAGTTTTTAAAGTAGTTGAAGTGACTCCAATTGTCAGCTGAGGTTGCTTTCCAGTGCAGTAGGCAGCATGAAGTAACGCAGATGCCTGAGACCTGTGAAACACATTCCAGGCTGAGAGTCAGCGAGGAAGCAGTGTTCGGCGCTCTCTCTCTTCCCTCACTCAGAAGAGTCAGCGTCAGGGTCCACATCTGTGCCCTCCCCCACGCTCAGCTGTTAATATGTTTCAGCGCCTCTGCCACCAGGTGAAGCAGCAGTCACAGAACTGCGGCATCATCCCAAATTCACTATTATTTCTACACTTCTAAGCCTAATATTAGCCAGGCGTGATGGCGCATACCCATGATACCCAGCACTTGAGAGACTGAGGAAAGAGATTTTAAGTTTGAAGCATGCCTGGGCTACATAGTGAAATCTTATCTCAAAAAACAAACAGAAAAGCCGGGTGTGGCAGTGCACGCCTTTAATCCCAGCACTCGGTAGGCAGAGGTAGGAGGATCACCATGAGTTCGAGGCCACCCTGAGATGACATAGTGAATTCCAGGTCAGCCTGAGCTAGAGTGAGACCCTACCTCGAAAAACCAAAACAAGCAAACAAAAAACAGAAAAAACTAAGGGTGATGCAGAGATGGCTTAGAGGTTAAGGCACTTGCCTGCAAAGCCAAAGGACCCAGGTTCCACCCCTCGGGACTCATGTAAACCAGATGCACAAGGTGGCACGTGCATTGGGAGTTCATTTGCAGAGGCTGGAGGTCCTGATGTGCCCATCCTCTCTCTAGCTGCCTTTCTCTCTCTCTCAAATAAATAAAGAAATACAAATTAAGAGCCTGGAGAGATTGCTTAGTGGTTGAAGGTGCTTGCTTGCCAAGCCTGCGGGTTGGGTTTAATTCCCCAGTACTCACATAGAGCCAGTTGCGTAAAGTGACACATGCCTCTGGAGTTTGTTTGCAGTGGCCAGAAGAAGGTCCTGGTGTGCCCATACTCTTCCTCTCTTTCAAATAAATAATTTTTAAATATATTTTTGTAAAAGCAGGGCTGATGATATGGCTTAGCAGTTACAGCACTTGCCTGCAAAGCCTAAGGACCCAGGTTCAATTCTCTAGTGCCCATATAAGCCAGATGCCCAAGGTAGCACATGTGGCTGGAGGCCCTGGCATGCCCATTCACTCTCTCTCTTTCTTTCTTCCTCTTTCTCTCTATATCTCGCTCTCAAATAAATAAATAATAATGAAATACTTTAAAACAGAAAGCAAAAGTAAGCTGGGCATGTGGCACACACCTTTAATCCCAGTATTTAGGAGACAGAGGTAGAAGGATCACCATAAATTCAAGGCCACCCTGATAGTACATAGTGAATTCTAGGTCAGCCTGGGCTAGAGCAAAACCCTACCTCAAAAAAAAAAAAAAAAAAAAGTGAAAATAAAATCTAGTATTGATTCCGACATTCTCACCAGTCACTCCAGATCCTTCCCCAGTCGGTGCTATTGCATATACATGCTTATCTCCCGAGACAGTGGGGTTTAAGCATGGGCTTCAGTCAGACTGTCCTCTGAAGTCCTGATTCCATGGCTTATGCTCTAGGTGGGTGACCTAACTGCTTGTGGCCTTAGTGAACTCAGTGGGCAAAAAGAATACTAACACCTGCCTCGGAAGAGTCTTCAGGATATTAAAGATTAAGTGAGATACTGCGTGTAAAGTCCTCTCTCCCTCGTGTTTCACAGGCACTCGGTGCTCTGGGTGACGTCAGCAATCGCTCAGCACTCCACATCTGAATGGCATGTTCATGTGTTGTTGTATCAACTCACCTCCCCCCACCTGCAGTCTGCTTAGCAGTCCCCCCATTGCCAGACTATTTGAGCCATTTCTAGCTCTTAGCTATCATACACATTTCTATTTTTATAAGTCAGGGTCTCATGTAGCTCAGACTCACTGTGTAGCCAATGCTTGCCTCAAATTACTGATCTTTTTGCCTTCCCCCTCTTAGTGTTGGGACTTCAGGTATGCACTGCCATGCCCAGCTAGCATATACATTTCTTTGTATACATTGGTAGGATTCTGCCCCCCCCCCTACTTAATTTTTGAGATGTGAAAACTGAAGATTGAGTTGGTGTGGTGGCGCACGCCTTTAATCCCAGCACTTGGGAGGCAGAGGTAGGAGGATCGCCATGAGTTCGAGGCCACCCTGAGACTACATAGTGAATTCCAGGTCAGCCTGGGTTTGAGTGAGACCCTATCTCAAAAAAACATTAAAAAAAGGAGGGATGGCTTAACAGTTAAGATGTTTGCCTGCAAAGCCAAAGGACCCAGGTTTGATTCCCCAAGGACCCACATTAGCCAGATGCACAAGGGGGTGCACGCATCTGGAGTTCGTTTTCAGTGGCTGGAGGCCCTGGTGCGCCCATTCTCTTTCTCTGTCAAATAAATAAATTATATATATATATAGTCCTGAAGGTCGGAGAAGTAAAATAACTTATCAACGGCTATGCTGGGATTTTTTTGTTGTTTTGTTTGTTTTGTTTTATATGTGACAGATCCAGGACAAGGGCCAAGTCCCAGACAGCCCAAACCTTTGCCTTTTGCTTTTCTTATTCTGCCAGCCCCCTACTCAGTAGAGGCTTGAAGACAGGCCCTTCCTGCCCTCTCTCATCCACGCTGAATGGCTTGGATCTCCCTCTGTGTCCCCCGACATCTCTCCCACCCTTTCATCATCCTAGAGTTCCGTCATCAATCCAGCATAATTGGAGCTGCATCCCGGCGGGTCCCCGGAGAAGCGGAAGCAGACAGTGACTAATGCTTCGGAGACCTGGCCTCATCTCCCGGGCACCTTCTAGCTCTCTGTGGGTTAGCGTTGCGCAGTCGCATGGGGGCTCAGACTCCTCTCCCCTGCCTGGAACGCTGTCTGGTTTCTTTGAGTCAGTACTGGAGAACTGACAGGGGCCATGGAGACCACGCTCTGACCCTCACCCTAGTCTTCAAAGGCGAGGAATCAGGCGGGGGAGATGGCTCAGGCAGCAAGCGCTTGCTGCGAGGTGAAGTGCCAGGGCCAGTTTCCAGCTGCAGCGCTCCTGAGGCAGAGAGAGGATCCTGGGGATAAGCTCACTAGCTAGGGCAGCTGATGAGGTGAGCTCGGGGTTCAAGTACCTCCATCAGTAAGGTGCAGAGCAACCAAGATACCCAGCATTGACCTCGGGTCTACACACACACACACACACACACACACACACACACGTCCATCTACACACATGTTCACCACACACATATAAACATGCATAAGCACACGCATGCACATCACACACGCATGCACATCACACACGCATGTGGAAAACAATTGAATAAATAAACAAAACTGTTAAGGAGGGTTGACAGTGAAAGTTGATCAGTAGCGGGTGAGGGACTGGGCCCCAGACTTCCTGGCTCCCAGGAGATGCTGGAGAGCTGCCTCAGAGTCAGGCGTGGGAAACCAGACCAGTGAGTGAAGACATGCTCACTTTCCCTTTGTAGGAAAGGCCGTGCCCAGCTCTGGCTGGTGGTGGGGGACATGGATCAAATGAGACAACTAATACAGCATACTTTTTAATAACTGGTGGCAAAGGCCGGCGTGGTGGCGCTCGCCTTTCATCCCAGCACTCGGGAGGCAGAGATAGGAGGATCGCCGTGAGTTCGAGGCCACCCTGAGACTACATCATAGTTAATTCCAGGTCAGCCTGGGCCAGAGTGAGACCCTATCTTGAAAAACCAAAAGAAGAAAACCCCCAAAAATAATAATAAAGAATAAAGAAAAGAGCAGGGTGTGGTGGCACATGCCTTTAATCCCAGCATTCAGGAGGCAGAGGTATGAAAATTACTGTGAGTTCAAGGCCACCCTGAGACTACACAGTGTATCAGGTTAGCCTGGACTAGAGTGAGACCCTACCTCGAAAAATAAAATAAAATTAAAATTAAAAATAACTGGTGGCAATTATTCCCTAGAGCACTATAGTTCAGAGCTGAGATTTTGGAGTCAGAAAAGTGGTTAAACTCTAGACACCCACTGCCTAGCTATATGGTCTGGAAATCTTACTTAATACCTAGTACTTGTGGGTTTCCTTGGTCCAGGCATTAAACTTAATTTATCCCACATAACTTTCCCAATGATTTTATGAGGTAAGTACTACCAATGTCCCAACTTCATGAATGAAGATACTGAGATGTGAACCAGCTAACTATTCTTTTTTTAAAAAAGAAAATATTTTCAAGCCGGGCGTGGTGGCACACACCTTTAATCCCAGCACTCGGGAGGCAGAGGTAGAAGGATCACTGTGAGTTCAAGGCCACCCTAAGACTACATAGTGAACTCCAGGTCAGCCTGGGCTAGAGTGAGACCCTACTACCTTGAAAAACAAATATATATATGTGTGTGTGTGTGTAATTTTATTTATTATTTGCAAGAAAAGAGAGAGAGAGAGAGAGAGAGAGAAGAGAAACAGAGAGAATGGGCATGCCAGGGCCTCCAGCTGCTGCAAACAAACTTGGGATGCATGTGCTTCCTTGTACATCTGGTACTGGGGAATCAAGACTGGGTCCTTTAGCTAAGCCATTTCTTTAGCCCTAAGTAATCTTTTTTTTTTGTTTGTTTGTTTTTTTTTTTTTTTTTTGTTTTTACTCGAGGGAGGGTCTTACTCTAGCCCAGGCTAACCTGGAATTATTCACTATGTAGTCTCAGGGTGGCCTCGAACTCATGGTGATCCTCCTACCTCTGCCTCCCGAGTGCTGGGATTAAAGGCGTGTGCCTTCATAGCTGGCTCCTAACTAATATTTTTAAAAATTATTTCTTTATTTCCATATGTGCCTGTGTGTGTGCATGCCAGGGTCTCTTACTCCTACAAATGAATGCCCGTCCAGGTTTACGTGAGTGGCTAGGGAATTGAATGTAGGCTGGCAGTTTTTGCAAGCAAGTACCTTTAACCACTGAGCCATCTCCCTAGCCTCAAATTAAGTAATCTTTTTTTGTTTGTTTGTTTGTTTGTTTTTTGTTGTTGTTGTTGTTTTTCGAGGTAGGGTCTCACTCTAGCTCAGGCTGACCTGGAATTCACTATGTAGTCTCAGGGTGGCCTCAAACTCATGGTGATCCTCCTACCTCTGCCTCCTGAGTGCTGGGATTAAAGACGTGCACCACCATGCCAGGCAAAGTAATCTTAATCATCCTATTTTTCTTTTTTAATTTCCTTAGCTGTCCCCTCCCCCATCCTATTATTTTTCTAATTATACTATAGCTTGCATTCTTTTCTACCAAACATACCCATCTTCTCTCTCTCTCCAGTACTTAAGGATTTTCTTTCACTTTTTTCTCTATTTAAGAAAGGGGAGGGCAGAGCATAGGTATACCAGGGTATCCTGCCACTTTGTACATCTGGCTTTACATAGGTACTGAGGAATTAAACCTTGGCCATTAGTCTTTGCAAGCAAACACCACTAACTACTAAGCCATCTCTTTAGCCCTTTTAAGTATTTTATTTTTATTTATTTATTTGAGACAGAGAAAGGGAGAGAGAGAGAGAGAGAGAGTGAGAATGGACGTGCCAGGGCATCTAGCCATTGCAAACGAACTCCAGATGCATGCGCCACCGTGTGCATCTGGCTTAGGTGGGACCTGGAGAATCAAACCAGGGTCCTTAGGGTTTGCAGGCATGCGCCTTAACCGCTAATCCATCTCTCCAGCCCTGACAGATCTTATTTCTTCTCTGCTGTGCCTGCCTTGCTGCAGACACCCCTGCTCCTTCCCTGCAGGCCTGTGCAGCCGCCCACATCCTCTCCCAGTGCAAGCACCTGCATCTGGTCTTCAGGTTCATACATTTCTTTTGTTTGTATCTCCTACACTGGTCCTCATAACACACCCAGGTTCCCCCTTAACGCAAAGAATTTCCTAAAGGACACATACATCCTCAGTGGACAATTCAACCCAACCAATGTGGCTTTGTTCCAAATCATCTGACTGGGGTCTCTTTGCTTTACTCAGAAGTCTCTGGGCTGGAGAGATGGTTTAGTGGTTAAGGCACTTGCCTGACAAAGCCAAAGGACCCAGGTTAGAGTCCTACATAAGCCAGATGCACAAGGTAGCACATGCCTCTGGAGTTCATTTGCAGAGGCTGGAGGCCCAGCGCATCCATTCTCTCTCTCTCTCACTCACTGTCTTAAATAAACAAATAAATAAAATACTTTTTTAAAAAAAGAAAAACATAAGAAATCATGAGTAGGAGAGGGGTTGGTCTTCTAGTGTTGGTACCTGGTCACTTGAATGCCAAAGCTTTGTGGGCCTGACAGACTCACAGGCTTATATCTCTAAACCCTAGAACAAGAAGCTCAGGGCTCCGAGCTCTTAAAAGCCAGAGACTTTTGGCTATAGCTGCTCACGCTAGAGGCTTGCTGCTCTATCCTTTATGGGCCTGGCACTCAGTGGCTAACATAATCCTTGGCTCTTTGCAGTCACCAGTGGCAGCCATGGTCAGGGCCAGCTAGTTGTTTTGGTTTGTTTTGTTTTGTTTTGTTTTGTTTTGTTTTGTTTTGTTTTGTTTTGTTTTCAAGGTAGGGTCTCACTCTAGCCCAGGCTGACCTGGAATTCACTGTGTAGTCTCAGGCTGGCCTCAGACTCATAGTGATCCTCCTACCTCTGCCTCCCGAGCGCTGGGATTAAAGGTGTGCGCCACCATGGGTCTTGTCCAGCAGCTGGAGGGAGTCTACAAGCCCAGAGTCTTTGGCACATTCTGAAGATTGTCTTTGGCTCTTCGTAGCTTTCCATTTTCTTCGTACTTGTACCATCCTCTTTTATTGCCTCGGACATCTCTGCTCTTTGCTATACCTGCCCTCAGTTGCTCTCTGGAACCCTTGAGCCAGATTCTCAACATCACCGTTGCCTTGGCCACCACTTATCACCTCTGTCTCCATCTGTCTTTGTGTTACCAATTCAACCAGCTCTATCCATGATAGACCACAAGTGATCAAGAAGAAACCACCCCAAAGAAGTCTTTTACTGGGCCTCATATTGCAACACGGGGGGGGGGGAGGGCAGGTGTGGGGGGGGGGAGCAGCACCAGGAGGGTGTCTCACAGCTAAGAATGTTGAAAAGTGGGCCCAATAGCCTGGTGTTATAGCCAGGATGACTGTGTGAATTGATATCTCATGCAAATAAAGATTTGTATTTGAGCTGGAGAGACGGCTTAGTAGTTAAGGCGCTTGCCTGCAAAGCCTAAGTACCCATGTTTGATCTCTCTCCGGATCCCAAATAAGCCAGACACACAAAGGTGAGGCAAGCGCAAGGTTGCACATGCCCACTAGGTGGCACAAGTGCTGAGTTTGATTGCAGTGGCTGAGGTCCAGGCCCTGGGGTGCCAATTCTCTCTCTCTCTCTCTCTTTAATTATTTTTATTTTTATTTTTTATTTTTGGTGTTTCAAGATAGGGTTTCACACTGGTCCAGGATGACCTGGAATTCACTATGTAATCTCAGGGTGGCCTCGGCGATCCTTCTACCTCTGCCTCCAAGTGCTGGAATTAAAGGCATGCGCCACCGCTCCGGGCTCGATCTCTCTCTTTCTCTTGTTTGTGCTCTTTCTAAAAAAATTTTAAAAAGAAAAAAAAAAAAAGGACTTGTATTTATACCAACCACAGCCTTGTATCAATTGCAAGTTCTTTTTTTTTTTCTGAACCAACAAGAGCTGTCCTCCTCCCCACGCGTTCTGCAGGGTGGAGAGTCACGTAAAGTTTACTGAGACTTTCCAGGGAGTGATGTCTTCCAGGGCTGGTACAAGTGGTCATGACTGGAGAGGAGTCATGGCTTCAGTTACAACGTCCTTGTGACTGGAGAGAAGCAGTCCTCAGAGTGGGAACAGGATTTAAAACAGCTGGGCTCTCTTGGAGGCAGTCTGGTTGTTTCCAAGATTGAGGTAACCACGTATGGGAAGGGATCTGGTAACTGCCCCTCAAGAGGTTGCATAGGGCTAGGAGATGGCTCAGTCAGTAAAGTGCTTGCCGTGCAAGCATAAGGGCCTGAGTTCAAATCTCCAATACCCATGCAAAAGCTGGGTGCAGTGACTCATGCTTGTAATCCCAGCAGTAGGAAAACAGAGATAGAATTCCCAACACTTGCTGTCTAGCTTGGCTAGCCAAACTGGTGAGCTTTGGGTTCAGTGACAACCCTTTCCTAAAATATAAGGTGTGTACTATCAGTTTGAGGTCAAACTGGACTGCAGAGTGAGGTCCAGGTCAGGCTTGGGCTACAGTGAGACTTTGCTTCAAAAAACCAAAAATGGGCTAAAGAGATGGCTTAGTGGTGAAGGCACTTGCCTACAAAGCCTAACAACCCAAGTTCACTTCCCCAGGACCCATGTAAAGCCAGATACACAAAGTGGTACATGCATCTGGAGTTCATTTGCCATGGCTGGGGACCCTGGCAGGCCTATTCTCAATGGGTCCTAGGGAATCAAACTTGGGTCCTTAAGTTTCACAGGCAAGCACCTTAACCATTAAACCATCTCTCCAGTCCCTCCACCATTCTTTCTGTTTTTTGTTTTGTTTTGTTTTGTTTTGTCTTTGTTTTTTGTTTTTTTTTTAAGGTAGGGTCTTGCTCTAACCCGGGCTGACCTGGAATTCATTATGTAGTCTCAGGGTAGCCTCAAACTCACGGCAATTCTCCTACCTCTGCCTCCTAAGTCCTGGAATTGAAGGTGTATGCTACCATATCCAGCCCCCTCTACCATTCCTTTTTTTTATTTTTATTTTTATTTATTTGAGAGCAACAGACAGACAGAGAGAAAGAGGCAGATAGAAAGAGAGAGAGAGAATGGGTGCACCAGGGCCTCCAGCCACTGCAAACGGACTCCAGACGCGTGCGCCCCCTTGTGCATCTGGCTAATGTGGGTCCTGGGGAATCGAGCCTCGAACCGGGTCCTTAGGCTTCACAGGCAAGCGCTTAACTGCTGAGCCATCTCTCCAGCCCCACCTGTCCTTTTTTAAAAAAATATTTTATTTATTTATTTGAGAGAGAGGAGAGAGAAAGAGAGAGAGAGAGAATGGGTGTGCCAGGGCCTCTAGTCACTGCAAATGCACTCCAAACGCATGCTCCACCTTATGCATCTGGCTTTACATGGGGGTCCTTTTGGCATTGCATGCAAGCACCTTAACCACTTAACCACATCTCTCCAATGACCCTCCACATTTCTTAAGACAGGGTCACTCACTGTCTTGGAATTTGTCAAATTAGCCAGACTGGCTGGCCAGTGAGCTCTAGAGATCCTCCAATTTCCACATCCCCAAAGCTGGAATAACAGGCGTATGCCACCATGCCTGCATTTTTAAATGCATTCTGGATCTTGAACTCGGGTCCTCATGATTGCCAGGCAAGTATTTTACCAACTGAGCTATTTCTCCAGCCCTCTGGAAGATTCTTATTGCCCTGAAAATTATATGCAAAACTTCACAAGTCTAGATTGGTGTGGTGGCTCACACCTACAATCCCAGCACTCAGGAGGCTGAGGTTAGAGGATCGCCATGAGTTCAAGGCCAGCCTGGACTACAGAGTGAGTTCTAGGTCAGCTGAGACTAGAGCGAGACCCTGCCTCCTCGACCGGCTCAGCTCAGCTCAGCTTTGTTTCTCTGCTTAGCCTGTCTGTCTCTCCTCACTAGGGCCACAATGATACAGAGTCCAACTTCCCCCTCACCCAGCCTGGTTTGGTCAGAGGTCAGGAGGCTGAAAAAATAAATTCTTTCTTGGTTTGGATGGTTTTTCTGCTTGCCTCTGCTGTATACTTTGGGGTAACTTTTCTCTTTCATCACATACATAATTTCCTCTGTGTTGGTTTCTCCTATTTCCCTATACAATCTCCTAGATTCCTACTTCCCCCTTGTTTACAACTCTGTGCTAGCTTTCCTTCCTAGATCTCAATCTACCTTAAATAAGGCACACAATTTGTGATTTTCCCCCTCAATAAGCCTAATAATTCATAATTTAACAAAAAAGAAAAACAGGCCGGGCGTGGTGGTGCACACTTTTAATCCCAGCACTTGGGAGGCAGAGGTAGGAGGATTGCCGTGAGTTCGAGGCCACCCTGAGACTATATAGTGAATTCCAGGTCAGCTTGAGCTAGTGTGAGACCTTACCTCAAAAAAAAAAAAAAAAAAAAAAAAAAGGAAAGAAAAGAAAAGAAAAACAGGGCTGGAGAGATGCTTACCAGTTAAGGCACTTGCCTGCAAAGCCTAAGGACCCAGGTTCAATTCCCCAGTACCCACATGAGCCAGACACACAAGGTGGCACATGTGTCTGGAGTTTGTTTGCAGTGGCTAGAGACCCTGGAGCGCCCATTCTCTCTGTCTGCCTCTCTCACGCAAACATATATATATATTTTAAAACAACAACAAACAACTACACATGTCTGGTCAAATATGCACTTTCTAGAAAAAGAATGTGGTTAGTTTACCAGATTTTGAGAAAAGGATTTTCATTTAATACTGAACATTGCATGGCCCTCTTGTCACAGGCTTTGGGGTGAGCAGGACTTTCCAAGTGTGATCCCATCTGATCCCTAGGCCAAGACTCTTGCCCCAAGTGACAAGTTTGAACAAGTTCAAGCAGTGATGTGTTAAGGTGACTTTTAAGTTTCAGGTCTGATCTAGTTAACGTTTGTGCTGCAGGCAAGCCTTCATTATCCCTTTTATCTCTCTGGAAGAAGAAACACGGTATTGGCAACAAGCAGGCGCCCAGGCCACACGCACTGTTGAGTGGCTCTCCTGGTTCTTCCCAGGGCCGAGCCTGCCTCTGTGCTCGTCTCTAGTTACTTGCTCTCTTCTCTCTTTTTTTTTTTCCAATTTTTTTTTCCTTTGGTTTTTCGAGGTAGGGTTTCACTCTAGCCCAGGCTGACCTGGAATTCACTATGGAGTCTCAGGGTGGCCTCGAACTCACGGCGATCCTCCTACCTCTGACTCCCAGTGCTGGGATTAAAGGCATGCGCCACCACGCCTGGCGTTGCTTTCTTCTCTAGAGCACTGAAATTAATTTGTTTACAAGCACCTTGTGCCCACATCTCACCCACTGTGGCAGCATGGGTACCATCTTTTTTTGGGGGTGGGGCGTATTTTTGATGTAGGGTCTCACACTAGCTCAGGCTGACCTGGAATTCACTATGTAATCTCAGGGGGGCTTCAAACTCACAGCAATCCTTCTGCCTCTGCCTCCCAAATACTGGGATTAAAGGCATGCGCCACCATGCCTGGCATACCATTTTCTATAAATGCCCTTTCTTCCAAAATGTGGCCCATGTCTGGCTACACTCCCTTAATTCCTTCAAAGTCTTGAACCTGTAGGATTCCTAAAGGACCCTTAGATTGTTCTTTTTTTTAAAGATAGAGTCTTGCTGTAGTCCAGGCTGACCTGGAATTCACTATGTAGGCTCAGGGTGGCCTTGAATTCATGGCGATTCACTTACCTCTGCCTCCCAAGTGCTGGGATTAAAGGCATGTGCCACCACGCCCTGTGGGTTACTCTTTATTAAAGATGGCGTGCAAATTTGGCATGGTGGCGCATACCAGAAATCCTAGCACTTGGTATACTGTGAGTTTGAGGCCAGTTTAGGGTTACAGAGTGAGACCCTATCTCAAGAAAACAAACAGGGCCGGGCATGGTGGCACATGCCTTTAATCCCAGCACATGGGAGGAAGAGGTAGGAGGATCACCACCACCATCAGTTCAAGGCCACCCTGAGACTACATAGTTAATTCCAAGTCAGCCTGGACCAGAGGGAGACCCTACGACCCTACCTCGAAACCAACCCCCCAAAAAAAGAAAACTGGGGGCTGGGGAGATTGCTCACTGGGTAAAAATGACTTCAGTGACACAAGCATGAAGACCTGAGTTTGGATTCCCAGTGCCCTCATAAAAAATGTCTAGCCTGGCCGGGCATGGTGGCACATGCCTTTAATCCCAGCACTCGGGAGACAGAGGTAGGAGGATCACTGTGAGTTCAAGGCCATCCTGAGACTACATAGTACATTCCAGGTCAGCCTGAGATAGTATGAGACCCTACCTCAGAAAACAAAACAAAACAAAAAAGGCTAGCTTGGTGGCACACATGTAATCCCATAATCCTAGCACTGGGGAGATAGAAGCAGACAGTTCTAGGGCTTTCTGGCTAGCTAGTCGAGCAGAATCGGTGAGGTCTAGGTTCAGTGAGACCTTGTCTCAAACAGCAAGGTGACTGAGGAGGACACCTAATGTCGAACTCTCTCCTCCACACACACGTACACATAAGCACCTATGCACACATGTGTGACCACAAACAAACACGCATACACACACTTACCACACAAACACAAGCATGCCCCCCTGATGTAACAGAAGAAAATAGGGAAAGACACACATAGTGCCAGGAACAGAGTTAAATCAGTGAGGGAAGGCCTTGCTGAGAAATGACACTAGAGCAAAAGACTCTGTGGTTGGAGACAACATGGGTTTTGGGGTCGGACAGGCCTGTGTTCAAATCCTGCCTCTGTAATATTTTTGTTTATGTATGTGCATGAGTGCACATGTGTATGCATGTGCGTACATGTGTGTGTGGTGAGGGGAGCACCCCAGGGTCTTTTGCTGCTGCAAATGCACACAAGTTGCGTGTATCATCTTTTTGCATCTGGCTTTACATGGGTTCTGGGGACTTGAACCCTTATCACAAACTTTGCAAGCAAATGCCTTTAACCAGCAACCCATCTCTCCAGCACTGCATTTTAATTCATTTGTGTATGCGTATGGGCCCACCAGGGTCTCTTGCTACTGCAAATGAACACCAGATGCATGTGTCACTTTTTTAATTTTTTTTTTTCTTTTTCAGTTTTTCGAGGTAGGGTCTCACTCTGGTCTAGGCTGACCTGGAATTCACTATGTAGTCTCAGGCTGGCCTCGAACTCACGGTGATCCTCCTACCTCTGCCTCCCGAGTGCTGGGATTAAAGGCCTACGCCACCATGCCTAGCATGTGTCACTTTTTGTATCCAGCTTTATGTGGGTGCTGGAGAGTTGAACTCAGCCTGGCATGCTTTCCAAGCGAGTGCCTTTAACTGTTTGAGCCATCTCCCCAGTCTCATTTTGAGGGTCCTTCCAGTCAAAGGTGTCCTGGTTTGGGGAGGGTCTTGCTTTTATGCAGAGGCTCAAGGAGAAGAGCTGAGTTACCCCTTCCTTCCCAGAAGTCAGTCCCAAGATGGAGTGTAAATCTTCCCTTGGCTCCTCTCTAAAGACAGTGGGGGAGTCATTTTTTATTCCAGACTCCTCCCCATTCTCTCTCTCTCTCCCCCTGGCTGACACAGGTGTGGTCTTAAATCTAGTCCACTGATTGCAAAAACCTGGATTGATTCAACACACTCGGTCTATTTTCATCTTTCTACCGCCTGCTTAAAATAAGGAGCTCATTGCTATTCTGCCCACGGCTGAACTGAACTGGGAGTTGAATTCATTTTTCTCTCTTCTGCTAAATACCATTTTTATCTTGACTGAGCCCACGAGGCCTCGGATGATAGTGTCTGCTGTAGCAGCCCCGGCCTGGACTTGGCAGAGAAGGCAACAAAGGACCCCTCCCCAGCTTGAAGACAGCTTCTCTCCACCAGCTGTTTACTTTCCAAAAGTAGGTCCTCCCTGGGGCGGAGTCCAGCCTGCTCAAGACACCTTTCTGGTGTGTGGCCCGAATCTCTCCTTTTGTTCTCTCCTTCCAAGGTGAGGGAAGAGAGGTTCGTGAGCCTTTGAGCCTCTAAGGCCCAGGCTTGAATCCAAGCAGCTCCACACCCTGGACTTCAGTCTCCGTTTCTTTGACTTGTTATAGAAAGGTGAAAGCGAACAAAATGGTGAAGGAGCTCAAAGGACAGTTTTTTTTTTTTTTTTCATAAATATGCATTAAAGGAGCCGGGCATGGTGGTGCATGCCTTTAATTCCAGCACTCAGGAGGCAGAGGTAGGAGGATTGCCTTGTGTTCTAGGCCACCCTGAGATTTGCCACCCTGGGCTAGAGTAAAACTCTACCTCGAAACCGCCCCCCCCAAAAAAAGACAGTTTCATAAATCTGCGTTAAAAGGGACTTTTGAGTCAGGTAGGTGTGGTGATGTACACCTTTAATCCCAGCACTCAGAAGGCTGAGGTAAGAGGATTGCCATGAGTTTGAGGCCAGCCTGGGCTAGAGTGAGATCACAAAAAATGCTGGGGCGGGGGAGTTGAGGGGGGGACTCTGGGATAAGGTGGAACCTAGGCTGATCTGGAACTCAATCTGTAGCCCAGGCTGGCCCTCCGATTCATGACGATCCTCCTACCTCAGCCTCCAGAATGCTGGGATTAAAGGCCTGCGCCACCACATCAGGCTAGAGAGGCTGACTCTAGACTCCTCAAAGGAATGATGTCATGCTCTAAAGCCAGCCTGAAGCTGAGCTTTTCATCTCTCTAATCTCCTGTTTTAGCCCTAACTCCTCCCACAAACCTCTTCTCTCCATCCCCAGAAGGGTCAGCTCCACAGTCAGCATTTCACAGATCTTCCAATGAGCCCCGGACACAGAGTCATCAGGCATGGTCCCGATTAGGATGGGAGGCTCCCCTGGGGAATAAAAGCCCCACTCTGTGGTTGGAGCACTGAGGCTAACTGGGGAGACTGGAGCATCCGGGCTCTCTCTGCCTCTCAGCTGGAGTCAGGCCCAGCGGTGAAGGCATAGGCAGGGTGCCAGCTCAGGGCAATGGCAGGCTCTGCCCAATCCCCAGCCTGCTGTCCACTGGCCTTGCTATCCTGGATGCCTTACTTTGTCTTTCTGGACTGCTTTCCTCATTTGTAAAAGAATAACACTTTCAGGGCTAGAGAGATGGCTTAGCAGTTAAGGCGCTTGCCTGCAAAGTCCGAGAGCCCAGGATCAATTCTCCAGTACCCATATTAGCCAGATGCACAAGATGGCACATGTGTGTAGAGATCATTTGCAGTGGCTGAAGGCCCTGGCACACCTATTCTCTCTCTATCTGCCCCCCCCCCCTTTATAAGAAATAAATTTTTAAAAAATAACACTTTCAGAGCTCTGGTGCATGGTTCAGTGGTAGAACACTTGCCTAGGCTCAATCCCCAATATGTCTTCATTACAGGGGAGTGTGAGATGATATATAAAAAGAGCTTGGGGGCTGGAGAGATGGCTTAGCAGTTAAGGCCTTTGCCTACAAAGCCAAAGGACCCAGGTTCAATTCCCCAGTATCCACGTAAGCCAGATGCACAAGATGGCCCATGTGTTTGGAGTTCGTTTGCAGTAGCTGCAGGCCCTAGCGCACCCATTCTCTCTCTCTCAAATACATAAATAAAATAAAATTTTTAAAAACTTAAAAAAATAAAGAGCTTGGGAGATGTAACTCAGTTGGTAGAGTGCTTGCCCCGCGTGCGCGAAGCCCTGGGTTCTATCTCCAGCACTGCATAAAACCAGTTGTGGCGCTGAATGCCTGTAACCCCCGCAGAGGGGAAAGCAGAGGAATCAAAAGTTCAAAGTCATCCTCAGCTACATGCCAAGTTCAAGGATAGCCTCAGTCACACGAAATCCTGTCTTTAAAAGAAAAAAAAAGTGTTGAGCTGGGGAGATGGCTCAGCAGTTAAGGTGCTTGTCTACAAAGCCAAAGGACCCAGGTTCGCTTCCCCAGGACCCACGTAGCCAGATGCACAAGGTGGATGCTTGCGTTTGGAGTTTATTTGCAGCAGCTGGAGGCCGTGGTGCACCCATTCTCTCTCTCTCTCTCTCTCTCTCTCTCTCTCTTTTTGCCTCTCAAATAAACAATAATAAAATATTTACGAAACATGTCTAGCATAGAATGAGATAGACAGTAGCTGTACTTAGTAAATGTCTATAGTATGTCAGCCCTGCCAACTAGAGGGACTTACGGTAAGTCAGGCTCCGTGCCCGCGAGGAGTTTCTTGGCTTGTGGCTGGGACAGGCGAGGGAGCCTCTCGCTGCCGGGCGGCAGTGGTACTGGCTGGAAGGAGCCATACAGTCTAAGTCTACAGCTTTGAAAACATCTTCCAGCCTCAGGGTGAAGTTAATTGGGTGAGACCAGATACTGGAGCCGTGACCTTAGATAATGGGAACATAAAAGGAAATAATAGTAGTATGGCAACTGGCCATTTCCAGAGAGAAAGAGTGTGTAAAATGCCACAGCAGACAGAGATTTTGTTTTATCCCCCGCTGGCTTCGGAAGACTTGCTGCTAACTAAAGAGGAAACTGTGGCCGTTTTTTTTTTTTTTTTTTTTTCCGAGGCCTTAAAAGTCACTGGGCGCCTGGAGATATGGCTTAGGGGTTAAGGTACTTGCCAGCAAAGCCAAAGGACCCAGTTCTGATTCTTGAGTACCCATATAAAGCCAGGTGCACAAGGAGGTGCATGCATCTGGAGCTCATTGCAGTGGCCAAAGGCCCTGGCATGCCCATTCTCATTCTCTCTCTTAAATAAAACAATAAAAAAATTATTTTAAAAAAAGGCCAGGTGTGGTGGCACACTCCTTTAATCCCAGCACTTGGAAGACAGAGGTAGAAGGATTGCTGTGAGTTTAAGGCCAGCCTGAGACTACACAGTGAAGTCCAGCTAGAGTAAGACCCTACCTCAAAAAACAAACAAACCGACAAGAAAGTCATTGTCGTTAAAGCTCTCTATGTGCCAAACCTTGCCTCTGCTCCTTACAAGATGGAGGTTAGCAGGGTCGATGCTGTGTGTCATGTACCCCACCAACTTCATGGAGGGAGACTAGCAAAATGGCCAGAGTATTTGGGAAGGGACTCTGGTCAGAGGCTGGTGGAGCTCTAAGCTACAGGAAACAGAGTCTTTGCACAAGGTCAAAGAACTTAGGGAAAAACAACAGCAACAACACCTTCTTGCAGGCTTAGACTGAAGGGAAACTATCTTGCCCCTCCCTCAGCAGGCGATCAGGATTGGACCTGAGGCCTGCTCCACCCGGCTCTGTGTGTACGTTGTCATTTTTTATATCCTTCCCCTGGCATGCATATGATATTTCATATGTAATATATACAAGGTCTTTTCTCAAACAAGATGGAAGTCAAGGACCGACCCCCCAAGTTTGCCCCCTGACCTCCAGGCACACGCCAATACATAAATCTTGCATGCACACACATATACAGACACAAAAAGAAAAACCCAAAACAACAACAACAAAAAGATCAAATGTAGGCAAGAAAGTGTGTCTAAAGCCCAGCTCTGCTGGCTCTAAGGCCATGTGTCCATAGTTCTAGATAGTTCTTCCCATGAGGCCATGGATCTGGGCTTTTGAGAAGGAAAGGTTCCCCCAAAAGATTGCAGTGCATGTATGCAATCCCAGCTGAGGCAAGAGGAACCTGAGTTTGAGGCCAGATTGGGCTACATAGAGACATTGTCCCAAAAAAGTTGTTTTTTTGTTTTTTTGGTTTTTTGGTTTTTTTTAAGAGAGAGAGAATTGGTGTGCCAGGGCCTCCAGCCACTAAAATCAAACTCCAGGTGCATGTTCCACCTTGTGCATGTGTCACTTGTGTCTGGCTTATGTGTGATCCAGGGGGTCAAACATAGCTTTGCAGGCAAGAACCTTAACCACTAAGCTATCTATCCAGGCCCCAATTTTTTTTTTTTAAAAGAGAGAGATTTAAAAAGGTTCACCTTTAATCCCAGTACTTGGGAGGCAGAGGTAGGAGGATCACTGTGAGTTCAAGGCCACCCTGAGACTACGTAGTGAATTCCAGGTCAGCCTGGGCTAGAGTGAGACCCTACCTCGGGAAAAAAAGGAGGGGGATGGAGAGATGGCTTAGTGATTAAGGCACTTGCCTTCAAAGCCAAAGGACCCAGGTTCTATTCCCCAGGACCCACATTAGCCAGATGCACAAGGTGCGCATGTGTCTGGAGTTCATTTGCAGTGGCTAGAGGCCCTGGTGTGCCCATTCTCTCTCTCTCTCTCTCTCTTTCACTCTGCCTCTTTCCCTCTCTCAAATAAATAAAAATAAAATATTTTTTTAAAAAGGAGGAGGAGGAAGGGGAGGGGGTATAAATCAGTGTAGAATGTTTGCTTAGCATATACTGAGACCCTATGTTCAAGACCCAGAACTGAAAACCAAACCAAACTTTTCTTAGCAGGGCATGGTGGTGTATGCCAGTAATCCTTGCCCTCAGGAGGCAGAAGTAGGAGAATTGTGAGTAGAAGGCCAGTCTGGACTACATAGTGAGTTTAATGTCAACCTGAGCTACTTAGTGACATCCTGTCTCGCAAACAAAGCAAGAGCCATCCATGTGAAGTGGTCCCAGAAGAAGCGGTTACAGGTAGACATGGTACAGTGAGCCTAAGGGAGACATCTGTAAAGCGCGGACATGCGCCTGACCATCAGTGACCTCTGAGACAGTTGACGTCAACCTTCCCCCGACCCCCGCTGGGAGGTAGGGTCTCACTCTAGACCAGGTTGACCTGGAATTCACTGTGCAGTCTCAGGCTAGCCTTGAACTCCTACCTCTGCCTCCCAGGGTGCTGGGATTAAAGGTGTGCACCACCACTCCTGACGTCTCAACCTTGTTTACGTTTCAGTGTTGTTTGGCTACGCCACCAGACAAGCCACAGCAGCACTTGCTGGATCCAGCCAGCAAGATCAGGGAGCAGCCTGAGAAACGGTAAGGGGGACAAAGGGGACCTGACTGCATGTGACCTGCTCCCTAAGCCATCTGTTGTGACAGATATCCCTACTCAGCAGCCCAGGGCCCAGGAGAGGCCCAGGGCTCTTGAGAACACAAATCGCCAGTGACTTCAAGGCCACTGGGTATGAGGTTTTGTCTCGGGTGGAGTGGGCGAGGCTTCTGAAGGATGCAGCGGTGGGGGTGGTTTCTGGCTGGCCCTGCGCCTGCTGTTCCCACGAAGACGTGGCAGCGAGGATGCTGTCAGAGGCTCCAGGCAGTGGCAATGGCTTCTAGAAAGACATGTTGAAAACCCAGCTCCAAGGTAAGCTCCGGAGCCCAGACCCTGGCAAATTACTCTTTTGGCCTGGTTGCCATGGAGACAGACAGGCAGCAGCTGCTAGGGAAGAAGAAACTGCAGAGTTTCCTACATCCAGGATTCTGAGATAAAGGTGGAGGGGGAGGGGATGGACCGGCCCTTTCTTCCCCACGCACAGGCCCCTGCCTGCCCCCAGCACCCAGACTCTCTGGATCTCCAGGGTGGCCAAGGTCACAAAACACGAGACAGTAGCTGTCTTGGATCATGAAACCCCAGTTTCTTGCTTCTGGCCAGCACACACCTGCTAAGCTTTTGGAACAAACAGATCTTCCAGGACTGAGCTCCTGGGTCCTGGGAGAGTTCCCAGATCACCCCTCTGCAGGAGACAAGTCATTAGAGGTGAATCCCACAGTGTTGGCCACCAGAGGCCAATTTGGCCCAGCGTTCTGTCGCCTTCTCTCTGGAAAACCTGGCGGCAGCTTATGTAGGTCGGTGACCAGCCATTGTCTAGGAAGGAAGGTGGAAGCTGATCCCAGAGGGAGGTGGAAAAATGATGGGGTTTGTTGTTCCCTCGTTTGATGTTCCGCTGATATCATCAATTTGTGCTTCACCAGCCTGGCCGCCTGGCTGGCCACCCTTCAACCCTTGACTTCACTGGCCTGGTGGAGACAGTCCTCAGTTCTCCCCATCCCCGCGGGTTATCTCTGGAAACTGAGGAGGCGGGGAGAAAAAACAGCCTGGGATTCAGGTCACCACTCCACTTTCCCAGCACAGCTGCCAGGAGGTGGTGGTGTCTCAGCGTCTCGCTTTCATCCGCCTCTGTGAAGGGAGACTCGGGGCTGCTATCATCTGAGGCCCTGAGCTCCTGTGCTGGGCATGTGAGCAGTGTCCTTACGTAAGAGAACAGAGATCTGCTGAGGAACGGCCGGGGAGAGGGAGGAAAGGAGAGCCACTCCTGGCCAGACTGCATTTCTCGTCCTGCTGTTTTAATCATAAAGGTTGTTCATTGGTGGACTTTATTTATTTATTTATTTATTTATTTATTTATTTGGTTTTTTGAGGTAGGGTCTCACTCTAGCTCAGGCTGACCTGGAATTCACTGTGTAATCTCAGGGTGGCCTCGAACTCATGGCGATCCTCCTACCTCTGCCTCCTAAGTGCTGGGACTAAAGGCGTGCACCACCACGCCCAGCTAGCTATATGTGGACATTATTAAAGAACAAAAAAGCCAGCTCCAAGGAATATAAAGGAAATTGAGGGAAATGACCCATCATCTCAAACCCAAAACCCGTTTCCCTGGCAGAAAACAACAATAATTTTCTCGTGTTTCACTTCAGATCTTTCTCTGGGCTTGCCTTCTCTCCCCCACATTGTTGTTATTTTTAAATTACACAGAGGATACGAGAAACAATTTGTATAAAAGATGCAAGCACCGTAGATTAATTTAGAATCAAAAGCCTTTGTTGTCTACTTACTTCACCAGACATTATCATTTTAAAAAAATTTACTTATTTGCAAGGTAGGATGGGAGAGACAGAGAGAGAGAGAATGGGCATATCAGGACCTCTAGCTGCTGCAAAAGAACTCCAGATACATGTGTCACTTTTGGTTTTACATGGATACTGGGAATTACATGGGTCATTAGGCTTTGTAGGCAAGCACTTAACTTCTGAGCCAACGCTTCAGCTCAGCTTTTATTTTTTTTAGTTTTGGTTTTTGAGGCGAGGTCTCATTCTAGCCCAGGCTGACTTGGATTCACTCTGTAGTCCAGTCTGGCCTCAAACTCATGGTGTCCTCCTACTTCTGACGTCTGAGTGCTGCAGTTAAAGGCGTGTGCCACCACACATTTCCATGAGCATGATTCCTTCCAGCTTCCAGTCATTTTTCATGCCTGCCATTATTGTTGCGCTGGTCCAGTTATGCCCCAGTATTTTCTTTCTCCTCCCTCCCCACCCCTCCCCACCCTTTTGTTTTTGTTTTTTTTTTTGGTTTTTCATGGTAGGGTCTTGCTCTAGCCCAGGCTGACCTGGAATTTACTATGTAGTCTCAGGAGAGCCTTGAACTCACAGAGATCCTCCTATCTCTGTCTCCCAAATGCTGGGACTAAAGGTATGCACCACCACACCTGGCTTTGCTCCACTATTTTCTAACCAGTTTTCCTTAACCTTGCAAATATTTTTCTATGTCACTAAAATGTTTTTATTGTATTCCTCTGTTTTGGGCTTTTAAGATGCCTACACTTTCTTTTTACTATATCATCTCAGTGAATATTTTTGAATAAATCTTTGTTCTAATTCTAAGTTTTCTTAAGCTATATTCCCAAAAGGAGAAATACTAGTTCTAGAAATAGAGATTTTAGTGAATCCATTTTTTTGTTTTGTTTTGTTTTGAGGTGGAGTCTCACTTTAGCTCAGGCTGACCTACCTGAAACTCACTCTGTAGTCTCAGGCTGGCCTCAAACTCACAGCAATTCTCCTATCTCTGCCTTCTGAGTGCTGACATTAAAGGCATGCACCACCATGCCTGGCATCTTTTTGTTTGTTTGTTTGTTTGTTTGTTTGTTTGTTTGTTTGTTTTTTGGTTTTTCGAGGTAGGGTCTTACTCTAGCCCAGGCTGACCTGGAATTCACTATGGAGTCTCAGGGTGGCCTCGAACTCATGGCAATCCTCCTACCTCTGCCTCCCGAGTGCTGGGATTAAAGGCGTGCGCCACCACGCCCGGCTTTGGTTTGTTTTTTTTGAGGTTAGGGTCTCACTCTAGCCCAGGCTGACCTGGAACTCACTCTGCTCACTCTGTAGTCCCAGGCTGGCCTCAAACTCGCAGCAATTCTCCTACCTCTGCCTCCCAAGTGCAGGGATTAAAGGTGCATGCCACCACCCCGGTTTAAGTTTAATTTTTGAACTGCTAATATGTGCACGGGAGATTACAAAATGAAAAGGCTGCCTTGCTCCTCCTCAGTCCTCCGTAGTCAGTGTCCTCTCTACAGGCGACATGGTCGACTACCTTTTCTTCTAGGATTTGTTTTCATTTGCCGGTGGCAGAGCCTCACTCTGTAGCCCAGGCTGGCCTGGAATTTGCAGTCCTCCTGGCTGAAGGTCCAGAGTGCTGGGAGTACAGACATGTATACCACGCGCAGCATTGTGCATGGCTTTATGGGGGAACACGTATGCATACAAATAGCAACACCTGAGATGTATACTTTTGCTTTTTTTCTACTTAATATTACTTGATTGTTCTACTTGTGAGAAATGCCTGTTTTTCTAAAAATATTGCAAAGAACTCCCTTAGATGGATGTGCCATAACTAAATTAATCAATTCTATTGATGTGTTTAGGTTGTTTGCCATCTTTCTTTATTGGAACAGTGCACTAATGAATGTCCTTACTCATATGTCATCCCCCCACACACACTCGAGCTAGTACATTCATCTGAACAATAGATTCCCCTAAGTACAGCTGCTTAGTCCCAAGGAATGACCATTTTACATGTTGATCCGGCTCCTCTCTCCATACAAGTGACCTTTTCCTCATTAGAGGAGATTAGCAACGTTTAAAGCTCTTGATACAAATGACCAGAGTACCTTCTAGAAAAATCACCTCTTTGTACTCTCACCGGCTCAACTCCCTAGATCCTTACTGATTTGCCCAAAGAACAAGTAAAAATCACTTCGTGGTGTTTGTTCTTGACAGTCACTTTTACTAAAGATCTGCTTAAGATTAACAACAGTGAGCAAATGGTGAATTTTTAAATCTTTTTTAAAAATTAGTCGAGAGGCTGGGGAGATGGCTCAGCAGTTAAAGGTGCTTGCTTGCACAGCCTGATGGCTTGAGTTCCCTAGCACCCACGAAAAGCTGGATACAAAAAGCACAAGCATCTGGCATTTGTTTGTAGTGGCAAGAGACCCTAGTGCACACGCACACGTGCACGCACACACACACACATGTGAAAAATCAATGAATTTCTTCCTTCCCTCTTTCCTTCCTCCCCCCCCCCCCGCCCCGTTTCTCTCTCTCTCTCTTTCTTTCTTTCTTTTGGTTTTTCAAGGTGGGGTTTCACTGTAGCCCAGGCTGACCTGGAATTCACTAGAGTCTCAGGGTGACCTCGGACTCAGCGATCCTCCTACCTCTGCCTCCCAAGTGCTGGGATTAAAGGCATGCGCCACCACACCTGGCCCAATAAAAAACATTTTTAAAAAATTAGGGGCTGAAGGGATGGCTTATCAGTTAAGGTGTTTGTCTGCAAAGCCAAAGGACCTAGGTTTGATTCCCTAGGACCCACATAAACAAGATGCACAAGGGAGCACATGAGTCTGGAGGTCGTTTGCAGTGGCTGGAGCCCTGGTGTGCCCATTCTCTTTCTCCTTCTCTTTCTCCTTCTTTCTCTCTGTCATATAAATAAATAAAAATAAAATATTTTTTAAAAAATTATTCAGAAGACAGACCAAACTCACCCCTGTAAATCTCAGCACTCAGGAGGCTGAGGTAAGAGGATTGCTGTGAGTTCAAGGCCAAACTGGGCTACGGAGTGAGTTCCAGTTCAACCTGGAATAGAGTAAAACTCTGCCTCAATAATAAACAAACAAACAAACAAACAAACAAACAGGATATGGGGTTATGGTGGTGCACATCTGTAATCCCAGCATTGAAGAGGTGGAGGCAGGAGGATCAGGGAGTTCAAGGTTAGCCTCAAACAGCAAATTTGAGTCCAGCCTGGACCACATGATACCCTGTCTCAAAAAAAAAAAAAAAAAAAAAAAGACAATTATTTTAAAAGCAAAGATCTGAGAGAATTTCCGGTTTCGGGTGTAGCCACTGTTGTTGTGACCTTGGCACATGACTTGTCCTCTGTGAGCCTGTCAAGGGGAGGGAGTGACACATTCTTGGTAGAGTGCTTGGCCCAAGGCAAGGGCTCAGGAAAGTGGCAGCTGAGAAGAAACCTTAAGGAAACAATGCCAGCTGCCCAGGTCACCAGGGAGGACAGGAGGTAGGAAGGCTCGCAAAGGAGGCTGGGCGGGGCCGGCGGCTTTGTTCTAGAGCTCCAGTCCTCGCCGTGGTGGGGGTGGGGGGAGGAAAGCTGGTCACCGGTCCCCCGGGGAAGAGCACCGCAGCCAGCCGGGACGGCCCTTAGGGTGGCAGGAGCCGCGGGGGTTTCGTCCTCCCCCGCTGTCAGCGGGCATCGGAGTCGCGGAGGGCGGAGGGAGCGTCGCCCCGGGGCCGCCTGCGACATGCACCGAGGACGGCGGGTGCTGGGTGCTCGGTGCTCGGTGCTGGTGCTGGGTGCTCGGTGCTGGGCGTTCCGGATGTCCCCGGCCTCCAGCCCCGAGCTGCTGCTCCGAAGTCGCCGACGCCGTCGCGATCGCACCCTCGCCCGGCCGGGGACGCGCCCGTGGCACCGCCCGTGGCACCGCGCGCGCTGCAGGTAGCTTGAGAACAGCTCGGGCCACGTGCGGGGGCGAAGCCATTTTCTGGGCGGATTTGCAACATTTCCACTCGTGCTGTAGTCACCATGTTGGAGAATTTTAGCCATGCCCTCCACGCCCACTTCTTCCTTTCTCTAGGGTCCTTGTTTTCCTGGCCAGGAGAGGAGCGGCCACGGAGAACATCGACCTTGAGGCTAGCCTGAGTCCCGACCCCCTACCCACTCCGTGACAGCCCCACACCGTAGTCTCGGAAAGCCGCTAACACCGACAGGGGCCAGTATGGGTGAGGTTATGGGGAGATGGATTAGATCAATTTGTCACCACCTAATAAAACTGATAAGATTCGTAACATGTGCTTGACATTCGCATTCCCAGTCTCTTGCCCTGGGGAGGGGGGGGCAATGTTTGCAGCACATGTATTCGGGGAGCCTGTCTCTAATAGCAAATCTTGACAACAGCCAACCAAAGGGAATGTGTAATAAATAAGATAGGGTTGTATAAGTAATGGGGAGTTGGAAGGAAGAAACTGCAAAAATGTGAATGGAGCTTAAAGTGTATTGCGTGCTGGGTGGGGTAGCGCATGCCTTTAATCCCAGCACTCGGGAGGCAGAGGTAGGAGGACCACTGAGTTCCAGGCCTGAGACTACATAAAATTCCAGGTCAGCCTGAGCTAGAGTGGGACTCTACGTTGGAAAAAAAAAAAAAAAAGTATTGCTTAAAAGCAAAAGGTTGCAGAATAATTCATATGCATAATATAAATTTTGCAACACATCAAACAAAACTCTAGGGGCAAGGGCGAGGGCTCAGTGTAAGAGCGCTTGCTGCACTACCAGGAGGACCTGGTTCAATCTCTGGCACCCATATAGATGAGAAGCCAGGCATGGCTGGGTTATGCCTATAGCCCCGCAGTGAGGGAGGCAAAGACAAGAGGATTGCTGGGGGCCCCTGGTCAGCCAGCTTTGGCCTCCACAGGGTGTATACATCCCCTCCCCCACAATGACTAATTAAAACTCTTTGGACCTTCTATGGCTATATTTGAACATGTAAAAAGCACAGGAGGGAAAGAGAGAGAGAGGAAGAAAGAAAGAACAGAAAAAATACATTCCTGACTAATGACAGTGGCCACCTCTGGGGAGAGCAGAGATTTCCAACAGCAAGTGGAGGGGAAAGGTAATTTCAGCTTTTTTTTTTTTTTTTCGTAATACTTTTTTTTTTTTTTTGGTCTTTAAGAAAGGGTAGCTCTGAGCTGGGGAGATGCCTCAGCAGTTAAAGAGGCTTGTTTATAAAGCCTGTTGGTCCAGGTTCCATCTCCTAGCCACCCACGGCAAAGTGGCACATGTGTCTTGAGTTCGTCTGCAGTGGCAAGATACCCTGGTGCATGTGTGTGAGAGCGTGCACGCACACACACATGCAAATAAATAAAATAAACAGGCCACGCATGATGGCGCACGCCTTTAATCCCGGCACTTGGGAGGCAGACGTAGGAGGATCAGTGTGAGTTCGAGGCCACCCTGAGACTCCATAGTGAATTCCAGGACATCCTGAGCAAGAGTGAGACTGGGAAGGGGTCTGTCTGGATCAGGATCTCCAAGGCCCTGTAACCTCTTGGTAGTGGAGTGAGGTTCCTGCAACTTTAAGGATGACTATCTACTGAGGTACTCAGTGTGTCATACAGTCTTGAATCCTTTCCCTGAGTGTTTAAAACGAAAATGAGGACTGGGCTGTAGCCCAGTGGTTAAGCATGTGCAAGGCCTGAGGTTTGATCCCCAACATTCTAAACACAAAATACAAAGCCAAAAAAGTACAAAGAAGATAAAAATAGCAATGACTTCCATGGCCTGGAATTAACCGTATTTATTCTTGGTGTTTTTTTTTTTTTTTTAATGTACATAAAACTTAAACTTAGGCTGGAGAGATGGTTTAGCCAGTAAGCCCTTGCCTGTGAAGCTTAAGGACCTCAGTTTGAGGCTCGATTCCCCAGTACCCACATAAGCCAGATGCACAAGGTGGTGCACGCATCTGGAGTTTGTTTGCAGTGGCTGGAGGCCCTAATGTGCCCATTTTCTCTCTCTCTCTCTCTCTCTCTCTCCCCCTCTTTCTCTCTCTGTTGCTCTCAAATAAATAACATTAAACAAAAAATTAAAAAGATAAAATTTCTTAAGTGAATGAATTTTTTTTTTTTTTTGGTGCTGGAGATGGAACCCAGGGCCTGACATACTAAGCTAGCACTTTACCCTCAGCCCCTGAACTGCCATTTCCTTTTAAACATTTTTTGTGCATTTTTGTTTATTTTATTATTTAGTCTTTTTTGTTTGTTTGTTTTGTTTTTTCGAGATAAATCTCAAATTCAATCTTAATCCTTCTCCACTTGAACCCAGGCGACTTGCCAGCGGAGACGGGTCCCCCCCAGTCGATCCCCTGCTGTTGCTAGGCTCACAGTCTCCTCTGGTGGTTAGCTGCACTGTTTTCTTGCCCCCTTCCTTTGCCTGCAAACTTCCTTCCGGTCTCTGGCTGGTGCTTCCCCTAGAGGCCTCCTCTGCATGGGTTCTGCTGGCTGCTCCTAAGCGCCCTCAGTACTCTTAGCTGACGGTCTGTCAACTGTGATCTCCTTAAGCCAGGAACTTGATGAGCCCCGGACCTCATAGTTCCTTGTAAGTGTCTGTTGAATGAATGGACAGTTATGGTCAACAGCCGATAGCAATAGCAACTCATCTCTGGTGCTCAACCCAGAACCTTGAGTGTTCCTCTTGTTCCAGGTAAGAGGCAGAACCAGAATTTGAACTCAGGGACTATGGCTCCAGAGCCCACTCTTAACCACAATGCTCTGAACCCCTAATGCACTTAATTTGTTCAAGCACCAAATACGTATTGAGAGCCCGCTCTGCCAGTGACATATGTATTGCCAGAGCGTCAAAGGAACACGCTGCTAGTCTCGTGCATTGTACATTCAAGCCCAGAGTAGCGGCGGAGGAGAACACAGAAAATAAATTAATATGTAAGTTGTCTCCCTGTGACTGAGGGGAGAGATATAATGAGGAACAAAAGGGAAAAGACTTGGAGTTCTGTTTTGGACCCATTGACTTTGGCAACTATCAAGGGAAGGTGCAGAATGGAATTTGATAAGGAAATCCAGAGTCAGGCCATAAGCCTAGGCTGGATATGTAAGTTTTCAAGGTCTTTTTTTGTTGTTGTTGTTTTGTTTTCTGAGGTAGGGTCTCACTCTAGCTCAGGCTGACCAGGAGCTCACTATGTAGTCTTAAGGTGGCGTTGAACTCATGGCGATCCTCTTACCTCTGCCTCCCGAGTACTGGGATTAAAGGTGTGCACCACCATGCCCGGCTAGATGGCATTTTGTATGTGTGTATGTGTTTTTCTTTTAAAAAAAAAAAACATTTTTATATTATTTATTTATTTGTATGCAGAGAGAGAAAGGAGAGACAGACAGAGAGAATGGTCAAGCCAAGGCTTCCAGCAGCTGCAAACAAACTCCAGATGCATGCGCCACTTTGTTCATCTGGTCTATGTGGGTACTGGGGAATTGAACCTGGGCTTTGCAAGCAAGAGCCTTGACCATTGAGCCATCTCTCTAGTCCTTTTTATTTTTATTTATTTGAGAGCAACAGAGAGAGAGAGATTGAGAGAGAGAGAGAGAGAGAGACTGGGCGCACCAGGGCCTCCACCACTGTAAATGAACTCCAGATGTGTGCGCCCCCTTGTGCCTCTGGATAACGTGGGTCCTCAGGAATCGAGCCTTGAACCGGGGTCCTTAGGCTTCACAGGCAAGCGCTTAACCACTAAGCCATCTCTCCAGCCTGATTTTATTTTTATTTTTTATGAGAGAGAGAGAGAGAGCAAGAGAGAGAGAGAGTTGGTGCACCAGGGCTTCTAGCCACAACAATCAAACGCCAGACGCATGCATCACCTTGTACGCATGTGTCACCTGTGCATCTGGCTTATATGTGTTCTGGAAAGTGGAACCCATGTCCTTAGGCTTCATGGGCAAGTGCCTTAACCGCTAAGCCATCTCTCCAGCCCTTCTTTTATAAATTTGTATATGTTTTAAAAATATTTTATTTGCTGTTTCTAAGCCGGTGCTCCTCAAGTACAAAGCCATGTTCAGCCCCAGTGCCAAGATCGTGAAGCCGAATGGCGGGAAGCCGGGCGAGCTCGAGTTGGGCATCTCCCGGGCGCCGCTCAGCTGCAGATGAACTCGGACCTCGAGGCTCAACGTCACCGCGGCCAAGGAAATCGAAGCTGGTGGTGGTCGGAAAGCTATCATAATTTTTGTTCCAGTTCCTCAACTGAAATCTTTCCAGAAGATCCAAGTTCAGCTAGTGCGTGAGTTAGAGAAAAAGTTCAGTGGGAAACATGTAGTCTTCATTGCTCAGAAGAGGATTCTGCCCAAGCCAACAAGAAAAAGCTGCACGAAAAATAAACAAAAGCACCCGAGAAGCCGTACTCTGACTGCTGTGCACCATGCTGTCCTTGAGGACTTGGTCTTCCCGAGTGGAATTGTGGGCAAGAGGATCCCTGTGAAACTGGACGGGGCGGCTCATAAAAACTCATTTAGATAGAGCCCAACAACGTGGGCAGAGGTTGAAACGTTTTCTGGTGTCTATAAGAAGCTCACAGGCAAGGATGTTAATTTTGAATTCCAGAGTGTCAGTTGTAAACAGATGACTAAATAAAGTATCATTCACAATAAAACATTGTTTGTTTATTTATTTGAGAGAGAGAAAGAGGCAAAGAGAGAGAGAGAGAGAGAGGGAGAATGGGTTCACCAGGGACTCCAGCTGCTGCAAATGAACTGCAGATGCATGCACCACCTTGTGCATCTGGCTTACATGGGTTCTAGAGAATCAAACCTTGGTCCTATGGCTTTGCAGGCAAGCGCCTTAGCTGCTAAGACATCTCTCCAGCCCATCTTCTTCACTTCTTTCCAGTCCTATGTTTTTTCTTCTCTCCATCTTTCTTTCTTTTTTATTTTGGTTTTTTTTTTAATTTTTTTTGGTTTTTTGAGATAGGGTCTCATTGTAGCACAGGCTGACCTGGAATTCTCTATGTAGTCTCAGGGTGGCCTTGAACTCATGGCGATCCTCCTACCTCTGCCTCCCGAGTGCTGAGATTAAAGGCGAGGGCCACCACACCCAGCTCCCTCTTTCCTTTCTGTAGCCAGGGATCAAACCCAGGGCCTTGTATAAGCTAGGCAAGAGCTCTACCACTGAAGTGCATCTCCAGTCCCATTGTCTGTCTCTCTGTCTGCTTCTCTCTCTTTCCCTCTTTCTCATATAAATACACCATTGGAAAAAAAAAAAAAAAAAGGAATGAAGAGGAGTAAGGGGTAGGGTTGAACAGGGACCAGCCAGTGGGGTTGGATCCTAGAAGCCAGGTGAATACAGTGGTTCAAGGTTCAGCTGTGGTCAGGGTGATAAGAACTTGGAACTGGATTCAGTAGCATGGACATCATGTGTGATCGTGACAAGAACGGCATCTGTAGAGAAGTATAGACAAGTCTATGAAGAGAGTTTAGAGACAAAGGATGGAGAGGAGCTGCAGTCAGAGGCAAGAACAGCCCTGCCAGAGAGAACTGAAGGGAGAAGAAAGATAGAGGATGGGAGAAGACGAGGAGCCACGGGAGACGGCAAAGTTGCAATGAGATACAGGCTGTGCGTAGGCTGATGGGAAGATCTGGTAGAGCGGGAACCGTTGTGCTAGAGGTGTGACCCAGAATGGGTTCCCTGGTCCTCCCTTCCATACTCCTCCTCCCCTTGCTCTTTCCAGCCCCCAACTTTTCTTAAGTGCTAAATTAGGGCTGGAGAGATGGCTTAGTGGTTAAGACACTTGCCGGCGAATCCTAAGGACCCAGGTTCAGTTCCTCAGCACCCACATAAAGCAGGTGCACAAGGTGATGCGTGTGCCTGGAGTTCATTTGCAGTGGCTAGAGGCCCTGGCAACCCAATCTCTCTCTCTTTTTCTGCCTCTTTCTCTCAATAAATAAATAAAATATTTAAAACATGCCAAATTTTAGTTTCTCTGGCCATACATTGTTCAGGACAACCACATTTTTTTTTAGTGGTTAGTTCTCTGTATTTAGCCTCTGTGTTTCTTCTTCTTCCTCTTCTTCTTCTTCCTCTTCTTTTCTTTATCTATTTGAGAGAGAGAGGGGGGCAGATAGAGAGAGAATAGGTGTGCCAGGGCCTCTAGCCACTACACACTAACTCCAGAAGCATGTACCACCTTGTGCATCTGGCTTACGTGTGTACTGAGGAATTGAACCTGGGTCCTTAGACTTCGCAGGCAAGCACCTTAACCACTAAGCCATCTCTCCAGCCAGACAGCCACCTTCTGAATCTGCATAAAAGCCCCTTGTTAGATTTTGAATTGTGCCACCTCACCTCTTCCCCCCCAAAAATATAGTAGTCCTAAGCCACATCCCCATACCTATAACCTTATCTGGAAGTTGAGTTTTGGCAGATGATCAAGTTAAAATGAGGTCGTTGAGGTGGGCAGTCATCCAATATGACTGATGTCCTTGTAAACAAGGCAAGTGTGGCCAGACAGATGCTCACAGGAGGAAGGTGAGGTAAAGATGCAGGAGAACAAGGTCTGCCAGCCAGGCTCTGTCTGCTGGCTGAGACACCAGAAGCCAAAAGAAAATTGAAATAGAGTCTCTCTCACAGCTTCCAAAGGAACGAGCCCTGCTGACACCATGACCACAGACTGTCAGCTCTAGAAAAGTGAGAGAATGGGCTGGAGAGATGGCATAGCACGTAAGGTTCTTACCTGCAAAGCCAAAGAACCCAGGTTCAGTTCCCCAGGACCCACGTAAGCCAGATGCACAATGTGGCGCATACATCTGGAGTTCATTTGCAGTGGCCAAAGGCCCTGGTGCACCCATTCTCTCTATCTCTATCTGCCTCTTTCTCTCTCCCCCTCTTTCTCAAATAAAGAAAGAAAGAAAGAAAAATGAGAGAGCACGTGTGTGGAAGCCATTCAGCTTGGGGCATTTTGGGAAGACAGCCCAGAAAGGTGATACCTATTTCTTCTTCCCTTTCAATGGGCTTGTGGGGCTTTGATTTGCTTGGGTCTTCAGGGCTGCCCTTCACTGGTCCCTCCACAGGGATCAAGTGCCCTGATCCAGGGGAGTGACAGACTTGGGCCAGTGCTGCTACTAACTGAGGCCAGGACTTCGCTGGAAGAAGTTTTACTGTCTACTAGCCAGAAGGTTTTGATGGCCCATAAATCAGCTCTGAGTTCCAACAATCCGTCTGCTTTTTCCTCCCCTCCTGTACTTTCTTCCTGCACAGCATCCCACCTGGCACCCCAGCCACCTCCACCTCCCTGGCTCGAATCCCATTTGCTGTAGATTTTCACTCCACCTAGAAGGGGTGTGATTTCAGCAGGAGCCTTCTCTTCGCTTCCTGTGACAGCTGTAACCTCTGTTCTCCCTGAATTGCTAATATTGCTGACAATGAATGCCAACTGTAAGGGACCAGGAACATTCTCGTGCCAGGCCATGGAAAAATGGGCTAGAAAACCACCCTGAAATGAGTCTTAAGAAACCAGTAACTTTCTACCCTGCTCTACAAACACATCATTTTAAGGCCCAGCCGAGCCCATCCAAGCAGTAGACTATATCTAAAATGAAAACTGTGGAGCCTGGCTTTGTGGCACATGCCTTTAATCCCAGGACTTGGGAGGCAGAGATAGGAGGATCACTGTAAATTCGAGGCCGCCCTGAGACTACAGAGTGAATTTCAGGTCAGTATGGGCTACAGTGAGACACTACCTTGGGGGGGAAAAAAAAAACACCTGTGGGCTGGGGAGATGGCTCAGCATTTAAAGAAACTTGCTTGCAAAGCCTACTGGCCCAGGTTTGATTCCTCAGTACCCATGTAAAGCCATGTGCACAAAGTGATGTATGTGTCTGGCATTCATTTGCAGTGGCAAGAGGCTTTGGCATGCCCATTCTCTCTCTCTCTCTCATAAATAAATAAAAATATTTTAAATACAATAAAATGAAATGAAATGAGATGAAAATTGCTGGGCATGGTGGCACTTGCCCATAATCCCAGCACTGGGAAGGTGGAGGCAGGAGGATCAGGAGTTCAGGGTCTTCCATAGTTGCCACATAAGTGAGGATGAAACCAGCATGTTGTACATGAGGCCCTATCTCAATAGCAAAACAAATAAACAGAGCTGGGCGTGGTGGCTCACGCCTTTAATCCCAGCACTCAGGAGGCAGAGGTAGGGGATCGCCATGAGTTCAAGGCCACCCTGAGACTACAGAGTGAATTCCAGGTCTTCCTGGGCATGAGTGAAGCTCTACCTCAAAAAAAACAATAATAGTAGGGCTGGAGAGATGGCTTAGCAGTTAAGGCATTTGCCTGTGAAGCCTAAGAACCCATGTTTGACTCTCCAGATCCCATGTAAGCCAGATGCACAAAGGTGAGGCAAGTGCAAGGTTGCACATGCCCACTAGGTGGTGCAAGGATCTGGAGTTCCATTTCAGTGTCTGAGGCCCTAAGGCATCAATTCTCTCTCTCTCTCTCTCTCTCTCTCTCTCTCTCTGTCCTTTCTTTTTTTTTTTCCTTCAGGGTGGCCTTGAACTCACTGCAATCCCCTACCTCTGCCTCCCGAGTGCTGGGATTAAAGGCATGTGCCACCACACCCAGTTTAAAAAATATTTTAAAATAATAATAATAAACAACAGCCAGGATCGCAGACATAGTCACCACACCTGACTCACACCATTTACTTCTTGCTTTTAATTTGATTATTTAGGGAAAAGCTGGTTGGAAGAAAACATAGAAAGCTAATTCCTAGCCAACTCATTAAAGAAATGTTACCACTAAGGACCTTACAGCTCACCTGCAAGGTAGTGCCCTGGATTCCATTCTGGAATACAAAAAAGATCCCAGTGGGAAGATGGGGGATCCAGTTAACGTTAGTCATTTATTTTTTGTTTGTTTGTTTGTTTATTTTTATTTATTTATTTGAGAGCGACAGACAGAGAGAGAAAGAGGCAGATAGATAGAGAATGGGCACACCAGGGCCTCCAGCTACTGCAAACGAACTCCAGATGCATGCACCCCCTTGTGCATCTGGCTTAGTGGGACCTGGAGAATTGAGCCTCGAACTGGGGTCCTTTGGCTTCACAGGCAAGCGCTTAACCACTAAGCCATCTCTCCAGCCCAACGTTAGCCATTTAATTAATAGTATGGTACCAATGTTTAGTTAGTTTAGTTTAGATACAGGTACCATGTGGTGCTTTGAATTAGCTGTCCTACACATGTGTTCTGAATGCTTGATCCTCAGCTGCTGGCAATCTGGTAGGTGGAGCCTTACCTGGAGGAGGAGTATTGTTTGGAGTGATCTTAGGGGTGTTATAGCCAGCTCCTCCTCGCCAGAATTCAGCTCTCTTGTTGCTGTTTGCCACCTGTTTTGGCAAGAAAATGATGTCCAGCCTCTGCTCTATCATTTTTCCCCTGCCATCGTGAAGATTCCCCTTGGGACTGTAAGCCAAAATAAACCCTTTTCTCCCATAAGCTGCTTTTGGTTGGGTGTTTTGTGCCAGCAACAAGATGGTAACTGCAACATACGGTGATGATGGAAGATGGTAACATTAAGAAAGCTGGCTGAAGGGTGTGTGTGGACTCTGAATTGTCTGTAACTCTCCGGAAATGAGATTCAAAAATAAACTTTAAGGACTGGAGAGACGGCTTAGCAGTTAAGGCCTGCAAAGCCAAAGGACCCAGGTTCGATTCCCCAGTATCCATGTAAGGCTAGACACATAAAATGGTACATGCATCTGGAGTTAGTTTGCACAGGTAGGGTCTCACTCTTGCCCAGGTTGACCTGGAATTCACTATGTAGTCTCAGGGTGGCCTCCAACTCATGGCGATCCTCCTACCTCTGCTTCCCGAGTGCTGGGATTAATGAAGTGCACCACCACGCCCAACTTGATGCATTTTCTTCCTCACATTTTTGTTCCTAGCTGAACTCATAATTGAACACACAATTGAGTGGCTTTTTTTTTTTCATTTAGCATATCACAAACCTTTCTCTCTTTTTATATTTTATTGTTTTTATTTGCAAGAGATAGAGAGAGAGAGAATAGGCAGAAAACTCCAGATGCATGCACCATCTTCTGCATCTGGCTTTGCATGGATACTGGGGAATTGAACCCAACTTGTTAGGCTTTGCAGGCAAGCACCTTAATCACTGAGCCATCTTTCCAGCCCTAATTTTTACTTTAAAAAAAAAAAATGAAGCTGGGCATGGTGGTGCACGCCTTTAATCCCAGCACTTGGGAGGCAGAGGTAGGAGGATTGGTGTAAGTTCGAGGCCACCCTGAGACTACATAGTGAATTCCAGGTCAGCCTGGGCTAGAGTGAAATCCTACTTCGAAAAATGGAAAAACCAAATATATATATGATGTGTCTCAAAAATTAACCTTTTCAAATGTTTTCATGCAAAAAAAATGGCCTATGCAGAGTTATGTATAATGATTAATGCCACCACTGTCATTGAAGATTTCTTCTGCCTACACCTCATGCTGGAGACTTTGTACATATAACCCTGTGTGGCTCTGACAAGCACCCTGTAACAGAGGGACATCATCTACCTTTCACAGATAAGCCACAGGCCAACAAAGGGGAAGTCACATGCCCAGGATCATTCCAATTAAGTGACTAGCACCTGTGGCGTCACATAAAGCATGGGATTGAGGGACTGGGGAGATGGCTTGGTCGGTAAAGGCCTGACTTCTCAAGCATGAGGTCCTGACTTTGATCCCCACAACCCATGGCAGCATGTGTCTGCAATCCCAGCACTGGGGAGGTGGAGACAGGAGGATCCCTGGGGCTGGCTGGCCAGCCAGTCTAGCCTAGTGGTGAGCTTCAGCCCAGTGAGAGACTCTGTTTCAAAAAGAGATGGGGCAGGGCTGGAGAGATGGCTCAACAGTTAAGGTGCTTGCCTTCAGAGACTAAAGATCAGAGTTCTATTCCCCAGTACCCACATAAAGCCAGATGCACAAAAGTGGTACATGCATCTGGAGTCCATTTGCAGCAGCAGGAGACCCTGGCACACTTACTCTCTCTGTCTGTATCTCTTCTATCTCTTTCTGCTTGCAAATAAATAATTAAAAAAAAAAAAAAAGAATGGGAGCTGGAGAGATGGCTTAGTGGTTAAGTGCTTGCCTGAGAAGCCTAAGGATCAAGGTTCGGGGTTCCATTCCCCAGGACCCACGTTAGCCAGATGCACAAGAGGGCGCATGCGTCTGGAGTTCCTTTGCAGTGGCTGGAGGACCTGGCGTGCCCATTCTCTCTCTTTCTGTGCCTCTCTGTCTGTGGCTCTCAAATAAATAAATAAATATTTAAAAAAAAAAAAAGAATGGGCAGTGTTCTTGAAGATAACAACTGAAGTGGTCATGCTGCCTCCACCCCCCCACACACACACACATTGTCTTCACACACAGCACAGGACAGGATTGGAAGTCCCTCTGTGACATGAAGTAACTGCTGGGACTCTGGGCAAATGTCTAAAGTTCCCTGGGCCTTCTTGCCCCATGCATAAGGTAGTAGGGAAAGCCTGATAAGACAGTGTAGAGTGATCACTCAGTGCAGTCTGAGCCAGGCTACACCGCAGAAGCTCTGGCACTTCTGCCTGGCCTAGTTGGACCAGTGATTTAAGCTCTGCAGATCTGCTGCTGGCATTTGTAGGCCCAGGGCAGGAGTAGAAGAAGGAAGCCCACATACCATATGCCCAAGTATTTCAGACACAGATCAAGTTAACAAACTAGGTTTTAAAAATGTATGTGGTATTAGTTTGAGCAGCAAGAGACCTTGGCATGCACACACACACACACACACACAATTTTTAAAAATATGTGTTCTAAAGCTGTTCCCAGAAGCCATTTGCTATTAATCACAGATTCCAGAACCAGAGATGACATGGTCATGAAGGCCATAGAGGCCCCCAAAACAGTAGAGGCTGTTGCTCTTAGTTGCTCATCAGAACCCGATGATAAGTCACTATTGCTAAAGACACCGCATGTTTCAGTTGCAGGACATAGAGAAACTACGCTGGAACTGACTTGGAAGTTTCAGTTTTTGGCTGGATAGCTTTCTTCATACCACAAAATGCTATGCAAGCTGTTTGGGAGGAAAAGCTGCAGGGGCTGGAGAGATGCTCAACTGTAGACCTAATGACCTGGGTTCAATTCCCCAGTACCCATGTAAGCCAGATGTACAAGGTGGTGCATATGTCTAGAGTTCATTTGCAGTGGCTAGAGGTCCTGGCATACACATTCTCTCTCTCTCTCTCTCTCTCTCTCTCCCTCTCCCTCTCTCAAATAAATAAAATATTTAAAAAAGAAAGAAAGAAAAAGAAAGCCGGGCATGGTGGCACATGCCTTTAATCCCTCGGGAGGCAGAGGTAGGAGGATCTCTATGAGTTCGAGGCCACCCTGAGACTGCATAGTGAATTCCAGGTCAGCCTCAGCCAGAGTGAGACCCTACCTTGGAAAACCAAAAAAAAAAAGAAAAGAAAAGAAAAAAAGTTGCATGAATGTTATGGGTGTAACCAACTGCTTTCACATTGGATTTGAGACCCACACCACAGGAGGGATTTCATGCCTGATTCTTGTACCTGGCAAAAAAAAAAATCTATCCTCCTACTTCCACAACAGCCTGGAGGAGCTAGGACTTCTTGAGTGGAATATTTCTTGGACTGCTTAAAGCACACCATGCATGTGCAGAGCCAGAACCCTTCTCTTCCTGTGGGCACCCCAGCCCCATGCTGCAACAGCCAGTGGTGGTCATGGGTACACTCACAGGCAAGAAGCTTGCCCCGAGAGGAAGGGCTGGCAGGTAGTCCCAAAAGTGTGCCCAGTCATCAATGGGTACCTCTTTCTTTGCCTCAAGGACCTCCTTGCCTATGTAGAGAGGGGCAGCTGGAGGAACAGGGTACTCCCCTGTACAGCGCAACATCCTGGGCAAGACACCCTCTGCGCCTCTGTCTCCTTTACAGTGATCAACTTATCCAGGGTTACTAGGCCTTTCCCTGTTTTAGCACTGAAATCTTGCATCCTGAAAAAAAGCCTTTCAGCCCTGGACAAGTAAGGGCAGTTGGCCACCTGTAGCACTTACCTTCTTATTGCTGGCACAAAACACCCAACTGGAAGCAGCTTTTGAAAGGAAAAGGGGCTGGAGAGATGGCTAAGTAGTTAAGACACTTGCTTGTGAAGCCTAAAGACCCATGTTCAGCTCCAGATCCCACATGAGCCAGATGCGCAAAGGTGAGGCAAGGTCGCACACGCCCACTAGGTGGTGCAAGTGTCTGGAGTTTGATTTCAGTGGCTGAGGCCCTGGCGTACCAATTCTCTATACCTCTCTCTCTTTCTCTCTAAAAAATAAAAAGAAAATAAATTTAAAAAGAAAAGAAAAGGTTTATTTTGGGTTACAGTTTCAAGGGAGAGTTCGTCATGATGGGGAAAGAATGGGAGAGCAGAGAGGTGGGACACCACATCTAGTCATCTCAGCTGAGAGAAAGCAGCCAGAGCGAGTTCACTCTCAACACCCGGTAGGTAACCTCAGACCTGCTCCCGGTGACACACCTCCCCCAGCAAGGCTCCTCCTCCCAAAGCCTCCACAGCTGTCCCAAATTGCCACATCTGGGGACGAAGTATTCAAAACACATGAGGCTAAGTGAAGGGAGCATTTTACGTTCCAACCACTAACCCACCTTGTTTCCTCAACTTTACAATCAGGCTAATCTTCCCAGACGACATGAGAATCCCATGAATTAACATACATGGAGTGTTGGGCTGGGGAAGTGGCTCAGCAGTTAAAGACTTACTTGCTTGCAAAGCCTGCCAGACTAGCTTCAATCCTCAAGCCACACATGTAAGCTGGATGCAAAAAGCAAAATGCAAGTGTCTGATGTTAGTTCGCAGCAGCAAGAGGCCTTGGTACATGTAAAAATAAATAAATTAAAATTTAAAAAAATGATTTTTATGAGCTAGAGAGATGGTTCAGCAGTTAAGGTGCTTGCCTGCAAAAGCTAATGACCTGGGTTCAATTCCCCAGTACCCACGTAAGCCAGATGTACAAAGTGGCACATGCATCTGAGAGTTTTGTTTTGTTTTGTTTTTGTTTTTTTTGCAGTAGCTAGAGGCCCTGGCATACTCATTCTCAATCTCTCTCTCTCTCTCTCTCTCTCTCTCTCTCTCCCTGCTTGAAATAAATAAAAAATAAAATATTTTTTTATGCCAGGCATAGTGGTGCATGCCTTTAATCCCAGCACTCGGAAGGCAGAGGTAGGAGGATCACCATGAGTTTGAAGCCACCCTGAGACTACATAGTGAGTTCCAGGTCAGCCTGTGCTAGAGTGAGACCTTACTTCAAAAAACCAAAATATCAGGGGCTGGAGAGATGGCTTAGCAGTTAAGCACTTGCCTGTGAAGCCTAAGGACCCCGGTTTGAGGCTCGATTCCCCAGGACCCACGTTAGCCAAATGCACAAGGGGGCGCACCCGTCTGGAGTTCGTTTGCAGTGGCTGGAAGCCCTGGCGCGCCCATTCTCTCTCTTTCTATCTGCCTCTTTCTCTCTCTGTCTGTCACTCTCAAATAAATAAATAAAAATAAACCAAAAAAAATTTTTAAAAAACTTAAAAAACCCCAAAATATCAAAAAATTAAAATAAAATTAAATTAAAATTAAATAAAAAGAAGAAGGAGATTGTTTGCAAGGAGAGAGGCTGTAGGAAGAGTGGGTGTTCAAGGGCTTCATGCCATTGCTCCAGATGCCATACACTACTTGATGCATCTGGCTTCCTGTGGATATTGGGGAATTGAACCCAGGATGGCAGGCTTTGTAAGCAAGTGCCTTTAACTGCTAAGCCATCTCCCCATCCCCTAAATTTTTTTTAAAGATGTATTTATTTATTTATTTATTTTGAGGTAGAGTTTCACTCTAGTCCAGGCTGATCTGCAATTCACTATGTAGTCTCAGGGTGGCCTTGACCTCATGGTGATCCTTCTACCTCTGCCTCCCGAGTGCTGGGATTAAAGGCTTGAGCCACCATGCCTGGCTTTAAGATTTATTTTTATTTATTTATTTATTAGAGACAGAGAGTGGGAGGGGGAGAGAGACAGAGAGGGAATGGGCATGCCAGGGCCTCTAGCCACCACAAAAGAACTCCTGACGCATGCGCTACCATGTGCATCTGGTTTACGTGGGACCTGGAGAATCAAACCTGGGTCCTTAGGCTTCGCAGGCATGCGCCTTAACTTCTAAGCCACCATCTCACCAGTCCTAAAAAAATTTTTTTTAAATAGAGAAATGTGGGAAAATAGAGCTTAGGACTAATTAAATGAGACCTATGCCAAGCACTGCATATATCGTGGCGAGAAGTGAGAACAGTGACAGAAAAGACCCCGTTTTCAAAGAGCTTCCGTTCTCCTGCTGACACGAGCAGGCAGTTCTGGTAAGACTGACGGAGGCAAGTGCGACCACGCAGCACCAGAGCTCTGTGCCCTCAGCTGCTGCTTGCCAGGCTTCTACAGAGTTATTAATATACCCATGGAGCTGACAGAACGTCTTTACCAGGATTTCTGGTCCTTCCCCAGCTTTTTCCTCAATGTCTGAAATTTCTAGAGACAAAGCCCTTCAAACCATTCTTGAATGAATTGAGATAATGAATTTAAAACACCACATGGTAGATGTTTAATTGGTGCAACTCCTGTGGCAGACAATTCACCACTATCCAAATTACAAATGTGAGGCCGGGTGCCTTTAATCCCAGCATTCTGATGGCAGAGGTAGGAGGATTGCTGTGAGTTCAAGGCCAGTCTGGGACTGCATAGTGAATTCCAGGTTAGCCTGGTCTAAAGTGAGAACGAGGCTGGAGACATGGCTTGACGGTTAAGATACTTGCCTGTGAAGCCCAAGGACCTAGGTTCAGTTTCCCAGTACCCCCATAGGCCAGATGCACAAGGGGCGCATGAGTCTGGAGTTAGTTTGCTGGATGCCCTGGTGTGTCCATTCTCTCTCTCTCTCTCTCTCTTTCACTTTCTCTTTCAAAATGGATAAATAAGATAAAAGATCAAGCCAGGCATGGGGGCACACACCTTTAATCCCAGCACTCGGGAGGCAGAGGTAGGAGAACTGCTGTGAGTTCAAGGCCACCTTGAGACTACATAGTGAATTCCAGGTCAGCCTGAGCTAGAGTGAGACCCTATCTCAAAAAACAAAAAAAAAAACAGGGCTGGAGAGATGGCTTAGCGGTTAAGCACTTGCCTGTGAAGCCTAAGGACCCCAGTTCGAGGCTTGATTCCCCAGGACCCACATTAGCCAGATGCACAAGGGGGCGCACGCAACTGGAGTTCGTTTGCAGTAGCTGGAAGCCCTGGCGCGCCCATTCTCTCTCTGTCTCTCTCTCTGCCTCCTTCTCTCTGTCTGTCACTCTCAAATAAATAAATAAAAATAAACAAACAAACAAAAAACAAACAAAAAGATAAAAAATTTAAAAACTGAAATTAAAAAATAAAGTGAGACCCTACAACAAAGACTACATATGTGAGCCGGACATGGTGGCACGTGCCTTTAATTCCAGCACTAGGAGTTCAAGGCCACTCTGAGACTACATAGTGAATTCCAGGTCAGCCTGGACTACAGTGAAACTCTATCTCGAAAACCAAAAAAAAAGAAAAACAACAACAACAATAACAAAAAAACCCCACTACATATGTGTTTGCCATTTGACCCTGCAGTACCATCTCCAGGAGCATATGTTGCAGGTATGCTCACCTACATGAATACCACGTCTACAAGCACTGCTTGAAAGAGCAAGTACTTAGGAATAACCTGCAAGCGATGGAGCGAACACAGGTGAGTCGGTCACAGGCTATCCGTACTGTGGACATCAGATCAAGGACGTGCTAGACGAATGAACAGGAAAAGCCCCTGACATGTACTGTTAAATGCTTTTTTAAATTTGTGTATATGTACGGGTGCACACGCCACGGCACACATGTGGAGGTCAGAAGAAAACGCTGAAGTGTCTGTGCTCCACCTTCTTTGAGACAGGTTCTCTTTTTTTAAATATTTCTATTTTTATTTATTTATTTGACAGAGAAATACAGAAATAGGCAGACAGGGCATCCAGCCCCTACAAACAAACTCCAGATGCCACTTGGTACATCTGGCTTTACATGGGTACTTGGGAATCAAACTTTGATCATTAGGCTTTGCAGGCAAGTGCCTTACCTACAAAGCTATCTCTCCAGCTCAGATTTATTATTTTTATTTTACTTTATTTTATTTATTTATTTATTTATTTATTTATTGGTGCAAGGATTACAGTGGTATGCCATTGTACCCTTAGCACGATACTTTTTTTTTGAGATTTTTTTTTTGTTTTTCTATTTTTTTAAATTCTTTTGTTTTGTTTTTGTTTTGTTTTGTTTTGTTTTGTTTTGTTTTTTGGTTTTTCGAGGTAGAGTTTCACTCTAGCCCAGGCTGACTTGGAATTCACTATGGAGTCTCAGGGTGGCCTCGAACTCACGGTGATCCTCCTACCTCTGCCTCCCGAGTGCTGGGATTAAAGGCGTGGGCCACCACGCCCGGCTTAATTCATTTTTTTTAATTGACAACTTCCATAATTGTAAACAATATCCCATGGTAATTCCCTCCCTCCCCCCACTTTCCCCTTTGAAACTCCACTCTCCATCATATCCCATCACGATACTTTATTTTTAAATCATGTGAATGTGTTAGCTATTCAAAATGTTAAATTCAGAAGCTGGGCATGGTGGCACATACCTTTAATCCCAGCACTAGGGAGGCAGAGGTAGGAGGATCTCAGTGAGTTCAAGGCCACCCTGAGACTACATAGTGAATTCCAGGTCAGCCTGGGCTAGAGTAAGACCCAACCTCAACCCGCCCCCCAAAAAAGGTAAATTCATTGAAATTTTTAAAACACACTATACTGGGGTGTAGAATAAAGCTGTTCACCTCAGAGTGGCCAGACGTATGCCCCGCATGTGCACATGAGCCGGGAGAAAGAGGGACGACCAGGGACAAAGACAAAAATGTCTGCCCTTCAAGGGGTACATCTCCAGTGACCTACTTCTTCCAACTGGACCCCACCTTCTAAAGTTTCTATTACACTATGAATCCATCAATGGATTAGTCCCTCTCAGAGGTCTCTGAACACTGTTGCATTGTGGGCCAAACCATCAACACATGAACTTTTAGGGGACTTTTTTTTTTTTTTTTTTTGTATTTTCTTATGAGAGAGAGTGAGAGGGCAAAAGAGAGAATTGGTGCACCAGGGCCTCTAGCCACTGCAATCAAACTCCAGACGTGTGTGCCATCTTGTGTGCATTTGCAACCTTGTGCACTTGTGTCATCTTGTGCATCTGGCTTACATGGGATCTAGAGAGTCTAACATGAGTCCTTAGGCTTCACAGGCAAGTTCCTTAGCTGCTAAGCCACCTCTCCTGCCCTTGGGGGGCATTTTATAGCCAAACCCTAACACCTAGCATGTTAAGGCCCTTGGTTATTCTCCAGCATTCTAAGAAAACAAAGAAATAAATTTAAAAATAAAATAGCCCATGAACTGGGGACATGGCTCAGCAGATAAAGGTGCATATTTGCAAAGCCTACTAACCTGAGGTTCAATTCTATAGCTCCCACATAAAGCTGGATGCAAAGTAGTGTATGCATCTGTGATTCTAACATGCCTATGTTTTTTTTGGGGGGGTGGTATTTGAGGTAGGGTCTCCTCCAGCCCAGGCTGATCTAGAATTCACTATGTAGTCTCAGGGTGGCCTCGAACTCATTGTGATCCTCCTACCTCTACCTCCCAAGTGCTGGGATTAACATGCACTACCACACCCGGCCCAACATGACTATACAATAGAAGGCAGAGACAGGAGAATCCAAAGCTCTCGGGCCAGCGAATCTGGGTTCCTTTGTAGTCTGGAAGTTCATTTGCAGCAGCCAGAGACCCTGTCTCAAAGAAGTGAGCACAGACACCTCAAAGCTGTCCTCTGACCTCCGCGTGCATGCCGCGACACATACTCATACACACACACAAACATAACTTTTAAATGTACTTAGAAAATATCCCATGGGAAGAGTTAACCTAATGACTACAATGGCCACCAAAGGGTGAAAGTCTAATAGTCACTTACTCATCATTCATGTAACACCCTGTAGCAATCAAGGCACTGCTCTACAGCAAGGCTAGTTAACAAGTGCTCTGTGCCAACAATGGCCCAGACACTGCTTTACTCAGCGCCTTCGTACCTAGTCTCTGATGCTCACCACTCCTGTATTGTAAGGATTAAATAGTACGGAAGAGAAAGCTAAGGATGAGAGAGGGGTTTTTTTGTTGTGTTGTTTTCTTTTCTTTTGGTTTTTTGAGGTAGGGTCTCACTCTAGCCCAGGCCGACCTGGAATTCACTATGTAGCCTCAGGGTGGCCTCGAACTCACAGTGATCCTCCTACCTCTGCCTCCCAAGTGCTGGGATTAAAGGTGTGTGCCACCACACTTGGCAAGAAGGTGTTTTTTTTTTTTTTTTTTTTTTTTTTTTGTGGACTGATTCTCATCCTGGGTCAGGCCCTGTGCTGGGCACTAGGGACAAGAGAAAGACAATGCACCTGCCCCCGCCCCTTAGGATTTGAATAGTCTAGTGAGAGAGACAGACATGTAAATTAGCAGACTCATAGATTCTGAACAGAAAAAAAAAAGAAGGGTTGGAGCCTAGGTCTTGAGGTCTGGGGAGAAAGGGAACAAAGAGGTTGGGAAAATGGAAACAAACAAACAAACAAACAAACAACAACAAAAAAAAAACTTCTCCTGCGACACCCTTTGGCCAAGGACAGGCCCGTGAGCAGCCATGGAACTCAGCGGCGCCCATGTGGGAAACAACTTCTGTAGCCTCCGAAGCCACAGTGAACAAAGGCTGTCGTCTCTCTGGGACTAGAAAAGATCTGACAACAACCCGGCCCGTTTCATCAGTGTAGACATCCCTTCTGGACTTTGAAGCCTGAAGTGCCCTCCTTTGGATGTCTATGCAGATCAAATAAGCTGGATGGCTGCCATATCTCTGTTACTTCGTGCTAAGCCGTAGTCAGTCACAGCCAGCCCCGTGACAATCCCACTGAACCATCTGAGCAGAAGCAAAAATAATTTTCATAGGCAAAGGCAGTTCCAAGATGGAAACATTAACCCCCTCCCTGCCTCCAGTGAGTCTTGTTAGTTTCAGGAAGGTTTCAAGAAGAGAGAATCTCCTAGCAAAGCTGTTCTCTCCTTAGGGTTGAAAGCTCTTCCTGTTCCAGGGACCACGTATGAACATCCCTGACAGTTGACAATAGATACCTGTAGTCTACCTCTCACAGAAGCAACCACCCTCAAGAATAGGGGACTCCTACCTCACAAGAACCTTTTCATTCCCTGGATAATTTCAGGGGAAATTTAATCCCATCCCCCCTCTCATGTCCCCAAGCAGCAGTCAGGATCTTAGAAAACCCCTTGTCACAGAGACTGGCACAATCAACCATCTGACAACAAACCCAGAAGGCAAAAGGCATTACTAAAAAAGATTTTAAATCTACATGAGTTCTAGCATCTACGGTCCTAGCTGTGGTTTCCATGGAAATAGACATCTGCTCTGGGGAGAAAGAAAAGGTGGGGGAAGTGGTATAAGCGCTTTAAAATAATCAGTGTTTTGAAAGATTAATCTTTTTTCCCTGTCACAACATTAATAGTCAGAAATGTGAGATTTTTTTGTATGACTATTTCTTACATTTTTAAAAAATGCATCAAAGAGCAGGGCGTGGTGGTCCATGTCTTTAATCCCAGCACTCGGGAGGCAAAGTTAGGAGGGTAGCCATGAAGGAGGCCAGCCTAGGTAGGCTACAGAGTGAGTTCCAGATCATCCTGGTCTAGAGTGAGATCCTGCCTCCAAACAAAACAAAACAAAAAGCATCATCAAATAGGAGACACCTTCCTAGGCAAATCTGCAGCTCAAGTACAAAGACTTCAAGATAAAGGACTGGTTCAAAGATAATAAATCTTGGCTTTGAGGGTCTTTGGTCATTTGTATTGCTTTGTCACTCAAGCCCTCTCCTCTCCTCTCTTCTCCAGCTTTTTTTTTTGGGGGGGGGGGGGTTCGAGGTAGGGTCTCACTCTAGCCCAGGGTGACCTGGAATTCACTATGTGGTCTCAGGGTGGCCTCGAACTCATGGCGATCCTCCTACCTCTGCCTCCCGAGTGCTGGGATTAAAGGCGTGCGTCACCATGCCTGGCTTCTCTCCAGTTTTTAAATAGTTTCTGAAATCTGCTCAGAAAACTGGCCTAGCAGCCAGGTGTGGTGGAACATGCCTTTAATCCTAGCACTCGGGAGGCAGAGGTAGGAGGATCGCCATGAGTTCGAGGCCACCCTGAGACCACATAGTGAATTTCAGGTCAGCCTGAACTAGAGCAAAACCCTATCTCAAAAAATAAAATAAAATAAAATAAAATAAAATAAAATAAAATAAAATAAAATAAAATAAAATAAAAGAGTAAAAAAGAAAACTAGCCTGGCAGTTCTGAAGCTAAGTTTCTGAGAAACGCCTTTCAAGGTTCAGAATCCAAATCACTCCTGGCCCAGCTCACATACTAAGCAAAAACTACTCAGACTGGCCGGAAGGAGGCTGACCCCACACAAGGCGATTGTTGGAGAAAATGCTGCAACAAGCATATTTCAGGCAACAGTGCTTTGCCAATTGTTTGCTCTGTATGGTGCTTGCAGCCTGTATGATCCAGTTTTCATTGTCTTATTAATTGTGTTTTATCTCTGCCACATCGCTATTGGCTAACTAGACATAGATGTCTTTCAAATTAGGACTGTTGTTTCTACAGTTGGTTGTACATGTGTCTTGGTTTAGGCAGTGTAAGCCCACTAATAAAATGAAAGTGTTCCTTTCTGCTTAGTCAGATCTCAAAACAGGTGCTTTGGGGTAATGACCATGGCCATGGTCAGAGCAGAGGACGTCTGGGAACCACTAACAGTTTATTTATTTTTCCCCTTTTGTAGGGAAAGGGAGACCAGCCCATCCAAAGACAGCTGGGGCCAGACCAGTTTCTTTTATGCCTCCACTGTAGTCAGGCCAGAGGGAACACTGACCTTGTGGCTCCTTTTGTTTTCATTTTTAAAGAGAGCCCAGCGTGGCATTGGGAAGCACGTGCTCCAAGAACAAAAGCAGCACTTAACTACAGTCTACGTATCTACAACTGCCATCGCGCTTCCTTTCCTCTCGCGGCCAAGGCTCGGCGGAGCAGATGGGAAGTCTTGCCTTTAAGCCGAGTGGCTTTGTGAGCCCTGAGATCAGATTCCAGACCCTTCAGGCTGTCCTTGCACAGGTCCCTGGTCACCAGCTCGGCAAGCTGAGGACGGCGAGAACGAATACAGGTTTGCTGAAGGAAGGACCACGCCCATGACCATTAGCGCGGAATGGATTAGCTCCTACGCGGTTACAATGCAGGTGACACGCGGTAGGACGCGGGGTGCCGAGGACCCTGCAGGAGCATGGAGTGACATTGTCCCATCACAAGGGCTCGGGCATCTTGGACGACGAGGCAGGGCTGATGCACCCAAAAGGACACTGCTCTGTCCGAATGCTACCTTAGGGGGCGATGCAGGGCAAGTGGCTCGAACGAGGGGGTCCTGTCAGTCAAGATCTAGGGACGTAGGTTTGGACAGAGTCCCCTCCCTCCCTCCGCCCGGTCCCCGTCCTGCCCTCCAGCTAGCGATGGAGCGGTGGCCCGGGCAACGCCCTCTTTCCGCCGAGATCCCCGGCTTACATTCGGGGACATCTCCCCGCAACCAAACGGCCCCACCCCTCGCATTGTCGTCCTTGCCCCAGGGGTCCAGGACTACACTTCCCGAGGTGCTGCGGTCCAGGGGGGCGGGGCCCTCCCGGGCTTGGGGGGGCCGGGGCGTGCCGTCACACTCAGCCAATAGGGAGCCGCAAGGGCAGGTCACGTGCCGCTGTTTGGCGCTTTTGTGAAGCACCCAGGTCTGTTGGTGCTCAGTGTGGCCAGGCGGCTCGGATCGAGCAGGTGGGTGGCGGTGCTCGCACGGGAGGCGACGGCGACGGCGGGGCTGGCGGGGGGGTGGGGGAGACGGCGAAGGGAAGACAAGGTCTACGGAAGGGGTCGAGGCCACGGAGACAGCTCTGCCCCCACCGTGGAGGGGTGGGCGGGCGGGGCCGCGGACCCCCGAGCGGCTAATGGGCGGAGGGGTCGCTCGGCTGGCATTGTGTGTGGCTCGGGCGGAGCCTCGGCTTTGTTCCCGGCTTTTCCCGGCGGGGCGGGTGGGGAGCGCACCATGCTGGCGTGGGGAGGGGGCGCGGCCAGCCCGGCCAGCTGTGAGCTTCAACCCCGGGGATGCCGTCGGGGAAACAATAGGGGGCGTGGGCCCACCATTGCCTCCGTTAGCCTTTGCGGGCGCGGCTCCTCTGGCGTGACACCCCCCATTGTCTGGAAAGATCTGGCGTACCCCCTAAGGTGCAGCCCCTACGACTGAGTCGCAAGGAGCCGGGGCCAGTATGCCTTTTCTCTGCGGTTGCCCTTGTTTTGGGTTGATGGAGGGGCGGTGTCCGCTGAAGCCATCTCCGTGGTAGGGGGAATGGGGGGAGGACGCCAGCTAGAGATGGAAATGGGTAGCTGACCACTGGGCTACCCGGAGGCCTGTTTTGCCTCCATCGCCCTCTATCACTACCAGCTCCAACCCTCGGGCCTGGTCCATCCCCCGTGCTGCCGCGGGGGTGGCGGCGGCCTCGAGGTGTTTTTTGGCGGGATTGGGGGGGGGGTGTCCGCGCGCTGCCAGCCTCGGAGGGGCGGGGTTACCCAGCCTAGGACCGTTAGCCCCGCCCCGCCCTCCCCTTCCCACGCGAGCGGGCTCCCGGGTTTTGAGAGTTCGCGGAGATTCGAAAAGGCGCGGGGAGGAAAGGGGCGGGGCCAAGGGCGGGAGCGCAGGGCGTGCTCTGATTGGCTGGGCGCGCCTGCTCTGGGCCAGGGCCACGCCTCTACGGCTTTGGAGGTGCGTTAGCGCTGGGCTCTGGCTTAAATGCTTTCTCTGCTTGAGATAATCAATTTCTGGCGTTTGGAACTGTCCCCACGACTACAAGAATCATGATCTCAAAAAAAAAAAAAAGCAAAGAAAAAGGATTTTTCACTACATTAGGCAGCAATTAGTACAACCTAAATGGGGTGTGTCATCCCAGCGCTCGGGAGTTCTCTTTTTGTGCTGAAAATCGAACCCAGGGCCTTGTGGATGCTAGAGAACAGCTCTACCACTGGGTTATACACCCCCAGTCTTTGGTTCTGAGGAGGCTGAGGCTAGAGGATTGGGAGTTCAAAGCCAATCTGGAATGAATATATATATATATATATATATATATATATATATATATATATAACCCTGCCTTAAAAGATAAAAGAAAGCGGGGCGTGGTGGCTCACGCCTATAATCCCAGCATTCTAGAAGCTCAGGCAGGCAGATCGCCATGAGCTCAGGACCAGTATGGGCTACAGAGTGAGATCCTCTCTCAAAAGGGAAAAGAAACCTAGAGGTTGATTAAAGTTAATTTTTCCCCATGTTGGGCAAAAGGTTTAAAGCCCACGAACAGTTGAATTTGAATTTTTTGGCTACATTAGCTTGGATGTTTTGTTGATCACTAAGGCAGACACAGATATCGCTGGGATGGGTATCTCCTTTGCACAATGAGTAAGATGGCTCCGATTTTATTGTTGGCTGAATTTGAAATATCTTCTCATGGTGTAGTAGAAAAAAAAATAGTTCGTGACTGGGAACTCCTTCAACCTTGTGATTTAACCTCTAGTTTAAAAAAACACAAGTTTTTTTGTTTGGTTTATTTATTTTTTTATTTTTGGAAAGTGTATCATTTAATTTGATTTTCTGCCTCCAGGATTATTTGGTTCAAATTTCCAAATATGTTTCTGTATTTTATATGCTTTTTAGATGATGTCTTGTTTAGTTCTGTGTAGTGTATTTTCCTGACATTGTTATATGGGCATGCTTTGAGGTCCCTTTGTGTCCATGACACATAGAAATGCAAAGAAATTGATTGCATGCTTTTGCAAATCGTTTTCAGGGCTTTCCTTGCCAGTGGATTGGGTAGCACACCGCCAGTCTCTTGTCTTCTATTCACCATGGCTTCCTCTGGTAGGTAATGGATTTAGAAAAGCTGAAATTGTGTCAGGCTTGTGATTTTAGGATAGGAAGTGGCTCGGGTCTTAAGCTTTTAATTTGGCCCTTGTGTTTTGGTCTTTTCAAAAACTTGTTTTAGGAGTAAGAAACAATGACCATCACTTGAATGTACTGAAAGCTCATTGTTTCATCGTCAACATTTGGCCTGGTCCAAAGCAAAACAGTGGAGCTTGCATGAATCTTTTCTTTTGTTTGATAAAATGATTGACAGATAACAGTATCTCAAAATGACATTATATTAAGCCAAAAATGATCAGTTTTGTTTCTGAGGGAGATGGTATTTAAATAATTTCTTGCCACCTGACATGGTGGCAACGCCTTTAATCCCAGCACTTGGGAGGCAGAGGCAGGAGGATCGCCATGAGTTCGTGGCCACCCTGAGACTACAGAGTCTGCCTGGGCTAGAGTGAGACCCTACTTCGAAAAACCAAAAAATAAAAATAAAATTTAAAAAATAGCAATAATAATTTCTTGCCTACAAACACATTTTCCTCACCCCTAATTTTGTTCAATTAAATCTATTTGGTGCTGAAAAGATTACAGCACCTTTTTTTTTTTTTTTTCCTCTGAGGTGAGGTCTCACTCTAGCCCAGGCTGACCTGGAATTCACTATGTAGTCTCAGGCTGGCCTTGAACTCTTGGTGGTCCTCCTACCTCTGCCTCCCGAGTGCTGGGATCAAAGATGTGTACCACCACGCCTAGTTTATGCACCTTTTATTCAAACAGGCAAGCCCTATTTTTCTGAAATTATCCTAAATATGCTCAACTACAGATATCCAGGTGAAAGAACTGGAGAAACGTGCTTCAGGCCAGGCTTTTGAGCTGATTCTCAGTCCTCGGTCAAAAGAATCTGTCCCAGATTTCCCCCTGTCCCCTCCAAAGAAGAAGGACCTTTCCCTGGAGGAGATTCAGAAAAAACTAGAAGCGGCAGAAGAAAGACGCAAGGTAAGCAAGACAATTTGTCAGAAGACACAGTATTTGCTAGTGTAATTACGGGGCAAATCTATTTTATTTCTATGGCAGGAAGCAAGGAAAATTGTGCCACACTGACTATAACTGAAATTTACTTGTGCTAATGGCTGGAAGCAAATAGTAGCCATCATTTCATGAGTTCCAATCTGTGCTTGTTCCCTGGTTTTCTCTTAGTGCCCTGAGTATATAGGGTAGGCGTTGTCTCAGGTAATGGAGAGTAGACAATTGTATAGGCAATGCTAAGTTATTTTTCTGAAGTCTTGCAGCCATTAAATGTTGAAAACAGAATTTAAGCCCAGGTCTTTCTTTCCTTTTTATTTTTATTTTATTTTTTGAGGCAGGGTCTCACTCTAGCCCAGGCTGACCTGGACTCTCTTTTGTCCCAGGTTGGCTTTGAACTCATGGTGATCCTCCTATCTCTGCCTTCTGAGGGCTGAGATCAAGGGCATGCACTGCCATGCCTGGCTAGCTCAGGTCTTTCTGAAGCCAAAGCTCATTTGTTGGCACAAGATTTTTTTTTGTCTCCTTAATTCTGTTTTAAATTTCTAGGGTTGTGGTATTTTCTCGTAGCAAAATTCTATTCTTATGTAGCCATTGTCAAAAAGAACTAATGAGGAAAACTAGTGAATAGTAATACACTTGTAGAAAACTAATGAATATTAATACACTTGTTGGAAAATTGAGAAAGCTTATCACTGGTAATTCAAGGTGTTCATTATCTTACTCCCCAGGAATACTCACTGTTTACATTTTGATGTACTTCCTTCCATTCAACACTATTTGCATTAAGAGCTTTACATAAATTTTAATTTAATCTCTTCTATACCAACAGCTATGATAAGGGTGGGTAGATTTAGGCACCAAAGGGTAAAGCAAACCTGGCATGGTGGCGCACACCCTTAATCCCAGCACTCGGGAGACAGAGGTAAGAGGATCGCCATCAAGGCCAGAGTGGAATTACATAGTCAATTCCAGATCAGCCTGGGCTAGAGCGAGACCCTACTTGGTGTGGGGGACGGGGATAAAGCAGTAATCAAACCCAGGTGAGCACTAGTATAATTTAAATCTAGTGTATTTTGTATGTATGCTTTTAGACCCCTTTTGAAACTGCTGCAGCATAGCATGTGCTTTGTACCTTCCGGCTGCATATGTTACGGTGTGTAGTTCTGGTGCTCCACTAGTGACTCTTTCTCCAAGAAGAATAACAGTGTTGGCCAGGTGGGATGGTACACACTGCAATCCCAGCATTTGGCAGATGGAGGCAGGCGGATCGGGAGTTCAAAGCCATTCTTGGCAGCCAGGGCTGGGGATGTAGCTCAGTTACTACAGTGGTTGCCTAGTATGCCTGAAGCCCTAGGTTCAATCCCCAGCCTCACATTTAATCCCAGTACTTTGAAGGTAGAGGCAGGAAGATCAGAAGTTCAAGGTCATCCTCAGCTACACAGCAAGTTCAAGACCAAATGGGGATACATGGCCCTTTCTCAAAAAAGTAAAAAATAGCAGCAGCTCTAAGTTGAGTGAGAGCATTCCATCTCAAGCAAACAGATGGCATTCTCAAATATGCGCTTTCGAAGACACCTGAATCTGTAAAATTACTGCAATGCTTTAGTTTCTTTGAGTAACCTATGAAGTTAAATAACAAATTCTTTACAATAAAGAGCCCTTCCTAAGTTTACTACACAAGTCATCAGAACTCTTTTAAGCAGTAAAGCACACACCTTTAATCCCAAGTTGCGGATTAGGAATTCAAGGTCAGCCTTGGCTACATATTGAACATATGTGTGTGTATATATATATACACACACATATACACACACACACATATATATATGGGCTGTGTGTGACCCTGCCTCAGACAAAATCTCTGAAGGTATCTGGGCAGTTTTTTTCATAGTAAATACAAACAGCAGGAAACAAAGATGATTTTACAGTCCTATATAACAGATAATTCAGATCCCAGCTTCAGTATTATTTCAAAGGACCTATTTTCTGCCTCTTGAGTCTCCCTGGCAAGTAATTCGAGGTAAGGTTTCACACACTAGTCCAGGCTGACTTGGAATTCACTATATAGTCTCAGGGTGGCCTTGAACTCACGGTGATCCTCCTACCTCTGCCTCCCGAGTGCTGGGATTAAAGGCGTGCGCCACCATGCCCAGCTCTGGTAAGTAATTTATTGCCATCTTAATGACAGTAGCGTTTCAGAGAGCCTAGCCTGTCACTCTTTTCCAGTCCCATGAAGCTGAGGTCTTGAAGCAGCTTGCTGGGAAGCGAGAGCATGAGAAAGAAGTGATTCAGAAAGCAATAGAAGAGAACAACAATTTCAGCAAAATGGCCGAAGAGAAGCTGACCCACAAAATGGAAGCCAACAAAGAGAACCGGGAGGCGCAGATGGCCGCCAAGCTGGAGCGCTTGCGAGAGAAGGTCGGTTTCTGCAAGATAGAGGGTTCTGTACTTTTCAGCATAATTGCACATTCCTTGGAACCACAGTTGGAGGCATGGTCTTTACCCGAGGTGTGAAGATGGAGTGATGGGACTGTCATTTTGGGATCCCCTTGGGCTGGCTCGTATGTACTGTGTGGGCCCTGGTGGTGGTGGGGGGGGGGGTGTCTTGACAAGCCGTTTCTTGAGCTGATGGTATTACATACAATTTCTTCCTAGGACAAGCATGTGGAAGAGGTGCGGAAGAACAAAGAATCCAAAGACCCTGCTGATGAGACTGAAGCCGACTAACTTGTTCTGGAAACTGACTCTCTCCCCTCCCCTCCCCTCCCTAAATATCCAAAGACTGTACTGGCCAGTGTCATTTTCTTTTTTCCCTCCTGACAGATATCCTAGAAGCTGATGTAGGACCATGTAGGTAGATCCAGACCGTAAGATGTTGTTTTGGGGGCTAAAGGGGAGAAACAAAATGTTTTAAACTCTTTTTCTAAAGTGTTGGTCTTTCTAATGTAGCTATTTTTCTTGTTGCATCTTTTCTACTTCAGTGCCCTTGGTGCACTGGGTTAATGGCTAGTACTGTATTGGCTCTGTGAAAACGTTTGTGGAAAGAGTACGTAGTGGCTTCATTGAAAACTGTTAGATGCTGAATACCTGTTCACTTTTACATCCCAATTCCGTCCCAATCCTACCAGATGCTTCTGTACTTGAATGGTTAATGAACCGCACAGTGCAGTTGGTGGCAGTGGCTCCTTTCTATTCAGGTAGTGACAAGCTGAGGAGACCCTTCTGCTTCGTGTTTGTTCCGATGGGCCTGTGGGCTGGTAGGACACCCAGCATGCTCATGAGTTCGAATTCTCTGAGTCTCTGCCAGAGCCCTTTGCATTGTCTTCTGCACAATCGTCACTTTGTGTCACTGCCTCGGCCCAGGTCAGCTGTTACTATATCCTTTCAGATGTTTATTTGCAAACAAGCAGTGTTTTGTTCCTGTGTCCCTGTTAAAAAAGCAGAATAAAGATGCAACTGGTGTTTTTGGAGAACAGTTTAGAGGCAATCTTAAGGTTTTAGGATTATTTGATGGTTTGTTTGCTTAATATTACAATTGGGCGTGGGTATGTAACCTAATACTATCCTTCCATATATGCGATGTCTTGAGAATCGGAATACTAATAAAACTTTGTGCTGCTGTAATGTGTGACTTCTGTCAAATGACGGGGAAGGGAGCCTTGCTTTCTGGAAGTAGCACTGACTGGTGGTTGAGATTGACACACTGTCAGCAGCAGTCAGTGCACTGCCTCTCACATCAAAGCCAGCCCCTGGAAGCTCTCCTAAGCGGTTTGGAAAACAGCCTTAATTCCATACAACAGTTTCCCTCAGACAACTGTACAAAACTCAGGATCCTAATATCTATAGGATGGCTCCAGGGAGCCACACTGGTGTGGTTGTGCTTATAATCTCACCCTTGGGAAGCTGAGATAGGATGCTGGGGAGTTCAAAGCCAACGTGGGCTACAGAGTGAGGCCTTGTTTCAAACACACACACACACACACACACACACACACACACACAAGAAAAATCGAAAAAATCAAGTAGAGCCCTGCGACTAAGGTGTATGTTTCTGTACTGTAGCCCTGGCTTGATTTTGATTGAGGTTACACCAAGTCTCACCAAACCTTGTGAGACTAGTAATAGCCCACCCACCTGCCATGTTAAGACCCAGTGAGCATATGGGGTTTGTGTGTGTGCAGAGAGCACACTTAGAACTGTTGGCAAGAGATAAATGATTACTGTTTCAGCCAGAGGCTAAGGAGTGCTGTTTATAATCTTGAATTGGAAATGATTATGTAGCTTTTGTGTGCCCTGGATTGAATTTTAAATTTAGAGTAAGATCTATCAGAAGTTCTGAGAAAAACTCAGAATTAGGGTCCTGTGGGGCAAATAGAAACTAGACCAAGTGTAGTTTCATCCATATACTGAGCAGTATCTGAAGGAGGCCAGGTGAGGCTCGTGTGCAGGGACCTGGCACCGTTCACCCTCCCGTCCTGTGTGGAACACAGGAGCTGCTGGAAGGTGGCATGGTGCCTGTTGGGCCTTTAAGACCGTAGCTCTCAGCATATGGAAATTCATATGAGGACCGTCTAAAGGAAGGAGTTCCGCCTGATGGTAATAGGTGTCCTTTAAATGGGAGTAGACTTCTTTTGCAAGACAAGTAGGTAAGGGCACAAACCAGGAGAAAGCAAAAAGCAGCCCACATCTCATGACAGTGATGTCACAGGGAACACCTCTCACCATAGAATCAGAAGCCTTCACCCATTTTACCTTTGACCTCTGGAGAAGCACTTAGTCCCTGGACCCTGATTCTCGTGGGCCCAGTGAGAAAGCGTGGCTGTGTCCATGAGGTAACCATTAAAAGCCTTTGCATTTGACCCCGGAGGAAGGAAAGTACCATTTACCAGCTTCTGAAATAGTATATACATTTTTTTTGAGGCAAGCCCAACAGACTGGCCTTTTTAAAAAAAAATTCTTTTTGTTTATTTTTATTTATTTAATGGAGAGCGACAGGCAGAGAAAGAGGCAGAGAGAGAGAGAATGGGCACGCCAGGGCCTTCAGCCACTGCAAACAAACTCCAGGTGCATGCGCCACCTTGGGCATCTGGCTTACGTGGGTCCTGGGGAATGGAGCCTCGAACTGGGGTTCTTAAGGGCTTAAGCACTAAGCAATCTCTCCAGCACCCCCCTTTTGTTTAATGCGAGAGAGAGAGAGAGATTGAAATTGGTATACTAGGGCCTCCAGACACCGTATTCAAACTCCAAACGCGTGCACCACCCAGTACGCATGTGTGACCTTGTGCACTTGCATCACCTTGCGTCTGGCTTATGTGGGACCTGGGGAGTCAAACATGGGTTCTTAGGCTTTTCAGAGAAGCGCCTTAACCACTAAGCCATCTCTCCAGCTCTGAAACAATATACTTTTAGGGGCAGTGTCAAAGGATCAAATAACATGCTAGGCAAGTACACCACTCCTAGGCCACACATAGGTGCTGGGGAATTAAACCTTAACAGTCAAGCACCTTGAACCACTGAGCCATCTCCCCAGCCTCCTTGGGTTACCCCTCACTAGTTTGTCAGACTAGCTTCAATGGTGCCTAATTTTTGTTTTTCAAATGTGCATTCCTTTTGTGCTGTGTGGGGAAGGCAGAGGAAGACTTCAAATGGAATCCCTTATCCAATGGTAGAAGCTGATAAGCTGGTGGCCTGCAGCCAGTGCCAGTCCACAAGCATGTCTTGACCAAGCTATGTTTTTGATTATTGAATTAGTTGACATTTCCACCAGAGAATCTGATTTTAGGTCTCTCTTGCAGAACTGTTAGATTTGGCAACCCTGGGCTTGAGGTCCCTGCCAACTTCTGGCGTCTGCTGCCCCCTGGAGGCAAGACGTGGGCTCTGCAGCTACCACTTCCTCTGGCCTTGCATTGCTGGAGGCTTAGGGGTTGTAGTGCCAGTCTGTTCTGTTTATGTCATTTTTAAAAAAATATTATTTATTGAGAGCAATGCATGGTGGTGCACGCCTTTAATCCCAGCACTTGGGAAACAGAAGTAGGAGGATCACCATGAGTTCAAGGCCACCCTGAGAATACATAGTGAATTCCAGGTTAGCCTGGGCTAGAGTGAGACCTTACCTCAAAAAAACAAAAAAAGAAAATAAATCTCTCAAATAAGTAAATATATAACTGAAAAAGAAGTCTACAAGTATTTATCTGAGAGAGAGAGAGGGAGAGAAATGGAATGACAGGGCCTCTTGTCATCGTAAATGAACTCCAGGCACATATGCCACCTTGTGCATCTGTCTTACATGGGCACTGGGGAATTGAACCTGGGTCCTTAGGCTTTGCAGGCAAGCATCTTAACTGTTAAGCCATCTCTCTCGGCCATCTTTGTTTCATTTTGACCAAATTCCAATCAGAGATGGGTGTGGTGGCTTATGCCTTTAATCCTAGTCCTGGGAGGTAGTGATAGGATTGCCATGAGTTTGAGGCCAGCCTGGGGCTACAGAGTGAGTTCCAGGTCAGCGTGGGCTAGAGTGAGACCCCGACTTGAAATAACAAAATATTCCAATCAGCATAAAAGGATATATCAGTAAATGTCCCAGGCTGCATAGCACCCTCTCACACAATGACAGCCAGCAGGAAGTGGGCCTCCATCTCCGTTCCAGCTTGATTTCTGCACACATACAACAGAAGTATGTAGTGTCTTCACCAATAGGCTCTTACCATCTGGCCACGGACACTTCATTCTGAGTCAAGGTGAGGTCAAATGGGACGAGTGAAATTCCCAAATGCAGGATCTTAGGTTCTGAAGCTCCAGGTGAACGTGCATGCCCGCTGCAAAACTGCCTTTTGCTGTCCTGCAGGAACTGCTGCTGAGCATGCCCTGGATGTCCATGGAGGATCTGGAGAATACTACACTAGCTCTAGCTCCAGGGTGACTTCTTCAAGATTAGTTCTGCATAAGTAATTTCTCTGTCCACACTGCCAAGATTGCAACCCTGATTTTTCTTTTTCTTTAGGCAAGCCCAACAGACTGGCCTTTAAAAACACACACACACACACACTTTATCTTTATTTATTTATTTGTGAGAGACAGAGAAAGAGGGAGAGAGAGAATGGGTGCGCCAGTGCCTCCAGCCACTGCAAACGAACTCCAGATACATGTGCCCCCTTATGCATCTGGTTTACGTGGGTCCTGGAGAGTTGAGCTGGGATCCTTTGGCTTTGAAGGCAAATGCCTTAACAGCTAAGCCATCTCTCCAGCACCCCCCTTTTTTTTTAATAATGGGAGAGAGAAATGGCACACCAGAGCCTTCAGCTACTGTAATAGAACTCCAGATACATGTGCCACCTAGTGTGCATGTGCAACTTTGCACACGTGCGCCACCTTGTATCTTGTTTGTGTGGGACCTGAAGAGTTGAACATGGGTTCTGAGGCCTCGCAGGCAAGCACCTTAACTGCTAAGCCATCTCTCCAGCCCTGCAACCCTGTTTTTATTTTGAAAATCTTGTCCTGAAATATTTGTTACCATCTTCCTATTTTGTTTCACTTAAGTTCACTGGCAACTGATCAGCACATTATAATCAAGGATGCAAATCCCTGTCCCTCCAGGCCTCTGTCAGGTCACAGTTGTCTAAGAGGGCTAAAAACTAGGTAAATGCATGCCAATGCATAGCACTACCAACTTCCTGCCAGTGCCACACCTCAGCCTCCTCCAGGCATCTAGGTTTGCAAAGACCACTCTACCCAGAATGCCACATCCTAGGTACAGTTTCTACTGCCCAGTCTCCCATGATCTGATGGGGATGGGTCTGGAGCTCCAGCCACTGAGGCCACAGCTCCCAGCACAAGGTAGTACTCAGCCAGTTCTCAACAGTAATAAGAGCTAAGACACATAAGCATCTCCCAGCATCCTCCACTCACCCCCACCCCCAACCACCAAAGCAAGCACCACTTTCTAACCATGTTGACCATCCCCATAGCACAGGGATGATGCAAGGCATAGACAGGACTACTCAGTCTGACTGGGACCTAGAATGACTTCTGTTAGGAAGTGAAGCTCAGCTGCTGTGGCAGTTTAAATAGATGGCCCCAATATATTCAGTGTTTTATTAGTTTGTAGTTTGTAGTTTGGATCTGCAGCCACCTGCCACCTGGCTAGAGGAGGTGTCACTGGACGTATCTTAGGGTCCAGCCCTAAGGTGTAGTGGATTTACAATTCTAGCCTGAAGATATACAAAGTGCCTAGAGTTTCTAAAGTGTGTTTGTTATGATGTGGCCTTTGGGTTTGCTTTGTTTTGTTTTGTTTTGTTTGACTTGTGGCTTTTTCTCTCTCTGTTTAAACCTGTAAAAAACAGGCCAATTTCTTCTGCCATTCTAAAATTTTCCCTAGATCTTTAAGCTTCAATAAATCCCTTCCTTCCATAACTGTACTTAAAAAGTTCATCTCAATAACCTAAAACTGTCTGCTACAAAAATTGAGTGGCGTAGACTGCTGAGATAAATGACCATGTAGATTGATTTTGGTCTTGTTTGTTTGTTTGTTTTGTTTTGTTTTGAGGTAGGGTTTCACTCTAGCCTAGGTTGACCTGTAGTTCACTATGTAGTCTCAGGGTGGCCTCTAACTCACAATAATCCTCCTACCTCAGCCTCCCGAGTGCTGGGATTAAAGGCATGTGCCACCACACCCGGCTTGCTTTTGGTCTTTTGAAACTTTTGTTTTGGAGGAATGAACATGGACTTGGTGCTTACAACTGAAGATGGCTTCTGAAGCAATTTGTATGGACAATTCTTGTGAGAATTAAAAAATGCTAAATACCAAAAAGAAAAAGAAAAAAGAAAGAAAGAAAACATAGAGGCTGTTGGCTAAAGATAAAAGTTTTCCCTGGGCCAGAGAGATGGCTTAGTGGTTAAGGCATTTGCCTGTGAAGCCTAAGGACCTAGGTTCAATTCCTAAGAACCCACGTAAGCCAGATGCACATGGTGGCACATGCATCTGGAATTCATTTGCAGTGGCTGGAGGCCCTGGCATGCCTAATCTCATTCTCTCTGTTTCTCTTTCTATAATAAATAAAAATAAAAATATTTTTTTAAAAAAGTTTTCCTTGGCTATTCAGCCTAGCTGGAGGGACAAAATTTTAAAATCCAGAGACTGTCAGTCACTGGCTGTATTGAATTTAAACTACAAAAGTTTGATGCTTGCTTAATGGTTGTTGATTTTACATTGTTCCTTTCTGTCCCTATTATGCCTTATAACAGTTAAAATTGTTTACTCTAGCTGGGGGGGGTGGCGCACGCCTTTAATCCCAGCACTTGGGAGACAGAGGTAGGAGGATCGCTGTGAGTTCAAGGACAGCCTGAGACTACATAGTGAATTCCAGGTCAGCCTGGACTAGAGTGAGACCCTACCTTGAAAAACAAAAACAAAAACAAACAAACTATATGTATACTCTGTGACTTTATATGTTAAAGGTATATAACTTGTTTGATTTTACAGGACTCACAGCTAAAAAACAATCTTAAATCTCAGAAAAGACTTGGGACTTTAGAACTATCTTAAGTTGGTAAAGACTGTGGGGTCTATAAACTTGGACTAAATACAATTTATAATATAAGATGGTTATAAATCTATTGGGGGCCAGGGACAAAATGTGGTAGTTTAAGTAGATGTCTCCCAATATATTCAGTGTTTTATTAGTTTGGATCTGGAGCCACCTGGCTGGTGGAGGTGTCACTGGGTGGCTATTAAAGTCCAGCCCTAAGGCGTGGTGATGAATTTACAATTCTAGTCTAAAGGTATATAAAGTGGACTTCTGGTTAAGATGGTGGCATAAGAACCACACCAAAGCAGCCTAGGGGAGAAAAGGCCCAAAAAAGTCCCAACAAAATACACTCTTCTACTAAAAAGGGAAGGTATATAATAAATTATTAACCACAGCAGAGAAGTAGGAGAGACCCAGAGCCTCCCCTCCCCCACCACCAGCACAAGCGCCAGCAAGCAACAGAGACCTGGGGAAGGGAGCTCACCTACACAGCATCTGGCACAAGAGATCAGAGCAGTGACCCACCGACCCAGCCAGCCTACCTGAGCCCACAGGGCAGCAAAGAGGGACCCAAGCAGGCACACAGCATAATTGAGACCAAAGCCATCCCAAAAGATAACTGATTACACCAGATCAGTATCCACCAAATAAGCCTGGTATATAGGCTTGTACTGGAAGTGCTAATTGCACTTTCCATAACAGGGTAAATTATATGTTAAATCTGATGGATGGTTGGATTTGCCATTTTAAATAAGCTATATTTGGGGCTTATTATTTGTTGCTTCCTGATTTATAGTGCCTTTGTTTCCTGTTCTGTTGTTCATTAGGGAAGGGTCTCACTTGGTCACAAGCTGACTTGCAACCCTCAACAGACCAGAAATCTTATCCTCCTAGTTGACAGGATTAAGGGTGTGGGGCAACACACATCCTAAGGGACTGTGACTTTGTTAGAGGATCTGGTTGTCATAATACCTACTCTTGCATAAATACTCTGTGCTGGTTTTCACTGAATGTGTACATTGTTTAGTTAAATTTTAGAATTTGCCTGTATTTTATTCCACTCAGCCTACTTGAATACTCTCATAGCAGGCAAACCCAACACCTAGGGTTACTTTTGTGGTTACTCAGAGAGTCTTAAGAGCCACACCTAGCACCTTGAGCTCCTACCCTGAAGATATATAACATCAGATTGATTGATACATCTAATAATACTTCAGATAATTAGAAAGCCCAAGCATTAAATTAATCTAAGATGCAAAAATCTCTACATTATAATGCAAGAAACACAAAAAATGAAGACAATATAAACTCACCTAAAAATAGTAATGCACCAGAAATGACAACCAGTAAGACTGATTTAGAGGAAATGCCTGAGAAAGATTTCAAAAGAATGATTATAAATATGTTCAAAGAAATCAAAGAAGGCACAGGAAATCAATTTGATGAAATAAGGAGGTCAATATAAGATATAAATAAGGAAATAGAAATAATAAAGAAAAACTAGTCAGAAATACTAGCAATGAAGAACACAGCCAGTGAAAGAAGAAAAAAAAAACTGTAGAAAATCTCACCAGCAGAATGGATGAAGGAGAGGACAGAATATCTAAACTAGAAGACCAGGTGGCAGATCTAATACAATCAAACAAAGAGAAAGACAAACTAATAGGAAAGTATGAATGGGAATTTCAAGATATTTGGGACACCATGTAAAGGTCAAACATAAGAATTCAGGGTATAGTAGAAGGAGAAGAATTTCACTCCAAAGGCATAGTAGGAGTTTTCAACAAAATTATAGAAGAGAACTTCCCCTAAATTGGGAAAGAGATGTCAATGCAGATACAGGAAGCCTTTAGAATACCAAACAGACAAAACCTGGAAGGAATCTCTCCTTGCCATATTATAATTAAACTACCAAACATACAAACCATATATGTATACTGGAAGCAGTTAGAGAGAAAAATCAAGTCAAATACAAAGCCAAGTCCATCAGGATCACAGCAGATTACTCAACACAAATTTTAAAAGCCAGAAGGGCTGGGAATGATGTATTCCAAGTTCTGAAAGATAACAACTGTCAACCAAGGTTAGTTTATCCTGCAAAGCTATCATTCAAATAGACAGAGAAATAAGGACATTCCACAGCAAAAGCAGGCTAAAAGAATATTTGAAGACAAAACCAGCTCTACAGAAAATACTTGAAAGGATCCTCCATGCTGAGAAGAAAGAAAAGCATACATATAAGGAACCTGAAAAAAAAATACTCAAATACTAGTTAATACAAGAGAGAAAAGGTAAAACTGGAAGACTACAAAATAAGAAAAATGGCAAAAATAAATACACACCTTTCAGTAATAACTCTTAATATCAACTCGTAATATCAATGCCCCAACCAAAAGACATAGGTTTGCAGGATCCTTCAATTTGTTGCCTCCAAGAAACTCACCTTTCTACCAAGGATGGACACTATCTTAGTGTGAAAATTTATAAAACAGTATCTCAAGCAAATGGGCCTAGAAAACAATCAGGTGTCACTATCTTAATATCTGACAGGGTAGACTTCAGACCAACATAAGTCAGGAAAGATAAGGAAGGTCACTTTATATTGATTTTGATATTAAAATTCAGACAACTGAAGTAAAACCCTGGGTACTGTATGAATTTGAGGACTCATTTTCTGAGAAACTTCATGTGCCAACATGAGGACATTACAGTCCTAAACATATGTGCACCTAACATGGGGGCTCCCAACTTCATCAAAAAACCAAAAACAAACAAACAAAAAAAAAACGCTATTAGAACTAAGGTCACAGATAACACCAAACACAGTTGTAGTGGGGGACTTAAACACCCCACTCTCATCAATTGACAGGTCATCCTGGCAAAAAATAAACATAGATGCATCTGGATTAAGTAATGTCACAGAACAAATGGACCTAACAAATATCGACAGAACATTTCATCCAAATGCTGCAGAATACACATATTTTTCAGCAGTACATGGAACATTCTCTAAAATAGACCATATATTAGGACACAAAACAAATCTTAACAAATACAGGAAAATTGAAATAATGCCTTATACTCTATCTGATCACAATGGGATCAAACTACAAATCAATAGCAAGAAAAGCTATAGAGCATACACAAAATCATGGAAACTAAACAATACACTACTAAATGATTAATGGGTTAATGAAGAAATCAAGAAGGAAATCAAAAAATTCATAGAGTCAAATGATAATAAGAACACAAAATACCAAAACCTTTGGGACACAATGAAGGCAGTCCTAAGAGAGAAATTTATAGTTTTAAGTACCTATATTAAGAAATTAGAAAGGTTGCAAGTTAACAACTTAATGCTTCACCTTAAGGCCTTGGAAAAAGAAAAACAAGGCAAACTGAAAATCAGTAGATGGGAAGAAATAATAATGATTAGGGCAGAAATTAATGAAATAGAAACCAAAAAAAGAATCAATGAAACAAAGAGTTGGTTCTTTGAAAGGATAAACAAGATTGATAAACCCTTAGCAAATCTGACCAAAAGAAAGAGAGAAGGGACACAAATTAATAAAATTAGGGATGAAAAAGGCACCATCACAACAGATACTAGAGAAATTCACAAAATCATAGGGATATACTATAAGAACATATACTCCACTAAGTTTGAAAATATGAAAGAAATGGATGATTTCCTTGATTTATATGACCTACCTAAATTAAATCAAGATGAGATTAACCACTAAAATAGACCTATAACAAGTATGGAGATCCAAGCAGTTATCAAAAATCTCCCAACTAAAAAAACTCCAGGCCCAGATGGATTCACTGGTAAATTTTACTGGACCTTCATGGAAGAACTAACACCAAGGCTTCTTAGACTTTTCCATAAAATAGAAAAAGAAGGAATCCTACCAAATTCCTGTATGAAGCCAGCACCACCCTGATACCAAAACCAGACAAAAATAGAACAAAAAATGAAAATTACAGACCAACTTCCCTCATGAACATAGATGCGAAAATTCTCAACAAAATACTGGTAAACAGAATACAAGAATGTATCAAAAATATCATTCACTCAGACCAAGTAGGCTTTATCCCAGAGATGCAAGGATGGTTCAACATACAAAAATCGATAAATGTAATACATTATATAAATGGACTGAAGGATAAAAATCACATGATCATCTCATTAGATACAGAAAAAGCATTTGACAAAATCCAACATCCCTTCATGATAAAAGTCCTACAGAGACTGGGAATAGAAGGAACATATCTCAACATAATAAAGGCTATTTATGACAAACCTACAGCCAACATATTACTAAATGGAGAAAAACATGAAGCTTTTCCACTAAAATCAGGAACAAGACAAGGGTGTCCACTGTCCCCACTTTTATTTAATATAGTACTGGAAGTCTTAGCCATAGCAATAAGGCAAGAGGCACACATAAAAGGGATACAACTTGGAAAGAAGAGATCAAGTTATTATTATTTGCAGATGACAAGATTCTATAAAGGACCCTAAAGATGCTACCAGCAAAATGTTAGAGCTGATAAACATCTATAGCCATATAGCAGGATACAAAATAAACACACAGAAATCAGCAGCCTTCCTATATGCTAACAATAAACACACAGAGGATGAAATCAGAGAATCATTCCCATTCACAATTGTATAAAATTAAAAAAAAAAAAACCACCTTGGAATAAACCTAACCAAGGAAGTGAAAGATCTCTACAGTGAAAACTTTAAAACACTCAAGCGATAAATTGCAGAAGACACTAGGAAATGGAAAGACATCCCTTGTTCTTGGAAGAATCAATATTGTGAAAATGGCAATCTTACCAAAAGCAATCTACATATTTAATGCAATCCCCATCAAAATTCCAATGGCATTCTTCACGGACATAGAAAAAAACAATCCAAAAATTCATTTGTAATCACAAAAAACCTTGACTATGTAAAACAATTTTGAGCAACAAAAATAGGGCTGGTGGTATCACCATACCTGATGTTAACCTATATTACAGAGCCATAGTAACAAAAACAGCATGGTACTGGCACAAAAACAGACATGTAGATCAATGGAACAGAATAGAGGACCCAGATGTAAAGCCTGGTAGGTATAGCCACCTGATATTTGACAAAAATGCCAAAAATACTCATTGGAGAAAAGACAGCCTCTTCAGCAAATGGAGCTCATTCCTGTCAGATTGGCTACCATCATGAAAACAAATGACCATTAATGGCGAGGATGCTGGAAAAAGGGAAATCTTCTATACTGTTGGTGGGAATGTAGTCTGGTCCAAACATTGTGGAGGTTCCTGAGACAGCTAAAAATAGATCTACCATATGACCCAGCTATGTCACTCCTAGGCATATGTCTTAAGGACTCGTCTCACTACCTTAGAGATACTTGCTCAACCATGTTTATTGCCACTCTATTCACAATTGCTGGGAAATGGAACCAGCCTAGATTCCCTCAACTGCCCTCTAACTGGACTGGAGGTCTGCTCTATGGGAGGGAAAACATCCCTGACACTGAAAACCTACAACAGTGGAGTCATGAGCCCTAGGGGTGTAACGTCTGCTGCTGTCTGGCTAAAAGTATATACTGTGCTCACCAAACTGCTCAGTAAGCACCCCTCTTAATGTTCATACCAATATATTAATGCTGCTCTCACTTTTGGTTAGAGAAGCTTCTCTTTTCAGATGGCAGTGACCTTGGGATAACGCAGAAGGCACCATGGTGCTGAGAAGTGACAGAGGAGTGCACAGCACTGCAATATCTCTATCACACCTTCCAAGGCTCAGGGTCCATTGTGGAAAAGGTGGCTGAAATAATGTAAGAGCCAAAGGAAGGGTAGGACTCCTTATAACATGCTCCATCTGATACAAAATGGCCTGGATATCCATGACCTCACAGTGCCTGACACTACCTACACAAGACCATCATAACAGGAGGAAAAGATCATGACATCAAAATAAAAGAGTGGCTTATTGAGAGGGGTACTGATGGAGAGTGGAGTTTCAAATGGGAAAGTGGGGGAGGGAGGGCATTACCATGGGATATTGTGCTTTTTTGTTTTATTTTTTGTTTGTTTGTTTGTTTTGTTTTGTTGAGGTAGAGTTTTGCTCTAGCCCAGGCTGACCTGAATTCACTATGTAGTCCCAGGGTGGCCTTGAACTCAAGGCAATTGTCCTACCTCTGCCTCCTAAGTGCTGGGATTAATGGCATGTGCCACTACACCCAGCTCAAGGGATATTGTTTACAATTATGGAAGTTGTCAATAAAAAGTATATATATAAAAAGTGCCTAGACTTCCTAAAGTGCGTTTGTTATGGTGTGGCCTTTGGGTTTTTCTTTCTTTCTTTCCTTTTCTTTCTTTCTTTCTTTCTTTCTTTCTTTCTTTCTTTCTTTCTCTTTCTTTCTTTCTTTCTTTTTCTTTTCTTTCTCTCTCTCTCTTTCTTTCTTTCTTTTTCTTTTCTTTTTTACTTGTGGCTTTTTCTCTCTCTGCTTAAACCTGCAAAAAACAGGCCAACTTCTTCTTCCATTATAAAACTTCCCTAGCCAGGTGTGGTGGCGCATGCCTTTAATCCCAGCACTCGGGAGGCAGAGGTAGGAGGATTGCTATGAGTTCAAGACCACCTTGAGACTACGCAGTGAATTCTAGGTTGGCCTGAGCTAGAGTGAAACTCTACCTCAAAAAAACAAACAAACAAAAACTTTCCCTAGATCTGTAAACTTTAATAAATCCCTTCCTTCCATAACTGTACCTAGTCTAAAAGTTCATCTCAATAACCTAGAACTGTATCCTACAGCCGCCAAGTTTGGCCTTGGGGATTAGAAGCAAGGAAGGCACCATGTCTGCCCTGTAACCATCTGGCGGCCCCTGAAGGACCAGGTTGTCCACTTTTGTGCTGCCGCCTGTCTGCTCGCTCCTCTTCGTGTCCTTCCTGACAGGCTAGCTGAACTCTTACAATTTTACATACTCTTACCCAGTAGCTCAGCAGTTTGCATATTCCATCTTACTAAACCCTTGAAACCACTGTGAAATAAATGCTGCTCTCATCCCACTTTACAGAGTTTACTGGAACTGAGGGTCAAAGAGAAGGGGTCCCGTGACCATAGCTGGCTGGTGGCAGAGCCAGCAATCTGCTCTAAGTGCTGTTTCTCAGGAGGCCAAGCCCCTTTCTGGCTTGAGTTCAGTTGAGTGAGATGTGGCAGGTGTCTCTGTACTCACCGCCACCTTCCCTGTTTTGCTAACCCTTCTCTGACTTCTTTCCTTTTAGATGTCCAAGAGCTAGAAGGTTCCCTAAGAGACTACTCCAAACAAGCCTCTTCAGTCAGACATTGAACAAATAACACACAGCATCCTCCTGTCTGCCAAGCACAGCACTAGGCCCTGGCAGTATAGTTGTGGGTGGCAGGCAAGGCCCTGCTCTGGGCAAGGCCCTACCCTCTTTCCCAGCTTTATGTTATTTTAAAAATATTTTTATTGTTGATTTATTAATTTATTAGAGACAGAGGGATGGAGGGAGAGCGAGAGAGAGAGAATGGATGCACCAGGGCCTATAGACACCGCAAACGAACTCCAGATGCATGTGCCATGACGTGCATCTGGCTAACGTGGGACCTGGAGAATCAAACCGGGGTCCTTAGGCTTTGCAGGCAAGCACCTTAACTGCTAAGCCATCTCTCCGGCCCCCAGCTTTATATTCTTATGGAGAAGACAGGGGACAGAACAGCTTTCAGGGAGTGCTGTGAGGAGAATGAAAGGGGGCGACGTAACAGTGACTGCAGCAGAGGGGTGAGGGGCCCCTACCAGGGAGGTGGGCCGGGGCAGTGTGTGTCTGACAGAGTACAAAATCCCCGGAGCAGGGACTCATAGGTGTGAGAAAGGAGTCTAGCCAAAGCCCAGGTGGCTAGACATGGTGAGAGAAAGTTCTATGCAAGGGGCAGTGGTCAGGGGCAATCAGTCCTGCAGCCTTCAGGCCGGGGTTCAGTCTATGTTGAGTGTGGAATGGAGTCTCGGGGAGTGATGTCACCCCAGTGTGCACCGAGGAGTCTTCTGTGGCTGCCGTGGAGAGGCCAGAGGCCGAGGGAGCAGGAGAGGACAGAGGGAGGTGAGGCTGGTTTAGCAGAGCGACGAGACAGCGGGATCTAGGTTAAGGTAGAGCTGACAGGATGCCAAGATGAGAGTCAGGGGGTGGGGATGGCTCCTGGGGAGCTGAGTGAACGGAGGTGCCACTACTCAAAGGAAGAAGCCACTGTAGGGGTGTCACGGGCGAGAAGCAATGGTGCCATTGGCTACCATGGCAGGCTCTCTGGCCGCCTCCCCGGATCCATTCTCTCCTGATCGCAGGCGGTTGGGTCTTGCCTCTCCTTACGCCTTTCACCTTCCCCCATCATTCCCTCGCCGAGAACAGACACATAATACGTAGAAGTGCACCAGCTGCCTGTGACCATGAGGGTAAAAGTCATAGATAATGTGGTTGGAGTAGGGGCCAGGGGACCTCGGTTCATGGAGATAGCATGAGCAGACACACCCACCCAGGACTGCCTATCTCCCAGTTTCTGCTGTTTGAGGCAAGTTAGTCTGTTTACTTGTTTAAGCTGCTGGCTTATAATGACTTCTCATTGCTGTCACAGCTAATGCAGTCATGTTGAGTTGGAGATCTGGAGGAGGGATTCTGGGCCTGGAGAAGGGGTCAGGGCCTCCCTATGTGCACCACGTTAGCTAAACCAGAATCTATTCATTCAAGAAATCCTTGTTTGGTCTCTCTGCCTCTCTCTCTCTCTCTCAAATAAATAAATAAATAAAAACTTTTTAAAAAGTGGGCTGGGGAGATGCCTTAGCGTTTAAGGTGCTTGCCTGCAAGGCCAAAGGACCCAGGTTCAATTCCCCAGGACCCATGTAAGCCAAATGCACAAGGTGGCACATGCATCTGGAGTTTGTTTACAGTCACTGGAGGCCCTGGTGTGCCCATTCTCTCTCTCCCTCTCTCTCTCTCTCTCTGTCTGTTAAATGAATAAATAAATAAACAACTTTAACAAAAGAAAAAGAAAGGGGGCTGGAGAGATGGCTTAGCGGTTAAGCACTTGCCTGTGAAGCCTAAGGACACCAGTTCGAGGCTCAACTCCCCAGGACCCATGTTAGCCAGATGCACAAGGGGGCGCACGCGTCTGGAGTTCGTTTGCAGTGGCTGGAGGCCCTGGCGCGCCCATTCTCTCTCTCTTTCTCACTATCTATCTGCCTCTTTCTCTCTGTTGCTCTCAAATAAATAAATAAATAAATATTAAAAAAAAAAAGAAAAAAGAAAAAGAAAGGGGCTGGAGGAATGGCTTAGCAGTTAAGGCATTTGCCTGCAAAGCCAAAGGACCCAGGTTCGATTCCCCAAGACCCACGTTAGTCAGATGCACAAGGAGGCGCACGCGTCTGGAGTTCGTTTGCAGTGGCTGGAGGCCCTGGCGCGCCCATTCTCTCTCTCTTTCTCACTATCTATCTGCCTCTTTCTCTCTGTTGCTCTCAAATAAATAAATAAATAAATATTAAAAAAAAAGAAAAAAGAAAAAGAAAGGGGCTGGAGGAATGGCTTAGCAGTTAAGGCATTTGCCTGCAAAGCCAAAGGACCCAGGTTCGATTCCCCAAGACCCACGTTAGTCAGATGCACAAGGAGGCGCACGCGTCTGGAGTTCGTTTGCAGTGGCTGGAGGCCCTGGCGCGCCCATTCTGTCTCTTTCTCTGTCAAATAAATAAATAAATAAAATACTTTTTTAAAAAAAGAAATACTTGCTTGGGGTGGGGAGAGGGTAGATCAATCTAGTAATTTACCCCACAAGAATGAAGACCTGAGTTTGATCCCCAGAACTCTTGTAAAAATGCTGGGCATTGGGCTAGGGAGATGGCTCAGTGGTTAAAGGCACTTCCTTGACAAGCCTGTTGACCCAGGTTTAATTCCCCAGTACCCATGTAAAGCCAGATGCACAAAGTGGTTCATACATTTGGAGTCCATTTGCAGTGGCAGGAGACCCTGGTTGTGCCCATTCTCTCCCCCACCCTTCTCTATGTCTTTCTTAAATAAAAAAAAAAAATTAAAAAATTTAAAAGGGGCATAGTGCAGTGCACTAGGGAGGTGGAGACAGGACTGCCCCTGAGGCTCATGACGAGCTCCCCAAGCCTAACTGGTGAGCTCCAGGCCAATGAGAGACCCTGTCTCAAAGGAGGTGGCTGGCACCAAAGAGAAGCGATACCCAAGGTTGTCTTTGGCCTCACACATGCGCGTGCGCGCACGCGCACACACACACACACAAATGCACACATAATTTTTTTATTTTTATTTTTTTGGTTTTTCGAGGTAGGGTCTCACTCTAGCTCAGGCTGACCTGGAATTCACTAGTAGTCTCAGGATGGCCTTGAACTCTTGGCGATCCACCTACCTCTACCTCCCGAGTGCTGGGATTAAAGGCGTGCACCACCACACCTGGCTAAATATATATTTTTTAAAAGAAAATAGTTTTTTTTTTTTTTGAAGCAGTCTCATGTGTCCCAGGCTGGCTTTAAACTCACTACATAGTCAAGGATGGCCTTGAACTTCTGAGCCTCCTGTTTCCTCCTCTTGAGTGCTAGGATTACAGGCATGCACCAGCACGTCTGGTTTATGTGATGAACCTAGGGCCTTGTGCATGCTAGGCAGATGTTCTAACCACCCAAGAAATACTTATCAGTGCCTAGAGTGTGGTTCTACAGTATAGCATGTGCTTAACATGCATAAGACCTTGGGTTCAACCCTCATCAAGGAAAGAAGAAAAATATTTGAGGACCTACTCTGTCCCAGACGCTATCCTAGGGGCTGAGAATTCGCAGTGAATAAAGACAAGAAACCCTGTCCTTGGGAAATGCGCCCTCTGGTGGAATCTAGAAGTCAGATCTGACATCAAGCTACTGGGTCTTGTGAAGCATGAGCGAGCGACAGGGTGGGGTGTGCTATGTTCTCACAGCCCTCCTCTCCCACCCATTACATTAGCCAACCCAAACGGTCAACTTATTTCTCCATGTTTTGTATGAGACAAACACAGCTGCATTCTCTCTGAGGGAGACATATTTGTCTCCATTTCATAGAAAGCTAACGAAGGCCTCAATAGCGGCTGTTCTGCATTTGAACGCAGGACTTCTAGCTCCAGAAACTGCACCTCCCCCTTTTCCTGAACTTTTTCCGTACTGGGTTTACAAGCCATTTCCTGACTCGTCCTTTCCCCTTGACTTGGGCAGGGGCTGCTCTTGTCTCCCCCTGTGTTCACACACCTAACAAGGACTCCCACACCCTTCATTCAATCATCCTTCAAGAAGCTTTGATCCCAGCACTTGGGAGGCCGAGGTAGGAGGATCGCCGTGACTCGAGTTCCAGGTCTGCCTGGGCTGGAGTGAGACCCTGCCCCGGGGTGGTGGGAAGCTTGCTCCAAGCTCCACAGTGCCACGGGTTCTGGTGAGGTCATGAGTGGGGTCAACAGAGCACAGAAACTGGCAACCAACCAGGAGAGGGGTGAGACCAATCAGGGAGAGCTTTCTAGAGAAGTTAACAGCTGAGTCCAAAGGGTTGAGTAGAGAAGATTTAACGAAAAAGAAAATCAGGCCGGGCTACGCCTTTAGTCCCAGCACTGGGGTGGCAGGGGGTGGAGAATCACCATGAGTTCCACGCCACTCTGAGACTACATGTCAGCCTGGGCTACAGTGAGACCCTACCTTGAAAAAAAAAAAAAATCAGGGGCTGGGGATATAGTACTGTTGGCAGAGTGCCCGCCTAGCATGCGCTCTAACCCTACACCATATACACGGGGTGTCACAGCACATGGCTGTGATCCTAGTCCTCCAGAGGTACAGGCAGAAGGATCAAACATTCAAGGTCACCAGGCGTGGTGGCACACACATTTAATCCCAGCACTCAAGAGGCAGAGGTAGGAGGTTCGCCGAGAGTTTGAGGCCACCCTGAGACTACATAGTGAATTCCAGGTCAGCCTGGGCTAGAGTGAGACCCTACCTTGGAAAACCAAAAAAAAAACCAAGGTCATCCTCAGCTACAGAAGGACTTTGAGGCCAGCATGGACTGCATGAAAACCTGCCAAAAAGAAAGAAGAAGGAAGGAAGGAAGGAAGGAAGGAAGGAAAGAAGGAAGGAAGGAAGGAAAAGAGGTACTACCCGCTTGGGACCCATCTCAGCTTGGGAGCTTTCTCCTGTATTTTCCTAAAATAAATCTCTCTTAACTTGCAAGAGAGAGAGAGAGAGAGAGAGAGAGAGAGAGAGAAAAGAAGAGGGTATTTAAAAAATTTTTTAAATTAACAACTTCCATGATTATAAAAAATATCCCATAGGCTGGAGAGATGGCTTAGCAGTTAAGCGCTTGCCTGTGAAGCCTAAGGACCCCGGTTCGAGGCTCGATTCTCCAGGACCCACATTAGACAGATGCACAAGGGGGCACACGCGTCTGGAGTTCGTTTGCAGTGGCTGGAAGCCCTGGCGCGCCCATTCTCTCTCTCTCTCTCTCTCTCTGCCTCTTTCTCTCTCTGTCTGTCGCTCTCAAATAAATAAATAAATAAACCAAAAAAAATAAATAAATAATATCCCATGGCAATACCCTCCCTCCCCCTACATTCCCCTTTGAAACTCCATTCTCCATCATATCCCCTCCCCCTCTCGATCAGTCTCTCTTTTATTTTGATGTCATGATCTTTTCTTCCTATTATGATGGTCTTGTGTAGGCAGGCACTGTGAGGTCATGGATATCCAGGCCATTTTGTGTCTGGGGGGAGCATGTTGTAAGGAGTCCTACCCTTCCTTTGGCTCTTACATTCTTTCCGCCATCTAGAAGAGGGTATTTCTGACATGGGAAGCAGCAGGTAGAGGGGAGAAGTGATGTTAAGGGGTAGAGGAGTGGTTAGACCACTGATGGAGAAGACAGAGAGGCATGAAGCTGAGGAGGTCCCAGGACCACGAGCTAGGCCTTGGTGCAATGCTTTCTGCCAGCCACCAAGGGAGGCGGGAGGGACCTGTTAGATGTGTCTGGGGACTCCATAAACATCTACGGATGGGGCGTGCTTGACGGATGGAATATGACTGCGGTACTCCATGCATGTCCTGCCGGGCGGGGCGGGGTGGGGGGCAGTTAAAATGATCTGCCAGTGGAAGGACAAGTCTGGCAGGTGCACCAGCCCGCCCCCCTCATCTCTGCCACCACTCCTGCCTGGCCCCTGCGGTTGCTGGTTGGAGTCATCACAGCCGCCTCTGCACTAGCCCTGTGGCCTCTGTCCTTGTTCAACACAGAATGTTCCTCACGGCAGCCAAGGGATCCTAAAAGGCCAGTACCCCTCACCCCCACCCCAGTATCCTATCAAAATAGAAGAAATCCCTGTGCTCCTCATTGACAGGAACATGGGCAAAGCTGGCCTTGGTGGGAACCATATCCCCAGAGGACATGGCAATGTGGGTCGGATAGGCAAGTGGTTAGGCTCAGGGCAGGAGCAGCATCGGGAATCCATCTCTCTTTTTTTTTTAAGACATTTTTATTTTTATTTATTTATTTATTAGAGAAAGAGAGAGATAGAGAATGAGTGAGAATAGACACGCTAGGGCCTCTAGCCACTGCAAATGAACTCCAGACGTATGCGCCACCATGTGCATCTGGCTTACGTGGGACCTGGAGAATTGAACCTGGGTCCTTAGGCTTCGCAGGCAAATGCCTTAACCACTAAGCCATCTCTCAGCCCGGGAATCCACCTCTTAAATGGCCCAGTGCGCTGGATGACACAGAAAGCTCACACTGCATACCACCCAGGTTGCATGCTGCCTTGAGAATTTTGGTTTTTTTCTGAGGTGAGGTCTCACGCTAGCCCAGGCTGACCTGGAATATTCACTATGTAGTCTCAGGATGGCCTCGAACGAACTCATGGTGAGCCTCCTACCTCTGCTGGAATTAAAGGAGTGCGCCACCACGCCCAACTGCCTTGAGAATTTTTTTTTTTTTTATCTGCTTTGCAAAGCTCTACCCTAATCCCACTCAGAGTCCCACAGCTGCAGCAAGCTCCTCCCTCTGAGCATCTCTGTCCATACCTCCAGCATTGCTGACCGCTCCTGGGACCCTGGGAGGGAGGTGCCACCCACTTGGCACTCAGGCCTGAGGGTCGCACCCACCCACCCACCCCAGCCTCTGGGGACTTGTCTGACAGTGCTTAAGAGACTACCCTTAAGATTCCAGGGTCACAGAGGCCCCCAACACCTCATCACCGAAGCAGACCAAGAATGAACCCAACACGGCTCAGGGAAATTTTGCGGAAGAGGGGGCGGAAAGAATGTCAGAGCCACATGTTGGGTCATGATATGCAGAGACATTTAGCTTACCCATAACTGTGGGCTAACTCCACAATGCATGACCCATATACCTCAACAAGGAGGGGCCAAAGGGAGGGTGTAGGTCATGGATGAGCCTAATAATGGTACCAAACTGACTGTATTTGCTGAATACAGAACTAATTAATAATAATAAAAAAAAAAAGATTCCAGGGTCAGGGTGTGGCTCAGTGGCAGAGTGCTGGCCTAGCACACGAATGTGAGGCCCTGGACACCACCCACAGTATCACAAAAGAAACAGAGCTGGAGGGATGGCTCAGCCATTAAGGCACTTGCCTGTAAAGCCTAATGACCAGGGCTCAGCTCCCCAGTACTCACATAAAGCCAGATGGACAAAGTGATGCATTCATCTGGAGTTCATTTGTAGTGGCTAGAAACCCTGGTGCACACGGTGTGTGTGTGTGTGTGTGTGTGTGTGTGGTGTATCTCTGTTTGCAAATAAATAAGATGATATATATGTGCGTTTGTATATATGATCACATATATGTATATATATTTATATGTATATATAAAAAGAAACAACAACAACAACAAAACCTTCTAGGGGCTGGGGAGATGGCTCAGAGGTTAAAGGCACTTGCTTGCAAAGCCTGACAGCCCAGGTTTGATTCCCCAGTACCCACATGTACCCAGTACCCAGATGCACAAAGTGGGGCATCCATCTGAAGCCTGTTTGCAGTGACAAGAAGCCCTGTGTGCCCATACTCCATACTCTCTCTCTCTTCCCTCTCTTTCTCTCTCTCTCTCTTTGTTTGCAAATAAATAAATACATAATTAAACAAAAGAGGGAGGGGATATGATGGAGAATGGAGTTTCAAAGTGGAAGGTGGGGGGGGGGCATTACCATGGGTTATTTTTTTATAATCATGGAAGTTGTTAATAAAAATTTGAAGGAAAAAAAAAAAAGAAGCTAGACGTGGTGGCACACACTTTTAATCCCAGAACTCGGAGGCAGAAGTAGGAGGATCACCATGAGTTCAAGGCCATCCTGAGACTACACAGTGAATTCAGGTCAGCCTGGACTAGAGTGAGACCCTACCTCGAAAAAAAAAAAAAAAAAAAAAAAGAACGTCCAGCCTCAACTTCATAGGTAGCACAAGAAGGCCTATGGCAGTGAGAGGGGGTGTGACAACATGCCCAACGATGCCCAACTTGGTCCTGAAGTCTGATATGGCCATCTGGAGAGTTGGCTTAGAGGTCAAGTGCACTTCCTGCAGAAGCATGAGGGCTTGAGGGGGCCTGAGACTGCTGGAGTCTGAATTTCCAGTACCCATGTTAAAGAGCTGAAAGTGATTGTGCACCTGTAACTCCAGTCCCATAGAGAAGCTCAAAAAGAAAAAGAAAAAAAAAAGACAGGCCCTGGGACCAGTAAGAGACTCCACCTCAGACCAGAAGAGGCGGAAGAGCAGTGGAGCAGGCCGCCCGCCTTTCTACTGTGGCCCCTGCACGCAAGCACACGCAAGCACACGCAAGCACACGCACGCTGCAGACGAGCACATGGGTGCCGCAGGGACACGTACGTGTGCACAGACCACACACACACACACACACACAAACCAAATAAAAAAGAGGCCCCTTCCCATGTCCCAGGGATCCACTGTGTCCCTTGGAGCAGAAGAAATCGCAGCTCAGGCCCTAGGACCCTGTCAACAACAAGGGCTGCTCTCTAGTGCTGAGAACCCTGGGTTGGTCAACAACAAGGGCTGCTCTCTAGTGCTGAGAACCCTGGGTTGGCAGGTCCCTGCTGCTGTCTCTCTCTCTCTCTCTCTCTTTTGTTCCTTTGTTTTGTTTTGTTTTTCGAGGTAGGGTCTCACTCTGGCCCAGGCTGACCTGGAATTCACTATAGTAGTCTCAGGGTGGCCTTGAACTCACGGCGATCCTCCTACCTCTGCCTCCCGAGTGCTAGGATTAAAGGCGTCCGCCACCACACCCAGCTTTTCTCTCTCTTTTTTTTTTAAGCTTTATTATTATTATTATTATTATTTAGTTTTTTATTATTTGAAAAAAAGAGAAAGAGGCAGAGAGAAATAGAGAATGGGCAAGCCAGGGCCTCTAGGAGTTGCAAATGAGCTCCAGATGCATGCACCACATTGTGCATCTGGCTTTACGTGAGTACTGGGGAATTGAACCTGGGTCATTAGGCTTTGCAGGCAAGCAAGCGCTAAGCCATCTCTCCAGCCCCCTGCTGCTCCTGTCTCTTATTCCAGCAGACATGGATCAGAATTCAGAGGAGGGAGAGAAGGGACAATCTCTCCCCCCACCCCAGTCCGGGGAGCTCACCCTCCAAATGCCTCTAAGTGATGTGGCCATATGATGTCTCTGCCGGGAGTTCATGCTCAAGTGGCTAAGCACAGGGTTACGGTGGCCTCATGAAACAGGAAAAAGCCTTTGAGAAGCAGCCACCTGAGGTGAAGATAAATGTCACCCACTGCTAACACCTCCTCCTGTGGCTCCCTGTGGCACGAAACATGAAATCCGATCCAATGGGCCCCCAGGACACCTGAGGTGTCTGATCTTACCACTTTCAGGCAAAGCCCTACCTCAGGGCCTTTGCACCCACTGTTCCCTTGATGCTCACTCAAATGCCAGCAAAAACCAAAGCCTTCTCTGAGGACCTTCCTTAAAAGGCTACTTCCTGCTTCCAGCATTACTCCTTCTTTCTTACTCTGCCTCATTTTTATTTTATTCACAGTACTTACATAACTCCCTTCCCCCTGTCCAACACACACCTTAAATGGTGTGCTTCCGGAGGGGTAGAGACTATGTGCGAATTCAATCAACAGTGGTGTCCCTGACACCAGGAGTAGCCTCCCCCCCCCTCCCTTACATAGGAGGTAAGGTTCTTGTGGAAAGAAGATGCCTGGACCCCTAACTACCCCCCAGTCTCCCCCCCCTCCCCCCGCTGTGTCCTAGACTATGACTCTTTCCTGTCCCCTCCCACTGTCTTGGTCTCTGTCTTCAGCTCTATGGCATTGAAGCTCCCACCAGCTGTTTTGGGGGCAGTGTGGAAATTTCCACTTGGAAGCTAGAAGGACAGCCTCATTCCCCTGCTGGGCGAGAGGGGCTGAGTGGAAATTTCCACAGCCACAAGCCGTGGGGCGGCTGCGTGAGTGGAGTGGCTGGGGAGTCTGGGAGGATGCCGGCTCGGGCACCTCTGCCAGGCCGGGAGCGTGCAGGCAGCGCTGCAGTTTTGCACACATCCTCCTAGGGTCCAGGCTGCCTAGCTGGGGACCTTGGAGGAGCTAGAATGATCTGGGACCACCAATTCAATCGGCTCCTTTTTCAGAAGAAACCGAGGCCCAGGGAGAGAAAGCAATTTATCCAAGGTCACTCGGGATATTAACAGGAAAGAGACTCAAAATCACCACACTGCCAGGGCTCGGGGGGTTTTCTTTGTTTGCCATCTTCTCTCTTCTGCCTTTCCTCCCACCGTCCTCCGTTTACTACTTCCCAGGTCTTTACTGTGGAGCCAGCCCAGCGCCCTGCGCTCTCTGCCCCAGAACCCCAGGCTCCCCAGGGGCCACCTTCTCAGATCTCCAAAGGTGCTTGCCCCTCCTCCCTACGACCTTGTCCCCACCACAAACGACTACACTACACGCAGAAGCCCTCAGTACCCAGGCTGTTCTCCATTTCAGTTAGATTAGAATGTCTGTGCTTGGCAGAACATCATTTTTTTTTTCTTTTTAAAAATCCTGGGATGAGTTCATCTCCATTGTCTGAACCTGAATTAATGGCACCTCCATCTTCTGCCCCTTGGCCCTGGGTGGTAGATGACCCAATGATGATTTTTATAAAATGTTTTATTTCTATTTATTTATTTACTTACTTGCAAGGAGAGAGAGAGAGAGAGAGAGAGAGAGAGAGAGAGAGAATGGGTGCACCAGGACCTCTTGCCCTTACAAATGAATGAATTCCAGATACACGAGCCATTTTGTGCATCTGGATTTATGTGAGCACTGGGGAAGTGAATCCAGGCCATCAGGCTTTGCAGGCAAGCTCCTTATCCACTGAGCCATCACTGTAGCCCCTGATGATTTTTTAAAATTATTTTATTTTTATTTATTTATTTTGAGAGAGGGAAAGAGGCAGAAAGAGAGAGAGAAAGAGAGAGAGAGAGGGAGAGGGAGGGAGAGAATGGGCGCTCCAGGGCTTCCAGCCATTGCAAACGAACTCCAGATGCATGTGCCACCTTATGTGGCTTACATAGGTCCTGGGGAATCGAACTGAGGTCCTTTGGCTTTGCAGGCAAGCACCTTGACTGCTAAGCCATCTCTCCAGCGCCCCTGATGATTGTTTTAAAATCCAAGATTTGCTTTCAGAACTGCTGGGTCTGAGCTCTAGGGCAACCTTGGTTGAGCAATCCTGTCTCCCTCTGCATCCGCCCTTTGTCCAGCCCTGGGCCTCCGGTCCACCTGGATCACCTGTCTGACCTGTATCGCCATCACTAGGTGCTTAATAAATATTTACATTGACCTTGAGGTTGAAGAACAGTCTGGTCAAGAGAGTTATTTATTTATTTGTGTGTCTAGGCCTATGCGTGGAGGTCAGAGGGCAGCTTCAAGCTGTGCTCCAGGTTTTTTTGAAACAAGATCTCTTACAGCTGCAAATTAGCAGGCCCATGAACTTCTGGCTCCACCTCCTATTGTCATAGGGCCACCGGGACTACAGATGCATGTGCCACTTCGCATTCTGCATTATGTGGACGCTGGAGAATTGAACTCCAGCCTGGCAGGCTTTGCAAACAAGTACCTCTAACTGCTGAGCCATCTCCCCAGCCCTGAATTCCAGGCAGTCTTTTTTTTTTTTTTTTTTTTCGAGGTAGGGCTTCACTTTAGCCCAGGCTGACTTGCAATTCACTATGTAGTCTCAGGGTGGCCTCGAACTCACGGCGATCCTCTTACCTGTACTTCCTAAATGCTGGGATCAAAGGCGTGCGCAGTCCGTTTTCTAAAAGAAAATCGTGTGTGTGTGTGTGTGTGTGTGTGTTTGTATGTGTGTGCGCACGCGCCACTGCAAACAAATGACATATGCATACACCACTTTGCATCAGATTTATGTGGAATTGAACCCCAACTTTCAGGCTTTGCAAGCAAGTTCCTTTAACTGCTGGGCCATCTCCCTAGCCCCAGGCTGTTCTGCTTGTTATGTCTTAGCCTCAGTTTACACACCTGTGAATGAAGTAGGGATGGTAAAAATGCCGAATTTACAGAGATATTGTCTGACATGTACAAAGAGTCCAGCTGCCCATTAGCCTGTTACTGTGGGAGTAGGCGGTACTGGCCCTGATAGTGGGGAGGGAAAAGCCTTCTAAAATAACCACCCTTAATCTTAGCATCTCTCTCTCTCTCTCTCTCTCTCTCTCTCTTTTAAAACATTTTTATTTATTTATTTTCAAGCAGAAAGAGATAGAGAAAAGAGAGACAGACAGAGAACAGGTACTCTAGGGCTTCCAGCTGCTGCAAACGAATTCCAGACACATGTGCCACCTTGTGCATCTGGCTTTTGTGGGTCCTGGGGAATTGAACCTGGGTCCTTTGGCTTTGCAGGCAAGCACCTTAACCACTAAGCCATCTCTCCAGTTTTTCTTTCCTCTTTCCTTCCTTTCTTCCTTTCCTTCTTCCTTCCTTCCTTCCTTCCTTCCTTCCTTCCTCCCTTCCCTTCCTTCCTTCCTTCCTTCCTTCCTTCTTTCTTGAAGCAGGGTCTCATGTAGTCTAGGCTGGCCTCAAACTCACTATGTAGCTGAAGATGGCCATGAACTCCTGATCCTCCCACCTTCATCTCCCAAGTGCTGAGACTACAGGCATGTGCCACCATGAGAGATGTGCTTTCGAGGGTGGAAACTGTGTTTGTTCTGTGAGCCTCGGTCCTACACACAGCAGGTGAGGCGCTCCATCCATATCTGTGGAAGGAACAGTCTTGGACCTCTGGCTAACCCCTGTGTGTCCCTTTCCCCTTGATCCCTATCCTGTCTTCAAATTCCTGGCGCTGCCCAGTGGAACCTTCGGGAGGAAGGTAGTTGTGCACCTTCTGGAAAGGACCTTGATAGATCAGGGGAGGAGAAGGTGCGGGAGCTGAGGGCACACAGAGGCAGCCAGACACTCCTGCCTGCCTGGGAACACAGGGTGACAACCTTTGTTGGGGAATTTTCCTGGAAATCCACAAATGCCCCAGGGGACAGTCAGCCTTGGGGTGCCTGTCGAATTCAGAGACAGCAAAACCAGTCACATGTAGGTCTGCCACCAAGGGCCATTTCCATGACTTAGCTTTTTTTCCTTGCCTGGCTTCAGTGGGAAACAACGAAGAAGCTGAGCATGCCAGCAGCGGGGTGGCTCACCCGGGCAACCCTAGCACTGGAGAGGTGGGGGTAAGAGAATCAGTTCAGGGTCATCCTCAGCGGCACAGTGTTTGAGGCCAGCCTGGGTTGCACGAGACCCTGCTTCAAGAAAACAAAAATGGTGCTCGCTTCGGCAGCACATATACTAAAATTGGAACGATACAGAGAAGATTAGCATGGCCCCTGCGCAAGGATGACACGCAAATTCGTGAAGCGTTCCATATTTAAAAAAAAGAAAGAAAGAAAGAAAACAAAAATGGTGCTGGAAGATGGCTCAGTGGTTTAAAGGTACTTGTTTAATAAGTTTGGTGGTAGCCGGGCGTGATGGCGCACGCCTTTAATCCCAGCACTCAGGAGGCAGAGGTAGGAGGATCGCCATGAGTTCGAGGCCACCCTGAGACTCCATAGTGAATTCCAGGTCAGCCTGGGCTAGAGTGAGACCCTACCTCGAAAAACCAAAAAAAAAAAAAAAAAAAAGTTTGGTGGTGAGCCAGGCGTGGTGGCGCACGCCTTTAATCCCAGCACTCGGGAGGCAGAAGTAGGAGGATCACTGCGAGTTCGAGGCCATCCTGAAACTACATAGTGAATTCCAGGTCAGCCTGGGCTAGAGTGAGAGCCTACCTCGAAAAACCAAAAAAAAAAAAAAAGTTTGGTGGCCATGGGTTCTCTTCCCCAGTACACATGTAAAGCCAGTTGCATAATGAGGCATATGCAACTGGAGTTTGTTTGCAGCAGCAGGAGGCTCTGTCACGCCCACTCTCTCTCTACTTGTGAATGAATAAATTTTTAAATATACTTATTTATTTGAGAGAGAGAAAGAGGCAGAGAAAGAGAGAGAGAGACAGAGAATGGGTGCTCCAGGACCTCCAGCCACTGCAAAGGAACTCCAGATGTATGTGCCCCCTTGTGCATCTGGTTAATGTGGGTCCTGGAGAATCGAACCAGGATCCTTGGGCTTTGCAGGCAAGTGCCTTAACTGCTAAGCCATCTCTCCAGCCCTGCATAAATTTTTTAAGAAAGAAAACCATGAGGATGAGGAGGGAAGGGGAAGTTTCCAGATATTTGCACTTTTTTTTGTTGTTGTTGTTGCATCTGGCTTATATGGATGGCTTAGGAATTGAGCCCTGGTCAGCAGGCCTTCAGAGCAAGAGCCTTTAACCACTGCATCACCTTCCTAGCCCCTAATTTAAAAAAAAAAAAAAAAACATAAAAAAACCTTTTTTTTTTTTTTAAATTTTTTTCCTTCGGTTTTTGGAGGTAGGGTTTCACTCTAGCCCAGGCTGACCTGGAATTCACTCTGTATTCTCAGGGTGGCCTCGAACTCACGGCACTCCTCCTACCTCTGCCTCCCAAGTGCTGAGCTTAAAGGTGTGTGCCACCACGACTGGCTTTTTTTTTCAACTAAAAAAATATTTTTATTTATTTGACAGAGAGAAAGGGGGGGGGAGAGAACGGGTACGCCAGGGCCTCCAGCCACTACAAACGAACTCCAGACGCATGCGCCCCCTTGTGCAGCTTGCTTACGTGGGTCCTGGGGAATCTAACCAGGGTCCTTTGATTTTGCAGGCAAATGCCTTAACCGCTAAGCCATCCCTTCAGTCCTTAAAATTTTTTTATTGACAACTTCTATACATATAGACCTTCTGTACCATGAGCATAATCCCCTCCCCCCACTTCTCTATCCCCCTTTACTGAGTCCTTTCATCTTTCCAGCTAGTCTCTCTTCTTCTTCTTTTTTGTTTTTGGAGGTAGGGTCTCACTCTAGCCCAAGCTGACCTGAAATTCACTATGTAACCTCAGGGTGGCCTCAAACTCGTGGCGATCCTCCTACCTGTGTCTACCAAGTGCTGGGATTAAAGGCGTGCGCCACCGCGCCCAGCTCTGGTTTTGATTTTTTGAGGTACGGTCTTGCTCTAGCTCAGGCTGACCTGGAATTCACTCTGTAGTCTCAGGGTGGTGCTCCTCCTACCTCTGCCTCCTAAGTGCTAAGATTAAAAGCTTGTGCCACCACACCCGACTCTTCTTTTCTTCTTCTATTGTGATGTTATCATTTTTGCTCCTGTTATACAGGTATTGAGTAGGTAGCATCACTGTCTGTGAGGTCATGAGTGCCACAGCCACGTTGTGTCTAGAAGACAGAATTGCAAAGCACTCTTCCCCTGTTTTGGGTCTTACATTCTTTCTGTCACCTCTTCCACAAGGGTGAACCTTGGAGATGTGCTTGAGATGTCTCTAGCCCCTAAGTTTTTAAAGAACAGAATTATTTTGGCTACTTGCACTTTGCATTCCTTGCATTTTCATATCAATTGAAGAAACAACTTGTTAATTTCTATGAAAAATGCTGGCTGTGATTTAATAGGAATTAAATTAAGTATGCAGAAAGTCTTATAGATTTTATTCTACAAGTCCTATACTTTTAAAAATGTTTTTATTTATTTATTTATTTACTGGGGGGCGTACCAGGATCTGCAAACAAACACCAGATGCATGTGTCACTTTTTGCATCTAGCTTTACATGGGTACAAGGGAATCAAACTCAGGCTTTGCAAGCAAGTGCCTTTAACTGTTGAGCCATCTTTTTAGCCCCAAGTCTTATACTTTTCTTATATTTCCTTTTAAATTATTATCTTAGGGCTGGAGAGATGGCTTAGTGGTTAAGCGCTTGCCTGTGAAGCCTAAGGACCCCGGTTCGAGGCTCGATTCCCCAGGACCCAAGTTAGCCAGATGCACAAGGGGGCGCATGCGTCTGGAGTTCGTTTGCAGTGGCTGGAGGCCCTGGAGCGCCCATTCTCTCTCTCTCTCTCTGTCTCTATCTATCTGCCTCTTTCTCTCCCTGTAGCTCTCAAATAAATAAATAAAACAAAAAAAATTTTAAATTATTATTTTATTTTATTTGTTTGGGTGCGTGTGTAGGAGTGCACATATCATGCACACATGTGGAGGTCAGAGCACAACTTGGAGGTGTTTGTGTTTCACCTTTTTTAAAAAAAATATTTTATTTTTATTTATTTGAGAGAGAGAGATACAGAAATAGGCAGGGAGAAAGAGAGAGAGAATGGGTGTGCTAGGGCTTCCAGCCACTGCAAACGAACTCCAGATGCATGTGCCCCCTTGTGCATCTGTCTTACGTGGGTCCTGGGGAATTGAACCTGGGTCCTTTGGCTTTGCAGGCAAGTGCCTTAACCGCTAAGCCATCCCTCCAGCCCGTTTCACCTTTTTTTTTAAATTTGAGAGCGACAGACACAGAGAGGAAGGCAGAAAGAGAGAGAGAGAGAGAATGGGTGTGCTAGGGCCTCCAGCCACTGCAAACAAACTCCAGATGCATGCGCCCCCTTGTGCATCTGGCTAACGTGGGTCCTGGGGAATCGAGCCTCAAACTGTGGTCCTTAGGCCCTTAGGCTTCATAGGGAAGCACTTAACCACTAAGCCATCTCTCCAGCCCCCATTTCACCTTTTTTGAGACAGGGTCTCTTGCCACTTCAGACAAACTACCAGACCGCCAACTAACACCAGACTAGCTTGGCTATGTGTTTAAGATTCTCCTGCCTCCACCTCCAATTGTCGTAGGCATTCTGGGATCACAGATGCATATACTACTTTACAACTGACTTCACATGGGTGCTAGGGAATTGAACCTAGGCTGGCAGGCTTTGCAAGCAAGCATATTTAACTGCTGAGCCATATTCCCAACCCTATTTGCTTCTTTTTCATTTGATTATGTGCCATCACTCATCATATCAAACAACATATACTTATTATAATTTATAACAGTTGATATTTTGTTTTTGTGGTTTTTTTTTGTTTGTTTGTTTTTTTAGGTATGGTCTTGCTCTAGCCCAGGCTGACCTGGAGTTCACTATGTAGTCTCAGGTGGCCTTGAACTCACAGCAATCCTCCTATCTCTGCCTCCTGAGTGCTGGGATTAAAGGTGTGTGCCACTATGCCCAGCTGATTTTTTTTTTTTTTTTGAGGTAGGGTCTCACTGTAGCCCAGGCTGACCTCAAGCTCATGGCAATCCTCTTACCTCTGCCTCACACGTGCTGGGATTAAAGGCATGTGCCACCATGCCTGGTTTAATATTTTTTTTATTTTTGGTGCTGGAGATTGGCCCCAGAGCTTAATACATGCTAAGTACATGCCATACACTATATATAGTCCCTATAGCATTCAATATTGAGAGAGAGAGAAAAAGCATCTGGAGTATGCAATATTTGAGAAATGATTATACAAATTATGATCTGTTCTACTGATAGGATATTCTAAGCTATTAAAAGTTGTCTCAGCTGGGGAGATAGCTCAACAGGTAAGAACACTAGCCACATGAGCATGAGGGCTTGAGAGGGTCTGAAATGGCTTGATTTTGATCTCTAGCACCCACATAAAAGATGAATGTGACCACACACCTGTAACACCAGTCTTGTGGGGGAGTGGAGACAGGAAAATCACTGGGGCTCAATCTGACCCAAAAACAGCAGCTCTGGGTTCATTAAGAGACTTTATCTTAAGGATACAAGCAGAATGACAGAGCAGTACACTCAAAGCTCTCCTCTGCCCTCCACATGCGTGTACATTGTGTACATGCATCTGCACATATATGTGCATACATACTCCACACCACATCACACACATTCCAAAAAAAAAGATGGTCTGAGGTTGGCAGTGTGGCTCAGTGGTCTTTTCCTAGCTAGGAGAGGGGAGTCTGACACAGACTAGATGTTTCTGAGCAGTAGCGATGAGTACTGGATGCCCTCCTGTTGTATTCCCTCCCCACCTCCGGGAGTGAGTGTGGTCATGTGACTTGCTTTAACCAAGTGACTGGAAATGCATATGATGTATATCACTGCTGAGCTGAAATATTAGGAGCCCGCAGAAAAGGGAGTTATACCTCTCCAAATATGGCTTTTTTGGGGGGTGGGGGGCATGCTGAGCAATTTGGTTTAAATGAAAGGAATTAAAGGCCTTAAAAGCTGGCTCAGGAGGCTGGGTAAATGGCTCAGTGGGTAAAATGTTTGTCACACAAGCATGAGGACTTGAGTTTGAATCCCCAGTACCCACATAAATGCTAGGCATGGTTGTGTCCACCAGTAATCCCAGTGCTGAGGAGGCGGAGACACACCAGTCCCTAGGACTTGCTAGCTAGCTAGTCTAATGGAATCAGTGAGCTCTAGACTCAGCAAGAGACCCTGTCTCAAAAGATAAGGTGTGTGCGTGTGTACCCCACAACACATGTGCCATATACATATGAGTACATATGCACAAGCCAAAGGAAAAAACAGGCTCAGAGGCTGGAGAGATGGCTGAGTGGTTGAGGTGCTTGCTGGCAAAGCCAAAGGACTCAGGTTCAGCCTCTCTCTCATAAATAAATGAGGCAGGCTCAGAGTTTCTCTAACTTTTCTTGCTCCTTTCCCCATAAGAGCAGGGAGGAGAATTCCCTACATAAAGACCAGACAGCCAAAGTCAATTTCCATCCATATTCGGAAATCCTATCACCTATCTGGGAAAAGAGGCCTGAGGCATGTAACCACACCAAGATGGACTTCCCTGGCAAGACAGCATCTGTCCCCTGGGTTCATCCAGATTCCAAGGAGAAGTGCTCTGCAAGTTGGTTTCTGTCTCCAGGACCACTCATTCTCCTAATAATCATTTACCATTCCCCTAAAAATTGTCTACAGGGATGGAGAGATGGCTCAGTGGTTAAGGCCTTGCCTAAGGCCTGGGTTCCATTTCCCAGTACCCATGTAAAGCCAGATGCACAAGGTGGCACATGTGTCTGCAATTCATTTGCAGTGGCTAGAGACTCTTGCTATTGCACAAGAATGGCAAATGCTTGCATTACGTCATACATCCAGCTTATGCAGGTAGCTGGAGAATTGAAGCCAGGCCAGAAGTTTTGTAAGCAAGCACCTTTAACTGCTGAAACATCTACCCTTCTAACTGGTTTTATTTTCCTCATTTCTGTAGGTTTATTGTCTGTATTTGGATATTTTTTAGTTTAATTTGTTTTAATCAGGAGGACAGAATTTAATGTTCTGTTCTTTTTCCTTAACTTTTTTTTTGGTCTGTGTGGGAAAAAAGAGGTTTATTTTGGCTTACAGACTTGAGGGGAAGCTCCATGATGGCAGGGAAAATGATGACATGAGCAGTGGATGGACATCACTGCCTGGCCAACATAAGGTGGACCATAGAAACAGGAGAGTGTGCCAAACACTGGCAAGGGGAAACTGGCTATAACACTCATAAGCCCACCCCTCAACAATACATTCCCACCAGGAGGGATTATTTCCCAAATCTCCATCAGATGGGAACCTAGCATTCAGAACACCTAAGTTTATGGGGGACACCTGAATCAAACCACCACATTCTGCCCCTGGCCCCCATAAACTGATAACCATACATGATGTAAAATGCAATACATTCAGTTCAACTTTAAATGTGCCCATTGTTTGTATCAATCCCAATGATGTTCAAACATTCCCATAGTCTAAGATCTTTTAACTGAGCCATAATACCAATAAATAAATAAATAAATAAATAAATCCCCCCAAAACCCATAATGGCACAGAATAAACACACTGCAAAAGATGGCATTGGGCACAGCAAATAATTACTCAAACAATACATGATTTAAACAGGTCAAACACCAAACTCTGTAGCTCCAAGTCCAACAACTATAGCCAGTGACAAGTCTCCAAGCCCAATAATTCTAACCAGCAACAAGTCTCTGGAGTTCCAATTCCACCCCTCCAGCTAGGCTACTCACAGTCCTGGAAAACTTCATCCGGGGCAGGCAGCTTTCCTTAGCAGCCATCTCGTGGTCCCAGCATCTCACTGGGTCTCCACTGCAATCCACGGTTCATCCTCACGGCTCCATGGGGTCTCCATGCAGGCATCCAGCAAACCTGCTTCACACTGCCCATAGCAATTTCCAAAACACAAGAGCGTGTTGCAAACTCAATGACCCTCTCTTTCCTGCATTCCTTATACTCCACAATACCAGGTAGAGTGCCAATTTGTTAATCCAGGGGGGAATAAAGCAGACTTTGAAGAACAGGACACTCCTTGAGCACTAAGGCCCCTTCAAGAGTCTACATTCTTCCTGTTGCCCCAGTGCAAGTCAGCTGGCCCAGTCTCAATGGTTGTAATCTTTCAAACAATTTGCAGGTGAATGGGCAGCAGTTTAGGCCCAAAGACTTCTTTCTGTGCCATATCCCTCTGCTCACACCAGTCCATTTTGATGCAGTGCAACCCTGCACAACTTCTCAGGACACAGACAAAACAGCAAGCCTCTTTCTCACCCTCATAAGCCAAATCTCATAGTCCATAGTTCTTACTGCATTCAGGTCTTTCAACTCTGACCAGAATTTTCCATTAAGCTGTATTTACAGCACTGCAAGGCATCTCTTAGGCCAAGGTTTCAAATCCTTCCCCATTCTTCTTGAAAATCAGCTCCAAAAGGCCAAAGCCACACAGTCAGGTGTCTAGCAGCAACCCCACTCCTCAGTACCACTTTACTGTTGCAGTCAGGTTCACATTGCTGGTAGAAATCACCCAGCCAAGAGCAGCTTGTGGGGGAAGAAAAAGAGGTTTATTTTGGCTTACAGACTCTTGGGGAAGCTCCATGATGGCAGAGTAAATGATGACATAAGCAGAGGGTGGACATCACCCCCTGGCCAACATAAGGTGGACCATAGCAACAGGAGACTGTGCCCTTAACTTTTAAAAATGTGGTTTTTAGACAAGTCCAATGGACTGGCCTTTTTTTTTTTTAATGTGAGGGAGTGAGAGCAAGAGTGAGAACAAGATCGAGCTCCAGATGCATGTGCAACCTTTTGCGCATGTGCGACCTTGCACACTTGCGTTACCTTGTGCATCTGGCTTACGTAGGACCTGTAGAGTCGAACATGGGTCCTTAGGCTTCGCAGGCAAGCACCTTAACTGCTAAGCCATCTCTCCAGCCCCTTCTTAACTTTTTGTTAAAAATATTTTATTTATTTATTTGAGAGAGAGAGAAAGAGCAAGGAGAGCAAATGGGTGTGCCAGGGCCTCCAGCCATTGCAAACGAACTCCAGATGCATGCATCACCCTGTGCATCTGGGTAACCTGGACACTGGGGAATCAAACCTGGGTCCTTAGGCTTTGCAGGCAAGCACCTCAACCACTAAGTCATCTCTCCAGCCTTCTTAACTTTTTTTTTTGTTGTTTTTGTTTTTTGTTTTGTTTTGTTTTGTTTTTCGAGGTAGGGTCTCATTCAAGCTCTGGCTGACCTGGAATTCACTATGGAGTCTCAGGTGGCCTTGAACTCAAGGCGATCCTCCCACCTCTGCCTCCCAAGTGCTGGGATTAAAGGCGTGCGCCACCACGCCCGGCTTTAGCCTTCTTAACTTTTTGATTGATTTCTTTTGTGACTCTGGTGATTAAGCCTAGGACATTTTGCATGCTGGGCAAGTGCTCTACCACTGAACTGCGCCCCCCGCCCCCATTCTGCTCATTTGCCCCATCCGGGTTTTCATGAGCTATGCTATAAAGCAGTTACAGTCAACTCTGGTATCTCTGCGTCATAGGCAGGACGACTTCCTGCCATGTTGTCCTCCTTCCAGAGTCCAGGCTGCTGTGCAGCTGGCCACCTCTGCGGAGGTTAACAGGGCAAGCTGAAGGTTCACTGGAATAAACTGACAAAGATGATTGGCACATGTGTGCTAACATGCAACGTAAGGATAATCCGGGGAATGTGACTTCCCAGCAGCTCAAGGTTGCTCAGAAATGCCCACATCCCTTATGTATCGATGGGGGAGGGGAGAAGGGGGTGCTTATTGTTGTTGTGGGTTCTTTCTTGTTGTTGTTGTTTTGTTTTTTTCCAGGGAGGGTCTCACTCTAGCCCAGGCTGACCTGGAATTCACTATGTAACCTCAAGGTGGCCTCGAACTCAAGGCGATCCTACTTGTTTTGTTTTTGAAAGTAGGGTCTCACCGTAGCTCAGGCTGACCTGGAATTCACTATGGAGTCTCAGGTGGCCTCGAACTCACGGTGATCCTCCTCCCTCTGCCTCCTGAGTGCTGGGATTAAAGGCGTGCGCCACCATGCCTGGCTTCCCAATGCATTTTAAAGGAGTTTCTGCCTCGCTCAAGGGAGAAAGAAGAACTAAAGGGTAGCAGAGACTCCATGTTCACTGAGTGTATTTGGTATTGAGAGACTGGACTCAGCTGCTGAGTGAGAAACAGGGACAGCTTTAACACTATATCCCCTTTGACCCAGCAGTTTGGCTTCTAGGACTTTATTTTACAAATATTCTGTTCAAGCAAAGTGATGTAGGTGAAAGGTCATTCACTGCAGCACTGTTTATAAACCAAAGACTGGAAACAATGAAATATTTGTCGCCGGGAAGTTGAGTAGGTAAAGTATGATGCATGCATCCAGAGGCAAGCTGGGCTGTGAAGAGATGTGGGATTGCTGTCCTACAACATGGAGGGACAGAGGAAGTTTGCTGCACACACTAAGTGGAATGCTACCATTTCTGTGGTTAAAGGGAGGGGTGCAAACACTTGAGCACGAAGGGGCGAGCGCCCTGAGCTAGGTGGAACTCCTAGTTCTAAAGAAATGCGATTGGGGGCTAGAGAGACGTCTTAGCGGTTGAGGTGTTTGCCTGCAAAGCCAAAGGACCTAGGTTCAATTGCCCAGGACCCACGTTAGCCAGATGCACAAGAAGGCGCACGTGTCTGGAGCTCGTTTGCAGTGGCTGGAGGCCCCGACATGCCCATTCTCTCTCCCTCTTTCTCTCGGTCAAATAAATAAATAAAAATAAAATATTTTTAAAAGTGATTGGTTTGCCCCCCCCACCTCCCCATACCCATGGAGACAATTGCTATGGGCTGGTTCTCCTGGTCCCTTGGCTAAAATTATGTGTGGTTCCTGTGATTTGACACTTAGGTTAAAAAAAAAGAGTGCTGGGCGTGGTGGGACACACCTTTAATCCCAGCACTCCGGAGGCAGAGGTAGGAGGATTACCTTGAGTTCGAGGCCACCCTGAGACTACATAGTGAATTCCAGGTCAGCCTGGACTAGAGTGAAACCCTACCTCAAAAAAAAAAAAAAAAAAAAAAAAGTAGCGCTGGAGAGATGGCTCAACAGTTTAGGTGCTTGTCCACAAAGCCTAATGATCTGGGTTCGATTTCTCAGTACTTATGTAAAGCCAGACAGCACAAAGTGGTGCATGCATGAGGAGTTTGGTTGCAGTGACTAGAGGCCTTGGTATGCCCATACTATCTCTGTCTCTCTCTCTCTGTGTGTGTAGCTTTATGCTTGCAAATAAATAAATAAAATTTTTAAAATTCTTCGAATCACTTTAAAATATAGAGTGGGCTCTGGGGACATGGCTTAGCAGTTAAGGTACTTGCCTACAAAGCCTAATGACCCAGCTTTGATTCCCCAGTACTCATGTAAAGCCAGATGCACAAAACAGCACATGCATCTGAAGTCCCTTTGCAGTGGCTATGGACCCTGGTGTTCTCTCTCTCTTTGAAAATAAATAAAAAATATTTTTTAAAAAATCATAGAATGGCCGGGTATGGTGGCACATGCCTTTAATCCCAGCACTCGGGAGGCAGGGGTAGGAGGATTGCTGTGAGTTCAAGGCCACCCTGAAACTACATACTGAATTTCAGGACAGCCTGAGCTAGAGTGAGACCCTACCTCGAAAAAAAAAAAAAAAATCATAGAATGGTCTCATTTTGGCCATTTGAGTTATAGTCATAACATCAAACTGTTCATAATTTCCTCTTCCCAAGCCTAGTCCTGATTGAAACTAAAGGGCTCCCTTCTCTTCCTTCCCATTAGTTTTTAAGAACTTACTGGAGGACTTCTGTCCTTGGTGCAGGATGCGCTGATAAAAATCTCAAGCCAGAAAGAGTTAGAGGTGACTGGTGGTCAGTGGAGGGAACCCTCTCTGACAAAGCAACGTTTAAACAGAGATCTATCTGAGTAGAGACAAAGCATGGAACTCTCTGGAACCCCTTGACCAGCAGGCAGCGAATCGCATGGAGGCTGACTCACTGAAGGTCCCCGGGTTTCCTAAAGGGTCCTGCTGTCTCTATGTAGACATTTTTTTTTTCTTTTTCTTTTTCTTTTTCTTTTCTTTTCTTTTCTTTTCTTTTTTTTTTTTTTTTTTGAGGTAGCGTCTTGCTCTAGTCCAGGTTGGCCTGGAATTCACTATGTAATCTCAGGCTGGCCTCGAACTCATGGTGATCCTCCTACCTCTGCCTTCCGAGTGCTGGGATTAAAAACATGCACCACTTTGTCCGGCTCTGTCTTGAAATTCTTAATTTTTCACACTTTCAGTAGTCACAGGGCTCCACAGAGTCAACAACCAGTCCTCTCGGGAGCACAGTGAGTTTCCGCCAGAGGAACCCGCAGTGTGAAAAGGTCATGAAGCTGATAGGTGTTGCATCTTTAAGGCTGGGGTGTCGCCTCTTTTCTGTTTCTGCCCTTTGTGCTTTCGCCCCTCCTCTGCCCTGTGCTCTGGCTCGCCCAGGACCTGTGCAGGTAGATGAGTAAAGGTTGCAGAGGTAGCAAAAGTCTGGCTGTTTTCTCTGGGTCTGGATCCCGGGAAGCCCCGCCCCAGGCACGCAAGGTGACACCTCTTGCTTTGGGCTAGAGGCTGGGTCTTCCCCAGCAGTCCCCAGGCAACCCTTTGTCCTGGGGTGTTAATGACCCTCACTAGTCTGTACAGAAGCTAGCAGCTTCAGAGAGAGTCCTCGGGGCAAGAAAGTAGACCCGAACCTGTGGGTGGATGGATCTGTGGGTGCTGGGTTAGTGTGTGTGGTCTGAGGTAGACCCAGGAGGTGTGAGCTGGCACGCTTATGTCTGTAGCACTACAGATTGTCACTGCGGAATGGCCTTCTGCAGAGCCCTGCTGGGGAGCGTCTCTACCAACTGCTTGTAAGTCATCCGAAGGGTTAACTCCCTTCACCCCAGAGTACCATCCCTGGAAGCTCAAGGCCGCAAAGCCCCGATGGAGAACTCCCGAAGGCTGGCTCTGTCTGTGGCCTACGAAGCGTGTGTGCCTGGCCTGACTCCGTGGAGATGCAGCCTCCACCGACTCCCTACCTTGAGGCCTGAGGGTGGGGGAAAGGGTCAGCCGGTCTTTCCTCTTTGGGATTCTCAGGCAAGAGTGGGATGGCAGGTCATGTTGTCCAGGGGACACCTGGTCTCATTAAAGCCCCCAAACCGCTCTCTCTAGAGTCTTCTGTCTGAACCCTGGTTTAGATCATTTGCCATCAGATTAATCCCTACCTCCAAGATCATCAGCTGCCACCCACGTCAGCCAGCCCCCCCAGTTCGATGGCTCATTCCCTCCGCTTGCCCAGTCCTCACATCTCTGCCCCTGGGACATGCTATTTCCTCTTCTGGAAGTCCTTTATCCTCCTGAGGGCTTTGGGAACTCCTCCTCATGAAGGACTTATCCCAGGAGGCCAGAAGGCTGGGAAACCCATCCTGTCTCCCATGGTGCTTACTGCCCTGGGGGGCTGCCGGGGTTACAGCCTTCAGCTAGACCCCTGTGTTTCAGTCAGGGGTTTGTTGAGTGTGAGGCAGGAAGGGCTTTGATAATTACGTTTTTATTTTTCATTGTTTGGTTTTTCAAGGAGGGTCTCGCTCTAGTCCAGGCTGACCTGGTATTCACTATGTAGTTTCAGGCTGGCCTTAACTCACAGTGATCCTCCTACCTCTGCCTCCTACCCAAGTGCTGGGATTCAAGGCATGTACCATGATGCCTGGCACAGAGAAAGACAGAGAGAGAGAGAGAGAGAGAGAGAATGGGCACACCAGGTCCTCTAATCACTGCAAATGAACTCTAATAGCATGCGCCACTTTATGCATCTGGGTTTATGTGGGTGCTGGGGAATTGAACTCTGGTCATTAGGCTTTGCAGGCAAGTGTCTTAACCACTGAGACATCTCTCCAAGTCCCAATAATGCAGTTTAACACACCTTAACATTTCAAGGCCTACAACAACTTTTTTATTATTCTTTCTTTTTTTGTCGAAAGTTGGTTAGGGTGGGGGGGGGGAAGTGACATGATAGGTGGCATTTATCGAATAGTTACATGCTGGACTACGTGACTACGTCACATGTCTTATTTCATTCACGCCTCACGCCAGCCCTATGCAGTGGTATTATGAGAGCACTCTGGTGTTGAGGAGACCCATGTCCAGAGAAAGTTCTGTGGCTTCCCTGGGATAACACAGGTAGTGCACGGCAGAGCGGAGATGTGAACCCAGGCACCGTGCAGCCTGATCCCTCACTGCTCTGTTGCCGCCACTGAATGCAGGACCTTGTTTTGTGTTGAAGACACCTCAGGCACCATTGTTCATCCCTTCTCTTTCCCCAAGCCCTTCCTGATGGTCCTCAGCTCAGAGCTGGCTCCTGAGGCCAGCTGCTGCTTGTCAGGACCCTGACTGAGGCTAGCCAGGAACGCAGTCTCACTGGAGACCTTGCTGCTCTCTCTGAAGCCTGAGCCTGGGACCCAGGACTGCAGCCCACTGATGCAGTTCCCTGACAGGCTCCCAGGTTCTGAGCTCAAAGGATTGTGGAGGTCTGTATTCTAGAAGCAGTGAGTGAGTCATCAACCTCACCCAGATGCTGGCCCCAAGCTGTGGGAGACACTGTCTTCAAGGTTGTTCCTCCCCCATCGCCAAAGCCCCCAGGGCTGGAGACAAGGGCTCCCACAGAGCTGGGTACAGAAGGAAGCTTCTTTCGTTCTGTCCCAGGTCACTCCCTCATACCAGCCCTGTGCAGCAAATAAAAGCTGATTTGGACCCAGGCCTAGTGCAAGGCCACGGATGGCCTTGACCAGGCACTCCTGAGCCTGTTTGCTCACCCACAGATGGAGATAAGGACGGAGCATCCCCAGGGGAGCAACAGTGAGGGCTCCAGAGCTGACCACTGCCTACTTTCTGTATCACTCAGTTCTTAGCTATCCACAGCCCAGTGAGTGTCCTGCTGTGGCTAAATGACTTCTCTCCCACAAACCTCCCAGTCCACTCCCCAGAGTCTGAGCCCGACACACCCACGGCCACCTACCCTGGGTATATCACTTCCCACTCCTGGCCTCAGCTTTTCTACCCATAATGTGAGGGCCATTCACTATATTATTCTCGAAGTAATGCACAAGGCTTAAATGAGATATTATAAAAGCCACATGTCACCCTACCGAGCTCAGTTTCCCAGTATGTAGAATGGGATAATAGGATTGCCCAGGTCAAGAGAGGACATCACAACAATTCATCGTCACACCGCTTGGCACATGGCAAGAACATGCTTAATGTTATTAAAAAAAAAAAAAAACATGGGAGGCAGAGGTAGGAGGATTGCCGTGAGTTCGAAGCCACCCTGAGACTCCATAGTGAATTCCAGGTCAGCCTGGGCTAGAGTGAGACCCTACCTCAAAAAAACAAAAAAAAGAAAAGAACAAAAAAATAAAGCTGGGTGTGGTGGCACACGCCTTTAATCCCAGCACTTGGGAGGCAGAGGTAGGGGGATTGCCATGAGTTCAAGGCCAGCCTGAGACTCCATAGTGAATTCCAGGCCAGCCTGGGCTAGAGTAAGACTCTACTTCAAAAAAAACAAATAAAATAATAATAATAATAATAGGGGGCTGGAGAGATGGCTTAGTGGTTAAGGCACTTGCCTGTGAAGCCAAAAACTCATGTTCAAATCTCCAGGTCCCCTGTAGTTAGATGTACAGTGACGCAAGCATAAGTCACACAAAGGGACACACACATCTGGAGTTCTTTTCCAGCAGCTGAAGGCCCTGGTACACCCATGCTTTCTCCCCTCTCTCTCTCTCTCTCAAAAAAAAAAAAAAAAAAAAAAAAAAAAGTAGGGGGTAATGGTGCACACCTTTAATCCTGGTACTCTAGAAGCCAAGGTAGGAGGATCGCTGTGAGTTGGAGGCCAACCTGAGACTACATAGCAAATTCCAGGTCTGCCTGGGCTCAAGTGAGACCATACCTTGAAAAAATAAAATAAAATAAAATAAAATAAAATAAAATAAAATAAAATAAAAGGAAAAACCAATAGGGGGCTAAAGAGATGACTCGAGGTGCTTGCCAGCAAAACCTAACGACCTGGGTTCTATTCCCCAGTACCCATGTAAAGCCAGGTGGGGCATGTGCCTGGAGATTTTTTGCAGCATCTAGAGGCCCTGGTGTGCCAATTCTCTCTCTTTCTCTCTCTCTTCTCTCTTTGCTTGAAAATAAATAAATAAAAATTATACTAAAAAACCAATAGGGCTAGAGATGTAATTCAGTGGTAGAGCACTTGCTTGCCATGTCTAAGGCCCAGATTTTGTTCCCCAGCACTTCAATAAACAAACAAACAAACAGGGCATGGTGGCACTTGTCTGGGTTCTCAATATTTGGGAGGTAGAGATAGGGGGATCTGGAGTCCTTGGCTACATAGCATACATAGGATGTTGGAGGCTAGCCTGGTCTACATGAGACTGTCTCCAAAAAAACCCCCCAAACAATCAACCAAACAAACAAAACCAACAACAGCAACAAAAACTAAACCAGACAAAAGCAAGCCAAGAGTATGGCTTTCAGAAAATGGAAGCTGGGCTGGACATGGTGGTGCACACTTTTAATCCTAGTACCCAGGAGGCAGAGGTAGGAGGATTGCGGTAAATGCAAGGCCAGCCTGAGAGACAACATAGTGAATTCCAGATCAGCCTTGGCTACAGCTGGTTAGAGACCCTACCTAAAAAACCAAAGAACCAGGGCTGGAGAGATGGCTTAGTGGTTAAGTGCTTGCCTGTGAAGCCTAAGGACCCAGGTTCGAGGCTGTATTCCCTAGGACCCACGTTAGCCAGATGCACAAGGGGGCGCATGCGTCTGGAGTTCGTTTGCAGTGGCTGGAGGCCCTGGTGTGCCCATTCTCTCTATCTGCCTCTTTGTCTGTCACTTTCAAATAAATAAATAAAAATAAACAAAAAAGTTCATTTTACTAATATAGAATTGAGAATGATAAAAATAAGAATTTATATATAAAAAAAAGAACCAGAAAAAAGCTGAATCTAAATATCTTCTAAGTTTTAGTTTTTTTTTCTTACTGTGATAGACTAAGTAACATTACACAAAATATTTGTTCATAATGTCCTTACTTGTTTTCATTTCCTGCACCCTATCTGTTCTGAGGATTACCCTCTCTCTCTCCCTCTCCCCCTCTCTTCCTCCTTCCCTTTTTCCTCTCACTTTCTTTTTGACAAAGGGTCTCTCTCTAGCCCAAGCTGATTTGGAATCCACTCTGTAGCCCAGGCTGACCTTGAACTCACTGTGATCCTCTTACCTCAGCCTCCTGAGTGCTGAGATTATAGGTGTGCACCATTCTTGCTGTTCTGAGGATTTTCTATGTTACTTTTCTTATCAACATATATTACATGAATTTAAATAATTCTTTGTTTTATTTTGTTTTTAAAAATATTTTATTTTTATTTATACATTTATTTATTTGAGAGGGAAAGAGGCACAGAGAGAGAGAGAGTGGGCTCCAGACACATGTGCCACCTTGTGCAGCTGGCTTACATGGGACCTGGGGAATCAAGCCTGGGTCCTTTGGCTTTGCAGAGAAGCACCTTAACCACTAAGCAATCTCTCTAGCCCTATTTTGTTGTTTTGAGAAGTACTTTTTATTTTTTTGAGAGAGACAGAAGGAGGTAGATAGGGAGAGAACAGATGCTTGTGCCACTTGAGTGCCTGGCTTATGTGGGTTCTAGGGAATTGAACTTGGGTCCTTTGGCCTTGAAAGCAAGAGCCTTAACTGCTAGGCCATGGCTCCAACCCTTATTTTGTTTTTGAAACAGGGTCTCCCTATGTTGCCCAGGTTGGCCTTGATCTTCTGGGCTCAAAAAGTTTTACTTTGGCTTCCAGAATATCTGGGAAAGCAGATCTGCAATTTGCCCAACAAATTTAAGAAATTCTTTTATTTTTATTTTTATTTGAGAGAAAGAGGCACAAAGAGAGAGAAAGAGAATGGACATGCCAGGGCTTTCAGTCGCTACAAACTAAGTCCAGAAACATGTTCCACCTTGTGCATCTGGCTTACTTGGGTACTGGGGAATCGAACCTGGGTCCTTTGGATTTGCAGGCAAGTACCTTAACTGCTAAGTCATCTCTCCAGCCCAAGAAATAATTTTTTATTGTGTGTGTGTGTGTATGTGTGTGTCTGTGTATTTATGTATAGGTTCATGTATATAGGCTCGTAGAGGACAGAGGATAGCCCTGGGGTTTTTCCCTCTGCTTCTACCTTTTACTTTTTTCTTTTTTAAGACAGTGTCTTCCTTGTCTTGGCCACTGAGTGTGTGCCAGTCTAGTTGGCCCATGATCTTCTGGATTCTTCCGACTCAGTCTCCCATTGGAACTGTGGACATGTGTGCCACTTCGTGTCCAGCTTTGTGTGGGTGCTGAGGAATTAACTGTAGGCAAACAGGCTTGCAAGCAAGATCCTTCAGCTGCTGAGCCATTCCCTAGCCTGTGTGTGTGTACACACACACGTATAAATGTTTGGTTTTTCAAGGTAGGGTCTTGCTCTAGCCCAGGATGACCTGGAATTAGTCTCAGGCTGGCCTTGAACACTCAGTGATCCTCCTACCTCAGCCTCCAGAGTGCTGGAATTAAAGGCATGTGCCACCATGCCTGGATGTACAAATATTTTTAAATTAAATTAATTTTATTTTGCCTTTTTTTTTTTTTTTTTTTTTTGAGAGGGGTGATTTTTGAGGCACAATCTCACTCTAGGCCAGGCTGACCTGAAATTCACTCGATGGCTCCAGGCTGGCCTTGAATTCACAAGCCATCTTCCTACCTCAGTCTCCCATGCTGGGATTACAGGTGAGAGTCACCACATCTGGCTGCAGATTTAAGAAATTCTTATGGGTTTGTCTGCCCTTGTTCTAGGAAAAGCCAGTGTCCTGCTATTCTATTATAATACAGAGTAGAATTTGCATTCTGCTGGTGCTTTGCAGATGGCTCATTGTTTGTTTTTAATTTTTATTTATTTTCAGTGAGCTCTTTTAAAAAATTTTTTTTTATTTATTTGAGGGGGTGGGATAATGGGTGCACCAAGCCCTCAGCCACAGAAATTGAGCTCCAGATGCATGCACCACTTTGTATATCTGGCTTTACATGGGTATTGTATTGGAGAACTGAACTTGGGTCATTAGGTTTTGCCAGCAAGTGCCTTAACCAGAGGCATCTCTCCAGCCCATCATTGGTTTGATTGAATCCTCCTAACAACCCTCAAAAGGTTCTGCCATCTCCATTATACAGATCCTAACACTGAGACCCAGAAGGAGCAAGGAGACCTTTCCAAGGTCACATGGTGAGTTGGAGTAGCTACAGGCCTCAGATCCTGCCACTGTGTCCAGATGCCAGCCTCTCCCGGTAGGGACTCAGAGCTGCCAGAGCCCTGGCCTGCATCAGTATTGTGCCCCTAAGACAGGGTCACACTACAGGAACCGTCAATGCGTGACACTGTGAGCCAATATTTACTGAAGGCTTACTATGTGCAGGACCCTTCTAGCAGGAACTTGGCTAGGCTGTGGAGCCCAGGTTGGGGTTCAGCTCCCTAAGAGGCGGCATGGTGGGCTTCTGAGGGGTGGGCTCTGTGTGTTGCTCTAGGGCTGGGTCCAGGGCTCTCATTGGGACATCCATTCATTCTCTCTCACCAACTATGCCCAAGTCGTCCAGGACCCCAAAATGAAACCTATGGTTGCAGTGGAACCTACGGAAGCAGGGACGTTCAGCAGGGGCCTGTGCTACCCCACTGCCTAGCTGAGGCACTCGGATCGGGCTCGGTCCTCCTTCCCCGCCGGGCCTGTGACCACAGGAAGTCTCCAGGTCGCTCGCCGCGCGGGGCCGCGAGAGCTGGCGGCTTGCGTAATGCCCCGGGCGGGCACGGGGCGCAGCCCAGGCCGGGGGAGGCGGCTGAGTCCCGGGTGCCTGCAGCGCCGCCCTCTCGGCTGGGGCGGAGCCAACGTTTCGCTGCCCCTTTATCTGCAGCCCGAAGGAGCCGCGGGGACACCGGCGACGGCTTCCTGCTCGGGTCACAGGTGAGGCTGGGCCTGGAGATCCGGGGTGGTGGTAGGAGGTGGGGAGAGCAGGAGATGCTCCCGCGGGCACGGGTGCTCCCGGCTCCGCACGTGCGCGGTGCCCAGCGGCGACAGCGGGCAGGTAGGTGGCTGGGGACACTAGGACTCACGGACAGCTGGCCAGCCAGCCAGCCCTCCGGGGGGGGGGGATCACCCCCAAGCTGAGAGGTGGGGGAGAAGGGAGCAGCTCCCCGGAGGAGCAGCTGTTGAGAGGGGACAGGAAGGAGGAGCAGAAATGGGGATCATTGGAGGGAGAGGGGGAGGAGCTATGATGATGACCAGCCAGTGCATGAACCGAGATGAACAAGGACCTAAGCCTGGAGCAGACCCACCAGTTGTGCCCTGCAGGGAGCTACCCCCTTCCTGGAGGGATCTAGGTGATAATGGGGCAAGAAAAGGCGTGGGTGGGGCCCAGAGGCCCGGCCCTTGTGGGGAGACCTAAGAATAGGTGGGGGTTGCGTGTGGAAGAGGGCGAAGCAGCTCTTGTTCTCCAGGCCCAAGCCGAAGGACAGGGAATAGAACGTCTCCCCTGGTGTCCTGAGTGCGATTTCTCCAGAGAGGGAAGAGGAGAGGGGCCCTGGCCCACACAGCACTCGCCTGAGAGATTTTCCTCGGCAGACTGTTGCGCTGCTTTCAAGGCCAAGAAGGCCTGAGAGTTTGATGGGTTCGCCTAGCTGTGCCTGCTGGACCTCCCAGGACTCCATGTTGAATCGTCTGTTGGGAGGACTGTGTGCCCCTGGGGATCCCTCCCTCCCCACCTTGATGAGAGGCTATCCCTTCTCCCTGTCCAGAGGACCCTTGCTGGTCAGTTGTGCATTTCAAGTCCTTTTCCTGTGCTTTGCGCTGGGCGACTATAAGCAGCTTGCCCAACTTCTCTGGGCTGTTTCCCTCTTCAGGGATGCCCTCCTCAGGGTGAGTTCCCCAGAGGAATTTCCTTGGGAAATACTCATTTCGAGGTAGGGTCTCACGCTGGTCCAGGCTGGCCTGGAATTCACTATGTAGTCTCAGGGTGGCCTCGAACTCACAGCAATCCTCCTACCTCTGCCTCCCGGGTGCTGGGATTAAAGGCGTGCACCACCGCGCCCTGCTCCCATCCTGGTCACATTTCTGAGGGCTAAGGGAGTCTTCACAGTGCAGCCACAAACGCACAAAAGTGGTTTCTATTCAGTCCTGGAAGACACCGAGGGACTTTTTCTTTAAATTCAATGGCCTGAGTTAGTTGGGGAATTAGTTTGCATGGGGAGGTGACCTGGTTGCCGAGACGATAGAAAGGCCTGCCAAGGCTTGTCCAATCGGTGTCCACCCCCTAGATGACCATGCTTGACTGGGGCAGTGGTTCTGGAGTCAGGCAGACTTGCCATTCTGCCTCCAGGCCTGTGACACCAGATTGGCCTTGAGCCCGCAGTGGTGGTGGGCAAGGGAAACAACATGGGGAAGTAACCACTGCGACTAATGTCGGCTCCTAACAAGAACAGCTCGGCCTTCGCCATGGCGTGGCTGACCAGCCGGACCTCTCAGGAGGCTGCGCGCAGACAACCCAGCCTGGTCTTATTATTACTATTATGGTTTTTTTTGTTTTGTTTTGTTTTCCTTCCTTTGTTTGTTTCTTTCTTTCTCTTTTTAAATTTCTTGTTACTATTGTTTTATTTCTCTTTCTGAGTTGGTGTCTGGCTGTTTTGTCCATGTGGACCTTGAACTCCTGGGCTCAAGTGATCCTCCCACCTCAGCCTCCCAAATAGATGGGATCTGGTTTTTCTTTTTATTTTATTTATTTAGGATGTGTGTATGTATGTGTGTATTTTTTAAAATTATTTTTTAAATTTTTATTTATTTATTTGAGAGCGGGAAAGAGGCTGAGAGAATGGGCGCACCAGGGTTTCCAGCCACTGCAAACAAGCTCGAGGCGTATGCACTCCCTTGTGCATCTTGGCTTACGTGGGTCCTGGGGAATCGAACCGAGGTCCTTTGGCTTTGGAGGCAAGCGCCTTAACCACTAAGCCATCTCTCCAGCCCCTAAAAATTCTTTTTTATTATTATTGGGATTTATTTTTGAGACAGGATCTTAGTATGTAGCTCAGGTTCACCTACCTGGAAACTCACTAATGGAATGGGGAACAAGTGACCCTCTAGACTTCACTCACACATGAACACAAACAAATAAATATTTATAAAAACATGAAAAATTATCCCAGTTAGTGGCACACACTTGTAACCCCTTGGGAAGCAGAGAGAGAGGCAGGATGATTAAATGGAAGGCCAGTCTGATCTGCATAATAAGACCCTGTCTCAAAAATCTGCCTCTTTCTTTTCCCCCCTCTCTCTCTTTCTTTCTTTCTCTCTCTCTCTCTCCCTCTTAAATAAATAAATAAGAGCTGGGTCTGGTGGCCCACGCCTTTAATCCCAGCACTTGGGAGGCAGAGGTAGGAGGATCCCTGTGAGTTGGAGGCTACCCTGAGACTACAGAGTGAATTCCAGGTCAGCCTTAGCTAGAGTGAGACCCTACCTCAAAAAAAAAAAAAAAAAAAAAAAACCTAACCAAAACAAACAAACAAACAAAAAAAACCACCCTGAAATCTACATGAAAATTGTACACTGCATCATAATGTTTGGCCTTATTATCTAACGAAGTTAGACCTTGTTCTCCAAGGCGAGATAAAGTAGCCTTTCACAGGCTAGGATGAACAGTCCCACCCACGAGAGCAAGAACGAATATTTTGCATGCCAAGAAGAAGGCAGAAGGACTGCAATGTAAGCAACAGCCCTGATAACAGGCGATATTCAGTTAGGCCCCAAGTTGAGGGCAGGGTGTTGGCACCGAGGCCTTGCCCCTAGGTGGTGAGTTGCTGAGTTGCTATCCCTGTTCGTGGCCAAAGCTCCAGTACCCGGCACATAGTAGGTCGAAAATAAATATTGTTGGAATGTCACAGGGGCTTTTTCAATTTTTGAAATTGGTGCATTTCCTCTTTTCTCCCAACATTTGGAGAAACAGGACAGGAGGGGAAGGTACTTGTCCCAGCCCACCCAGGGTTTGAGGGGCTGAGCCAGAAGGAGAGCCCAACAAAAAAAAGTGGAGCCAGCGCCGTGCCAGGGCCAACGCCAAGCACCTGTGACTTCGTTTTGTTTTCATAAGAGCCCCAGAGGTGGCTATTGTAGCCTCTGATGGTAACAGAACAAAACAGCTCAGAGAGGTTAAGGAATTTGTGCAAAGTTAGCCAGCTACTAGCAAGTTCCAGACCTAAAACCCTATGCCCATGTGAAACTCAGCTTTTCTTTTTTCCTTTGGTTTTTCTTTTTAATGTTTTTCTTTTTATTTATTTATTTGACAGAGAGAAAGAGGGAGAGAGAAAGAGAGACAGAGAAAGAGAGAATGGGCACACCAGGGTCTCTAGCCTCTGCAAATGAACTCCAGATGCATGCACCACCTTGTGCATCTGGCTTTACGTGGGTCCTGGGGAACTGAACCTGGCTCCTTTGGCTTTGCAGGCAAGCACCTTAACTGCTAAGCCATCCCTTCAGCCTTCTTTTGGTTTTTCGAGGTAGGGTCTCACACTAGCCCAGGCTGACCTGGAATTCACTTTGTTGTCTCAGGGTGGCCTCAAACTCACAGCCATTCTCCTACCTCTGCCTCCAGAGTGCTGGGCTTAAAGGCTTGTGCCACCATGCCCTGCTGAAATGGATGCTTTTGATCTCTGAGTCTGTCAGAAGTGAGTGCAGTGTGCACCCTTTGGGCAGTGACCCTCCCTTATTCTCCATGGGCTTCTGTGTGGACGAGCCTGCAGCCCAGGAGCCTGTCAGCTCCATTCCCCATGTTCAGTATTCCCTTGGGCACCCTGGTGGCTGGTGGACCATAAGCATTGGGTGAACCCTGAGGATGAGGTAGCCAGGGTTTTCCTTCTCCAAAGCCCGCTTTCAGGTGGTGGCCAGGAGCAGCTAGGGGTGACAAGTCTTGGAGGAAGAAGGTAAGGAGGCTGAACTTGAGCTTAGAAAAATGAAAGTGTGAATTGGGGGTCTAGGGAAGGGAGAGGAGAGGGGAGGAACTACCAGTATGGCCCTGTGTCATGTACCCAGGCCAGGCCATGTCTTCCAGATTGCCTGCTTAAGGGGTTTAACCGCCTATGGCCTCCCACACTGGGTTGGGACTGCAGGAATTAAGACCCCTGACCTGGGGATGTCTTCCCAGTCACCTTTCTTGGATCTGTGGGCAAGTGGCAATTTTCAGCGCTCTAGGAATCCAGAGGAATTACTTGGAATGGTCCTTGCTGAGAACAATTAATTATTAAATAAGGTCAGTGTTTTCAGAAGTCCAAACTCTAATCAGTTTTTGCTGGTCTCTAAATACATTCCCAAGTATAAGAAATGTTTAAGGAGATAGTTAATTTTTAAAAAAGATTTTTATTTATTATTTATTAGAGGGAGAGAGAGAGAGAGAAAGTGAGAATGGGCATGCCAGGACCTCTAGCCACTGTATACGAACTCCAGATACATGCGACACCACCACGTGCATCTGACTTATGTGGGACCCGGAGAATCAAACTTGGGTCCTTCGGCTTCACAGGCATGTGCCTTAACTGCTAAGCCATCTCTCCAGCCCAACAGCTAATTATTTTTTTTATTTTTATTTATTATTATTATATTTTTTGGTTTTTTGAGGTAGGGTCTCACTTTAGCCCAGGCTGACCTGGAATTCACTATGGAGTCTCAGGGTGGCCTTGAACTCACAATGATCCTCCTACCTTTGCCTCCCGAGTGCTGGGATTAAAGGCGTGCACCACCACGCCTGGCTTCTAATTTTTATTTTTTGAGGTATGGTCTCACTCTAGTCCAGGCTGACCTGGAGTTCCCTCTATAGTCCCAGGCTGGCCTCAAACTCACATCAATCCTTCTACTTCTGCTTCCCTGAGTGCTAGGATTAAAGGCATGCACCACCACACCCAGCTTTAATTTTTTCTTTTTTTTTTTTTTTTGAGGCAAGCCCAACAGACTGGCCTTTTCTTATGAGAAAGAGAGAGAGAGAGAGAGAGAGAGAATTGATGTGCCAAGGCCTCCAGCCACTGTAATCCACCTCCAGATGCGTGCACCACCTTGTGTGCATGTGCAACCTTCCGCTCTTGTGTCACCTTAGACGTCAGCTGACTTGGGATCTGGAGAGTCGAACACGGGTCCTTAGGCTTCACAGGCAAGTGCCTTCACCGCTAAGCCATCTCTTCAGCCCTAAATTTTATTTTTGACAATTTTTCATACATATAATGTAGTTTGTTCACATTCACCCTGTATCCCCCTCCCACTCCCATTAAACCCCTTCTTCTTTCCAATTTATCCCACTTCTACCTTGGTGCCTTATTTGGTGCCCCGCTGAGTAACAGAAGGGTTGCTGTATGAGCATGGGGGTGCTGTTTATTGGAGCGTGGGCAGCTTGCCAGCGGCTCCACCTCTGAATAACATGACTCCCTAGCAACCACTAACTGCTAATAGTTTCTCTGGCAGGGGTTTTGCCTCATGAACCCCTCCCCTATCCAGGGTGGGATGTTGACAGGCTCAATCTTGTTCCGGAAACCACAGCTGCTGGGAGCTCAGGAGTGTAATAGCCTTTCATAGTGCTCCTTGCCACCCTCTGGCTCTTATATTCTTTCTGCTTTCTCTTCTACAGTCTTCCCTGAGCTTTGGAGCAGGTAATGCAGATCGATGTCTCATTTAGGGCTGAGCACACAGTAGTCACTTATTCTCTGTACTTTGGCTAGAGGTACGTCTCTGCATTAATCTTTGCCTACTGCAGAAGGAAGAGAGCAGCACTATTCTGAGTATAAACATACGTATTTAGAGGGCATAATGTTTTTATTTGTAAGACAGGATCCCATGTAGCCCAAGCTGGCCTTGAATTCACTATGTAGCCAAGAATAGCCTTGAGCTTTTCATACTCCTGCCTCCACTTCCCAAATGTTGGGATTATAGGTGTGGACCACCACATCTGGCTAGGATACAGTTACCTTTCTGACCCCTAAATCCTGTGGCTCTGACTTTTTCTTTGTGTGGTGGGGAGGGGAGGGTCCTGGGGATGGAATGTGGAGCCTTACATGTGCTAAACAAGGGCTACCCCTGGCCTACCCCTCCAGCCCAAGGTTTGAGATTTTATTTCATTTTTTTGTTTTTTTTTTGGGGGGTAGGGTCTCACTCTAGCCCAGGGTGACATGGAATTCACTATGTAGTCTCAGGCTGGCCTCAAACTCACAGCGATCCTCCTACCTCTGCCTCCCAATTGCTGGGATTAAAGGTATATGTCACCATACCCAGCAAGATTTTGTTTATTTATTTGAGAGAGAGAGAGAGAGAGAAGCAGATATAGAGAGAATGGGCATGCCAGGGCCTTTATCCACTGCAAATGAACTCCATACGCATGTGCCACCTTGTGCATCTGGCTTTACATGGGGACTCGGGAATGGAACCTGGGTCTTTTGGCTTTATGGGCAAGCATCTTAACGGCTAAGCCATCTCTCCAGCCCCAAGATTTCATTTTATTTTTTATTTTGTTTATGAGAGAAAGAGAGAGAGAGAGAGAGAGAGAGAGAGGGCGTGCAATGCCTTCAGCTATTGCAGACTCCAGAAGCATGCATCACCTTGTGCATCTGGCTTATGTGAGTGCTGGAAAATTGAACCTGGGTCCTTTGGCTTTGCAGGCGAGCACCTTAAGCACTAAGTCACCCTTCCAGCCCCAACATTTTATTTTATTTTATTTTTTTTAAGAGAGAGAGAGAGAATTGGCTTGCCAGGGCCTCAGCCACTGCAATCAATCTCCAGACACTTGCACCACCTAGTGGGCATGTGCGACCTTGTGCTTGCCTCACCTTTGTGCGTCTGGCTTATGTGGGATCTGGAGAGTCAAACATGGGTCCTTAGGCTTCACAGGCAAGTGCTTTAACTGCTTAGCCATCTCTCCAGCCCAAGAACTCTGAGCACCTCTCAGGCTGGGGGTACTTCTAATACGACTACTGTGATTCATAAGGATGACAGCAATGATTGCTGAGTTCCTATGCTGTGCTGGTAAGTCACTGGCCCAAGTCAGGCAGCTTGTACATTATGAAGTCGGGTTTCCCATCTGGTGGTCTGCATCTAAAGCCCCTCTCCCAAGAAGCCTTCATAGGGGAGTGGCCGCTTTTTCCTTTGCTCCTAACTTCCTTCCCTGCTGATTCTCACCACAGAGGGGTCCCAAACTAGTCAAGTTCACCTGACATCCTGCTCCCAGGTCCCAGGCACGTGGTCCCGGCTGAGCTTTGCTGTCCCCTCACTGTGTGATCTTGGGTAAGTCACAGCTTTCCAGCCATCCCTCCTGGTCTCAGTGGAGGTGACTGGTGAGCTACTTCCCGCAACTGAGGCCCGGATGCAGTGGAGCCTGGATTTTACCAGTGTTGGAGTCATGTAGGGAGGGAGGGACAGGGGTGAGATGTTGTCTTTAGCCCCACCCTCTAGTGACATCACACAAGACACCTCCAGGCCCTAGAAGCTCCACCCTTGGTGCCCTTCACCTGTGTAAGTATCAGCTAGTGCTTAGCATCTCATTACTTTGCCCAGTTCCACAGTAGATGTCATTGGTCCCCAGGCTCGAGAGAAACACCCCCAGGTACTCGATGCAGTTTGAAAGGCCTGGCAGGGGCCTGTAGTGATATACTGGGTTGGCTGGGCTGCCCTGGACAGGCAAGGGACTGGCCACCTGGTAAGAGAATCTTCCCGAGGTTCCCATCCCCTGCTATCTGGCTCAAGATTGATCCTGTCCCTGCTTCCTCCTTTCCCCTGGATTCAGGGTCTCTTTCTATGGATTCAGAGGATAGGAACATATTCTGAAAATAGATCTACTTAGGAGCACTAAAGCCTCTGCCTGAGGTTTATTTAAAAAATATTTTTATTTATTTGAGAAAGTGAGGGGGGGGGAGAGAGAGAGAGAGAGATAATAAGCACTCCAGGACCATCAGCCACTGCAAACCAACTCCAGGCGCATGCACCACCTTGTGCATCTGGCTTACATGGGTCCTGGAGAATTGAACCTGGATCCTTTGGATTTACAGGCAAGTACCTTCACCACTAAGCCATTTCTCCAGATGCTGCCTGAGTTTTAAAGGAAATCAGGCAGCGGGAAATCTGTCCCTCTAGTATGTTGCCTCTGGGTTGTGTTTAGAGCCCACCATATCTAGGAGCATGGGCTGTGTGAGCCTGCGCTGTGCCCTTCTGAGGAGGGGATATAGCAATGAACAAAATGGGTGGTGACTGAAAGAAACCGAGTTGCTAGACGCCCAAGGAGGAAATGATTTGTAGGAAAAGACCTGGTTACTTCAAATCAGTATTTTCCAAGATCATCCTATGGGATGCAGGTGGGTGTGACAGGGTACAGGCCACCAGCTGAGTGGCTAAGAGTGTTTGCCCTTTGCAGGCAAAAAGCTCAGTCCAAAGGCTTGCACATTCTTTTTTTTTTTTTTGGTTTTTCGAGGTAGGGTCTCACTCTAGCCCAGGCTGACCTGGAATTCACTATGGAGTCTCAGGGTGGCCTCGAACTCACGGCGATCCTCCTACCTCTGCCTCTCGAGTGCTGGGATTAAAGGCGTGTGCCACCACGCCCAGCTGGCTTGCACATTCTTATTCTCTCCCCAGCCACACTTGGGTAAGGAGCTCTTTACCTCCTCTGGATTTCACAATCTGCAGCAACAAACGGGCTTAATAATACCTATCCCCAGGGAGTTTATGATTGCAACGTGAGAATGGGCATATAAACACCTGTTCCATTTCAGCTACCCTTACAGTGACTCATCACTGGGAAAGGGCCCCTGGGTCATGGAAGCTAGGTACAGGGAGGTTCAACGAAGCTCAGTGCATCCTTTGCTTCAGGGTTTCTCAGAGCCTGTGACTGAGTACTGTGCCTCGGGAAGTCCCAAGAACAGGAGCCCAGGCCAGGACTTAGCGGATCACAGGGCCTCGGGAGGTAGGGTATCCACAGGGCATCCCCAGCTTCGCCATTCCCTGGTGTTCTCCCCGTGGCAGAATAGAAACCTTGTTGCTGGACAAGTCTAGGAAGGCCTTGGCATCTGTCAGCTCTGGTTTCCTCGTGTGAAACAAGGGAGCCTCACAGGATGCCTTCTGAGGCCTCTTCCAACCTCCTGAGGTTCCAAGTGAGGATGACGAAATTGGGGACTAGAGCTGAGGCTAAAGGCTAGTATAGTCTCTTGGGGAGAGGAAGAGGCCCACTCTGGCTCTCTGACCAGGTAGGTCTCATGTTCTCCCGTAAGTGGCCTCCTTATTCGTCAGTCTGAAGGATCTGACCTAAGACTGTCGTGGGCCAGGCTCTCTGGTGGAGGAAGTGGAAGCGCCTGGTGCCCCCTTGTGGTAAGGAGCATCCAGTGTGCAGTTGGCTGGTGGCTGACGGAACTGCTCCCCTCTCTGGACTAGGAGAGGTGCCAGGGAAGGAGAACAGGCTGGGGCAGATCCTGATGCCGCCTCCCTCTGCACAGTAAGCAGTTGCGCCAATCATTTGGGCGGTTTGGGGGTGACTTGCAGTGCTGCTGTGTGAAAACAAATGCTTATCCCGCCCAAACCACTGCTGGAAAAGTGGTCGACCGCTGATGAGCCGTGGGCCGGACACCCCGATGTTGACTCCAGAAAGCTTATTGAAGGAGGTGTCTGGCTTGAGCTGGGCAGGGGAGATGGCTCTGCCAGTGATGAGCTTGCTATACAAGCCTGAAGGCCTGAGCTCAGATCCCTAGCACCCTGTACACAGCTAGGTGTCATCCCGGCACTCGGGGGGAGCAGGGGGTGGAGACAGGAGGACCCCTGAGGCTGGCTGGCTAGCCCAAATCACTGAGATCCAGGTTGAGTGGGACACTCTATCCCAAAGACTAAGGTGAGCGGTGATTTAAGGAAGACACCTGACATTGACCTCTGGCCTCCACATGCATACACACATGAACACACACGTGCACCGCACCCCCAAGGGACACTTGAGCAACTAGAAGCTTGGATTTAGCAGCAGGCACCAGGCAAGTGCTGCATGGTTATGATGGTCAGATAGCACTGCCACTTTGTCTTGCATGGGGCCGTTTGCAGTGGTGGTTGAAAGCATGCAGGCTGAGTCTCGAGTGAGCCTGTCCACTGTGGATGGGCAGGGCACTTAATGTCTTTCTGCCTCAGTTTACTTATCTGGAAAATGGGAGCAAAGGTGTTAACAACGTCACAGGGCTAATAGGAAGTTCACATGAGTCAGTTACACGTGAAGTGCTTAAAAATAGTGCCTGGCACACCTCCTCCAGTGGGGGTGTAAGTATTTGAGTTTACTTGTCTTCCTTTCTGGATCCCAGAGTTCTAGAGGGCAGGGATACTACACAGGGTCTGAGGCAAGCAGGCTCTGTGTTGGCTAAAGGCAGGTAAGGAATGGCCGAATTGTGTAGTCCATCATAGGGCACAGGAAAGCGGGCAGCAAGGAGGCCTTCTTAGAGGAGGCATCTTGTAAGGGCCTCAGGAATTTCAGTGCAGGGAAAGGCAGTTTGGAGGGTCCTGGCATCACAGGCCTGTATTCTCTAATAAGGCAGGTAGGACCCTGCCTAGGTTACAAAATGAGTTCAAGGCCAGCCTAGGCGACTTACTGAGATCTTGTCTCAAAATAGAAAGTAAAAAGATAGCTGGGGATGTAGGTCAGGGCGTAGAATATGTGAGGCCCTGGGTTCAGTCCCCAGTACTGCAACGAGAAATGAGGCCAGGAGCAGTCACCAGAGCCTTGAGACCAAAATGAGGAGTTAGGTTTGATTTGTATGGAATTAGGTACCATGGACGGCGGATGGAGGGTTTAGGGTGGGACTGGAGACAGGGGGATTGGCTCTTGGCTGGAGACTTTTCTCAGGAAAAAAGAGGCTTTAAAAAAATTTAAGGGAGGAGGTAGAGGCCTGGGCGTACCCATTATCTCTCTCCCTCTTTCAAATAAATAAAAAGTAAAATATTAAAAAATGTAAAGGGCTGTTAAGATAGCTTAATAGTTAAATCATGCTGGTTTACCTGGGCCAGATATAAAAAGTGACATAAACATATAGCTGTATTAGTCAGCTTCAGGTTCGCTGAGATGAACTTTTAGACCAGGCACAGTTATGGATGAAGGGATTTATTGGAGCTTACAGATCCAGGGGAAGTTCCATAATAGCAGAAGAAACTGGCCTGCTTTCACAGGCCCAAGCAGAGAGAGAGAGAGAGAGAGAGAGGGACAAGCCTGAAAGCCACACAGCACAGCACACTTCAGGTACTCCAGCTAGGCACACTTTGCATATCTTTAGATTGAAATCTCAAACCCACCACCACACCTTAAGATCCACACAATCGCACTGACTCCAGCCAGGTGGCTCCAGATGCAAACTACAAACAAACAACTGAATATATTGGGGGCCATCTATTCTATTCAAACCACCACATTCCGCCCCTGGCCCCCAATAGATTTATAACCATTACACATTGTAAATTGTACTCAGTTCAATTTCAAAGGTCCCCACAGTCTTGACCAATTTAAGATATGAAGACCTGTAAAATCAAACAAGTTAAACACTTCTAACATATAAAGGCACAGAGTAAACATTTTCAACTGGTATAAGGCACAGCAAGGAGAGACTAAAACAATGCAAACTCAACCACCATCCAACAAACATCAAACTTCTGCAGTTCAAGTTCAATATACCCAGAGACTAACAGTCTCCAGACTTTCCAATTCTGCCCCTCCAGCTGGGCAGAGTACCAGGGGAACACTTCCATCCCAGGCCAACAGTGTGCTCTATGGTAGCCCTTGCACAGTCCTGGTATATACAAAACATCTTCAGGTCTTCATGCAAACCATGGTCCATCTTCCAAAGGCTCTTTCAGCCTATCAGGGCATCATGCCCTGCCTCATGCCACATCTCAGCAGCAGCTCCTGGAACCATGTGCAATTCATGACCACTCTTCACATTTTCCAAAGGCTCTTTCAGCCTATCAGGGCATCAGGCCCTACCTCATGCTGCATCTCAGCAGCGGCTCCTGGAAGCATGTGCAATTCACGGCCACTCCATGCATTTTTCATGCTTCTGAAACCAATACCAGGTGTGCAGGACACAGCCATATTCTTAATTCAGAGACGAAACAAATCATAGCCTTGAAAAGCAGGTGCCTTCTCCAGTCAACTCTTTCCAAAAGTGTTTGCATTTCTATGATAGTCTTTCCTCAGGCATCCTTTCCATTGTTTTAATGTAAAGCAGTTGGAACATCTTCCTTAAGATTGCTAATGTGTTTGACAATAGCAGGATCAGTAACCTAAAACCAGTCTCAGTGCCTGTAATTTTAACTTGCTTGAGGTTTTCCAGCTTAAAATCTTAAATCTCTCAGTCCAATATCTCTAGCTAAGCACATCAGTCCATTACAAATTTAACCTTGATCAAACTCGACCTGGGCAGCAGGACACAGCCAGCCCTTATGCCAGTAGCCCAGTTCCAACAAAGTCCTCTGCAGTCTTTCCTTCCCCTTAGAAAACTCATAAGCCAAGCCTTGAAGTTCAATGCTGTCTGCACTTAGCATTCTCAGACTCTCATCAGAATTGTCCATAAAACTTGGCTTACCACTCCAGACGACATCTTCAGTTGCAAGCACCAAGTCCATGCCTATTCCTCCAAAACAAAGGTTCCACAAGATCAACATCCACATAGTAAGGTTCATCTCACCCCACTCCCCGGTACCAAATTCTGTATTAGTCAGCTTCAGGTTCGCTGAGATGAACTTTTAGACCAGGCACAGTTATGGATGAAGGGATTTATTGGAGCTTACAGATCCAGGGGAAGTTCCATAACAGCAGAAGAAACTGGCCTGCTTTCACAGGCCCAAGCAGAGAGAGAGAGAGAGAGAGAGAGGGACAAGCCTGAAAGCCACACAGCACAGCACACTTCAGGTACTCCAGCTAGGCACACTTTGCATATCTTTAGATTGAAATCTCAAACCCACCACCACACCTTAAGATCCACACAATCGCACTGACTCCAGCCAGGTGGCTCCAGATGCAAACTACAAACAAACAACTGAATATATTGGGGGCCATCTATTCTATTCAAACCACCACATAGCATTCATTGGCAGTGGCAACAGGTCCTGGCACACCCATACACACACATGTGCAAATAAAAAATATTTTGGGGGGCCTGGAGAGATGGCTTATTTATTTATTTGAGAGAGGTGGGGGTCACAGGGAGAGAATGAGAAGGCACGCCAGGACCGCTAGCCAATGCAAATGAACTTTAGATGCACTCACTGCCTTGTACATCTGGCTTTACGTGGGTTCTGGGGAGTTGAACGTGGGTCCTTTGGCTTTGCTGGCAAGTACTTTAACTGCTAAGCCATCTCTCCAGCCGAAAAAAAATTAAACATAAAAAATTATATATTAGGGTATGCTTACTGAGTTTTTGTTTTGTTTTTTTTTGGGGGGGGTAGGGTCCCACTCTAGCCCTGGCTGACCTGGAATTCACTACGTAGTCTCAGGATGGCCTTGAACTCACAGCAATCCTCTACCTCTGCTTCCCAAGTGCTGGGATTAAAGGCATGTGCCACCATGCTCGGCTAAATGTATTTTTCAAAAATATTATTTATTTGTAAGCAGAGAGAGACAGAGGAGACAGACAGAGAGAGAGGGAGGGAGGGAGAGAATGGGCACGCCATGGTCTCTAGCCACTGCAAACAAACTCCAGATACATGTGCCACTTTGGGCATCTGGCTCTATGTGGGTATTGGGGAATCGAACCCAGGTCACTAGGCTTTGCAGGCAAGCACCTTCACCACTGAGCAATCTATCCTGCCTCTATTGATGTATTCTTTTTAAAAATTTATTTATTTGCTTATGAGAAGAGAGGCAGAGAGAGAGAGAGAGGAGAGAGAGAGAGAAAGGGTGCACCAGGACACGTAGCCACTGAAAATGGATTCCAGATGCCTGTGCCACCACGTGCATCTGGCTTATGTGGGTACTTAGACTTTGCAGGCAAGTGCCTTACCACTAGCCATCTCTCCGACCCTGATGTATTCTTTTCTATGAGAGAGAAATTGACGCACCAGGGCCTCTAGCCACTGCAATCGAACTCCAGATGTGTGTGCCATCTTGTGTCCAAGGATGACCTTATACGCATGTGTCACCTTTTGCGACTGGCTTGTGTGGGTTCTGGGGAGTCAAACCTGGGTTCTTAGGCTTCACAGGCAAGCACCTTAAGTACTAAGTCATCTCTCCAGCCCCCGATGTATTCTTTTAAAGTATTTATTTGAGAAGGGGAGATGAGAGGGCTGAATATGGGTGCACAAGGGTGCTTGTCATTTCATTTCTTTTTTTTTTTTTCGAGGTAGGGTCTCACTCTAGCCCAGGCTGACCTGGAATTCACTCTGTATTCTCAGGGTGGCCTTGAACTCATGGTGATCCACATACCTCTGCCTCCCGAGGGTTGGGATTAAAGGCGTGTGCCATCACATCAGCCTTCTTGTCATTTCAGAGGAACTCCAGATGCATGTGCCACTTTTTGCATCTGGCTTTATATGAGTACTTGGGAATCAAACCCAGACCAGTAGGCTTTGCAAGCAAGTGCCTGTACCTGCTGAGCCATTTCCCCAGTCCAAAAGAGACTCTTTGAGTTGGGTCCTGCAGGGAGTGAACCCTTATCACAACGCTCTTTCATCCAGCAAACACTGAGTTCAAGTTATTTGCTATGCACAAAATACAGAGCCAAACTGCCCAGCCTCCTCAAGCTCACAGTCACATTTTTACTGCCCATGGGAGGTATGCTGGTCAAAGGATGGTCTGACGGTACGCATTCAAGTCGAGAAGTCAGGGTGACAAGGAAAGCGTCACAGAAGAAATAGGTTTTGAGGGATGGATAGGAGTTTGCCAGGTAGGCACAAGGAGTAGAACATATCAGCAGAGGGGACAGCTTGTACCGGGCTATGGGCACATGAAGCAGTAGCCACAGGAGTCTAGCGAGGCTGTGACTGGATAGGAAGTGCATTGTGGCTGAGCAGTAAGGTTGGGTACGAAGGAAGCTGGGACCAGATCACACGTTAGAGTGGAAAGTCAGCAGGGGCCCCGGCACTCGAGGTAGAGGCTGTGGGTCTGCTAGTAATGTTATTGTCATCCCAGGTGGTTACAGATGGTGGTGCACACTCACAGGCTGAGAGAGCATGTCCTTCTCTCTGATGTTCGTGACAATTCTGTCCTTGAACAGAGAAAACAGCTGGGTCTGCTATGTGGAGCCTGGACTGCAAAGGGAGTGACTGAGGCAGGGAGCCTTCTGGATGAGTGCGGCCTTTTAGCATCTACTGAGTACCTACTATGTGCCAAGCTTGGGGCTAGGACTGTCAGGTGCTCTTGCTCTCATGGGGTCAGGACGGAGCTGTGCCTCAGGATAACTCTTTCCTTCTCAAACGTGACCCAAGGACAAGGGTGTGGGAGGAGGGAGGAAGACTGGGGCCTCACAGCTCCAGTTCTGGGGAACTTGGGAGGGAGGAGACACTACGTCCCTAACTTTGCCCCTGGGATTTTTTTTCCCAGCTCCCTATCCAGGCCCCAACCATGGCCATGGCAGTAGCCCAGAAGTTCAACCACCTGCTGTCCAGCCTGTGGCACGTCGGCGAGAAGCCTCTGCAGCCAGAGCCCGTGTTCACGGTGGACCGAGCCGAGGTACCGCCCCTGTTCTGGAAGCCGTACATCTACGCCGGCTACCGGCCGCTGCATCAGACCTGGCGCTTCTACTTCCGCACGTTGTTCCAGCAGCACAACGAGGCCGTGAACGTGTGGACCCACCTGCTGGCCGCCCTGGCGCTGTTACTGCGTCTGGCCGTCTTGGTGGGGACTGTGGACTTCCGGCAAGACCCTCACGCCCTGCCCCTCTTTATCATCGTCCTGGCCTCCTTCACTTACCTCTCCTTCAGCGCCCTGGCTCACCTCCTGCAGGCCAAGTCTGAGTTTTGGCATTACAGCTTCTTCTTCCTGGACTACGTGGGTGTGGCCGTGTACCAGTTCGGCAGTGCCCTGGCACACTTCTACTATGCCATCGAGCCTGCCTGGCATGCCAAGGTGCAGGCCATTTTCCTGCCCACAGCGGCCTTCTTGGCCTGGCTTTCCTGTATGGGCTCCTGCTACAATAAGTACAGCCAGAAGCCAGGACTGCTGGGCCGCACCTGCCAGGAGGTACCCTCGGCGCTGGCCTATGCGCTGGACATCAGCCCCGTGGTGCACCGAATCTTGGTGTCCCCTCACCTGGCTGAGGAAGACCCGGCCCTTCTCTATCACAAGTGCCAGGTGGTCTTCTTTCTGCTGGCCGCTGCTTTCTTCTCTACGGTCATGCCAGAGCGCTGGTTCCCGGGCAGCTGCCACGTCTTCGGGCAGGGCCACCAAGTTTTCCATGTCTTTTTGGTACTCTGCACGCTAGCCCAGCTGGAGGCCGTGACACTGGACTATCAGGCCCGCAGGTCCATCTACGCACCTCTGCATGCCCGCTGGCCCCACAACTTCTCCGCTCTCTTCCTGCTGACCGCGGGCAGCAGCGTTCTCACCGCCTTGCTTCTCAGCCAGCTGGTGCGGCGCAAACTCCATCAGAAGACCAAGTGACAGCGAGGGAGTTAGCAGCTGCCGGGGCAGGAGGAGTTGGGGGACGAAGGCCTGGGCTTGCCTCCAGATGGGAACAAGGACTGGTAAACTTTCTGTTTGTGTCTGGTCCATGGTGACTCCCTGAATATGTAGGTCAACTTTCAAGGCGGCACCAGTCAAATCCTTAGACCTGGGGATTGGCTCGCAGCCGCAGGGCCTGCCTAGCTTCCTGCTCCCGGAAAGGGAGAGATGGAGGTGTGTGCTCACTGCTCTTCTTCCTCCCACTAGGGCTGAGGTTGGGGTTCAGCTTGGCTCAGGACCCTGGTTTGGGCCTTCCGGTTGTCTAGTGGGAGGTGAAATGTAAGTCAGTATTAGGTTTGAGCTGTGAGAGGCAGGGGAGGCCTCACTAGTCCCCCAGTTGCACTGGTGTCAGAGGGAACGGGCATCCCAAAGATGGGTAGGATCTGAATCTACTTACTGTCCCTTATGACCCGGCCTGAATCACTGAGTCCCAGAGAGCCCCTGGAGGCAGAAGATCCCCTCTAGTGTCCTCCCTCCTTCAGTCATTGCCCCAGTCATTAAGCCCCACATCTCCTGGCTCTGGACTCTGTCGCACACAGCAGTTTTTGGCTTCTTTTCCCAAGCTTGTTGATTGTGGTTTGTGTGCTCAGCTGTGTTTCCGGAGCCTCTGCTCAGAGGCCGCCACCTGCTGGGCCCTGTGGATCACTGCAGGATGAGAGGCTTTGAGACTAGAATGAACTGCTGAAGGATGTCCTGAGGAGGGAGCACTTAGAGCAGAAGCGCAAGTAGGAGTTTGTAGACTTTAGAAAGCAGAGGGGGAAAAGGGTTTGAAAACCTGTGCCAAGGCCCAGAGGTGTAGAAGGGGTTTCGTGGGGGCTGGAGGTAGGGTAGGCCCTGATCTCTGATAAAGTTCTGGACATAATAAAGTGATTGTGACAACTGCCTCTCCTTTTTGTCTCCTGTCCCATGGAGGGAAGAGCCTTTGTTCACAGGAAGATTTATTTTATATTTAATTTTTCTTTATTTATTTGAGAGATAGAGAATGGGCATGTCAGGGACTCTAGCCACTGCAAACGAACTCCAGATTCTTGTGTCCCCTTGTGCAGCTGGTTTACATGGGTCCTGGGGAATTGAACCTGAGTCCTTTGGCTTTGCAGCCAAGCACGTTAACCACTAAGCCATTTCTTCAGCCCCACAGGAAGGGTTTTTGCAGGAAGCTAGCTGCAGGGCACCTAGGAGTGGACACGGGGTGGAGCAAATGCAGTTCTTATTTTTCACCTGGGGATATAATTGACGTTGGGGTCTCCTTCTGTGTGTGTATAAATATATACATAGATGACATTTCAGTGGAGCAAGGGGCACTTTTATTAACTAATTAAAATGCAGTTAAAGTAATGTTTTAAAGTAAAAATGCTAGGGACATAACTCTGGTATTTGCCTAGCACGTGCAAAGTCCTGGGTTTAATCCCCAGCATTACCAGAAACCACAAAAACAGGGAAGGAGGGTGTTGCAGTCAGGTTCACACTGCTGGTAGAAATCACCCAAGAGCAGCTTGTGGGAAAGAGAGGTTTATCTTGGCTTATAGGCTCGAGGGGAAGGTCCATGATGGCAGGGGAAAATGATGGCATGAGCAGGGGGTGGGCATCATCTCCTGGCCAACATAAGGTGGACAACAGCAACAGGATACTGTGCCAAACACTGGCATGGGGAAACTGGCTATAATACCCATAAGCCCGCCCCCAACAATGCACTCCCTCCAGGAGGAGTTAATTCCCAAATCTCCATCAGCTGGGAATTTAGCATTCAGAACACTAAGTTTATGGAGGACACCTGAATCCAACCACCACAGGAGAGAGGAAGGGAGGCAGGAGAGGAGGAGAGAGAGGAAAGAGAACACCAAGCTAACTGGGACTGGTGGAGCGTGCCTGTAATCCCAGCTGCTCCAGAGGCTGAAGAAAGAAGTTTGAAAATTCGAGGCTACCTGGGCTACAATGAGTTTAAGACCAGTCTGGGGAATTTGGTGAGACACTGTCTCAAAGAAAATAAGGATGGATGGGCTGGAGAGATGGCTTAGCGGTTAGGCGCTTGCCTGTGAAGCCTAAGGACCCCGGTTCAAGGCTCAATTCCCCAGGACCCACGTTAGCCAGATGCACAAGGGGGCGCACGCATCTGGAGTTCGTTTACAGAGGCTGGAAGCTCTGGCGCGCCCATTCTCTCTCTCTCACTCCTTCTCTCTGTCTCTCTCAAATAAATAAATAAACCAAAAAAAAAATTAAAAAAAAAGTGTGAGCCACCACTCCTGGCTCAATGAAAATATTAAAAAAAAAAAAAAAAAAGAAAAGAAAAGAAGGATGGAGGATACAGCTCATTGGTACAGCATTTGCTTAGCAAGCATGGGTTCAATCCCTAATACAGAAGAAAACAGTAATAAGAAATATCCCTCCACTGATAACATATTCTGGGGGTCTTTATGTGATTTTTTATTTGAGACACAAAGGGAGAGAGAGAATGGGTGCACCAGGGCCCCTAGCCACCGCAAACAAACTCCAGAAGCGTGCGCCAGGATGGAGAGAACTTTATGTAATATATTGACAATTTTTTTTGAGGTAGGATTTCCCTGTAGCCCAGGCTCACCTGGAATTCACTAATAATTTCAGGGTGGCCTTGAACTCACAGCGATCCTCCCACCTCTGCCTCTTGAGTGCTGGGATTAAAGACATGTGTCACCATGCCCTGGCTTAAATATTCTGATACATATGAAAATATAAGGCTTCAAGGGGTGCATCATGCATGTAATCCCCAGCACTCGAGAGGCAGAGGCAGGCAGATCACTGTGGGTTCTAGGCCAGCTAGGGCTACATGGCGAGACCCTTTTTCAAAGTAACAACAACAAAAAAGAAAATAAGTTAGAAATAAGGACTGGAAAGATGGTTCTGCAGGTAAAGGCACTTTGCAAAATTTGACAGCCTGAGTTTGATTCCCCAGTACCCAGGTAAAGCCAGATGCACAAAGTGGCATGCATCAGGAGTTGGTTTGCAGTGGAAAGAGGCACTGGCGCATCCATTCTCCCTCTCCGTCTCTCTACTTGCAAATACACATTTTATACACACACATATATTTTTTCCCAAGGCAGGGTCTCACTCTACCCCAAGCAGACCTGGAGCTCACTCTGTAGTCCCAGGCTGACCTTGCACTCACGGCGATCCACCTACCTCTGCCTCCCGAGCGCTGGGATTAAAGGCACGTGCCACCACACCTGGTCATAAGGCAAGCGCCTTAACCGCCAAGCCATCTCTCTAGCCCATGATTCCAAATTTTTTATTTCACGTTTTCAAACATCTTCCATATATTTTCTTAATTACACTTGGATTTTTAGTAGATGCAAGTAACCATGATGTGAGTGCCGAGGTCGCCGGTTTTGGAGTGTGGGGTTGTGAGCCTGGCTCCACCGCTTTCTTTGAGATGATCGGGAGGATTCTAAGGGTTTTCTGGAGCACTGCTCCAGCCGAGGCCTCGGAAGGAACCGAACCGCCGGACGCAGCGAGGAGACAAACGCTGCCCAGCTGCCGGGATCCCAGGCGGAAGGATGCCCGCGCGCTGGGCGGGGCTTCGGGAGGATGGGCGGGTCCAGCGTCATGACGACAGCGGCGTGGCTCCGCCTCCCGCGCTGGCGCGCGGCATCCGAATTTCTGCGGCCGCGGTCCTGGCGGTTTCCCGGGGCGCTGCGACCTGGGCGCGGGCGCTGGCGGGCTCGGGCTCCTCGGTGGTCATGAGGCGGAGAAGCCAGGACGAGGAGGCGTGCGGCGTGTGGCTGGACGCGGCGGCGCTGAAGAGGCGGAAGGTGCAGGTGAGAACGTGGTGGAAGGTGGAGGTTTGCGGATGGAAGGCGGTTTGGGGGGGCGCCTGGAGGTGATGGAGTCCGAGATAGAGAGTCGATAGCTTTGGGGACCCGGGCGAGGGGGATCGAATTCTGATTGGGCTTAGCGGAGAGTGCTGATGCACGGTTTTAATCCCAGCACTCGGGAGGCAGAAGTAGGAGGATCGCCCCGAGTTCGAGGCCAGCCTGGGCTGCAGAGTGAGTTCTAGGTCAGCCTGGGCTAGAACGAGGCCCTGCCTTTAAAAAGAAACAAAAAATTGGGCTGGAGAGATGGCTCAGCGGTTAAAGGCATTTGCTTGCAGAGCCTGCAGGCCCAGATTCGATTCCCCAGGACCCACATAAAGCCAGATGCACAAAGTGGCGCATGCGTGTGGAGTTTGTTTTTAAATATTTTATTTTCATTTATTTGAGAGAGCTAGCGAGAGAGAGAATGGGCGCGCCAGGGCCTCCAGCCCTGCAAACGAACTCCAGACGCATGCGCCCCCTTGTGCATCTGGCTTAAGTGGGTCCTGGAGAATCAAACAGGGATCCTTTGGCTTTGCAGGCACACGCATTTTTGCTAAGCCATCTCTCCAGCTCAACTCCCGTAAAATTTTAAGAGCCATATATGAGCTTGGGCTTCCTTATACCGTGCTGGCCAGGTTCCAGGAGTGAGCTTCTCGGGAGCCAAGCAGAAGGCGCGGCGGTCAAATTTTGGAAGTCATGTTATGTTACTTCTATCATACTTTATTAGTCAAGGTAGTGACAGATTTCTTCCCACATTTTGTTTCATAGGGGAAAAATATGATGGTCACATTATGAAGAGAATATGTGAAATGGAAACTCGGGGTCACTGCCTGCCTGAGGTAGTGAGAGAGCACTCAGATGTCCCAGGCATGTGTGAGCACTGGGAATTGCCCGGCTTGCAGTTTCTTTTCTAGCCTTGTGGGGTTTCTCCTGACCGGTGTAGTGGAGTGGTCTGTAATGGGCTGGGGGAAGCTGCAGATTTCGGGAGGTCATTCTCTGAAGGCAAAGCCCATCTCTTTCAGCCTCCCCATGTCCCGTTTGCAGTAGACTCAGTTCATGAAAACTGTGGTGCTCTGCTTAGGTACAGTGCACATCGATCTGGACAATGCCTGCAGGCAGAGGGAGCTGGGATGGTCACAGGGCTCGCCTTTCTTGTTTGTTAATAGCTTGTTGTCTCTTGTTTCTTTTATTTATTTATATTTATTTATTTTCTTGGAGTAGAGTCTTGTTCTAGCCCAGGCTGACCTGGAATTCACCATGTAGTCTCAAGCTGGTCTCAAACTCATGGTGATCCTCTTCTACCTCCTGAGTGCTGGGGTTAAAAGTGTGTGCCACCACGTCCGGCTAGTTATTTATGTATTTATTTATTTGAGACAGAGAGATACAGAAATAGGTAGGGGGAGAGAGAGAAGAGAGAGAGAGAGAGAATGGGCACACCAGGGCCTCCAGCCACTGCAAAGGAACTCAAGATGCGTGTGCCCCTTTGTGTATATGGCTTACATAGGTTCTGGGGAATCAAACCTGGGTCCTTTGCCTTTGCAGGCAAGCGCTTTAATGGCCAAGCTATCCAGCCCCTCCCCCTTAAAGTATATTTTTTTTGTTTATTTGAGAGAGAGACAGAGACAGAGAGAATATGGGTGTGCCCGGGCCTCTTGCCACTGCAAATAAACTCCAAATGCATGTGCCCCTTTGTGCATCTGGCTTCATGTGGGTACTTGGGAAATTGAACCCAGGCTATCAGGCTTTGCAAGCCAGTTCCTTTAACTGCTGAGTCATCTCTCCAGCCTGTACATTGTTTTCTATTATTTTTATTGTTGGCTATATTTACTTATTTATTTATTAATTTTCTTTTCAAATTTTTTATTAACAACTTTTATGATTATAAAAAAAATCCCATGTTAATACTCTCCCTCCCCCCACTTTCCCCTTTGAAACTCCATTCTCCATCTATTTATTTTTTTATTTGAGAGTGAGAGAGAATGGGGGCATGAGGGCTTCTAGCCACTGCAAATGAACTCCAAAAGCATGTGCCACCTTGTGCATCTGGTTTACATGGGCACTGAGAAATTTTGGCTTTGCAGGCAAGCGTCTTGACCACTAAGCCATCTTTCCAGCCCTGTTTTTGCTTTTTTTTTTATTGTCTTAAAATATTTTATTTTTATTTATTTGAGAGAAAGAGAATGGGTGTGCCAGGGCCTCCAGCTATTACAAATGAACTCCATACCATTGTACCACCATGTACATCTGGCTTACGTGAGTCCTGGGGAATCAAACAAACCTGGGTCCTTTGCCTTTGCAGGCAAGTGCTTAACCACTAAACCATCTCTCCAGCCCTGTTTTTTTTTTTAAATAATATATTTTATTTATTTATTTGAGATAGAGAGAGAGAGAAAGAGGTAGAGAGAGCCTGGGCACACCAGGGCCTCTAACCACTGCAAATGAACTCCAGATGCCTGTGCCGCGTTTGCATCTGGCTTACATGGGTCCTGGGGAATAGAACCAAGATCCTTTGGCTCCGCAGGCAAAGCCATCTTCTCCAGCCCCTGTTTTTGTTTTGTTTTAATATTTTTACTTATTTACAAATAGAGAGAATGTGTGAATAGGCATGCCAGGGCCTCTAGCCACTGCAAACCAACTCCAGATGCATGCGCCAGTTTGTGCACCTGGCTTTACGTGGTGTTGCAGACAGCTTCAGGTTTGCTGAGATGAACTTCCAGACCAGGCACAGTTATGGAGGAAGGGATCCAGGGGAAGTTCCATAATGGCAGAAGAAGCTGGCCTGCCTTCACAGGTCCAAGCAGAGAGAGAGAGAAGCACAAGCCTGAAGTCAAAAACCACACTGCACAGCACACTTCAGGAACTCCAGCTCTGCGCACTTTGCATATCTTCAGATTGGAATCTTAAACCCATCATCACACCTTAACATCCACCTAGTGACACTGCCTCCAGCCAGGTGGATGCAAACTACAAACTAATAAAACACTGAATATATCGGGGGCCGTCTATTCAAACTGCTACACATGGTGTTGCAGCCAGGTTCACTTTGCTGGCAGAAATCACCTGACCAAGAGCAGCTTGTGGGAAAAAGGGTTTATTTTGGCTTACATACTTGAGGGGAAACTCCATGATGGCAGGGGGAAATGATGGCATGAGCAAAGGGTGGACATCACCCTCTGACCAACATAAGGTGGACAATAGCAACAGGAGAGTGTGCCAAACACTGGTAAGGGGACACTGGCTATAATGCCCATAAGCCCATCCCCAACAATACACTGCCTCCAGGAGGCCTTATTTCCCAAATCTCCATCACCTGGGAACCTGGCACTCAGTACACCTAAGTTTATGGGGGATGCCTGAATCAAACCAACACACATGGGTACTGAGGAGTCTAATCTGTGCTGGTGGGCTTTGTGAGCAAGCACTTAAACTGCTGAGTCATTTCTCAGCCCAAGAATCTGGGTCCCCCCGCCTCCCCGAGGTAGGGTCTCAGTCTAGCCCAGGCTGACCTGGAATTCACTTTCACTATCTCAGTATTTCACTACTTTGCCGCGAAGTCTCACGGTGGCCTCGAACTCATGGCGATCCTCCTACTTCTGCCTCCTGAGTGCTGGGATTAAAGGCGTGTGCCACCATGCCTGGCCTGTTTTTTAAATGTATCTTTTCTTGGTGTGTATGTGCACGTTCATATACACGAGTATAGCCGTGCATGTGGAGGTCAGCAGATGAGGGTGTCACTCCTTGCCTTCCACCTTGTTTTGAGGCAAAATCTCTCTCATTCAATGTTGTATTGGCCAGGTTAGGTGCACCCCCACCCACCACCCACCCCCACTTCTGGGTGATTCTCCTTTCTTCACCTCCCTTCTCACTGTAGGCCTGAAATCACAGATTTTTGACCTACAGCATCCAATTTATGTGGGTTCTGGGAATCCCAGCTCAGGTACTCATGCTTGTGGGGCAAATGCTTTCCGTATAGTCATCTCCCTAACCTTCAAGGTGTCTTTGATTCAGTTTTTTAGTTGAATATGATGGAATGAGAAGTTCTATGCCTGTATAAGTATGAATTTTATACCCAGGACATCTTGTTAACTATTAATTTGGAGCCTGGTATGGTGGTATATACCTATAATCTCAGTTTAGGAGGTAGAGGCAGGAGAATCATAAATTCAATGCCAGCCTTGGCTACATAGCAAGACTCTGTCTCAACAAAACAAAACAAAAAACACAACTTGGGTTCAAATTTTAGCCCATCTCTAACTTACTGAATTGATATTGGAAAATCCTTTCTTCTGTGGCATTTACAGCCAAATTGAATCAAGTATAATCTTATTCATTCTTCCTAGGCATTCCATAACAAGTAAATGAGAATAACAGTGATCACACAAAATGAAGATTAGAATAGCTGGGTGTGGTGGTGCCACTTGGGAGGCAGGAGGATCTCTCTGAATTTGATTCCACCCTGAGACTACATAGTGAATTTCAGGTCAGCCTGGCCTATAGCCACAGCCTACCACAAAAAAACAAAACAAAGACAAGACGATACTTATAATTCACTGAACATTTCACAGGCCTGGCTTGCATTCTTCTGTTCTCCACTGCACTGTGAAAAGCCTGAGGCACAGTGTGGCCACACTGATGGCTTCATTGTTTTTCCTTATGGTGCTGTGATGTCCCTGCTGGCCTGGAACTTAAGAGAATCCTGCTTTTGCTCCAGTGTTATCACTATCCCCAATGTGTGCCGCCCCTTCCAGCATCATTGCTTCTCCTTTTTAATAACTCCCTGCTGCTATAGTGTGCTTTCTGTAGGCCAGGAATTGTGTAGGCCTTTCATGTGACTTCCTCACTATTTTTTTTTTTTTTCCAGAAAAGGCAGCACAAAGCACTTTTATTGCAATAGTAATGCTTGAAACTCATGTGGTACAGGGGGTGGGGGGACCAAAGCAATAGTTTTCTCTCACCAAATCACTGCACAGGACAGGAGGGTGAGGTGGGAATAAGGGAGGAGAAGCCAGGCCAAGCATCAAAACCCAGGAGAGGCTGAAGTTGCAGTGACCAGCATCATTTCCTTAAAGAGCACTCAAGGATCTGTCCTGGTGACTGGGCTTTTGTTGGATGACAAGTCTAAAAGCAGCATCTTCAATTAAAGTTCTTAGTATTTCGGAAATGGAACTTGTATACTTGAGGTTATAAAAGCCTGAAAATTCTTTAGAAAAAAACAGTATGAAGCCAGGTGTGGTGGCGCACACCTTTAATCCCAGCACTTTGGAGGCAGAGGTAGGAAGATCACTGTGACTTCGAGGCCACCCTGAGACTACGTAGTGAACTCCAGGTCAGCCTGGACTAGAATGAGACCCTACCTCGACAATCCTCCCCTCAAGAAAAGAAAAAACAGGATGAAAAAAAAAAAATTAGGCCAGTTCATGAAGAAGGCTTCAGAGGTCCCTTTGGTGGCCCAGGGACAGATAGATACCTGTAGTGTCCAACATTGCAGTGAAAATTTCAGGGGAACGTTACAGAGGCTGGTGGAGGCAAAGCCCTCTCCCTGTCTCTCACACGGAGAATTCAGCCCTCCACAGCGTCTCAAATCTGCTATGGCTTTGCAGCACAGCAGCAAGAATGTCTTAATATATAATTGATAAAAATTCATCCAAAAAATAAAATAAAAATTCTTGCAAACCACACCCCCAACACCAATTCCTATTCTAAAGTTAACCCATTGCTTGTGCTGTTAATACTTGACAGTACACTTAGTTGGAAACCTAGATCCAAAAGACTGAAACTGAATCCTTCACCCCAAAACAAAATGAGAACCTTGAGGTTGATGGCATCTAGTTCAGGTAGACACACACACGAGGGGAAAGGGAAGAGGTGTGAGAAGCAAAGTCAAGTGAGGAACACATTCGGTCAGGTAGGTGTCTATACAGTGTAGTGGGACATCGAGAGCAGCTCCTCATGGATTCGTGTGCGCATGTCTGGAGGCACCGGATCCCTTCATGGCCAGTCTGGGCCACCCCTTCTTCCCAGCCTTGGATCACCTCCTGTTTGCCTAGCATAAACTTAAAGGGCTTCTTTCTGTCCCAGGAGTCAGATTTCTTTCCATCTTCAAGCATCCTGGTGTCATGCACCACACAGGTCTGGTCACCCTTCTGGAAGGTGCGCCCATCTCCGAGGGAGATGGTCTCCACCTGCACTCCCAGGGCAGCGGTGACAGCAGCGGCAGACGCAGCCCGCATCCGTTGTAGAGCCGGAGCAGACCTGGCTGCAATTCAACAGCACTGTCTCCTCCCTTACTAAATTTTGATAAATTCCTTGTGAGACTGACCACTTTATCCCCAAGATGGGCAATCCACACACAACTAATAAATGACAACATTAGGATTGACTCAAACCCAGCCCATGTTGGCTCTGTAGCCATGCTCTTAGTCACCATGTCAAGTGCTAATGCAGAGTCATTGCCCTTTACTCTAAAGGAGAGGGCACCATCTCTGGACTCTTTAATACTTAATCAGCCTGACTGAGTGCTGTTGGGAAGCAGAAAGACTGGGCTGCAGTTGCACTGTGTGGTTCCTGAGAGAAGGGTCATCAGGACGTGGTGGGGGATGATGTCCATCACCAGCGCAAAATGCCTAGAGGATAGGACGGCAGCCCAGAGGGTGGAACCGGTGTGGTCCCAGGAGTCGCTGGTGTTTGTTGACTTTCTACCACCGGACAGCTCTTTTTTTTTTAAAATTAATTAATTAATTTGTTTATTTTGAGAGAGAGAAAAAAGCGCAGATAGAGAATGGGCATGCCAGGCCTTCAGCTACTGAAAAATAACTCCAGAAGCATGTGCCACCTTGTGCATCTGGCTTATGTGGGTACTGGGAAATTGAACCAGGGTCCTTTGGCTTTGTAGGCAAGTGCCTTAGATGCTAAGACATCCCTCCAGCCCTGACAGCTCTTTTTTTTTTTGTTGTTGTTGTTGTTTTTTGTTTTTCGAGGTAAGGCCTCACTAGCCCAGGTTAACTTGGAATTCACTATGTAGTCTCATGGTGGCCTCGAACTCACAGCAATCCTCCTACCTCTGCCTCCCAAGTGCTGGGATTAAAGTCGTGTGCCACCACACCCAGCTCAGCTTCCCCCCCTCCACCCCAGGTAGGGTCTTGCTGTGGCCCCAGCTGACCTGGAATTCACTATGTAGTCTCAGGGTGGCCTCGAACTCATGGTGATCCTCCTACCTCTGCCTCCCGAGTGCTTGGATTAAAGGCATGTGCCTCCATGCCCGGCTGTCAGGTATTTTAAAAATATTTTTATTAGTAAGGCAACTACCTTAACCACTAAGCCATATGTCCAGCCCTCTTTTTAAAATAATTATATATATATATATATATATATATAATTTATTTGAGAGAGACTGAGAGAAAGAGGCAGACAGAATGAATATGGGCATGCCAGGGCCTCCTGCCATTGTAAACAAACTGCAGACACATGCACCACATTCTACATCTGTCTGTATGTGGGTACTGGGGAATTTAACTCAGGCTGGCAGGCTTTGTAAGCCAGCACCTTTAATTGCTGAGTCATCAGACCCTCTGACATCTCTTTTAATAGTAGTATTTTCTTTTTCCCTCAGACTCTCTTACTCAAGCCAGGCACAAAATTGCAAACACTCTTTGCTGGAGAGAGAAAACCCAGTATTTCTCTTCCTCAAAGAAAGAATCCATCAGCAGGCACTCGGCAAACCAGCATGACTTCCTTCATCACTTTGCGATCAGGTATGGTTGCCCATTTGGGAGTATTTCATTATCCAGGGGGCAGAAAGGAATGTGTTCATTTCTCCATGTTGGAACTTTTATGAGATCTAAATGTTAGGCCAAACATGATTGACCTACTGCGTTATAGAACATAAGAAATCATTCATTGCCTTTGAAAAGCAATGTATACATGCTTTTACACATACTTTTCTGGTTCCACTTGGCTAACACTAGATATTTGTATTTGCTGCAGGGCAGTGAGGAAAGGTATGCTTGGGAGCTCTCTCAGCAGGCTGCAGCTAACAAAGCAGAGTTCCTCAGTGTGAGGGGCTTTAGGAGAAGCCTTCTAACTCTTGTGTGATTCAGGATTGTTTTGTACAAACTTCAAAAAAAGGGGGGGGGGGCCTGGAGAGATGGCTTAGTGGTTAAGCGCTTGCCTGTGAAGCCTAAGGACCCCAGGTTCGAGGCTCTCTTCCCCAGGACCCACGTTAGCCAGATGCACAAGGGGCACACATGTCTGGAGTTCGTTTGCAGTGGCTGGAAGCCCTGGCGTGCCCATCCTCTCTTTTCTCTCTCTGCCTCTTTCTCTCTCTGTCTGTTGCTCTCAAATAAAAATAAACAAAAAAAAATTTTTTTTTAAAAAAAGTTTTATTATTTGAGAGGGAGGGAGGGAGGGAGGCAGACATGCAGAGAGAGAATGGGTGCACCAGGGCCTCCAGACACTGCAAATGAACTCCAGATGCATGTACCACCTTATGCATCTGGCTTACATGGGTACTGGGGAATTGAGCGTGGATCCATAGGCTTTGTAGCAAGTGCCTTAACCATTAAGCCACCTCTCATTGAACTCATGGCATTCTTTCTATGTCTCTGCCTCCTGCGTGCTGGGATTAAAGGCATGTAACACCATGTCCGGCTCCAAATTTTTTAAAAATATTTTTTTTTAATTTATTTGACAGAGAGAAAGGCAGAGTAAGAGAGAATAGGTGTGTCAGGGCCTCCAGCCGCTGCATATGATCTCCAGATACATGTACCACCTTGTACATATGCTTTATGTGGGTCCTGGGGAATTGAACCTGGGTCCTTTGGCTTTGCAGGCAAGTGCCTTAATCACTAAGCTATCCCCAAGCCCTGAATTTTATTTATTTATTTTTTTGGGGGGGGTTTCGAGGTAGGGTCTCACTCTATAGTCTCAGGGTGGCCTTGAACTCACGGCGATCCACCTACCTCTGCCTCCCAAGTGCTGGGATTAAAGGTGTGCAACACTACACTGGGCCCTTAATTTTTTTTTTTTTTTTTCCGAGTAGGGTCTGTCTCTGTTCCAGGCTGACCTGGAATTTACTATGGAGTCTCAGGGTGGCCTCAAACTCACAGCGATCCTCCTACCTCTGCCTTCCCCCGAGTACTGGGATTAAAGGCGTGCAGTACCACACCCGGCTCCAAAACTTACTTTCTTTTTTTAAATATTTCATTATTTATTTTATTTATTTGACAGAGAAAGAGGGAGAGAGAGAAAAGGAATGGGCACGCCAGGGCCTCCAGCCACTGCAAACAAACTCCAGACGCATGCGCCCCCTTGTGCATCTGGCTAATGTGGGTCCTGGGGAATCGAACCAGGGTCCTTTGGCTTTGCAGGCAAACGCCTTAACTGCTAAGCCATCCCTCCAGCCCCAAAACTTTCTTTTTTTTTTTAAACTTTCTTTTTTAAAGATATTATTTGCATGTGTGTGTGCACACTAGGGTCTCTTTGTGTGCACTGCAATCGAATGCCAGATGATTGCATCATTTTTTTGTAACCTGCTTTATGTGGGTATTGGGAATTGAATTCAGTCTGGCAGGCTTTGCAAGCAAGTGCCTTTAACTGCAGAGCCATCTCTTCAGTGCCAAACTTTCTTGCATATGTGTGTTTGTGGGCATGTGGTCACACATATGTGCCATTATACATGTGTGAGAGTGCATGTAGAGGCTAGAGGACAGCTTGGCAGTGTTGTCCTCAGGAATACTGTCCACTCTGAGGTCTCTCATTGGCCAAGTGTGAATTTATGTGAGTACTTGGGGACTGAACTCAGTTCCTCATGCTTACAAGGCAAACACTTTACCACCTGAGCTGTTTCCCCAGCCGAGTTTTTTTCTAAACTTATTAGAAGTGTGAACTAACCCTTCCTCAAACAAAACTCAGCTTATCTTTACGTAACAAGGGAAAGATTTTTTTTTTCCTCCCAAAATACTTTTTCCATTATATTGAACTTTTAGGCAAAATGAAAATTCTCACAAACAGTTTTTACAGCATAACTCTTACTGGAGAACGAAGAAAGAATTCTGTCACTCTCCTTTTCTACAACTTTATCTTGGTATAATTTGGGTCCATTCCATCCATACCTGATAAAGTAGACAGGCTTAGTTTGTTCTGTTTTTCTTTGGAGTTGACTTAGAATTCCAATTATCCCTTCATCTCCTTTCCCATGAAATGTTTGCAGTGTGGGGAAATTGCTTTTTTTTTTTTTTTTTTTTTTAATGGTAAGGTCTCACTCTAGCCCAGGCTGACCTTGAAATCACTATGTAGTCTCAGGGTGGCCTCAAACTCACGGTGATACTCCTACCTCTGCCTCCCAAGTGCCAGGAGTAAAGGCATGTGCCACCACACCCAGCGGGAAATTGGATTCTTTATTTTGTCACCACAAAATTTTGCATTTACATTGTTAATATGATCTTTAAGACCTTAAAACTGGAGTGTCTGAGAATTTCAGTTTCTTAAGGACACTAATCAAGATGATATTTGGCCAGGGTTACTGTTTAGTAGAGACCACAGTAAATAAAAACCAAAACCACAACTAATTACCCTTTGTTAAACCTGTATAAATGAAAACTGAGCTGGAAAAATAAGGCTATGGTCTGACCACACCATGCTTGGCTATTGGGTAGTGAGGTCACAGGAAGTCCCTGTATTTGAGTTGCGGGGTGGATAAGACTTAGGGAGAGAATGGCAAAATTGAAAACGGGATGGTCAGCTATGATGTTATTTCAAGAGTCTAAGACCCCATGCTAGGCAATAACAGTAGCTGGTATTGAGCTCAGAAACAGCCAACTAAATTGTGCTCAGGGCAGTTTTCCCACATTACTCTTGTTTTATTAGGAATGACAAGTGGCGATAACCAGAAAAGTAGTCCATCTCATAGAGAAAGCCAGACCAACAAGGAGCCCCAGAAAGATGCAAGCCAGGTACAGTGTTTGGACCAGCACTTGGGGGATGACTGCTCTGTACCCCCTTTGGCCACTTCAACCCCTGCAGACATCCAGGAAGCTGGACTTTCTCCCCAGTCTCTGCAGATTTCTGATAATCACAGTTTCAGAACTCCATCTTTGTCCCAGACTGACATCCTGGTGTGTGCTGGGGAGAGTAATTCCTTTACCCAGGACTTGGAATGTTCTTGTTTACTGGGCCAAAGGGATTCTTCCAGGAAAAGGAACGGCTTCACGGATCTAAGATGAACTGCTTGGGCATGGACAGACACAGGAAATCACCTGGAAGGCAGTGCCATCTGCCCTTGGACAAAGCTGAATTGGGAAGGAAGGGGTCTGCCAAAGAGAACAAGCAAGCGCCTGTGCACCTTCAAACCTATCGGGAGTCCTGGAGTAGAAAAAGTACTCTATCAGTGAAACAAAGACCCTGTCCTCTTCCTCTGTTTTCTTTGGACAGTCCAAAGAATGACAAGGACTCCTGGAGCCAGCTTTTCACGGAAGATTCTCAAGGCCAGCAGGTCATTGCTCATAATTCCAGAGGTCCTTTCCATGATGTAACCAATGCCTGGAAACAAGACTTCAGGCAGTTTTCTGAGAGCCAGGATGAACTCACTCAGTTACATTTGCAGCCTGACCTGCTCTTTACGCAGGACTCTGAAGGTAATCAGGTTATCAGACACCAGTTCTAAATGTTTGCCTCAGGGTTTTGTTCTGTATCTTGTAGGGTGGGGAATGAAGATTTAGTGACTAGGCCACATGGGATATTGTTATTAAGGAGCACTTTGTGTAAATAAAGCATGCAGTGTTGCTGGCTGACACAGTGTGATGGCATCATGCTTTTTCCTCAGGAAGGTGACTAGTACATTCCATGAATGAGTCTGTGAAGAGTGCTGAGGAGGCAGGGCAGGGATTAATCACTGAAGAGCCTGTTTTTCAGTTTGCACAGAGCTGCTACTTTGCCCTTCAAGATACCTGACAGCATTCTTGCTCCCAACAAATGTGTGCTCTTTTCATCTCTTGGCTATAGTCTCATCCAATCTAAACTGGACCATTATTCCCAAGTGCATTTTGAGAAACAGATCTCCCTAACCCAGGTGTGTGGAGGTGGTAAGAAGGGTAAATAGCTGGTAGTCTGATTCTTTTATAATTGTATTAATTACATCTTAAAGTTATAAAAGCCTGAGTTATATAACAGTCTAAATATAACTGTGTTGTCTTCCACAAGGAAGGAGGGAATCCCTTGTAAAACTAATGAGTCCAAGTTAATGTTTGTTTGGAAAGCTGGCTCTGGTGGTAACTAAAGCATTATCAGTTATTTATTTATTTTGGCTTTTCAAGGTAGGGTCTCACTCTAGCTCAGATTTACCTGAAATTCACTATGTAGTCTTAGGCTGGCCTCGAACTCATGGTGATCCTCCCTACCTCTGCTTCCTGAGTGCTGGGAAAAGGCATGTGCCACCACGCCCGGCACCAGTTTTACTCGAGGTAGGGTGTTTCTCTGGCTCAGGCTGACCTGGAATTCACTATGTAGTCTCAGGGTGGCCTCGAACTCACGGTGATCCTCCTACTTCTGCCTCCCCAGTGCTGCGATTAAAGGCGTGCGCCACCACACCCCGCCAGTTTTACTTTTAACAAAGCAACTTATAGCTAAGTATGGCAGCCCATGCCATACTAGTCTCAGCACTTGGGAGACTGGCAGGAAGACTACCATGATCTCAAAGCCAGCTTGGGCTGCACAGTGACATCTCAATCCTTACTTCCCCCAAACATCTTGGGTTTTTTTGTTTGTTTGTTTGTTTTCTGAAGTCGGGTTTCTGTAGTCTGTAGTCCAGGATGACCTGGAATTAGTCTCAGAGTGGCCTTGAACTCACAGCAATCCTCCTACCTCTGCCTCCCGATTGATGAGATTAAAGGTATGTGCCACCACACCTGGCTCCAAGCATCTTTTAGTAATACATGCTCTGTTGTTGCTCTGAGTCCAGCCTGGGCACAAGTCTAATTTGTTCCACCCAAAGCATCATTTGTTGTGTGAGTTTCATGTTGCAGGATTGGTGCTTGAAGCTTAGCCTCTCGGAGGCAAACCAAACTAAGTTATCAGATAGGACTACTTTTAGGAGTTTAGGGAGAAATTTCTATGGCAAGTAGGGATAGACGGGGAAGTTCTCTTAAGGACAGCAGAGAAGCCAGAAGCCTGCTTAAGTTCATATGCCTTAGTTATTAACAAGAATCCTTCATCCCTAAGGGATACTGTGGTTATAGCTCAGAGACAAAAAGGAAATGCATTATTTCTCCAAATCCTTCATTTAATATCAGGTAGTGCTTCAACCCAAACACACAGTATACATACCATAGAGAAAGGGCCCCGGGGGGCACCTGAGTCATGCATGATGCAAAGGTACAAACCTTGGCCCACCCTAAAGTCAGTCAGTCAGTGGCCTGGAAGGATGGTATGTTCTTTTCCCTCCTCATTTCTCCTTCCTGCTAGACTTGAAGTCCAAGGAAGAAAGTTTTTAATCAGTGAAACTGATGAGGCCCTGGAGGGTAGATTTGGTTGTACAGTATCATAAAATATATTTAAGAAAAAATAACCCAGGCATCCCAGCAGCAGCCCAAAGTAAGTATTGGCTGGTCCGGTGGCCTGACCTCTACATCTAGAGGGTAGGGGTGATTGTTGGGCATTGGTGTTGGTTTATGATGGAGCAGCATAAGGTCTTCCCTGTCCTGTGAACATGTTCATCATGCAGCCCCTTCCCTCAGCCCTGCTATGCTTCAAGGAAGCTGCTGAGAGTGAGTGACCACAGCTGTGCACAAAGTGTCCTGTGAGACCGATTATAGGGTCTATGCAGTGAAGTTAAGTCATTCATTTAGAACCTATTTTCACAAGACAAGAAACTTCCATTTTGCCCCTTAAACAGACACTCCACTCTCCACAATTACCAGTAAACGTCTCAGCTCAAACCACAGGCCTTAGCTTCTGCTAAGGTTGAAGTATGGGAAACACATATCCTCTTCTCTTTCAGCTCAAGCTTGTCAGCAAGACTTGCAGGTTTCTAACTGAGGCAGAAACAACTGCGGTGAGGAAGGCAGCAACTGAAGGGACTCAGGAGCATGAGACTGAGTTCTGCAGAGTGGAGTGCTATCAGTTTCCTTTTCTACTGGTATCTTCTTCTTTGAGAGCAAACTTCCTCCTTAGGACCTCAGAGATGAGCACAGCAGGGTCCTCTTCCTTCATTAAGCTCCGGGTCCTGGAAGCACAATAGCAGCTTCTGTTAGAGTACGTCCAGGGCTGTGTCTACATGTATTCTCCCACTGAATCTTCACAAAGCTGTGAGGTAGCTGCTGTGACAGCTTACCTATGGAAACCAAAGGACAGAAAGACATGCAGTGTGCCCGGTCGCAGTCTTCATACTGGTCCCAGAGCTCATTTCTGTATATTTTTAAAATATGCATATATATAGGCAATGTGGGGGCCAGACTGGCTGGTTTAGAAGACAACTTTCTTCACCTTCCCAGAGCTGGGATTACAAGTGCATAACAACACGCCCAGCCTTTTTAATCTGGGTTCTGGGAACCTAACTTGGGTCCTCATGTTTTCCAGGCAAGCACTTTAACAACTGTGCTGGTTCTCCAGTCCCTTAGACCTCATCTCTTAACTAGAACACTTTGCTGTTCCTTGAAATGGCTATGAAGTGTGGGCAAAAAAGCTGATCTTGCTAGATACTTAACCTCTGGTGGCTAAGCTCTTGCTCCTACCTTCTGATCCTGTCTTTGCTTAGCACTTCCCAAGAAGGCCTGCAGAAGTGACTGGCTCACTCTGGTCCTCCTTAATCCTGGAGAAAGGTGTGCTGACGATATCTAACTACCTGTCTTCCTCTAAGGAGAGCTAAGATTTTTTGAGAAAGGTGGGGGGTGGGGTGGTTTACAGACAAACAGACTGGTACTAACCAGAAGAAAAGGCTCAAGGCAGATAAAAAGAAAGTAAAGCAGTAGCTGAATGTAAGATCAGACACATGACCCAACTGTCTGAGGCCAGAAAGGAAGCTAAGGGTGACTTCCTTAAAGGGCAGATGCCAGAAGCAATGAGGGAGTCACTTAACTTTGTCAGTTTTCAGAGGAAGATGGGATAAGGTGACAAAACAATGAGTAGTGTTCCCTTCAACAGAAATTTCACCAATGCAAGAGAAAGATGGCACGTTGAGCCCCAGAACAGTTCTTCCAGGCACTAACAAATACAGCTACTCTGCTTGAGTACTGTCTGTCAAGGTCTGGAACCCAAACTGAAGTGCCTATGAACAAGCTCCTCTGCTGAGTCCCAGGGAGCTGCTCAGACCACACTTGGAGAGACACTGCAAAGTGGTAACTCCCTCAGGTTGCACCTCTATGGCTTTTCTACTAAGATCAGTTTCTTGAGGGGGCTGGAGGGCAGCCTTGCTTCATTTCAGGCCTCAAAATCCCTCAGACTTGAACAAAATCAGCTACAGCTCCATTCCTTGGGGATTGTGTTATGGTAAGTAAAGTATATTTTTATCAAATACGAACAGTTCTGATGGGTAGGTAGGTTTAGGAATTGTCTATGATAAAGTTTACCAATTTGAGATACATGTCCTATAGCCTCAACTTTAAAGGATAGGACACAGGGCTAGGATCACTAGTAGTGTGAAAACTGAATGCTGAAGCCATCTAGATAAAGTGGTCAGATGACCACACCTGTGAAGTCTCTACTAGGCAAACATTGGTTAAGGTGACTTAACATGGTCATTGTAAAAAGTGCTTTTCCAGCAACACCTTTAATCCCAGCACTCAGGAGGCAGAGATAGGATTGCTGTGAGTTTGAGGCCACCCTGAGACTACATAATGAATTCTAGGTCAGCCTGGGCTGGAGTGAGACGATACCTCGAAAAACAAAGTAACAACTAAAAAAGTGTTTTTCAGCTGTGGCACATGCGTTTAATCCCAGCACTAGGGAGGCAGAGGTAGGAGGGCTGCCGTGAGTTCAAGGCCACCCTGAGACTACATAGTGAATTTCAGGTCATCCTGGGCTAGAGTGAGGCCCTACCTTAAAGGGAAAAAAAAAAGTGTTTTTCTTTCCTCAAACTGGTCTCCAGACATTGGTAATTACCTAGGTGGCAGCAAGTCTTGTGAATGAAGGAGCATGGTTACTACTGAGGACTTACTGTATAAGTAAGTGTTCTTGTATTAGATTATTAACCAAGGGTCACTTAAACATCACCAGAGCTCTTGTCAAATACTTACAAATCTTGGCTCTGTTTTATCCGATGAAAGTCCTTCAAGATGCCCATCATGTCTGCAAAGCTGCTGGCCTTGGACAGAGAGATGCAGTCATCCTCTTCAGACGAGCTGCAGGTAGCTTTGTGTTCCGGTTTGCAACAGTCAGGGCTGGCAGAACAAAGCAGGGGGACTGATGGAAGCTCAGGGACCTCTACCTCAGTCTCCTCGGTGATGTCACTAATGACAAAGGAAGTTGTAGAGTGGAATGAGGATCCAAAACAAGGTAAGGGAGAAGAGACATTTGAACTTCCTGGAGATAAGAAATCTGGCGTTAATGAAGCCGAAGCTGAAAGAGAAAACAATAGAGATGTATGGACATTGGGCTATGACATGATACAAAGATGATCTCTTCTCCCCACAAACAATGCCTACAGAACAGATTCATTTACTGCGCTGACATACTGAGAACACCTAAGATGGTATCTGTAGCCAATGGAAAGTCCAACTACTGTCCTTCCCATTGAGGGGCTCAGGAAGATGGAGAAGCACTGGGCTTCTAGTAGGGCAGAAAACCTATCCCACAAAGGTCTTAGCTCCTAAAAGTTCCCATTGCACAGTTGGCTACACAGTGACAGAGGTAAGGCCTGCATCTGTTAATTTCTCTAATTGGAACAGTACTTTGGACTCTGCTCCTTTGAATTTTGATGTGTACTAGAAGTGTTCTGAGCAAAACTAGAATTGTGATGCATCTCTTAATTCCCCACATCTTAATGGAGATAATTTCTTTAACTCCTGAGTTCCTAAGAAATGCTCCTGATTTTTTCTAAACAGATTTTCCGAGTTCTATAATCTACATCTACTAAGGCTCAGAAGCCATGTCTCTTTCTTTCTTTCTTTTTTAAGGTAGGGTCTCACTCTAGCCCAGGCTGACCTGGAATTCACTCTGTAGTCTCAGGGTGGCCTCAAACTCATGGCAATCCTCCTACCTCGGCCTCCCAAGTGCTGGGATTAAAGGCGTGCGCCACCACGCCCAGCAGGAGTTATGTCTTTGAGCCACTGAGCATCTTAGGAGAAATCCATCTGATGGTTGTCCATGCCTCTAGTAAAGGCAGGCTCCATCAATTTCCCATGGCTCCACCTTAACTGTAGGTAGAAAGGTGCACAGAGGTGAGTGCTGGTAGAAAGGACAAGGAAAGGAATGCGTGCTTGCTGGGATCTCTCTCTTGGTGGTGCTTAAGAATGCTTATACTGACAGGGAAGCTTCTGTGGGTTCATGAGATATGTGACGTGGAAGTCACCTGGAGGGGAGGTTTGTCTTCTGTGGCTAAGAGGGAATCTGTCTGGGATCACTGGTAAAGATTTGGTTCCTAACCAAATCATTCAGTCCAAACTGACTAATGGAAATCACCCAAGGGATATGACAGGCTGTCTGTCTTGGTCTCAGGTCAACTCCAGAGCACTGAGCCTAAGTGCCAATAAATCAGAGATCATCATTTCCTTTACCTCTGTCTTCCCAACAACCAGGGGAAGGACAGTCTCCCATACCGAAGCCCTGAGTCAGGAGTTCCTACCTGCATCAGCTGCCACTATTTTGGCAATCTGGCTGCGCAGGTGGCTCAGCTCATCTTGCAGCTCAGTGGTGCGGCTTAGGGCTGGCAAGGCTGGCTTTTTCAGGGCCAGGAGTCTCTCCTCAGACCCACGCAAGTTGGGCACTGAGGCATTACGTTGCATGACAATCAGAGGACTAGGTTTCCAGGTGTGTCTCAGGGGCCGTGTATCGCTCCTGGGCCAAAGAAAGACAAATATGTCCATCATAGACAGTTGACCAATGCATTCCTTATAAAATTCCTTCACAGGTCTCATTCCTGTTGCCCTCAGCTTCTCACAGGCACCTGCCTTGCTCCCCAGTCCCTAGCAGACTGGCTTCTGCCTCAGCTACCTGACCCGAGCATATGTCTCCTCTTCATCTGCAGCAATCCAGGCGATGTCAGCCAAAGTAGGGACTGGAGGGACATCTCTCAAACACAGGTCTGAGATGTTAGGCAGGGTCTGTGGGGAGGCAAAAGTTTATCAACTGTAAGCTAGTGCAACTGATGCATAGTGAGGCACCTAATCCAGCAACTCAAGAGTCTGGAAGGCTTAAGAGTAGCTTGAGGGCTGGAGAGATGGCTTAGCAGGTTAAGGCACTGGCCTGTGAAGCCAAAGCCAGGTCCCATGTAACCCAGACACAAAGTGAGGCAAGCACATAGGTTGCACATGAGCACAAGGTGGCACACATGTGTGGAGTTCAACTGCAGTGGCTGGGGACCCTGGCACACCAATTCTCTCTCACACACATTAAAAAAAAAAAAAAAAAAAAGAGTAGGTCAAAAGACATTCCTGTTTGGAAACCTTTGAATAAGAGGTCTGAAGCATGCCGGGTATGGTGGTGCATGTCTTTAATCCCAGCAGAGGTAGGAGGTGGCACATGTATCTAGAGTTCATTTTCAGCAGATGGAGTCCCTGGTATGCCTATTCATTCTCTCTGCCGCCTCCTCCTCCTCAAAAAAAAAAAAAAAAAAAAAAATATAGATAGATAGATAGATAGATAGATAGATATAGATAGGTAGATAAATAGAATATTTAAAAAAGGCCTGAAGCAAGTTTGTGAGATTACAAACACTATTATCTTTCGTGGGACTGGCCAAGTTAACTTAAAAAAAAAATTTATTTATTTGAGAGAGAAAGAATGGATGCACCAGGGCCTCCAGCTGCTGAAAACTCCAGGTGCATGTGCCACCTCGTGCATCTGGCTCATGTAGGCTCTGGTGTGACCATTCTCTGTCTGTCTGTCTCTCTCTCAAAATAATAATAAAAAATGTTTAAAGCTGGGCATGGTAGTACATGCCTTTAATCCCAGCACTCGGAAGGCAGAAGTAGGAGTGCTGTAAGTTCGAGGCCACCCTGAGACTATATACTGAATTCCAGGTCAGGCTGGGCTAGAGCAAGACCCAACCTCAAAAAAACCAAACAACAAAAAAAGTTTAAAACGTAAGTCAGGTCCTGGAGAGATGGCTCAGCGGATAAGGCGCTTGCCTGCAAAGCCTAACAACCTGAGTTCTGTTCCCCAATACCCACATAAGCCAGATGCACAAAGTGGTGTATGCATCTGGAGTTCATTTGCAGTGACTATAGGCCCTAGTGCACCCATTCTCTCCTCCCTCTTTCTGTCTTTCTCGGCTTGCAAAATAAATAAAATATTTTTTTATTTTTTTTGTGGCCAAATTGAAGAAAGCTTTTATTATTTTTTATTGACAACTTCCATAATTGTAAACAATATCCCAAGGTAATTCCCTCCCTCCCCCAACTTTCCCTTTTGAAACTCCACTCTCCATCATATTCCCCCCCCCAAATCAGTTATGATCTTTTTATTTTGATGTTATGATCTTTTCCTCCTATTATGATGGTCTTGTGTAGGTAATGTCAGGCACTGTGAGGTCATGGATATCCAGGCCATTTTGTGTCTGGAGGAGCACGTTGTAAGGAGTCCTACCCTTCCTTTGGCTCTTACAATCTTTCCACCACCTCTTCCGCAATGGACCCTGAACCATGGAAGGTGTGTAAAATATTTTTTAAAAAGTAAGTCGGGGCTAGAGAGATGGCTCAGCAGCTAAAAGTGCTTGTTAGTGAAGCCTGATGGGTGGGGTTCAATTCCCTAGTACCCACATAAAGCATGCATATGGTACATGCATCTGGAGTTTACAGTGGCAGGAGACTCTGGTGTTCGCTTTCCCTCTCAAATAAAATATTTTTTTAAAGCCAGGAAAGTTTTTTTTTAATATTTAAGGTAACTTAATTTACAACAGAAATCTATGAGGGACACCTATTGTGTATTGTGTTTGTTTAGGACTCCTAGCAAGAATTTTATGCATGCTAGGCAAGCACTCCACCAACTGAGCTACATCCCCAAACTCCAGACACACGTACCACATGTGCATCAGGCTTTGGTAACAATGCAAATATTTTTAAGACAGATTGGGAGGTGGCTGAGGAATTGATAACTCCTGCTTTTAGATGATTAACTGGTACTAGAGTTAAGTGAATACTTCAAGGTCACACAGTATTTCCACTGACCCAGGAGCTACTGTTAAGATGAACCATTCAGGGAAGCTCCCATTTGCACAGTGATCAGCTTTGCATGCCCTTGGCAATGAAATGAATTAACACAGGTATGTACTCAGCACAGTGCCTGGCAAACATTATGTGCCCAGTAAATGTCGTTAGTATTCCTAATACTATGATTCACAATTGTCTGTCCAGAAATATCTGGACAATGTCAAGTGTGGGGCAGGCCTCCAAAGCCACACTCTCTAGCTTTATTTATCTTTGTTTCTGATGGCCTTCAGGCAGTTCTAGAGAGTTGGGGTTATGACAGTGCCCCCAATTCTAAACCCATCCCTGACTCTACACCAACTCTAACACCACTTCTAACTCTGGATCCAGTTCCTGCCTAGACGTTACAGTTATCGCCTTATATACAAGTTTGGCTTCATTTCTGTCTGCCTGGGCCTGGCTCCGTTCAAGCATCATTTCTCTTTGTGTGGCAATACAGCTTTATGGCCCTGCTTCCCACACTCACCCTAACAGTCCAAGAGCTGATGCCTCCCCATGAAACCCTAGATGGCAGCATGTGGGGCTTATACTGTAGACGCAGGACTCAGAGACCTAAGTTAGACACAAGTCTGCCACAGAGTGGGCACTAAAGCCTCTCTAGACACAGAGTTAAGACTGAAGTAGCCCAGGGAAGGAGTGGCCATATTTGGACAGAAAGGAGAATAGGAGCTTGAGTCCTCAGAGAAGCACTAAAAATAGTGGCTAAGTGGCCCACTCACAGGGCTGGCGAGAAAAGCTGAGTTCCACTCAAGAGTCACAGCATTTAATGTTCCATTTAGGGACCTGCTAGGATGCAAACACCTTGGAGCTCTGACATAATGTATCTGGATATCAGCAAAGGCTGATAAGCTGGAAGCTGGTGTGGGGGGGAGGGTGCTGCTAAAATCTAAGTCACTTAGCAGATCCAACAAAGTGAGATGCAAGATTATTAATTTATGAGCAAACTAGAAGCCCGGCTGTTGTGGTCTGAATGCAATCAGGAAGGCACAGTGACCAGGATCTATTATAATCACTTGGTTACTATTTCTTGTCAAAATGAAAGACTGACCAGAAGAGCGGGCACAGAGGCAGCCACATCCTCTCATACTCTGAGCCTCTCTTTGTCCTTCCAGTGCACTCACCTCGAAGGATGCCCGGGGGCATGGTTTCAGGGGCAGGTTAGTCCCAATTCTTCTCACTACACTTCGAGCAGCCCCATGTGGCTTGTTTTGCCAGATTGGGATAGTCTAGGGAAGAGATAACAACTTGAGAGTAAGTCCACGGAGGCTCACTTGCCCATCCCAGGACAGGGCACCCTCAGATTGAGAGAGCAGGTTCCTGGCCACTCCTGCTGTTGCTACGGCTGTGGGGCGCAGTGAAGGGGCTGGAATTAGCTGGCTACAGGGACTATCACGTTTTCTCCCCTCCCTCGGCACAGAAGGGTGAAAACAGACTGGAAGTGTCCTCGAGACCACAGTAGACTTTTCCCTGGGAAGGAGGTGCAAGGCAGTCTTGCTCCAATTCTAGGTCTCCAGTAAAAGAAGAACTAAGTGGCGAGCCTTGTATAGTTAGTTCTTCAGCAAGACCACTGGGAGTACTCCTTACCACATTGGCTTCCATTCCTGACATGTCAACCAGCTCCTGCACTTGAAGGACCAGGCAGTTTGGGAAGGCTGGATGTGTGTCTCCTTCATATCAGGCCATCTCCAGGAACACCAGGTTTCCTTTCCTATCAAGTAACCACAAGAGTAAGGACTCCAGGGCCACCACTGAAACTTCACAAGGCAATGCTCTGCAGTTATTACTAAAACCAAGACCTCTGATGTTTCAGGGAAGAAAACCAGCCCAAGAGGCTACCTTCGCCTACCTACCACTAGCTTCTCCTCTAATTCAGACCTTTAAAGGTTGTGTTTCAGGATTGTTGGAGAGATTGGCCAATGCAGGGAACCTTCCTGAACTCTGAGGTTTCCTAAAGCAAAGCTTCAAAGATGTAAATAGAACCTTATGGTAAGCTACAAGGCTCAGAGGAGAGCCAAACTAAAGGTACATCAAAGCATTCCTTGTTTTCTTTTGTGCGCATGCGCGTGTATGTACACGTGCCTTTGGATTTAAGAGAGAGTCTCACTAGCTAAGTCTGAACTGGAACTCATTCTGCAGTCCCAGGCTAGCCTCTGCACTACACCTCCAGTGCCCAGAGCATCATCATCATCACAATCACTTTTTTTTTTTTTACATCTCACTTGAGCCACCCACTAGCTTTGTAGCCAAAGGCAAGTCATATAACCTTTCTAAATGTTGATTTCTCCATCTCAGAAAAAGGGACAGGTAAAGCCTACCATTTTGGGTTACACTAAGGGTCAGTGAGATGGATTTTAAGGTATATAGTGAATTTTAAGACATGATTGATAGAAATGGTCATCCTGCCCTTGCATGGTAAGCAGGTGCAATCATGGAACATATTCAAACATATTGTGGATTCCCGTGTCCATCAAACATCAACAATATTTATTAATGCCTGGCTCTGTGCTGAGCAGTATAGGTGCTTTGGAAGGAGTCAGAAACAGCCATGCCTTTAAGGAACTCTCAATCCAGCAGAAAGACAGGATCTGCACACACGACTCTAAGGACGCCTGAGCATCACTACTTCACAGAGACCCGCTAGACAGGTGGCCAGGTGGGTTCAATACCCTGGCCCCAAGCCCCAAGGTGGGTTCAGAGTTGGGTGGGAAGAAAATAGCAGCGCCAGCACAGGAATATAAAGGGACTTGTAAAGAGGACAGAGTTTCATAAAGGTCATGTCCTGAGAGCTAGGTGAGCCTGGGTGAGGAGACACCTAGGAGCCCAAGTCTGGTTCTGAAGGGGACTGCACTGACAGTACATCTGCAGGCTTTCTTCTGTCTTCAGAAAGGAGGTGTGACATACAAGAGGAAAGGACTACCGAGTCAGTATGGCCAGTCACTCAGCAGTACAGTACAAAATCTGGTTCAGGTTCAGTGGACTCCAGCCCAGGCTCCATTATCAAAGTCCCCGGTGCCTGCCACAAGTTCACTTAATAGCGCTGGCTTCACCTCTGAAGAATCGAGACCTAACCCTCAGGACTCAACAGGGGGGACCTTATCAAACTGCTAATCTTACTGTTTCAACTCTTGTTAGAAGAGCCACGGGGGTAAAATGTGGACTTTCCTCCTCTGGGGAGTACTCCACAATGGCTCAACCCCATCATTCTCCTCGCTCTCTCCACACCAAGATCGGGTACCATCTGGCCGTGGCACATTTCGCAGCCGCACTTCTTCCCTACCCCCCTGTCCTGGGCCAGGCTGTGCTGCTACCAGTCCGACCTCCCCTCTGGGACCCGGTTCCACACTGTGGCCTCTGCTGGGCCCAGCAGGGCCTAATGCCCCCCGCGCACCCCGAGCTCAGCGCAGCTCGGGGTCTACTCTACAGCTCACTCGCTCCGCTGCGCTTCTTCGAGACAGAATCGAAATAACCAATCTGCGCCCGGCCCGGCCTCCGCCAAGCACAGCAAGCGGCCGGACATCGGCGGAACTCGGGACTGGAGGCGACGCCAAGTTAGCCCCACGTGTCCCCGGAGAAGGCTCTCGCGCCGTCCCGGACCCTTGCGCGGCGCTGTCAGCCGTGTATACGCGCGCGGGGTCCCTCGCCAGGCCCGGGCAGCGCCGGGGAAGGGCCTGGATTCCGCAGTCCCGGGGCCCGGGGCAGTGGGGTAAACTCTGCCCGATCCCCGACACACACCTGCGCGGGCGGTGCCGGGGGTGCGCGGCGAACTCTCGCCCGGGCCGCGCCCCCTCCCCCGGAATCCCGACCCGAGCCGGGCCAAGGTCGACCCAGTCCTCGCCGGCGGCCCTTGGACCCACAGCCACCTCCTCCCCCGGGGCCGGAGCGGCCTTCGGACACGGCGCGGTCGGAACGGGAACGGGGAGCCTGAGGTCCCAACACGGTCCCCGTTAGCCGGGGGACTCGCAGCGGTCCCGGTCACTAACCCCGTCGGGGACTTAGTTTCCCTCCCCCTCCCCCCGCCGGCCCAGCGAAGCGGACAACGGCTCCCGCGAGAGCTCGCGCGCGAACACGAGTCACGGGCCCCGCCGAGCGCCCGGGACCGAGGCCCGGCGTAGAGAACGCGTCCGCACCCCGCCGCCTCCGCCTCCCGGGCCGTCCTCGGACAGGTCTCACCTCACACTCGGGCGCCGGGACTCACCTCACGGCCCCGCCTACCACCGCGGGCGGCCCCGCCCTCGCGCCCGGCCCTCACTTCCGCCGGCCCGCCGCTGCCCCCGGAAGCGACCCTGTGCAGCTGCGCACCGAGCCCGGGCGGGGCCTGGCGGTGGCGCGGACTGACCGGTCCCCCCCCTCTCCAGTGCAGCGCGCCTCGCCTCGCCCCGGAGCCGACCCGCTGCCCGCCGCTGCCCGCTTGCTCTCCACTTTCAGCCTCAGCTGGCTTCTGCAAGCCGCTCTCTGCCTCGCTGTGCTCCGTGCCCACAGTGTTTGGTGTCCGCCGTCCCCATCCTACTGCACGTTTCCAAATCCTCTCCTCGACCGTCAGGTCCCCGGGTCAGGCACTTGTAACCTGTCTCCTCCTAGCTCCCTTCACATCTCGTGCTCCCCAGTCAAGGTCCTTTACACAGTCGCAGCAAAAATGGACGGGAGGGACTCGTCGACCTTTGCCTCCGGAGCTCCGGAGCTCCGGGACAGCTTTCTTCTATTTAGTACGCGCTTCCTCTCCGCATTCAGTTTGTAGAACGATGATTACATGGATGGGTTGATAATGGCACTGGGAGAGGCCCGCATTCCTTCCGAGCTCAGAAGGCCATTTCTTCTTTGCGCTCACGCCGCCCCCCCCCCCTTGTTCTGATCTTCATGACATCCAGCTCCTAGGACACATTTCTTCCTCTCCCCTCAGCACGTGGCTTTGCTTGTCCCCCTGGCTGCAGTTCTTCTGTCCCAAAGCCTGCAGTTCCTATCTGCCAGGGACAAATCTGTTGGTTTCGTGGGTGGATAGCCTGTGCAGTCACAATGGGCTCCATGCCCAGAACAGCCCCATACTTGGCTTCTCTGCTGTTACCTCTTTTTTTCTCCCCCCCCCCCCCCGGTTTTTTGAGGTAGGGTCTCACTCTAGCTCAGGCTATGTAGTCTCGGGCTGGCCTCGAACTCACAGTGATCGTTCTACCTCAGCCTTCCTAGTGCTGGGATTAAAGGTGTGCACCACCAGCCTGGCCCTTGCTGTTACCCTCTTGGAGTTAATTTTGTGATGCTTAATAGCAGGGCACTGACAGGAGGACACTTTGAGAACTGTGTCCTCAGGTGATTGGGTCATGCAAACAGAATGTACTTACACACACTTAGATGGTAAGCCCACCGCACACCTGGGCGATACTGAATAGCCAGGATGCAGACCTGCTGAATACCATAAACATTGATATCACAGAAAACATCGTAGATCTGTCTAAACACAGATAAAGGACAGCAAATGTACTACTGACATGAATTACTTTTAAATTGGGATGTTTCATTGCATTTTATTTTGCACGGGACCCTAAATATAGAACTGGTTGTAGTCAGAGACACGAAGGTCAGGTAGTCCACCTAATCTCCTACCGCATTCAAATGATGAAGGCTGATGTCCAGGTCCAGCCTGCTTTCTAAGATGACAAAGTGTGATGTAATCATTACTGCCCTTTCCCGGGCAGTGGCAGATCATGCACACCCATCGTGTGGGGTTTTATAACTTGCTTTGATGCCACACAGATCCCGTGCAAGGAGAATGGAACCTCTTAACCTGGGAACTTATTTTCCCTAGTCAAACCAACTGACGAGGTTCAAAATGTTGACTTGGGATCGCCGTGAGTTCGAGGCCAACCTGAGACTCCAGTGAATCCCAGGTCAGCCTGGGCTAGAGTGAGACCCTACCTCGAAAAACCAAAAAGAAAAAAGAAAAAAAAAAAAACAAAAAACAAAATGTTGACTTGGCTTTGCAGTGTGATTTATGCCCTGTGGTGGTTTGATTCAGGTGTCCCTCATAAACTTAGAATTCTGAATGCTAGTCTCCCCAGCTGATGGCAATTGGAAATTAAAGCCTCCTGAGGCAGTGTATTGTTGGGGGCAGGCTTATGGGTGTTTCCCCATGCCAGTGTTTGGCACACTCTCCTATTGCTATTGTCCACCTGATGTTGGTGAGGGAGTGATGTCCACTCTGCTCATGTCGTCATTTTCCCTGCCACTGTGGAGCTTCCCCTTGAGTCTGTAAGCCAAAATAAACCTTTTTTTCCCCCACAAGCTGCTCTTGGTTGGGTGATTTCTGCCAGCAATGTGAATCTGACTGCAACATGCCTGGAGTCCTTTCCTTGGACCAGGCCAAGGCTAGGTTCTGACAATTTTGTCCCTGCTCAGCCATTCTTCCTTGCCTTCTTCTGTCTCAACTCTTCTTTTTACAGGTCTTTCCTAAAGTGCATTTTCCACTAAAATTACCCAGTGCCTGTCTCAGGCTGCTGCTTCCAAGACAACTCTGACCTCAGGATTATTCTTACCACAGCACAACAGTCTCAAAATAAGTATATTGCACCTCTGGGTATATTACAAACTTATCTTAGACAAGTCACTCAAGCCCTGACAGACAACGCAGTCCCCAAAGGCATCCCAACCCAAATGCCACACTGCCTTACCCATCTGCCAAGCCAAGCTCCTCACAGACGGGAATGCGACTCTAGAAAGAAGGCAGAACATCCTGCCCAAAGGAAAAGCACCATGAGCCACCCTGGTCTCTCCAATTTTATTGTAGGACATGGTGGGGACAGGGGAGGCAAGAGGCAGAAGAGTGACAAGAGGGCAAGTAGCGGAGGGGACAGATGTCAGATGAAGATTCCAAAAGTTCAAGCAACTGGTGCTTGGCATGGGCTGTGAGCTCATGTCTACAAGATGGTGGAGGCACAGAGCAGGCTCTGTAAGGATCATGGAAGCACTGCCTCCCAGAGGGTCAGAGAACCTGACAAGAGCTGCTGGCTCTGGAGACTAGGGGACAGGACAACGTTTTCCTCACTATCCCAGGGAGAGGGGCAGGGATGCAGTGTCAAACAGAGCATCCCCAAACCAAGACACAGCATTGAGAGTCATGTGTGGGTTTGAATCTCAACTTTAGTGTCTGACTGACCCTGGGAAGTCACTTCACTTTCCTGAGTTTCTTCATCTGCTGGAGGGAAATAATTATCTACTTCCCAGGTTTGTTGTAAGAATTGAATGAGAAAATGCCTGTAATCTTAGCCAAGTGCCTTAGAGACAGAAGGCTCTTGGGAACTGGCTGTTGTTAGCCCTGGCACAGACTGGAGATGAAGGCTGCCGTGAGAGACTCCACATGTCAGGCATTAATGTCAGGCAGGGGGCGGGTCTGAGGTGAAGCCTGCCTTCTTCCTCTGTCAGGTCTCAGATTGAGTACCTGGTAGGGCAATGGGATAAGGAGAGGACTGGGCACATAGGGGACTGGTTGATGTCAAGGCCTTAATGAATGAAGCCCAAGGCACCCGTGGGCCTGTCTGGGGGGCAGGGTAGTGCACAAGACATAATGATCCCTGGAGTTTTTTTTTTTTTTGTAAAAAGATGGGCAGGGGGAGGGAGAAGGAGAAGGAAGAGAGGTCTGTTTCTTCCCATGTGTGCAACTGCGAGGACATCAGACTGGACCCATCTGGGATTTCAGACCCAGCTATCATGGAGCAGCTGCTGAGGGAAGCCATCGCTCCCTTCTTTCTCCTTAGAATTTGAGTTATAAAAAATACCTACAAATTGTGAGAAAGTTCATATAAAAACACTTCATGTATAAAAAGAAACGCACAAACAAAAAAAAGACTGGCCATGGTGAGTGGCTCAGAATGTGGACCAAGGCCCCAATAGTGGCCAAAGGGAATGGGTGGCCACCCAATAGTGGATGAGCTGGTCTCAGTATCCCCAGTAGCTGGGACAGGGTTGAGTCTTGGGGAGGCTGTGTTCTTTGGCTAGGTTATACTTCTATGGAGTGGGGGCTAGAGAGGCAGGAGGTGTCACAGGGGCACTGGCTCCAGCAGTCCCACTGTGACCCTGTGCTAGGGCAGGTAACACGAATGTCTTAGTCCACAGGGCCCTCTAGTTAAAGACAGAACCTACTTCACAGCGGATGTCCCCAACTCCCCGAACAGGCCTGGGTCCGGTCATTAGTGGAGTGGTCTGAGAAGCAGTGGTGTGACAAGTGCGATTTCCACTTTTTCAGGAGAGCTCTGCCCACAGGTTCTAGAAGGCCGTATCAGCTGGGAATGACCCCAGTTGGGGACACTAAGCACAGGAGACAGCCCAGGGAACGGCCAGGATGTAGGGCTCCAGACAGACAGACATGCTGCTGGTGGCATGGCCTGCTGGGGTAGGGCTCCTTGACTCCTTTGGTGACAGAGAGCCAGGAAAAAAGGGGCAGCTGTGTCATTTCAGCCGTCTCTTCCCTGTTCTCCACACCCCCAGGCCCTGGGGTAGGAGGTCCAGGGAAATCAGCTCTGGTCTCATTTTCGGGCACTCTAAGAAGCTTCTGGAGCCATGTGAGTAGAGAAGAGCTGATGATGGCAGCAAGTTTTTAGTTCACCCATTGTCTCAGCTGGGCCCCTCACCCACCCACCCCCACAGAGCAAAGCAAGGGTGGCACCCTCAGATGACCTTGACCTTGAAGCCCTGAGGCAGTCTCAGAGTGGGGTGGGAACTGCATCCCTCTGAAATGGGTTGAGAAGCACTGTGACCTTGGCGAGGGGTGTGTGGGGACTGGGCCCCGCCTAGCGCACTTTCCTGCAGGCCCAGATGCGTTAGGGCTGCAGGAGAGGCGCGCCACGGCGGAGGCCTTCCCTCAGGAACTGCATGTAGGTGGCCGTGGACGGGTCCTCGAAGGTGGACGAGAAGCTGAAGACGTTATTTTCCACATCCTCGGGCTTCATGGAGGTGATATCCAGGAAGTAGTTGGCGTTGATGTGGTGGACCTGGGGGAAGGACTAGATGAGGAGAGCCAGCCAGGAGGAGGTTGCAGGCCGGGTCTGCCTGAGTCACCGAGCCGCCACCGTCCTCACTCTAGTGAGAGCAGGCAGGCCGTCACACCGAGGGTGCCGGCAGATGCTGGCCCAGGGTGGGCTGTTTCCTTCTGCCCCTGCTCCCACAGGTCACCTCTGCTGAGGGGGTGACTCCCCATCTTGTCCACTAGGTGAAAACCCAATGCCTTTCAATGACACAAGGACACCTTTTCTTTACCCCTCTGTCCTTTGCCCCCTAAATGGCCTCTCCTCTGTTCCTCTGACTCCTGAACGCTAATCAAAAACAAACAGTACTCCATGCGCTTCCCCCGGCCTCTTCTTGCCCTAGCTAGAGAATGTCTTGAAGGCAGAGCCACCTCTACCTTTTCTGCAAAGAACCAGGCAGAGTAAGTCCCCAGTGAATGAACAACCGATCAAGGGCATGAATGAGTAAACCAACCAATGGATGGTGAGAAGCATGCCACACAGGGTCCCACAGGCAGAGACCTGTTTGCTCTTCAGGACCCCAGGGCCCTGGCCAGGGAAGGCTCCACAGAGTGAGCCACCTAGCGCTCACCCCAGGCCTTTCTTCCCTGGCTCCCCAGCATCTCCAAGGCCCACTCTCACAGAGCCTAAGCCAGCAGAAACCTTGAGTCCACTGCCTCTTTGGCTCTACCCATCCCTCAATGGACCTTCCAGTTCCTGGTGGCTCCTGCCCTAAAGCCCTGGGGCGACTGGTCAACCTCCCGGGGCCCTGTGTCCCACATCAGCCACCTAAGGTCTGAAGGATGGGGCGGCTGCTCAGAGCTGGAGACTGAGGCTACAGGCGGGCTAGTTTCGAAACCAGGGGCGGTCTTGACCTCGCAAGTCCCTGACCTCCTGCGCCCCACTTTCCTTGTCTTGTCAGTCAGCATGGATGGTCACCTGTCCATCACAACTGCTGTGGCACAATGTGGGGGTGGGGGGACACACAGAAACTTTAGGGAGAGGGAGATCTGGAAACATGGCTCCCACCAGACCCTGCCCTGGTCTTCTGCCTGCCTCAAGACCCCGCTCCTCCCTCTTTGCCAGCGCACTATTGGCTGCAGTGGTTTCTGGAGCCTTCCCCCTGGGCCATGCTTTATCCACTGAACCGGCATGGTTGACGTGGGGACAAGCCAACCCTGCTGATGGACTAAGTGCCTTTGCTATGTAGGCCCCAAAGTGCTCCTGAGGTCCCCTGCTCAGGATTCTGATGTTAGTGATGGGGACGACAGCCTCACACAGGCTGAGATGGGTGGGCCAGCCTCCACAGGGCTTACCACGGTGCCGTTGGGCAGGCAGATCATCATCTCCACGGGGAAGCTGTACTTCTCCAGATGCAGGCCCTGCCAGCTGCTGGTGGGACTGGGTTCTTCTGCTGGTTCTGTGGGGATAACAGTGCCCTCCTGGTATCTGGGTCCAGCCTTGTTTTGGGGGCTTCCATGGGTCATTCCCCTACTCACCTGCAGATCTTCCAGCTCTCTCACCAGGGACCAGGTGCTGATGAAGCTCTCGTTGAGGAAGGCAAGGATGGGCGGGCTTTCCAGGACAGTTTCCCGGAGAGTCCGCCCCGAACCTGCTCAGGGTGAAGCCAAGGTCAGAGGGTGAGGTGTCCCCTAACTTATAGTCGTGATCTTGGCTTGGGTAAAACTCATGGGCTGCACAATGTCTCCGCATCCAGACAAAATAATGTTGAAAGAGTGTGTGGCGAGCTGGGGAGATAGGTGAAGGCACTTGCTGAATTCGATCCCCAGCATCCAGGTCAAGAGCTGGGAGAGGTCACACATGCCTGTAACCCCTGGCGCTGTCTCAGGGAAATAAGGTGGAAGAGCGACAGAGGACAGTGACGTCTTCCTCTGGCTTCTGCACAGATACACATGGAGGACACGCATCTGCACATATATGTGCATACACAACATCCCCCCCCTCAAAAAAGAAGAGTAGGTGGTCAGGGGTGGTAGCTCATGCCTGTAGTGATAGCACTGAAAAGGCTGAGGCAGTAGGATTGCCATAAGTTTGAGCTCAGTCTAGACTAAGAGTGAGACCCTGTCTCAAGAAAGAACAAAGAAGCACAAAAACAAAACCCCAAAGAATCAATGCTAAATAAAGGGGTAGTGGGGTAACATGAACATAGTCCATATAGTAGCATCATGGGAGGACATCTGGGGTAGACATGCTACCTGTTCTGGAACTTGTCAGCAGTGACAACTCAAAAAAAATTATTTATTTATTTGAGAGAGAATGGGCACACCAGGGCCTCTTAACTGCAAATGAACTCCAGACACATGCACCACCTTGTGTATCTGGATTATGTGGGTACTGGGGAATTGAACCAGGGTCCTTAGGCTTTGCAGGCAAGTGCCTTAGTGGTTAAGGTGCTTGCCTGCAAAGCCTAAGGACCCATCTTCTACTCTCCAGATCCCACGTTGGCCAGACGCACAAAGGTGAGGCAAGCACAAGGTCACACATGCCCACTAGGTGGCACAAGTGTCTGGAGTTCGAGTGCAGTGGTTGAGGCCCTGGTGTGCCAATTCTGTCTCTCTCTTGCTCTCTCTAAAATAAAATAAATGTATTTTTAATGAAAGGGTCTCATGTATGCCAGGCTGGCCTCCAATTTGCTATGTAGCTGAGAATGACCCTGAGATCCTCCGTCATCTCCCAAGCATTGGGATAATATGTGTATGACAATGATGGTTTATATGCTATTGGGAATCAAACTTAGGGCTTCAAGCATGCTAGACAAGAACTCACCCAACTGAGCCACATCCCCAGCCCAATGGCAGCGTCTTAAATGCACTTAGCTCTGTCCTCAGGACAGACGTTTTCTCTATCCAGAACCCTCTTCCTCCTATCTAATCTGACAATCTCTTGTCACCCTTCAAAGTCTCAGCTGAATGTCACTTTAGTCTCCAAGAAGCCTCAACCTGCCCCCCCCCACCCGCTACACACTTCCCTGCCTCTCTGGGCCTTGCTCTGTGTAACACTCACTGCCCTTGGCCTCACTCCTCCCACACTGGCCTCTGTACCGTGCTGGGATAGTGTGTGGCCTACCACCTAGCACACCAGGTCCCTATAATGTTTGTTGAGTGACTGGATTGTTTTCCTTATCTTTGAACTCACAGCTGGACACCCCAAGGGCTTCCCAGCATGTCTCTGACCACCCTTCTGAAGAAGAAACCCAAGCCCAGCCCCCGGCACTGCTTCCTTTCTCATTTGTGGATCTCACTCTGACATTTTCCTACTCCCAACTCTGGGGGCTAGGTATGCTATCCGCCTTTCACTGTTGGGAAAACTGAGGCCCACGGAAGGGAAGTGGCTTGGTCAAGCTAAAAACGGCTGTCTGTGAACCCCTCTGTGGGGCCTAGGCTTCTCACCTGGCACCAGCCTCTGGGCTCAGCAGTCTTAAGCCTTCCCTGAGGCCACTGCCTTGGGTGGCCTGAGTCCTCAGGGCTCTGACAAAACAGTCAGATTTGTCCCAGGGCTTCCAGTGCTCCACAATGTGTGAAGTCCCCCTTCCTCCCCCTAGAGCTGGTCAGGGCCCCTCACCTCAGCAGGACTGGTCATCCAGGGCCCCCCACAGCAAGATCGAGTGCACCAGCTTGTTTTCAGCCTTGGCTCGGTCAAAGGCCTCTGTGAATGGCAGGTAGTTGACCTACGGTCAAACCAGGACAGAACAAAGGTACTGTAAGAGGCCAGCGTCCTGTTCGGAACCGTGTGTGTGTTGTACTTACCCATGCGAGACCGTGTGTGTGTGCGTGTGTGTGTGCGTGTGTGCGCGTGCATGTGTTGCAGAGGGGAAGCTCCTGTAGCCCAAGCTGTCTCTGGCCACACACTCCAATTGCCTGTGTCCACATCTCCAGTTTCAGCCCCCACGAAGCCTGACCTTAGCCTTCGTGCCCAACTCACCTTCTTGAAGGGGTACATGGTCACCTCTAGGCGCTGGGCAGCCTCCTCCCAACTCAGTTCCTGCTGCCACTTGATCTCCTCAAACACGAACTGGAGGGGCTCCCCCGAGGGCAGTCGGCTGTCAATCGTGTTGCCATCCTCATCCAGTATCACAGAAGGCACCGAGGGGCCCACGGCCTCCAGCTCCATCTGGGCCAGAGGTCAGTGGTGAGGGTGTCTCAGAGATGGACCCTGAGAGACCACCAACGATACTCCACACCGTGGAGGCGGAGAGACAGACGAGGACCCTGGGGCAGGACAGGGTCTTGCAACCCTGCCCACCTGGGTGGGAGCATCTGAGTGCTCACCTGTGGTAGGTAGCCAATGTCCACCTCCATGCTGCTGGTCTCACTGGCCCCGTAGAGCCACTCCATGTCCACGTTCAGGGACCTGGGAATGACCAGGGCCAGGCAATGTCAGTACCAGAACCCACTGGCCATGCTGTAGGTATTATCTAGCTTAGCCTAAGTAGCCGTCCTATTTACAGACAAGGAGGACACAGTGTCACTGGGCCGCTCACCTCAGGGCCTGGGCCTGCCCTAGACCATTCACGAGGGGATCTCGTGGCATGGCTCGGGTACAGCTCAGGACCCTTACAGGCAGAGAGCTCGCCAGTGCCTCGCCACAGGACACAGAGCGGAGCGGTGCCTGCCTAAGCTCTCCATGGCAGATGTCTGGTTAGGTCAGTGCAATCTGTAAGTCTGCCACATGGGGGAGCCCTGGGACTGCCAACCATCCGCTCTGCAGTAGGTGACTGGGGTTTGGGGCAGCATCCCTGTGGTCTGGTTTTCAGATCCAGGTCCAGGAGCAGCTGGTCATGGCTGGTCATTTGCCCCTCTCTGTCATCCAGCCCAGGACCCTGTCAACTTGGGAAGCAAGTGTGCTGAAGTGTGTCCTCCTCAGCACTGAGCTGAGCCCACCGGGGGCAGGTACACCCAATATCCCCATCTTGCCTCTCCTAGGGCTCTTTCAGGCTCTCCCAATCATTCTATTGCTCCTGCTCAGTGGGAGAAGCAGGCCAGGAGTCAGCTTCCCACCTTGCAGGTGAGGAAACAGGCCCAGAAAGGGCCAGGACCTTGCCCACAGCCACATACCCATTGTTGCCAGACCGAGACTTAACTAGGGGACTCTTAGCTCTCAGACCAGGCCTCATCCTTGTATAAACATCATACGTGCCTAGTATCAGGGAAGACTTTCTTTTTTCTTTCTTTAAATATTTTTTAATTTTTATTTTATTTATTTATTTGAGGGTAACAGACATACAGAGAGAAAAAGAGGGAAAGGGAGAGAGAGAGAGAGAATGGGCGCACCAGGGTCTCAAGCCACTGCACATGAACTCCAGATGTATGCACCACCTTGTGCATCTGGCTTATGTGGGTACTGGGAACTGAGCCTCGAACCAGGGTCCTTAGGCTTCACAGGCAAGCACTTAACCACTAAGCCATCTCTCCAGCCCCATCTTTCTTTTAAATATTTTATTTCTTTAGTTATGAGAGCAAGAGAAAGAGAATGGGTGCGCCAGGGCCTCCAGCCACTGCAAATAAACTCCAGATGCATGCGCCACCTTATGCATCTGGCTTACGCAAGTTCTTGGGAATTGAATCTAGGCGCTTAGGCTTCACAGGCAAATAGCTTAACCACTAAGCCATCTCTTCAGCCCAAGGGAAGACTTTCTTGAAGTCAGCCCCTCCTGGGTCCCCTGCTCTTACCCACAAAGAGCTGACCCTGAGCAAGTGGGTGGCTGGCTCTGTGGTGGGGCCCTTCCCTCAGGCCATTCTCTCTCCTTCCCCAGATATCTGCCTACATGTCACATGTCACTGTCTCTGGGCAAGTTCCCTGAACTCCCACCAATGGGCCCTGCCCACCTACTGACCTTATCCTCAGTGGCACAAGCACACTGGACCTACAGTTCTTTCTGGGCCTGTGGTAGGAAGGCAGGAGGCCCCAGCTTCAGGGCGGGCTTGCTGGCGGCTGCACAGAAAGTGCCTGAGAGACGCTAGTAAGAAGGGGACAGCCCCTCAGCTGCCTCACATCGCCTCTCATTAGCACTAGACCCTTCCCAAGAGGTGGTGCCGGGGAGCAAGGGAAGGAGCAGAGACGGAGGGGTCTCTGGGCCCTTCGACCTTGATGCCCCTAGAGCTGGGAAGGACGTCCAGTAGCAGGGTGCTGAGGCTGAACTGGGGCCAGCTCCTACCTGTGATTGGGCACAAAGAGCCGGAAGTCACGGATGTGGGTGGCATCTTTGGAGAGGACGATGTGGCCTGTGAACTGGCCAGGGGAAAACCAGAAGGGGAAGTCAGGAGGCTCGCTGAGCTGGAACTCCGCATGGATCCTGTGGGGGATGAGGACGGAGCTAAGCCAGAGCTCCCCATCTTCTCCCCTAAAGTCTAGGGGTCCTGGCCAGAGTCCTGGCTGCGGGGGAGGGGGCAGGGAAGAGGTAATGAGACCCTCCAAAGGCTGCCACCCGTCAGAGCTCAGTCCTTCCCTGGAAGCCTCACCCTGACCCTCTCGGAGGTTCCACAGCTTCTCCAGGGCACGCGTGGCCCACAACCTGGCCCTGTGTATGCATGACACCATCCTGGCCACCAGCCAGTTCCAATTGTGGGCTAGGCAAGTTCCAGACATTTCTCATGCTTCTCGTGAGGTAAGTCATCTTTCCCCTAACCCTCAGGTGAGGAAACCACGGCTCAGAGATCCCGAGACCACAAGGAGGGAGAGGTGAAGCGGTGGGGACAGTTCCCTCTTGCCAGGGCTGCACCCTCCAGACGGCGGCGGGGACCACTCACCGGAACATCACGGTGTAGTAGGAGTCACTGATGGCGGTCAGGCAGGCCACCGCACCCTGAGGGGCAAAGCGGGTCTTCACGAAGGGCCTCGGGTGGAACATGCTCAGGAGTCTGTGGATGATGACCTGTGGGTGGCAATGGAGACCGGGGCTGGCTTGCCGGGCTCGGGGGCTGGGACCTGCTGGGTGAGGGTCAGCCCTGGACCTGAAAGCCCAGGGACCCAGGGGGCCTGGGGAGGTTCGGGGAGAGGCAGGTGTAGCACTGGGGAGAGCCACACCTAGGCTGGGTGTCCTCACCTCCTTGCCCTTGGGCGGCGGTGGGTAGAAGCGGTTGTTGGACAGGTAGCCTGTGAAGACGCTCAGCTCACTGGGGATGATCCACCAGGGCTGGCCCAGCTCCTGGCCTCGAGGGGGCAGGAAGGGCCGGAAGTGGCGAGCGGCAAACACCGCGCTCGGTGACGCTGCCGTCGTCCAGTTGCGGAGGCCCGCCAGGGCGAGGCGGGAGACCTGGGACAGAGGAAGCCACGGCTCGAGGCTGCCCTGTCTATGTCCCGTAAGCCCAACCAGACCACAGACCTGGGGAACAGAGGGAGGGTAGGGAGGCTCCTGCTTCAGCGATGGTCACAAGCTTGGCCCTGCTTTGCCCATCTCCTCCACCCAGACCCCCGATGGAGAAGCGGGACCCCAGCAGTCCTCCAAGTGCAGACCAGAGCACGTCAGCTTGATCAGTGGGAAGCTGGTGTGCTGGAGAAACTACTCCAGCCTGCTCCTCTCACAGATCCTGTACCTATCTGCATAGGTCAGTGACCAGACGTAGGTGCCACACCATGCTGTAGGCCGCGTGGCTCCCTACCCTGCCCTAATCTGCCAGTCTCCTGAAAAGATCAGAGTTTGGGTTTGTTGCTGAGTTTGATGGAAGAAGCAGGCATCTACCCTTTGGGTGAAACCTCAATAGAATTAATAGCAAACATCAGGAAAGGGGAAGGAAACTCCTCTCTAGATAGCCCTGCCTCAAGTGTGATCAGCCCCTACTCTTCTAGGTGCTTGGGCAAGGCTCTCTCTCCCCAAGTTCCTCTGGCTGTGGGGTGGGTGGGCAGAAGATAGGAGGGTAAGAAGCCACAGGGCTGTGTGCACTTGGCCTGGAGCTCAGAGGAAGGACCCAGGAGTAGCAGGGCCCCTTGGCAAAGCTCTACCATTCCTTGCCCCTTCTTGACCTTATGGGTACAGGGAAGAGTCATGCCCTCTGAGGTATCATCGCCAGGACAGAAGGGCCCAGTGCCCTGAGGGAGATCAGCCAGCAGGCGCTGCCAATCCTTGACAGGCAGCAGGTATTTCCTTCGCTGCCCACCTCCATGGGGGTGGGAGCCAGGCGTGAAAGGAGGCAGTGGGAAGCAGGAGGCGTGAGAGGAGGCGTGGAACATTCCTGCCTAGAGGGATCTAATAGTCGAGGTCTTGAATCAGGGCCAGTTTTGCCCACTGGTCCTGTTCACAGGCTCGCAGACCTTGCAAGATGCTGCCAGAGGAAGGGGTGCTGGGTACTGCCAGGGCTGGCGCACTTCCCTGCCTCACCTGGGTGCGGAGATCCCACCCCACTTCTGCCCCTTTGGAGACAGCACTCATCTGGTGGACGGACTCATCACCACCGCTTCCTTCTCTACTCAAGTCTTGCCCTGGAAGGCCAAACCTTTAGAGTCACAGGAGTCCCTCTGTATGCCCTAAGCACCTCAACACCATGTGTCCCAAGTGACGTCATTCCCTCTCCACCAGACACACTCCCCTCCTACAGTCCTCATCTGGGCGAGTGGCCCACCGAATCCTGGTCCTCAGGCCACGAGCCACTGGGTAGCCCCAGTCACCGACTCCTTGCCCCTTGCTCTATTATCTATCCCCTTCTTCCCCTCCAGGCTTCCTCCAACTGTTCCCTCCATTGCCTTCCTCTCTCTGTCCACCCTGGGAACTGGCCTGCTTGGCCCTGTCCTGTCGCCAGCCTGGGAAACACAGATCTAATGTGGGGACTATCTCTTCACAACCTGCTGTGGCATTTTGCTGCTGAAGAATAAAGTCAGACCAGCCGGGCGTGGTGGCGCACGCCTTTAATCCCAGCACTCGGGAGGCAGAGGTAGGAGGGTCGCCGTGAGTTCGAGGTCACCCTGAGACTACATAGTGAATTCCAGGTCAGCCTGGGTTAGAGTAAGACCTTACCTTGAAAAACCAAAAAAAAAAAAAAAAAAAAAAAAAGTAAAGTCGGGAAAGGAGGCTTTTAGCAGCCTGGGCACCTTCCCTACCAGGATGCCCTGGCACAGGCCCTGGTCCAGCTCCTAGGTCTGTTTGGCATCTTCTGCCTCAGGCTCTTGCTCACTCTGAAGTGGCACTTCTTCACTGAGCGGGCATGAGCAGAGCAAAGAGCAGAGGCTGCCCTGGCAGGGGGAACAGCAGGTGGGAAGGCTCATGGCAGAAAGCAAGCCTGGTGAGATGGAGGAGGAGAGGACGGTGGGAACACAGGCAAGCCGAGAGGAGTGCGGAGGAGGGCGGGTGACAGATGACAGGCAGGAGGGTCTGGGGGCCCTTGCCCGGTAACGGGGCTCACACAGTGTCCTCAGAGCCTCAACCTGGGGAGGGGCTGGTAACACCCCTTCTTCCCCTCCCTGCCTCCCGGGGACCTTTCATCCCCTTGGCCCCTCTGCCTGGGGCTGAAACTTCTTGGGTTCAGTTCACTGACAGATGCCAGGCTTCTACTAGAGACCTGCAGAAATGGACAGGCAGAAAGTAACCATGGAAGGGGGCGGCTGTGTCACCGGGGTTCATCTGCCCTTGCTCCTTCCTCCAAGTAACTACCCCCGGGGATGGCCTCTGCCAGACATCACTCCAGAACACCGGCCCAGACCTTCCCTGTGGGGAGGGCACTTGTGCTTTGCACTCCTGCCCAGCCCCGGCCGACTGAACCTGGAGAACAGAGACGCCTGACTGTCTTGGACGCAGTGGGCACACAAGAGGCTGACAGAAGGGGGGAAGAGGAAGAGGGCACAGGTGACTCCGCCATCTGTGGTCCCACCCATGGGGGCCACCCTGCCCCCTACTCACCCCTAGGAACCCATCTTTGCTCTTGGTCATGGTCTCTGGGAGCAGGGGCTGGAATCGGGCTTCTATGGTGAGTGTCTCCTCACTGGGGTCAGGAGGCAGCTCCTCATCCTCGTACGTGGTCACAGGAGTTGACCCTATGGGACACAGATGCCCTTAGGCCGCAGACCTCACTTCTTCTGGGATGTCAGGGATGGAGCAGGGCAACAGTCGGTCATCACCACAGTAACAAACAGCATGTACTGGGTTGTACTTTCACAACAGCCTCCAGAGGCACATCATGTTATGAGCAACTCCGTTGTATACATCAGGAAGCAGCCTGGTATGGAAGTGCATGCCTAAAATCCTGGGAGGCTGAAGTAGGAGGATCACAGTAAGTACGCAGCCAGCCTGGGCTATAGAGTGAGTTCCAGGTCAATCTAGGCTAGAGTGAGACCTTGCTTCAAAAAATAGAAATGTAGGGCGGGAGGGATAACTTAGCGGTTAAGATGCTCGCCTGCAAAGCCAAAGGACTCAGGTTTCGACTCCCCAGGACCCATGTAAGCCAGAAGCACAAGGTGGCACATGTGTCTGGAGTTTGTTTGCAGTGGCTGACATGCCCATTCTTTCTCTATATGGCCTCCTCTCTCTCTCACTCTCAAATAAATAAAATAAAATAAATATTTAAAAAATAGGTGGCTGGAGAGATGGCTTAGCAATTAAAGTGCTTGCCTGCGAAGCCTAAGAACACATGCTCGAATCTCCAGGTCCCATGTAGCCAGACGCAAAAAGTGACGCAAGCGTGCAATGTCACACATGTGCACAAGGGGGTGCGTGCATCTGGAGTTCATTCACAGTGGCTGAAAGGCCCTGGCGTGCCCATTCTCTCTCTGTCTCAAAAATAAAAATAAAAAAATTGAAAAGCAGCTGGGCATAGTGGCCCACGCCTTTAACCCCAGCACTTAGGAGACAGAAGTAGGAGGATTGCTGTGAGTTCGAGGCCACTCTGATACTACATAGTGAAGTCCAGGTCAGCCTGGGCTAAAGCAAGACTCTACCTTGAAACCTCACCCCCACCTCCAGGAAAAAAAAAAAATAGAAAAGAAAAAGAAAGCAGAGACTCAGAGAGCCAAGGTCAACTTCCCCACCGTCACAGGGAGTGAGGGAGTCAGGATTCAAAGCCAGGCCTGTGTGACTCTCAGTGCATGAAGGGTCACGGCCCTCTTCTGGGTCATGAAGGTCTGTAAGGGACTCAGCCAAGGGCAACAGAGCAATGAATGAAAGCAAGAAACAATCAGGCTGTCTTTGGTGTCATCCAGTGAGCGCCGGTGGGTGATGATGAGACCTGCTTCTCTTTGCTCTTCTGGGTGGTTTAGTGTGCCCTGTGTAAGGAGTTTAGTGTGCCCTGTGTAAGGAGTGTGAGCCTGGCCAAGCACACCACCTTTCCCAAGCAGAGGGCACCGTGATGCAGGGTTAAGGGACAAAGAAGCCCACTCCCATGAGGAACGGGTTCCTGTGATGGGACCGTCCCGCCGCTTTCCCACAGCGAGTCAAAGTATGCATACGCTGTCTGGCCATGGTGACCTGGGACCTGCCGCCAGACTGATGAGCACGTCACAGCCATCCTTATAAAGACTGTCTTTTGCAGTGTTTTCTGTTACTTGGGATCGAACCCAGGATGTCATGAATACTACGGACGCACTCTACCACTGGTTACATCTCCGGCCCTCAGAGCAGTTCCCCACCAGTCATGTGAAGTAGTCAGGTCGCCTCTTCACAAAGCAGCTGCCCCGGGCCTACCTAGGGCCTAGGAAGTGGAACCTCTAGGGGCTAAACTCCGGAAACTGCCCTTTTAATTAGCACGCCCCAGATGCTTGACTGAGATTCCAACTATTCTAGGTCACTGTAAGTCAGTGCAGTAAAGATTAGGTTTTTTTTGGCTTTTAAATTTATTTTTATTTATTAGAGAGAGAGTGAGAATGGGCATACCAGGGCTCCTAGCCACTGCAAATGAACTCCAGACACATATGCCACCTTGTGCATCTGGTTTACATGGGTACTGGGAAATCCAACTAGGGTCCTTAGGCTTTGCAGGGAAGCGCCTTACCCGCTGAGCCAGTATCTCCAGACCTTTTTTGGCTTTTTTGTTTGTTTTTGGTGTTTTTGTTTTTCAAGGTAGGGTTTCACTCTGGCCCAGGCTGACCTGGAGTTCACTATGTAGTCTCAGGGTGGCCTCAAACTCTCGGCGATCCTCCTACCTCTGCCTCCCGAGTGCTGGGATTAAAGGCGTGTGCCACTATGCCGGGCTTCCTTTTTTGGCTTTTTGATATAGGTCTCACTCTGTAGTCCACACTAGCCTAAAACTTGTTATGTAAATTAGGTTGGCCTCAAACTTGTGGCAATCCTCCTAGCTGTGCCTCCTGAGTGCTGTGATTTCAGGCATGCACCACTATACCTGGTTAGTAAAACCTTCAAAACCATTAACCTGAAAATTTCAGAGAAGGGAGAAAGGATCAGGCAGGGTCATTAGTCTGCCTTGCTGATTCCATTATCTTAGCAGTATCAAGGATGGCTCCGAGGAGAAAAGTGCCTGCTTGCAAAACCTGACAGCCTGGATTTGATTCCCCAGTGTGGTTGCTTGAGCGGATGTTCCCCAATAGATTCAGTTTTATTAAAGCTTCTTGGATTTCAGCCGGATGTGGTGGCACACGCCTTTAATCCCAGAAGAGGCAGAGGTGGAAGAATTGCCATGAGTTCGAGGCCACCCTGAGACTACATAGTGAATTCCAGGTCAGCCTGGGCTAGAGTGAGACCCTACCTCAAAAAACCAAAAAAATAAAAAATAAAAAAAGCTTATTGTATTTCCAGCTGCCTGGCTGGAAGAGGTGTCACTGTGGGCATATTCTAGGGTCCAGCCCTAAGGTGTGTTCAGGGGCGGATTTGAGTTCCAGTAAAAGGCATGCAGAGTGCTGGAGCTCTGCCTGGGGTCCCTGGAGTGTGCTGGCTTGTATTGATAGTGGTATTTCTCTCTGCATGGACCTGTGAGAGGGGGCTAGCTTCTTCTGCCATTATGGGACTTTCCCTGGATCTGTAAGCTTCAGATAAATTCCATTCCTCCGATAAACTGTCTGGGTTGGAGGTTCATCCCAGGAATGTTGAGTTGACTACTACACCCAGTATCCACATAAGACCAAACCCCAAAAGTGGCACATGCGTCTGGAGTTCATTTGCAATGGCAAAAGTCTAGTCCCTGGCATGCCCGTTCACGCACACATGAAAATAAATAATTTTTTCTTTCAAAAAGCATTAGCCAGGTCTGGCGGTACAGATCTATAATCCCCAGCTACTCAAGAAGCTAAGGCATTAGTATCAAAAATTCAAGGCTAGCCTGAGTTGCAGAGTGAGCACAAAGCCAGCCTGAGGAACTTAGTGAGATTATCTTAAAATAATAAGTTAGGGGCTGGAGAGATGGCTTAGTGACGCTTAGCTACGCTTAGCACTTGCCTGCGAAGCGTAAGGACCCATGTTTGATTCTCCAGATCCCATATAAGCCAGAGGCACAAAGGTAAGGCAAGCTCAAGGTTGCACATGCCCACTAGGTAACACAAGAGTCTGGTGTTTGATTGTAGTAGCTGAGGCCTGGCCCACCAATTCTCTCTCTCTCTCTAAAATAAAAAAGGTAAAAAAGAAAAAAAAGTTAAAACAGGGGTGTGTTAGTACTCAGTGTTAGAGTATGTGAAGCCTGAGTTTCAGTCCCAGAACTCACCCCCAACCCCTCACGCCCCACCCAACAGGATAACATTCAGGTTAGCTGGCTATATAGTGCCACATGCTTCTGGTCCTAGCTATTCAGGAAGCTGATGAAGAAGGATTGCAAGGGCTGAAGAAATGGCTTAGCGGGTAAGGCATTTGCCTGCAAAGTAAAAGGATCCTGGTTCGATTCTCCAGGACCCATGTCAGCCAGATGCACAAGGGGGCACATGCATCTGGAGTTCATTTCTGGCCCGTCCATTCTCTCTCTGTCTCTGCCTCTCTCTCAAATAAATAAGTAAATAAAATAAATATTTTCTTAAAAGAAAGAAAGAAAGATTGCAAAGCCTGGGAGTTTGAGGCTAGCCTGGGCAACATAGTGACATCCTGTCTAATTAAAAAGTGGGAGCTGGGGATGTGGTTTAGTGGTTAAACTCTTGCTTAACTTATGTTGGTTTGATCCTCAACAACACAAAACAAACAAACAAAATGCCAACATTCTATACCATTTTTTCTTTTTTCATTTTTTTTTTTGGGGGGGGTTCGAGGTAGGGTCTCACTCTAGCCCAGGCTGACCTGGAATTCACTATGTAGTCTCAGGGTGGCCTTGAATTCACAGCAATCCTCCTACCTCTGCCTCCTGACTGCTGGGATTAAAGGTGTGCACTACCAGGCCCGGCTTGTGTGTATTTTTATTAAGGGTAACATTTCCTGAATTAAAAGTAACATTTACTCACTGTACACAATATATACAAAGTTTAAGGTATAAAGCAGAAAATTAAACACACATAACTATCAATTAAAAAGAATTGTTTGTCTCTATTTCTTTCTTGGATTTTGTGTGTGTGTGTGTGTGTATTTGCTTTTTTTTCTTTGCCATTTTATTTTCCTAAATGGTCCATTTTTATATTTCCAGCCTAGAAGCAACAGAGGGATTCTTTCCTGCAGTGGAGATTTATGTTAGAAAAAAAAAAAAAAGTAAAAGTGGCCTCAAGCCCAGTCAGCTTTGCTAATCTGTCATTAAAGGGGAACTCTGGCTCTCTGGTCATAAAAAAGGACTAGGAGGTGGCGGCGAGGATGCTCTGAGAAGGATGCGGTGCAGGAGGTGGGGCCAATGCAAACACCACACACAGGCACCACTTTTTCTTGTTTTGTTGTGTTTTTAGAGGCAGGGTCTCGCTCTAGCCCAGGCTGACCTGGAATTCACTATGTAGTCTCAGGCTGGATTCGAGATCAGAAATTCTCCTACGTCTGCCTCCCTAGTGCTGGGATTAAAGGCGTGCGCCACCACGCCCAGCTTTGTGCATTCTTCCGTGCACTGAGTGCTGGGGCATTGTATCCGGGATAGTAGGCTTTGCAAGCAGGCACTTTTAGCCACTGAGCCATGTTCCCAGCCCTTAGCCCTTTACCTTTACTGACTGCAACTTGCCAAAAATGGATAGTAGGAAGGCCCAGGGCTCTGACAGCACCGAAGCAGAACACATCAGCAGGAACCGTCGTGGCTGCCCAGGTGAGCATGAGCTTCTCAGGCCCTGTGTATGCCTCCTCTCTTCGTCAACCCCTGCAATCCAGGGCAGGACCCTACAACCAGACGGCCAGGGTCTCCGCCTGGCTCTCCACCTTCTAGCCTGGACAAGTGGGTGAACCTGTTTGTGCCTCTACGTAACCCTCACACGACAGACATCAGGAGAGGGCCCATCTCCCCAGGCTAGTGCCAGGTTTACAGACAGAACCTACTCAAAAGCGCTTCCAGTGATGGTATTGGCAGGTTCAGTGGGGACAGATGGTCAAGGAATGTTCACTAATGTTCCAATTCGCAAACAAGAGCAAAACAGACTGAAGTGCCCAAGTAGCTCACCCATCCATGCCACCATTCACAGAGTGTCAGAGAGGGGTGGGGGGGTGCGGGGTAAAGGGGCACCAGCAGGCTGCCTCTTCCAGCATCTCTGGTACCTGTCAGCTTCTCAGCAATGGGTTTGAACTCCTCCGGACTGATGTACATATCTTGGTCCGTGTCCAGCGAGGAAAAGAGAAAGAGCCCATCTGTCCCCAGAACCTTCAGTGCTGATTCCTGCTGGGAAGGACCAGGTTGGCCTTGAGCACCAGTGACCTGCCCCAATCTCCCGGTCCCTACACAGACAGCTCCTTCCACCCTCTCCATGCTTCCCAGCCCATCTGTCCACACGTCCCCTCTGAACAGTCCCATGCCTCCTTTTCCAGTCCCTGCTGGTCCCTCCCGCAACTCTGCGTCTTCATCCACTGTCCACTCTCTCGAGTCCCTCTCCCATCTCTTTCCAAATGGCCCTGTCCTATTTCAAATCCTGTCCTTGCCATTGTCCCCTGCGCTCTCCCCGCCTCACTGCCCGGGCCTTTCTGGATCTCCTGGCCAGGGCTTCCCTCCATGCCTTTGTCTGTTCGTTCCCATCCCGGACACCCGTCTCCACCGCCCCCGCCCCGCCGCCGGTCCTTTGGCCACCTCGTCCCCAGTCCCCTCCCCGCCCTGCCCGCGGTCCCCGTCCCACCTGCCGCGCGGCCGCCTGGACGTCGGCGAGGCGAGCGCAGGCCCGGGCGGCGGCGGCGGCGACGGCGGCGGCCAGCAGGGCTCCGAGCAGCGCCAGGGCGCGGGCGCGGCGGCGCGGGGGCGCGGGCGGCTCGGGCGGCGCGGCGGGGCCGGGGACGGCGGCGGCGGCGCCCGGGCTGCGCGGCTCGCGCTCGGCCCCCCGGGCCCGGCCCATGGCGGCGGCTCGGCGGCCACCCCGAGGTCTACTAACGGGCCTGGGCGGGCGGAGCCGGGCCGGGCGGGGGGCGGAGCCGCGCACCGCCGGCGACACGGGACAGGGAGGCGGGCCGCGGGCCCCGGTCCTTCCTGCTTCCCCAGAGCATCCTCCGCCCTCGCCTGGCGCTGCCCGGGGACCGGGATGCTAGGCCCGGCGGGGGGGGGGGGTCCCGCAGGCCCTGCAGCTCCACCGGGGAAGGAAGGGGCCTCCGAGGTCCACCAAGCGCGGAGGCCCGGGAGGGAGGGCGCAGCCTGGCCTCCCACCGCTGCCATCCCCACCTTATGCCCCACATTTCTTAGCTTTCTCTGTTTGGTCTTTTAAAACAATCTCACATTATTGTAACCCATGCTGGCCCGGAACTCACTTTGTAGCACAGGCTAGCCTTGAACTTTCAGTAATCCTCCTGCCTCAAACTCCTGAGACCACAGATGTGAGTCTCTGCTTTCCCTTCCTTCTCTTTTTCTTTTTCTCCTCCCTCCCTCCCTTCCTTCCATCCTTGCGCGGTGTGTACTGTTTGTGTGCGTGTATGCGTGTGCATGCTCCTGTGTGTGAGTGCGGGTGCATGTGTGTCACAGCATGCTCATGGAAGGTCAGAAGACAATGTTTTGGGTTTTGGCCCTCAAGGTTCACCTCATTAGAGGCAGGATCTTTTCCTCTCTGCTCCTTCTCCAAGCTAGCTGGCCCATGAGCTTCCAGAGGATTCTCGGGTCTCTGCCTCCCTTCTCTGTGTAGGCATGCTGGAATTACTGATGCCCACCGCAGCACCACTTTACATAGGCTCTGAGGATCCGAACCCAGATCCTCACATTTGGGCAGCAAGCACTTTATCCACGGAGCCCTCTCCTTAACCTGGAAATGCATAACGTTTCACAGCACACAGTATTCGCATTTCAATTTCCCTCTTTCTTCCTTCCTTCCTTCCTTCCTTCCGTCCTTTCTTTCTTTCTAACAAAATATCGTTTTATTTTGGAAGTATCCTGTTGTGATCATGATCTACAAATACCCTGTCAGAGTTTATAAAGGACTCATGGAATCAGGTCTCCACAAATCCACTGTGTAATGACAGGACATGGCTGGACATCCAAGTTTGCCCACACATAAAGATGAGGCTAATCCCAGGGTTCTGACAATTTGGGCCTGACCCCCCCCACCACCACCACCTGTTTCCCACAGTGTCTTCAACTGAGGAGGAAGGCCACCCCTCTTTCCTTCAGCTAGAAGCTCTTCTGTGGATCTCTCATGATGGGGACTTCCTGTTCCGGATGACACACAAGTAAGTGTCAAAGCCCTGTGACCTTCCCATCCTAGGAAAGATCTCCTCCTGTTGAAGGAGCGTCACTAAGGCCCGTCAGGGGCTCACTGGGAGGAAGGCACCCTGGCAAGGGAAGGGTGTTGGATTGGTAGTTACTAGCAGCCTCTCCTCTGCTGGTCCTGGCCAGCGTTGGGAGCAATTTTTCTGGAGAACTTGACATACTTGGAAGAGGCATTGGGAAGGAAGGGGTCACAGAGGGAGGAAATATCCTTTATCAGTCCTCCTCAGGAGCTCAGCTTCCTCCAGGCTTTCTCCCGTTATACCCAGCCCCGAGGGCCCCGGGGTGGCTGTCTGCACTCTCCTAGAGGACAGCAGCTGTGAAATCTCCAGACAGAATGCAGCCCCTGGGACCAAGCAGCGCTCCTTGGAGACCACCAGCAGCCCTCAGTGCCTGGGCACTAGTGGGTAACAGACTCCGGTGCTGGACCGGGATTGGATGACACCATGTTGTTTCATTTATTTGGCCTCTCTCTCTCTCTCTCTCTCTTTCTTTCTTTCATAGTTTTGGAGGTAGTGTTTCACTGTAGCCCAGGCTAACCTGGAATTCACTATGTAGTCTCAGGGTGGCCTCAAACTCATGGCGATTCTCCTACCTCTGCCTCCCCAGTGCTGGTATTAAAGGTGTGCACCACCACGCCCGGCTTTATTCTTTTCCGAGAGAGAGAGAGAGAGAGAGAGAGAGAGAGAATTGGCACGCCAGAGCTTCCAGTCACTGCAGTTGAACTGCAGACACATGTGCCACTTTGTGCGTCTGGTTTACACGGGACCTGGAGAGTAGAGCATGGTCCTTAGGCTTTGCAGGCAAACACCTTATTCGCTAAGACATCTCTCCAGCCCCTGCCTGTTCTTATTTTGAGCTGTCTCTTACCGATCCCAGAGCATGCTGTATTTTCATGAGCTCTGGCTATTGTTGGGTTTCTGCTCCCCTATGGCACTGTGGGTACCGTCACAAGTGACGACTTCTGAAGCTGTTTATGTGGGTCCTGGGGATGGAACTCAATGGTCGCTCAGGCTTCTTCATGCCGCCATACTCACACAGGAAGCGCTCTTAATTGCTGAGCCATCTCTCCAGATCTGTGTGCTTTAAAAACAAACAAACAAACAAACAAAAAAACCTCAAGAGCCCAAGCTCTGGCCCCCAGGGCTGTCTGTGTCCTAGTCCCTTGAGGTCCTACTTCCAGGGCCTTTCTGGGGATGGCCCAGCCCACTGGGTGGGGGCATGTCTTACCTCTGCTGACATTTTGCCCTTTAGTAACCAGTCACCACTGTGCCACTAGGGTAAAGCTTTGTCTGTCTGGCACACGTTCCGTGTCTGCCCCATGGGGGCGCTCCACAGTGTCTGCTGGGTCGGTGCCTTCCAGGGTCCTTCCAAGGACATGGGCCTGGCCTGGTCTTGCCCTGGGCTCTGATTCCTCACATTCTGAGAAGGACACAGAGAGCCAGACATCTGATGTTGGCCTTCCAAAGCTCCCAACTGTGCCACTTTCCAACTCATTATAGCTCATGTTTGGGGACACCCTGCATACAACAGATGCTGTTGGAAAACCAAGTCCATCCCACCAGGAAGCAATGCTTGCAGAGCACAGAGCGGATGAAGAGGGAGAGTGATGAGCCTCGGCCCCTGGAAAACAAACGAGGGTCCTTTTTTCAATCTGGGAATGTGTGTGTAGAGTATGTGGCATAGTGTGTGACGTGTGTGTGTGGCACACACATATGTGTAGACGTGTACGCCCCATGCACCTGTGCAGAGGCCAGAGGAGAATGTCGGTGTCCTCCACCACTCACATCTCCTCATTTCCTTGATAGTCTTCCCTTCGACCCAGAGCTGCCAGGTTTGGCCAGTGAGCCCCACATGGCAGCCCCAGCGAGTTTCTAGTTGTCCCCTACCTCTCCCACAGGCCTGGGGATACAGGGACACATGGCCATGCCTAGCTGTTTACACAGGTGCTGGGGAACCGAACTTAGGCAGTCTCAGGCTCTCTCAGGCTTTCATACTTAAGCAGCTGAGCTGTCTCCTCAGCCCCTGCCAGGTTCTTTTAGATTTGTTTCTGGTAAAGGCACAGACATGGAGTTTCAAAGGGGAAAGTTGGGGGAGGGAGGGAATTACCATGGGATATTGCTTTACAATTATGGAAGTTGTCAATAAAAATAAAATAAGGTGCATATATATGTATGTGTGTATATATGTATATGCACCTTATTTTATTTTTACCCTGCTAGTAGTCTCTGTGGTCTAGGGCTGTGGGACGGGCTGCTGGGAATGCAGTGTGTGAAGAGTCTCAAAGCTCAGTAGCCATATGGCAGCAGGGAGGTGGGGTCTGGCCAGGCTATGGTCACAGTGAGCAGGGGTGCCTCTCTGTAGTGCCCCATCTCTTGGTTTCTCAGTTGCGCGCACACACACACACACTCACACACACTCTCTCTCACACACACACACTGCCTTCCGTCTTTAGCTCCAGGCTCCTTAGGCATCGCTCCTGCAGGGGGTGCTGCTGTTCTTCCAGCTTTCCTCCAGCCCCAGGCCAGCCGTGTGGAGTCACTTGATTGTGTTATGTCTCTGTCATCTGGGACCCTAGAAAGGCAGGTGATTTTTTCCAAATCTAACTTCTTTTTTTTTTGTTTGTTTGTTTATTTTTATTTAATTATTTGAGAGTTACAGACAGAAACAGGCAGATAGAGAGAGAGAGAGAATGGGCGTGCCAGGGCCTCCAGCCTACTGCAAACAAACTCCAGACGCGTGCACCCCCTTGTGCATCTGGTTAATGTGGGTCCTGGGGAATTGAGCCTTGAACCGGGGTCCTTAGGATTCACAGGCAAGCGCTTAACCGCTAAGCCATCTCTCCAGTCCCAAACCTAACTTCTTCACAGCCTGGCAGCCAATGCTAAGACCAGCACTTGGGTCAGCGTCACTTGGGGAAACTGCGGTCTGGCACCAGGGCAGGAGTAACTTAAGCATGCCTCACGTAAGTGGGCCTCTTCATGACGTCAGAACATACCAAATGCCAGGACCTGTCCTAGGCGCTGAGCACACGGGGGAGAAGAGACACAAGGCACTCAGCTCTTGAAGTGAAGGTCCTACCAGGAGCAGGGACGTGCTGATATGCCAACAAGATAACTTTAGATAATGGTTAGCAGGAAGGAGCAAGTAAGACAGGGCACTGGGACACGGTGACACAGATGAGGGGGACACCCTGAGCCAGCAGGTGACATTTATACCATGGCCTGAATGGGAAGAAGCGGTGGACTGCGGGGATTGGAGGAGGGAGGGAAGCAGGAGCTGCAAGCTCGAAGGTCCGGAGTGAGGTGGGGCGGCCTGGTGTGGCTGTGGCTGTCGCGTGTTCAGGAAGCGAGAAGAAGAGGGCTGGGGACATGACTGTGGGTGACAGCGCTTTGCTTCACAAGCATGAGGACCTGAGGGTTGTTGTTGTTTGTTTGGTTGGTTTTTGGTTTGGCTTTTTCCGAGGTAGGGTCTCACTGTAGCTCTGGCTGACCTGGAATTCACTGTGTAGTCTCAGGGTGGCCTCAAACTCACAGTGATCCTCCTACCTAAGACATGCACCACCACACCCATCTGAGGACCTGAGTTTTATTCCCAGGACCCATATAAAAAGCTGGACATGTGGTGGGCATAGGAGCTGTGATGGTTTAAATTGTCAACTTAGGGCTGGAAAGATGGCTTGGAGGTTAAGGCACTTGCCTGTGAAACCTAAGGACCCAGGTTCGATTCCCCAGTGCCCACATAAGCTAGGTCCACAAGTTGGAGCAATGCACTTGGAATTCGTTTGCAGTGGCTAGAAGCCCTGGAGTACCTGTTCTTTCTTTCTCTCAAATAAATAAATAAAAAATAAGCCAGGCGTGGTGGCGCACGCCTTTAATCCCAGCACTCGGGAGGCAGAGGTAGGAGGATCGCCGCGAGTTCGAGGCTGCCCTGAGACTCCATAGTGAATTCCAGGTCAGCCTGGGCTAGAGTGAGACCTTGCCTCGAAAAACCAAAAATAATAATAATAATAATAATAAATAAATAAAATAAAAATAAAATTGTATATATATATATATATATATATATATTTATATATAAAATGTCAGTTTGACAGGAACTAGAATTACCTAGGAAATGAGCCTCTGGGCATGCCTGTGAGAAGTTAGTTAGTTAGGTTAGGTTAATTGAAGTGAGAAGACCCACCTTAAGTGTGCGCAGCACCATTCTAAGGAGGAGGTCCTGGAATGGCTAAAAGTGGAGCAAGCTAGCTGAGCAGCACCATCCATCCGTCTGCTTCCCCACTGTGGACCGTGACCAGCTGCTTCCAGCTCCTGATGCCATGCCTTCCCCTCCACGACAGCCTGTAACCTGGAACTGTAAGCCAAAATAAACCCTTCTCCCTTAAAGTGAAAAAAGAAAAAAAAAAAAAAAAAGCCAGGCGTGGTGGTACACACCTTGAATCTCAGCAATTGGGAGGCAGAGGTAGGAGGATTGCCGTGAGTTTGAGACCACCCTGAGACTACATAGTGAATTCCAGGTCAGCCTGGGCTAGAGTGAGACCCTACCTCAACCCTCCCCCACAAAAAAATCTGGGCAAGTGACCCTCAGCAGTGCGAGGGAGTGGAGACAGGAAGATTGCTGGAGCTTACATAGCAAGCTCCAGGTTTAGTAAGAGACTGTGCCTCAAAGAAGTAAAGTGGAAAAGCCAGGCATGGTGGTGCACGCCTTTAATCCCAGCACTTGGGAGGCAGAGGTAGGAGGATCATCATGAGTTCGAGGCCACCCTGAGACTCCATAGTGAATCACAGGTCAGCCTGGACTAGAGTGAGACCCTACCTCGAAAAACCAGAAAAAAAAAAAAAAAAAGAAGTAAAGTGGAGATCAAGAGGAGGACACCCACTGTCCTGCTCTGGCTGCCACACATGCGCGCATCTATGCACATGAACATGCCACACACGCCACATGCTACACAATACATATTGTACCGTACCTCCCCACACACAAAATGAAAAAAAAAAAAAAAGCATGAAGAAGGCAGAGTGAGGAACGGGGAAAGTAACAGCAGGTGAGACAGGGTCTCAGGTAGCCCAGGATGGCCTCAAGTTTGCTACGTAGCTGAGGATGACTTTGAACCTCTGCACCTCCTCCTTCCTCTTCCCAAGTGTTTGGTTACAGGAGTGCGCCATCATGCCCAGTTTATTTATTTATTTATTTATATATTTTTTAGGGGAGGACCTCTCTGGTGTCTGGCTAGAGAAGAGGAGGAGGATGGCACCATTCCCTATGTGGGACATCGACCTAAGTGGGGCCAGTGCAGGCACTGGAGAGAGGTTGGAAGATGCCAGGAATGTTCTAGAACTAGGGCCAGGACTTACTGGTGGGATGGAGGTGGGGTCAGGGGAGCATGGACTCTGGCTAGTGATGACATCCAGAGAGAGGAAGCCAGGCAGGGGAGGAGCCTGTCCCTGTCTGGTTTGGCTGGGCCATGTGTCTTGGGGACACTGCACAGCAGCATAGTGTCAGTGGGGCACTTGTGTACGGGGCCTGGGCCTGGAGGGTCACAAGGGACATGGGACCTGGGCTATTAATTTGGCAGCTGCCAGCCTGTGAATGGCATTTAAAGCTGCAGGATTCGATGTGGTCATCTGGCGAAGGAGAAGGGCAATGACCTTTGGCTTATGTGGTCGCAGATGCCACTGTACCTTGTGGCATCTGGTGGCTTTGGTTGGATTCACCACCAGGGCAATGAGATCAGACAGGCTTGGTATGAATGCTGCTTTCTCATATATACCCGAGAAAAGCAACTTAGGGAAGGAAGAGTCCATTTCAGCTTATAGTTGGAGGGCGCAGCCCGTCGTGGAGGGCCCATCACAGCAGCAGAAGCAGAGAATCACCCTGCAGCGATGGTCAGGAAGAGGAGCAATGCATGTGGGTGCTCAGCTTGCTCTCTGGTGGGCGTGTGTGCGCGCACACATGTTCATGGTGTGAGTGCAGACACACGCATGCCGCAGCATGCATGTCAAAGTCAGAGAAAAACTTTGCTATGTCGGGCCTCACCTCCCACCTTGTTTGAGAAAGGCTCTCTCGTTCACTGCTCCGTTCGCCAGGCCAGCTGGTCTCGGTGCTTCTGGCTGATCCTCCTGTGCCCACCTCCCTCTTGGGTAGGTGCACTGGGATTAAAGATGCCCCCTATAATGTCTGGCTTTGCAGGGGTGCTGGGGATCTGAACTCAGGTACTCATGCTTGTGTGGCAAGCCCTATGTGCATTGAGCTTTGCTTTCTCCTTTTTTTTTTTTTTTTTTTTGGTTTATTTATTTATTTGAGAGCGGCAGACACATAGAGAGAAAGAGACAAGAGAGAGAGGGAGAGAGAGAGAGAGATTGAGAATGGGCGTGCCAGGGCCTCCAGCCACTGCACATGAACTTCAGATGCATGTGCCACCTTGTGTATCTGGCTTACGTGGGTCCTGGGGAATCGAACCGGGGTCCTTAGGCTTCACAGGCAAGCGCTTAACCACTAAGCCATCTCTCCAGCTCCAGCTCCCTCTGCTTTTTTTTTAATGAAGAGTTTTATTTTTCATGTTAAAATCACTTGGCTTATTTATTTATTTTTCTTATTTATTTATTTGAGAGAGAGAGAGAGAATAGGCACGCCAGGGCCTCTAGCCACTGCAAATGAACTCCAGACACATATGCCACCTTGTGCATCTGGCTTACATGGGACCTGGAAAATCAAACCTGGGTCCTTGAGCTTCACAGGCCTTAACCTCTAAGCCATCTCTCCAGCCCGTTTTCTCCTTTTTATTTAGTCTGGGACCCAAGCACATGGCAGGGTATCACCGGATTTAGGGTGAGTCTTCCCACCTCAATCTAATCTAGAACTCCTCCATGGACTTGGCTTGTCTCCTAGGTAATTCTAGATGTAATCAAGCTGTCACTTGCAATCAGCGATCACAGCATGGCTTTTACTGTCCAGAAGGAACAGGGCTTTGTTTCTCAGGGTCAGGAAAGGCTGTGGGGCCCCTGCCTGACCCTCTTTGAGTTGGGAGATGTTGCAGTCAGATTCGCTTTGCTGGCAGAAAAAAAACCAACCAAGAGCAGCTTGTGGGGAAAAAGAAAAGAAAAAAAAAAGGTTTATTCTGGCTTATAGACTTGAGGAGAAGCTCCATGATGGCAGGGGGAAGTGATGGCACGAGCAGAGGGTGGACATCACCTCCTGGCCAACATCTGATGGACAACAGCAACAGGAGAGTGTGCCAAACACTGGCAAGAGGGAGTTGGCTTAACAGTCGGCCCCCAGCAATACTCTGCCTCCAGGAGGCTTTAATTCCCAAATTGCCATCAGCTAGGGACCTAGCATTCAAAACACTCAAGTTTATGGGGGACACCTGAATCAAACCACCACAGGAGATATTTTAATTACTACTCAAAGGAGGGATCCAGGGGCCCAGTGGCATCTCAAGTGGACATTTTGTTCCCAGCATGGCGGGAACAGAGCCTATGGCTTCACTAAACCTGCTGCCCACCAGCCTCCCATGCTGAATGAGACCAGGGTCCCAGCCACGCCCTCAGTTGTGGGCAGGTGGGATAGCTTCAGGATCACCAGACAGGACTGAGGACTAGTCAGATGTCTAGGGTGAGAGGTTGGGTGTGCTGGACATTTAATGCCAGAATCCAAAGAAGTTTTCTTTTACATAAAAACACCATCTCTTAGCCGGGCGTAGTGGCACACGCCTTTAATCCCAACACTTGGGAGGCAGAGGTAGGAGGATCACCAAGAGTTCAAGGCCACCCTGAGACTCCACAGTGAATTCCAGGTCAGCCTGGGCTACAGTGAGACCCTACCTCAAAAAACCAAAACCAAACCAAAACAAAACAAAACATAAAATACACCCTGCTGACATCTAGGACTTGGGGGGGGGGGCTGGAAAACAGACCTGCCTCAAAAAAAAATTGTTATTAAGTTTTTTTCTTTTCTTATGAGAGAGAAAGAGAGAGAGAGAGAGAGAGAGAGAGGGAGAATTGGTGTGCCAGGGCTTCCAGCCACTGCAATCAAACTCCAGACGTGTGTGCCACCTAGTGCTCATGTGCAACCTTGTGTGTTTGTGTCATGTAAGCATCTGTCTTATGTGGGATTTGGAGAGTTCAAGATGGGTCCTTAGGCTTCTCAGGCAAGCGCCTTAACCACTAAGTCATCTCTCTAGCACTTTATTTTATTTTATTTTTTGGTGGATATATGGGCCACTGTTCCTTACTGGTCAGCTAAGGACAATACACTTATTATATCTATAACATAATCAACAACAACAACAACAAAAATCCACTTTGTTGTGGGGTGTGACTCAGTGGTAAGTCACTCACCTAGCACACTGAGGGCCTGGGCTGGTTCACCAGTATCACAAAGCAGAAAACACAGTGCTCAAGAGAGAAGCTGGAATAGTTTGAGACCCTGGAGCCACGGAACACAGAAGTCCAGAGGAGGGGCTGGGGCGATGGCTCAGGGCATAAAGCCCTCCTCTCATTTACACTCACCTTGCTGATGGGTCTGTGTGTCTGAGCTCCGCCTCCCAACGTCCCTACCCTGGAAGTCCCCTGGAGAGAGAGTGTGAAGAGGGGAGGGCTGTTAGAACCTTGGACCTTGCTCATGCGAAGGGTGGAGGTGTGACACAGATGGCCACACCAATCAACACCAGGCGCCAGGAGCCAGCCGCAAGGGGACCTTGACAGTACCAGCATTCTGTGAACTCAGCATCTTCAGGAGAAGGTCTGGGAATGTCCTAAGACCTGGGATAGCAATAGATGTAATAAATAAATAAGTAAATATAATTGTTTAAGAAGATAGATGTGTCCCTAAGGCTCTGTGCTTGGGAAGAGGTGGAGCATGGAAGACACTGTCCCCTGGATGCTACTTGGGACTGCTGGGATGGCCAAGGCCCGCATCCTTGCCCTTTCTCCGCCTCATTCACGCTGCCCCAAATCCTACTTCATGGCGAGGACAGACATGGTGGTTCTGGGTTATCCTGGCTCCGGAATGCTGTTTGCTGGGATAATTGCATTTTCCATCTTAGCATTGGTATACTTTGTGTCCTATTGAGGGGGATCCAGAAACTTGGGGCCAGGCTAATGCCTCAGTCGAAGGGTGATAAGTGCCACACCAGGCAGCGAGGAGGTGGTCGGAGAGGCATTTGGGCTGCCGGAATCCCGGTATCTGGAGGGCCTGCCTACCCCTGCCAAGATGGAGCCGAACAGAAACTGGAGAAGGAAGAGCCAGGGCTGGTGGCAGTGGTCCACGCCCGCGGCCCTGGCAGTCAGAGGCTGCGGCAGGAGGATCACAGGTTCAAAGCCAGCCTGGGCTACATGAGAGGGATGTTATCTCAAGACGGGGTGTGTGTGACTGGGGAGATGCAGGCTGGAGAGATGGCTCAGGGGTAAAGTGCTTGCCATGGGTTTCAGTTCATATACCCAGCACCCACATCAATGCTGGGTGTGGTGGTGTACCCCTATAATCTCAGTGTGTTGGGGAGGCGGAGATAGGTAGGTCTTTGGGAGCTCTGGATTCAGCAAGAGTTCCCTCCCCTGCTCCCCAAATAAGGTGGAGATCATTGAGGAAAACACCTGTATCAACCTCTGGCCTACGTATACAAGGGTACATGCACCCACCCACACGCAACTTTTTTTTTCTTTGTTTTTCGAGGTAGGGCCTAGCCAGGCTGATCTGGAATTCATTATGTAGTCTAAGGGTGGCCTCGAACTTATGGTGATCCTCCTACCTCTGCCTCCTGAGTGCTGGGATTACAGGAGTGTGCCACCATGCCCGACTTTGCACACGAAACTTTTTTAAAGTTAAAAATAAAAAGGTTTAGATGTGATTTCTCTGGATTTCACTTTTCACAGTGAAGGAGATTTCATGGTGAATTTGGAGTTTTGGGGGAGTAGGACTGTGGTGGGAAGGCTAACCCCATTGTTCACAGGCAGATAGCTTTCTTCTTAGTTGACTCTTTGCAAGGATCCTTTTAGGAGTTCCAGGGCACGTGGAGGCTGGAGTGAGACAGCACTGGGACAGGCCAGCGGGAGGCCCTGGTGGGCGGATGCCTACCTACCGAGATGACCTGGGCCTCAGTCCCTGTGGGAGTCATGAACGGCTGCTGGTGAGCAGAGTGGTGGGCTGCGGCTCCATGGGTCCTTTGGGGACCCTGCCTGTCTTCCAGCCCCAAGTGCCACTGTGTGACAAGCAAGTCTACACTCCGTCTTCTGAGAGCATCCTGCCCATGAGAGGGACGACCTCCGCTCTCTACTGCATGTGTTCTGGAATCCACCGCCAGTCCCACCAGGACAGTGGGGCAGTGTCCATGACTTTGCCCTGCTCCTGTCCATTCCCAGCTGGCTCCAGCTTGGAAGGAGGCTAAGTCCATGATTAGTCCCCAAGTCTACAACACAAAGCTCAGAAGCACTCGGGATAGCCTCAAGTTCAAGACCAGCCTGGGGTACGGAGTGAGTTCCAGGGCAACCTGGGCTACAGTGAGACCTGGCCTCAAAAGAACAAATAAAAACAAAACAAAAAGCCACATGTGGGGTACACCAAGGGGAGAAGACAAGGTTCCTGTCCTGTAGCAGTTCCTGTGGGGAAGGGGCTTGTGCCTACCTGGATCTCCCAGGTTAAAGGATTCTTCAAAACAAGTTCTTTAAACCGGGCGTGGTGGCACACGCCTTTAATCCCAGCACTCGGGATTAAAAAAGATTCCATACATGTATATAATGTATTTTGACCATTTTCATTCCTATTACCCTTTTGTCCCCCTTCCATTCCCACTGAACCCCTTCCTCTTCCCATGTTTTTTTTTTTTTTAAGATTTTTTTGTTTTGTTTTGTTTTTTCGAGGTAGGGTCACACTCTAGCTCAGGCTGACCTGAATTCACTCTGTAGTTTCAGGGTGGCCTTGAACTCATGGAGATCCTCCTACCTCTGCCTCCCAAGTGCTGGGATTAAAGGCGTGTGCCACCATGCCCCGAAAGATTTATTTTTATTTATTTACTTAATTAATTATTTTTGTTGTTTTTTTAAAATTTTTTTTCATTTATTTTTATTTATTTATTTGAGAGCAACAGACAGAGAGAGAAAGAGGTAGATAGAGAGAGAGGGAGGGAGGAATGGGCGTGCCAGGGCCTCCAGCCACTGCAAACGAACTCCAGACACGTGCACCCCCTTGTGCATCTGGCTAACTAACGTAGGTCTGGGGAATTGAGCCTCGAACCGGGATCCTTAGGCTACACAGGCAAGTGCTTAACCACTAAGCCATTTCTCCAGCCCCTGTTTTTTTTTTTTTTTTTTTGAGGTAGGAATTCACTATGTAGTCTTCAGGGTGGCCTTGAACTCATGGTGATCCTCCTATCTCTGCCTCCTGAGTGCTGGGGTGACCACGCCCAGCATTTTTACTTATTTATTAGAGACAGAGGGAGAGGGAGAAATTGAGAATGGGCCTGCCAGGGCTTCCAGCCACTGCAAACGAACTCCAGACATAGGTGCCACCATGTGCATCTGGCTTACATGGGACCTAGAGAATTGAACCTGGATCCTTAGGCTTGTCAGACATACGTCTTAACCACTAAGCCATCTCTCCAGCCTGCATTTTTTTTGACCCGCTGAGTTTAATTAGGGTTGCTTGCATAAGCGTGGGTGGGTGGCTATTTACAGGAGCATAGGCAACTCACCAATGACCACACCACCCAAGAACGTAACTCCCTCTCCCAGGATTCATTCAATTCCGTTAACTCCAGACACAGTTTATGGGACGAACGGAATTTATTTGAAACTTGAAGATCCAGGGGAAGTTCCATAATGGTGGAAGAAGCTGGCCCCCTCTCACAGGTCCATGCAGAGAGAAATTGCACCACCAACACAAGCAAGCACATTCCAGGGACCCCAGGCTGAGCTCCAGCACTCTGCATACCTTAGACTGGAGGTCCAGATCCACCCCAAATACACCTTAGGGCTGGACCCCAGGATTCACCCACAGTGACACCTCTACCAGCCAGGTGGCTGGAGAAACTAAGTTACAAGCTTAAATAAACACCTGAATCTATTGGGGGAACATCCATTCAAACTACCACAAGGTGGCTATGGAAAAAGCTCGTGGGGAACTTCAGGAGGAATGTGAGGGGCTCGGGGCAGAAACTGTGATGTAAGGGAGCCCCTCTGGCCTCGCCTCTCTCCTCTGCCAGTCGTGTGTGGGGGGGTGCGTGCCATCTTTTCCTGTCTCACCTCCCTCCCTCCCTCTCAGAGCAGTAGGAAGGATTTTTCAGGGGATTGGGAAAGAGGATAAATAATTCACTATGTAGGTCTCCCATATCCCCCCAGGCCAGTGGCTTCCCTTCTGTGATAGGCCCTGCCCGGCTCTTCTGCCCAGCTGTAGATGGAGCCCCTGGACAGTCAACAAATCTTCATTCCGGTTTCCCAATTTTCGTAGACACGAGGCTCAAGGCAAACACTTGCTCAATGTAAAAGGCAGAAAACATTCAGATTTATTGCTTTGAGATTTTGGCTTGTCTCTTGGGCCTGGTTCATGCAGTTTCCTCTAAGTTTCAGAGCATTTTGTTTAAAAAGGGAGAATTTCTGATGGCAGCCGTTGCCTCATTTACTAAGGCCTTATAGTTTCCAAAGAGGCTCACACAGTAACAACAACAACCATGGCCACCGTGTACCGAATTCCCTCAGGATGGGGTTCCATTAACCTCACTGTTTCCGGACGTGAACAAGCCGGGCTCGGAGGTTAAGGAGCTTGCCCAAGGCCACAGAGCTCAGGTCCACCTGGCTTCAGAGGCCGGACTCATCCTCTGCCTACGTGGGTCCCATCCTCTCTCCAGCTTCATTCTGTCCTGCTAAACTCATCTGCAGATAAATCATCAGTGAGAAAAGCGGAAATAGCAGAACCCAGGGGTGTGCTCAGGAAACAGTCAGAGGCTAGAACAGCATAAAAATAACCAGGTGTATGCCAGGGGCTTCTTGAGTCCCCAAAACAATATGTTTTGTGCTAGGATTATTTTCACAGCGTAGCTGTGGTGAAGGGCCTGGCACAGCCCAGCGGGACTCGAGCTTTCTAAGGTCGGATTCCACGCCGGCTCTACAGCATCTCCCGACCACATGTGGCTGTTTACATTGACATGAGAAAACATGAAAATTCTCGTTCTACCACCGCACCTGCCGTAGTTTAAATGTTTTACCCAGTCACCCTGCTCTTATCGCATGCTAGCTATCCACTGCCTTAGGTGACAAGCACCTCTCTCTCTCTCTCTCTCTTTTTTGGTTTTTCTAGGTAGGGTTTCACTCTAGTCCAGGCTGACCTGGAATTCGCTCTGTATTCTCACGGTGGTCTCGAACTCACGGCGATCCTCCTACCTCTGGCTCCAGAGTGCTGGGATTAAAGGTGTCCGCCACCACGCCCAGCATCTCTCTCTCTCTCTCTCTCTCTCTGTGTGTGTGTGTGTGTGTGTGTGTGTTTGGTATGTGTGTAGGGGCCAGAGGACAACCACCAGTGCTGTGAGTGTCATACCTCAGGAACACTGTGCACCTTTTCAAGGCAGGGTCTTTCATTGACCCAGATCCCACCAACTAAGCTAGACTGTGAAGCCAGTGAGCTCCAGTGATGCACCTGTCTCCATCTCCCCAGCACTGGGATTACTGGTGTACGTCCCCATGCCCAGTATTTTTACATGAGTCTGGGGCTCAAACTCAGGTCCTCATGCTTTTTTTTAAAAGATTTTTTTCAAAGTTTTTTTTTTTTTTTTGGTTTTTTGAGGTAGGGTCTCACTCTAGCCCAGGCTGACCTAGAATTCACTATGGAGTCTCAGGGTGGCCTCGAACTCACGGCGATCCTCCTACCTCTGCCTCCCGAGTGCTGGAATTAAAGGCGTGCATACCACTCCCGGCATCTCCACTTTATTTCTTGAGACAGCGTCTCTCACTGACCCCAGAACTCACTATTCAGTTAGTCTAGCTAGCCAGCAGATCAGAGATCCTTTCGTCTCCACCTCTCCAGTGCTGGGATTACAGCAATGCATAACCACACTTGGTGTTTAGGGGGAGGGGAAGGGGAGGGGCCGGGATCTGAACTCAGGTCCTCATGTTTGCATAGCAAGCACTTTACCCATTGAGCCATCTCCCCAGCCCCCAGTTTTGCTTTTCTTCAAAACGTAGTTGGCCGTCTGAACAAACACACTGTTTGATGGGGGTGCCTGGGCAGGGCAATCCCTTCACCCTCATGATTCTCCTAGAACTCAGGGCCCAGGCCAGGAGGCAAGGGGCCTCCTAGGAGAAGCTGGCTCAAGCCATCATGAAGAAACAGAAGCTCCATCCTGGGAGGCCGAGGGTGAAGACAGACAGGGGACAGGGACTGCATCAGGGGACAGGTGCTGGGGCCCACCACCGGCTCCCTCCTATTCTGGGGCGTGACTCAGCCCCAGATCCTCACTCTTCTCAGTCACCATAGGTCTCATTTTTATCCCTGGCATGGGGTTCGCTTGCTATAAAGATGACATTTCCACCTACGAGGGTCCTCCTGGAGGGGGCATTTTGTTGTTGTTGTTGTTGCTTTTCGAGTAGGGATTTGCTGTAGGCCAGGCTGAGCTGGAACTCACAGCGATCCTCCTGCCCAGATCTGCCGCCTGAGCGCTGGGATTAAAGGCGTGCACCACCATACCCGGCTTTGGGTAAATTTTAACCTATATGTTTTTACAAGTTGCTCCCCAGCCATGAAGCAGAGGACAAGGATGCTGGAGAAAGGACAGGGGGACAGCAGCACAGGCCCAGCGGAGGTGGGGGGGGGGGCTGGGGCCTTGCGGACTGCCAAGCGGCTTTGAGGGACACTCGAGCTGATTAGTGCTCAGGGAAGAACTGGACAGGTGGGAGGACAGGCTGCCTCGTTCTTCACAGCTGTCACCGCTCTGGAAAAGCCAGAGAAACTGAGCCACCCGCTGTCCTTGCCTCCCAGCATGCAGTCCTCATTAACTCATTGACTACCCGGGGAACACCTCCAGCCCATCGCCTGCGGCCCACTGTGGGGGATCCTAGTGGGGCTGTCAGTCAAGATGTCAGACCCTCACGAGGGCCACGTTTGCACCCCGGGCCAGGCCAAATGGGAAGAGGACACAGCAGGAACGGGAAAGTTTGCATTTGACCATCCCAGTGGGGTGTTGGGAGGTTACTCCTCCCACCGCCCCTCCTTGCAGGACCCTCAGCCACCGAAATCCTTCTTCATCTTTTTTAAAAAATATATTTTATTTGTTTATTTGAGAGAGAGAGAGAGAGAGAGAGAGAGAGAGAGAGAGAGAGAGAGAACGGGCACGCCAAGGCCTCCAGCCACTGCAAACGAACTCCAGATGCATGCGCCCCCTTGTGCATCTGGCTTACGTGGGTCCTGGAGAGTCGAACTGTGATCCTTTGGCTTTGCAGGCCAATGCCTTAACCACTAAGCCATCTCTCCAGTCCCTTTTACATCTTTCTTGATGCCTGGCTGTTTCTTCTTTCCCAAGACTCCAGGAGTTACCCTTTGGCATTTCAATACATTCTTTTTTTAAAAAATCACTTAAATTAGAGAGAACTGGTTTCTTTCTTTCTTTTTCTTTTCCTTTTTTTTTTTTTTCTTGTAACTAAGACTCCAAATAGATGTAAACCTGAATGTGAGCAACAGGGGGCTCAGATGCACACGGTACGAGACAGCACACAGTGGAATACTACGCAGGCAGAAACAGTGAGGACATAGGTGTGTATATGTTGAACATGGAAAGAGTTTGACAGTATCTAGTTAAGTGCAAAAGCAGAGTATAAGAAAACAGTATGCACAGGGCGATACCATGTTTATATATATTTCATAGAAAAAAGTCTAGAAGAAAACACAACAGTATTCATTGGGGACAGTGAGACTGGCCACTGACACGTCTGCTTCTCTTTGTTTCCCAACCTTCCCACAGCATTTGTACAAGGAGGCTTCCTGCTAGGCTTCTTCCTTGGAAATGTGTGCCAGGGGTGACACGAGCTCTTCCCATAACACCTAGAACTGAATGCCCCGGGGTGGCATATCCACCGCTCTGCCCAAGAAAAGCCTGGGGTGTCTGAGCCTCCAGAACCAGGAGGTGACTTTCTGTAGCCCAGACCATCAGAAGCATGTCACTCACGGTCCCACAACCTCATGAGGTGGCCATTCTCCCTGTGTTTGATGGCAAAGAGCTGAGAGGTGAGGTGATCTGCCTGGGCTCGCACAGTGGGGATTTCAAGCTAGGTCACTAGGCTCTGAGCTCTGGGAAGGATTCAACATAAGCACGGTCCTGACCCAGCTGTGTGACCAGGCTACGGGAGTGCTGAGGGGGGGGGAGGAGGGAGGAGGGAGGATACTGTCATTTCAGGGTAGGGACCTCGACTCCTTGCCAAGCAGATGGCCTCCAGTTTCAGGTCCCTCAGAGGTCGCCCATGGTGGGGAACTGCTCAGAGTGGGAATGGAGTCTGGGCTGGCAGAGCTCCTCCTCTGTGGATGCCCTCCTTTCCCACAGCACTTATTATTACCTTTTGGATCTCGGCTTAAAGCTCGCCTGCCCAGCAAGGCCTTCCCTAACCCTATACCGGGTCCTGGCCATCACTGGCTCGGCCCCATGTCTTCTTGGTGCCTATCATTTTCACTTTTATTCGACCTGACTGCCACAGGGCCATGACCACCTCACTGTCAGCAGCATTGCTGGGCTACAGCATAGCTCAGACAGAGTAGATGACCAAGGACCTGGGTGGCCAGGAGACCCCCTGGGACCAGGCTCATGTCTCCCCTTTCTAGGCTGTGTGACTCAAGGCAAGTAGCTATCTCTCTCTCTGGGCTTTTCCAAGGGTGTGTTTATGCATACACACCCAACTCCATCTAAAGGGCAGCCTCCGCTCACATTCCTGAATCTCTAAGTCCGACCGAAGGGAGAATCAGAAGCTGGCCTCCTTTACTAAATCACACCCCAGATCAGCTGCCGGCTGCCAACTCTTTTCAATGACTGCGTTACTTTTCCCAGGAACCACTGGGGTGCAATGAGCCCAGTCTTATTTCTTATTCAATAAACTCCTTTATTCTAGTTCACATATTTTTTTCCATTACAATAATGAAAATAGCACTAGTGATTTGTAACACTTAGGCTCAAATCAAAGGGGAACCCCTACTCAAATAAGGTAAATAACACGTGATTGAACTTAAGGGTAAATGTTGGGCAGAAGGCATGAAAAATACAGACGACGGATCAAGGCGGCACGTGTGCGAACACTGAGGGTTTCCCTCATCTCCCAGGCTGACTCCGTTTTAGAATGCATGATTATGAAAATTATAATTGTCAAAATTCGGGTGGAAAGAAAAAGCAAAATCAAGCCGAGAGAGAGAGAGAGAGAGAGAAAAAAAAAAAAACCCCAACCGAAAGGCAGCGACTTAAACGTGTGGGTAGATGTGCAAACCTCCAGTCCTTTGGCCCTTCGTGGCAAGTGTAGGCTCAGAAAGGTCCTTGAAGCTGTCCATAGGAAGGAATGTCTGGATGCAGGGAACTGCGGCCTGTGCCTGGTGTCGCTGCATCTCCAGGTCCTGTCTCCTCACAGAGGAAAAGAAGTTGCCTGCCCGACACATTAGTCCAGGGTCTGCCCAGGACGGGCCTCTGTCCCCAGGGTCTCTGAGAAAGTCCAGGATCCCAAGACAGTGAGGCATCCCTGAGACATGGGTGCGGGACAGTGGTCACTGGTAGTTCCTGGTCTTGGCCAAGCTGTCCAAGTGGTTCACAGGCAGAGGGTGGGCCTCGGTGTTGAACACCCAGTCCTCTAGTGAGAGCACATCATCTTCAGAGAACAGAAGATAGAGGTATCTGTGTGGTGGGGAAGGGAGGGAGACAGTGGTCAGTGCCCTGGGGGCAGGGGAGAGGAACCCTGCACCTGCTGGTGCTGGTCCCAGGGAAAGGCGGGGGGGGGGGGGGGAGGGTGTCACAGAATATGCAGAGCTCTAGGGCCAGAGAACCTGGTGGAATCCTGCCTGCCCTGCCTGTGGGCCTGTGGACTTCTTGGGACCTAGTTTGTCCCTCAGCCAGGTGCCCTGTGTGCCACACCCATCCAAACTCTTACCCCTGTCCCTGAAATCCTACATACACTAAGTTCCCACCAGGGCAGTGACAGGAGCAGAGCTATGGACCTGGAAATCCAGAGTAGTGACAGGAGCTATGGACCCAGCAATCCAGGGTAGTGACAGGAGCTATGGACCCAGCAATCCAGGGTAGTGACAGGAGCTATGGACCCGGCAATCCAGGGTAGTGACAGGAGCTATGGACCTAGAAATCCAGGGTAGTGACAGGAGCTATGGACCCAGCAATCCAGAATAGTGACAGGAGCTATGGACCCAGCAATCCAGGGTAGTGACAGGAGCTATGGACCTAGAAATCCAGGGTAGTGACAAGAGCTATGGACCTAGAAATCCAGGCCCAGAATGAAATGATTTGCTGGAAGGAGTCACCAGACCAAGGGCAGCACAAAAGAAGGGGGCCTTCTTTTGTGAAGCCTTAGGGAAGTAAGACAGATCATCATACCCGAGGAGACCATAGGGGGACAGTTTAACAACACCTAATGATGACATCACTCACATGGATGGTGACAATTTGGGAGAAGGCTGAAGGGCATGAGAGACTCAGGAAGACGCCCTCTTGTGTTCAGTGATGGGGCTGTGTTCATCTTACTAAGGTCTCTGGGGGAGAAATGGGCTTGACCAGAGATCAGCCCAGGCCACAGATTTCTGGACCCCAAACTCTGCACCCCACATGGGCTCCTGCCCAGTGACTATAGGGCCTGACCACTGGCAGAGTGCCAGCCACCTGCCCACCCAGGGGCAGCCAGGCAATGGCACCACACTCACTTCAGCGTCTCGGCCAGGAAGAAACTCTGCTGTCTGTTGTCGTAATTGGGAGTGACGCTGTACACGTCCTCAATGCCTGAGAAGCCAGCTTCTGTCCGGCAGTATTTCTCCAGGGCCTAAAGGGGGGGAACAAGCTCAGCACGGGGAGAAGACCTGGGATGCTTTGCGGCCGGACTGTGCCAACACAAAGGCCCTGGCCCTCAGCTGGCCACCCTGGCCTTCTTGGAAGACAAGGTCCCCGTCCATTCTCCCCCTGCCCTGGGAACTTGGGCCCAGCTGCCTCCTTGAGCAACTGAGCAAGCCTCTGGTCTGAACGCGGTGCTGAATTCCCACCTTCCTGGGGTCAGACTAACTGACACACTGACCATAGGGGTGACCAGATCAACAACGGTCACTGGTGACCTTCAGGGTCTGCTGGTACCTAGGGAAGGGATCCTGTGCGCTACTTCTCTAGCTATAGTCCCTGGGCTAGAGGGGCATAGGCCACTACCTTCTGCCTTTTGGACACAAATGAAATTACTAGGGTTGGAGAGATGGCTTAGATGTTAAGGTGCTTGCCTGCGAAGCCTAAGGACCTGTGTTCTATCTTTTTCCAGATCCCACATAAGCCAGACACACAAAAGGTGAGGCAAGCACAAGGCTGCACATGCCCACTAGGTGGCGCAAGTGTCTGGAGTCAATTTCAGTGGCTGAGGCCCTGGTGTGCCACTTCTCTCTCTCTCTCTCTCTCTAAAAAACAAAAATTAAACAAATGTTTTTTAAAATGCAGTTTTACCCACTATGGGGTCTGTGGGCAGGTCCCATGGGCACAATTCCTGAGCCTGTGAAGGTGAAAGAACCAAGACCTCAGGGAAGTGGGTGGGCTCTGGACAGTAAGGTGCCCTGGATGTGAACAGCCTCCAATGCCCAAATGTGTGCCCCAGGGCAGCCTGTGTCCCCAGAGCTGGTGACACCTTGTCAGCCGGGCATAGGGGTTGGTGGGGAGAAGGTCAGAGGAGTACCCATCAGGGGATCTTTCTAAAGTCAGTTCCTCCCCTGGGAAGGCTAGTGCTTGGGACTGAGGGCGAGTGAGTGGTCACTGTGGGCTGGGCAGGGTGAGCTGCTGGCCCAGCGGCCAGTCCTGCTTCAGATATAGCATATTCAGCAACCTGTTGGGGCTCCAGAGCCTAGAACATGTCTGTGGGGATGCTGAGTAGCTGCCTGGCCTTGTTTCTGGGGTCTGCTGCCAGCTGGGTCCTGTCTCCAAGTCTCTGCACCAGCCTCTGCTCTGCCTTGGGGTGGCTTTCCCAGCGCTGGGCTCTCTGCAACCACCAACTTTCCCACCCTGCCCTTTGGTCAAAGGGTGGCCTGGCTGCCTTCTCAGTGCCTGACCAGGGGCCCTGGATCCCTGACTGTGGCTCCTCGGGGACCCCGCCGCCGCCCCCGGCACCCACTCACCATTACCACCTCCCAGCCCCACTCCCTGTAGATGGGGTCGTGCGTCTGCCGCCACAGGTACATGTAGCTCTCCACCACCTCGGGCCGCAGAATGTAGTAACTCTCGCTCAGCTGTGTGGCCATCGCCTCTCTGCCGGAGTTGAACCAGAAGGCTTCAGGCCCCAGCTTGGTGTCTGCAGGAACAGCCCCAGAGGCCCCATCAGACCTCCCACCTCCTGCTTTCCCCAGACCAGCTGCCCAGAACGCATCCGGATGCCTGGAGGGTCTGGAAAGGTGCTGGTATGGATCCGTTCTACCCGACTGGCCCACAGGCTGCACCAGGCAGGCTCGAGGCTTCCCTCTCGAATTCCTCGAAGCCTCCAGGACTCGGCACTCAGACTCTGAACGAGTGGTCTGGGAGGGCGAGGCGTGGGCAGTTTCCCAATTGTGTGTTTGTAAATATCAGCTCTCTCAAAGATGCCAATCAGAGCTCAGGCAAGAAAGGGCTTCAAGCTGAGCATGGTGGTGCCCACCTATAATCCCAGCACTCGGAAGGCAGAGGTAAGGAGACCACTGTGAGTTCAAGGCCAGCCTGAGATTACAGAGTGTGTTACAGGTCAACTTGGGCTATAGTGAGACCCTAATCATGAAAAAAAAAAGGTGGGGGGAGGTTTCAAGCTGAAACACATTTGGGGAACAGTGGGTCAACCATCTGGTTTGCAGGACTCATCAGACCCCTCACCATGCTGACAAACCACAATGCTTCTTAGGAAACTACTTTCCGCACCTCCCCTGCCCAGCCTACCTGAGAAGCTGCTTTTTGCATGTATGATGGGTGGTATGGTGTGTGCTACATACAAACGTGTGCACTGCACACACGTGTGAAGGTCCAAGGAGATCATGGGGTGTCTGACTATCATTTCTTCTATGTTTGAGAGACAGCTTCTCATTGAATCTGAAACTACTGTTCTTTTCCATGAGACTGGCTGACCAATGACCCCCCCAGCTGGTCTCCAGTCTCCTTTCCCCACAGGACGCTACAAGTATGCGTGGCCATGCACAGCGCTTTCACTGGGTGCTGGTGATCACAACATAGGTGGCCTAGGCCCTCTCAGGTCCTCACTCGTTGAGCCAGCTCCACGGCCCCCATTTTGTTCTCTGTAGGACCAAAATTATTGCCACAAGCACAGCGGTCATTTAAGATTTCAAGAGCTCAGTCCATAACCCTTCTCTCTCTCTCTCTCTCTTTCTCTCTTTGGTTTCGAGATAGGATCTCACTCTAGTCCAGGCTTACCTAGAATTCACTATGTAGTCTCAGGCTGGCCTCGAACTCACAGGGTCTCCCACCCCAGGCTTTTCAGAAGGCGTGGGTGGCCCCGCTATGGGGAAACAGTGCCAAGTTGCTAATGGGGTTAGGGCGGCAGCGTCTGCAGCTGGCAGTGGGTGAGCTGGGACAATATGCTCTATTAAGCGGCTGTCTTTGATGGCCTGGCTGACTGTCCCAGACAAAGAGCGAGCTCTTTATTAAGCTTCCCATTTGTTGATGGTCCTAGCACAGCGCGAGCTCTATGAAGAAAATGGAAGGCTCATTTGGAGGCGGGTCTGACTCTCTGGGGACCAGGGACCAGCTTGAAGAGCCAGTTCCCTGCACCCCCTCCCCGCCAGACACATGGCAGGCTGCTCCCAGTCAACACCTCCTTTGTGACTGCCCAACGGACAGCTCCTGGGGCCTCAGCACTCTGGGAAGTCCTGTGCTGCTGTCCCCTTTGGACAGATAAGAAAAGAGAGGACTCTTCTCCCTCAAGCCAGGGAGGGATAGAGCACAGCTTGGGTCCTTTCTTCTAGGGAATCCTGTGGCAATGAAGAGGGATGAATGTTTCAGAGGGAGGCCAGTGAGAGGTGGGATTTAACATCAGAGGACCTGGTTCTCACCCAGGATCAGCTGCTCACGCATGTGCTGTGTGACTTTCCCAAGTCACTTCCCCTCTCTGGGCTAACAGATCACTGGACTCATGATTCTAGGGTCTAGGATCACCCTGACCTTGTACTTAAGGACTGTGGCGAGAGAGAGAGAGAGAAAGCTTGCTTGTGGTCTTGAGTCAAAGATGACTGGATACAGGGACATGTGCAAGCCACACGTGGAGGGTGCTTGGGGTAGGCTGAGGTGCCTTTGTGTGCAGGGACTTGATTTCCTGAACCTGCCTCCAGGGCTGGAGGACCATTGGGCCTGCCCCTCCCTTGGGACCTTGGCCACGTCATCTCTGAGCTTCGGTTTCTCGACCTGTGTAGCAAGGCTGTGCAGTGATGTGTGTCGAGGGTTGAATACCTCATTTACATCATTAGTTTAGACACAATCAGTGTCCAGACGCCTGGTTTCCCGCTCACACTCCAGTAAAGCTCCACCCAGAGGAGCCAGCTAAGACCTCCCGCTCCCTCCTCCTGTCCCTTCCTGTGTTTTCTCAGTGTCTAACCCCATCTTGGCTGCGGCACCCTCCCCCTGCAGGGTTACCTGAGCGGGCGTAAGACTCATGGCATGTCCTGGTGATCTGGGCCGCGAGCTCTCTGTAGTGGGCCCTATTTTCTTCCTTGGCATCCTCAGCGCCGAGGGAGATCATGCCCCCTGAGAAGCAGGCCAGGTGCCCCATCTTGTGGTCCAGGATCCCGCCTCGCCACTCGGCAATGTAGGTCAGGCCCTCGGGAGAGACATTCACCAAGTATGTCTCTATGGCCTGGGACAGAGCGGGGAACAGGTAGAGGCATGGGGGCAGAGAGAAGGGGGGAAGGGGTGAGAATGAGCCTTTTGGTGACAGCAGCAGGGTGGTCCTCCAGCTGCCCCCTTGATTTCTGCTGGCTGAGGTCCCTGACAAGGCCAGCAGGGGGTCCTGCAGCCAACAGCTGAGGCCCGGGGCCTTCTGGGAACTAGGATATAAGGCAGGTCTTTTACATTTGTAGTTTTTTTTTTTAAGTATTTTATTTATTTATTTAAAAAGAGAGGAGAGATTAAGAGTGAGAAAGTGAGAGAGAGAATATGGGTGCACCAGCGTGTCATGCCACTGTAAATGAGCTCCAGATGCAAGTGCCACTTTGTGCATCTGGCCATACGTGGGTACGGGCAAATTGAACCTGGGCTGGCAGCCTTTTTCTAAGCAAGTGCCTTTAACTGCTCAGCCATCTCCTCAGCCCCATGTTTGTTTGTTTGTTTGTTTCTTTACAGTACTGGGGATTGAAGCTACAGCCGTGCGCACGCTACGCTGGCATTCTGCCACGGAACTCTACCTCCAGCAAATCTGTTTTAAGGACACTTAAATATCTTTAAGCTAGTTACCCTCTTCCACTGCATCCTCTGCTGCTAGGAGGACTCTGCCGGAAGCCCAGCTAGCCTGTGGGGGCACTTCCGGGTCCAGATGCACCCGAAGTGCTCAGCTCTCCCGTGGACATGCACAAAAGGCCCTGGTGTTCCATCAGGTCCTCAAAAGGCACGCATGGGAAATGAGGAGCCGCTCCGCACAGTGACCTCAGCAAACACAGGTCTTCCCTTAATGCACGGCACACGGGGTGCAGTGCCCTCTACAGGTAAAGGGGAGGAATGGCTCCCCGCCAGCTCATCCAGCCACACTAGGGCTCTGGAGCTCTGCTCCAGAGGGGTGCCTGAGGAAGGACTGCAGCATGTTGGGGTGCAGATGCATTAGGCACTGCAACACCCACTCCTTGCAGAGCATCCCAGGAGCTCTGAGACCAAGGTGCTGGGTGGGGGAGCTGCTCACAGCCCAAGGCCAGACTCCATGGGTCTGGGGGTTTTTGTCATAAGTCGGGGCTTGTGGGAATATCACTGGATTCTGCCCTTGTAATTACTCCTCCAACGTTCTCTCCCCCCCCCCTTTTTTTAAAAAAAAACTATTTTATTTATTTTCACAGAGAGAGACAGAAAGACAGAAAAAGAGAAAGAGAAAGAGAATGGGCGCACCAGGACCTCTTGCCACTACAAACTCCAGATGCATGCATCTGGCTTTATGTGGGTACTAGGGAGTTAAACCCAGGCTGTCAGGCTTTGCAAGCAAATGATTTTAACTGCTGAACTATATCTCTAGCCACAAGCTATTCTTTTAAAAAATATTTTATTTTTATTTATTTATTAGAGACAGAGAGGGAGGGAAAGGGAGGGAGAGAGAGAGAGAGAGAATGGGGGTGCACCAGGGCCTCTAGCCACTGCAAACGAACTCCAGATGCATGCGCCACCATGTGTATCTGGCTTATGTATGACCTGGAGAATAGAACCGGGATCCTTTGACTTTGCAGGCAAGCGCCTTAACCACTAAGCCATCTCTCCAGCCTCCCACAAGCTACTCTTAAATGATGAATCAGATTGTATCCCAGGTCCTATAAGAACCTCCTGAGGTTCCCAGTACCCTCCCAAAAGGCCCAGCTGGGCCTCGAAGGTATCTTAATTGGGACCTCAAACGGTGACCTGATTCTACAGACTCGCTCCTGGGCAGAGACTCTGTGGGTTTAAATCTTTCTCTACCAGTTCCAATCTGTGTGACACTGAGCAGGTTACATATTCTCTCTGGGCCTCGGTTTCTTGTGTGTGACAGGGGCGTGAGTGATAGCTGTCTCGCAGGATAGTGAGAATTATGAGGTCTTTCTGCAGAGCTGGGCATGTTTCCCAGCACAGAGTCCCCAACAAATGCCACCATGAGTCCTCTGAAGTCTGTTCCCTGACCTCTCTCTCCACACCTCGCCACAGCCTCACTGGCCTCTTTCTATTGATGTCCCCGCTCTTTGGGCCAGGGGCTGGGGACACAGCTGCACCGTGGATGGGTCTGGCCCCTGGCTCATGGGCTCCCCCTGACTAACACGTGGAAATTAACATCTGTGGTCAGCGTTCAAGAACGAAATGAGAGGTAGAGATGAAAATGGGGGTCTGCTTTGCAGAGTGAGATCAGAGAGGTTCCTGCCTCAGGCTGCTTTGTGGCGAGGCACCCCTTTTACTCCCATCTCCCAGCACCTCTTTACCCCGTGCTGGCCCCACTCAGAGCCTAAGTCTATGCAGTGTTGTCTCCACACCATGGCTCTGCGTGCCATATGACGCAGCAGCCACCAGCCAGGCCTGGCACAAGAAGATGGTGTTGGCTCCAGGATCGGTCTGTCTTTTCTCTCTCTCATTGGGGCCAGGGCTGCGGGGCTGGCTGCGAGACCCTTGCTGAATGGCAGATGGGGAAAGACTGATAAGGTGCCACACCAGGCCACCTGTTCCGCATGGCATGCTGAGGAGTCTTGGAGAGCCACCGGCTCCCAGGGGCTCGTCTGGACCTCGTTCCTGGGACAGCAGGGGCCCAGCAGCAGTTCTGTCCGGCTGAGGATCACTGCAGGGGGTGGGCATCAGAGTGAGCCCAAAGCCCCAGAACTTGGTTCAGCCACCAGTTACCAACGTATTGGATGCGACAAGGCAGATATGTGGGTGCCAGGAGGTCACGCCCTGGAGCTGGAAAGCAGAACCTTCCAGAAGGCCTCCCAGAGGCTGGTTCCATGTGTGGTGAGCCCCAGGCTAGTAAGTAGGAAATTACAGACCAGTGTCTCTGAATGAGACAGAGGTGAGCAGAGGTGGAGACAAGACGCCCAGGCTTCTAGAACCTCAGGGAAGCACAGGTTGACTTGATGGCAGGCCCCGGGACAGGCCAAGATCGCAGCAAGGGCTGAGCTTGTGTTAAGTAGCTGGACTGGCTTTGTCCCCGGCCCAGCCAGCTCCTCCCTGTAATTCATGGGAAGCCTATCGAAGCCCTCCTGGAGGGACCTGTGTGACAGGCAGTGGGCTAGTATAGACAGGAGCACTGGGCTTGGAGTCAGGCAGACCTGTGCTCCTATCCTGGCTCTTGCTGCTACGTGACTTCAGCCCTTCCAAGCCTCAGTTGTGTTGTCTTTAAGATGGGACTGAGTAGGACCAAGGACTTTAGAGCATTTGCCCGAGAAGGCTGCTCTCCCTGGTGCCCCTCCTCCTGTGACCTCCAAGGGTGTATGCATGGGGTGCCCTGTCTGACTCTTCTACCTGGCCCCAGCAGAACTGGGTCTACTGATCTACACACTGGGGTCCCCTGGAGCTTTGTAATGGTGTCATTGGGCACCGCAGACATTCTGCTGTGACTGATTAGGGGTGCAGCCTGGGATGGGGTTTGACTCTCCCAGGTGATTCTAACAGGATAACAAGGTTGAAACCACTGGCCTAACTCTTCAAAGCCCCAGACTTGCCAGAGGCCACCCTTCACTCAGGGCCCGTGGCCCCGGGCTCCTTAGGAGGAGATCAAACGTGGGAGCCGAGCTGAGTTCTCCTCTCTCAATCAAGGGCTTTCTGAGGGTGCCCAGACAGCTTAAATAATTCATATCCAGCTCTCCCTTGAAGCCACAACCACAGCTGCCCTGAGGGCCAGGAGTCAGCGCTCACTAGTTAACTTTGTGTTTACTCTGCAAAGGATGCTGGGAAGAGTGGAAACTACTCCTCCAGCAGGGGACACTGGCAGGGTTCATCTAAAGCCACGGCCAGACAGGGCCAAGACAGACCGGGCTGGGACCGGAGTGTCCGTCACTGCTCTGTGACTCGGGTCTTGGGGCTGGGCAGAGAAGACGCATCTCTGATGCCCATGGTTTACAAGGCCCACGTCCGTGGGAGTGTGTTTCAATGTGTTTCTTCAAGCACTATCATTTCTGGTCACACTTGTGCCATCTAACTCTCCTTAAAGATTACCCACCCATCCAATCCACTCATCCACTGCCCAACTCATCTGTCCGTCTGTCCATCCATCCACCCATTCAACTACTCACATCAAGCCACCTATCCACTTACCAACTCATTCACCATCCATCCATTTAACTGATCACATCAATATACCCATCCAGTCATCTACTCATCCTTCCGTCTATCTATTCTTCCACCCATCCATTCATCAGCTCATATATCCAGCCATCCATACACCTACCTCACTGCTCATTTCTACTCACTCATTCACATACCCATCCATTCATTCATCTGTCCATCCATCTACCTGTTTACATCAGTGTATCTATCCATCCACTGACTCATCCATCCATCCATCCACCCATGTAACTGCACATCAATCCACCTATCACCAACCAATTCATATATCTGCCCATCAGTCCAATTGCCCACATATATTCACCCATGTACCCATCCTTCTACCCACCATGTACCCACCCATCCCTTTACCCACTCATATATCCACCCAATGACCCACCCCGCCTTCTGATCCATGCATCCTTCCTTCCTTCCATCCATCCATCCCTAAGCAGTCATTTCTTCACACCATGGCTTCTGTGTGCTGGCCTGTTTCAGGAGTGAGGCGTGCACAGTACACCAAATGCCCATCCTAGGGAATTTCTACACACTGTACTTGGGGAAGACGGGCACTGATCAGGTAAGCAAGTGTGTGCCCATGATGTGGGATACCGTGACAGAGCCAGAAGAGAATCAGCCTGGGCATGTGACATACAGGCTGGGAAAGGTAATTTCAATAGCAGCATTTGAGTTGAGATTTGACTAGATCCAACCATTTCAATGGCTAATGGGACAGCCAGTGAAAAGGCCGTGAGCTGGGAACAATCTGGTGTACCTGAGGAAACATAAGTGGAAAGAGTGAGGCAGCGAGGTCCTAATGGACAAGGCCGCATTCAAGCGGGGCTCAGCAGGGGAAGGACAGGGCCACGTTTCCAGCCCTTGAGTGTTGTGTACGGAGGGACCCGACTTAGAGACAGGGCCGAGGGGAAGCTAGGAGCTCACTTGAACTGGAAATAAAGTGGTAGTTTAGACCAAGGTGGTGGCCAAACAGATTACATTTGCTCTACTAAGTTTACAGGAAAACTGAGGCCAGAGCCTGCCCCGTGCCTTTTCATTAAAAGGGTTCAAAGCTGAGTTGTGGGGTTTCCTAACCCTCTTGCCTATGTGCCATAGTCTCTCCTATCTTTGGGGGACTCACCTCAGCCTACCACTCCTCTTCATTCCACACCCCATGGTCAGCTCTGCCAGTTTTTTTTTTTTTTCCTTCAAGGTAGTGTCTCCCTCTAGCCCAGGCTGACCTGTCTCAGGGTGGCCTTGAACTCATGGCGATAATCGTACTTCTGCTTTCCGAGTGCTGGGATTAAAGGTGTGTGCCACCATGCCTAGCTAGCTCTGCCAGTTCTATGCTGTGTGGCTCTGGGCAAGTGTCCTCCCTCTCTGGGCCTTGGTTTCCATCCACATGGGGGGAGAAAGAGCAGATGTGCACACTCCTCAATGCAGGTCACATCCCCTCCTCGTGTGACACCTCTGGTTTGACAAAAAAGATAGCTGAGTATTTGGCTTCTCCCCTGGTGGCTTCTGGTTATAATCTGGGCTCCGGTACATTAAATGAAGCCCAGAAACCATGGGGGAGGCTAGAACCAAAGTTTCTGAATCAGTCTGTCACTTCCTGTGAGACCTTGCACAAATGACCTAACCCTACTTGAGCCCAGGTGTCGGTCCCAGGCCCTAGGGAGTTGGTTTTGAATCAGTGGACAGCATGGCTGGGAGGACCTGTCCTGTGTCCCTGGCCCAGCCCACAGCCTCCCTGTAGTGCTTGGGGCCTGCAAGGGCATTTGCTGCCCATGCAGGGGGAGCGGAGCACTCACCTCCAAGGCTTCGTAGTACATGGTTTTAGCCTCCATATCCGTCTTGGCAGACATCAGCCAGGATTTGATCAAATATTCATAAAAACTGTCTCCGAGTCCTCCAACTGAGACGTGGTCTGTGGGGCAGGGGGAGGGGACAAGGACGTTAGTAAGCCATCTGACGTTGGCTTGGCTTGTAGGTGGTTTCTGGAACTCTGAACCAGGCTGGGGTGGAGCTGGCATTGACTCAGCCACCACCCAACTCCAAATGAGCGGAGGGAATACAAACAGCAGCGAGAAAACCTAAGTGCCTTGAGCCAGGCACCCTGTGCCCAAGTAAGGGTCATTTGGGTCATGCCTTGCCTGGCACTAGCAGGCTGAGGATGTGGAGCCTGTTACTAACTGTAAAAGGGACGGAGCTTCTTTGAAACGCTCGTGTGAGGGGCTACAGAAATGGTTCGGTGGACACAACACTTGTGCCAAGTGTGAGGACCTCCTCAGACGCCCCCCCCCCCAATCCATTACAGACGACATCCGCAATCTCAGCACACCTCTGGTGAAGTGGGAGGCGGAGACAGCAGAATCCCTGGAAATTCATAGGTCAGCTAGCTTTGCAGGCTCAGTGGCAAGCAAAGAGTGACCTCAGCCAAGCATGGTGATGCACACCTTTAGTCCCAACTGAGGTAGGAGGATCACTGTGAGTTCAAGGCCAGCCTGGGGGTACAGAGTGAGTTCTAGGTCAGCCTAGGCTAGAGTAAGACCCTGCCTCAAAAACAAAAGAATAAGTGGGTGAGATAGCTGCATAGGAATCACACCAAACCAGCCTAGGGAGGGATTTAAGCAAACCACAGCAAAAATACACTTTTCTTCTGAAAATTCTTCTAAAATTCAACTGAGCAATATACACATTCAATTAAAAACTAGCACAGAGTATGCAAGTGTGGGGATTGAAACTGATAACCTTATAATGCCCAAATCCCTGATTTTGTATAGGTTTTTACTGGCCACAGTGGAGAAGCAGGAGAGACTAAGATCTACCAGAAAGGAGGAAAGAGGCCAGAATCCCGTGGAGACGCTTGTGGCCCTCACAGATCCGTGCGTCCTCCCGGCCTGGCACCCAGCTGCAGGAGCAAAGACCAAACAAAGGGATTTTCCAACCTCATCAAATGTGGAGGGGAGACAGCGGAGATCAGCTAAGGAGCTGCTGAAAGGGATACAGGTGGGACAGCTGAGCAGTTTCCAGTACAACCCCGAGCTTCCTGCACTCTCCCATCCCCCAGCCGTCAGCACCATGAACCTCCGAATGCATTCAGCCCCTGGCAGCAGGGCATCCAGCACAGCTGATCAGAGCACCAGCTCCACAGCACAACATGGATGGACCGAGGTGGGCACCCAGCATTGGCGAGATCTGAAGCCACCCCAAAAGGCAGCGAGGCCTTTTGACAAAAAAGCAGGCACATAGGCCTGCACTGGATGTGCTGATCTCTCTTTCCATTTCAGGGCAGGTTATGGGTTACATATTCGTGGTTGGCTTTACCATTCTCAATTAAGCTGTATTTGGGGGTTTGACTATTGTTGCCTCTGATGCTTTCAGATTTATAGAGCTTTTGTCTTTTTCTTCTGTCATTATTGGGGGCAGGATCTAATTCAGACCCAGGATGACCTGCAACCCATTTCAGAATAGAAATCTCAACCTCCCAGCTGACAGGATTAAGGGCATAGAGCAATACACACCCTTAGGGATTTTGGCTTTGGAAGGTTATCTGTTTGTTTCAATCCCCACACTTGCATACACTTGTGCTGTTTTTTATTGAATGTGTGTATTGCTCAGTTGAATTTTAGAATTTTGCCAGTAAACTGCTCCACCCAGCCCACTAGAATACTTGAACAATAAGCAAACTCAACACCAAGGATCACTTCTGCGGTTGGATTGGAGTATAAGAGCTACACCTGGCACCTTAAACTCTTACTCTAAAGGTACATAAAGTTGGATTTCCAAGTCTAAGAGCACTGCAGATAATTAGAAAACCCAAGCATCAAATCGACTTAGGATGCAAAAATCGCTACATTATAAAATAAGAAACACAAAGAATCAAGGCAATACAACCCCACCAAAAACTACAAATCCATCAGAAATGACCCCCAATGAGGCTGTTTTAGATGAAATGCTATCTATACTCAAATAAATCAAAGAAGAAATCAAAAGAATCAAAGAAGAAAATAAAGGAATTAAAGAAGAAAACAAGCTCCTGAAGGAATTCCAAGAGGACCTAACACACTCCAACAAAGAGAAAGACAAGCTAATAGCAAGGTACGAATGGGAATTTCAAGATACCCGGGACACTATGAAAAGATCAAATATAAGAATAGAAGAAGGAGAAGAATTTCACTCCAAAGGCATAGTAGGTGTTTTCAACAAAATCATAGAAGAAAATTTCCCCCAAATTGGGAAATAAATGCCAATGCAGATACAGGAAGCTTTTAGAATACCAAACAGACAAAACCTGGGAAGAACCTCTCCTTGCCATGTTATAATTAAACTACTAAACACGTGAACCAAAGAAAATATATTGAAAGCAGTTAGAGAGAAAAAGCAAGTCACCTATAAAGGCAAGCCCATCAGGATCACAGCAGAGTACTCAACACAAACTTTAAAAGCCAGAAGGGCTTGGAATGATATATTCCAAGTTCTGAAAGATAACAACTGTCAACCAAGATTACTTTATCCCGCAAAGATGTCTATCCAAATTGAAGGAGAAATAAGGACATTCCACAATAAAGACAGGCTAAAGGAATTTATGATAACTAAACCAGCTCTACAGAAAATACTTGAAGGAATCCTTCACACTGAAGAGAAAGCAAAGTGCACACATGAGGAAACAGGAAAAAAATAAACCATACTCAAATAACAGTTAAAACAAGAGAGTAAAGGGAAACAGGAAGCACTATAAAACAAGAAGAATGGGGAGAATAAACACATACCTTTCAACAATAACTCTTAATATCGATGGCTTCAATGCCCCAACCAAAGACACAGGCTTGCAGACTGGATTAAAAGGCAGGATCCTGCTGTTTGTTGCCTCCAGGAAACTCACCTCTCAATAAAAGATAGACACTATCTTAGGGTGAAAGGATGGGAAATGAAATTTCAAGCAAACAGGCCTAGGAAACAAGCAGGTGTTGCTACTGTAATATCTTCCAGGATAGACTTCAAACCAACATTAGTGAGGAAAGATAAAGAAGGTCACTTTATACTGACTAAAGGAACACTCCGACAGGAGGACATTACAATCCTAAATGTATATGCACCTAACAATGGGGGCTCCCAATTTCATCAAACACTATTAGACTTAAAGTCACAGATAACACCAAACACAATGGTAGTGGGTGACCTCAATACCCCACTCTCATCAATTGACAGGTCATCCTGGCAAAAAACAAACAGACAGACATCTGGATTAAATTATGTCTTAGAACAAATAGTTGTAACATATCTACAGAACATTCCATCCAAATGCTGCAGAATATGCATTTTTCTCAACAACACAGGGAACATTCTCCAAAATAGACTATATATTAGGACACAAAGCAAATTTTAACAAATACAGGAAAATTGAAATAATCCTTTATACTCCGTCTGATCACATTGGGATTAAACTACAAATCAGCAACAAGAACAGAGCATACAGAAATTCATGGAGACTAAACAGTACACTACTGAATGATGAATGAGTCATTGAGGAAATCAATAAATTCATAGAATCAAATGATGATGACAGTTAACATACCAAAACCTTTGGGACACAATGAAGGTAGTCCTAAGAGGGAAATTTATAGCTCTAAGTGCCTACATTAAGAAATTAGAGAGTTCACAAGTAAACAATTTAATGCTTTACCTTAAGGCCTTGGAAAAAGAAGGCGGCAAACCAAAAATCAGTAGATTGGAAGAAATAATAAAGGTTAGGGCAGAAATTAATGAAATAGAAACCAAAAAAAAAAAAAAAAAATCCAAAGAATCAATGAAACAAAGAGTTTGTTCTTTGAAAGGATAAACAAGATTGATAAACTCTTAGCGAATCTGACCATAAGAGAAGAGACAAAATTAATAAAATTAGAGATGAAAAAAAGGCACCATTACAACAGATATCAAAGAAATTTAGAAAATCATAAGGACATACTTTAAGAATATATATGCCGCTAAGTTTGAAAGTCTGAAAGAAATAGATGATTTCCTTGATTTATATGACCTACCAAAATTAAATCAAGATGAGATAAAACATTTAAATAGACCTATAACAAATACAGATGTCCAAGCAGTTATAAAGTCTCCAAACTAAAAAAAGTCCAGGCCCATATGGATTCACTGGTAAATTTTATCAGACCTTCATGGAAGAACTAACACCAATGCTTCTCCAACTTTTCTATGAAATAGAAAATGAAGGAATTCTACCGAACTCCTTCTACAAAGCCAGCATCACCCTGACGCCAAAACCAGACAATGACAGAACCAAAAATGAAAATTACAGACCAATCTCCCTCATGAACATAGATGCAAAAATTCTGAACAAAATATTGGCAAACAGAATATAAGAATATATCAGAAAGATTATTCACCCTGACCAAGTAGGCTTTATCCCAGAGATGCAGGGATGGTTCAACATACACAAATTGATAAATGCAATATACTATCTAAATGGATTGAAGGACAAAAATCACATGATCATCTCAATAGATGCAGAAAAGGCATTTGACAAAATCCAATATCCCTTTATGGTAAAAGTTCTACTGAAGTCTGGCGTGGTGGCACACACCTTTCATCCCAGCACTTGGAAGGCAGAAGTAGAAGGATCTCTGTGAGTTCGAGGACACCCTGAGACTACATAGTGAAGTCCAGGTCAGCCTGGGCCAGAGTGATACCCTACCTCAAAAAACAAAACAAAACAAACAAACAAACAAACAAAAAGTCCTACTGAAACTGGGAACAGAAGGAACATATCTCAACATAATAAAAGCTATTTATGACAAACCTACAGCCAACATAATACTAAATGGGGAAAACCTTGAAGCTTTTCCTCTAAATTCAGGAACAAGACAAGGGTGTCCACTGTCCTTACTTTAATATAGTACTGGAAATCTTAGCTATAGCAATAAGGCAAGAGACACTAACAAAAGGGATACAAATCGGAAAGGAAAAGATCAAATTATCATTATTTGCAGATGACATGATTCTATACATAAAAGTCCCTAAAGACTTTACCAGCAAACTGTTAGAGCTGATAAACACCTATAGCCGTGTAGCAGGATACAAAATAAACACACAGAAATCAGTAGCCTTCCTATATGCTAACAATAAGCACACAGAGGATGAAATCAGAGAATCACTCCTACTCACAACTGTATAAAAAAATACCTTGGAATAAACCTAACCAAGGAAGTGAAGAATCTCTACAATGAAAACTTTAAAACACTCAAGTGAGAAATTGCAGAAGACACTAGGAAATGGAAAGACATCCCTTTTTCTTGGATTGGAAGAATCAGTGTTGTGAAAATGTCAATCTTACCAAAAGCAATCTACACATTTAATGCAATCTCCATTAAAATTCCAATGGCATTCTTCATGTAAATAGAAAAAATAATCCTAAAATTCATTTGGAAGGACAAAAAACCTTGAATAGTCAAAACAATTTTGAGCAACAAAAGTAAGGCTGATGGTATCACCATACCTGACTTTAAACTATATTACAAAGCCATAGTAACAAAAACAGCATGATGCTGACACAAAGATACATAGATCAATGGAACAGAATAGAGGACCCAGATGTTAATCCAGGCAGCTTTAGCCATCTGAGTTTTGACAAAAATGCCAAAAATATTCATTGGAGAACAGACAGCCTCTTCAACAAGTGGTGCTGGGAAAACTGGCTATCTAGAAGGATGAAATTAGATCCTGTCTTTCTCCATGCATAAGAATCAAGTCCAAATGGATTAGGGACCTTAGTATCAGACCTGAAACTCTGAAACTGCTAGAGGAAAAAGTAGGGGAAACCCTTCAACATATTGGCATAGGCAATGACTTTCTGAATATAACCCCAATTGCTCAGGAAATAAAACTACTTATAAAACACTGGAATCACATGAAATTACAAAGCTTTTGTACAGCAAAGGACACTGTGAATAGAGCAAAGAGACAACCTACAGAATGGGAGAAAATCTTTGCCAGCTATACATCTGACAGAGGATTAACATCCAGAATATACAAAGAACTCAAAAAAAAACCCAAGCAATAAGAAATCAATCAACCCAATTAAAAAATGGGCTATGAAACTAAATAGAGAGTTCTTAAAAGAAGAAATACAGATGGCATATAAACATCTAAAAAAGTGTTCTACATCCTTAGCCAACAGGGAAATGCAAATTAAAACTACTTTGAGATTCCATTTCACTCCTGTCAGATTGGCTACCATCAAGAAAACAAATGACAATAAATGTTGGCAAGGATGTAGAAAAAGGGGAACCCTTCTACAGCGTTGGTGGGAATGTAATCTGATACAGCCATTGTGGAAATAAATGTGGAGGTTCTTGAGACAGCTAAAAATAGATTTACCATATGATCCAGCTATAGCATTTCTAGGCATGTCCTAATGATTCTTCTCACTACCTTAGAGATACTTGCACAACCATGTTTATTGATGCTCTATTCCCAATAGGTAGGAAATAGAACCAGCCTATATGTCCCTCAACAGATGAATGGATAATAAAGATGTGGTATATTTACATAATGGAATTCTATTCAGTGGTGAAGAAAAATGAAATTATGAAATTTGCAGGAAAATGGATGGATCTGGAAAGGATTATACCAAGTGAGGTAACCCAGGCCCAGAAAGTCAAACATCGCATGTTCTCTCTCATATGTGGATCCTAGCTGCAAATGTGTAGACTTGTGTGTGAGCAGGAACCAAAAATTGGTAGCAGAGGCCAGTAAGCTAGAAAAAAGCTATAAGGGAGGGAGGAGAGGGAAGGACTTAAGGGGATGGTATTGTATATATGTAAGTAGAAGAACAGATTACAGGGAGTGGAATGGCCTAAGTGAGGCCAGGGGAAGAGATTGAGTAAAAGAAGGGTGGCGGGGGAGAGGTCAATCAAAATTCAAGATATTCTGAATAAGACATATGAAAACCTACATTTTTGGATAATGGCACATCCAGAAGCCATAGATTGTTACTAGAAAACTTTCAGTGCCAGGAATGGGTTATCTTCCAGTGAGTTGTTGGCCAGGGAGGTCCCTGTTGCCTCCAAAACATTATAGGCTATTTCCAAGGCCCTTGGCTTCCCAAGAGAAACAGATGGTAAGACCCTATTGATGAAGACTTCACATGCCTGGGCAGAAAAGTCACTGAGAAATCAAGATGGGGCTGAGCTGAAAACCTCTTCCCTGTAGACCAGCTGACTGAAATCTGGAAATTGCATGCGGCCCTATGAGAGACAGAAGTCGTCAGCGGTGAAAACAATGGACACTGGTAGCCTCAAGTTTGGCCAGACAGGCCAAAGGACCAAACGAGTGCAATAGTGACATGTCTGCGCTGGGGGAAACCAACTGCTCTCTAATTGGACTGGAGGTCCACTCTATGGGAGGGAATACATGCCTGGTACTGAAAACCTAATCAAAAGCCTATGGCAGGGGAGGTCATGTGCCTTAGGGGTATAAAGCCTGCTCTTGGCTGGATAAATATATATATTATTCTCAGCAAACTGCCCTGAAACCACTACACTTAATGTTCATATTCATATATTAATGCTACTCTCACTTTTGGTTAGAGAAGCTTCTCTTTTCAGATGTCAGTGACCAATGAAATGACTCAAAAGGTACCATAGTGCTGAGAAGTGACAGAGGAGGTTTAGCACTGAGATATCTTTATCACACCCTCCAAGGTTCAGGGTCCATTGCAGAAGAGGTGGTGGAAAGAATGTAAGAGCCAAAGGAAGGGTAGGACTGCCTACAATGCAATCTTCCAGACACAAAATGGCCTGGATATTCATGACTTGCAGTGCCAGGTACTACCTACATAAGATCCTCATAATAGGAGGAAAAAATGATGACATCAAAATAAAAGAGAGACTAACAGAGAGAGGGAGGGGATATGATGGAAAGTGGAGTTGTGAAGGGGAAAGTGGGAAGGGGAGGAGGGAATTATCATGGTTTATTGTATTGTCTGTAAGTACAGAAGTTGTCAATAATAAAATTATACATTTTAAAAAAAGAGTAAGAGAAAGACATCCTGACTTAAGCAAAGTGGAAGGTGAGGACCAACACTCAAGGTTGTTCCCTGACCTCCACACACATGCTGTGGCATACATGAACACACATACACACTGCATACACACAATTTTTTTTTTTTTTCGAGATAGGGTCTCACTCTAGCTCAGGCTGACCTGGATTTCACTATGTAGTCTCAGGGTGGCCTCGAACTCACGGCAATTCTCCTACCTCTGCCTCCCGAGTGCTGGTTGTTTTGTTTTTCGAGGTAGGGTCTCACTCTAGCTCAGGCTGACCTGGAATTCATATGTAGTGTCAGGGTGGCCTTGAACTCACGGCAATCCTCCTACCTCTGCCTTCCGAGTGCTGGGATTAAAGGCGTGCACCACCACGCCCAGCAGATTTTGTTTTCAAGGTAGGGTCTTGCTTCGGGAACACTAATTGAAATGGGGGGGGGGTGCTGGAGGGATGTCTGAGACCCAATCTCTCTGCCTAGGGCCATTGGGTCAGCCATTGCTGCCATCAAGGTGTGGCCGAGGGAAGAGGATAGGTTACTCAGGACACTGGGACTAGATCTCAGAGGCAGGGCAAGTGAGCACCAACCACATGCTCAGAAAGGGGAAACTGAGGCACTGAGCCGGCTTGACCACAGGTACATCAGCTCAGAAGGAGGGAGAGGGGGGTCACTGGGTGACCAGGGCTCTGAGATGAGGAGGAAGCACGCCAGGCAGGCTGGAGGCCCTGGGACGTTTGTGGTGGCAGATGAGTGTGGAGATAATGATAGGCTAGCAGGCAACAGTGCTCTCGGCTGCTGAGCATGTGGTGGTCCCCTGCCGGGGCAGCAGAGCGCTATGGAGGTCTTTAAGAAGCTCACCCTAAGTTTGATGTGCAGCCTCTGCCACCCTTCTGAGCAGGCTGCTCTGATGTAGACATGCATCGCTGTGCTCTGGCCCTGTGCTCACTCAGGCTGCATCTCCACCTGGCGGTGATGGTTGCCATGCTGACCTCTCCCCCTCCTCCCCGTGGTCCCGGCTTCAGCTCCTCTGCTTGGCCTTCTGGACCTGCTTCTGGTCCAGCTCCTGTTGGGCCAGGATGGAGCTACTGCAAAAGGCTGGGAGCTCAGCGGCCATTTCTTGTGTGTCTGGCCTCCTCCTGACCCCTCGCCTGGTGGTACCTATCTTTACCCTCCGTGTCTCTGTGCCCTCTGTGCACACTTGTACTGCTGTTACGTACTTCCTGTTGTATCCTCGGGCTGGCTGTGTGCAGTGCAGAAAGTGAGAGCTCCTTCTTTCTTTCTTTTTTCTTTTTCTTTTTTTTTTTTTTTGAGGTAACCTGGAATTCACTATGTAGTCTCAGGGTGGCCTCGAACTCATGGTGATCCTCCTATCTCTGCCTCCCAAGTGCTGGGACTAAAGGCGTGTGCCACCACACTCCTGGCTGAGTGCTCCCTTCTTCATCTGTGTTATGGCTGAGGTCAAGCTGTTCAGGCTCACGTGCCCATAGTCTCATCTGGGAAATGGGCCAATGGTGCCTGGGTGGATTGTACAGCATACTGTGAAATTGCTGGCCCATGGTGGACACTCAAAGCCTGGTAGCTGTGGATATATTTATTCCTTCTTTCTCTGCTTCTCTTTCTGTTTTTCTCCCCTACCCCCACCCCATTTCATTCTTCTTTCTTTTTAATTTTTATTTATTTGAGAGAGAGAGAGAGAATGGACATGTCAGGGCCTCTAGCCACTGCAAATGAACTCCAGACACATGTATCATGTACATCTGGCTTATGTGCATCATGGGGAATTGAACCTGGGTCCTTTGGCTTTGCAGGCTAGTGCCTTAACTACCAAGCCATCTCTCCAGCCCTCATTCGTCTTTTTAAAAAAATATTATTTGTTTGCAAGGAGAGAGAGAGAAAGAGAGAAAAAGAAAGAACATGGATGCATCAGGGCTTCCTGCCACTGCAAATGAACTCCAGACACATGTTGCCACTTTGTGCATCTGGCTTTATATGGGTACTGGGAAATCAAACCTGGGCTATCAGGCTTTGCAAGCAAGTGCCTTTAACCACTGAGCCCTCTCCCCAGCTCCCCCTCTTTTTGTTTCTCTCCAGAGGTATTGAAAACATTGCTGTCCTGAGTGTCATCTCATAGGGGAACTTGACCCAGGTGGACACCCTCCTTAGGAGGGGCATCTTGGTAGCAGGTGCGTGTCCGTGTGAGTGTGATGTGCCCCAGCGCTGCATGGCACGCAAGAAGTGCAGGCGTGGAGCCAGCAGATGGACATCCACTTCAGTATGGGGCAAGCCACTGCCCACTCTGGGCCTCAGTTTCCTGATCCGTACACAGTGAGAGGGGAAGCACAAGACGGAGCCCAGGGGCTTGACAGCAGAGCTGGGCTTGGCTGTTCCCCTGCGGTGGCAGCACTGTCACCCCACGCAACCGTAGGATGTGGGGCCACCAGCTCATGCTCAGGCCCACTAGGGTGACCTGGACTTGCCACCTCTCTGCAGAGAGCACGGGGTCAAGACTATGGACAAGGAGGACGAGAGACTAAGAGACCAGGTTCAGGGGGTCAGCTGACCCCACCTCGGCGGTGTTCTGAGCTCTCAGTGGTCAGCTCATGAGGTCTTGTCTGTCTGGGTGTGTGTGTGTGTGTGTGTGTGTGTGTGTGTGTGCGTGTGCGTGCGTGTGTGTGTGTGTGTGTTTGCAGGTCTCTTCTGTGTTTGGTTAGGAGCCCAGCGGACTGATCTTGAGTAGTCTTGGCTCAGTGACAGGAAGGTCTTGGGCTTCCTAGAACTGTGAATGAAGCTTGTCTGGCAGCGAATGAGAAACAGGCAGGAGCACAGGCTGGGGGACAGGTAGCTGAGGCCCTATCCCCTCCTCGGCTCCCCTACGCCCCGCTCTCTGTGGTGGCTGACAAGTGTCCTGCCTGCAGACTTGTTCTGTGGGTTTGAGGGGAGAGAATACTGTGAACACACCCAGCTTATGCAAGCCAGGGATGTTTGCTGAGAAAACACGCCCCGGCCAAAAGAACTCTACAAAGCCCAGAGAGCCTGAGATGACCCCAGGCCTAAAGCCAGGAAGAGGCCGTGGGCTGGAATCAGCGGGGCTTCTGGCCTTCCTCTGCTTTCCAGCAGGCCCAGGATGCGTTTTCCAGCAGCATGAAACACTTTCCTACATGTGACTGACTTTGCCCACACCGGAGGCACGGCCCCAGTGCAGCCTGGAAAGAGAATGATGCTCTGCAAGTGGGTAGGCTGGTGGCTGGGAAGCTGAGCCTGTCAGATGCAGGGTTTGAGGTGCTGTCCCGTGCTGCTGGTGCCTCAGGCATTCAGGCCCGATGGCGAAAAGCCTCCTTCTCCAGCTATGCCTGCTGGTGGTCATGACCAGTAAATCAAATCTTCGTTTCTCTCCCCACATGTTTGTACTTGGCCATGTGTTTTGGTTGAAAACTTTACATTTCTGTGATTTTGTTGTTGTTGGTGGTGGTGGTTTGAGGCAGGGTCTCAGTCTAGTCCAGGCTAACCTCAAGCTTACTCTGGAGCCCAGGCTGGCCTTGAACTCATATCTTCCTACCTCAGCCTCCCGAGTGCTAGGATTAAAGGTATATGCTACCACGTCCAGCAACTGATTTTTTTTTTTTTCAGAAGCTGCTTGGGGTGAGGTCATTGCTAGGCAAAATTCTTGTGTGGAATTTTCTGGGCCTCCTGGGCCTACAGACAGTAGTGGCTTGGGTTGGGACAGAAAAGCTTCTGTGATTCTCCATGGTGTCCCTGCTGCTGTCCCTCTAGGCTCTGGCTTCATCACCCCCCTTTGGGACAACACAAATCCCCTTTAGGAAACTGGGCTGACGGCTGCCTTCCGCAGCCTTGCTTGTTACTCCTGAGCCCCTCCCTAGAGTACAGAATACTTCTCTCTTCTCTTCACAAGACAGGACACCGAGGCCCAGAGAGACCTGTCTAGCTCTGAGTTCAAATCCCATCCCCTACCACCAGAAAGAGAGAAAGAGATAATTCTCCCAAGCCACATGGTGACTAGACGCAGGTCTCCCTTGCCCAGAGCGCTTGGAGGCAGGGGAATGGAGAAATTTCCTCGTTTGGACAGAGGCCGTGGAGCGGAGCTCTGAGGAGTTGTTGTGAAGGCCCTAGAGGCAGAGCACGGAACCTGCCACCACTGGCTGTGACCGGTGACCACATGACTGAGGCCTTGGTGAGGAGGGCAGAGCTGAGCCATGGCCCGTTCCTCCAAGAGCCAGGTTTCTCAACAGGGTGCAACAGGGCCTGGGAGACTTGTCAACCCGGATCCCCATTCTGTGCACGTGGGGCTTGTGAATGATACTCCACAGTTGACAGACAATCACCTGGCTGAAAAGTCTCTAAACGGGGAAAACTGGAAAGCTTGGGGCTGATTTGTTAACTGTAAGATATAGCAGTGAATTAATGATTTTTATATCACTGTACAGTTTCACTTTGCTTAACATTTTTGCATGTGTGTAATATATGTGTGTAGTATATGCATGTGTATGTGCTGATGAAATTTTGGTTTTTTAAAATTTATTTGTTTATTTGCAAGGGGGAAAGAGAGAGGGAGAGAGAGAATGAGAATGAATGGGTGCACCAGGGCCTCTTGCTACTGCAAATAAACTCCAGATGCATGTGCCACTTTGTGCATCTGGCTTTACGTGGGTCCTGGAGAATTGAACCTAGGCCTTCAGGCTTTTCACGCAAGTGCCTTTAACTACTCAGCCATCTCTCCAGACAGAAATTTTGGCTTTTGGTTTCTGCAGCCACTTCTGAGTGACAGCTCTACCTGGGACAGTCCTGAGTCTGGGATCATGGAGGTGGCAACAGGGGGACCATAACAGCTGGGAGTCAAAGAGGCCAGGCTAGGGCTGGAGAGATGGCTTAGCAGTTAAGGCATTTGCCTGCAAAGCCAAAGGATCCGGGTTTGATTCTCCAGGACCCACGTAAGCCAGATGCACAAGGGGGCGCATGCGTGTGGAGTTGTTTGCAGAGGCTGGAGGCCCTGGTGCGCCCATTCTCTCTCTCTGACTCTATCAAATAAATAAATAAAATATGTTTTAGAAAAGTAAAGAAAGCTTATTAAAAAAAGAAAAGAGGCCAGGGTAAGTTCATAGAACAGCTGCTGTCACATCCAAGCCGGTGTACTCAGGGGCTGGTGCCAAGGACAGGCTTGGTAGGCAGCTCTACAAACACCCGGCTCTCAGTCTACTAAGGCCTTGCAGGGGCCCACGAAGCCCGAATGGGAGGCAGCCCGTGTACTCACGTTGTACCCAGTTCCCACTCACTGGGCTGAGGAAGTTGGGGTAGAGGCCGAAGGGTTTGTCAATATTCTTGAGGAACTTGCGGATGTTCCTGACCTGTAAGAGGCCATAACAGGCATGGTGTCACTTTCCAGAAGAAGCCGTTGACTCCGTTTCCTAAGGACAATAGAGCAGGTGGCTCAGATGCCCAGAGGAAGGAAACTTTTCCAGTGAGGCAGGACATGGTCACATGGGGCCCAACCCATCACCTTTCCACTGACTGTCGAGAGCCAGCCCCACCTCTTAGAAGCTGCTTTGAGGGGATGGGTCTTTTTTTTTGTTTTGGTCTTTCAAGGTAGAATCTCACTCTAGCTCAGACTAACCTGGAATTCACTATGTAGTCTCACGTTGGCCTTGAACTCACAGAGATCCTCCTATCTCTGCCTCCCGAGTGCTGGGATTAAAGGTGTGTGCCACCAAATACCCGGCTAAGATGGTCTTTTTTTTCTTTTTTGTTTTTTAGGTAGGGTCTCACTCTAGCTCAGGCTGACCTGGAATTCACTATGGAGTCTCAGGGTGGCCTTGAACTCATGCCAATCCTCCTACCTCTGCCTCCTGAGTGCTGGGGTTAAAGGAGTGTGCCACCACACCCGGCAAGATGGTCTTTTTTTAAGGAAGGTGTTTCAGGTAAGTGACAGAGCTCATTTGTAAGCATTACATAACCTGCCTTTTGAATAGGCTGTAAATGGTGAAGCCCAACAATTCTGCTAATGGCTACATCATCAAAGGAAACGAAATCAGCATGTCAAAGAGACAATTGCAGGCTCTTGCTCACTGAGGCACGATTCACAATGACCAAGCTAGTGAATCAACCTTGGTGCCCATCAATGGATGGACAAGAAAAACATGGTAGCTCCACACAATGGAATACTAGTCAGTCTTCAAAAAGGAGATTCTGTCATCTTGGACAACTTGGATGAACCAGGAGGACACTGTGGGTTTTTTTTTTTTTCATCACCAGTGCCAGAGCCCAGGCTTTATGCATGTTAGGACCATCCCTTTGCCACTGGGCTACAGCCCCAGCTCAGAACAGTGTGTTCAATGCAAAATGCCAGTCTCATAAAAACAGGTCCCATATCCCTCACACAGGAAGCCTGATAAAAGCTGAACTCCTGGAGGCAGAGGGTCCCATGACCATCAGCACAGGCTGGGGCAGTGGGGGAGGGGCAGTGCCAAAGGACCTCATTCTAGACAGGCAGAGGGACAGGGTTCAAGAGACCACTGTGCAACCTGGCGAGGCTGGTGAAGAACAAGGATCATGTTCTTGCAAACTGATGAGAGGAGAGTGTAAATGTTCTCACCACAAGAAGTATGTGAAATAATTTTTTAAAAGGCTACATATTGTTGATTCATACAGGTCAACCTAGTACCATGTTAGCTTATCTGATCCTTAGGGGTCATTTCAGGGGAAAGGCCTGAATTCTTGAGAGCCCCATTTCCCAACTGGTAACCCGGAGTTTTTTTTTGTTTATTTTTATTTATTTATTTGAGAGTGACAGACAGACAGAAAGGGGGGGGGAGAGAGAGAGAGAGAATGGGTACGCCAGGGCCTCCAGCCACTGCAAACGAACTCCAGATGCGTGCGCCCCCTTGTGCATCTGGCTAACAAGGGTCCTGGGGAATCAAGCCTTGAACTGGGGTCCTTAGGCTTCACAGGCAAGCACTTAACTGCTAAGCCATCTCTCCAGCCCCCCAGAGTTTTAATAATGATAATACTAACAACAGCTGTGAATCTCAGCTCTCTAAGCACACATTATCTGCAGCCCTCAGCTGCACGGAGGAACAGAAAAATCGGTCTTAGGTCCCCGGATGTGCCCATGGCCCCCCAGGGACACTGGTCAGGTTTGCCTGAACTCTTGGACCATCCCTATTTCTTGCCCTACATGGAGTATCAAGATGGTGACCACTGATGAGACTGCCTTGGCTGGAGCAAGCAAAAGCTGGGTTTGCAGTCTGGAGCTGAGCAGGACGAGGGGTGGAATCGAGGACTTTATCCACCGTTTTCCATTGGGGAGGGATGTGACATCCCACCTAGTATAGGACTTTCTGGGAGAAGAGACCCAGGGAGCGCACTGTGACCTGCTCATAGGTCAATGAGCATGGGGGGGGGGTGGGTAAGGGGGCTGTCAGACCTGTCTCTGGGGCAGCATTGGCTTTGCCATGTGAGACCTCATGTCTATTATGGTAACAGTCTGTTAGGGACACGGGACTGTGCTGTGCTTGGGTTAAGTCCCCTGTCCTGACTGTGAGCAGCAACACAAGGTAAATTAGCTTCCCTGGAGGGCACAGGCACTGCTAGAATTTGGGCCAATTTGTTGACTGCCAATAATCGCCTCTGTGGGAGGCATGGCTGGGGGCTGAAAATAGCCGAAATATGCAAATGAAGAGGCAGAGATGGAGGAGCAGGGACTCTGGAGGAACAGCTTGCTATACTAACCTGCCTTGGAAAGTGCTGGGGAGTCCCAGCCCCAAATCCCAGACTTATAGCTTACCAGCAGGTTGCCATAAGCAGGCCACTTAGCCTCTCTGGGCCTCATTTATGCCACTGCTAGGCGGGATTCTGGAGGAGAGCTGAGAACAGATGCAGCGTGCCCCCATGCCTCAGATGTGTGGGCGGGGACACTATTAGTCCAGGCCAGCCAGGGACCAGCGTGTGCCCCTGGTACCATCCCAAGCCTCTCAAGGTTTTCCAGAGGAGTCTGACTCAAGGGCAGTGGGAGCTTGGGCTGGGAAAGGGTCAGAGAACAAGAGCATTGGGCAGTGGTAATGATTAAACTCATCCCCGAAGCCTTCAGGGGAGTCAGGAGGGGCAATTTCCCCACCCACACCATGGGCAGGTAGGGTGGGACTAAGTGCCCCATCAGAGGCAGCAGGAGAGACTGGGAAGCTTATTCTGAGATTCTCAAGGACACGATGTGGGTCCCTACACGGAAGATGCAATGGTCCCAGAGCGGGTGTTCAGGAGCACTAGGCCTGTGTACAAACAGGCAGACTTGGGCCAGAGGCGAAGGCCAAGGACCAGCTTCTTCACAGCTGAGCAGTGTGATGCTTCGAGTCCAACTGTGACATGAGATGGAGCCACCTTCCATTCCAGAGGGAAGAGAGTGGAACCCCAAAAGTTATATCCTTGAAGGGCTCTTCTATAAGGCTGTGGAGGGCCAGGGGCCACGTGTACGTACTCCCTTCCTTTGGGTTTAGGGTCAGACCCGCAGAGACATTTCCCGTAGGGTCTGTCCAGGGCTGGAGCCCCTCCAAAGAGCTTCCCAGAAGAGCCAGGTACCAGCAACTGTCAGGGCTCAACAGCGTGGCTCACCTCTCCGCACCAGTGTGGTTTTGAGCAGTCGAGCAAGGCGACAATGAACACTTGCAATGCAGTGCCAGCCTGCTGCCAGCCTGCGCCAGTCAGGCAGCCGGGAGGAGAAGGCGGGCAGCTCTCACATGGAAAAGCTAAATGTCCCTGGAAAGGGGACGCATGCACGTGCGGCCGCCTGCTCTTGCCAGCGCGAGGTGGTGCCGGGTTCCAATTGCACTTTCTCTAGATTTCACAGTTCACGGATCCGTGGCTGAGCCGATGTGCCAGCGCAAACTTCCCTGGCACAGTTCTGCCTCCCCCCCCGCCCTCGGCAGAGCTCTGGCGGCTCCTGCTCCCCCTCCCTGCCACCTGGTGTCGGGCAATCAGCTCTTCGACAGTGACCGTGCGGTGACTGAGCGAGGGGCGGTTCGGGGGGGGGGGCTCCTGCAGACACAGTGACTGCAGCTGCTCCCCCTCTGCTCCTCTGGGGGTGGGAGGCTGGCTGTCTGCGGATGGCACGGGGAGAGGACTCACCTTTTCTGCGAAGACCTGGTTGCCAGAGAGCTGGGTGAGGTGCAGGAACTCCAAGTGCAGCGATCCAAACTCCGCCAGGACACTGCTGCTGCCGGCGGTGGCCCAGCCCCAGCTTCCGCTAAAAAGACAGTGACCATGTCACTTCACGGGCCATGTGCCTCCTTGGCTGAGAGCAACAGTGGCTGTTGAGGGGGCGGCACCTGCTCGTGCGCCAGGCACTGTGCTGGCACCTTTGTCCGCATGCTGGGATCTTTCTCCACAGCAGCTCAGTCAATCCTCGGCGCCCCCACCACGCTGATGGTGCTGAAGTTGCTGAAGGGACAGGGCTTGCCAGAGATTGTTTGAACTTAGGCCTGTCTGGCTCATGTCAGTTTTTTTAAAATATATGTATTTTTGAATTATTTATATGAGAGCATAAAAGAAGCAGAGAGAGAGAGAGAGAGAATGGGCACGCCAGGGCTTCCAGCCACTGCAAACAAACACCAGACACATGCACCACCTTGTGCATCTGGCTTACATGGGTCCTGGGCAGTTGAACTGAGGTCCTTTGGCTTTGTAGGTAAGTGCCTTAACTGTTAAGCCATCTCTCTAACCCTCATGTCAGTTTTTTTTACTTAAAAAGTTTGAGGGGCTGGAGAGATGGCTTAGTGGTTAAGGAGCTTGCCTGCAAAGCCTAAGGACCCATGTTCTACTCTCCAGATCTCACATAAGCCAGACACACAAAGGTGAGGCAAGCGCAAGGTCACCCAGGCCTGCTAGGAGGTACAAGCATCTGGAGTTCAATTGCAGTGGCTGAGGCTCTGGCACACTAATTCTCTGTCTGTCTTTCTCTCTCTCACTCTCTAAAAAAAAAAAAAAAAATTGTGTGTATATGTGTGAGCGTATGGGCACCCCAGGGTCTCTTGTCACTGCAAACGAGCCCCAGATGCAGGTACTACTTTTTGTGTCTGACTGCATGGGTGCTGGGAAAATGAAATCCAGGCTGGCAGGCTTTGCAAGCAAGTGCCTTTAGCTGCTGAGCTATCTCCCTAGCCCCAGTCTTTTTCTTTCTTTTCTCTCTTTTTTTGTGCGTGCGTGTGTGTTATGTGTGTTCATACATGTAGGCACATATATGTGTGTACATGTGGAGACCAGAGGTCAATGTTGGATGTCTTCCTCGTTCTCTCCACATTATTATTATTATTGATTTTTCAAGGTAGAGTCTCACTCTAGCCCAGGCTGACCTGAAATTCACTCTGGAGTCTCAGGGTGGCCTTTGAACTCACGGTGATCCTCCCACCTCTGCCTCCCGAGTGCTGGGATTAAAGGCGTGTGCCACCACGCTTGGCTTCCATGGGACTCTTGGTGGCCGTCCTCAGGGCCTGAGGAGGGCAGATACAACGCAGGGAGCCCACACTTTCCCCTTGCCCTCTGCTCACACTGTTGGCACTGCCCAAGGTCATACAATGTCCCTGACCTGGGAAACCTGGAGTTAGCAGTGAAGGAAGCAGGACTCTCCAAGCCAAGGCTAGTGCCCCACAAGCCCTCGCTTCTCGCCAGCACTTCAGAGAGGCCCCGTTAGTTGTTTCCTCAGCCCTGAACCTATAGGAGGTACTGATGGTCACTTCAGGGCTGGTGCTCCTGAGGAGGAAGAGCCAGGTGACAGCACCCTGAGTTATGCTTACATCTTCCCTTCTAGACACAAGGAGCCTGGCCCAGTGTTGGGCGTTGGCACCCGAGCCACCAGCTTGTACAGCAGTTGGTCCGAAGGCAGGCTCAGGGCAGCCCTAGGAGGCTGTCTGCCCACATTCCTCGGCCCTGCGAAGGCTCCTTGTCATTCCAGATCTCCCACTGCAGAGCCCTGGGACAGGATCCAGTGCTGGCTGTGGGTGGGCACCCTCAGGCAAGCATCTGGTTCCCGTGTGCCTCAGATCCAGCATCCCTGTAACAGGGTGAGGTCAGTACCTCCTGGTTCGTCTCTGGGCCTTGCACTTCTAAGAGAGAAGGGGGACACAGAGGGAGTGGCTGTGGACAGCGGCTTCTCCCTATGCCTCAGTTTACACAAACGTAGCATGGACATTTAGGTCCACAGGAGACAGGAGTTCTCAGGTAGTGTGAGGAGGATGGGGTGGGGGAGGGCAGGGCAGAGTGAGCCCCCCCTCTTTGGGGCAGACTGTGAGGTGGTGGTGTCATGCTCTGGAGGTGTCTCTGCTCCCCAGGAACTGTCTACAGTCTGTCTCGCCATCTCCAGGGACAGGACTCAGGAAGGCAGTATTGAGTAGAAAGGTCCCCGAGACATAATGTTTGCTGGGCTGGCGCTGGGGCTGGCCGAGGTCTCAAGTCTCCTCTCAAAGCTACACTCCTGGTGTCAGCAGTTTCCTAGAAAGTGGGGGAGCTCAGCGGCACTCCAGCTCCCCCGTTTTCAAGCTTTGGGGGTCAGGTGACTTTAACCAATGCAGACACAGCCACCCTACCTTTGTCCTCTTGGGTATGTGCCAGCTTGGGCTGGACAGGTAGGGCGGGTGGGCCTCGCAAGATGCTCTGCTCAGCTGCTGTCCGTGGAGCCTCTCAGCAGGCCAGGCGCTGTCACATGGGCACTTGAGCTCACATTTTAGCACCCAGAGCCCACGGGCAGCGCATCCCTCACCCTACCACACAAAGGACAAGATGGGCTGCAAAGCAGTCAAGATTGCAGTGGGATTCCAACCCAGCTCCTCTGGCCCCGGAGGTCCCAGGTGTCTCCCACCCTACGCTTCTACTGCCCACAGGCTACAAGGGGCCTGCCTCCCTGGGGCCAGCCGAGGTTTCTTCCAGCTGGGGAACTTGTGGTGAGCTGGAATGGGCGCTGTGGAGAGCTTTCTGAATGACTGACACTTCAGTAATAAAAAAAAGCCACCGGGTCCCCAGCCTTTGGCCCCTCCCAGCTCCGTCCTGTCCTGTGCACGGTCACCAGCCCCGGGGCTTCCTACAGTGGGCCTGGGCGGATGGCTGGGCGTCTTGCTCTTCTCTGCCTGGCTTCCAACGCTGACCCCCCCATTCCCCAGACAGATGCTCTCGGGGGTGGGGGGGGGATCACATCCCTGGAACCCGTTCCCTTCTCCTTTAAAGCCATGCTGCGCAGAGCTACAGTGAGGCCTCAGTTACGCGCGTGACTGTTGTTTTTATCCCTGCATGATCGTGACATATCAGTGATGTGTTGTACTGTTGTTGATACATTTCTAATATGGGCCAGGTGGCTCTGGCGTGTCTTCTTTCACCTTCACCTCCAACTCTCACGTTGATGCTGTGACCTTCATTTCACACGAGGGAATACTTGAGCTCAGAGAGGGGCAGGTGGCTTTCCAAGGTCACATAGCACGTGGCAGAGTCTAATTCAAACCCAAAATATTCTATATCCCAAAGGCATGTGTTCTGCATACTAGATACCAGCGGGTCCTCTGATTGGCCAATAGGAGGCTCTGCCTTCTTCCCTTCTCTCCTCTCCTCTCCTCTCCTCTCCTCTCCCCGTCCCCTTCCCCTCCCCTTCCCTCTTCTTTCTCTTCCATTCTCCCCTCCTCTCCTCCCCTCCCCTCCCCTCTCTTTTCCTGCCCTCTCCAGTGCAGGACAGGCTGATGTCCCCTGCCCCTCCCCACCCTGGCTTCTGTGTGCATATAATTGTTATCTCCAGAGCAAGACAGAGTCACATTCGAATCCTAACTTCACTTGGCTGCTGTGTGACTTTGGGGTGAGTTACTACACTTCTCCGAGCCTCAGTTTCCTTCCTGACAAGATGAGGTCCCTGTGGTGACAGGGAGGGACCTCACATGGTGGGTTCACGAGGTGGCTGACCCACCATGAATGCTCAATTGTCATACATCTGTGTGTGCATGCGAGCGCCCAGGGTGGCACAGCAGCCTTGACAAAGGCCCGCTGAGTGTCTGAGCCTTGGAGTCTTGTGGGTGGCAGCAGTGCCTGTGTGTGAGGCTCTGTGAACCAGTGACAGACCGAGTCAGCCACAGAGGTCCCTGGACTGGTGGTCATGATCACTGTCTCAGACAGGTCACAGCTGGCTCTGTCTTGGCCTCCCGGACCTCTTGTGCAGCCGTGAGGGTCCATCTCCACGCAGGGCAGTCACCTAGTCACCTAGCTGTCCACCCCAGCTCTCTTAGCTGCCCACAGCCAGCCCTGGCAGAGCGCCGTGGGGGCGGCAGTGTGGATCCAGAGCTCAGCATGTGGGCTGCAGGCCACCGCATCCTTGCCGCTCTCCCATTTTTAGCAGCAGACTCTTTCCCAGAATATGAAAATGAGTGTTGCCAGGGAATATGCATGCGCAATACACCACCGAGGAGAGCAAGCAGCCTAAAAATACGCGCGCTCCTTTAGCCAAAGCGTCGGGGCCTGCGCACGACCAGGCAGTGCTGAGGGACGCAGGGGAGGCAGGTGGCCAGGGCTGTGGCAGAGGGAGGGAACCCTGAGAGAACCCTGCCCAGGCCTGGAGAAGGGGCATGGCGAACAGTGCTCTATGTTGCCTTCAGGACCAGAGTTTGTAGAAAAGGAATCTGAGCTGAAACCCAAGCTTGCTCTGAGCTCAGGCATCAGGCCTGGGTGTGGTGGGCAGGACACCCAGGAAAGCTTCCCAGCCGAGGGCAGGCGAAAGTCACTGGGCACACCCAGTCCTCTTTGCATGGGGCAGGGGGGTGGTGGTGGTGGTGAAGCCACTGAGGCCACGGGACACTGAGGACGCATGGAGGCTCTACAAGGAGCCAGTGGGCCTCCCCTCCCAGGCATGTGGCCGATCCTCCAGTGGGGAGCACATCTGTGATGGGGGCTTACCTCAGGAGAGGGACCATGAAGGCCTCCCAGCCTTCCTCCCAGCTCAGGCGTGTTACAGGACCTCAGGGTGAGAGTTACAGCAGGTCTGGGGACCTGGCCGTGTGTGTGCTTTCTGGGTCTCATAGGAGGTCTGCATCACAAAGCTCAGGGCCAGGGGCTAGTGTCCCAGAGGAGAACTCCTGTCCTGGGGAGCCAGGGCCCTGAGGCCCTCAGCCACCTTGGGGCCCTGCTGACAGGGTATGTGTGTGTCGGGTGGGGGGGAGAATGCTATGCCCACAGGCTCCTGAGCTCTGGTTGGGAGCAACCTGGAGGGCACAGCGTTAAGACAGCACTGTGAGCTATTTATAGGGGAATAATTGTCCCTCCTACCCAGGCAAAGTCAGGCCTAGGTGGCCCAAACTCTGAAAACCAAGCTTTGTAACAAACACATGCTCAGGACGGTCGTGGGCTAAGGCTGGATCTCACTGTGCCACTGACTTGACTCCCAGTTGCCACATGTGTAAAGGAACAGATTTTACAAAGGTGATTCCCAGGATCCCCATTCCCACGCATCTGCCAACTGTCCCTGGGTCTCCTTCACCAGACGGCCACCCAGACAGGAGCAAGACAGTGGGCGCATCCAGCCACGTGTGGTGCGTGAAAGGCAGCCTACCTTTTGAAGTTCACGATGCCTTTGGGGATGCCTGTGGGGGTGTTGAAGGCTGGCAGGAGCTTCTCCCCCAGCTTGATGGCCTTTACTCGGAACACCTGCCAAGAAGGGTCAAAGGGCACTGAGTCTGGGCTGGGTAGAGCAGTCACTCCGAGCAGCTGCTACCACCAAGGCAGGGGAAACTGGAGTGGGAGGAGGCGGCACCGTGTCAAGGTCTGCAGCCAGACAGCCTGAGCGGGGAGCTGCTTATTGGCTTCATGGCCTTAGGTGACACACTTTTCTCTGAGCCTTTCTGCCTCTAGAAGATGACAGTATTGCTCTCTTCAGACTGCTGTCAGGACTGTGACACGAAACTATCACTGTAGATTAGGTGACCACTGGGAAGATAATAGGAAAGCAGTCAGTTGGTAGGGTGGGGGGAAGTCACCTCCCATGCCACAGAAACACCTGGCTGACAAGGGCTGGTCGCCGTAGTAGTCAGCGCTGCCCTCACAGTGGGCCCAGAGCACCGCAGCCTGGGCCTGGAACATCCCTAAAGGTCTACATGTGGAAGGCTGGTCCCAGTCTTGGCACTTCAGGCAGGTGGTGGAACATTTAAGGGCTGAGGCCTCATGGAAGGAAGTTTGGTCACTGCGGGTGTGCCCTTCATGAGGACATTAGGACCCCATTCCCTTTCTCTCTCTGCTTCCCAGGCCCCCGAGCTGAGCAGGCCGGCTCCACCATATATGCTCCTGCCATGATGTCCCAGACAACTACGGGCCCAAAGCAGCAGGCCAGGAAAACCACAGACCCAAACACACCTTTTCTTAAGTTGATTATCTCAGGTATTTTGTTATGGTGAGGGAGAGCTGACCGACACACGACAGTGCAGGAAATGAGTTGTCCATTTGGGCAGAGAATAAAGAGTAATGGAGGCGCACGCCTTTAATCCCAGCACTCGGGAGGCAGAGGTACGAGGATCGCCTGAGTTCGAGGCCACCCTGAGACTCCATAGTGAATTCCAGGTCAGCCTGGACTAGAGTGAAAATCTACCTCAAAAAACAACAGAAAAAGAGTAATGGACTAGAAACCAACGCTACCCCACAACCCCAGGTTCCAGACACTTCCACCTTGTGGATGAAAGCTTCCCCACGTGATGGCAGGGGAAGGGCCTTTCCCTGAAACTCTGGTGCCACTTACTGTTCCCACTGTGCAGACAGGAAGTGAAGGGAGAGGGTGAATGGCTACATGACAGTAAAGGAGCCATAAAGGGTTTCAGGCTTCAGGGCTGCCCCTGAGCAGGGTTCTAAACCCTTAGACTGTTCTTCTGGAAAACTCAAAAGGACCTTGACCTTCTGACTTGGCAGTGTCCCTCCCAGCAATTTATTCTAAGGACATAAATAATCAAGCGCGTTATGAAAGATTCAACGTAACAGCTATTTATTCCAGCATTGCTTAGAATGGGGCTGAGAGGAGGGGATGGAAATACTTTCAACTGTCAAACAATGGGGCCGTAGTTCAATTATGGCTTTCATGGGATGCAGCACCATGCAGCTACTAACATAAAGTGGTAAGAGAACATTTCATAGCATAGAAAGGGCTTATAATATACCTAGAGAAACAATTACAAATAGGGTAATTCAATTTAAAAATTGTTTATATAGAGATGCATGAAAAAAAGAGAGGGAAATATACCAGAATATTAACAATGTTCTTCTCATGGGGGAAGCTTGTGGACAATGTTTACTTTCTTCTTTTGGCTTATCTGTATTTTCTATGCATTTTATATTATTATTATTATTATTATTATTATTATTATTATTTCGAGGTAGGGTTTCACTCTAGGTCAGGTTGACCTGGAATCCACTCTGTAGTCTCAGGGTGGCCTTGAAATCATGGTGATCCTCCTATCTATGCCTTCCGAGTGCTGGGATTAAAGGTGTGTGCCACCAAGCCTGGCCCTTGTTTTTGTTTTGTTTTTTTTTAAATAGTTTTTTAAAATTGTTTTTTAAATATTTATTTATTTATTTGAGAGTGACAGACAGAGAGAGAAAGAGGCAGAGAGAGAGAGAGAATGGGCGTGCCAGGGCCTCCAGCCACTGCAAATGAACTCCAGATGCATGTGCCCCCTTGTGCATCTGGCTTACGTGGGTCCTGGGGAATTGAGCCTCAAACCGGGGTCCTTAGGCTTCACAGGCAAGCGCTTAACTGCTAAGCCATCTATACAGCCCTTGTTTTTTTTTTTTTTTTTTTTTTGAGGTAGGGTTTCACTCTAGTCCAGGCTGACCTGGAATTCACTATGTATTCTCAGGCTGGCCTCAAACTCACAGCGATTCCCCTTCCTCTGCCTCCTGAGTGCTGGAATTAAAGGTGTGTGTCACCACATCTGGCTTTATTTATTTATTTATTTATTTATTTATTTTGAGAGAGGGATCTTGCTATTTTGCCCAAGCCGAGTCCCAAACTTGTAGGCTCAAGTGATCCTCCTGCCTCAGCTTGTTGAGCATATTAGATCACAGCCATGTGTCACCATGCCCAGCCTGTATAATTTTATAATAAAAACAAACTTATGTTGCATTTGGCTCTTCATGTCCACAGGTTGAGCATTCGTGGGACAAACCACAGACTGAAAAAAAAAAAAAACGTTTTCTGAGACAGGATCTCATGTATTCCAGGATGCCCTCAAACATGTTATGCAGCCAAGGATGATTCTGAACTCTCAGGAGGGAGCTCTACCTCCCGAGTGCTGAGATTACAGGTGTGTACCACCATGCCTGGTTGTTGTCGTCCTGGGGACCGAACCCAGGGTTTCATGCATGCTAGGGAATTTTATTAAAAGCTGGGTGTGGTGGTACATACTTGTAATTCAGATACTTAGGAAGCAGAAGAAGAAGGAACATTTGGATCCAGCGATTTGAGGCCAGCCTAGGCTATACAATGAGAGGAAGAAAGGAAGGAGAAAGGAAGGAAGGAAGGGAGGGAGGAAGAAAGGAAGGAAGGAAAGAAAAAAAATTGCATCTGTATTGACCATTTCTTGCCATTATCCCTTAAATGGAGTAGAATGCAGCGTCTGCACTGGGTCAGGTATTACAAGAAACATGGGAGGAAGTACGTGTGTTCTCTGCCAATGCCACACCATGTCAGGTAAGGGCTTGAGCATCCAAGGGGCTTGAGATCTGTAGGGGTCCTGGGCCCAATCCCCACACACCCATGGAGGTCCATAAATGTCATTTAAGAGATGATACGCAAGCCCCAAGCAACCAGCTCCTGAGAGGACACATCTGGAGCTCTGATAACTCCCTGTGGCTGTTAACACAAAGCCTTCTAGAGTCCTCCCTGCCGCAAGCAGCTAAAATCTGCCCAATGAGGGGGCTGGGGTAGAGTCAGTAGTGTGGCACGTGCCCAGTTTGAACAAGTCCTGGCCCTATCCCCAGCACCACAAAACAAACAAACAAATAAATAAACAAGTGCCTTGCTGAAGCAGCTATGAGGGAAGTCAGAGGAGGGAGTCCCCAACTCTGAGAGTTCCCACAGGGAGTGGGTTTGAGGCCTCTGAGGGTGGAGAGGTCTTGCCTGGGAGGGAAAGCTGGGCTGCTCTGTCAGACAAGGGGACACTACCTAGTGCCAGACAGTGGAGCCCAAAAGTGGGTCTAGGCACCAGCGACATCACAGTTGCCAGGGATCTGGTCTTGACTCCTGAGGCTCCTGTCATCCACAGCCACAGAGACTGTCTTGAGAGGGACTGTAGCATCCAGACAGGTTGGAAAGCCACCGGTTCAGTGATAACAGAGCACTTCTACCAAAGGTCCCACAGATCCCGGGGAGGGGCTGGGCAAGCATGTGTGTTCTGAAATGGACCCGCTTGGGGACAGAAGGACATGAGTCCTTTTCTGCCATCTTGGAGGCAAGTGTGGTGTTTACAGACTTTCAGACCTTAGGACCGACCGACAGCCTGCAGGGGAAGGTACCGCTCACCGAGGACGAGACAACTGAGTCTTAAAGCAACTTGCCCGGGGCTGTGGAGCACCAAGACTCTATCTCTGGACACCCAGCTGCCTCTCCAACACAGGGTTGTGGCCACAGTGGCTACCATTCCAGAAGCGGGGGGTAGAGGGGGGTGACAATACAGTGTGAAGCATGCTGGGCTGACAGCCTGAGCTCTGAATGTGTCCTCCTACGTGGCAGTGTGTACCCTTGGGGGATGCACTGTCTCTGAGCCTTAGTTTCTCCATCTGCATAATGGGATGGTGGTGTGTGTCTTGGCAGCTCCATAAGGTTTTTAGAGAAATCAAGTGAGGAGCCACTTGTCAGTGAACGTACTTCTCAATTGTGAAGTGTCACCCCAGCGTCCCCCCTCCCCCAACAGCTGCGATTAGGCCCATCATCTTCACAGCATCTCAGCGGAATGACCAGCCAGCACGGACGTCTCTTCTGGCTGTTTCCCTTGAAGGAAAGAAGATGGCAGCCAGGGATAGACGTGTGTGTGTGTGTGTGTGTGCGCGCGCACGTGCGCACATGTGGACATTTTTTGGGAAATTAAGAAGATTCTCTGGGACCATGGAAAGCGTGCTTGTCTACCAAGTATGAAGCCCTAGGTTTGATTCCCTAGCACTGCATGAAATTAGGCAGTGCGTATCTGTGACCCCAGCGCTCAGGTGGGAGATAGAGGCAGGAGAATCAGAAGTTCAACGTCTTCCTTGGCTTCATAGCAAGTTGGGGGCCACCCTGGCCTACATGAGACCTTGTCTCAAACAAAACAAAACAAAACAAAACGATTATCCAGGCATGGTGGCGTATGCCTTTAATCCCAGTATTCGGGAGGCAGAGGTAGGAGGATTGTCATGAGTTGAGGCCACCCTGAGAATACAGAGTGAATTCCAGGTCAGCCTGGGCTAGAGCGAGACCCTACCTCAAGTGCTCCCCACCAAAAAAGATTAAAAGAAATGGGAAGATCTGTTCAATAGGCACCACTGTGTGCGGGCTTGGTATGCCTGAGCCCTTGTGAGAGACAAGTAGTGAAACTCAGGGCAGAAAGGCCACAGCATAGCACATCTCTGGGCATCTCAGGAGTGTGGGTCTGCCTCCTCCTCTGAGGTGGGTGAGATCCCCCATGGACTGGGTACGCACGAGGCTGTGCACAAGGCATACAACCTGGTATCTGGGGGTAGGGAGGCGCTCTGGGGAAGCGAGGCGCCACGGAAGTGGACTACACCCCCAGGCAGACTGACTTAGCACTGCCTATTTGGGCTTCTCTTGGACTCTGTGACTGGGGCCCGCATTCTGGAAAGCCAGGTGGAGGGTGCCCTGGGAGTCCCGAACTGAAGGGTCAGAAGGAGGGCGAGGTCTGAGCCTGCAGCAGCGCCTCTCGCTTCCCCTTCCCTGCACCTGTCTTCTACCTCACCTGCCAGGGAGGACAGAAATACCTGTAAAGCACACGACAGCCCCCCCCCTTTTTTTTTTTCTGCCACTTCTGTCATTTTTTTCTGTCCTGGGGTTTTCAGATGAAATTCAGGCTCTGGGTGGCTCGAAGCCGAGGGCTCCCATTGACAAATTTTTTTTGGACAAATTGGTACAAGAGGTAATCTCTGCTGAGGAGATTATGCTTGATGGAGTGCAGCCCGAAGCGACTGCAGAGATAGAGGAGGCCTGTTGCCTTTAAGCCTCTGACTTCAGCTGTGACAGCCCAAGGGAGGGGGAGGCCAGAAATGACTGTGTGGGCCACAGCGGTGGAGGGGAGATGGGAGTTTTCTGCAGCTAACCTGCTTCTGGCCAGGAGGCCGGCATGATTCTGGGTGGACAGAGCCAAGGCCTCTAGCTCCAAGTGGCCACCAAGCTGGGCAGAGCAGCCCTCTGGATCATGGGGAACGCACTGACTGGTGACCTGGGTTCTGGGCACTCTGCCGACTGGATAGTCAGGCTTCACTGACAGGAAGGAGCTCACGAGGAGGGGTGAAGGCTTTGGTTCCTGCTGAGCTCTGCGCTATTCAGAGCTCTCTGACAGAGAGGAGGATAAGGGCTCTGGAGTCAGCAGTCCCAGGCCAAACCCTCTCCCTCCCATGTGAGGGGATCATGACTAGCCCATGAAAGGAACTGAAGCGAGGCCTAGTAATAAGGGACTTGCTCGAAGTCATCTGCAGGTAGGTGAGTAGGGTTTCTAGCACCAGAGGATCTGTTTTCCAGCCAAGCACTTCTCAGGCCTCCTGGAAGCCAACAGGGCTCCTGTGAATCAAGGCCTTGCAGTTACAGCCTGTGGCCAGCAGGGCGGCCCCATTGCTCCCTTAAGACAGAGCCAAGTATCTGGCTGGGGAGAGAAGGGCTGGCCATGGAGAAGGGTAAAGAGGGTGGTCCCAGGAGTGGAAAGTACAGATCCTGGCATTGGAAGTCTTCAGAACCAATGGCTGTAAACATCAGTGCAGCCGTTTGCCAGCGCAGGGCTGCGTGCATACCGTTGCTACCCTCAGAGAATTCACTGCCTGCAGAGGGGGCCTGGCACACTGGCCTAGCTCAGAACTGTGCAGCAGAGTGTAAGAGGGAGCGCCTTCAGGTGGTACCTGGGACTGAAGAAGCACAGTTCTTGAGGCGCTCATGGGTGACCCCTGGCAGACCACCTGCCCTGTGAATCTTTGTCTTCCCACTGGTGAAAGAGGGAGTCTAAAGTTTTCCCGATGCCCTTCCCAACCTGGATAGTGTTGAGGTCTCAAAACACCAGCTCACCTCTTCTCCTGTCAGGTAGAAGGCCGAGAGGAGTCCTCCGATGTAGCGGATGTTCACCTCAAACAAGGAGGCTTCGCCGCTCTGCAGGACAGGCAGGGTGGGGGACGGCAAGGACGTGCGTGAGCTCCCAGTCAGCCAGGCCCTGGACACAGGTCACACTGCCCCTCCCCACCGAGCTCCCAACACACACCTGTGCTCCATTCCAGGGACCCCCGCCCCCAGGATGCCAGGGCATGCTCAGTTTTCATACCAGAGGTCAAGAAGGGCCAGCACCTGCCTGGCAGTTGCTACTGCACGTCTATAGCATTGCAAATAAACACCAGGTTTGGCTTCCTTCCCCAGTCCTTGCCGGAGGCCACAGAAGCAGTTCTGCTGGGCTGAGCTCCAAGAAGACACTGGAGAAGTTTACCAAGCGGGGAGGCAAAGCCTTCTCTAGTCTGGCCTCTGTCCATCCTGGGGGAACCCCCACAGCTTAGCAGGCAAAGGGAGGGGCCTTACCCTAGGATGGCAGGGAACAAAGGTGCCTGGGCTAGGTGGGAGGCGGTGGGCAGGTGCGTGTGTAGAGACAGAGGTCTGCCAGATCGCAGCTCCGGGGCTGCAGGGCCCACGCACAACTGCCTTCTCCGTGACTGTGCAAATCAGGGGTTGAAACATTCTGCCAAGGACTGAATTTGGCTGAAGTCCCACTTGGACCACTTCACATGGTTTTGTGACTTAAGGTAAGCTATCGCCTATCTCTGCCTGGGTTTCTTCCTCTGCAGACAGGGCTGATGCCATCCTCCGGGGTGGGGCAGATGTGAGACACACAGGTGGGGCAGCAGGTTGGCATCCAGGCTTCATGGAGGTACCTGTTACTTGCCTTGTCCCAGAGGCTTCCCTTGTCCACCTGTCTGCATCGTGTTATTTATTCATTCATTTCTACAGTTCTGGGGACTGAATCCAGGGTCCTGCATATCCTAGGCAAGTATTCTACCACTGAGCTATATCCCCTGACATCTTTTTACTTCTTTTTATTTTGAGACACAGTCTCACTCAGTTGCCCAGACTGGCCTTGAACTTGTACCTTTCCTGCTTCAGCCTCCTCAGCAGCAGGGATTACAGGCCGGCACTATGAGGACTGGCTCTTTTTTTTTTTTTTTTTCTGAGGTAGGGTCTTGCTCTGGCACAGGCTGGCTGAAATTCACTACATAGTCTCAGGGTGGCCTCGAACTCACGGTGATCCTCCTACATCAACCTCCCGAGTGCTGGGATTCAAGGTGTGTGCCACCAAGCGTGGCTCTGCTCCATATTTATCATTGATAGCAAGCACTATAATCCATTTAGCTGAGGGATCTTTTTCCATTAGCAAAGCCAACTTCCCTTTGTGCCTCACAGGGCCACACGAGGTCATGCCACTAGTTCAAAAAGCCAAGATTCAAAAAGGTGACCACCCCCACTCTATTTTCTTCCAGGGACATTCCGTAACGTGCCCTGGCCTGTCTGGATATCCCCAGGCTCCCTGCCCCTAATCTGGCTGCTGGCTTCTCCTCTCGTTTGGTATCTGCCCTGCCCCCACCCAGTGCCTGGCTGGGCTGGGGTCCAGCAAGGCAGTTACTGAGAAGCTTTCATTTAAGACTCAGGGTTACCCCAAGGCCAGACTGGGTGGAAGAAGAGGCCCCCAGGCACAGCCCAATCCTATGGACAACTTGGGGCAACTCCTGGGGGAAAAAAGACACTCTTTAGTAAACAACAACTTACATGCAATGTACCAACAGGGCTGAAAATGGTAGCCTGGACCCTCCCAGTGCCTTCAGCTGAGGTGGGCTCCAGACTGACTACTCTTCTATTCCGGCTTTGAGTTCATTATTCACTAAAGACACCCCCACCAGAGGGAGGGGACAGTGGAATGTATTAGAAAGTACATGGGCCCAGACCCCAGTGTGGGCCGGCGACATACTTGTTTTAAGTGTTAACGTTCTCTTCTCTAACATGTGGGTAAGGCCTGAGGGCAAGGCACTTCTGTCCACTCTCTGTCTGGAGGAGCTGGCCGTCCCCTCTGCCTCCCTCCTGTCAACGGAAGGGAGGGTTCTACACTTCTGGGCCTCACGGACACCACAAGTCACAACAGCCTCAAGATGACTCTGCTAATTATAATGGTGACGAGGACACCACTTTCCATCTGCACTGGACTTTATGGTGCCTGTAAAACACTTTCTCTAGGCCTCCATCATACTTGATCCTCACCATAAGCCTGTGAAGCAGGCATCTTTGTCACCATCATAGTTAAGAGACTAAGGACCAGGGAGATGGCTTAGCAGTTAAGGCACTTGCCCGAGAAGCCTAGGACCTATGTTCCACTCTCCGGATCCCACTTGAACCAGACGCACGAGGTGATGCAAGTGCAGCAATCCTCCTACCTCTGCCTCCCAAGTGCTGGGATTAAAGGCGTGCGCCACTGTGCCTGGCTCTCTACCTTATTCTGAAAGGAAACCCCCCCCCCCACACACACACATAAAAAAATGCAGAGATAGCTGGGCGTGGTGGCGCACGCCTTTAATCCCAGCACTTGGGAGGCAGAGGTAGGAGGATCGCTGTGAGTTCCAGGCCACTCTGAGACTCCATAGTGAATTCCAGGTCAGCCTGGGCTAGAGTGAGACCCTACCTCAAAAAACCCCCCCCCCCACACACACACATAAAAAAATGCAGAGATAGCTGGGCGTGGTGGCGCACGCCTTTAATCCCAGCACTTGGGAGGCAGAGGTAGGAGGATCGCTGTGAGTTCCAGGCCACTCTGAGACTCCATAGTGAATTCCAGGTCAGCCTGGGCTAGAGTGAGACCCTACCTCAAAAAACCCCCCCCCCCACACACACACATAAAAAAAAATGCAGAGATAGCTGGGCGTGGTGGCGCACGCCTTTAATCCCAGCACTTGGGAGGCAGAGGTAGGAGGATCGCTGTGAGTTCCAGGCCACTCTGAGACTCCATAGTGAATTCCAGGTCAGCCTGGGCTAGAGTGAGACCCTACCTCAAAAAACCCCCCCCCCCACACACACACATAAAAAAATGCAGAGATAGCTGGGCGTGGTGGCGCACGCCTTTAATCCCAGCACTTGGGAGGCAGAGGTAGGAGGATCGCTGTGAGTTCCAGGCCACTCTGAGACTCCATAGTGAATTCCAGGTCAGCCTGGGCTAGAGTGAGACCCTACCTCAAAAAACCCCCCCCCCCACACACACACACGGTCTCTTCGCGCAAACCCATCGCATTTGTTTCTCAGGGCACAGAGCATCTGACTGTGGAATTCTACCCTGGGCCGCCTGTGTTTTCACCTCACAGGCCCTGTGTCTCCTGGGCCCAGCCAGGAGGGCAGCCAGGGCTCCTCGTGACCAGCCCTGTCCCGTGACACTCGGATCAGAGAGGTGGAAACCTTTCATAGGCTGCCTACAGCCAGGTTCCTCAGCCTGGCTCTCTAGTCTCGGCCCAGCTCCACGCTGACTACCTGGCACCCATCTTCTCAAGGAAGCAGAGGCCTCACTCTTGCTGGTCGCAAGCACTGTCCCTGAAAATGTCATTCCTTCTCCCCCCACCCCCTTGCTGCAGTAACTCCTGCTTTGTGATGGGTACCACCCTAGAAGGCCGTCCCAGTCATGAGAAACCCACCCAGGATGCGCAACAGGACAGGGAAGGCTGGTTCTGCCTCTCTCTCCCCTCACATTACCAGGCTGGGAGGTGTCCCCATCTCAAGCCTGGTCTTCAGGGAAGACACCCTCAGAGTGAGCACTGTAGTCTTGGGGTCTGGATTGCTCTGCTGTGAAACCTTGGGCCAAGTGTTTGACGTCTCTGGTTCTCAGAGGTCTCGGGGTGGAGCTGACAGCTGACATGTTGGGGCCCTCCTCACCCTCATATCCAGAGGGTTCTGACTCACCACGTTCAAATGGAAGCTTTCTTTCACCCAGGCCTTGGCCTCCTGAAACTCTTCATTCAGCTCCATGAGGTAGAGGGTGTCGAGAGAATCAATGATGGTTGCCCCGGTGAGGCCACCTGTAGGCACAGAGAATTGCAGGTGTGACCCGGGGCTTATTTTTAACCGTTTCCATCCCCAGTTAGACAAGCCACCTTTTCTCAGGGCTCCTCTACTATCAGGCAGGCTCCAGAGCACCATCCGGGGGGAACTCTACTGCCATCAGCAAAGGCAAGGTTGTGCCCAGCCTCCTCCCTACAGCTGCTTTTTTTTTTTTTTTTTTTTTTTGGTATTTATTTATTTGACAGAGAAAGAGGGAGAGAGAGAGAGAGAGAATGGGCATGCCAGGGCCTCTAGCCACTGCAAACAAACTCCAGACGCATGCACACCCTTGTGTATCTGGCTAACGTGGGACCTGGGGAATTGAACCTGGGTCCTCTGGTTTTGCAGGCATACACCTTAACCACTAAGGCATCCCTCCAGCCCCCAGCTCTTTTTTTTTTTAAATTTTTTGTTTATTTTTGTTTATTTATTTGAGAGCAACAGACAGGGAGAGAAACAGGCAGATAGAGAGAGAGAGAGAGAGAGAGAGAGAGAATGGGTGCACCAGGGCCTCCAGTCACTGCAAACAAACTCCGGATGCGTGCGCCCCCTTGTGCATCTGGCTAACGTGGGTCCTGGGGAATCGAGCCTTGAACTGGGTCCTTAGGCTTCATAGGCAAGTGCTTAACTGCTAAACCATTTCTCCATCCCCCCAGCTCTTTTTTCTTTAGATTTTTTTTTTAACTATTTGAGAGATAGAGAGATAATAGGCACACCAGGGTCTGAATTCTAGAAGCATGCACCACCTTGTGCATCTGTCTTGGGGAATCGAATCTGGGTCCTTAGGCTTCGCAGGCAAGTGTCTTAACTGCTAAACCATCTCTCCAGCCCTTTTTGTGTTTTTTTTCAAGGTAGGTTCTTGCTCTATCCCAGGCTGACCTGGAATTCCTATGTAGTCTCAGGCTGACCTCGAACTCACAGCAATCCTCCTACCTCTGCCTCCTGAGTATTGGGATTAAAGGCGTGTGCCACTGTGCCTGGCTCTCCACCTTATTCTGAAAGGAAACCACACACACACACACACACACACACACACACACACACACACGGTCTCTTCGCGCAAACCCATCGCATTTGTTTCTCAGGGCACAGAGCATCTGACTGTGGAATTCTACCCTGGGCCGCCTGTGTTTTCACCTCACAGGCCCTGTGTCTCCTGGGCCCAGCCAGGAGGGCAGCCAGGGCTCCTCGTGACCAGCCCTGTCCCGTGACATCTCTTGGGACGCCCCGATGTGGACAGCTGAGAAGCAGCTGGCTGAGTTTGTTGGCAAGGTCCTGCCCCTACTCTGGCTGCTGGCTTCTCCTCTCGTTTGGTATCTGCCCTGCCCCCACCCAGTGCCTGGCTGGGCTGGGGTCCAGCAAGGCAGTTACTGAGAAGCTTTCATTTAAGACTCAGGGTTACCCCAAGGCCAGACTGGGTGGAAGAAGAGGCCCCCAGGCACAGCCCAATCCTATGGACAACTTGGGGCAACTCCTGGGGGAAAAAAGACACTCTTTAGTAAACAACAACTTACATGCAATGTACCAACAGGGCTGAAAATGGTAGCCTGGACCCTCCCAGTGCCTTCAGCTGAGGTGGGCTCCAGACTGACTACTCTTCTATTCCGGCTTTGAGTTCATTATTCACAAAAGACACCCCCACCAGAGGGAGGGGACAGTGGAATGTATTAGAAAGTACATGGGCCCAGACCCCAGTGTGGGCCGGCGACATACTTGTTTTAAGTGTTAACGTTCTCTTCTCTAACATGTGGGTAAGGCCTGAGGGCTAGGGCACTGTGGAGCCATTGTTGGTCCCTGAGCAGGACCCATGCATCATACACACTTGGCACAAGTTCATCTGCCTCCACTTAGTGCATGCTAAGTGCCTGACAAATCAAGTCACTGCTTTCTTTCTGGGGCCTCTTGGCCCATCCCTGACACTGTGGCTAGCCTAGGGAGGCGGGGAAGGGTCATGAGATGTGGGACACTTTTAGTTCTTCCTGGTGAGAGGGAAGAGGATGCTGTGGCTTTACTGTTCTGACGTTCATCCACAGAATAAAGCCTTCTCCAGCAACTGCTTATGGGACTAAGAAGCTGCTGGCTTTGGTGCCAGAGAGACAAGAGTCCAAACCCTGGATCTATGACATACTAGCTTGTGGCTGGGGCAAGGAATTTGGCTTCTTTGAGCCTCACTCACCTCTTCTTTTTATTTTATTTTTTTTTAACTTTTATTTATTTCTTTTAGTTTTTCAAGGTAGTGTTTCACTCTAGCCCAGGCTGACCTGGAATTCACTATGCAGTCTCAGGGTGGCCTCAAACTCACAGCAATCCTCCTACCTCTGCCTCCCAAGTGCTGGGATTAAAGGCGTGTGCCACAACGCCTGGCCCAGCTCTTTTTCAAAAAAAAAAATTATTTTTATTTATTTATTTATTTATTTTATTTTATTTTTTTTTTTTTGGGTATTTATTTATTTGACAGAGAAAGAGGGAGAGAGAGAGAGAGAGAATGGGCATGCCAGGGCCTCTAGCCACTGCAAACAAACTCCAGACGCATGCACACCCTTGTGTATCTGGCTAACGTGGGACCTGGGGAATTGAACCTGGGTCCTCTGGTTTTGCAGGCATACACCTTAACCACTAAGGCATCCCTCCAGCCCCCAGCTCTTTTTTTTTTAAATTTTTTGTTTATTTTTGTTTATTTATTTGAGAGCAACAGACAGGGAGAGAAACAGGCAGATAGATAGAGAGAGAGAGAGAGAGAGAGAGAGAATGGGTGCACCAGGGCCTCCAGTCACTGCAAACAAACTCCGGATGCGTGCGCCCCCTTGTGCATCTGGCTAACGTGGGTCCTGGGGAATCGAGCCTTGAACTGGGGTCCTTAGGCTTCATAGGCAAGTGCTTAACTGCTAAACCATTTCTCCATCCCCCCAGCTCTTTTTCAAAAAAACTATTTCATTTACTTATTTGAGAGAGAGAAGGGGAGAGAGAGAGAAAGAGAACGGGTGCACCAGGGCCTCCAGCCACTGCAAATGAACACCAGATGCACATGCGACCTTGTGCATCTGGCTCATGTGGGTATTTGGGGATTGAACCTGGGTCCTTAGGCTTTGCTGGCAAGTCCCTTAACTGCTAAGCCATCTCTCTAGCCCCCTTTATTATTATTTATTTGAACGAGAGAGAGAGAGAGAATGGGCATGCCAGGACCTCCAGACACTGCAAACGAACTCCAAACGAACTCCAGACGCATGTGCCCCCTTGTGCATCTGGCTTATGTAAGTATTGAGGAATCGAACCTGGGTCATTATGTTTTGCAGGCAAATGTCTCAACCTCTAAGCCATCTCTCCAGGCCCTCACCTCTTTTTTAAAAAATATTTTTATTTGCATGTGTGTGCATGGACGTTCCAGGATCTCTTGCCACTGTACTCGTCAGATGCACGCACCACTTTCCATGTCTGGCTTTACGTGGGTGTTAGGGAATCAAACCTGGGTCAGCAGGTTTTGCAAGCCAGCACCTTTAATCACTGAGCCATCTCCGCAGCTCCACTCTCCTCTTCTTTATTTTTATTTTATTTTTGGTTTTTCAAGGTAGGGTCTTGCTCTAGCCAAGGCTGACTTGGTATTCACTCTGTAGGCCAGGCTGGCCTCAAACCCACAGCAACACTCCTACCTCTGTTTCCTGAGTGCTGAGATTAAAGGTGTGCCCCACCAAACCTTGCTCCTCTCTTCTTTCATTTTATTTTTGAGAGAATGAGAGAGAGAGAGAGAGAGAGAGAAAATGGGCACGCCAGGGCCTCTAGCCACTGCAAGCAAACTCCAGACACATGCGCCACCATGTGTATCTGGCTTACGGGGGTTCTGGGGAATTGAACCTGGGTCTTCAGGCTTTGCAGGCAAGCTCTTTAACCACTAAGCAATCTCTGCAGCCCTCCCTTCTTCTTTAAATGAGACTGTAGGATCTGCTCTATGAGGCATCTGGGAAGAATAGTGGGGCAGTGGTGGGAAAGGAGCCGATGAGGGTAAATGTGAGCTTAACACAATAAACACCGGTGTGGTCGTCCTAGTCCATGACTGGTCCTGGGCATCCGCTACACAAAGCTGCTGGGGCGTCTGTCTCCAGGTATCTGCTGCTTAGGCCATCATGACCCTGGCCTCAATGTGCACCAGACTCCAGGGCTTCATCCATCCCCCTGTGCATTGTTTTCTGCCCCATCTTCCTAAAACCAGATCTAATGGTGTGTGTGTGTGTCTCTCTCCCCGGGTTCTAGAACAAGCCATGGCTCCCCAGAACCCAAGCAATAGTGTTCACCACCGCTTTTACAGCTTTACATAAAAGGCAAGAACGGTTCTCTGCGTCTTGGCAGGTTCAACGCCTGCACACTCTTCAAAGCCCACTTCCTTCCCTGATTCCACTAGAGCACCTCCTGCTGCCCGGAACATGCCCACCGTGCTCTCTTGGGCCTTTAACTTGGGTACCCTTGTGGTGATCTGAATGTGAAATGTCCCCCCACAGACTCGTGTGTTTGAATACTTAAGGGGAAGCTTTGGTGCAGGAAGCATGTCACTTGGGCTGGGCCTTGAGATTTGAGAGTCAAACTCCAGACGCATGCACACCCTTGTGTATCTGGCTAACGTGGGACCTGGGGAATTGAACCTGGGTCCTTAGGCTTTGCTGGCAAGTCCCTTAACTGCTAAGCCATCTCTCTAGCCCCCTTTATTATTATTTATTTGAACGAGAGAGAGAGAGAGAGAATGGGTGCACCAGGGCCTCCAGCCACTGCAAATGAACACCAGATGCACATGCGACCTTGTGCATCTGGCTCATGTGGGTATTTGGGGATTGAACCTGGGTCCTTAGGCTTTGCTGGCAAGTCCCTTAACTGCTAAGCCATCTCTCTAGCCCCCTTTATTATTATTTATTTGAACGAGAGAGAGAGAGAGAATGGGTGCACCAGGGCCTCCAGTCACTGCAAACAAACTCCGGATGCGTGCGCCCCCTTGTGCATCTGGCTAACGTGGGACCTGGGGAATTGAACCTGGGTCCTTAGGCTTTGCTGGCAAGTCCCTTAACTGCTAAGCCATCTCTCTAGCCCCCTTTATTATTATTTATTTGAACGAGAGAGAGAGAGAGAATGGGTGCACCAGGGCCTCCAGTCACTGCAAACAAACTCCAGACGCATGCACACCCTTGTGTATCTGGCTAACGTGGGACCTGGGGAATTGAACCTGGGTCCTTAGGCTTTGCTGGCAAGTCCCTTAACTGCTAAGCCATCTCTCTAGCCCCCTTTATTATTATTTATTTGAACGAGAGAGAGAGAGAGAATGGGTGCACCAGGGCCTCCAGTCACTGCAAACAAACTCCAGACGCATGCACACCCTTGTGTATCTGGCTAACGTGGGACCTGGGGAATTGAACCTGGGTCCTTAGGCTTTGCTGGCAAGTCCCTTAACTGCTAAGCCATCTCTCTAGCCCCCTTTATTATTATTTATTTGAACGAGAGAGAGAGAGAGAATGGGTGCACCAGGGCCTCCAGTCACTGCAAACAAACTCCAGACGCATGCACACCCTTGTGTATCTGGCTAACGTGGGACCTGGGGAATCGAGCCTTGAACTGGGTCCTTAGGCTTTGCTGGCAAGTCCCTTAACTGCTAAGCCATCTCTCTAGCCCCCTTTATTATTATTTATTTGAACGAGAGAGAGAGAGAGAATGGGTGCACCAGGGCCTCCAGTCACTGCAAACAAACTCCAGACGCATGCACACCCTTGTGTATCTGGCTAACGTGGGACCTGGGGAATTGAACCTGGGTCCTTAGGCTTTGCTGGCAAGTCCCTTAACTGCTAAGCCATCTCTCTAGCCCCCTTTATTATTATTTATTTGAACGAGAGAGAGAGAGAGAATGGGTGCACCAGGGCCTCCAGTCACTGCAAACAAACTCCAGACGCATGCACACCCTTGTGTATCTGGCTAACGTGGGTCCTGGGGAATCGAGCCTTGAACTGGGTCCTTAGGCTTTGCTGGCAAGTCCCTTAACTGCTAAGCCATCTCTCTAGCCCCCTTTATTATTATTTATTTGAACGAGAGAGAGAGAGAGCAAGGTGGTCACTTCTAAGGGCCAGTGCCAACTGACAAAGGGGACTTCTCTCTAGCTGTGACAGCCTGGCCAGAGTTGACCATGTGTGTGCTCATAAAGGACTTCCCTGGACAGAGCATTCCTGCCCAGGAGGTGGATTCCTACAAGGGAGTGAATCTCAGCTCCTGAGACCACCTCCCAGGGCTGCCTGACCAGAAGCCACCTTGCCTGCCTCTGCCATGCTAGTGACAATGAGGTTTTTATGTGATATGCTAACAAAGATAAATGGGTCAGGCTGGGCAGCTCCAGCTCTGGGAAGAACATTTAGAAGGAAAAAAAATCACCCAAGACATTGCCTATTACCACAGTATCCCCAGAGCCACACACTAATGGCTGCATTTAATTTAATGATATAATCCCTAGAGCCTTTTCTTAATCTGTAACACACACAAAAAAGAAGGAGGAGGAGGAGGAGGAGGAGAGAAGAAGAAGAAAGGAATATCTTGGGCTGGAGAGATGGCTTAGTGGTTAAGGCGCTTGCCTGTGAAGCCTAAGGACCTGGGTTCAATTCTCCAGGTCCCACATAAGCCAGAGGCACAAAGTGGCACATGTGTCTGGAGTTCGTTTGCAGTGGCTAGAGGCCCTGATATGCCCATTTTTTTTCTCTCTCTCTCTCCTTTTCTCTCTGTCTCAAATAAAAATAATAATAATAAAAGAATGTCTTTTTCAGACTCCATAGAAACCAGGATGGTTTTATTTTCAAAGATGGTAGTCAAGGCACCTCCCACCCACAGGAATGAGGCACTTTGGGGGAGGGGGATACTGACATTTGTCCCATGGCTCCTCCCCACATCTGGGCAGGCCAGGTGATACCCTGCACCAAGGGAAAAAAGTAGAAAGATGAGCTGGTTTCCAGATGCTGGCTGTAAGAAATTGGCAACTTCCCATCTTGTCTCTTGGGACACTGTTCTTGGAACTAGCTGCCATACTGTTAGGGAGCCCAAGATGGCACCAAGGAAACACATGCAAGACAACATGCCTGGGACTGACACAGTCCCACTGGGGGGCTGGCCAATGGCCAGCTCTTAGACATGTGAATGAAAAAGCTGCCAGATGATTCCCCCAGCTGTTGAGGCAGCCTCCGTCTCTAAGCCTCCCCTGCCGAGCGCCCACATACCAGGTAGAGATGAATTGTCCATGCTGTGTCCTTTCTGAATTCCTGACCCAGCAGCTCTGAGCATAATCAAATAATTGCTTCACTGTCACTAAGTTCTGAAGTCATTTGTTATGCAGTAACAGACCTGAATGCTCTGCCACATGCATTTTAGTTAAAGTGGCACCTTCACTGCCCCAAAGCATGCCGTGTATTGTCTAAAACAACATCATCCTATATGATCAAGTCTCCCAGCTACACAGAACCCTTTTAAGACTAACGCCTTTCCATTTCTTTTCTTAGGTAGTCCAGGCTGGCCTTGAACTCACGGTTCTCCTGCCTTGGCTTCCTAGTGCTGGGATTGGGATTGCGGGTGGGAGTCACCATACCCAGCAGCCTTTCTGTTTCTCTGTGGTCTGGGCTTCTTCCGGGCATTTTCCTATGGTGGCTGTGTCCTGAGTCACACAAACTGCACTGGAGGCTATTTCCCAGCAAATGCTTCTGGGAGCCTCTGGAAGGAAAGGCATTTTTAGGAACTATTCCCAGAACTCAGTAGAATGCTCTCGCTAGAGGCTCATTAGCACCAGACCATCAGATCTGCCCACACCACTACCATATCTAAAAGCCTATTTCCCTGGGACTGAGGGGATGGTTCAGCAGTTAAGGGTGCTTGCTCGAAAGGGCTGTCAACCTGGGGTTCAGCACTCACGTAAAGCCAGATGCACGGTTGCACATGCTCTGAGTTTGTTGCCCTGGCAAGAGGCCCTGGGGATGGATGGACACACACACACACACACACACTATAAAAATAAATACATAACATTAAAAATAATTAAAGCCCACTCACTGCCCGTGGTCAAACTCCTGGTGCCATGTATAGAGCTGTGGTCCAGGCTTTGCAACCTCTACTACTGCATCTCTCTGTCGGCCCCTCTGCCAATGATGCTCGGCCCACCACAACCCACTAGCAGTGTTCAGAGTCCCTTGGGGTGTCTGCTGGTGAATGTCTCTGCCTGGGATGCCAGGCAAGGGTTCTAATGTGTTCTCCACATGTTCCAAACATAATCCCCAAATCCAGTAGTGCCTGAGGTGTGACCTGAGGTAAGTGAGTCCCGCGGGCCCTGCCACATGCATGGGTGGATGCTGTCAGTTGTACCAGGACTGGGTTCCAATCAAAGGATGAGTTTGACTCCTTCCCCACCGTCCTTCTGCCTCTCAATATAGGAGCCAGGGCAAGAAGGCTCTTGCCCTGAGTAACCCCTCTGCGGTGGCCTTGCCAGCCTCCAGACCCGTGAGCCAAGTCACTCCTGTTTATTATGGATTTTCAGGCTGTCACTGCAGCCAAGGAGACGGAAACACGCCTCTTTGGAGTTGGCTTGGCAAACACCTTTGAGTCTTTCTGGCCTCGGTTCAGCACTGAGCCCTCATTCTCCCGAGATATTCCTGAGCTGCCTGGTCAGCCGGACCATCACCTTCCTCCTGCCCGGGGCTCCACTGCACCTCACTCTGCCCCTCACTGCTCCTACCTCAACAGACATCTTCTTTGTTTACAGTCGGGGAGTCCCAGGAGTGGCGGTGGTGGTGGGGGGGTTGCTCTTCCCAGTGGCCCTGAGCCTGTCCCCGAGGCCAGACACTCTATGCAAGTGGGAACCGGCGGCTGCCAAGTGTACAGCGGACGCCCAGCAACATGTGTGGGGGATGCTCAAACACACCCCAAGGCTGCCCTTCCCAGCCTCGGAGAAGACACACAGGCAGAGCAGAGGCCAGCTGGGAGGGAAACCGCTGTCAGAGACAGAGGAGGCGAGCGCGGAAGGCGGAGGTCTGCTGGAACCAGTGACCTCTCCACCTTGCGCGGACACACACAGGCTCTGCTGCGCGGCAGGCTGGGGCCGTGTGCAGTGGCTGCCTGGAGGAGGGTCACTGTGACGAACAGCCGGCAAGGCTCAGGAAGCAGCCTGCTGGACACACTCGTCAGAAAACTCGTGTGTGTGTGTGTGTGTGTGTGATGCTGATGCTTCGTTTGTTAATTTTTAAACAATTGCTGGGAGAGAGTGCTGTCCTAGCTGGAAGCTTGTGGGCAGACATTCCTGACAGGGCTGCCAGGCAGATCTGAGGCACCACCTTACCCTCAGGACCTCTCTGAGAGATGGGAAAGGCAGGTGGAGATGCTGGCGCCAAACATAGCCATGCCCCTCGAAGTCACCCAGCGAGCAGGGCACAGCCACACCCAGAACCACCTTCCCGAAAGATCGATCGTGTGACCATGTAGCTTCCTCCAGGCAGCCACCGCAGGGAACAGGGCATGGGTATTGGACCCAAACTGGTCCTGGTTCCTGTCCCTGCCTCGTTCCTACTAGGCTGTGTAACTTGGGGCAAAAGACTTGACCTCTCTGAGCCCCAACAAAATGAGACAATAAAGACTCCCATTTAAGGGGGTGTGGTTGCCAGGCGTGGTGGCACACGCCTTTAATCCCAGCACTCAAGAGGCAGAGGTGGAAGGATCGCTGTGAGTTCGAGGCCACCCTGAGACTACATAGTTAATTTCAGGTCAGCCTGGGCTAGAGGGAGACCCTACCTCAAAACAAACAAACAAACAAAAAAAAAAAACCCAAAACACCGAAAGGAAGGTAGGAAGAAAGAAGGAAAGAAAGAAAGAAGAAAGGGAGGGAGGGAGTGAGGGAGAGAAGAAAGAAAGGAGTGTGGTTATGAATTCAAAGGAATGTATACAAACAGCTCTCATGCATGGCCACTATTCAAAAGGTGCTCAACTGAAGCGATACGCACAGATGTCAGGCTAGGAGCCCTGGCAGACCCTTGGCCCAGCTGGAGGGGATGGTTCTGTCTTCATGCCAGGCAGGACAGGGTGTTTTAACAACCCAGTGTGATTATAGCCTCAGCTGCACCTGTGGTGACTCCTGCGGAGACCCAGAGGCCCTGTACACATTGGTCTCCACCTGCCTGGGTGACCCTGATGGCTTCACTTCTACCTACCTCCTTGGGAAGGTTGACCCTCCCTGCTCCAACACCTCTGGGTTTGTTCCAGTTGCACATTTTTGCTTGTTTTGGATTTTTTTTTAATGAGAGACAGAGAGAATTGGCATGTCAGGGCCTCCACCCAGTGCAAGCAAACTCCAGATGTGTACGCCACTTTGTGTGCCCTTGTGTGCCAGGCTTATGTGGGATCTGGAGAGTTGAACATGGGTCCTTAGGCTTCGCAGGCAAGCATCTTAACCACTAAGCCATCTCTCCAGCCCTGATTTTTTATTTGAGAGAGTGAAAGAAAAAGGGAGAGGGAGAGGGGAACAGGCACACGCCACGGCCTCTAGCCACTGCAAACAAATTCCAGATGCACGCTCCCCCTTGTGCATCTGGCTTGCATGGGTTCTGGGGAATTGAACCTGGATCCTTTGGCTTTTCAGGTAATGCCTTAGCCAATCTCTCCAGCCCCTCCACCTTATTTCTGGAGAGAGTTTCCCTCACTAAACCTACAGCTCATCACTTGATTAGATGTGCTAACCAGCAAGCCTTCATCTCTGCCTTTCCTTATAGGTACACATTACCATGTCTGGCATTTTTATGTGGGTGGGGATTTTTCTTTTATTTTTAAAAAATATTTTATTTTTATTTACTTATTTATTTGACAGAGAAAGAGGGAGAGAGTGAGTGAGAGAATGGGCACACCAGGGCCTCCAGCCACTGCAAATGAACTCCAGACGCATGCACCCCCTTGTGCATCTGGCAAACGTGGGTCCTGGGGAATCGAACATGGGTCCTTTAAGCTTTGCAAGCAAACGCCTTAACTGCTAAGCCATCCCTCCAGGCAGTGGGTGGGGATTTTTATGTAGGGATCTGAACTCAGATCTCATATTGCACAGCAACCATTTTATCCACTGTGCCATCTTCTCAGCCCCTGGCCTCAAACTCTCAATCCTCCTGCCTCAGCCTTTTGAGTTCTGGGATGACAGGCTGAATGGATGAATCATGAGCAAGTGCCGCTGTGCCTGCTGGGAGACTTTTGGTCAAAGGCATGTTTTCCAGCTCGTATTAATGTTATCTGTGGCCTTTCCTTGAGTCCATCCCAGGCAGGAAGTGACATCAGTATAGGTCCTCCTGCAGAGCCAAGGTGGTGGTGTGGGCTGTGGAATGAAGGACAAACGCCGTCCTCATTTCCTCTGAGAATCCTCTGTGACAGCAGCATCCTGGCGAACGCAATTTTTTGCGACGTGGGAGGTGCTGGGAGCCAGAGGCTAACTCCATGGTGCCCCAAGATCCTGGTCCAGGGTGAACATCCCAGAAAAAAAAGCTTGTCTGTAGGGTGTAGAAGTCTATTACACGCTCATGACCTGCAGGATCTCATCAGAGTTGGCATCAACCCAACACTGGCTTTGAGCCTGGCACCTTTAAACCCAGTGACAGCTCCAGTGAAGAGCCGGCTTAGCGGATTAAGTCACTCGCTCAAGATTCATATGTTCAGCCTAAGTCTATCTGGGGGTGACGGGGCCGTGCCTGGCACTGGAGTGCACTGGCAAGAGAAGGGTCCTAGCCCAGCCTCACTAGGATTATGGTCGGGGAGAAAGACACTGCAGGGGGTACTCATGCGGATGACACATGTCACCAAGCACAAAGCTTGCGTTACAGAGTGTTGTTCCTGGGGGGGGGGGGGTAGTGGTGGCTGAGCAAACATCTGTTCACTCCAGATAGGGCACCGATGACAGACTGAAGAAATGATTCCACCCGGATGCATCTTGGTGAACCCGTGAGTGCACTGGGCTTACTGACACAAGCACAGATGACCCTGGACCAGCTGCATCATGGAAATGTCTCACCCCAGCATGGGTGACAACCTCCTTCAGGAAACCTTCCACCTCCTGTGTACTCTAGCTCCTCCCCAAACACAAGCAGCTGGGGCAGAACGACATGCAACTGGGAGGGTGCGCAGGAGGGAGTGGCTGGAATCTCAGGTGAGGGTCCAACGGGCCCTTTACACCCCCCTCCTTCCACGAAGGATAAATATTGAGAGGGTCTGAAGCTGCCCTGGTTAGGGTGGTGACATCTGGGCTGCAGAGATGGTTCAGTGGTTAAATGTACTTGCTTGCCAAGATTGATAGCCTGGGCTCAATTCCCCAGTACCCATGTAAAGCCAAATGCACAAAGTAGTGCCCATTCATTCTCTCTCTGCTTGCAAGTAAATAATAGTTTAAAAATTATTTATTTTTATTTGAGACAGACTGAAAGAGAATATGCATGCCAGGGCCTCTAGCCACTGAAAATGAACTCCAGACGCATGTGCCACCTTGTGCATGTGGCTTATATGGGACCTAGAGAATTGAACCTGGGTCTTTAGGCTTCTCAGGCAAGTGCCTTAACCTCTAAGCCATCTCTCCAGCCCAGTAACAGTTTTTTTTTTTAAAGATGGTTACATCTATGTTGTGCTAAGAGGACAAAGTTCCACAGCACAGGGAAAGAGAAGGCTGAGCGGGGCTACTTTCATTTTATTCTTTCTTTCTTTCTTATTTTTTTTTTTTTTTTTTAGTTTTTCGAGGTAGGATTTCACTCTAGTCAAGGCTGACCTGGAATTCACTATGTAGTCTCAGGGTGGCCTCAAACTCACGGTGATCCTCCCACCTCTTCCTCCCGGGTGCTGGGATTAACGGCATGCGCCACCACGCCCGGCTTGCGCGGCTACTTTCTGAAGGGGCTCTGGTCAAGAAGTACAGAAGCTGTTCTATCAGAGGCCTGCAGGGTGTGTGGACAGAGAGGGTGGGGCATGGTGGGTGCTATGCACAACACACAGAAATGCGGCCACAGGGTGAAGCCTTCCCAAGGTCAAGGAGCAGTTCCCACGGGCAGTGGGAAAGAGGGAAAGTATCAGCGCTGTGGGGGCTCAGAAAGCGGGGGTCTGGCTGGCTAAGTGACCAAATCTGATGGGCTCCTGTGTGAAGAGTGGTCTGGAGGACCTCAAGGAAACCCTGGGTAGAGCGTCCATCTTGGTTTGGATGTGCCCAGTGTTACTTATGGACGGAGGCAGAGCTGGGACTTACACATTGGGGACCCCCCTCCTGGAGGTGCTCAGCAGTCGGAGGAAAGCCATAGCCATCCAGCAGCCAAGAGAATTCCACAAGACTTCAGATCTGGGTGACGTCAGCCATCTGTCTCACTCAGCCTTGCAAGGGGAGCCTCCAGCTGCCTGGGACAGAGGGGCCTCAGGCCCGGAGCAGTATAGTACAGGCCCTGCCTGGTATATACTGTGGTCACACAGAACTATGCATTGATCATGGCATGTTCTCTGGGTACATGGACCAGAGCCGAGAGGCACAGATGTGTGGCTGGTAACCAGATGAATGATGGTTATTAGGAAGGCGATCAGAGAGGCCCCAGTCATGTCCAGACCCATGCAGAGGAGGCAGAGGTAGTGCGGGGAGCTGGCAGTGAGGTGAGCCCCAGGAAGGCTCCTTCCAGCAACAGGGAATGGGCCACACTCTGGAGACATAAGGCAAGTTTGCCTCTACTGCTTACCCAACGGCCTCCGTTTCCTCATCTGTGTAAGAGGAGCAATGATACTGCCACCTTTCTTGTGAGCAGAGATTTCATGAAATGTGGGCTGCAGCAGGAGGCAGCTACCTCCCTTCTGGGCACCCAAGGGCAGCTCCTCTCTTTTGAGGTGCTGGAGACGAACCCAGGCTAGGTAATGCTTTACCACTAAGCCATACTCCCAGTCTTCACAGTACCATATATGTCATACACATATGTGTACGTGTGTGTGCGGTTTGTGTGTGGAGGTCAGAGGTTGACATAAGATGTCTTCTTCAATCACTCTCCACATTCTTCGGTAAGGCAGGGTCACTTGAACCCAGGGCTCGACAATTTGCCTGGTCTAGCTAGCCAGCTTCCCCGGGGAGATCTGCTGTCTCTGCCTCCTGAGTGCTGGGATTAGAGGCGGGCTGCCTCATGGGTGCTAGAGATGGGAACTTCATTCCTCACAAGTAGGCAAGCGCAAACCACTGAACTGTCATCCCAGCCCTTTATCCGCCCCCCCCGCCCCCATAGCACCTCTTATACCCTTCACAACCTGGTAAGGAGGCTGTGATTACCATCCCTGTTTTACAGATGATACAAGGAGGTTTAGAGTCAGGTACTAGGGTGAAGAAAGGGAGCCAGGACCTGCCCAGCCGCCTGCCTGCGCAGCCTCGGGGATGGACCTGGGGCAGAGGGTTGAAGGCCCCTCTGGGGCCTGGCCCTAACCCCTCCCTGGGGCCACACTGCTCACTCTGTGGCCAGCACCACCTCTGTGTGAGGAGCTGATTGCCTCTCCTTGGAGGTCTGGGGACCCTCCACAACAGCCTCATATAGTAAGGGGTAAGTCTCACAATTGCTTTCTACACGGAGAGCACCCAGGTCCTCACAGGGGTGACAGCCCTCCCACATTGTTCTGGGGCTCTCTGCACACTGCCTAGCTCGGGCTGACTCACTGTGGGCCTGATTCCCTCACAAGTGGGATCTGGGAAGACAGAGCTTTCACCCCATATTCATTTCTGGAGCCATCGAAGGACCCAGGAGGATACCAGGTGCACAGCAGGGTCTGAGTCACAAGTACTGAATAAATCTGCACAGACAGGAGGGAGGAGGGGCGCACAGCAAGTGTGACTGGGGCCTGGCCCATGGCCCTCAGCTACCTGGCCCATGGCAGACCCACCCCTACTCACTCCCAACATCCACAGAAGGGGCGGAAAGAGGCCTAGTCTCCTTTACAGACCCAAAGGACCACAGGCTTCTAAAATTTAACAGAAGCCAGTTGGACCCCCTGCCCCTTTCCTTAGCTGGAAAGACACTTGTACTTCTGTGGGCTACCTAGCTAAGGAAAGGTAGGCCTGGGGCAGAGGGGACCCCATGAAGGATAGGACAAGGGAAGTAAGGTGCCTTGGAATCTGGGGACCCAGAATCCATTATGGGTGGAATAGCCTCTAGTCACCTCTTCACCCTGTGAAACTCAGCATCCTCCCCTGCAGCATGGGAACTGGTCCCCTTAGGTGTGCCTTGGCATTTACTCTTCTCTTTACTTTTTTGTTTTGTTTTGTTTCGTTTTACGAGGTAGGGTCTCACTGTAGCTCAGGCTGACCTGGAATTCACTCTGTAGTCTCAGGCTGTCCTCGAACTCACAACACTCCTCCTACCTCGACCTCCCGAGTGTTGGGATTAAAGGTGTGCGCCACCACGCCCAGCCTTTGCCTTTAATTGTTAAAGGCAACAGTGCTCATAGGAAAAACACAGGTTTCTAGTCCAAGAACATTTGAGCCTTGGCTGTAGGGCTCAGCATGTGGACCATGACCAGGTGATTTCATTTCTCCGAGCCAGCGGTGAGCCTGTGCCCATCAGACATGACCAGTAGTAACTGGCCTGGGAGATGAAGGTGTAGGACTCCAGGCAGAGTCTGGAGAAGGAGAACAAAGGATCTGAAGGGCCTGTGCAGGACAGACTCCTCCCCACAGGCCCACGCCCGTGCCTGCTCGCAGCCAATCTAAATGTCATTCTGGTATCTGAGAAGCTTTCTGGGTGTAAATGGCCTCTGAGTTAGGGCTCTCTGGCTGTAGCAACTCGGAGCCAGCAAGCATGCCACGCTTGGAAGAGGCTCTCTCCACTTCCGAAACACACACACAACCTACTGAAGACTGGAAGGAATGTTTCCAGACTTCCCCTGTCAGGGCGGTTCTGGGAGCCCTGTGTGACTCAACAATTAAAGCCCAGCGAAGTCGTCATGGCTCAGCATAGGTGGCGAGGATGACTAAGGAAACTCAACAGTGTGATGTGGCAGCACGGGTTTAGAAATCTAGGGTAATCCATTTTTGCCGGTCCACGGAAGGCAAGCTCAAGTCATTAAAAAGCAATCGTACTTAATCAGGCACGGAGAAGCCCAGCTCTGCCTCTCAGATCATCTCAGAATGGTTTCAGGGAACTGAAAAACCAACAGCAAGCAGGGAGGAGCTTATGGAAGACGTGCTCTGTGGGATTTCTGGGTCTCAGAGGGATTTAAGGAAAAATCATCGCCCAGACCGTAGCCATGGTGGTGGGAACTGTGGTGAGAGAGTCTACGATGGCCCAGGACCGACCTCTGTCCACCAGGAGACCACGCGGTGCTTTCTCAGAAAGTCAGTAAGGTCTAGGAGCTGGCGAGATGGCTCAGATCCCTGACAACTAGAGTTCAACCCCCCAGAACCAAGCCAGACACTACGGTGCATGCGTCTATAATCCCAATATGCCTACAGCAGTGGGAGGCAGAGTCAACAGAATCCTAAAGCTAGAAGTGGGCCAGCTAGTCTGGTGTCTGCTAGAAACGGGGTGGGATGCTTACAGCACAGTTAAGGCTTCCGCTCTCGGTCTGGAATGTGACTTTGTCACTGGCTAACTGTGTGGCCTCATAGGCTTCCTGTGTTTCCCAGAGCCCCAGTTTCTGCATCTGTGAAGTGAGCTGCCCCACTGGGTGGTAAATGAGTTGATTCCTGTAGAGCATCTATCATGATGCCTGGTATACAAGGAGGTCTGGAGAAAAACCAGCCTGGCTGTTCTCTGTGGAAGGAAGCCTGAGATGACCTTGGGTCTGGGTCAGGAAGGAAATGCAGGGATCAGCAGGGTGTCGACGTGGAGAAAAGGCATTCCGGGAAGAAAGTCCAGCAGGCACAAAGGCCCTGAGGTGACCCGTTGTCAAGGAGGGTGCGGGGTGAGGGAGGCAGCTGTCTGCTAAGCGGACTCCTCTGGGAAAAAGATGGGAGCAGGCTGAGGGGCTCAGACTCTGAGATGGGGACACGGGGGGTGGGGGAATGTGGAGGTGTGTCGGAAGGGCCGGGCTGTGGGCTGCTGCATAGGCTAGATGGGGACTGAGGGGAGTGCGATCTTCAGAGGAGGACAGGGCAGCTTTGCAGGCTCTAGAACCACCGCTCAGTTCTCAGACCACACTGAATGCTCACTGACAGCAAGGACATTCATCCAGGGTCCCAGTCCACCCTCCCCCGGGGCCCTTCCCTGAGGCAGAGCTGAGGTGGGGAGCTGCTGCCCAGGCAGGAGCTGCACGTCAGGCCCTCAGCACCTGGAAGGGGCTTAGGACCCAGTTCTAGCTAACAGAATGTGGGCATAAGCTTACACAGTACTACCAGGAGGTCACACAGAAACATCCAAGACTGTGGTGAGCTTGGCAGTCACCATCTGAAGATGATGGCCCTCGATCAGCCTGAGTTCCTGAGTGACCATAGGACCCCACCATCGACTTGCCTTTATGTGACAAGACAAACAGCTGCTGCCTTGACGCCCTGTCATGTCTGGGTTTACCTGTTACAGCAGCTAGCCTGGCCTTATACACACACACACACACTGGCTAACGGAATGACCTCAGACACCTGAGTCCACCTCTCTCAGCTTGGTTCACACAGTCGGCAGTGATGGCTCAGTAGGACCCCAAGCATGACAGGTGCTTGGTGGGCAGGATGGGGGTTCCCCGCCCCTTCCCCATCACTAAGGCTGCTGAAGAGAAAGACTGAGCACAGGCCCTGGGAGGAGGCGGCTCAAGCAGGGTTGGGGGCAGTGGGGGGGGGATGCTCCAGGCTTGAGGTCCAGGTTCACCACTGGTCCTGACCCAGGCTCACCCTGGGAGTTAGATGCACCCCCTCAGCAGACAGGCCCCAGCTGAACCCCTGGGAGGAGGTTGGGCCGGCCTTCCACCTGCTCTTTCCCCGCTCCCCGAAAAGGAACAGCGCAGCTCCTCTTGATAACTTCTTCCAGCCTCTCACAACTCATTAGCAGGAAATGGTCCTCCCTGCCAAGGAGATGCCTGCCTGATTTTCAGACACGTCAGGTAGAGTCTGTTATCAAAACCTTGTCATGTCTCCACACGGCTCCGCGCGCTCCACGCTGTGCCCTCGGCTTGGCGGCTTGGCTGGGCGCGCTCTGCCTTTGAGAAGCTCGCCCGGCTGAATGCTCGCTCTGCCGCGGCGTGTCCGGCCGGCCGGGAGGAGGGCTGGGGGATGAGGCCTGCGTGGGTGGCCCGAGGCTCAGCTTGGTCCCCACTACTTCCCCAGCATCCTAGGCTTCTGGCACGGGCCTGGCTCTGATGACAGAAGGGAGAGAGGAGGAAGGCAAAGGGATTTGTGACAACCTGCCTTTGGCCATGGGCGCAGCTTCCACAGGATGCAGCCATCCCTGTCCCTTTGATGGGGAGGGGGAGGGGTGCACGCTGCCACAGCCCGAGCCGGGTGGGAGAATGCGCCCTTGTTCTCGAGAGCCTGGGACGGGGGGGTTGAGGCTACCTCATCCCACACACTGGCCCCTACTGTCACAACATGCAGCGGGACAGACACTAGCCTCTACCGTACTTGCTCTCTTGTCCCTCTCCTGGGACCACATGCACCGGCTCCAGCTGGTGTCCTAGAAAGGATCCTTCACGCTCCCCGCCGGAGTGAAAGCCACTGGCACCCAGGACCAAACACTGAGGACCCGTGGCATGCACAGGTCTTTTTCTTTTTAATTTTTATTTATTTATTAACATGCCTATGTGTGCCTGTGTGTGTGTGGGGGAGAGGTGGGTGTCTGCGTGCACGCTTGCACAGAAGAAGGCCTGTGGACTTTAGGTGGGTATCTGGAGAATTGAACCCCATCTGTCAGGCTTTGCAAGCAAACACTTTTAAGCCCTGAGCCATGTCCTCAGCACTGCCCCCTCCCACCAAGTCTTTTACCAGCAGGAATGGGTCAGCGTGTCACTACCACTTAGCACCTGCCAGCATCCTTACTTGACAGCGGAGGAAACTGAGGCTTGTGGCAATAAAACACCTGGTGCCCAGTATCACTCTGAACCGGGTCTAGCAGCTTCCTAACTGTCACGACGAATGTTTAACGTCCTACACAGAAAGTGCCAGACTGGGAATTTCATTCTTACTACTCCTTGAAGCTATTTACCACACAGGTGGATACAGTATCTTCATTTCTGGAGGAAAAAGCGGAAGTTCGGAGAGGTTAAGCCACTTGTCCAAGACTGTGTCACAGAAAATAAGCAGGAACCATGGCCCGGATGTCCACAACACTGTGCTTTCTTTCTCCACCAGTTGCTTCACAGGTGAGAAGGCCCCCACACGGGGAGCACAGAGAAAGAGGGGTCAAGATCCTACAGAGGCGAATCCACGGAGTGAGAGGGCGGGAGCATTTGACCAGTGGGCAAGGGCTCTTGCTGTGCAAGCTTGAGGACTTAAGTTTGGCCCTCAGCACATTAAGAAGCTGGGCATGGCCATGTAACACCAATGCTGACGGAAGTAGAGGCAGGAGGATCACTGCGGCTCCCTGGTCAGCCAGACTAACCGGGAAACAGCGAGCTCCAGGCTCAGTGAGAGACCTGTCTCAGGGAAGTAAGGTAGAAGAGCGACAGTGGAGGACCCTGACATCTTTCTGTAGCCTCTACACACGTATGCACGGGATACATGTATTTACACGCACATGTGCTTACACCACACACATATTCAACTTACTATGCACACACCAAACAGGAAAGGTGAGAAATGTTATTAAAAATGTTTACATAGGGCTGGAGAGATGGCTTAGCGGTTAAGGTGCTTGCCTGCAAAGCCAAAGGACCTGGATTCGATTCCCCAGGACCCATGTAAGCCCAATGCACATAATGGCACATGTGTCTGGAGTTCGTTTGCAATGGCTAAAGGCCCTGGTATGCCCATTTGCTCTCTATCTGAACCCCCCCTCAAATAAATAAAATAAAATAAATTGTAAAAAAGAAAAACTTGTTTACATAGAGTAGATGGTGATGTGCTAGCACTGGGCATGCTCGGTACAAGCGGCTGGCACCTTCTGTAAGCTCATGGTCACCCTGGCTGCATTCTTGGATAGCTAAGGGTTAAGGCAGCAGCAATCAGGGTAACAGGTGTGACTACTCAACCTTTCCTTGGCCTGGAGGAAGGGGCCCTTCCCTTCATCAGGTGCAGGCACCACCTGGCCAGGTAACCTCTCCGCCCCACTGCATCCCAGCCAAGCTTCTGCGTCAGGTCGCCAATAAACACCCCAAGTCCACAGCAGCTCCGAGCACCAGGAGCCAAGGGAAAAAAAAGCCAAGACTTGCCGGCTGGGGCTGCCACAGCTGCTGTAACCCCAGCAGTGCCAAGGGGCCCCATGCCTGAAGACCCCCATGCCAGAGGTCACGGCCACGGAATTATCTCGCCATGGCTCTGACAGGCTCTTTGTGACTCAGCCCTGCCTCACAAGGCAGCTCCTTTCTCATCTTTCATCTTTCTCCTCGTGCACAGCCACATTCCATCGGCAAGCCGCAGGGCCGAGCTCTGCCTAGGCTGAACTTCCGCCTGGAATGCCCTCCTTCCTCCCTGCCTGGATCCTCTGGCTCTAAGGTGCACACCTGCTGTTCCCAATGGCCCCGGATCTGTCCCCCTGGTCCAGATAGTGCCAAGTCTCCTTAGAAGCCACACACCCCAAACTTCCACCAAAGCACACTTTCTCCAACAACGCTGCGTGGAGGCCCAAGTTAGGGGAAGAGGAAGAGCCAGGCCTGGATGGGAGAAGAGCAGGAAATCCGGTGAGATGAGCCAGGACACACCTCCTGTTGCCTTCTGGGAGGCTGAGGGTGGCCTCCAAGGCCCCTAGCGGCTCACCCTACTGCCCCTCTGCTTGCACCTATACTCAACAATGTGCAGCCCTGCTCCCACAGTTCTGGGCACACCTCCGGGAACATACGCTCTCTGTTGGAGGAAGCGGTTCACTCACCAGTGCCCAGCTCGGTGCCACCTGCTCTGTGAAGTCCCCAGAAGTGGAGTCTGGGGCTCCCTCTCTGCATCCCCATAGCACTCTGACATCATTACGACGTGTGCAGCCTTCCAGTCCACCACTCCATCAAAAACTGTTTGGGGGCTGGAGAGATGGCTTAGCGGTCAAGGCACTTGCCTACGAAGCCTAAGGACCCAGGTTCAATTCCCCCAGTGCCCACATTAAGACAGATACATGAGGCGGCGCATGCATCTGGAGTTCATTTTGCAGTGGCTGGAGGCCCTAGTGTGCCCATTCTCTCTCTCTCTCTCTCTCTCTCTCTATATATATATATATATGTGTGTGTGTGTGTGTGTGTGTGTGTGTGTGTGTGCATGCTTGCAAATGATTAAATAAAAAATATTAAAAACATATTTTTAAAAAACGTTGTAAACTGGGCGTGGTGGCGTACGCCTTTAATCTGAGCACTCGGGAGGCAGAGGTAGGAGGATCGCCGTGAGTTCGAGGCCACCCTGACACTATATAGTGAATTCCAGGTTGGCCTGGGCTAGGGTGAGACCCTACCGTGAAAAAAAAATACCACCACCACCTTTCTGAGGGGGCTCCTGGGGACAAGGCCAAGGGTCCATCACCTTTGCATCCTGGCCTGGAACTGCCTTGTGATTAAATAAGCTTCCTCCCACTAAGGTCCCCACGTGCCCGCTTGGCCTCCCTTCCAGGTCCCGGGAGGAAGAGAGGAATAAACTGTCTCCTTTGTCCCTTCTCCACCTTGGTATTGACCGGAGCTGGGTTTTAATGGCCCTCTGACAAAAGGCAGCTCCTGCGTTCATTTTCCTTGGCTAATTACATTTCCCAATTGCAACGCTTATCTGGGCTGGTGTTAAAGACATAATCAGTTTCCAGAATGGATTCAAAGGAGGTGAGAAGCAAGAAAATAATTAAGCCAACTTCTGATTGAATCAAATAATTAAGCAGATTAAATCGACCGCCTGTGATCCACAGCCTGGGCGGGCGTGGGGAGGGCGCTGCTCAATCCATCGGATCGATCACAGAGATCGCTTCTGATGGCCTTTGGGATGGGCGGCGGTAGCACCGCCTCCAAAGTGCGGCAGTAAAGGAGTGACTGTCTCAACCGGACGGGAATCAAGGTGGCGGAACTCTTGTTTGGGCAAAACATTCAGGGTTTAGCAAAAGCAACATCGAGAGCCGGAGAGAGGGCTGTGGAGTCCCGGTTCATAGTTTTGTCCCATGTTCACGTTCTGAGCTCCTGGACCTCAGCAACCAGCTGACTTAGCCAGTGATAGAGAATCTGCCCGGCAAAGGCTGCAAGAAACACCTGCCCATTCCACTTGCTTTCCTGCCCCTTTGCCATCTCCACAGTGGCCAAGGCTGAGCTGTTCCCGTCAACCCAGCCAATGCAGCCCTAGGTCAGCTAACTCCAAGGATGAGCCCAAAGACCGGGCCTGGACCAGTTGGGCCCAAAGACCCTGAGCTACTTCACCACGCCCTGCTGCCTGCAAGGGAGGTTTGGGGGGGGGCTATCTATCATACAGCACCCTCACTGCAAGGCAGAGTCCCTAAGCCTAACCAGTGTGGCTTTGCTGCAGGCCCAGCCTCCAGAAGATTCTCTCAACTGAATTCCAGCATCACGTAGCAGAGAGTCAGGCGTTCAAACAGCGAATCTTTACTCGGTCACTTTTCTGGACCTCACAGCTTCCTGGTAGGTGTCAAGCCAGGGTTCATTTGTCTCATTTTACAGAGCCAAATCAATTAGAAACTCAGGGAATCAATCAATTAAGAGCCAGAGACTGCGGCTAAGGACGGTGAAATGAAGGATGCCCCAGAACCTGGCAAACAGCATGAGCGTTTAAGGGAGACAACGCGGGCTGGAGAGATGGCTTAGTGATTAAGACACTAGCCTGTGAAGCCCAGGGACCCAGGTTCAATTCCCCAGTACCCACACAGGCCAGATGCACAAGGTGGCGCATGTATCTGGAGTTTGTCTGAAGTGGTTAGAGGCCCTGGCCCGCCCTTTCTCTCTCTCTCTCTCTCTCCCTCTCTTCCTGCATCTCTCCCTCATAAATAAATCGATTAATTAAATAAAAAGAGAGACAATGTATTCATCCACAAGGACAACAACTGGGAGAAGATGACAGGAAGGAGCCATGAACACCCAGCCAGCAAGATGGGAACACAATGGAAAATTCAGTTGATGAAACTTCCTAAAATAGAACCAGAAATAAAGAGACAAATGCTAGAAGTGAAATGACAAGGCAATTAGCAGACCCGCTCAGGAGATCTAACAACCAATCTCTAGGAATTCTAGAAATGGAGAGAGCAGAAGAAAGAAGATAAAGACATAATTCAAACTAAGGACGGTGGTGATGCACGCCTTTAATCCCAGCACTTGGGAGGCAGAGGTAGGAGGATTGCTGTGAGTTTGAGGCTACCCTGAGACTCCATAGTGAATTCCAGGTCAGCCTGGGCTAGAGTGAGACCTACCTCAAAAAGCTAAAAAAAAAAAAAAAAAAAAATGACATTATTCAAGATCATGTCTGAGAACAAAGGGTTTCCAGGATGAAAAGTCCTCTCATGTCTCAGCATGATGGAAGACAGGAGACCCACTAAGGTTTGTCATCATGAGTCTCAAAATAGCAAGGACACAGAGAGCCTATGAGCTTCCAGAGAAGAAGACACACTTGAATGATCAGGTATGGAACGGCACCAGGCTTCTCTTCAGATGCTAGAAACAATAGCTCCATCTCAACATTGTGAGGGAAAACAACTTTCATCCATGATTCTTTTGTTGTTGTTTTCATGTTTCACTGAACAGGAGGAGGCCAGAGTCCCAGCTACGTGCTCTTGCTGCTTTGGGGTCAACTACCACCATGGCGTCCTGCTCTGGTGGACTCTATCCCCTCAAACTCTAAGCCAACATCAAACAGCAAGGAGAAGAATAACCAGTATGGATGTCCACCTCTCCCCAACACTACTGGAGAATCCAGACAGGGCAACCAGGCAAGATGGAGAAATATAAGACACTGGGGGAGAGAAAGAGGAACACTGTCTCTGTTTGTGACATGCCTCATAGTTAAAAGTCCTAATCTAGTAAAACACAACCAAAGGGGCTTGGGAGAAGGCTCAGCCGGCAAGACCACTTATTGCACAAGCATAAGGGTCTGAGTTTGATCCCTAGCACCCACTGCTACAGGGTCAAAGCCACCCCAGTAGTCTACATAGTAAGACCCTTTCCCAAAAAGCAAAAAATAAAAAAGATAAGGAAGGGAGGGAGGGAAGGCTCACAGAATACTGGCAAAATCATATAGCCCATGAAAGACTGACACCCAGAATATATAAGGAACTCTTATAATTCAAAGAAAAAGAAATTACCCAATCAAACTAAAAGCATTGCATTTGATGTATATATTTTTTAAATATGTGATTTATTTATTTGAGAGGGACAGAGACAGAATGAGAAAGTGCATGCAGATAGAAAGAGAATGGATGCACCAGGGCCTCTAACCACTGCAAATGAACTCCAGATGCATGCGCCACCTTGTGCATCTGGCTTATGGGGGTACTGGGGAATCGAACCTTGGTCCTCAGGCTTCTCAGGCAAGTGCCTTAGCTGCTAAACCATCTCTCCAGCTCTGATGTATATTTTTATTTTTAAATATTTTTATTTATTTGCAAGCAGAGAGAGATAGAAGAGAGACAAACAGAGAGAATGGGCATACCAGGACCTCCAGCTGCTGTAAACCAACTCCAGATGTGTGTGCTACTTTGTGCATCTGGCTTTAGGTGGGTACTGGGAATTGAACTCTGGTCACTAGGCTTTGCAGGCAAGCGCCTTAACCACTGAACCATCTCTTCAGCTCCCGTATATTTGTTGCTTTTTTTAAAAATTGTATTTATTATTTGAAAGCAGGAAAAGAGAGAGAGAGAGAGAGAGAGAATGGACACAACCAGAGCCTCTAGCTACTGTAAATGAACTCTAGATGCATGTACCACTTTGTCCATCGGACTTTACGTGGGTACTGGGGCAGCAAACCTAGACTTGTAGGCTTTGCAAGCACGTGCCTTTAACCATTGAGCCATCTCACCAGCCCCTTGAATGCATATTTAAATATAAGTTTCTCCAAAGTAAATTTACATATAGGGCTGGGGCGCTGGCTGAGCCGTACGGTGCTGCCAGGCAAGTGTGAGCCTCGAGTTCCATCTGCAGCACCCTCGTGAAGTACTGGGCATGGCAGAGTACGCCTGCAGTGCCCGTGCTGGCGAGGCAGAGAAAGGCAATTCCTAAGGTGTGCAGCCTAGCTAGTCTAGCAGAGTCAGTGAGCTCTGGGTTCAGTGGCAGAGCCTGACTCAAAAAGATAAGCTGGAGAGTGACTAAGACATCCGACATCAAGCCCTGGTCCACACACACACACACACACACACATATGTGTGCACCCATACTCATAAGAACACACATACACACATCCAAAAAGATAATTATTTTATTTTATTTTTTTTTTTTTGAGGTAGGGCCTCACTCTAGCCCAGGCTGACCTGGAATTTACTATGTATTCTCAGGCTGGCCTGGAAATCTGGGATTAAAAAATGTGTGCCACCACGCCCAGCTAAGATAGTTATCTTAAAAAATAAAATATATGAATGGTCAACAAATACATGGAAAGGTATTCAACAGTATTAGCCATTAGGGAAATGCAAAGCAAAACCATGACGAGTTACTTCATCTCAGGGTACAAGAAAAGGACAGACAACAAGTGCTGGCAAGGACACGGGGAGATGGGCACATCCTGTAGACAGGGAGAGGCAAAGCAGAGCAGCCTCTTCAGAAAACGATTTGGCAGTTCTTCAAAGACCTCAACACGGAGGTTCCACATGGCTGCAATTCCACTAGACATGTGTACCCATGAGAAATCAAAGCATATGTTCACATGAAAGTCCGTACGCCATGTTCACGGCAGCATTACTCACTGAGGCCAAGAAGGGCACGCCACCCAGATGTCAGTCATGCCAAGCACGGAGCTACCTGGGCTAGATCCAGCAAGAAATACGACGGCAACAAAAAGAAAGGATGTGCTGACGCACGCTGCCATGTGGAGGAGTCTGAGAAAATTATGCTCAAGAATCCAGACACAAAAAGATCACAGAGGTCACACGGCTTCATTTTTATGAACTCTCCAAACCCTGCAAATGTACACAGACCGCAGGTCTGGGGCTGAGTGTGGAAACAGTACATGACTGTACACAGACCCAGGTTTCTTTGTAGGTGATCGAGATGTCCAAAAATTACATTGCGATGGCTTATGTAACTCTGTAAATAAATTAAGATTCACTGAATGGTACACTTAAGATGGGTGACTTTTGTGGTATGTGAACTATATGTTCACAAAATAATTTTTAAAAAAGCATGCAAGAGGGGCTGGGGAGGTTGCTCAGTGCTTAAAGACACTTATTTGCAAGGCCTGCCAACCTGAATTCTAGCCTTCTCAGTGTCTGCATCAAGCTGGACAGACACACAGTGGCACACATGTCTATAATCCCGAATGCGCCTACATCAGTGGAAAGCAAAGCCAGAGAATCTAGAAGCTACCAAGTAACAGCAGCAAAATGACAGAGGGCTGGTGAAATGGCTTAGCGGTTAAGGCATTTGCCTGTGAAGCCTAAGGACCCCAGTTCGATTCCCCAGGACCCATGTAAGCCAGATGCATAAGAGGACGCATGCGTCTGGAGTTCGTGTGCAGTGTCTGAAGGCTCTGGTGCACCCATTCTCTCTTCTCTCTATCTGCCTCTCTGTCTCTCTCAAATAAATAAATAAATAAATAAAATATTTTTAAAAAAAACCGAGAGAGACCCTGCCTCAAGGGAAGCTGGAGGGAGAGGAGAAACACCCTACGGTTGTCCTCTGACCGTCCACATGCACGCAGTGACACACATGTGCCCATACACACACATGGTGCATGTATGCACACAGACACACACACACAAATAAATAAATAAACTTCAGAAAAAAAAGAGAGGTCAGAAGATCCCCAGAGGCAAGAACTCATGCAGCTGTCCATGGGTGAGAGAGAAAACAGCAGGCTGAAAGGCTATAGGAGAGATTTATTCAAGAGGAAGAGACCAATGTGACTCCTAAGGCATGCAAACATTGAGAGATTTATACAACTGTGGGAACACAGGGAGATACATAGCAATAGACATGTAACAAGCTGAGCAGCAATCAGGGCAATTGATAACTCCTGAGAAAACAATGGTTATGTAGTAACAGGAAGGAAAGAGATTAGCCTTGAGGAGTGATGCTGATGTTGATGCTGATCACAGACTAACCAGTATCACAATACCCCTGTAACAGGGAGTGTGTGTGTGTGTGTGTGTGTGGTGTGTAGCTACAGTGAGACATCAACATAATCAAACTCCACTAAAGCAGCTTTTAAAAAACCATAACAGGGCTAGAGAGATGGCTTAGCAGTTAAGGCACTTGTCTGTGGAACCTAAGAATGCATATTCGAATCTCCAGGTCCCACATAGCCAGATGCACAGTGAGAGAAGCACACAATGTTGCACTGTGCCACAAGGGGGCGCATGCATCTGGCATTCGTACACAGTGGCTGAAAGGCCCTGGGGTGCCCATTCTTTCTCTCTCTCTGTCTCTCACTCAAAAATTAAAGAAAAAGCTGGGCGTGGTGGCGCACGCCTTTAATCCCAGCACTTGGGAGGCAGAAGTAGGAGGATCGCCGTGAGTTCGAGGCCACCCTGAGACTCCATAGTGAATTCCAGGTCAGCCTGGGCTAGAGTGAGACCCTACCTCAAAAAACCAAAAAAAAAAAAAAAAAAAAAAAAAAAAAAATTAAAAAAAAGCCGAGCGTGGTGGCACACGCCTTTAATCCCAGCACTCGGGAGGCAGAGGTAGGAGGATCACCATGAGTTCGAGGCCACCCTGAGACTCCATAGTGAATTCCAGGTCAGCCTGGGCTGGAGTGAGATGCTACCTCAAAAAAACCAAAAAAAAATTTTTTTAAAAAAAATTAAAAAAAACAACTATGGCTGGGGAGAGGGCTCTGCAGCTAAAGGCACTTGCTTGCAAAGCCTGATGACCCGGTTCCATTCCCCAGTACCCACCAAGATCCAGATGCACAAAGCACTGTATGCATCTGGAGTTCATTTGTAGCAGCAAGAGGCCCTGGCACATCCATGCACACACACACACACACACATACACATATGTACAAGTAAAATATTGTTTTGTTGTTTTTTGCTTGTTTTGAGGCAAGGTCTCACTCTAGCCGAAGCTGTCCTGGAACCCACTCTAGCCCCAGGCTGGTCTCAAACTCACGGTGGTCCTCCTACCTCAGCCTTCCAGTGTGCGCCATCATGCCTGGCTCAGATAAAATAATTTTTCTTTTTTTCCCAAGGGAGGGGGTCTCTCTCTAGTCCAGACTGATCTGGAATTAGTCTCAGGCTGGCCTTGAACTCACAGAGCACCTCCTACCTCAGCCTCCCAAATGCTGGGATTAAAGGTGTGCTCACCACGCCTGGCTAAAATGATTTAAAAAAAAAAAAAACAACCCTGCACATGAATGTTTTTATTTTTAATTTTATTTTTTTTGGTTTTCCAACGTAGGGTTTCGCTCTAGCCCAGGCTGACCTGGAATCCACTATGTAGTCTCAGGGTGGCCTCGAACTCACGGCAATCCTCCTACCTCTGCCTCCCGAGTGCTGGGAGTAAAGGTGTGCGCCACCACGCCTGGCTATGAATGTTTTAAGGAGTACTATTTGTTACAGCCCCAAACTTGACACAGTCCCACAGGCCACCGCCTGCAAAGGAAGCCATGGGCCATGGGGGACGGATACAATGGGGCACTGCTCAGCACACAAAGCAGCAGCATCAAGGATGGACCTGAAAACGGCGCCAAGCGAGAGGACGCGCGCAAGACGGCGCGCTTCTGAAGCCCCTGGAAGCCTCAGAGTGATAGGGAGTGACAGAAAGCACACCCACGCGGGACTGCCTGGGTGTGAAGGCTGACTGCCGAAGGACACAGAGGACCTCTCACAAGTAAAAGCACGCTGCATCTGCGTTTAGGTGACGGGGCAATGCCTATTTCAAAATGCACTGAGTTACACACTTTGGATGGGTGTGTTGGATCATATTAAATCCAATACAGTTGAACTGAAAGCTAGAAAGGGATTCAGAGCCATCAGTTTCCGGCAGGGGTTAAATCCAAGGAGGCTCAGGGTGAGACCGATGTCACCCCGAGGCTGATGTACCTAAGTGTGGTTTGCAGATGTCACCCGTGTTTCTTGCTCCGAGAAGAGCAAATGTGTAGACTGTCCCGGTTAACTGCCATTCATCTGTCCTCTGCTCTGTTCTACCTGGGGCTTTTCTTTGTATTACAGCACCCAGGGGCCTCCATTAAGAGGAGGTACCGTGAGGCAGAAAGAGAGGTAAGGTGCCATATTTCTCCCTCATGTCCTTCATGCTTAACATGCTACTTTTACTGAGCCTGACACTTTCTTCCCCTGGTCCTTTCTGAGTCCCTGAGTCTGTCTTCATTGAGGGTATGTGGGGCGGGGGGGACTACTATTGGGTGATGTCTCTGTCTCTGTCTCTCTCTCTCTCTTTTCAAGGTAGGGTCTCACTCTAGCCCAGGCTGACCTGGAATTCACTATGTACTCTCAGGGTGGCCTTGAACACACAGTGATCCTCCTACCTCTGGCTCCCTGAGTGCTGGGATTAAAGGCATGTGCCACCACGCCCGGCTGAAGTGTCTTCTTTTTTTTTTAAGTTTTATTTTATTTTTATTTTTATTCTTTTCGGTTTTTGAGGTAGGGTCTCACTCTAGCCCAGGCTGACCTGGAATTCACTATGGAGTCTCAGGGTGGCCTCGAACTCACAGCAATCCTTCTACCTCTGCCTCCCGAGTGCTGGGATTAAAGGCATGTACCACCACACCCGGCTTATTTTTATTTTTTTATTTGAGAGAGAGAAATAGTCAGGAGAGAGAGAGAGAATGGGCATGCCAGGGTCTCCAGCCATTGCAAACGAACTCCAGATGTGTGTGCCCCCTTGTGCATCTGGCTTACATGGGTCCTGAGGAATCAAGCCTGGGTCCTTTGGCTTTGCAGGCAAGTGCCTTAACCACTAAGCCATCTCTCCAGCCCTGGGGTGATGTCTTGGTGGGGAGTGAGGGGAGCAGGAATGGGCAGAGGCAGCTGTGATGGCCCTGTCAGTAGGTGTCTTGACTTAGCATAAATAAGCTGGAATTTTTCATCTCTATTAGTCTTTACAAGTTGGTGCCCTGGGACTGGGGCATGCCTCTGGGCAAGGAGGTTGGGTGACAGAGAGGAATATGGCCAAGACCTACTGTGCCCAGTACGCCTCCCTTCTAGTAGATGGGTGCTGTAGGCCTGAAGAAGCAGCCAGGTGACATCCCATGTACCCTTCAGATCCAGGGGTCCTGCCCACTTGTTGCTGGTCCCTGGGGGCCAGGGATCTGTGTTCTCTTCATTAAATTCTCATGAGTCGAGGGGCTAGGGAGATGGCTCAGTAAGCTGTTAAACGCACTTGCTTGCAAAGTCTGATGGCCCAGGTTCAATGCCCCAGCACTCGTGTAAACCCGGAAGCCAAGTGACACATGTGTCTGTGTCCCAGAGCTCCTGAGTCACCGGGAGGCAGAGCCAGGAGAACCTGAAGCTAGTCGGACAGCTCATTTGCAGTGACAAGAGACCCTGTGTCAAAGGAGGTGGAGCCCAGACACCTCAGAGTTATTCTCCGACCTCCACATGCAGACTGTGTCACACGTGCCCATACACACACGCAACTAACTAACTGAATGAATGAATGAATAAATAAATAAATTCTCATGACTGGAAAAAATTCAACTGAAGAAAAACCAAGGAGGCTTCACAGAAGACGCCCTGTGGAAGCTTGGGCTTGCCCAGTGACTTTTATCTCACGAGGCTGAGGCAGAAGGATCACGAGTTTGTGGTAAGGGCTGTGCTCCAAGGAGGCCCGGGTTACTGTCTCAAATAACAGAAGAAAAAAAAAAAAAAAAACAGAGATGTTTCTCTTGTCTTTCTCTCTCTCACACTGTCTCAAATAAATATTTTTTTTAAAGAGCTGAAGAGATTGCTCAGTGGTTAAGGCACTTGCTTGCAAAGCCTGATGGGCCAGGTTTGATTTCCCAGTACCCAAGTAAAGCCAAATGAACAAAGTGGCACATGCATCTGGAGGACTTGGTGTGCCCATTCCATTCTGTGTGTCTGTCTCTCATTCTGTCTCAAATAAATAAATAACTTTTTATAATGACAGAGATTGATTTAGTGGCAAGCAGATGGTTGTCTCGCCCAATGTCTATCTGCCCTGATTTCTACAGAAACAGGAGCTATAAGTTAAGACTTAGCACATGACCCAGTAGCTAGGTGCAGGCATGTGACCAGGTTCTGACTAATGAGGTGTCCGCTGAAGTGGTGTGTGGGATTTTTCAAGGGAAGGGACATTCTCTTTTCTTTTTCTGTTCCAGCCGGCTGGGATGTGATCAGGATGACTGGAGCCAGAGCAACTATCTTGAACCACAATGTAAAAGCCACTGCTAGGATGAACCTGAGTCCTCAATGAAGGCAGAGCCAGTTCTGGACTCCTACACTGACTACCTTGACTTGGGAGAAAGGAGCGAAGTCCTAATTTCTCATCATTATCATTTTGGGTGTTACATTAGTCATAGCAAAATATGATTAATATAATGAACAAAGGCAGAAGGAGAGAAGTGGTATGCTAATGCCCTCAGTGCTTCAGGCCCTCCAGAACACCACTGTCGTCATCATCATCATCATCATCATCATCATCATTTTGCTCTACCCTGCCTGAAGGCCTGCTTCCCCTCACTTGCCCTTTGCCATGCAGCAGGTACTCAGTGCAAACCAAGTCTGCAGGCTGGTCCCAGCCTCAGCTCAAGAGATGCTAATTGCTCTCTGAGGGTACCTGGACCCTGCTGTTACCACAGCAACCCCTACACCGGTTCCAGAAGCTTCTTGTGAGGCCCCAGGTACTTGCTGAAATTAAGAATTTATTGAAGGCTGCTGAAGCAAGTTGTCAGGGGTCCACATCCCAGCCCCCTCCCGCCCCCCCCCTTCTCCTGATGAGCGGTTAACAAGTCTTTGAGCTACCTTCCAGGGCACAGCTACGGTTCCAATGTGACACAACCAACGGCTCATGTGTCTGAACACTCGGTCCTCAGCTGGGGGCGCTGTTTTGGGAGGCTGGCGTGCCTTGAGGAGGTGGGGCCTAGTTGGAGGAAGTGGCTCACTGGGAGGCGAGCCTTGAGAATCATGGCCTGGCCTGGCTTGTGGCCCAAGCATTCTGCTTCCTGATCCACTGAGCTGTTTTGCAAGCTCCCACCACCATGGACAGGGCTCAGCTGCGGTGCCCGCCACCAAGAACTGTACCACAACGAAAACCCATGAGCCACAGTAAACCTCTCCTCCCTTAGAGTGCTCCTGACAGATAGTTTGTCACACCAATGAGGAAAGGGACCAATAAGCACCGTCCCCAGCTCCTAGTCTACATTCTGTTTGGGGCAACTGTGTTCAGACCACAGCAACACGGATGAACATGTGACTCTGGCTCAGGCACTGCACAACTTTGAATCCTCTGGACGCAAGCATTCATGGGGTGGGGGGGGGGGGGGGAGAACCAGCCCATCGGTGCTGACGGGGCTTAACTGAAACATTCAAGAGGACAGCACTGTTTCTTCTACACAAGATGCCAACTGTGTGCATGGAGGTAAAAGTTACCATAGCAACCAGCTAACAAGAAGGAAGAGCCATTCTGAGAACAGAGATAGCCCAGAGAAAACGGGCATCAAACAGAGAGAAACTGAGGCTTCATCTGAACCCTGCAACCTGAGCCCTGAAGCCCAATGCCAATAACTTTAAGTCGTGTCGTTAGTAGATTCCTTTAGGGCTTAAGTCCAATGAGCTTCAGTCACTCGTACATCCCAGCATACAAACTCAAAACGGCCACCCAGTATCATCGTAGTTTAGTACTAAGCACCTAATACTGATGGGGACCAGGGCGCCACCAGGTTGTGATGTTAAACTCCACTTCCTTTCGAGTGTGAGAACTCAAGACAAGGCTTCATTGATTCTCCCTGCTCCGTGACATTGTAAACCAATCTCCTGTTATCGGCATTGCAGATTCCCCTATAAAAACACGGGAGTCTAAAATGTTAATCTGAGAATTAGTGGACATTTACCTTCTTTCGGATCGGTATAATTTCCTCCCATTTTTTTTTATCTGCTTTCTGAGCCACCTCATTTATCTAAGCTTTCAGAAGCTCATGCAAAACACATAACGCACTCCAGCCACAAAAATCAATGCCGGAGGATGCATTTTTTCCAGGATTGCTATGGAAATTCTCCTACTGCTTCTGAGGCCTGACTGCAAACATTTTTATTCATGAATAAAAGCCAGAATAGTTTCACTTATACACAAAGCTTTTCCTTAATTATCAAATCAAGGAGGAAATGAAATTATGTATAGTTGTTTGTTTGCTTGTAACAGGGTCTTATGAAGCCCATGCTGGCCTAGGACTCTATGTAGCTGAGGCTGGCTTTGAACTCTTCCTGATCCTTCTGCCTCTGCCTCCTGGGTGCTGGGATTAGAGGCATGAGCCACCATACCTAGTTGGTATTTTTCCACTTTTTAAAATCTTGTGTGTGTGCATGGGTACACATGTACACACATGTGGAGGTCAGACGGAACAATCTGGAGTCTTTTTAAAAATATTTTTGGGCTGGAGAGATGGCTTAGCAGTTAAGGAGTTTGCCTGCGAAGCCTAAGGACCCATATTCTACTCTCCAGGTCCCATGTAAGCCAGACACACAAAGGTGAGGAAAGCACAGGTGGCACATGCCCACTAGGTGGTGCAAACATCTGGAGTTCAATTGCAGTGGCCAAGGCCCTGGCGTGCCAATTTTCTCCCTCTCTCTCTCTCTCCCTCTCTCTAAAAAAAGAAAAAAATATTTTTATAAGAGAGAGGGAGGGAAGGAGGGAGAGAGCATGTGTGCAAGAGTATGGGCACACCAGGGCCTCCTGCCACTGCAAACCAACTCCATACACACGCACCTCTTTGCATATCTGGCTTTAAGTGGGTACTGGGGAATCAAACCCCGACCAGCAGACTTTGTGAACAAGTGCCTTTAACCATGGAGCTATGTCGCCAGCCTCTTAAATCTTTTTTTTTTTTAATTTATTTGTGAGGTGTGAGGATGAGAAAGACTGACAGGTGGGGGGGGGGAGAGGGAGAGGGAGAGAGAGAGAGACACAGAGACAGAGAGTATGAGCATGCCACGGCCTCTTGCCACTGCAAACAAATTCTAAACACATGTGCCACTTTGTGCATCTGTTTTACATGGTACTGTGGAACTGAACCTGGGCCAGCAATCTTTGCAAGCAAATGCCTTTAACCGCTGAGCCATCTACCCTGAGCAATGCTCCACACCATTTTGAGGCAGGGCCGATTACCATTCACCACTGCGTACTTGCTTTTGCCAGGCTGGCTGGCATATGCACTTTCAGGGTCCTCCTGCCTCTGCTTCCCATTTCACCATAGGAGGCTGGGACTACAGATGCTGCCTACTGTGGGTTCACCTTGACATGTGTTCTGGGGATCAGAACTCAGGTCCTCAGGCTTGCATAGCAAGTGCTTATCTGCTGATCCATTTCATATATATATATATGAACATATATATACACATATACTTACTTATTTATTTATTTGAGAGGGAAGGGGAGAGAGAGAGAGAGAGAGAGAGAGAATGGGTGCGCCAGGGCCTCCAGCCACTGAGAAAGAACACCAGATGCATGCGCCCCCTTGTGCATCTGGCTTACGTGGGTCCTGGAGAGTCAAACCAGGATCCTTTGGCTTTGCAAGCAAACGCCTTAACCGCTAAGCCATCTCTCCAGCCCACTGGGTCTATTTTTTTAAGGGAAAATTTTTCGTATTAGTTTAGGCTCCAACCCCCTTCCCTTCTTCACCCATTCAAGACATCTGACTTTAACTGGAACCCATTTAACCAGGACTTGCTGTAATTTGTACAGAGACACATTTACAGACAAATGGATTGCAGTCCTTAGATTTTTTATTTTATTTTATTTTTTGCCCAAACGACAAAAGAAGCAATTATGTTCCCTCGTCACTTCCTCACTCTGAAGAACTCTATTAAGAGAATAATTTGAGCTGACTCTCTGCTACTCTGCATTTTAAAGTATGGTCTCTTTCAATGCTACCAACATTTTTTCCCCTTTTAAAAATGAGTGGTATTTAAGGAAAAATGCCAGCTGGGTGTCTATTTGAGGAGGGGCTGTGGGAGACTCAGGCTGATTTAGCTCCCTCTGAAGCCAGTTGTTCGAGAGCACACAGTAGCCTGGAGCCAGGGACCATGAGCGAGGCCCACTTGAGGCGGTCCGTGAGCGTGGGAGGAGGCGCAATCATGTGGCTCCGGACACCTGCTTCTACTTTTCCATCCCCTGCTGCCCAATTCTGGAGGGCTCTGCATGGGTTTCCCAGTCCCTAAGGCTTCTAGATTCTTCTCGGGACCTGAAAAGAGGCCTTGGATCTGCTCAGTATGGGGTTGAGGGAAAGCCCAAACTTGGTGGGGTTGTGGGGTGGGGGAGGTGAGATCTGGTGTTCCGTCCTAAGGAAGCCCAGCAGTGTATTCTCTATGGGTCTGTGATCAAGTCTCTTAGGCTGCAATGCAGTAATTTACGTGTCTGGCTCAGTTTAGGACCTTGCATACAGTGGTGCTCAATAAATGCAGGAATAACTGAGGAGAGATATGTCCTTTTGGTTCTGTCCATTTAATTAAGCAGAGATGAGTTCAGCACCAACACCCTAAGTACCTGATTAAGTTATCCCACATCCAGGAAGGCACGTCTGCCTGGGCCTGAGAAAATGGAAATCAGGGTCTTTCTCTCATTCTGGCCTATGAGCTATAGGTTTGTCATGAAGGGACCTAGCCACAGCACATAGCAAAAAATTCCTGATTTCCGACCCCTCCCTCCCTCCCTCCCTCCCTCCCAGAGCCCATGACTTTGGCCACGGGGCTCAGCAGCTATTCCTATTAAGAGATGATGTCCTTGTCTTCATGCGTGTGTGTTCATGTGTGATCATGTGTGCCACGGTGTGCATGCGGAAGTCAAAGGGCATCTTTCAGGTCCATGCAAGCCTTTCCACCTCATTTGAGGCAGGGTTTCTCTCTCTGGATCTCACTCTGATGTTAGGATTTCACTTTGCTATTGTTGTTTTCTGTGCCTGCCCAGATACTGGGAAATTCTGCAGCCTCTGCCTCCCGTGCCCTGCCTTCCATCTCACCATAGGCATGCTGGGATTACAGAAGCCCAAGACAATTCTGGGTCTTGTGGGGGAGCTCCAAGGATTCTCTGGTCTCCACTCCCTGCCGGACTGGGGTTACAGACATATATGACCATACCCAGTTGTTTACATGAGTGCTGGGGAACCAAACTCAGGGGGTGTCAGGTCCTCCCAGGCCCTCGCTCTTACAGGGCAAGTGCTCTTACCCACTGGGCCATCTTCCCAGCCCAGCTTCTGGTTACAGGGGACCTGGGGAGGCTTGAACTTGAGTATTCAGGCTTGAGTAGTAAGCACTGAGCCATCTCCCTAGCTCCACGAGAGCCTTTTAAAAGATTTTTATTTTATTTATTTGCAAGCAGAGACAGAGGCAGAGAGAAAAATTAGGGGTCGCCAGGGCATCTAGCCACTGCAAACGAACTCCAGATGAATGTGCCACTTTGTGCACCTGGCTTTATGTGGGGACCCAGAAATCTAACCCAGGTTGTTAGGCTTTGCAGGCAAGTGCCTTAACTGCTGAGCCATCTCTCCAGCCCCAGGAGAGCCTTTTAACTTGCCCTAACCAAAAGCAGACAGAACACGTGGCAGTGTGCCATTCTGAGCCTAGGTTTTCAGGGGCTATACATATTTTCCCCTGTTCTTTTGGGTCCTAGACCTTGTCTCTGCCACGGGAAGAGGTGCAGGTACACAAAGAGCAAAGGGGAGCCATCCAAGGCCATCCTAGACCACCGGGCCCCCAGGTGACTTGCAGTGACTACAGCCATGGAAGTGAGCCCAGCCAAGACCCACGGACTCATCAGAAACAATAAACACTGTTGTTTGTAAAATACTAAGTTTCAGGGTGGTCTGTTACACAGCTAGCTGATATACTAGTTTGTTACACAGCACTAGCTAGCTGATATACTAGTTCGTTACACAGCACTAGCTAGCTGATATACTGACTTCAGCATTCTAAGCACATGAGGGGGGCTTGGGTGGGGGTTTAGCGGTTAAGTGCTAGTCTGCAAAGCCAAAGGACCCAGGTTTGATTTCCCAGGACCCATGTAAGTCGGATACACAAGGTAGCTCATGCATCTGGAGTTAGTTTGCAGTGGCTGAAGACCCTGGCACACCCATTCTCTCTCCATCTGCCTCTTTCTTTCTCAAATAAAAATAAAAATGTGTATAAACACATGAGGACCATGAAACCCAGAGAGAGGCAAGGCCTTTCCTAAAACCATGCCTGCCAGTGGCAGCGTTCAAGCGTGAGACCAGTCACCTCTGCTCTGTCCAACGACACTCATCCCTGGCCTTTCTTCAAGAAGCCCATGTTAGAGGGGCGTGGTGGTGTGCACCTTCAATCCCAGCACTCGGGAGGCAGAGAGGTAGGAGGAATGCTGTGAGGTCGAGGCCCAGCCTGGAGCGACAGGGTGAGTTCCAGGTCAGCCTGAGCTAGAGTGAGACCCTGCTTTGAAGAGAAAAGGAGAAGCCACTGTTTGTCACCATGACTGAGTCACTGGCCCTCAGCTTCTGAGCAAAGGGCAGGAGCAGAGGCATAAAGGCCACTGCACAGCCAGAAAAAGGCAAAGGCTGTCTCATTATTTCCTCCGCTTATTACTTCTAAGATTTGAGAATCAGGCTCCCCGGAAGCCATTAGGTTCCCACACATTGTAATCCTGGACTCTGACCTGAAAACTCAACCACAGTGGTCTTTACCCAATTTGTGAAAAATTATGGAAATCAACAGGATTTTTAATATTAGCAGTTATCTAGATGAAGTATGTAGGACAGCATTTGGCACACAGTAAGTGTTCAATAAATGGTAGTGGTTATTGCTATTACATTTTCCTACAAATTTTTCTTCAACCTTTGGAGCCTGTTACCATTTATCAGCTGGCAAGCCAAGCGAATGAACAGTATCTGTCACAGCTACCATGTCCCCAAGGCCTGTGCAGGCCGGCCCTTCACACGCATCTCAAGGTGTCGCCCCCATTGTCCAGATGAGGAAAGGTGAGCTTGGGGAGATGAGCCTGGCCCTCATTAGAGAGGTTGGGAAGCCACTGTGCAGAAGGACCTTCACCCCAGCTGTCGGAGGCAGGTGGGAGGCTGGGACTGTTTTAAGACTGCAGAAAAAGAGCCAGCCTCCCAGTGGGGTCGATTGGCAGGAAATGAGTCACTTCTCTGAGTCTCACAGGCTTGTTTCTTAAAAAGGGGCAATTTTAACCGTGCACTCGGGAGGCAGAGGTAGATGGATCGCTGTGAGTTCGAGGCCACCCTGAGACTACATAGTGAATTCCAGGGCAGCCTGGGCTAGAATGAGACCCTACCTCAAAAAATAAAAAAAATAAAGAACAACAAAATAAAAAAAGAGAGGCAAATTTGGGGCTGAGGAGACGCCTGGGTGGACCAAATGCTCACAGCTCAAGCTGGAGTACCCGAGTTCAATTCCCAGACCCCCACATAGAGAGCTTCTGTAACCTCAGCATGCAGGCACTTGATGGCGGCCTTGGAGGCTTAGACAAGGATTTCTGGAAGCTCACGGGGAGCTCAGCAAAGAGCAACAGCAGAGTGAG